>CM077160.1:87267578-88530783 GCA_039583875.1 Platanthera guangdongensis
TATGTGTCTGCTGTCTGTGCTGTGTTTGCTTTTCTGTCAGATTTCTGAAATTGCTGTTAACTGTAATCATGCTTGAATAAACACAAAATGTGCGTCAAACCAAAGTTAAAAAGGGTTAGCGTCACTATTTCACCCACCCCCCCCCTCTAGTGTTTTTAGGTGACCATTATCTTTTCATCCTGAAATAGGCTATGTTTGGTTTTCTGCCCTTCAAGATCTCATAGGGAGTCTTCTTGTGCCCTTTGGTGATAGAAGCCCGTTGAGAATATGATAAGCATTGTTTATTTTTCCTCAGCCCAAAAATACTCAGGGAGAGAAGTGTCACTCAAACAATGTTCTCCCAACTTTTATGAGAGTCCTATTTTTCCTCACAACAACCCATTTTGCTGGATGTTCTTGGAGAGGAGAATTCCTGATGAATACCTTGCTCCTCACAGAAAGTAGTCATGGCAGCATACTGAAATTTAGTTCCATGGTCACGTCTCATTTTGACCATAGAGCATGCAAGTTCATTCTGATCTGCTTGACAAAATTCATGAGGACATCAAGGTTTCATCCTTTTTTTCTAAGAAGAACACCAAAGAAAATCTGGAATAGTCATCAACAACCACAAGGGTATAGACCTTCCTACCTAGACTATGAAAACCAGCATAGGACCAAAAAAGTCCATATCAGGAGATATAAGAATCTCACAGAGTCCTTGGTCACAATTCTCTTGAAGAAGGTCTTAGTCTGCTTACCCTTTTGGCAAGCAGCACAGATACCCTCCCTGGAGTATTTAATTTTGGACCATTTCTGACTAGCTTAGCAGTAAAGAGCTGACCAACGGTCTTATAGTTCAAATGAACCAGTCTCTTATGCATTGGACATGAAGTGGGACATTGTCATTTGCAACTAGGCATATAGGGGAACTACTATCTAAGCATGAAAAAAATTAAACATTAAACATCTCACTCCTAGTGCCTGTTAAGATGACACTTTGGTCACTTAACCTCTTGATGTGGCACTTATCCTTGTGGAAGGAAATGTCATAACCAAGGTCACATAGTTGGCTTATGCTTATGAGGTTGTGTTATAGCCATACCATATATGCCACCTTTGTGATGGTGATTAAGCCATTTGAGATATTACCATAACCTCTTTGTTGTTTCCCTTACAGAGCCTCCAAGATGACCTTAGGTCCATTCTTTACTGGAGTGTACTCCTTCATAGATCCTTTGTTCCAGTCATGTGCCTGTAACACCTGTCCGGTATCATTTAGTGGAATAGTACTTGAACTAACATGAAATGAACACAAATATCTCACCTTAGGACCACCAATATCAATTGGGTCCTAGTTCACATTAGCCTGAAAATATCCTTGCCTTCCTGTAGTATTCCTGATAGGTTGGCTACCTATGGACACAGAAGGATTGTGCTAGCAATCTACAATATAATGGCACACTCTGCCACAATACCAGCACTCATAGATATTATATCTCATTTTTAGTTTAGGACCAACACTTGGCTTGACTGCTCCATGAACAGTAGGAAGATGTGCTGGTGTACATTTTTGTTTTCTTCCAGCAGTCGTTCGACTGAAGGAGAGTGTTTCAGCTAACTATTTTGGACATTTCTGAGATCCACCAGCTGCATGGCTCTTTTCAGCTAACATGCATCTGATAGAATTAGAAAATGCCATCCTAGCCATGGCAGAAGACTCACCTTGGGTCATTAATTTTGCTGGTTGACTCAAATTTCGTGTCAGCAATATCCTTGAGTTTTGGGGCTGGGGCACCAAAGACAAATGGTCCAAGATGAGCCATTTTAATGACCTCATAGGCAGCCTTAAAGGACCTCACATGGTTGTATCTTCCACATTGGTTAGGGCCACATTGGTCCATACCAGTGGATCTACCATTCTCGCAGTAACCATAACAGCTTTCATGGTCATACCTGTTTGAAGGCAACAAGACTCTCTGAAAAGGAATTTGAGGCAATGAGGTTAGAGGCACAACTGGCCTTTTACTTTCCCTTTGGATTGGAGGTCTAGTAGGTCCCTTAAATCCTAACCCTTTCTTACCTACTTGGGTGAGGGGGGTGTCAATTAAGGTAAGCACAGTGTTTGGCTTAGAAAATGTTATCACTAGCAATTTGTCATTTAGAGATCATTTTCAAGTTTCTAGATAAGTTTCTCATTTGAGACTCTTACCACAGACTGCTAGTCAATGATCTCCTTGAGCTGGGCTGACTGTGCAGCCATGTTATTAGAGCTTTTTCTTGGCTTTCACACTTGCTCTTGAGACTGAGAAGCTCATTTGCCTATCTCTTGGCAAGGAGCTTTCATCTCTTGAATGCTTCAAGAAGTTCTCCATAATTGTCAATTAAAAAATTGACATCATCCTCAGAATCTCAATCTCCTTCATCTCTTGATGATTGAGCTTCAAAATCTGAGCTAGCCTCATGACTTGAAATAGTATGCAGAGATTTTGAATTTACCTAAGCTTGTCCAGGCTGATCCTGGCTGCTCTCATCATCAGTAATTGCCATCAGTCCATGGCATTGAGCATCTTCTTATTCATTTTCATCCACCTCTGAATCACTATCTGAATGTGATAGAGGGGCCCTGATCCCTATCTTAGTAGCAGGGTATTCTTCAGGTTCTCCTTCAGCAGTTGCCATTAGCCCAATATAGGCTTCTTCTTCTTCACTGTCTGACCCAGAGGAATAGTCAGACCAGGTCTTTTCCTTCTTGGCCACAAGGGACTTCTCTTTCTTCTTTCACTTGTGATGCTTCTTCACTCCTTCTTTCCTCTTCACTAGGCAGTCAACAACTACATGCCCAGATTTGCTCCAGCAAAAACAAATACCATTAGAAGAAGTTTGTTTGCTTGAGTTAGGAGCATACTTGTCCTCCTTTGAGGATTTCCTTCAATGCTATGAAGAAGAGGATGGCCTTCTGTTCTCCCCTTCTTCATGAACTTCTGAAATTGCCTGGACAAGGCAGCAAGGTCCTCATCAGATGAATGGCTGTCTGAAGTGCTAGTCCTTGAGCTCTCTGAATCTGACATAATAATTTTCCTGAGTGGAGAGTTCTTCCTTCTGCTACTGGATGGGGCTCCAGCTTTGAAGGCCACAGAATTCTCCTTGGCCTGTGACTTACTGCTCTTTTTTTCTTCCTTTCTTGCAGCAAACTGCATCTCATATGACAGCAGCTTTCCAAATATAGTTGGAGGAAGACTGTTAGCTAACCTTCCCATTTCCCTAATGACACAAATTGTTGTGTCACAATCCTTTAAGAGGGACCTGAGAAATTTATCATTCAGCTCATAGGTGCTGAAGACCCTTCCATATGTTCTCAGTTCATTCACAATCCTGAAAAATCTCTCAAAACTCTCAGCAATGCCCTCAGACTTTCCATGCCTGAAGGCCTCATACTCCTGGTTGAGCATGGATTTTTTGTCATCCCTCAACTCCACTAAGCCCTCCATGAACACAACTAGGGTGTCTCACATCTCCTTGGAGGTCTTGCAGTGCACCAGATTCTGGAACGTTGGATTATCTACTGCACTGGCAATAATATTATGAGTTCTCTTGTCCATTGAGGGAAGAAGGAGCTCATCTTTGTTCATTCTTCATAAGATTTTGGTATCTGGATGTTGGCATCCAGAAATGAGGTCTTCATAGGGTCGAAGGGTCCCTGTTGGGAATTGTGCCCTATAATGTTCCTCAGGATTTGAAGGGGCATCATCAATCATGCTAAGGAGCAAAATGTATTTGATGTGTGCTTTAGTTCATGCATGCAAGTGTCCATAATTGGATAGGTGAAGAAAATGAGTTTGGTAGTAAACTCAAATTTCGTCGAACTCAGCTCAGAGTTCGTCGAACTCAGCTCACTGATCGTCGAGCCCAACTCAACATTTCGTGGGTTAAGCTCAAGAGCTCAGGATTCAAAATTCGTCGAGCTCAGCTCAGAGTTCATCGAACTCAAGTAACAGTTCATCGAGCTCTGCTCAACGCTTGTCAAGCTAAAGCAAGGGAAAATTTGACAAAGGTAAAAATCGTCGAGACTGCTGAGAAGATCACAGTTCGTCGAGCTCAGTTTACAGTTTGTCGAGCTTAGGTTGCAGTTCGTTGAGCTCAGCTCAACACTCGTCAAGCTGAAGCCAGTGTAAAATTGACTAAGTCAAAAACCGATGAGAACGCTGAGAATATTAGTGTTTGTCAAGCTCAGCACACAGATCATCGAACGCAGCTAAATGCCAGAAAATCTGTCTAAGGCAAAAGTGCTGAGACCGCTGAGAAGAAGGCTTTGAGACCGTTGAGACAGCTGAGTCAGCTGAGAAGATAGCATTGAGACCACTGAGATTGCTGAGACAGCTGGGAAGATAGTGTTGAGACAGCTAAAGACAACTGATAAGATAGCGTTGAGACAGCTGAGACAGCTGAGAAGATAGCATTGAGACGGCTGAGACAGCAGAGACAAAATTGGCTGGAAATTTCTAAGTCCAGAAGCGTTGAGTGAAGCAGATTCACTCAATGCTTCTAATAAGGCAGGAAGTGCTGAGGCAGTTAAGAGGTAAACAGCTGAGATAAACCTAACTAGATTTTTTCTAAGTCCAGAAGCATTGAGTGAAGCAGGTTCAGTCAACACTTCTAATGATGAAGGAAGCGTTGAGACTGTTAAAAGCAAAAAACCGCTGAGACTGCTGAGATAAAGGAATGTCTCAGCTAATAATGAAAAACCACTGAGACCGCTGAGACAAAACCACTGAGACAAAGCCAGGGAAATTTCTATGTTCAGAAGCGCTAAGAGCCAAGGCTGATGGCGTTGAGTGTCTTAACATCACTCAACACTTGATGGCATTCTAGAAAATTTTCGAAGTACAGATGTTGATGACCACTACTGATGTCATCAAAGTCAAAATTGTAGGAAGCCATTACGGGAAAGCTATTACAGTGCCGAAAGATGTTTTGTCCCTTTCTGATGGAGATCTATTGTGCCGTGGATTCAAATAAATGCATATAAAAAGGAAATTGTAAAGGGATTAGGGTTAACGAATACTCGGTGATCAAACACAAAATATAGAAAGAGAAAAAGAAAGTGGCAGCTAGACATATTCTTCCCCATCATGGTTGAAAGCTAAAGTCCTGTCATGATAGTCTTAGGGCAGATAAAGATAGCTGAAGCACTTCAAAGTTCAACAAGTTAGTTCTCATCAGAATAGTGTAGCTGATAAATCTCTTTAGCAGGTCGATATCTGCTTACCTGTGCAGCAGTAAAGTGTTAGCTGTAGAAGAAGGCTAATTCCTTCTACAACAATTTAACTGGACTGATATTTGCTCAGTCCACCAAGGTTGACTCAGAGATACTTCTCTAAGTCAGTAGTTCTATTTTCTTAAACATCCTGTTTTATTTCCTGTAGGATTCAAGTTTCCTGAATCTGATTGTAGGGCACTTTGTGCCTGAGGTAGGTGACAAATTTGTCACTGAGGTAGGTACCCTATTAGGGCATTGAGGTAGGATCCAAGTGAGGATCAGAGCTGTAGGGCATATGTGCTTGAGATAAGAGAGTGCTGCTCTCTAAGGTAGGATCCAAGTGTGGATCTAAGGTAGGGCTGTCCTCCCAGCATGAGTGTAGGGCCATGTGCTTGAGGTAGGTGACTAAAGAGTCACTGAGCTGTAGGTGACAAGATTGTCACGAGATTGTAGGCCTTGGAGGAGGCTGAACTGTAGGTACCTAAGAGGGTACTGACTTGTCGGAGTGTTGCAGCACTATGAGAGTAGGGCTGTGTGCCTGAAGTTATAGGGCTGAAGAGCCTGAGTATAGGCCTTAGAAATAAGGCTGAGGTAGGTGATCAGTGGATAACTGAGCTGTTTGAGTTCTGCAGAGCTCTGAGGTAGGAACACTTGTGATTCTGAGTTAGATTCTGAGAAGAATCTGTGTATAAGGCTGTGGGCCTGAGGTGTAAGCTCTGAGGAGCATAGTAGAGAAGTTGTGCCTAGTCCAATAAGTAAGTTGGATAGGTGGGAGGGAAAGTGGATGTACCTAATTGGGGAACCACTATAAATCCTTGTGTTTGTTGTGTGCTTGTTTTTCTTTGTTATTGCAGAATTTAAAGACAAGCTCTAGTTAGTATAATTAGAAATCAATAAAAGAATTAATAAAAGTTCAAAGACCTATTCACCCCCCCCCACTAGGTGAATAGCTAACCTTCAATTAAGTAATTTTCAAGTGGTATCAGAGGGAGGTTACTCAAAAAGGATTTAACAATCTAAGTATACCTCCAAGGATAGCTTAAGGGTTACACTTTTGGGTTCAAAAGAGAACCACAAGGAATGGAGCTTCAAGTCTACAACAAGTAAAACTTTAAGACTTGTAAAGAAAGGGTCAAGCAAATCATGGAAGCCTCTGATTCTAGGGTCCTTGCAATAGTACAAGAAGGTCCTTTCATCCTCATGAAGGTCTCAACATCAGATGCAAGCATCCAGACTCCAAAGAGTTATGCAAAGATGTCTGAATAAGAAATCAACTTTGCATCTATGGATAAGAGGGCACAACATATCATGGTGAGTGCCATGGATGACTCAACCATCATGAGAGTGGTCCACTATAAGTCATCCAAAGAAATGTGGTATTCTCTCACTGGCTATATGGAAGGGCCAGAGAAAGCCAGTCTTTCTGACAGTGTTTTAGGGTCTGAAGTTGAGTAGAAGAAGAAAAAGCATCACCACCACCACAAGGACAAGAAGGAAGAAAAGTCCTTTGTGGCTAAGAAGGAGAGAAGTTGGACAGATTCTTCATCCTCAGATTCTGAAGATAAAGAGGAAGAAGCTTATATAGGGCTGATATTTGCTGCTGCAGATCCGGGAGAAGAGGAGGAATATACTGCTGCCAGCTTAGGAATCAGGGCTCCTCTGTCACACTCAGACAGTGACAATGAGGAGGATGAAGAAAACTATGGATGCCATGGGCTGATGGCAATGTCTGCAGAGGAAAGAAGTCAGAAAGAATTAGAATCAATCAAGTTGCAATCTCTCTCAAATTCTGCAGCTTTCTCTGACTTTGAATCCAGTCCAGATACTGGTACATCTTCATCCTATGATGAAGATTGCCATGAATCTGTGACTGATGTCAATCAATTGATTGACAAGTTTGGACTACTCCTAATTGCTCTAATGGAGAGCAGAATACTTGCCAAGAGGCTAGCCAAGGAAATAGAGGTCTTAAAGCCTTATAAAACTCTCTATAATAATAAATCTATTGAGTTTTATAAGAAAAGACATGAGGTGTCTGAACTCAAGAAAAGTCTTGAGTGTCAGACCATGCTTCTAGAAGAAAAGAAGAAGCACATTAAATATCTAGAACAAAAGTTCACAGAGAAATTAGGGATTGTGATTAACCCTTCTCAGTCAGAAGGTCAGTTGCCAAAATCTGATACTTGCCAAATATATAATAAGCTAGTTATTAACCACATTAATCATCATTTCAAATCTAAATTGCCTGATAAGAGGACAGTGTTTCAAAAGGCAAATAAACCTTCTAAACTGTCAAGTTTGCACCACTCCAGAATGATCAATCAAATGTGTGCACCACCAGTGGGGTGAAGGCACATGATCCAAGAAAGAGTGACACTATCCACTCTAGCCACAAAGTTCAGGAGAAGATCTTTATATTTGGATCCAAGTATCCTCTATCTAAGGAAATGAGAATGTCCACTAGATGGCAGACTCCAAAAATACATCAGGCCCATTTTGGACCAGTTGTATTTTGTTCCTCAGCACCTTCACTCAGGAAGAAGGGGGCAGCAACATGCAATGCTCATCCAGCATAGTCTGGTGTTGCTCAAATCTCTCATGGACATCAATTTTGTGCTATCCTAAAGAGAAGATACAACATTCATAAATGTTAGTGCTCTGAAAAAGTGTGTCACTTTGCCATTGATTGTTGGCATAAGCTGAATGTGACAAGTGGACAGAAAGGTGCTCAACTCAAGCATAGAGTTGGGTAGATGTTTTATGATGCTAACAAGAACCTAGGACCCAATTATCATTGGGTGCCTAAGGTAAAATGAATTATATTTTGGTATTTGGATAGTGTGTGTTCCAAGCAAATTTCTGGGACAGGATAGTTGCTCTAGGAATTTGCTCTAGAAAAAGCAACAAATTAAGGTTGAGGTTTTCAAGTAAGTAATCCTCAAAATCTAGAGGAAGCAAGCCTCAAGGTATGTCTCTCTATTATATAGAGATTTAGTTTGCTAATTGTTAAGTTATGTTAGTTGTGCTCAAGATGAATCTAATTAACTTATTAGCAAGCTTTAGGGCAAAATAATGTATAAATTGGGTGCCAATAGAACTGGCCTATTAGCATATTAATTCCCCTTCTAATTTACTTGACAATTTACTAAGTCAAGTAAATTATACAACCAATCAGTAAGGGAAACCACAAATTAAACATGTATGAAACTAATAAAAGAAAAGTTGAGGGATATAGTAAAAGCACTAAGTGCCATGTATCATAACAGGAATCGTTGAGTAAGTCGTAAAGTCTAAGATACTTAATTTAATAGTCAAATGAAAAATTTAATTAAATTAATTAAATCTTTTCATTACATATATAAAGGCGACAAGAAACAAAAAGCCACATCGCTCTCTAAAGCCTTAACCCTTGTCGTCAAGACCAAAATCGCCTCAGCATCTTACCGTTCTGTTACAATGGCGCCAAATGTCATCAAGGAACTTCAGGATGGATACGAAATAGTGAGGGATGGATTCAATCATGCCTCGCCTGAGATTAAAGCCACGTTAAGGATGATTGAGGTCGCAGGCTTGGAATACACCATTTTCGAACCCTCCACCATTCTTATAAACGAGGTTATGGAATTCTCCTCAAACATTAAGATGTCCCCATCTAAAAACTTTCTTAGGTCTAAGATTGAAGATATCAAAATAAGGGTAAACCCTAAGAGGTTAGCAAAGGCATTTCATATCCCCACCGTCAACCCTAGCGAGGAAGATGAGCTTGTCGACATGGACAGAGACAGAGCTCTCACATGGTGTGGATATAATGAGGCCAAATCTGGGTCTCTGAAAAGAAAATTCTTAAATCAGAGAGGAAAACTGATAGCAGACATTGTAGGGAAAGCCCTTATCTGCCAAACTGGATCACATGACACCATTTCCAGGTTCATGTTTGAAGTTATGACCAGAATTATCCTGAACTGAAAGAACTCATGGTATTCTCTCATCTATCAGAGAATAGTAGATTGCATATCCTCTCCAAACCTGGGCAGAATTATTTCCTTATACCTAATGAACACGTATCCTGACACTTTCACACAGGAACATGGGGTGAAGATTTACTACCTTAAAAGAATGGACATAAAGACCTTGGATAGATTCACTAGAGTCCTACCAATGAGCCAACCCTCAGGAATAAAGGACTCCTCTAAGGATACCAGGAAGAAACCTACTGAGGAAGAGAGAACTTCGATCTCTGAACTAGAGCTTGGATCATCCTTATTGGATCCGTAGTCTGGATTTGGGTTAGGTTCACTATTAGGTTGTTGACCCTTCATGTATATCATAGGGTCATTTTGTTTGTTCTAAGGTGTAGGTCAGTCTGATTAGGTTAGTCAATCTTTGGTCTAACCCTCAGAAGAAATTAAAGATCCAGACTTAGAAGAATGGCAGTCATTAAGAGTTTAGAGAATCAGTTCGAAATTCTTCGAACTCAGCTCGACGATCGTCAATCGTAGATCGACGAACTCAGAGTCCCTACTCTGAGTTGAGCTCGATGAACTTAGAGCTCAGGTCGACGATCTTCTCTCTTCTGTCAAGTTCTCAGCTCGACGAACTTCTATCTCTGGTCAATGAACTTGGAGCCCGGCTTTGACAATTTATGTTTCTAGATCAACTTTCTCAGATCTCAGCTCGACGAAGACGATTTCTCAGCTCGACGAACTTGGAGTTCAGGTTGATAAAATCTATTCTGAGCTCGACGATTTCTATCAGTTTGGCATTTTCTTTCAGTATGTTTTCAGTTTGGATTATTCTAAGGCAGTAATTCTCTGATAATTAATGCTCCTATTCTCATGAATATAGCCGTTGCGTGACAACATTAATTATGGATTTAACAGAGTAATTACTTGACTTATTTACTAAGACAGTTGAGAAAATGCATTTAAGACAATTTCCAGCCATTCAAGTCCCAGGATTCCAGCATTAATTCAAGGATAGAATTCAAATTCAAATGCTTTTTTTCTGGAAGGAATATAAAAGGACTGTTTTCAGAAAAACACACAATAATAAGGAAGAGAATAGACATAGAGATTTCACTGAGACACAACAGCTGATACAAGTCTTACAGATAATCTCACAGAGCTCTTCATCATCAGCTTCAGAGCTTTCAAGGGACAATAATTCAATATCAGTCCAGAAAGCTTCTGAAGATCCTCAAGCAATTTGAATGTCTACACCCTGTGCAAAGCTCTCATTTTCCTAAACTATTCAACTTCTCAGGGGGAGATTTAACAAGATCAAATCTACTAGTCTTCTCAGTTATTTTTTGAGAAAGAGAAGACAACATCAATTTTCTTTTTCCCACTGTGTATAGGTTTTTAACTCCCTTCAAAAGTTAACCACCTCGTTCTTAAGTCTCCTTAACAAATGACTTAGTTTGGTTTTTGGGCGCCTGATCAAAAGCTCAAAAGGGTTGTTAGATCTCCCTTGAAAAAATAGATCTTGTGGTGGCATGACACCAGAGCAAAAACCTGTTGGTGACAGGGCACCTGATCAAAAACCTGTAGTGCATTTCTACCAGAGTGGTAGAAGAGTGGATGTATCCAAGTTTAGGGGAGCCTCTATAAATTTTTTGTGTCATCTGGTTGCTTGTTGTTATCTTATTGTTGTGTGATGTATGCTGTGTTAGTTAGCTTTTCTTTCCTACACTCTCTTAAGATATATATATATCACTATTTTTAATTCCGCTATAAAGACTAATTAAGTTTTTAAAATACTCTATTCACCCCCCCCCCCCTCTAGAGTTAAACAGATCTATCCCCTCAGGCGGTAAGGCTTTTATCATCCTTCAATTAGTATCAAAGGGAGGTTGCTTTGGTTTCACAGACTTACATCTGAATCAAGATCCTTTGATAGATCTTTTTCTCTTTAGCCTCTTGTTTCCAGCATGTCACATAATAAGGAATATTCTAGCACCAGACCTCCTGTGTGCAACTTGAATAAATTTGCACTCTAGAAGGAAAGAATCAAACTCTATATGAATTCTATTGATGAGGACATTTTCAACTCTATTTTGACAGGTCCCCTCAACTTGCAGCTACTGCTACAACTACCAATACACATGAAGTTCCACCACCTGAGTGGACTGATGCACAAAAGAAAGCCAAGATGGCTGATGCTAAAGCAATGAATATTCTAGCATAGATAATGTCAGATGACATCTTTCAGAAGGTGGCTGAGTGCACCTCTATAAAGGCTATTTGGGACTCACTGAACCAAATTATTGCTGGCTCATCAGATGAAAGAAAAGACAGGAGACCTCTCCTTATATCACAGTATGAGAATTTCAAGAAAGATGAATCAGAGACTGTTGTTGAGATGTATAATAGACTCAGTGTCATCATAAATGAACTGAGAACCCTGGACAAGGACATCTCATTAACTGAGATAAATGAAAAAATCCTAATGTGCTTCCCCAGCACTTGGGATTCCAGGATATGGACAAATAAGGAGGCCAGAATTCTAAATGAGATTTCTACAGAATCTCTCCTTGGTAAGCTCAAGTCTTATGAGCAGTTGATTAAGACAAGGGAGGCTACCGAATAGAAGGCTTCTACATCTTCAAGGATGGAGCACAACATTGCTTTCAAAGTAACAGAAGACTCAGAAGCTCTTCCAGCTAATGAAGAACTACTGAGTTTGTTGGTTAAAAGATTCTATAAAATGGCCAAGAAAGACTTTAGAAGAAGGTCATCCAAGAATGATGACAAGCCAAGATATGATAAGTCTCCTACCAAGGAGATTGTTTGTTTTGGATGCAGAAAACCTGGGCACATTCTACCTGAATGCCCAGAGTCACAGAAGAAAGACAGAAGAAAAGAAAAGGAGAATACAAGGCAATTAAGCGTGCACTATAACAAGCACTCCTCCAGCAAACATAAGAGAAAGGAGAAAGGCTTTATTGCTGAGACCTGGAGTGACACAGATGAAGAATCCTCATCTTCCAGCTCTAGTGAAGATGAAGAGGAGGCAAAGGCAAGGAAAGTTTGCCTTATGGCTATTAATGCCTCCAGCAGCAAATCTGATACTGAGGAACAAGCTGAAGAATTAGAAGAGGAATCTGAATCTTTTGAAGATCAGGTAATTTCTTCATTTGTTTTCAATTCAGAAGATTTTAAAAATGAATTTAAATCCTTGTGCAAAGATTTAATTAAGTCAGAGAAGAAAATAAAAATTCTTAGAGATAGACAGTTTGAATTTGATAACCTATTTGCTGAAAATGTCAAACTGAAAAATGATTTAGACTTAGCTAATGAAGAAATCATTTCACTAAAAAATGAATTTTGTGAGGCAAAGCAACTTAAGGAATCTATAAATGGGAGAAGCCTTAAGATGATGGACATCACAAGCACAGACAATGTTAGATTAAATGACAAGCTGAGCTTAGGTGCTTCATCAAGCTTACCCCCCATATTAAAGAAAAACATTCTTTCAACACCGATTAAATTTATCTCTGAAAAAGGCAAAGAGAGAATGAGAGAGACTACTCAACCAAATGTCTCTCAGAAATCTATAAATAAGAAGAAAAAGAATAAGATTTGAATAAAAACTTTGTTCAACAGATTTCATCGAATTCAGATCGACGAAATGTGTATAGTTCGTCGAACCTAGATCGACAATCAATGAATGCCAATTATAACTATAATAATTCATCTTACTGCGATCGACGAACTGTATATGGTTCTTCGAGCAGCGATCGACGAACTTAGGGCACATAAAATGACTATGTTCATTCTCTGAGCAGAGTTCTACGAACTCATCCCTATTCATCGAACGCAGATTGACGAACTTATAATAATTCGTCGAACCCAGTCAGGTTTAATAAAAACTATAACTCTGTTAGAATCTTCAATCAATTCAGAGAATCTACTAATCCTTTTACTCAATGGGAAATACCACCTAGAAGATATCATCCCTTAGGATATAAAAATCAACCAGAATTTTCTGTTATTTCTAGTTTCTTTTATCAAAAGAAACAAGGACCCAAGGTGAAGGACTGTCCAGTCTTTAATCCACAATGGTATCTGGACAGTAGATGCTCAAAGCATATGACTGGCTGTAAGGACAATCTAACAAACTTCAAGTCCAAGCTAGGTCCAAAGGTGATCTTTAGTGACTCCAACTATGGCCAAAATAAAGGCTATGGAGATGTTAAAGTTGGAGCAGTCACCTTTAGGAAAGTTGCATATGTGAGTGGCTTAAAACATAACCTAACATCTATAAGTCAATTTTGTGATGAAGGTTATCATATATCATTTAACTTATCTTCCTGTATTATTTCTTGTAAAGAAAACAAACCTGTTTTAACTGGACTTAGACAAGGCAACATATATGTAGTAAATTTTCAATCAGCTAGTTCAGAACTTTGTTTATATAATCAGGTTAACAATCAAAATAAACTTTTTCATAAGAGATTAGGACATGTAAATCTTAAAAATATTGCTAAGTTATCTAGCGACAACCTTGTTAGAGGATTGCCTTCTGGCCCCTATAAGAAGGAAGGCCTCTATAGGGCTTGTTAGTTATGCAAGCAAACTAAAAATAGCTTTAAATCTGTAAATAAAAGTGACTCACCTAGGATATTGTACTTGCTACATATGGACCTTTTTGGGCCTATTGCTGTACAAAGCCTTGGAGGGAAATCTTATACTTTGGTGATTATAGATGACTTCTCAAGACACTTGGGTATTCTTTCTGAGGTCTATGTCAGATAACTTCAAAGTTCTTACAGGTTTTCTCAAGAACGTACAGATTGAGTACTCTACTACAGTTGCATTGATCAGAAGTGATAATGGTACTGCGTTTGAGTCTCTTATTATGCAAGAGTTCTGTGAGAAGGAAGGTATCAGGCACTGCTTCTCAACTCCTAGAACTCCTCAACAAAATGAGGTTGCTGAAAGGAAAAATAGAACCCTAATTGAATATGCAGGGACATTACTTGCAGATGCTTACATGCCCCTATCTTTTTGCGCAGAGGCTGTGAGCACAACAAACTATGTACTGAACAGAAGTCTGATACACAAGATTAAGAATAAGACTCCTTATAAGTTACTTAAAGGGAAGAAACCTAAAATCACCTTTTTAAAGTATTTGGATGCCTATGTTATATTCACAATAATTGCAAGAAATACTCTAGAAAGTTTGAAGCAAAAGCTGCAGAGGGAATTTTTCTAGGATATTCCCAGTCAGCAAAGCTTATAGGGTGTTTAATAAATGCACTTTAAAATTTGAGAAATCTGTTCATGTTACTTTTGATGAGACTAACATGTTTTATAAGGAGAAAGAAGTTTCTACTAAAAACATTTTGCAGGTAGCTCACATGTGTGAGAGATTGGATGATCTAAACCTCACCCAAGAGGTTCCATCACATCCTTCTCCACACGTTGAAGAAGAAAGTAAAGAAGAAAGTTTGGAAGTGACAGAACTTCCTCCAATAGCTAATATAATTCCACAAGAGAAACTAATTCCACAAGCTGTTGCTCAACCAACTCCTCCCACTGATCCGGTCACACTTAGAGATTACCCGATATCTCAAGTGGTTAGAGATATTTCAGTTGGTGTGCAAATAACGCATCAACTCAACAATGATGTGATGCATGCTTGTTTCATTTCTCAACTTAAGCTCCACTCCATCAAAGATGCAGAACAAGATCCGCACTGGATCATTGCAATGCAAGAGGAGCTCAATCAGTTTGAGAGGTGCATAGTTTAGGATTTGGTTCCTAGACCAAAAGACTATCCAGTCATTGAAACCAAATGGGTCTTCAGAAACAAACATGATGCTGAAGGAAATATTATAAGGAACAAAGTAAGGCTAGTAGCTCAAGTCTATTCACAGGAGGAAGTAATAGACTATGATCAGACCTTTGCTCCAGTGACAAGGCTTGAGGTTATAAGGATTTTCTTAGCCTTTGCAGCCTATAAAAGATTCAAAGTCTACCATATGGATGTAAAGAGTGCTTTCCTAAATGTAGAATTAAAAGGTGAAGTGTATGTGGAGAAACCACCTGGTTTTATCTCTCCAACTCATCCTTCTTATGTCTTTAGATTGCATAAAGCTCTCTATGGTTTAAAGCAAGCTCCAAGAGCTTTGTATGAGACCTTATCTAACTTTCTTTTAGAGCATAAGTTCTCTAGGGTCATAGTAGATAAGACTCTTTTTATTATACATCATAAAAATAAAATTTTGTTAGTTCAAATATATGTAGATGATATTATTTTTGACTATACTGATCCCAAACTATGCAAAAGATTTTCTAATTTAATGCATTCAAAGTTTGAGATGAGTAACATGGATGAACTTTCATACTTCCTTGGTCTCCAAGTGAAGCAATCACCTGATGGTATCTTCATCTCCCAATCCAAGTATGCTAAGGAGCTTATTAAAAGGTTCAGGATGTGTGATGCCTTAGTAATGAAAATACCTATGGCTGCTAATGCTGTGATTTATTCTGATGAACATGGCAAGCCTGTTGATCAGAAAACTTATAGGGCTATTGTTCGGTCTCTATTATATCTCAGAGCAAGTATGTCTGACATAATGTTTGCCACATGTATTTGTATTAGGTTCCAAGTAAATCCTAAAGAATATCAGTATATTTTATTAAAAAGGATTTTGAGATATATAAAGGGTTGTACAAATGTAGGACTCCTATATCCATCACAGTCAGAATTTGATTTAACTGGATTTTCTGATGCTGACTTTGTTGGATGTAGGATGGACAGGAACAGCACATCAGGAACTTGCCAGTTTCTTGGTGATAGGCCTGTGTCCTGATTTTGTAAGAAGCAAACCTCTGTGTCCACATCAACTGCTGAAGCTGAATACATAGCTGCAGGCAGCTGCTGTTCACATATTTTGTGGATACAAAATAAATTGCTGGATTATGGTGTAAGGCCCGTGATTTTTTTTCGATGATTTTATTTGATTTGATATTGTCATATTTATAACTTCAGGGCGTTACCCTTTTTACGTCATGTTGTCGGCGCTGCACCGTTAGTGCGTTTTCGCGTCCGTTTG
The DNA here is from genome assembly GCA_039583875.1 of Platanthera guangdongensis. Lineage (NCBI taxonomy): Eukaryota > Viridiplantae > Streptophyta > Magnoliopsida > Asparagales > Orchidaceae > Platanthera > Platanthera guangdongensis. The sequence goes on from CM077160.1 coordinate 87,283,880, forward strand.
TTCTGATTGACCAGATTTTTGGGATTTTTGCCGAAACTGAAAGTTTTTGATTTGATAAGTTAAGTTTTGAGGTTTTGACTTCACCGTTAAATTCATATCGTCAGTGTTCTCCTTCGGTGCGAGTTTCGTTTAATTCGGCGTGCGTTTGGGCTTCCGTTCTGAGTCTTCTCGAGTAGCTATGGTTCTACTCGAATAGCCCGTTTCTGATTTTTCTTAGATGCCATTTTGAGGGTCAAAACAGTGTCGCATCAAAACATGGTTAACATAAACTTTGTTTGTATCGACGAGATCTACAACTTTCATGTTGACCACTTTTCGATTTGAAGTCATTTCGAACCCCTAATTTGGTTTTTTTGCTGGAACTCGAGTGTTGAGCTGCTACTCGAGTTTATTATGCTACTACTCGAGTAATACATGTTGTAACTCGAGTAATGAGCGGCTACTCGAGTATATTATGCTACTACTCGAGTACAACATGCTAGAACTCGAGTATGTATGTTACTACTCGAGTAGATATGTTGGAACTCGAGTGGTTCATGCTGCCACTCGAGTAGGCCGTTCCTATCTTCGTTCGGGCGCCGTTTTGAGGGTCAAAACGGCATTGTATCAAAAAATGGTTAACATACAATTTGTTCTTCTCGACGAGATCTACAACATTAATGTTGACTACTTTTCGATTGGAAGCCGTTTTGAGCCCCTAATGTCATTGTTTCTGCTGTAACTCGAGTGTTGAGCTGCTACTCGAGTATATTATGCTACTACTCGAGTAATACATGTTGGAACTCAAGTAATGAGCTGCTAATCGAGTATATTATGCTACTACTCGAGTACATCATGCTGGAACTCGAGTAGGTATGCTGCTACTCGAGTAGCTATGTTGGAACTCGAGTGGTTCATGCTGCCACTTGAGTAGGCCATTCCTGTCTGCGTTCGGTTGCCCTTTTGAGGGTTAAAACCACATCGTATCAAAAAATGGTTAACATGAAATTTGTTCGTATTGACGAGATCTACACCTTCCATGTTGACCAATTTTCTATTTGAAGCCATCTTCAACCTCTATTTTGGTTTTCCGCGCACCCGCTTGTAAATAGTCTGTTTTTAGACAAAACTTTTTATAAATACCTATATATATATACACGTATACTTAGAATTAGAAACGACCCCACTCTTCCTTTAGGACTTCTTCTTATTCTTCTTCACTGGACCAAACCAGAACTGAAGAAATGTGAGGAAGGCGATGGCGGAGCGTGAGATTTTGTGAACCTTCCGGTCGCCGCCGATGGAGTTCCGGTGCTCAAAATCTTCATTCGAGCATAGATTTCAAAAGCTCAAGGCGAGATCTACGTCACCGTGGTAAGTTTTTTCCCATTTCTTGAGATTTCGCATTAGGGTTTTTTGGCCCTAACTTCTATTTCATCCACTCTTGTCCAGATTTCGGCTTCTCTCGTCTCCCTTAGTCCAGATCTACGACGAGGTGTGATTTGGAGGCTTTCTTTGATAAAGCCAAGGCAAGTGGTTCCTTTCCTCTCCTTTTTCTTAAGTTCTTATGATTAGACTTTCATCTTATATCAAAAGTTCCTGGTTCCTTTAGAGTATAAGATGTTTAAAAATTTTTTAGGCTTACGCTTATGGTAAATTTTTCGACGTCGTTGAGCGTAGGATGCGTTGCGCTTAGTTTAGGTCGATTGTAAGTCGTGGTCTTCGATTTAGTGTTGTAATACTTAGGTGTTGTGCCAATTTTGAGATGGTGATGTTGGGGGTATGAGTGTTGGTTGTGGTTAGCATACCACCCAATCGGGAGGCCCCTTCTTTCTGTGGATCATCACAGTGGGGTATGCTTAGTTTCTCCTCTCCTGGACTGTTGGGTTCTGTCTGGCCCGGTTTGGCCAGTTTGTGGACTACAGTACCGACTGTGAGACGGTTGAGGATTCGGAGTTGGGCTTAGGGCACTTGAAGTCATTGCCCTCTCTGGCCTGCAACGCAGTCATACCACGTATTGATGATCCACCCTCTTTCGATCCGTATTGTGATCAGTTGTTTTCTTGTGGTTTATGCCATAGTTTTGCTAATTTTGCTGGTTATGCCCAGACTAGTTCACCTTCGCACTTGGTGCATTCTTTTAAATTTAGAGGTTATTATAATGGCTAACCTTCCTCTATATATTCTATTTGGCTAATTGTTGCTGTTTTCTTTTGCATTCTTCCTCCTTTGGTTGGGTTTGGTACACCCTCCTTTGTTTGGCTTACTCACTTGCTTACCTATTCTTTTGCCACTTGTTTTTTCTGCTTGCTGAGTTGTTCTTCTCTTGAATGCCTCGGGTTCAGGGCTGTAGCCGGTGGTGCGGCTGAGTAGTTTTACTGCTAGGTTTGCTGAGGGTGCCTCAAGGTTGTGAGATATCTTTTGTTCTTTTGTAGTATGCTTCAGACTTGGGAACTTTTAGTGGGTTCATGTCAGGTGTTTGATGCCCACTGATTGTGAAAGTGAGGGGTTTGATCTAGAATACTCTAGAGGGGGGGGGGGGTGAATAGAGTATTTATGGTTTTTATGAAATTTTCTAACTACTTCAATTTAGTACAAGTGCTGCAGGAATTAAATTAAAGCACAAACACAGCAATCCTAACTATCACAGCCATAGCAAGAAACAAAAAAAAGAGCAACCAGACAATACAAGAAATTTATAGTTTTGCCCCAACCTGGGTACATCCACTCTTCTACCACCCTGGTAGGAATCCACTCAGATTTTTGATCAGGTGCCTGACACCAATGAGCTTTTGATCAGGTGCTCAAAAACCAAACCTCAAGTCTTTTGGTCAGGTGACTTGCAACCAGGAATAACTTTTGAAGGGAGTTAATAACCCTTTATACAGTGGGGGGGGGTGAGAGATTGATTATGTCTTCTCTTTCTCACAACAACTGAGAAGACTTTTGTGGATTTGATGTTAGCAAAGGCTCCCCCTGAGATATTGAATGGTTCAGGAAAGATGGAGCTTTGCTTCGGGGTGATAGGCCTTCAAACTATTGCTTTAACCAGATGAACTCCAGAAACTCCTTGACAGATAGAAGATTTGTTGTCCTTTGAAGAGTCCTGGCAGAAGACAGAAGAAGTCTCTTGATTTTGGATTAGCTGTTCTTCTTCTTCTTCTTCAGATTGATGTTCTTTCTCTGGTTTGGGCTTCCTTTTTTTGTATCAGCTTTCTATTTCTTTTTTGTCTCAGAGTGATGTCGAGAGAGAGAGAGTAGCAGAAGATTCTTGATCCTTGACTAACAAAAACTGACTGTGTGTCTGTCTGTGTAAGAAGGAGATGGAAAATCCCTTTTTGTATTTTCCATATTGTCTTCCTTTTGAAATTTGAAATTCTTCTGCATTCCTTGCTGACGGCCTGGAAAATATTTTGCATTGAATGATTTCCCCAACTATCATATTGAAAAATGACAACCAATAATCCTGATGAAGACCGTAATCAATGCTTGCTTCTAATGGTAATATTCAGAGAATATTTTAGCATTGATTACTCAGGAAATCTTGTCATAGAATAAGGACAGATGGATGAAAATAACAAAGTCTGGTTCTTCGCAGAATTCATCGAGCTGATAATAGCTATTCGTCGAGCTGAAATCCAAGATCATCGACCGCAGAACAGACAACTGCTTTCTCCAGATCCTTGCCAATACTGTGTATGAAGTTCGTCGAGCTGATAATCTAAATTCATTGACTGGAGTTCAGCAAAGTGTTTCTGGATTTAGAATATTCTAGATGTGTCTGAAATAAAGTGTTGAAGTGGATTTGCCAGAAATCGTCGACCTGAGAACTATATTCGTCGACCTGAGAACTTCTAACTGCTAGATAAGTCTTGCCAGGAATGTGGTTTAAGTTCGTCGAGTTGAGAAGGTGAATTCGTCTACTGCAGTACGATCCTGGACTTAGAATATTTACTTGTTTCTGGAATAAGTTATTGAAGTAGAATGCCCATAGATCGTCGACCTGAACACCAAGTTCGTCGTCGAGTGGAGTTCAGAGAAATTCTAGACTTGAAGTGTTGAAGTAGTGTCCATAAATCGTCGATCTGAGTCCCAAGTTTGTCGAGCTCAGCTCAGAGAAATTTCTCTGAGATCGTCGAGCTGAGCACGGCTTTCGTCGACCTGAGTTCGACGAATGTCGAACTCATTTTCTGAGTCTTTGATATTTCTCTAAGTCTTGAGCCTTTATGCAGTTTGTTGATGGCTGGTCCATGTAGTGTTAACTCTAAGGAGCCTTTATGCAGTACGTCGAGTTGATTTCCCTGTTGGGATCAGCAGCTTGCACCTTTGTCATAGTCATGTCAGCAGCCCCTATGATTTTTAGTGATGTAGCCCTGGGCACTACTGTTTCTAGATGCAATTTAATATAGTCATCAACATTGAAAAATTTATTAGCTTTAGCAAACCTGTTCAACTCTTCCTTTTTGTACTTTGACATTGTTGTGTATTCAGATGTACCCTTCCCTTCAGCTCTAGCTTTGTTGATCATGGAAAGGCCAACCAGTTCCTGAAACCTGGCCAACCTTGCTGTTGTAGCTATTTCAGGATCTTCAAATGGTACAGGGGAAGCAGGTCTGTTAGAGCTTTCATCTTTTTGATGTTCAGGGAGTTGTTACTATTTTTGTTGTTGATGTTGCTGTTATTGTTGGTGCTGCTTGTCAGATGAATAGTGTCTCTGCTGGCTGCTTCCTGAAGATGAATATCTACTCTGATGTCTTTGGTATGTTTGAAAGTGGGTAGACCTTTGATATGTTGTGCCTGAAGCACCAGCAGCTGGAGGTGGAGGTGGAGGTGGAGGAGGATCCTTCCTGAATCTTTGTGGAGGAGGAGAATATCTTCTTCTTCTTTTCCTTTCTTTCTGTTCATTTTTGGACAGCCACATCCAACCTGGCATGCCCTTGTAAGTAGTGATCTTCTGGAGTATATAATAGGGTGTGTCATTTTCTAGGTTGGGCCTTAGAAAAGGAGGTGGAGGAGCTTTCCTCTTCTTGGAGACATTTTTTTTCTTGGGTTCCTCATCTGAGACCTCATCTTCATCATCATCATCATCAGAATCTGGAGGAGCATCATATAAGGCTTCAATGGCCTTTAATACTGATTTATCAATTGGCTTTTCATCCTGAGTAGTAACTGAAGGAAGAGCTGGGGCTGGGGCTGGAGCAGGAGCTGGAGAGCTGTATACTTCAGTGCTTTCAGCAGCTGACTTATTTTACTCTTATATATCAGCCATAATCAGTTCATCCAGATCAGGTATGAGGGAATCATCCATTATAAAAACTGGAGCAGAAATGGTTTCTGGAGGGGATGAAATGATGACTGAGTCAGCCTTAGGTGGAGATGAGATGGCTGGAGACTTTGGAGTAGCAAAAATTGCCTTGAGTTGCTTGGCAACTTTGGGGCTTATTGGTGTGGTGTATGGGATTATAGCGAAGGATGGCATAGTACTATCTTCTGGAGGAAGGCTCAAATAAGCTGGATCAAAAATTCTTAACAGACTTGACAAATCAACTGTGGGATTAATGATATAATCACCACAAGTACTGATTTCTTCTGTGGCAATCTCATCCACATCCATTTCAGTATCAATGAAATCAATAAAATCAGATAAATCAGATAAATCTAAATCAGCATCTGCTGCTGCTAATTCTGTTGCTGCTAATTCTACTGTTGCTGCTGTTACTGCTGCTATTGCTGCTGCTTCTTCAACAAGTATCTCCCCCTGCCTGGTTTCAGTGCAAACTGGGGCCAGGCCCCTTACTGAAGAGGGGGTAGCAAAGAGGGCAGTTATTTGTGTAGCAAAGGAGGATATAGAAGTAGCAAGAGGTGTAATGACCTCTGCTATAAGATTCTTGAGGAGAGGAGTAAGCAGTGCAATAAGAGATGAAATGGTGGAGGGTTCCAAGGGTAGATTTGCAGATGGTGGAATGGAAGGTGTTTGAGGGGAAACATATGGAGGAATGTAAGTTGATGGTCGAGTAGGAGTGATGGCCCGCGAACAGACTCTTACTGTGGTTGGTTCGATGAGTCGATTGCCGCGGGCTTTCTTTGGTAGGCAAGTGCACCTATCACAAGTAGTACTCGATATTCGGGGGAATATCCAGGTCGTATTGTTCTCGGGGTCGTGTTGACTATTCTTACTCCTCCGGGAGGACTATTATTTTACTGAAAGTAAGGTGGAGATTTTAATTAAGTAATGACAAAAAAAGTAAAAGAGCGAAAAAACGATTTAGAAAAATTCGATGAAGGGTTAACGCTCGGCATCGAATCGGATTAAGACAAAAATAACTTTTAATAATTATAGGACTTAGTTTTCAAATTAATAAAAGACAACTTGGCCGTGGAGTTTCCACAAATGTGAGCTCACCTAGCTATAGGGATATCGCTCCCCTGAATGCTAAGATTATTCGACCGAACGTTAGTCCGACAAAGGATTCCTCTTAACGCCCTCTTTACGCTAAGAACCCCACTATTGGGTGGGGAACCCAATCCGGTAGAATTCTGCTTGTCCTCTCTCGAGGGTATGCACACAACTCTATTTACCCAGGGGTGATCTGTCTATACGCACGGCCTCTCGGCTAGCTAGCGTATGGATAACGGAAATAGGGCCAACACATCGATTTGTGGTCCTACGCGTCGTTAACCTGGGGCAAACCTTAAGTGCTTAAATTAAAGTGAAAATAAAGAGCTTTAATTATTACGAATTATTTAAAATGTCACAATGCTCTTCGATGCCGAGGCTAATAGCGAATAGCCACACATCGGTATGAGGACGGCTTTATAATTTGATGAGGCGCGAGTTCGAAATTAAGCGCTAAAAGGTTATAAGAATAAGACATGAAAATGACAAACACTTAGAAACTAGAAAAGTTAGCTAAAACAAGAACTGACGCACACTCCAAATTGTAAATAAAATAGAATAAACTAAATTATATATAAAAAAGGAAAATTACAAGTCCTACTCAAACGAGTAGGCGGGAAATAAAGGCACGCCATTTAACTCTTAACGAGTAGGCGAAAATAAATGCAAGTACAAGTCCTACTAAAGTAATTACAAAAAAATAAAAGACCTACCATTTAACTCAAATGAGTAGGTGGTAAACAAAATCCGGCCATTTAACTACTAGCGAGTAGGCGGAAATAAACGCTAACACACACAATACATAATTGAAAGAAAGCAATAAAAGTATCTCCTACACACACGCACTCTACGTAATTGAAGAAAGCGATAAAATAAATCATGAAAAACTAACTCGTACACTCACACACTCTACATAAATCAAAGAAAGCAATAAAATAAAGCATTAAAATTTATCTCCTACACACACACACTCTACATGGAAGTTGAAATGACAAAATGAAAACTAACTCTTACACTTACACATACAAATTTAAAGCAAAAATGAAAGTTACCAAAAATTTAAAACTACTACTTTTCTATAATTAGGTTTTACCAAAAACAAATAAAAAGAACAAAATAATATTTTAAGAGAACAAAAGTTTTTCAAAACAAATCAAAAAAACAAAGTTCTTTAAAAATTAAAATTTCAACATTTTCATTCTTAGGATTTCATAAAAGTGATAAAAAAGTGGAAAGAAAATGAAAAAAACAAAAAAAGTTTTACAATCCTACAAAAAAAACTAAGTAAAAAAAAATAAAATCACTTTCAAAACTCTTTTATAAATACATAAGAATAAAATTAAAAAAAACATTAAGGAAGAACGTGTTGAAGAAGAGATAAACATATCATATCATGCTTGGAAATGAAATCTATAACAAACTCTAACATTGAGACAGGTAAAAAAAACATAGAAAATGAACAAGTTACACTCATACACACACACACACTTTTCATAAAATGAAGAACAAAAGAGAAACTAAGGTTAAAATGAGAAGAAAAGTGGGCACATAAGTTCATTCCAAAGCCATTTAAGAAGAGAAAAACTAACATTTTTATTGATTAAAATAGACTATTACAAAGCTATTACAAAGCTAAAGCTAAAGCAAAAACAAACACGAAAGGATGGGGGGAGAAATCTCCTTACAGAGCAAAGGAATCCACGGATGGAGCCCACAAAACACAATAAAGTGGCTCAAAAATGTGAACCCTTTGTCATTACAGAAGTGGGGTATTTATAGGAAAAAATCTAAGTACACGCCCTCCGACACGGGCGTGTCGGCGGGCGTGTCACTATAGTTTGTGATGGCGGCCAGCGGTTTGATGGCAAAGTTAACTTCGGGCTGGACACGTGTCGGTAACGCAGCGGTCACGCCCCAGGTCATGGGAGTGACGGTGGGCGTGTCGAGGAGGTGGATCTGGGTGCGGGTTTGTCGAGGGAAAATCGTCGAGCTGCTGGAGAATCGTCGAGCGCGAGTTTGTCGAGCAGAAATCGTCGAGCTGCTGGAGAATCGTCGAGCTGCTGGAGAATCGTCGAACGGAAAGTCGAGCTGAAATTATCGATCTTAAATCATCGAGCTGCTGTAGAATCGTCGAGCGGAGCATTTCGTCGAGCGAAGCATTTCGTGAGCGGCAAATCGTCGAGCGGCTGGAGAATCGTCGCGCAGAATTTCGTCTTAAAAATCGCTGATTCCACCGGTTTGACGAATTACAGCCTGGTCACCGGCGTGACCTGGAGACGGGCGTGACATATCAATTTTTGACAATTTCCTGAAAAATTTCAGAAATAAAAATTATGTTAGGTTATGCAAATATTTACAAAAAGTGATATATTTATACAAAAAAATAACTAAAAATTATGAATAAGAACTAAAATGATATAAATAAAGTACTAAGATATGCATATATTTACAATTCATCAAATACCCCCATACTTAAACTTTTGCTAATCCAGAGCAAAAGTTTCAGGTTAGCTTATAAGGAATAGAAAAAACTCTAAGTTTAGCTACCGCTTAATCAATTATAAGAGAGATCTAAATAAATATACGGGGTGTAAGAGTTAAGTCCTAAAATTATGTAGATGATTTAAATAGCGCAAAAGTTTTGGCCAAAAGACTTCATGATGTAATCAAATATAAAGCAGTATTTGTATTGGTTAGATTCACAAAAATAGTTTGGAATTATATGAACTTTTAGCTTATAGGAGTTTTACCGGAAATAATGCAATTTACAAATTATGCTCTCAAAAAGATTTTTGAATTAATTCTAGAAACGCGAAATTGGCTAAGGGGATTGATTTTAGTTTATGAAGAGAGTTTTGATTCTGAGGTGAGGTAATTTTTTCTCGGACCCCCATTTTTTTCTTTTTGGATTATTAGGAAAATGAAATCTTATTTTCCTAATATCATTTTTTTCTTTCAACTTCATAAGAATAAAACTAACCCAATGTATATGTGTAGGAGTAATGAATTTTATCCTCTTACTCCATAACATATAATCTTTTAAAATTATTGGGTGCTTATGTTTACGGAACGAAATCTTATTCCCATTGACATAAGATCTTTTATGGATAATTTTTTTTTCATGCCAGGTAGGTCATGATAGGTAAGGGGAGAAAGACAAACTAGATTTTTAATTAAAGACAATTTTGAGTGCAACCTTAATAAATTGTACGTTCCAATTTTTCAGAAAGCTAAAAATAAATATAATTGAATCCTATAGTCGTTATTTTCTAACATAGTACACGTGCTCCTATAAATGAAAAATTAGAAGTAGTGCCTAAAACGAGTTCGCTATTTTTAACAAAGCATAATGAATTCTTTAAAACTTAAACCCGGCTATATAAATTTTTCACTTAATAATTAACAAACGAATATCAAACAGAGAATTAATAAAATTCACATATAAATAAACTCAAAACAAAATTTTTGGATAGCAGAAAAGTTAAGGATGGAATATTTGATTTATTTGTTTCAAAATATTTTTTGATTTTTATAGTTTTTATCATCATTTTTTTGTGTTTTTCATTTATTATCTTTTTTGTATTTTTGTTTTGTTTTACTCAATTTTTTGAATTTTTTGAACTATTATCTTTTTTTTGGTTTTTAAGTTTGTCTTTAATATATACATAAAATGTTTTTTTGTATATTTTTTTTAAAAAAATTTCATTCTATTTACAAAAATTGGGAGAAAAAGAAAAGTTATTTACAAGAATAAGAGGGAAAAGGAAGGGGGAGAGAGAGAGAAGATTATTTACATAAAAATATTTACAAAGTGAAACTAAATATTTTTTTGTTTTTTATTTTATAATTTTTTTTGGAGTTTTTGGAAAAAAGAAAGAAAAAGAAAATGAAATTTTTTTTTGGATTTTTCATTTTAAATTTTTTTTTCTCATTTTAAGATTTTTTTGTTTTGTTGTTATATATATTTTTTATATTTTTGAAATGCAGAAAAGTAGAAGTGCAGAAAGTAAAGCACAAAAACACCCTCATACTTAAGTCCAACATTGTCCCCAATATTGCAACGTAAGTATGCGGAACAAAAATGAAATAAAATGTTGTATGTACAAAAATAAAATGGGAGGGTAGGAGTTCCCTAGAATGCGTTTGGGGAGGCCCATTAGAAACCCTACATTTATTAGAAAAAGCAGCAAAGATAATAAGGAAAGAGAGAAAAAGATAAGCGAGGGGTACCTCCCAGGAGCGCTTTGTTTATAGTCGTGTAGCTTGACTATTTTGGCGGGTAGATAATGTTGAGGGAAGTTATGGTTTCGTTATGCCCGATCACTAGGTCGCCTGCTATATAAGACTTTAACCGATGACCGTTTACTTTAAACGAACCTTTTTTCGGGTGGGAGACGAGTACGGTCCCATATGGAAAAACTTCTTCAACTAGGAAGGGGCCGAACCATGTAGATTTTAGTTTACCCGGAAAAAGTCTAAGACGTGAATTGTAAAGAAGGACAAGATCGCCCGGAGAAAAAATTTTTGGGGACTTTATTTTTCGATTATGATATAACTTAGAGTGCTCCTTATAGAATTTATTGCTCTCATAAGCGTTCGCACGCCATTCATCGAGCTCGTTTAGTTGCAGTTTTCTATTCTGAGCAGCTAAGTTGGCGTCGAGGTTTAAGAGTTTTAAAGCCCAAAGAGCGCGATGCTCCAATTCTACGGGTAAATGACACGCTTTGCCATAGACTAACCGGAACGGCGTACAACCAATTGAGGTTTTGTATGCCGTCCGATATGCCCACAACGCATCGTCGAGTTTAACAAACCAATCCTTCCTATTTAGTGAAACGGTTTTTTCTAAAATTTGTTTAATCTCTCGATTTACTACCTCAACTTGGCCACTTCTTTGTGGATGGTAGGGGGTGGTAAGCTTGTGCGTGACTCCGTATTTAGCTAACGTCTTAGCCATAAGAGCGTTACAGAAATGCGTTCCCCTGTCACTAACAATTACGCGAGGCGTGCCGAAGCGTGAAAATAGTCTTTTAAGAAATGTAACGACGACACGCGCATCGTTGGTAGGGAGAGCTTGCGCTTCCGTCGACTTTGATACGTAGTCGACCGCCAATAAAATATATATATTTTTGAAAGACGGAGGTAGGGGGCCAACAAAATCTATGCCCCATAAATCGAAGACTTCGCATTCTAAAAACTTATTTTGGGGCATCTCGTCGCGACGAGAGAAGTTACCCGACCGCTGACCGCTATCGCATGCGCGCACAAAATTATGCGCGTCTTTGAAGAGAGTGGGCCAAAAGTATCCCGCCTCAAGCGTCTTCCGAGCGGTCCGGTTGGCTTGTTAATGCCCACCGGCTGGACTCTCGCGGCAGTGCTTAAGAATTTGTAAGCACTCCACACCCGCAACGCATCTTCGGACCGCTTGGTCCACCCAGATACGAAAAAGAAATGGGTTCTCCCAAAAGAAATTTTTCAAGTCGGAAAAGAATTTCTTCTTTTGATGACTTGAAAACTCTTTAGGAAGCACCCGCGCTACTAAGTAATTTGCAAAATCTGCGAACCAAGGCGAAGATGACGAAGAATTATGAATGGCTAGGAGGCGTTTTCTAGGAGGCGTTCCTCGGGCAATCTGTCATTTATTTTAGATTCGACGAGCGCTTCCGCACCCGGATTTTCTAAGCGGGAGAGGTGGTCTGCCGCTAGATTTTTCGCTCCCCGCTTATCTCGGATCTCCAAATCAAACTCTTGTAGGAGGAGAATCCATCGAAGAAGGCGGGGCTTCGCATCATTTTTAACTAATAAATATTTAAGGGCAGAGTGATCAGTAAATACGATAACTTTAGATAGCGTTATATACGAGCGAAACTTATCAAAAGCGAAAACGACGGCTAAGAGTTCCTTTTCCGTTGTCGTGTAATTTATTTGTGCAGAAGTGAGCGTCTTTCTAGCGTAATAAATTGGATGAAAATGTTTTTCTACGTGTTGGCCAAGAACGACACCTAAGGAAATATCACTAGCGTCGCACATAATTTCGAACGGAACGGACCAATTAGGGGCCACTAAAATTGGTGAGGTGATAAATTTTTTTTATTAAATTAAAGGCAGACTCGCATTCGCTACTAAAGATGAAACGTGAATCCTTTTCCAAGAGGTGAGTAAGTGGCTTTGTGATTTTTGAAAAGTCTTGAATGAAGGGTCGATAAAAGCTTGCATGGCCTAAGAAACTCCTAATGGATTTTACGTTTGTTGGTTGCGGAAGTTTTGCTATGATTTCTATCTTGGCCTTATACACCTCCATCACCTTAGACGAAATCATATGGCCGAGGACCAAACCTCCTGGAACCATAAAGTTGCATTTTTTCCAATTTAATACAAGGCTTGTGTCCTCGCACCGTTGAAGGACACGATCTAAATTGTGAAGGCAATCGGGAAAAGATCATCCGAAAACAGAAAACTCATCCATAAAGACTTCCATAATGTCTTCTACTAGCTCACCAAAGATCGCTAGCATATTTCTTTGGAATGTAGCCGGCGCATTGCAAAGTCCAAATGACATTCTTCGATATGCGAAGGTGCCAAACGGGCAAGTAAAAATTGTTTTCTCTTGATCATCGGGCGAAATGGGGATTTGGAAAAACTCCGATAAACCATCAAGAAAACAATAATATGGATGGCCGGATAAACGCTCTAAAATCTGGTCCAGAAAAGGCAGAGGGAAATGGTCCTTGCGGGTGGCATCATTAAGATTTCTATAATCGATGCACACTCGATAACTCGTAACAGTACGAGTTGGGATGGGCTCGTTATGCTCATTACCACTACAGTTAGACCGCCCTTCTTGGGCACGACATGCACGGGACTAACCCATGCACTGTCCAAAATAGGGTTGATAATCCCAGCATCTAATAACTTAATAATCTCGGCTTTAACGACGTCTTTCATGTTTGGGTTAAGACGACGCTGCGACTGAATCGTTTTGCTGCAATTATCGTTAAGAAAAATCTTATGGGTGCAAAAGGAGGGGCTAATCCCCTTTAAGTCGGAGATTTGCCACGCAATTGTGTGGTGATGTTTAAATAAAACTTCCAATAAATCAGAAGTCTCTGAATCACTCAAGTCCGAAGAAATAATAACGGGAAGCATATCGCCTTTTCCCAAAAAAGCGTATTTGAGTGAGTCGGGTAAGGGTTTGAGGTCTAGGATGGGCGGTTCTTCTAGGGAGGTTTTAATTCCTATGTCTTTCTTACCAATTGGTTCGAAAGGCAAGTCTAAAGAGGTATCCTCATCGCATTTAAAATTTTCGAGCGCATAAATATTGTCGTTTAAAAATACGGACTCGAAAACGGGAGAAGAACGATCTCCAAAAAAGGTATCTAAAGAATAGCAGAAATCGTCGCTCGATGACAAATTGTCCATCGAGGGATTAATAGAGAAAGTAACTTGGTCATCTCCTACCTAGAGGAGAAGACGACCATTACTAACATCTATTAGTGCGCGGGAGGTGGCGAGAAAAGGGCGACCGAGTATTATTGGTACCTCGGCGTCCTCCTCGATGTCTAAGATGACGAAGTCTACCGGGAAGGTAAACTTGTCTACTCGGACAAGGACGTCCTCCACTACCCCGATAGGGAACTTAACCGAGCGATCCGCTAATTGGATGTGCATATTCGTAGGACTAGGAGTACCCAAACCTAAACGTTGAAAGAGCGAGAACGGCATTATATTAATGCTAGCCCCTAAATCAGCTAAGACGTACTTTACTAATATATCGCCAAAAAGGCACGGGATGAAAAACCGTCCCGGGTCGTTTTGTTTTGTGGGCAATTTATTAGTAAGGTCCGCCAAGCAGACATCGTTGAGAGATACACGCGAAATATCCTCTAATTTGCGTTTATTAGAAAGTAATTCTTTTAAAAATTTCGTATATTTGGGCATTTGCGAGATAGCCTCGCAAAAAGGAACATTAATATGAATTTGTTTTAATAATAAAATAAATTTTTCATATTGCGCGTCCTTACACTCGTTATCCAATCTATGCGGATAAGGTAAGGCCTTATTTAAAATAATTTTTTCATTTAAAATCGGTAAAGACGGCGTAATCGAAGAAGGGGGAAGAGGGGTCGGAGGTGAAATATGTACCTGAGGGTCAGTCCGTTTTGGATCGACCACCTCCTTTCCGCTACGGAGAGTTATAGCGTTGGCGTTCTCCCGTGGATTGGGCTCCGTGTTTCCCGGCAGTGCCCCAAGCGCGCGCTCAGACATCCTCCTCGCCAGTTGTCCAACCTGTTGTTCGAGAGTTTTTAGCGATCCGGTGATGTTCCGGATATTTGACTCGTTGGATGCAATATACATAGAAATATTTTCCTCCATTGGGAGGGTTTTGGAAGAGGAGGAGGCGGCAAAAATCAGGGCGCATAAGAAAGAGGGGGACGATGAGCATTGTTCGGGTTGCTCCAAGAGAAATTTGGGTGATTCCTCCAACCCGGATTATAGTTATTACTATAAGGGTTGTTGTTGGGGTTGAAGGAAGGACGACCTGAATTTCCAACGAAGTCCACGAACTTTTCGGCCACGCAGACGTTATGGGGAATAAAACAAGGCGGAGTGGAGGAGGCAGCAGACATCTCCGCCACCTGTTTTGTTAACCTTTCAACTTGAAGGGATAAGAGAGCAGTGGAATCCACTTCAAAAAGACCAGCCGCCAGCTTTGGGCATCCCCGCGGGACGTTCCATTGATAGGCGTAATAGCCATCTATTCGAATAAAGCCTGGGCGGCCTCGGTGGTTTTGTTGTTTAGTGTGCCCCGGCAGCCGCGTCAATCATTTGACGCGTCTGAAAATTAAGCCCATTATAAAAAATTTGTACCTGCAACCACGTTGGCAGCGCGTGGTGCGGGCACCGGCGGAGGAATTCCTTAAACCATTCGCAAGTCTCGTAAAGAGACTCAGGATCGTTTTGCACAAATGAAGAAATGTCCATCCGCAACTTTGCAGTGTTTGCGGGCGGAAAGTACTTCGTTATGAACCGTTCCGTCAACTCAGTCCACGTGGTGATACATCCTCGCGGGAGGGCAAGTGAACTTAAGGGAAAAAGGAAATAGGCGCAAGTGAATGGCGTCATCAGTGACGCCATTAATCTTGAAGGTGTCGCATATTTCTAAAAAGTTGGACAAGTGGACATTCAGGTCCTCATCCGGCAGTCCATCGAACTGCACGGCGTTTTGGACCATTTGAATGACACTCGATTTTATTTCAAAATTATTATTCGCCACCGCAGGGCGAACAATACTAGACCCAGTATCATCCAGGTTAGGCCGGGTGTAATATGACATAGTACGCTCGGCCGCCAGGGCTGGGTTAGGGGCGGCCATAACTTCGAAAGTGGGTTCGCCGATAGATTCTTCGGGGTCTAAAGAAGGAATTCGACGTTAAGATCGAATACGCGCAAGGGAGCGTTCGATCTCAGGGTCGAAGTCAAAATCTTCAGACTCGGAGGGTTGTCCACGGGTCATACACCCAAAGAAAAAAATAAAACAAAATAAATTCTTTTTTTTATTTTATTTAAAATAGAGTTTTTTGTTTTTTTAGTTTATAGAGTGTACAACCCTGTGTCCGGCGAGCGGGTCCCACCAGGGAGGTTGAACAGGCCTGGCCCCGCGACTCGCACCCAAGCGGCAGGACGGGCTGAACGACTAAAGGGCTGGCCCGCTCCTGCCCATCTCAGGCGAGCGAGCTGGCGACCCGCCGCAAGCGAGCCGGACCCCGAGCGCGACCTAACCGCCGGTCCGCCCGGCGAAAGGCAGGCAGCTCGCCCATACCGGCTCGCACTCGCCCAGTGAGGGCAGGCGAGCCCCAGAGCCGGGTCGCGCCCGCCTCCCACGGATGGAATCGGAGGCGAGCTGGCTCCCCATGGGTGCGAATAGCTATTCAGAACAGCGGAGTTTGGCTCTTGGCAGACCCAACCAGGGGCTTTTTGGTATTTCCAGGTCAGTTCCTTTGGTTATTGGCAGTTCAGATTCTGAAAATCTATAAATAAGACCCAAGGGGTACCTCAGAGGACACGCTTTTCAGTGCCTCCTTGCTCTCATTTTCAAGTGTTCTCTGAGAGTACCTTAGCTCGGCTCTTGGCTAAGGAGGGGAAGCGCTCAGAGATCTTCCGGGTTTGTGGTGGGACCTCCCTGCCGAGCCCTTGGGTCTGTCCTTTCTTGTCCCTCTCGTTATTTTTCTTGCAGGTGCGAAGTAGGCGCGAGACCACCCCTTCCCCAAGGGTCGAACTCCACAAGAGGCCGGTTTCCGGTTTCAACATCTTGGTGCGGTGAGCGTGGAGAGTGGTTAGTGCAGAAAAGCTTCGGCGAGCTCAATGACGGGAGGTCAAGGATCTGACAGGCAGAACTCGCCGCCCAACCCACCTCTCGCGACAGTGGGGATGTTTGAAGACTTCAGGAACGAGGTGCTGGATCTCGTCAAGATCGCACTCGGCGTGCGGGCCGAGTGTTCGACTCCGGCAGCCCAGATCGCGGCCGCCCCCTCTCTGGGCGAGGACGCTCCTGGCAGGCGAGCCGGGAAGGAAGTGGCTGAGGAAGGTCGGGGGAGCGAGCTCTCGGGGCGCGAGCTCTTCCCCGGCTCGGCAGGCCGAGGCCGATTCGGCGAGCTGGGTCCGCGTGACTCGCCGGCCCGCCAGGTGGGGGGAGGCAGCCCTTTTAGCGAGCTGGTCTCCTCAGCTCCAGAACCAGACGGGTTCAGAGAGCCCGAGATGACCTACTACACCGGGAAGGGAGACCCGGTTCAGCACGTCCAGTGGTTCGAGGACGTGGTCTCCATCCGTCAGATGTCGGACGGATTCAAGTGCCGTCTCTTCGCCATCACCCTCCGGGATAAGGCGAGGGAGTGGTTCCACCAGCTGCCGGCCAGTTCCATCTATTGCTTCGAGGACCTACGCCGAGGGTTCATGTTGAGGTTCACTACCGCAAAGAAGAGGAAGAAGGAGTCTGAGTCCCTGTTCCACATAAAGCAGGGGGTGAACGAGACGTTAGGGAGCTACGTCGATCGGTTCCAGGAGGAGGTCACCCAAGTCCAGGAGATGCCGGGCCACAGTCTGATGATGGCCTTCACACTGGGCCTGCAGCAGGGTTTCTTCCGCATGGAGCTGAAGAGGATTCCCCCCCTCTCCTACGAGGAGCTGATGGAGAGGGCGGCGAGAGAGGTCGACGGGGAGGCGTCGAACCCAGAATTTGCGAGGAAGTTGGCCAGGTGGGCGACTGAGGAGGAGAAGGAGTTGAAGGGAGGAAGAAGACAGGAAGAGAGGAGGGAGGAGCCCAGGCAGAGGGAGCAGAGGGAGCAGAGGCAGCTCCAAGGACAACAGCCAGGATGGGGGCGTCAGGAGCCCGACCGTAGGCTGGGCTGGAGACCAGAGTGGCAGGGGCAGGGGCCACAGAGGGGATACTACGGGAGAGGTCACTATCAGGGGAGGCAGGACCAGTTCCACCCCCCAGGCTGGAGGCAGGGTCAGAGGCTGCGGCTCCCCGATCAGGAGGAGGCCATGGCCATAGCTCTGGGAGCAAGGAGAGGGGTCATGAGGAGGAGGAGAAGGGAGTTCAGGGTGGAACTGCCCTACTGCGACTTCCATCAGGAAGAGGGGCACGCAACGGCCACGTGCCCGGAATTCTTGGAGATGAGAGAGAACAGGGGGCGGCAGCAGCAGCAGGAGGAGGTGCGGCAGGAAGTGAGGATCGAGGAGGTCCTGCCTCGGACGGAGGAGGATTGCTGTGAAGACCGGGTGGATGTGGGGACCCGAGGAATGATCGGAGTGATCCACGGGGGAGTGGGGATCGAGGCTTCCCGCAAGGCAAGTCTCCACACTATGTACCGGCGGAGCGTCGCCTCTACATCCCAAACCCCACCACCGGAGGAGAGGATCACCTTCTCCAGGAGTGATATGCCGGACCACGAGGATCCGTTCTGTGATGCGTTGGTCATCAAGGCCGCCATCGAGAACTTCACTGTCTCTCGGATCCTAGTGGACAATGGGAGCTCCGTGAACGTCGTCTTCAAGAAGGCGTTTGACGCGATGCAGGTGGAAGCCAAGAGGGTGCTGGCCTCGGACGGGCCCTTGTTCGGATTCTCGGGAGAAAGGAAGGAGGTAGAGGGAGGAGTCGGCCTCCATGTCACCCTGGGAGGGCAGTCCCGAAACTGCAAGTTCGTCATTGTGGACGCCCACAGCAGCTACAGCGCAATCTTCGGGAGGCCCCTGATCAGCGCCTTCCGCTGCGTCCCCTCATCTTTCCATCAGTGCTTGAAGTTCAACGTTGAGGGGGCGCAGGTCAGGGTTAGGGGAGACCCTAAGGTGGCACGGGAATGCTACGTCACCGCGGTGAACACCATCTCTTGGCAGGAAGGGGCCGAGGAGATGGGGCGGAGGATGGAGACGAACGAGCAGGGAGCCGGAGAGGTGGAGCTGGAGGTGAAGGGCTGCGCAGAGAAGGCGGAAGGAGGAGGTTTGGAGGAAGTGGTCGAAGTAAGGGCCGTGGCAGAGGAGATGGAGGTAGAGGTCCCCGCTCAGGAGGAAGGGGATGCCGAGGGATGGGGGGAGCAGTCCAGGCTGGAGGCCGCAGAGGAGGTGGTGGAGCTGGAGGTGCTCACCCGCGGAGGCAGGATGGAGAAGATCCACGTCAGCGGGGGGCTGACCCCGGAGGACCAGGGCAGGATGCTGGAGTGCATCCAGAAGAACGTGGACATCTTCGCCTGGAGCGCCGCGGAGATGCCGGGGGTTGACGCGGATGTGGCTTACCACCGCCTCAACCTGGACCCGGGAACACGCCCCGTCCAGCAGAAGAAGAGATCCACGGCGGACAGGCTAGCGGAACCCATCAGGGAGGAGGTGGCAAAACTTCTCAAAGCGGGCTTCGTGTCCGAAATTCAATACCCCGGCTGGGTCTCGAACGTTGTGATGGTCAAAAAGGGAGACGGCCGCTGGCGCTTGTGTATCGATTTTTCCCTTCTTAATAAAGCTTGTCCTAAGGATTGTTACCCCTTGCCTCGGATCGACGCGCTGGTTGACTCAGCCGTCGGTTTTTCTGTAATGAGTTTTTTAGATGCATTTTCAGGTTACCATCAGATCAGGATGCACCCCCCGGACATAAAGGATGTCTCATTCATCATAGGGGACGGCTGCTATTGCTACAAGATGATGCCGTTCGGGTTGAAGAACGCTGGTGCCACCTATCAAAAAATGATGGACAGGGTCTTCAAGGAGCAAAGGGGGAGAAACTTGGAGGTCTACGTGGACGACCTCATGATCAAGAGCCGAGACGTGGACTCCCACCTCCGGGACCTGGAGGAGACGTTCGCCACCCTGCGCCGATACAAGATGCGGCTGAACCCCCTTAAGTGTGTTTTCGGGGCTAGCCGGGGGAAGTTCTTGGGGCATCTCCTCACCCCCGCGGGGGTCGAGCCGAATCCCGACAAGGTCAAGGCTATCTTGGAGCTGGGGTCCCCGCGGAATGCAAAGGAGGTCCAACGGTTGACAGGGAAGCTAGCAGGACTGAGCCGCTTCCTCTCTCGGGCAGGGGAGAAGTGCTCCCCCTTCTTCAAAACGCTGAGGGGGGCCAGAGGTTCGAATGGACTAAGGAATGCGAGGAGGCGTTCCAGGCCCTCAAGGCGCAGCTAACACAGGCCCCGCTGCTCCAAGGGCCGAAGGAGGGTGAAGACTTGTTCCTATATCTCGGGGTCGGGGCAGAGGCCCTGAGCTCCGTCTTGGTTCGAGAAGAGGGGAAGAGGCAGCTCTCCGTCTATTACGTCAGCCGGGTCCTAAGGAAGGCCGAACTCCGGTATCCGATCCTGGAGAAGCTCACGTTCGCATTAATCATCTCGGCCCGGAGGCTACGGCCTTACTTCCAGGCGCACTCGATCCGAGTGGTGACAGACCATCCTCTCCGCAATATCTTCGAGGGGGTGGAGCACTCGGGCCGGCTGGCCAAGTGGTCGGTGGAGCTAAGCGAGTTCGATGTTTCCTTCGTGCCACGGCTCTCGATCAAAGCTCAGGCGATGGCCGACTTCCTGGCCGACTACGTGGTAGAAGTAGCAGAGGAGGAGCTCACTTGCCCGGCTCCTTGGAAGGTGAGGGTGGATGGAGCCTCAGGAAGGCATTCACTCGGGATAGGAGTGGTCCTGGAGAGCCCCCAAGGGACTCAGATTGAGCAGACGGTGGTGGTACATTTCCCCATTACCAACAACCAGGCCGAGTACGAAGCAGTGATAGCGGGACTACGCCTGGCCAGAGAGTTGGGGGTGCTGGATGTGGAAGTTCTGACCGACTCCATGGTGGTGGCTTCCCAGATCAACGGGGAGTTCGAAGCAAGGGAGCCCGCTTTGAAGTTATACTTGGCCAAAGTGAAGGGGGTCATAGGGACCTTCCAGACCTTCTCCATCCGACACGTGCCAAGGGGGGAGAATGAACATGCCGACCAACTGGCGAAGCATGGCCCCCGGATGGGGGGCACCATCACCGACCTGTTCTGCCCCTCCATCGAAGAGGGGGAGCTCATGGAGATCGATCAGCAGCCCTCGTGGATGGACCCAGTAATAGTTTTCCTCTCCGCGGGAGAGTATCCGGAGGGAGTAGACAAGAAGAAGCTGAGGCACAAGTCCGCCTACTACCTCCTCAAAGACGGGCAACTATACAGAAAGACCCTTTCCGGGATGCTGGCTCGCTGCGTGTCCGAGGGCGAGGCGCAGAGGATCTTGGAAGAAGTCCACTCCGGGGAGTGCGGGAGTCATTCCGGGAGTCGGACCTTGGAGGGGAGGATAGTCCGGCAGGGGTATTTCTGGCCCACCCTGGGCCGGGACGCCGCGGAGTTCGCAAGAAGATGTCATAAGTGCCAGCTATTTGCCCCCCTCCAGCTACAGCCGGCCCAGCAACTCAAGAGCATCACGGCCCCCTGGCCCTTTGCAATCTGGGGAATGGATTTGGTCGGGCCGTTCCCCCAGGCTAGCGGCCAGAGAAGGTTCCTCCTGGTGATGATCGACTACTTATCAAAGTGGATGGAGGTGAAGGCGTTGGCAAAGGTGACCTCCCAGGTAATCAGGAACTTCGTTTGGGGGGAGATCATCTGTCGCCATGGGCTGCCCCAGGCCATCGTCACAGACAACGGGCCTCAGTTCGCCAGCGCCAAGTTCACCAGTTTTTGCGAGCAGCTTGGGATCGACCTCAGATTCGCCTCAGTCCACCACCCCAGGAGCAACGGGCAGGTGGAGGCGGCGAACAAAATCATCGTCAATCTCCTCAAAAAGAGGGTGGAAAACTTGAGGGGGAGCTGGGTGGAGCAGCTCCCCGCCGTCCTTTGGGCCCTGAGAACCACCCCTAACACGGCCACGGGGGAGACCCCCTTCAAGCTCTCCCATGGGTGCGAGGCGGTGCTCCCCATAGAATTTGAAGTCCAAACGCCGCGAGTCGGGACGGCCAGAGAAGGCCGAGATGAATGGCAAGCCGAGAATGGGGAGGAACTGAGGCTCTCCCTCGACATGGTGGAAGAGTTGAGGGACCTTTCGGCCATCCGGCAGGAGGAGGTCAAAAGGAGGATGGCAAAATACTTCGACAAGCATGTCAGGGTCAAGCAGTTCGCTGAAGGGGACCTGGTACTGAAGAAGGTGGACGCGGCAGGGCGGTCAGCGTCCGTAGGGAAACTCAACCCCAGCTGGGAGGGGCCATTCATTGTGAAGGAAGCCTTGAAGTCGGGAGGCTATCGGCTCCAAAATATAGAGGGCGAGGCCCTGAGTCTCACCTGGAGTGGAGACGACTTGAAGAGATTTTTTCCCTAATTTCCTGTAAGCAACACGATTCATTATAATGAAGCTTTTCTTTTCCCTCCCCCCAGGATTGTCATACCTAGGCGTGCTCAGAAGGTGGGAATGAATTTGGACCCCGAGAAGATCCCGCTGCCAGGCTCCCACCTAGCTGGCAGGGCCGGAAGTCACTCGGTGTCATCCCTAGCCTCGAGAAGATCCCGCTGCCAGGCTCCCACCTAGCTGGCAGGGCCGGAAGTCACTCGATGGAATGAATTTGGACCCCGAGAAGATCCCGCTGCCAGGCTCCCACCTAGCTGGCAGGGCCGGAAGTCACTCGGTGTCATCCCTAGCCTCGAGAAGATCCCGCTGCCAGGCTCCCACCTAGCTGGCAGGGCCGGAAGTCACTCGATGGAATGAATTTGGACCCCGAGAAGATCCCGCTGCCAGGCTCCCACCTAGCTGGCAGGGCCGGAAGTCACTCGGTGTCATCCCTAGCCTCGAGAAGATCCCGCTGCCAGGCTCCCACCTAGCTGGCAGGGCCGGAAGTCACTCGATGGAATGAATTTGGACCCCGAGAAGATCCCGCTGCCAGGCTCCCACCTAGCTGGCAGGGCCGGAAGTCACTCGGTGTCATCCCTAGCCTCGAGAAGATCCCGCTGCCAGGCTCCCACCTAGCTGGCAGGGCCGGAAGTCACTCGATGGAATGAATTTGGACCCCGAGAAGATCCCGCTGCCAGGCTCCCACCTAGCTGGCAGGGCCGGAAGTCACTCGGTGTCATCCCTAGCCTCGAGAAGATCCCGCTGCCAGGCTCCCACCTAGCTGGCAGGGCCGGAAGTCACTCGATGGAATGAATTTGGACCCCGAGAAGATCCCGCTGCCAGGCTCCCACCTAGCTGGCAGGGCCGGAAGTCACTCGGTGTCATCCCTAGCCTCGAGAAGATCCCGCTGCCAGGCTCCCACCTAGCTGGCAGGGCCGGAAGTCACTCGATGGAATGAATTTGGACCCCGAGAAGATCCCGCTGCCAGGCTCCCACCTAGCTGGCAGGGCCGGAAGTCACTCAGTGTCATCCCTAGCCTCGAGAAGATCCCGCTGCCAGGCTCCCACCTAGCTGGCAGGGCCGGAAGTCACTCGATGGAATGAATTTGGACCCCGAGAAGATCCCGCTGCCAGGCTCCCACCTAGCTGGCAGGGCCGGAAGTCACTCGGTGTCATCCCTAGCCTCGAGAAGATCCCGCTGCCAGGCTCCCACCTAGCTGGCAGGGCCGGAAGTCACTCGATGGAATGAATTTGGACCCCGAGAAGATCCCGCTGCCAGGCTCCCACCTAGCTGGCAGGGCCGGAAGTCACTCGATGGAATGAATTTGGACCCCGAGAAGATCCCGCTGCCAGGCTCCCACCTAGCTGGCAGGGCCGGAAGTCACTCGGTGTCATCCCTAGCCTCGAGAAGATCCCGCTGCCAGGTTCCCACCTAGCTGGCAGGGCCGGATGTCACTCGATGGAACGACTCAGAGAGCAACGGCCTGCGACCTAGAGCAAATCGCGTTGTCCGACTCCCACCTAGCCGGCACGGCCGGGAACTACCCGAAAAGCGTGCGCAGCAGGACGGAATCGCAAGAGTTAGCCAGGAAAGAAGCTTGGGCGAGAGTCCCCAGAAAATTAAGCGTACGGCCGAGGAGCGAGCCGGCTCGCCTCGCTCGGCGGACGAGCCAGCTCACCTCGCTCGGCGGACGAGCCAGCTCGCCTCGCGCGGCGAGCGGGCAGCGGCCTCGTCAGAACCGGACCGCAGAAGGGGGTCGCGCCGCCCGGCAATGACATCGTTGGAAAAACAAGGCAGGCGAGAAATATAAAAGGAACAATAGCTGAAAGGAACAATAGATAGAAATATAAAGTATAAGCGCAACTCGCGCATACATCTCAGACCAGATTGTTATACATCATGTTCATCCACAAAGTATATTACAAAAAGGGGGGGGGCAAAACGCGAGATCTAGAGACCCTAAAGCGGCTGGAAGCTTCTGTCGCCGGGCTCCGGCACGGGGAGGAACAGCGCCGGCACCACGTCTTTTGCCGAGAGTCCCGCTGCCTCGCTCGTAAGAAGATCCGCACGCCTCAGCGTCTGCATCGTGTATCTCGCTGCGCTGGCCGCGTTCTTCTGCATTAGCACTTCCAGGTCGTAGTCGGAGAGGTGCTCGCGCGGGCAGACCCTGCTGTCTGGAGGAGGGACAGCGGCGGCGGCCTCCAGCTCGCGTACTCGCGCCTCCAGCGCCGCCTTTTCTTGGCCAAGGGTGGCGATCTCGGCACCCATCCGGCTCGCCGTCGCCGCGTCCTGGGGAAAATGAATAAGGAATAACCGTGAGCTGTGTTAACGAAAAGGAGGAAGTACGATTCAGGCTGAACACGTACCACCCCGCCTAGATACCGCGCGAGGGTCTCCTCGGCCGCGTCAGCTCGCCTCCTGTGAGTGTCCGCGTCCGCCTGGGCGAGCTTCCGGGCCTCTTCCTTCTCATCCGCCATCTTTTGGATAGACGCGGCGTTCCGCTCCACCTGGGTGCAGCGCCTCCCCACCATGTGAGCCAGCTCCAGACCGCGCAGCTGGGCCCGCGAGCTCTCATGTATCAGCACTCGCGTCGCCTCCTTGTCATAAATGGCGGCGTCTTCACGCGAGTACAGACCAAAGGAGAGGCTGTACGCCTCCCCGCCGATGGTATCCTGCTCCATCCAGCTCGGCAGCAGGGTCGAGATCGTTGCGCGATTCGACTCCTTGTCCCACGACAGGAGCGGGACGCCGAGCTCGTCCAAGTACTTCTCGCCGTAACCGAAGTTCCGATGCCCTCTCGGCACCGGCCCCGCAGCGGCTTCAGACTCGCCCGGCGGCGCGGAGGTGCCCGCCGCCCCGACCGGGGAGTCGCTGGTCGAAGCAACCAGCGGGGGCGAGGGGGCCTCAGTCGGCAAAACCGCGGGGGCTTTGCCTTTTCTTTGGCTCGCGGAGGGTTGCTGATCCGCGATCTTCGCCGACTTCGGCGGAGGCGCTGACTGTCCGCCGCCCGGTCGCTTCTTGGCCGGGATCGATGAGATGTCGCGCTGGGCGGCATCCGCGGCCTGGGCGCGGGCGAGAACCCCGGGGGGAATCCGGGCGCTTTCGTAAGGAGGATGAAGGGGAATGTCGCGTTCACCTGCGAAGAAGGGGAGGTGAGATGAAAGAAGAGTGGGAAAGTAAGGCCTAACAGAGACGAGTGGCAAACCTCCCCCCGGCGGGACAGCCGCGAGATCGTCAAGGTGGCGGCGCAGGAACGCGACTTCAAAGTTCTTCCCGACGAAGAACGCGAACAGGTCGGCCTCATGGCCGCCTAGGTTGGGCGGCCGGTAGCTCGCCTCGCTGAGCTGTACCGGCGAGAAGGGCACGTTGCCGAGGTCCCCTTTGACGAACAGGAACTTCTTCAGCCAGTTGTGACTCTTGTTAACCGTCTCCCGCACCTTGAGGTGGGCGCTGGAGAAGTAGGCCGTCCCGTCTCGGTTCGCCCTGAAGGAGAACAGCTTCCGGAATACTGCGAGGCTGAACTCCACCCGCTCCTCTCGCAGGAAGCAGGCGAACCCCATCATGACGGCGATGGAGTTCGGGGTCATCTGGCCCAGGACGACCCCGAAATATTTGAGCACCTGGCGCACCTCGGGCCATAGGGGGAGCCGCAGGCCTACCTCGAAGTGAGCGAGAGGGATGGCGAGCTCATCCCTAAACAGGTCGTTGATCTTCTCCCCCTCTTCGGGTCGCCTCGCAGAGAACCCGGCTGGGATGTGGTCGCCTAGAGCCTCCAAGTATTCGCGCTTTGTGATGACGGCGCGAGGGAAATCATGCTCGGAGAAGGTCCAAGCGCATTTGCTTCGGCCGTCCGCGTCGCCGCCGCCTCCGCCCATCCCCGTCGATTCGCCGCCGGACGCGAGAGAAAAAGCCGGGAGGAGAGCTAGAATCGCACTTCGCGAGAAAAGGGGAAGCGAGAAGACGTTTTGGATTCGGTGGAGAAATAAGGGCCGGCAGGACCTATTTATAGGAAAAGAGAAGGGGCGGGAAACTTCCCGCCAAAAGATGGGGTGCGGATAGCAAAAATTAATCCGACGGTTCGACTTCCCGCGCGCGAGCACACCTCAAAGGTCGAGCCGGCACGGTTCTCGCCCGGCTGCAACCGCGGGAGACCGGCGCGGGCGAACCAACCCCAACCCGCACCCGCACGCCGTGCCGCGCGAGACGGGAGATTCCCGTCTAGCGAGCTCCTCGGCTCGCCCTCGCCCCGATCAGTGCGAAAGGAAGAATGGACCCTTCCCTTTAACCCGCACACAGAAATCAAAAGAAAAGCAGCGCGATAATTTCAATACATCTCAGCAACAAAATAGTTAGGCCCATAGGCGGGCTAAAAGAGTCGCAAGCAATTACAAACACAAATACAAGATAAATGCGAGATGACGGTAACCCCGCGGTATCACGCGAGCGAGGGGCAAACAACTGGGTCAGTACTCGACCCACTTCCACCTGTGCCGCCTCTTCGTTCCCGCTCGCGGCGGCGCGCGAGGATCGTGGTAATCACGAACCGCCACCAGTTCCCGCTGGGCCATGCCGACTTGCTCTGTGGCGCTCCTAAGATGTCCCTCGGCCCGCGTTATATGCACGCCCGGCGAGGTGACGTCGTCGTCTTCTGCTTCACGCGGAGGGCCCTCCAAGGCGGCGAGCCGGGCCTCAGTCTCGGCCTTGTCTTCATCAACCCTCCTCATGATCTCCTTCAACATCAGTGTGTGTTTCTGGAACAGCCGTGTCACCTGCCCCTTCATCCCGACCGCGTCGGTCGGGTCGCCCAGGTAGTCAGAAACGCTGTCCACATCAGGCGGAGGCGAGTACCCTTCGCTCATCTCGGTCTCGGGAGAGGCCCTGTGGAAGCCTGCAAGCGAGGCGAGTCAGAAGGAGCGAGCAAGAGACGAAGCCCAACAATAAAAACCAGCTCACCAGGGGTTGGCACATCGCCCGCACCGACAGATGGGCGAGAAGAGCCCGGCCGACCCTGAAAGTTTCCTCCCTCGAGGGTCTCAAGAGATTTCCCCAGCCCATGGGAGACCGCCGGACGGGGAGTTTCCGGAGGTGGGCGATCCAGACCTGGGGAACTCGCGATCTTCTCAGGCGATGGAGGCGGGGGACGATCATCTCCCCGGTTCGCCACCTCCTCACAGGGAATTACCTGCAAAACAGGGAGTCAGACGAATAGCGATAATCAGCGGAAGGCCACGCACCCCGGGGGACGACCTCAGCACCCGCCGCCGAGCTGGAGGCCGGGCAGTCGCCCGCCAGAGGACGCTTAACGATCTTTCCCTTCGCCGGCCTGAAGAGGGGGCCGGAGGATCCGCGAACTAGCCATGGGGCGGCCTCGAGGGCCTCCTCCTGAGTCTGCAGGACCGCTGCCGCCAGGAGAGCTCGCACTTCTTCGCTAACCGGCATCGAGGAACAAAAGTCTGCTCAGAGAAAATAAGGGGATTTGGGGAGCCTCCTACAGGGGTCAGCGGTATGTATTTATAGCAGAACAGTGGGCCCCCACCAGAAGATTCCCTGCCAGCTCAGCACAGGAGCTCGCCGAACACGCGGGTTGGATGGTTCTTTCCGAGCTTGGTTCAAGCTCAAAAAGAGCGGGGATTGTGTACAACCCTGTGTCCGGCGAGCGGGTCCCACCAGGGAGGTTGAACAGGCCTGGCCCCGCGACTCGCACCCAAGCGGCAGGACGGGCTGA
This sequence comes from Platanthera guangdongensis, assembly GCA_039583875.1. Lineage (NCBI taxonomy): Eukaryota > Viridiplantae > Streptophyta > Magnoliopsida > Asparagales > Orchidaceae > Platanthera > Platanthera guangdongensis. Next base: position 87,311,805 of record CM077160.1, read on the forward strand.
ACGACTAAAGGGCTGGCCCGCTCCTGCCCATCTCAGGCGAGCGAGCTGGCGACCCGCCGCAAGCGAGCCGGACCCCGAGCGCGACCTAATCGCCTGTCCGCCCGGCGAAAGGCAGGCAGCTCGCCCATACCGGCTCGCACTCGCCCAGTGAGGGCAGGCGAGCCCCAGAGCCGGGTCGCGCCCGCCTCCCACGGATGGAATCGGAGGCGAGCTGGCTCCCCATGGGTGCGAATAGCTATTCAGAACAGCAGAGTTTGGCTGTTGGCAGACCCAACCAGGGGCTTTTTGGTATTTCCAGGTCAGTTTCCTTTGGTTATTGGCAGTTCAGATTCTGAAAATCTATAAATAAGACCCAAGGGGTACCTCAGAGGACACGCTTTTCAGTGCCTCCTTGCTCTCATTTTCAAGTGTTCTCTAAGAGTACCTTAGCTCGGCTCTTGGCTAAGGAGGGGAAGCGCTCAGAGATCTTCCGGGTTTGTGGTGGGACCTCCCTGCCGAGCCCTTGGGTCTGTCCTTTCTTGTCCCTCTCGTTATTTTTCTTGCAGGTGCGAAGTAGGCGCGAGACCACCCCTTCCCCAAGGGTCGAACTCCACAAGAGGCCGGTTTCCGGTTTCAACATAGAGAATAAGTAAAAGTAATAGACTTCGAAATTCGAAATAGCAACTCGAAGATTTCCCTGACAACGACGCTAAAAACTTGATTGAAAGAATCGCATCAAGTCCCCGACAACGGCGCCAAAAACTTGATGACCCGCGAATAGACTCTTACTGTGGTTGGTTCGATGAGTCGATCGCCGCGGGCTTTCTCGTGTAGGCAAGTGCATCTATGACAAGTAGTACTCGATATTCGAGGGAATATCGAGGTCGTATTGTTCTTGGGATCGTGTTGACTATTCTTACTCCTCCGGGAGGACTATTATTTTACTGAAAGTAAGGTGGAGATATTAATTAAGTAAAGATGGAAAAAGTAAAAGAGCGAAAAAACGATTTAGAAAAATTCGATGAAGGGTTAATGCTCGGCATCAAATCAGATTAAGACAAAATAACTTTTAATAATTATAGGACTTAGTTTTACAATTAATAAAAGGCAACTTGGCCGTGGAGGTTCCAGAAATGTGAGCACACCTAGCTATAGGGATATCGCTCACCTGAACGCTAAGACTATTCTACCGAACGTTAGTCCGACGAAGGATTCCTCTTAATGCCTGCTTTACGCTAAGAACCCCGCTATTGGGTGGGGAACCCAATCTGGTAGAATTATGTGTGTCCTCTCTCAAGGGTATGCACGCAACTCTATTTACCCAGGGGTGATCTGTCCATACGCACGACCTCTCGGCTAGCTAGCATATGGATAACGGAAATAGGGCCCACACATCGATTTGTGGTCCTACGCGTCGTTAACCCGGGGCAAACCTTAAGTGCTTAAATTAAAGTGAAAATAAAGAGCTTTAATTATTACGAATTATTTTAAATGTCCCAATGCTCTTCGATGCCGAGGCTAATAGCGATTAGCCACACATCGGTATGGGGACAGCTTTATAATTTGATGAGGCGTGAGTTCGAAATTAAGTGCTAAAAGGTTATAAGAAGAAGACATGAAAATGACAAACATTTAGAAACTAGAAAAGTTAGCTAAAACAAGAACTCACGCACACTCCAAATTATAAATAAAACAGAATAAACTAAATTACAAAAAAAGGAAAATTACAAGTCCTACTCAAACGAGTAGTCGGGAAATAAAGGCAATTCATTTAACTCTTAACGAGTAGGCGGAAATAAATGCAAGTACAAGTCCTACTAAAATAATTACAGAAAAATAAAAGACCTGCCATTTAACTCAAATGAGTAGGCGGTAAACAAAATCCGGTCATTTAACTCTTAGCGAGTAGGCAGAAATAAACGCTAACACACACACTCTACATAATTGAAAGAAAGCAATAAAACTATCTCCTACACACACGCACTCTACGTAATTGAAGAAAGCGATAAAATAAAGCATGAAAAACTAACTCGTACACTCACACACTCTACATAAATCAAAGAAAGCAATAAAATAAAGCATTAAAATTTATCTCCTACACACACACACTCTACATGGAATTTTAAATGACAAAATGAAAACTAACTCTTACACTAACACATACAAATTAAAAGCAAAAATGAAAGTTACCAAAAATTTAAAAGTACTACTTTTCTATACTTAGGTTTTACCAAAAACAAATAAAAAGAACAAAATAAAATTTTAAGAGAACAAAAGTTTTTCAAAACAAATAAAAAAAACAAAGTTCTTTAAAAATTAAAATTTCAACATTTTCATTCTTAGGATTTCATAAAAGTGATAAAAAAGTGAAAAGAAAATGAAAAGAACAAAAAAGGTTTTACAATCCTACAAAAAAAACTAAGTAAAAAAAAATAAAATCACTTTCAAAACTCTTTTATAAATACATAAGAATGAGATTTAAAAAAACATTAAGGAAGAACATGTTGAAGAAGAGATAAACATATCATACCATGCTTGGAAATGAAATCTATAACAAACTTTAACATTGAGACAGATAAAAAAAACATAGAAAATGAACAAGTTACACTCATACACGCACACACACACACACTTTTCATAAAAGGAAGAACAAAGGAGAAACTAAGGAAAAATGAGAAGAAATGTGCGCACATAAGTTCATTCCAAAGCCATTTAAGAAGAGTAAAACTAACATTTTTATAGATTAAAATAGACTATTACAAAGCTATTACAAAGCTAAAGCTAAAGCAAAAACAAACATGAAAGGAAGGGGGAAGAAATCTCCTTACAAAGCAAAGGAATCCACAGATACAGCCCACAAAACACACTAAAGTGGCTCAAAAATGTGAACCCTTGGTCATTACAGAAGTGGGGTATTTATAGGAAAAAAATCCAAGTACACGCCCTCCGACACGGGCGTGTCGGCGGGCGTGTCACTACAGTTTGCGATGGCGGCCGGCGATTTGACGGCAAAGTTGACTTCGGGCTGGACATGTGTCGGTCACGCAGCGGTCACGCCCCAGGTCATGGGCGTGATGGTGGGCGTGTCGAGGAGGTGGATCTGGGCGCAGGTTTGTCGAGCGGAAATCGTCAAGCTGCTGGAGAATCGTCGAGAGCGAGTTTGTCGAGCGAAAATCGTCGAGCTGTTGGAGAATCGTTGAGCTGCTGGAGAATCGTCAAACGGGAAGTCGAGCTGAAATTGTCGATCGGAAATCGTCGAGCTATTGGAGAATCGTCGAGCAAAGCATTTCGTCGAGCGGCAAATCGTCGAGCGGAGCATTTCGTCGAGCGGAGCATTTCATCGAGCGGTAAATCGTCGAGCGGCTGGAGAATCGTCGAGCAGAATTTCATCTTAAAAATCGCTGATTCCACGGGTTTGACGAATCACGGCCTGGTCACGTGCGTGAGCTATAGGACACGGGCGTGACATATCAATTTTTGACAATTTCCTGAAAAATTTCAGAAATAAAAATTAAGTTAGGTTACATAAATATTTTCGAAAAGAGACATATTTATAAACAAAAAAAAAACTAAAAATTATGAATAAGATCTAAAGTGATATAAATAAAGTACTAAGATATGTGTATATTTACAATTCATCAAGGAGTGATAGCATCTTGCATGTTTGTATCTTGTGCAGAATGAGTGTTGAGAGGGGATGAGAGTAGATTGAATGTCGGGATGTTGGATAGTTGACGAGGTAAGGGAGATGAAGATGGTGAAGGAATGTGGGTATCATGGGGGGACTGAGGTGGGGTTGGTTGTGGTGATTGAGATGGAGAAGGTTGTTGAGATTCCTGAGGAGGGGAAGAGCGGATGTCAGTAAGATCTATTGGTGGAGAAGTGGCAGGAGATGCAGCTACAGTAGGAATGTGAGTAGGGTGTTGAGGTTGTTGTTGTGGTTGTTGGTTTGGTTGGTGTAGAGAAAGAATTGTGGAAGACGATGGAGGTGTAGGAGGGATCTCTTCAGAAGGGTGGGGAGTGGCTGGATCAGCCCTTGTACATTCAGAAGCTCTGGTGGTAGAGAAGGAAGACTTAGATGGCTTCTTGATGGTAATCTTCCACCTGCCAAACAGGGTACAAGTGAGCCTTTTGCTGGCATTAATGAATATGGTTGGGTAGACCAGGGATTCAACAACATTTTCTTTCAAGAAGATCCCCAAGATCCTTCAAAAACTGACTTCCTTTTTATTATTCTTTTTCTTAATAAAATCAAACATGATCTGTGCTCAGTTCACCCTTTTCTTATTCACCACTGCACACATAACCAGAAATTTGTGCCAGGGTATATAGTCGTGTGCAGTGTGCTTGCCCAGCAAGACTTTGCCCATTATATCTGCCAGGAATTTGAATTCAGCAAAAAGATGCTTCTTCAGCAATTTGTTAGGGGTTTGTCCAGAATAACCCATTATACTTAGCATCTCATCATACTCTTCATTATCCATTTCTAAATCCTCTTCACCATCACTTAATCCAAAAATTTCAGTGAGAACTACGGGAGTTAGGGAAACAGTATTACCCGCTATAGTGCCGGTCATGGTACTGTCATCTGTTGTGGAAGAGGTGTACACCCATTCCCTGATTTCTATGGCAGATATCTAGATTCTAGTCGACAACAGAGTTTTCAGTTGCTGGTCTTCAAGTAGTTGCAGTATTCCCAAGAAGATGGGGGTCGGAATGTTGAAAAGAGTCGAAATCCACATCGAATCCAGTATAAAATTTCATTGCCGCCAGAGTACCTGCTGGAATCGCCATTAGAGCACCTGCAAGAGAAAAATGAAGATCAAGTGCAAAGGAACTGAAAGTGCGGGACAGAGGTCGAAGAAAACCTAGATATAAGGTTTTCCATAATATGAATCGACAAACTCCGTTCCACGAAAATTAAGAAATTCTTCGACCTGAGATCGAAGAAATAATTGATAGTTAAATAACTCGTTGAACTCAGTCTGAAGATTTGAAGACATTTTGTCGAGCTCCGTTCGACGAAAGTTTTCTGAAGAGGCTTCGTCGATCTCCGTTCGACGAACACAACTTCACTCACAGAGAGTTCATCGACCTCCGTTCGATGGATATATCAAGAACTTTCCCCAGTTCGTCCCCAGTTCGTCGAACTCCGTTCAACGAACTTTGGTAAATTCGTCGAGTGCAAGCAGAAACTAAACTAAGTCTTCTCCATTGATCATTCCAAGCTGATTTATAAAGAACAAGTGATTTCTCTCATCCAGAGGTTTGGTGAATATATCAGCTCTTTGTAAATCAGTGTAGATATAGACAAGTCTAATTTTGTTTTTGTCTACACATTCTCTAATGAAATGATGTCTAATGTCTATATGCTTAGTCCTACTGTTATGGATTGGATTTTGTGCTATGTTTATAGCACTTGTGTTATTACAGAATAGAGTTGAATTATTTAAGTTGATACCATAGTCCAGTAGTTGATTCTGAATCCATAAAATCTGTGAACAGCAACTTCCAGCTGCAATGTATTCTGCTTCAGTAGTTGAAGTGGACACAGAGGATTGTTTCTTACAGAACCAAAACACTAATCTCATACTTAGGAACTGGCAAGTTCCTAAGGTACTGTTTCTGTCTACCCTGCATCCAGCAAAGTCAACATCTGAATATCCAGTTAAATCAAATTCTGACTCAGTGGGATACCATAGGACTACACTAGGATAACTCTTTATATATCTCAAAATTCTTTTTAAGAAAATTAGGTGAGATTTTTTAGGGTTCACCTGGAACCTAGCACAAAGGCATGTGGCAAACATAATATCAGGTCTTCTTACTGTAAGGTATATTAGGCACCCAACAATGCCACTATATAGTTTTTGATCCACAGGTTTCTCATGTGCATCAAAGTCTATTACAGCATTTATAGCCATGGGTGTTTTCTTTGCTGAGGCATCAGCCATCCCAAACTTCGTTATAAGCTCTTTAGCATATTTAGCTTGGGATATGAATATGCCATCAGGGAGCTGCTTCACTTGGAAACCAAGGAAGTAGGAGAGCTCACCCATGCTACTCATTTCAAATTTTGAATGCATGATCAGAGAACCTCTTGCATAATTTGGAATCAGTAGACCCATATATGATGTCATCCATATATATTTGTACTAACAAGGTTTGATCCTTATGATGTCTAGTGAAAAGTGTTTTATCTACTATGCCTCTAATGAATTTATGCTCTATCAAAAAGCTAGCTGGGGTCCCATACCAAGCTCTGGGATCTTGATTTAGACCATAAAGAGCTTTATGCAATTTAAATACATGATAAGGATGAGTTGGAGAGACAAAACCTGGAGGTTGCTCAACATAAACCTCTTCTTTAAGTACTCCATTGAGAAATGCATTCTTCACATCCATCTGATACACCTTGAATTTCTTGTAGGCAGCATAGGCCAGAAAAATTCTGATGGCCTCCAACCTTGCAACTGGTGCAAAGGTTTGATCATAATCTATGCCTTCTTCTTGACGTATCCTTGAGCAACAAGCCTAGCCTTATTTCTCACAATTGTACCTTAGGCATCCAGTTTATTTCTGTATACCCATTTGGTTCCAATGACTGGATAGTCTTGGGGTCTTGGAACCAAATCCCAAACTCTACATCTCTCAAATTGATTTAGTTCCTCTTACATAGCAATGATCCAGTGGTGATCCTGCTCAGCATCATGTATAGATTGAGGTTTAACCTAAGAGAGAAAACAAGCATGCATCAAATCTTGGTTGAGTTGCTGCCTTGTCTGTACACCTGTTAATATGTCTCCAATTTCTTGGAATCTAGGGTGATCCCTGAGTGTGACAAAGTCAGTTGGTGGAGTTGGTTTAGCAACAACATTTTGAATTAATTCCTCTTGTGGAATTATATTTGCTGTTGGATGAGCTTCAACTTACTCAGTGCTTTCTTCTTCACTTTCTTCATTAACTTATGGAGAAGGATGTGTTGAAACCTCTTTGTGAGGCTTAGTCCATCCAATTCCTCACACAAGTGAGGTACCTGCAAAGTATTATTGGTAGAAATTTCTCTCTCCTTGCAAGACATGTTAGCCTCATCAAAAGTGACATGAATAGATTCTTCAATTTTCAAGGAGGATTTGTTAAATACCCTATAAGCTTTGCTTACTTAGGAATATCCTAGAAAAAGTCCCTCTTCAGCCTTAGCTTCAAACTTTCTAATGTATTTCTTGTTGTTATGTATATAACATATACATCCAAATACTTTAAAATAGTTGATTTTAGGTTTCTTCCCTTTAAGTAATTTATAGGGAGTCCTATTCTTCAGTTTGTGTATCAAGCTCCTGTTCAGGACATAGTTTGCTGTGCTTACAGCCTCTGGCCGAAAGGATTGGGGCATGTAAGCATCTACAAGCAATGTACTTGCAGCTTCAATTAGGGTTCTATTTTTCCTTTCAGCTACCCCATTTTGTCGGGGAGTTCTAGGAGCTGAGAAACAGTGTCTGATACCTTCCTTCTCACAGAACTCATGCATAAGAAGAGACTCAAACTCTGTACCATGATCACTTCTGATCAATACAACATGAGTAGAGTACTCAATCTGTATGGTTCTGAGAAAATCTGTAAGAACTTTAAAGGTATCTGACTTAGATGTCAGAAAGGACACCCAAGTGAACCTTGAGAAGTCATCTACAATAACTAAAGTGTAGGATTTCCATCCTAGGCTTTGCACAGCAATGGGTCCATAGAGATCCATGTGTAGCAAATACAAAATCCTAGGTGAATCACTTTTATTAACTGACTTTAAGCTAGTTTTAGTTTGCTTGCCTAGTTGACAAGCCCTGCAAAGGACTTCCTTCTTGTAGGGACCAGAAGGTAAGCCTCTTACAAGACTATCTTTAGATAACCTAGCGATGTTTTTCATGTTAACATGACCTAGACTTTTATGCCAAAGTTCATTTTGATTGCAAACAATATTAGGCAAACAAATGTCTGAATTGGCAGAATAAAAATCAACTAAATATATATATCCTCGTCTATTTACAATTAAAATAATTTGTTTTTCTTTATTAGAGATAGTGCAGGAGGTTGAGTTAAAGTGTACTTGATAACCTTCATCATATAATTGACTTATGAAGATGAGGTTATGTTTGAGTCCTCTGACATATGTCACTTTCTTGAAGGTGACAGCTCCAATTTTCACGTCTCCATAACCTTCTGACTGGCCAAACTTTGAATCACCAAAGATTACCTTTGGCCCCAACTTGGACTTGTAGTTGAATAAATTGTCCTCGCTGCCAGTCATATGTTTGGAGCATCCACTGTCCAGGTACCCGGTTTGATTAATCACTGGACAACCCTTTTCCTGTAGTAAAAAATTTAGTTGTTCTTGACCCAGGTTACCTTTGGTCCTTTATATTGTTGATATGAAAAACTAGATATTACAGAGAATTTTGGTTGAGACTTGTATCCTAAAAGATGATATCGTTTGGGTGGAATTACCCAATCAGCTAATGGATTAAATGGTTTTCTGGATTTAATAGAATTGTTGTTGTGGTTATAATTTTTATTAAGTCTTTCTGGGTTCGACGAAATGTTGTGAGTTCGTCAACCAGAGTTCGATGAATTGGGATGAGATTGTCGATCTCTGCCCAGAGAATATAGTCACTTTTTGTGCCCCACGTTCGTCGATCTCTGCTCGACGAACCATACAAAGTTCGTCGATCGCAGTTAGACGAATAATTATAGCTCAAGTTTGCGTTCTGAGTTTGTCGACTAGAGTTCAATGAACTGGCCACATTTCGTCGATCTGGGTTCGACGAAATCTACTGAACTTTGTTTTTACCAAAGGTTTTCTGATTTTTGTTATTTTGACCTTTTGATTTGGGAATTTCTTCTATGGTTTGTTTATGGTTTATTATTTCTTTCCCCTTAGCTGAAACAAATTTGATGGGGGTTGTCAAAATATTCTTCTTGAGAATGCGGGGCAAACTTGATGAAGCACCCAAGCCCAGCTTGCCATTTAGTCTGGCATTGACAGTGCTTGTAATGTCCATCAGCTTGAGGCTTCTCCCATTGAGAGTTTTCTCAAGTTGTTTAGCCTCACATAACTCAGTCTTTAACAGAATAATTTGTTCATTAGCTAAATTTAATTCATCCTTTAACCTATTGTTTTCAGAAATAACATTTTCTTGGTTTTCTAGTTTTTCCCTAAGTATCTTAATTTCTTTTTCTGAATTTATTAGATCTATGCACATGATTTTAAATTTAGATTTGAATGAATCAGAGTTATAATCAAAAGAAGGAAATACCTGGTCAGCTTTAGATTCTGAAGCTTCTTCATTGTCAGATGCATCTTCATCTGATTTGCTCCTGGAGGCATCAATGGCCATGAGGCATAGTTCTTTGTCCCTTGCCTCCTCTTTTTCTTCACTGGAGCTAGAAGATGAGGATTCATCTTCTGTTTCACTCCTGCTTTCAGCTACAAAACCTTTCTCCTTCTTCTTTTGTCTGCTGGAGGAAGGCATGCTGCTTTGCTCTCTTCTTGCATCCTTCTCTCTTCTCTTCTCCTTCTTCTGAGTCTCTGGACACTCCGAGAGGAAGTGTCCAGGTTTCCTGCAGTCAAAGCACACCACCTCTTTAGTGGGGGTTTTGTCATACCTTAGCTTGTCATCCTGTCTGGATGACTTTCTTCTGAAGTCTTTCCTTGCCATCTTGTAGAATCTCTTGGCAAAGAGAGACATCAGTTCTTCATTCATTGTTGGAGTCTCTGTCTCCTCAGCAGCTTTGAATGCAATGCTGTGCTCCTTCCTTGGTGGTGGAGGTGTTCTTTGCTCAGCTGCTTCTCTGTATTTGATAAGCTGCTCATAGGTCTTAAGCTTTCCTAAAAGAGATTCAGTGGAATTCTCAGTCAGGCTCTTGGCCTCCATGATGGGCCAGATCCTTGAATCCCATGAGCTTGGGAAGCACATAAGGATTTTATCATTAACCTCTGTGAGGGTGATGTCGTTATCCAAGGTTTTCAGCTCATTGACGATTGAGCTCAACCTATTATACATGTCTGCTACTGATTCAGCTTCCTCCTTCTTGAAATTCTCATATTGGGATATGAGATTAGATCTCATATCCTTTCTTTCATCAGCAGATCCAGCCACAATTTGATTGAGAGAATCCCAGATGGCTTTGGCTGATGTGCATTCAGCCACTTTTTAAAAATGTCATCTGACATTGTTTGGGACAGAATATTTATGGCCTTGACATCAGCAATTTTTGCCTTCTTCTGGGCCTCAGTCCACTCAGGTGGTGGAACTGCATTGTTTCTGGAGGTTGCTGTAGAGGTAGATGCTTGAGGAGGACCTGTCACAATGGAATTGAAAATATCCTCATCAATAGAGTTCATATATAACTTAATTCTTGTCTTTCAGATGGTAAACCTATTTATGTTGCAAACTGGAGGTTTGGTGCTTGCATAGTCTTTGTTCTGTGTCATGATGTGTTTGAATATCTAATAGAAATGAAAAGACAGATCTAACTCAGGATCTTTGGTTCAAGGGTTAGCTTGTACAACCAAGGGAATCTAGGCTTTGATACCAATTGAAAGTGAGGGGTTAGATCTGGAATAATCTAGAGGGGGGGGGGGTGAATAGAGTATTTAGGGTTTTTATGAAATTTTCTAAGTACTTCAATTTAGTCCTAGTGCTGCAGGAATTAAATTAAAGCACAAACACAGCAATCCTAACTATCACAGCCACAGTAAGAAACAAAAGAAAAGAGCAACCAGACAACACAAGAAATTTATAGTGGTTCTCCAACCTGGGTACATCCACTCTTCTACCAACCTGGTAGGAATCCACTCAGATTTTTGATTAGGTGTCTAACGCCAATTAGCTTTTGATCAGGTGCTCAAAAACCAAACCTCAAGTCTTTTGGTCAGGTGACTTACAACCTGGAATAACTTTTGAAGGGAGTTAAGAACCCTTTATACAGTGGGGGGGGGGTGAGAGATTGATTATGTCTTCTCTTTCTCACAACAACTAAGAAGACTTTTGTGGATTTGATGTTAACAAAGGCTACCCCTGAGATATTGAATGGTTCAGGAAAGATGCAGCTTTGCTTCATGGTGATATGCCTTCAAATTATTGTTTTAACCAGATGAACTCCTGGAACTCCTTGATAGATAGAAGATTTGTTGTCCTTTGAAGAGTCCTGGCAGAAGACAGAAGATGACTCTTGATTTTGGATTAGCTGTTCTTCTTCTTCTTCAGCTTGATGTTCTTTCTCTGGTTAGGGCTTCCTTTTTTGTATCAGCATTCTATTTCTTTTTTGTCTCAGAGTGTTGTCGAGAGAGAGAGAGAGAGAGCAGCAGAAGATTCTTGATCCTTGATTAACAAAAACAAACTGTCTGTCTGTATGTGTAAGAAGGAGATGGAAAAATCCCTTTTTGTATTTTCCATATTGTTTTCCTTTTGAAATTTGAAATTCTTTTGCATTCATTGCTGACGGCCTGGAGAATATTTTGCATTGAATGATTTCCCCAACTGTCCCATTGAAAAACGACAACCAATAATTCTGATGACGACCGTACTCAATGCTTGCTTCTAATGGTAATATTCAGAGAATATTTTAGCATTTATTACTCATGAAATCTTCTCATAGAATAATGACAGATGGATGAAAATAACTAAGCCTGGTTCTTCACAGAATTCGTCGATCTGAGTTCATTGTTCGTCGAGCTGAGAAGTTAAGTTCATCGATCTGATAATAGTTGTTCGTCGAGCTGAGATCCAAGATCATCTTACGCAGAACAGACAGCTGCTTTCTCTAGAACCTTGAGAATTCTTTGCATGAAATTCGTCGAGTTGATAATCTAAATTCGTCGACTGGAGCTCAGCAAAGTGTTTCTGGAGTTAGAATATTCTAGATGTTTCTGAAATGAAGTATGTCAGAAATCGTCGACCTGAGAACTAGAATCGTCGACCTGAGAACTTCTAACTGCTAGATAAGTCTTGTCAGGAATGTGGTCTAAGTTCGTCGAGCTGAGAAGGTGAATTCGTCGACTAGAGTATGATCCTGAACTTAGAATATTTACTTGTTTCTGGAATAAGTTGTTGAAGTAGAATGCCCATAGATCGTCGACCGGAATACAAAGTTCGTCGAGTGGAGTTCAGAGAAATTCTAGACTTGAAGTGTTGAAGTAGTGTCCATAAATCCTCGATCTGAGTCCCAAGTTCGTCGAGCTCAGCTCAGAGAATTTTCTTTGAGATCGTCGAGCTGATCACAACCTTCGTCGACTTGAGTTCGACGAACGTCGAACTCATTTTCTGAGTCTTTGATATTTCTCTAAGTCTTGAGTCTTTATGAAGTTTGTGGCTGGTCCATGTAGTGTTAACTCTAAGGACTTGGCCTATACTCTAAGGCATAACCATGACCCTGACTATACATATTGGGTCAGATGAACCTAACTTTTTGAACCTAGCCCAAATCAAACTAGGGTTCCACCAGATTGTTTATTGTCATTCTTGGATATTTGGCTAGTTGCTAGTGTCTACTTTTGTGCTAGTAGTTCTTGCTCTCTGGGAAGGATTTATGATAGGATTCCTATATGTATTTTCAACTATAAAACCAACTAATGTTACTATATCATGCACATCATGTTTTAAAACTCTAAATCACTATATTTAAATACCGTACAAACTACTTCGATACTCTTACTATAAATTTACGGTAATGCTTGCCTTGAGTTTTTTTTGGATGCTAGACTCATGTAGGATGTCTAACATGTTTACTATAATTACTTTCCTTTTAGTGGACTCGCGAGCCACTAAGCTGAGAGATACGGCCAATTGCCTAACTTAAATAAACTTCTTCAATAAAACATTTAAATCATATTTTTAGTATTGATTCGGAGTGTTGCCTGAGCGTTTGCAGTAATCCCCTGCTGACGTGGCATCAAGATGCACATTTTTCCTCTGATATTTCGTCGTTGTGGTGAAAATGCGGGTTGTGACAGTTGGTATCAGAGACAGGTTTTGCAAGAGGGCAGTTGGTTTAGCAAGTTGGTCGAACAACTTGCCCTCAAGCAAAACTCTCGTCGTGTCATTTATTGTATATACACACTGGTATGTCATCAGTAGATCTTAATGGAATCATGAACGCCACACTCATAGCACAAAAGAAGAAGTATACGGGGCATATTATGTAGTATGGGATGGATAATATGTGTTTATATATGGATCCACCATAGGTGGTGACATGTGACGGTTATGTAGTATGAGATGCATAACCACCATCACATGGATGCCCATTAGCATGTTTTACCTTTTTCGTTACATACAATATTATGTAGTATGAGATGCATAACATTGTATGTGTACGCCGCTCATACATGCATTAAGGCTTTTCTTTAGAATGCATAGCACTGCATACATATCATATCATTGCATATGCACACATGCCAAATTAAAGATCTACAGGATGACATATGTACACACATGATTTGAAATAACAAAAAAAGTAATCATTCATGTTCTCATATAATAGGCACAAGAGTCATAAGGATGAGGGTGTCTCCCCCTAAGTAGGACATGCCATCATTTATTTCAAATCCCAGAGCAAGCTAGCAGCATGTGCAAGTATCTAAGGTTTTATGTCTGAGCTAAGTTGTAAGTCTAGCATGTTACGCTAGGTGTTGATAGATCGTTTATTGATTGTTTAGAATGCCGCCTAACCGTCCGGTGATGAGGACTACTCCCCAGTCGGAGGGAGAATCTTCTGGTGCTCATAGTGATGTCGTGATAGAGGGATTGCGACAGAGCAATGAGGCCCTGTCGAGGCAGATGCTTGAGATGCAGTCACAGATTCAGTCGTTGTTGTCAGTCGTGGCAAGTCAGTCGCAGAGGGCGCAAGAGCCCGCCGTGGATCTAGCTGTTCCCGTTCCCCCCGCTCCTTTTGTGCCCTCGCGGTGTTGCCACCAGAGATGACTTTCATTTCGCACTTTCAAAGGTTAGGATCCCCTACGTATGATGGCAAGGAAGATTTTATGGCATTAGATGACTCGATGATTTCCATCGAGGAGATGTTCACCTACTATGGTATCTCTGCGGACCAGAGAGTGATGGTTGTCGCTTATCAACTCAAGGGCTTGGCTAAGAGTTGGTGGTTGAGGGAGAAATAAAGCTTGAAGGATGGATGCTCATGGGAGTCCTTCAAAGAGTTGTTATTGAAGAAGTTCTTGCTGTCTGTGGAAAGAGAATGGTTGATGAATGACTTCCTTCACTTAAAGCAGAGGCAACTTACTGTCAGTGAATATGAGGTGGAGTACAGTATGCTGAGCCGCTTTGCTCCTGACTTAGTATCTTTAGAATCCAACCCAGTCAAGTGATTTCTGGGTGGTCTTCGAAATTACATCCAGCAGCTTACCAGTGCCTACAGATCCGAGACTTATTCTGAGGTGGTAGAGGCTGGTTTGAAGGTGGAATCCATTGACAATGCCAAGGTCATAGTTCAGTAGATGTGGAAGGATAAGAGGAAGTCTGTTGAAGGTAAGGAATCACAAGAATCCGGGAATATTGGGATGAAAAGAGTTAAGGAAGTGTGCAGTTTCTGTGGTCGGGCAGGCCACCCGTTCGAGAGATGTTACCAGAGACTAGGAGCTCGGAAGCAAGAGCAGGTGCACACGATTCAGGGCACCCCTAAAGAGAGATTAGTTTGTTCCAATTGCAACAAGATGGGGCATAATGCAGCCCATTGCTGGAAGGACCAGACCTATTATCTATGTGGGCGGAAGGGGCATGTCAAGACCCGTTGCCCGCATGCTCAACCCCCGTTGCAGCTAGTGCAACTTCAGGCCTTGCCGCCACTGTAGCTCTTGGACAAAGGAAGGGCAAGTTGAATGTGGTGTCTGCGAATGAAGCTCAGACGTCGACCCAAGTTATTTCAGGTTAGATCCTAAACTTGTTTTATTTTCTAGGTATGATCTAAATGTCAACGTTCTTTTCCCTTAGTCGTATATTTAATCTTATAGGAAATTTTAAGGTAAGTAACCGCTGGGCGCGTGTCCTTTTCGATTCCGATGCTACCCACGCATTTGTTGCAAGATATTTTGTAGAGCGTCACCATTTGACCCTCAATCCGGTTGGCGACCCGTTCTGTGTCAAGCTCCCCTCAGGTGATTTCGTTATGTCAGATCAGGGAATTTATGGTTGTCCAGTCCAGTTGGCAGATTTTCTCGTGGTTTCGAATCTAAAAGTTATAGACCTGGAAGATTTTGATGTAATCATGGGCATGGATTCGCTATCAAAGTACGATACAGTAATCCGATGCAAGGTCAGGCGTTTGGACTTCAAGATGGATGACGGTCAATATAGGAGCGTTTATGGTTATTCGCGCCAAGATTCTCCGATCATTTCCACAGTAAGTGCTCAAAAGCTTTTGAATTCAGGATGCTTTGCCTGTTTGGTTTCAGTGTTGGCAACCGTTGTTAGTTTGCCGCTTGTGGAAGGCATTGCTGTAGTGCGCGAGTTTCCTGACGTGTTTCCTGATAATCTTCCTGGTCTTCCGCCTGAGAGAGATGTTGAGTTTGTCATAGATTTAGAACCGGGTGTCCATCCTATCCCTAACGCTCCGTACCGTATGGCTCTGCATGAGTTGGGAGTGCTGCATACTCAGTTAGACGAGCTGTTGCAGAACGGTTTCATTAGACCAAGTTCGTCACTGTGGGTTGCTCCCGTTCTGTTTGTAAAGAAAAAAGATGGATCAATGAGGCTGTGTATAGATTACAGAGAATTCAATAAAGTGATCATAAAGAACAGATATCCCCTGTCAAGAATCGATGATCTGTTTGACCAGTTGCGTGGTAGCTCTGTATTTTCCAAGATTGACCTGCGTTGGGGTTATCATCAGTTAAGGATTCGTGAGGCAGACATTCCACGAACTGCTTTTCGTTCGCGGCATGGACATTTCGAGTTCTTCGTAATGTCTTTTGGATTGACTAATGCACCCGCGACATTCATGGATTTGATGAACAAAGTATTCAAGGACTTCCTGGATCATTTTGTCATCGTGTTCATAGATGACGTTCTAGTCTACTCCTGCAATGCTGAAGAGCATGCGCAACACTTGCGATTGGTTTTGTCAACTTTGAGAGAGTATAAGTTGTATGCTAAGTTGAGCAAGTGCGATTTTTGACTACCTCAAGTCTCCTTCTTGGGCCATGTGGTGAATAAAGATGGGATAAAGGTTGATCCGGAGAAGATAGCTGTAGTGATGGATTGGAGTAGGCCTACCACTCCCAAGGAAATAAGAAGTTTTCTAGGGCTTGCAGGCTATTATAGAATGTTTGTGGAGGGATTATCTACATTATCTGCGCCTTTGACAAAGTTGATGCAGAAGCATGTAGCCTTTTTTTGGAGTGGTAAGTGTGAAGTGGCGTTCCAGGAGTTGAAGAGGAGATTATGCACTACACCAGTTTTGACCCTGCCTACTGAAGGACTGGAGTATGCTGTGTTTGTGGACACATCACATGTTGGGCTCGGATGCATGTTGATGCAGGAGGGAATGGTTATTGCCTATGGGTTTAGACAGCTGAAGGTTCATGAACGAAATTACCCTACGCATGACCTGGAATTTACAGCAGTGATCTATGCTCTCAAGTTGTGTAGACATCTGTTATATGGCGCTATATGCAAGATTTACACTGATCATAAAAGTTTGAAATACGTCTTCACACAGAAAGAACTGAATTTGCGCCATCGTAGATTGCTGGAGTATGTGGCAGACTATGATGTTGAGATCCAGTACCACCCGGGCAAGGCTAACGTGTTAGCCGATGCCCTGAGCAAGAAGACAACTAAAATTTTTAACCTTTCGGTGGATTCACTGGTGGAAGAATTTTTACTGATGGGAATTTCAGTGGGAAGTGGCAGCTCGACTAGTGAATTAGAAGTGTTAGAGCCTTCACGAATTACGCTTACTAGATTGCATCAAAAGGAGGATACAGATCTATTGCATCTTTATAGTAGAGCTGCGAAGGGTGAGTTGCTAGAGTTTTTTATTGATGATATGAGAACCCTGAGATACCATGCTAGGCTTTGCATTCTCGCTGTTAAGGATATTAGGTATCAGTTGTGCAAGGAGGCACATGGTTCTAATGTGGCCTACCACCCCGGTTCGACTAAGATGTACCAGGATCTGAAACAGATTGCTTGGCGGATAGGTATGAAGGGTGATATAACAAGGTTTGTATCTGAATGTTTCACCTGTAAGCGAGTTAAGGCCGATCATGGAAGTCCTGGAGGCAAGTTAACACCTTTGGAGATCCCGAGTTGGAAATGGGAGAGTATCTCGATGGACTTTATTACTGGAATGCCGAGATCTCCCAGAGGGCATGACTTAGTTTAGGTGATCGTGGATAGAATGACGAAGAGTGCTCACTTCGTGTTGTTCAAGATTGACTACTACATGAAGAAAATCGTTGAATTGTATTTGGACGAGGTCATCAGGTTGAATGGAGTACTTGTAATTATTATATCTAATCGAGACTCCAGGTTCACGTCCCGTTTCGGGAAGAGCTTGCAAGAGGGGTTGGGTACCGACTTGAGATATTCCACCGCCTACCATCCGCAGAAAAATGGACAAATGGAAAGAGAAAATCAGATCGTGGAGGACATGATTAGATGTTATATTTTGGACCACAGTACAGCGTGGGATTAGCGTCTGAGGCTAATATAGTTTGCCTACAATAATAGCTACCAGGAGAGCTTGCAAATGGATCCATTTGAAGCTTTATATGGGAGACGTTGCAGGACTCCTTTATTTTGGGCTGAGGTTGGTGAGAGATCATTGCTAGGTTTAGAAGCCCTTGAAGAGTTGGATATTTCAGATAGGCTCATCCGAGAGAGGCTTCGGGTAGCCCAGGAGCACTACAAAAAGTATGCCAATCGGCGCATGACCGATTTGGAATTTGCCGTCGAGGATATGGTTTTCCTAAAGGTTTCCCCGATGTCTGGTGTGAAGCGATTTGGTAAAAATCAAAAGTTGGACCCGAGATATGTGGGACCCTTCCAAATTGTTGAGCGGATTTGTGTTTCAGCTTATAGGCTGGACCTACCGGCAAATTTTCCTGGAGTGAACGATGTTTTCCATGTGAGTCAGCTACAGAGTGCGTGTTGAGCGACAGGCAGATTCTCGATGTTGTGCCCCAGTTGGAGCCAAACCTTTCTTTTGTGGAGGTGCCTGTTCGTATTTTGGAGTCTCAGGATCGAGTGCTGTGGAGAAAGACAATCCAAATGGTCATGGTTCTTTGGAGAAATCAAGACGTCGAGAGCGCGACGTGGGAATTGGAGTCAGCGATGAGGAAATATCATCCGCATCTCTTCCCTTAGTTTTGGTAAGTCTCCTTGTTTTTGCGATGTTTGATTCTATCATTTTGGATTGGTTTTGGTGTTGTATTAAGTTTCGGGGTGAAACTTCATTTTAGGGGGAGTGATTGTAACGCCCCCGATTTTTCTTTTCGATGATTTTATTTGATTTGATATCGTCATATTTATAACGTCACGGCGTTACCCTTTTTACATCATGTTGTCGGCGCTGTACCGTTTGTGCGTTTTCACGTCCGTTTGGTCTGATTGACCAGATTTTTGGGATTTTCGAAACTGAAGGTTTTCTAGTTGATGAGTTAAGTTTTGTGGTTTTGACTTCGCCGTTAAATTTGTAGTGTCTGTGTTCGCATTCGGTGCGAGTTTTGTTAAATTCGGCACACGTTTGGGCTTCCGTTCTGAGTCTTCTCGAGTAGCCATTGTTCTACTCGAATAGCCCGTTTCAGATTTTGCTCGGATACCGTTTTGAGGGTCAAAACGACGTTGCATCAAAAAGTGGTTAACATAAACTTTGTTCGTCTCGACGAGATCTACAACTTTAATGTTGACCACTTTTAGATTTGAAGCCGGTTTGAACCCCTAATTTGGTTTTTGCTGTTGGAACTCTAGTGTTGAGCTGCTACTCGAGTATATTATGCTTGTACTCGAGTAATACATGTTGGAACTTGAGTAATGAGCTGCTACTCGAGTATATTATGCTACTACTTGAGTACAGCATGCTGGAACTCGAGTAGGTATGCTGCTACTTGAGTAGATATGTTGGAACTCGAGTGGTTCATGCTGTCACTCGAGTAGGACGTTCCTGTTTATGTTCGGGCGCCGTTTTGAGGGTCAAACCCGCATCATATCACAAAATGGTTAACATGAAATTTGTTCGTCTCTACGAGATCTACAACTTCCATGGTGACCACATTTCAATTGGAAGCCGTTTTAAGCCAGTAATTTCATTGTTTCTGCTGGAACTCGAGTGTTGAGCTGCTACTCGAGTATATTATGCTACTACTCGAGTAATACATGTTGGAACTCGAGTAATGAGCTGATACTCGAGTATATTATGCTACAACTCGATTACAGCATGCTGGAACTCGAGTAGGTATGCTGATAATTGAGTAGATATGTTGGAACTCGAGTGGTTCATGCTGACACTCGAGTAGGACGTTCCTGTCTGCGTTCGGACGCTGTTTTGAGGGTCAAAACGACATCGTATCATAAAATGGTTAACATCAAATTTGTTCGTCTCGACGAGATCTACAACTTTTATGTTGACTAGTGTTCGATTTGAAGCAATCTTCGATCTCTATTTCCGTTTTCCGCATACCCGCTCATAAATAGTCTGTTTTTAGACAAAACATTATATATATATATATATACTTAGAATTAGAACCGGCCCCACTCTTCCTTTAGGACTTCTTCTTCTTCTTCTTCTTCACTGAACTGAACCAGAACTGAAGAAACGTGAGGACGGCGATGGCGGAACGTGAGATTTCGTGAACCTTCCGGTCGCCGCCGACGGAGTTCCGGTGCTCGAAATCTTCATTCGAGGATAGATTTGAAAAGCTCTCGGCGAGATCTACGTCACCGTGGTAATTTTTTCCCATTTCTTGAGATTTATCGTTCGGTTTTTTTGGCCGTAACTTCTATTTCATCCACTCTTGTCCAGATTTCGGCTTCTCTCATCTCCCTCAGTCCAGATCTGCGACGAGGTGTGATTTGGAGGCTTTCTTTGATAAAGCCAAGGCAAGTGCCTCCTTTCCTCTCATTTTTCTTAAGTTCTTATGGTAAAACTTTCATCTTATATTAATGTTCCTGGTTCCTTTAGAGTATAAGATGTTTAAATTTTTTTTAGGCTTACGCTTCGGGTAAATTTTTGGATGCCGTTGAGCGTAGGATATGTTGCGCTTAGTTTATGTCGATTGTAAGTCGTGGTCTTCGATTTAGTGTTCTAATACTTAGGTGTTGTGCCAATTTTGAGAAGATGATGTTGGGGGTATGAGTTTTGGTTGTGGTAAGTATACCACCCAACTGGGAGGCCCATTCATTCTGTGGATCATCACAGTGGGGTTCTGCTTACTTTCTCCTTTCCTGGACTGTTGGGTTCTGGTTGGCCCGGTTTGGCCATGTTTGTGGTCCACAGTACCAACTGTGAGACGGTTGAGGATCCGGAGTTGGACTTAGGGCGCTTGAGGTCGTCGCCCTCTCCAGCCTGCAACGCAGTCATACCACGTGTTGATGATCCACCCTCTTCCGAGCCGTATTGTGATCAGTTGTTTTGTTGTGGTTTATGCCACAGTTTTGCTAAATTTTGATGGTTATGCCCAGACTTGTTCACCTTCACAATTGGTGTATTCTTTTAAATTTAGAGGTTATTATAATGGCTAACCTTCCTCTATATATTCTATTTGGCTAATTGTTGATGTTTTCTTTTGCATTCTTCCTCCTTTGGTTGGGTTTGGTACACCCTTCTTTGTTTGGCTTACTCACATGCTTACCTATTCTTTTGCCACTTGTTTTTTTCTGCTTGCTGAGGTGTTCTTCTCTTGAATGCCTCAGGTTCGGGGCTATAGCCGGTGGTGCGGCTGAGTAGTTTTGTTGATGGGTTTGTTGAGGGTGCCTCGAGGTTGCGAGGTAGCGTTTGTTCTTTTGTAGTATAGTTCAGACTTGAGAACTTTTAGTGGGTTCGTGTCAGGTGTTTGACGCCCACTGATTGTTTATTGTCAATCTTGGATATTTGGCTAGTTGCTAGTGTCTAATTTTGTGTTAGTACTTCTTGCTCTCTGGGAAGGATTTATGATAGGATGCCTATAGGTATTTCCAACTATAAAACCAACTAATATTACTATATCATGCACATCATGTTTTAAAACTCTAAATCACTATATTTAAATATCATACAAACTACTTCAATACTATTACTATAAATTTAGGGTAATGCATGCCTTGAGTTTTTTTTTATGCTAGAATCATGTAGGATGTCTAACCTGTTTACTATAGTATTTTTCGCTGTGTTTAATTACTTTCATTCTGGTGGTCTCGTGAACCACTAAGCCGAGGGATACAGCTAACTGCCTAACTTAAATAAACTTCTTCAATGAAACATTTAAGTCATATTTTTAGTATTGAGTCGGAGTATTTCCTGAGCGTCTACAGTTATCCCCTGCTGACGTGGCATCATGACACACATTTTTCCCTTACTCTGATATTTCATCGTTGTGGTGAAAATGCGGGTTGTGACATATGCTCTCAACTTAAATAATTCAACTATATTTTGTGATAGTACCAATGCAATTTTTATTACACAAAATCCTGTACTGCATAGTAGAACTAAACATATAGAGATAAGACATCATTTCCTTAGAGATTGTGTGGACAAAAAGAAAATTAATCTTGTCTTTATCTCTACTGATTTGCAAAGAGTAGATATCTTAACTAAACCTTTAGATGAGAAGAAACATCTGTTCTTTCTGAATCAGCTAGGTATGATTAATGGAGAAATTTAATTTGATTTTGGTCCAAGGTCGAAGAATTGATCACACTTCGTCGAACGGAGATCGATGATCTGAGAACTGTTCTTGAGATTTTTTGTCAACCTGAGATCGATGAACTCTCTGCGTGAAGTTATTTTCGTCGAGCGTTGGTCGACGTTTTTTGCTTCAGAAAAATTTTCGTCGACCTAAGAATGATGAAAAGTTTTCCCCTCTTCTAACTGAGATCGACGATATTATTTTTTCATGAAATTTTTTCATCGACCTGAGAACGAAGATTGTTTATTTTTCGCCGGACAGAGCCCGTCGCTTCATATTCTAAAAACCTTATAACTAGTTCTTCGTCGTGCTCAATCTCGCACTTTCTGTTCTCTTGCTCTTGCTCTCTCTTTTGTTTTTGCAGGAAAAGCTATGGCGCTCTCCCTTTCCAGCATGAAGTTCGACACTGTCTTTGACATCGATTTTGATTGCTTCACCCACACTGATCAAATCTTCATAGACATTCTCAGGTTGTGTAAAGAATAGAATCTGAAGAAATTCATGGCAACAAGGATCAAGATACCAACAAATGAAATCAGAGAATGAGTTTTTACTTCAACAGTTCCTGACGCAAATATTATGATTGGCACCATCGGCGGCAATCAGGTCACTCTAACTCCTGAAGTTTTAACTGAGATTTTTGATTTGGTCACTGGAGAAGAAGAAATTGAATTAGATAATGCTGAATATGACACTACAAGAAAACAGACTTTTAGCCATGGCAGATTGTCGTGGCTAAAAGTCCAAAACAGTGGCTAAAACCTTTTAGCCACGGCCTACCCACGGTAAATGGGCATGGGCAATGCGAGTGTGGCTAATAGTATTAGCCACGCTGAATCCGTGGCAAATACGTTTTAGCCCCGAATTTTAGCCATGAATTAAAATCGTGGCCAAAGGGCTTGTTTTCAGCAAATATTAGCCACGATTCAATTGTTGTGGCTAAAAGCTCCTTCTTTGCCACGATTCAATTATTGTGGCTAAAAGGCATGTTGTTGGATCCTTAGTAAGATTTGGGCTAGGTTCAATAAGGTAGGATCATATGACCCACAATGTATAGTCAGGGTCATGGTTCCTAGAGTCTAGGCCAAGTCCTTAGAATCAACATCACATGGACCAACTATCAACAAGACTGTCAGAGACACAAGACTTAGAGTTTTTCTAAAGACCAAGTAAAATGAGCTCGACGTTCGTCGAACAAAGGTCGACGATAGTCGTGCTCAGCTCGACGATCTCAGAGTAAATTCTATGATCTGAGCTCGACGAACTTGGTACTCAGGTCGACGAACTTTGGACACTAAACTTCAACACTTCAAAATCAGAAAACATCTCTTTATTCTAAGTCCAGAGTCAGACTTTGCTCGACGAACTTGGTACTCAGGTCGACGAACTTTGGACATTATACTTCAACACTTCAAGATCAAAAAACATCTCTTTATTCTAAGTCCAGAGTCAGACTTTGGTCGACGAACTTGATTCTCAGCTCGATGAACTGTGACCACAATAGCTAGAGTTATCCAGCAGCAGTTAAGTGGTTCTCAGCTCGACGAAACCAATTCTTAGGACGATGAATTCTGGATACTTCACTTCAACACCTTCATCCAGAAGCATCTGAAATTATTATAAGTCCAGAAATATTTTGCTGAACTTCAGTCGACGAAACCAGATATCAGTTTGACGAACTCCATAAACAGAAAAGACAAAGTTTCTAAAAAATATAGTTCTGCTCTCTGCTCGACGATCTTGGAACCCAGCTCGACGAACAGAAGTCATCTGTTCGACAAACTCAGCAACTCAGCTCGACGAACTGTGAACTCAGCTCAACGATTTTTGTTATCAGTTCGACGAATCCAGACTTAGCTATTTTCCATCCTTCTGTCCCCTTCTTACTGCAATAATTCCTAAGTCATTAATGCTCAAATATTCTCTAGAATATAACCGTTAGACAGAGCATTGATCATGGTCTTCTCCAGGATTATTGTCTGTCGTTTTTCCATGGGACAGTTGGGGAAATACTTCAATGTCGTTTATTTTCAAGGCCGGCAGCATTGATTGCAGAGGATTTCAAAATTTCAAAAGACCATTTTTTACAGGAAATATAAAAGAGATTGACCAGATTTTTGGGATTTTCGAAACTGAAAGTTTTCGAGTTGATAAGTTAAGTTTTGTGGTTTTGACTTCGCCGTTAAATTTGTAGCGTCTGTGTTCGCATTCGGTGCGAGTTTCGTTTAATTCGGCACGCGTTTGGGCTTCCGTTCTGAGTCTTCTCGAATAGCTATGGTTCTACTCGAATAGCCCCTTTAGGATTTTGCTCGGACACCATTTTGAGGGTCAAAACGGCGTCGCATCAAAACGTGGTTAACATGAACTTTGTTCGTCTCGGCGAGATCTACAACTTTAATGTCGACCACTTTTCGATTTGAAGCAGGTTTGAACCCCTAATTTGGTTTTTGCGGCTGGAACTCTAGTGTTGAGCTGCTACTCGAGTATATTATGCTAGTACTCGAGTAATACATGTTGGAACTCGAGTAATGAGATGCTACTACTCGAGTAAAGCATGCAGGAACTCGAGTAGGTATGATGCTACTCGAGTAGATATGTTGGAACTCGAGTGGTTCATGCTGCCACTCGAGTAGGACGTTCCTGTATACGTCCGGGCGCCATTTTGTGGGTCAAACCCGCATCGTATCATAAAATGGTTAACATGAAATTTGTTTGTCTCGACGAGATCTACAACTTCCATGTTGACCACATTTCGATTGGAAGCCGTTTTGAGCCAGTAATTTCATTGTTTCTGCTGGAACTCGAGTGTTGAGCTGCTACTCGAGTATATTATGCTACTACTCGAGTAATACATGTTGGAACTCGAGTAATGAGCTGCTACTCGAATATATTATGCTACTACTCGATTACAGAATGCTTGAACTCGAGTAGGTATGCTGCTAATTGAGTAGATATGTTGGAACTCGAGTGGTTCATGCTGCCACTCGAGTAGGCCGTTCCTGTCTGCGTTCGGACGCTGTTTTGAGGGTCAAAACGACATCGTATCAAAAAATGGTTAACATAAAATTTGTTCGTCTCGACGATATCTACAACCGTTATGTTGACCAGTGTTCGATTTGAAGCCATCTACAACCTCTATTTCCATTTTCCACGTACCCACTCATAAATAGTCCGTTTTAGACAACTTTTTATAAATACATATATATATATATTTATATATATATATATACTTAGAATTAGTACCGGCTCCACTCTTCCTTTAGGACTTCTTCTTCTTCACTGAACTGAACCAGAATTGAAGAAACATGAGGACGGCGATGGCGGAGCGTGAGATTTCGTGAACCTTCCGGTCGCCGCCGACGGAATTCCGGTGCTCGAAATCTTCATTCGAGCATAGATTTGAAAAGCTCTCTACAAGATCTACGTCACCGTGGTAATTTTTTTTCCCATTTCTTGAGATTTATCGTTAGGGTTTTTTGGCCCTAACTTCTATTTCATCCACTCTTGTCCAGATTTTCGCTTCTCTCATCTCCCTCAGTCCATATCTGCGACGAGGTGTGATTTGGAGGCTTTATTTGATAAAGTCAAGGCAAGTGGCTCATTTCCTCTCCTTTTTCTTAAGTTCTTATGGTAAGACTTTCATCTTATATTAGTATTCTTGATTCCTTTAGAGTATAAGATGTTTAAATTTTTTTTAGGCGTACGCTTAGGGTAAATTTTTGGATGTCGTTGAGCGTAGGATGTGTTGCGCTTAGTTTAGGTCGATTGTAAGTCGTTGTCTTCGATTTAGTGTTGTAATACTTTGGTGTTGTGCTAATTTTGAGAAGGTGATGTTGGGGGTATGAGTGTTGGTTGTGGTTAGCATACCACCCAACCGGGAGGCCCCTTCTTTCTGTGGATCATCACAATGGGGTTATGCTTAGTTTCTCCTTTCCTGGACTGTTGGATTCTGGTTGGCCCGGTTTGGCCATGTTTGTGGTCCACAGTACCAACTGTGAGATGGTTGAGGATCCGGAGTTGGGCTTAGGGTGCTTGAGGTCGTCGCCCTCTCCGGCCTGCAATGCAGTCATACACTTCTTGATGATCCACCCACTTCCGAGCCGTCTTGTGATCAGTTGTTTTGTTGTGGTTTATGCCACAGTTTTGCTAAATTTTGATGGTTATGCCCAGACTTGTTCACCTTCGCAATTGGTGCATTCTTTTAAATTTAGAGGTTATTATAATGGCTAACATTCCTCTATATATTCTATTTGGCTAATTATTGCTGTTTTCTTTTGCATTCTTCCTCCTTTGGTTGGGTTTGGTACACCCTCCTTTGTTTGGCTTACTCACATGCTTACCCATTTTTTTGCCACTTGTTTTTTTTTCTGCTTGCTGAGGTGTTCTTCTCTTGAATGCCTCAGGTTCAGGGCTGTAGCCGGTGGTGCGGCTGAGTAGTTTTGTTGCTGGGTTTGCTGAGGGTGCATCCAGGTTGCGAGGTAGCTTTTGTTCTTTTGTAGTATGGTTCAGGCTTGAGAACTTTTAGTGGGTTTGTGTCAGGTGTTAGATGCCCACTGATTGTTTATTGTCATTCTTGGATATTTGGCTAGTTGCTAGTGTCTACTTTTGTGTTAGTAGTTCTTGCTCACTGGGAAAGATTTATGATAGGATGCCTATAGGTATTTCCAACTATAAAACCAACTAATATTACTATATCATGCACATCATGTTTTAAAACTCTAAATCACTATATTTAAATACCGTATAAACTACTTCGATACTATTACTATAAATTTAGGGTAATACATGTCTTGAGTTTTTTTTGGATGCTAGACTCATGTAGGATGTCTAACCTGTTTACTATAGTATTTTCCGCTGCGTTTAATTACTTTCATTCTGGTGGACTCGTGAACCACTAAGCCTAGGGATACATCCAATTGCCTAACTTAAATAAACTTCTTCAATAAAACATTTAAAACATATTTTTAGTATTGAGTCGGAGTGTTGCCTGAGCGTCTACAGTTATCCCCTGCTGACGTGGCATCTTGACACACATTTTCCCTTACTCTGATATTTCGTCGTTGTGGTGAAAATGCGGGTTGTGACATATGGTCTCAACTTAAATAATTCAACTATATTTTGTGATAGTACCAATGCAATTTTTATTGCACAAAATCTGTACTGCATAGTAGAACTAAGCATATAGAGATAAGACATCATTTCCTTATAGATTGTGTGGAAAAAATGAAAATTAATCTTGTCTTTATCTTTACTGATTTGCAACGAGTAGATATCTTAACTAAACCTTTAGATAAGAAGAAACATCTGTTCTTTCTGAATCAGCTAGGTATGATTAATGGAGAAGTTTAATTTGATTTTGGTCCAAGGTCGAAGAATTGATCACACTTCGTCGAACGGAGATCGATGATCTGAGAACTGTTCTTGAGATTTTTTGTCAACCTGAGATCGACGAACTCTCTGCGTGAAGTTATTTTCGTCGAGCGTTGGTCGACGTTTTTTGCTTCAGAAAAATTTTCGTAGACCTGAGAATGATGAAAAGTTTTCCCCTCTTCTAACTGAGATCGACGATATTATTTCTTCATGAAATTTTTTCATCAACCTGAGAACGAAGATTGTTTATTTTTCGCCGGACAGAGCCCGTCGCTTCATATTCTAAAAACCTTATAACTAGTTCTTCGTCGTGCTCAATCTCGCACTTTCTGTTCTCTTGCTCTTGCTCTCTCTTTTGTTTTTGCAGGAAAAGCTATGGCGCTCTCCCTTTCCAGCATGAAGTTCGACACTGTCTTTGACATCGATTTTTATTGCTTCACCCACACTGATCAAATCTTCATAGACATTCTCAGGCTGTGTAAAGAATAGAATTTGAAGAAATTCATGGCAACAAGGATCAAGATACCAACAAATGAAATCAGAGAATGAGTTTTTACTTCAACAGTTCCTGACGCAAATATTATGATTGGCACCATCGGCGGCAATCAGGTCACTCTAACTCCTGAAGTTTTAACTGAGATTTTTGATTTGGTCACTGGAGAAGAAGAAATTGAATTAGATAATGCTGAATATGACACTACAAGAAAACAGACTTTTAGCCATGGCAGATTGTCGTGGCTAAAAGTCCAAAACAGTGGCTAAAACCTTTTAGCCACGGCCTACCCACGGTAAATGGGCATGGGCAATGCGAGCGTGGCTAATAGTATTAGCCACGCTGAATCCGTGGCAAATACGTTTTAGCCCCGAATTTTAGCCATGAATTAAAATCGTGGCCAAAGGGCTTGTTTTCAGCAAATATTAGCCACGATTCAATTGTTGTGGCTAAAAGCTCCTTCTTTGCCACGATTCAATTGTTGTGGCTAAAGGGCATGTTGTTGGATCCTTAGTAAGATTTGGGCTAGGTTCAATAAGGTAGGATCATATGACCCACAATGTATAGTTAGGGTCATGGTTGTGTCCTAGAGTCTAGGCCAAGTCCTTAAAATCAACATCACATGGACCAACTATCAACAAGACTGTCAGAGACACAAGACTTAGAGTTTTTCTAAAGACCAAGTAAAATGAGCTCGACGTTCGTCGAACAAAGGTTGACGATAGTCGTGCTCAGCTCGACGATCTCAGAGTTAGTTCTATGATCTGAGCTCGACGAACTTGGTACTCAGGTCGACGAACTTTGGACACTAAACTTCAACACTTCAAAATCAGAAAACATCTCTTTATTCTAAGTCCAGAGTCAGACTTTGCTCGACGAACTTGGTACTCAGGTCGACGAACTTTGGACATTATACTTCAACACTTCAAGATCAGAAAACATCTCTTTATTCTAAGTCCAGAGTCAGACTTTGGTCGACGAACTTGATTCTCAGCTCGATGAACTGTGACCACAATAGCTAGAGTTATCCAGCAGTAGTTAAGTGGTTCTCAGCTCGACGAAACCAATTCTTAGGTCGATGAATTCTGGATACTTCACTTTAACACCTTCATCCAGAAGCATCTGAAATTATTATAAGTCCAGAAATATTTTGCTGACTTCAGTCGACGAAACCAGATATCAGTTCGACGAACTCCATAAACAGAAAAGACAAAGTTTCTAAAAAATATAGTTCTGCTCTCTGCTCGACGATCTTGGAACCCAGCTCGACGAACAGAAGTCATCTGTTCGACAAACTCAGCAACTCAGCTCGACGAACTGTGAACTCAGCTCAACGATTTTTGTTATCAGTTCGACGAATCCAGACTTAGCTATTTTCCATCCTTCTGTCCCCTTCTTACTGCAATAATTCCTAAGTCATTAATGCTCAAATATTCTCTAGAATATAACCGTTAGACAGAGCATTGATCATGGTCTTCTCCAGGATTATTGTCTGTCGTTTTTCCATGGGACAGTTGGGGAAATACTTCAATGTCGTTTATTTTCAAGGCCGGCAGCATTGATTGCAGAGGATTTCAAAATTTCAAAAGACCATTTTTTACAGGAAATATAAAAGAGATTGACCAGATTTTTGGGATTTTCGAAACTGAAAGTTTTTGAGTTGATAAGTTAAGTTTTGTGGTTTTGACTTCGCCGTTAAATTTGTAGCGTCTGTGTTCGCATTCGGTGCGAATTTCGTTTAATTCGGCACGCGTTTGGGCTTCCGTTCTGAGTCTTCTCGAATAGCTATGGTTCTACTCGAATAGCCCCTTTAGGATTTTGCTCGGACACCATTTTGAGGGTCAAAACGGCGTCGCATCAAAACGTGGTTAACATGAACTTTGTTCGTCTCGGCGAGATCTACAACTTTAATGTCGACCACTTTTCGATTTGAAGCAGGTTTGAACCCCTAATTTGGTTTTTGCGGCTGGAACTCTAGTGTTGAGCTGCTACTCGAGTATATTATACTAGTACTCGAGTAATACATGTTGGAACTCGAGTAATGAGCTGCTACTCGAGTATATTATGCTACTACTCGAGTAAAGCATGCAGGAACTCGAGTAGGTATGCTGCTACTCGAGTCGATATGTTGGAACTCGAGTGGTTCATGCTGCCACTCGAGTAGGACGTTCCTGTATACGTTCGGGCGCCATTTTGTGGGTCAAACCCGCATCGTATCATAAAATGGTTAACATGAAATTTGTTCGTCTCGACGAGATCTACAACTTCCATGTTGACCACATTTCGATTGGAAGCCGTTTTGAGCCAGTAATTTCATTGTTTCTGCTGGAACTCGAGTGTTGAGCTGCTACTCGAGTATATTATGCTACTACTCGAGTAATACATGTTGGAACTCGAGTAATGAGCTGCTACTCGAGTATATTATGCTACTACTCGATTACAGCATGCTTGAACTCGAGTAGGTATGCTGCTAATTGAGTAGATATGTTGGAACTCGAGTGGTTCATGCTGCCACTCGAGTAGGCCGTTCCTGTCTGCGTTCGGACGCTGTTTTGAGGGTCAAAACGACATCGTATCAAAAAATGGTTAAC
The DNA here is from genome assembly GCA_039583875.1 of Platanthera guangdongensis. Taxonomy (NCBI): domain Eukaryota; kingdom Viridiplantae; phylum Streptophyta; class Magnoliopsida; order Asparagales; family Orchidaceae; genus Platanthera; species Platanthera guangdongensis. Next base: position 87,342,127 of record CM077160.1, read on the forward strand.
ATAAAATTTGTTTGTCTCGACGATATCTACAACCGTTATGTTGACCAGTGTTCGATTTGAAGCCATCTACAACCTCTATTTCCGTTTTCCACGTACCCACTCATAAATAGTCCGTTTTAGACAACTTTTTATAAATACATATATATATATATACTTAGAATTAGTACCGGCTCCACTCTTCCTTTAGGACTTCTTCTTCTTCTTCACTGAACTGAACCAGAATTGAAGAAACATGAGGACGGCGATGGCGGAGCGTGAGATTTTGTGAACCTTCCGGTCGCCGCCGACGGAATTCCGGTGCTCGAAATCTTCATTCGAGCATAGATTTCAAAAGCTCTCTACAAGATCTACGTCACCGTGGTAATTTTTTTCCCATTTCTTGAGATTTATCGTTAGGGTTTTTTGGCCCTAACTTCTATTTCATCCACTCTTGTCCAGATTTTCGCTTCTCTCATCTCCCTCAGTCCATATCTGCGACGAGGTGTGATTTGGAGGCTTTCTTTGATAAAGTCAAGGCAAGTGGCTCATTTCCTCTCCTTTTTCTTAAGTTCTTATGGTAAGACTTTCATCTTATATTAATATTCTTGATTCCTTTAGAGTATAAGATGTTTAAATTTTTTTTAGGTGTACGCTTAGGGTAAATTTTTGGATGTCGTTGAGCGTAGGATGTGTTGCGCTTAGTTTAGGTCGATTGTAAGTCGTTGTCTTCGATTTAGTGTTGTAATACTTTGGTGTTGTGCTAATTTTGAGAAGGTGATGTTGGGGGTATGAGTGTTGGTTGTGGTTAGCATACCACCCAACCGGGAGGCCCCTTCTTTCTGTGGATCATCACAATGGGGTTATGCTTAGTTTCTCCTTTCCTGGACTGTTGGATTCTAGTTGGCCCGGTTTGGCCATGTTTGTGGTCCACAGTACCAACTGTGAGATGGTTGAGGATCCGGAGTTGGGCTTAGGGTGCTTGAGGTCGTCGCCCTCTCCGGCCTGCAATGCAGTCATACACTTGTTGATGATCCACCCACTTCCGAGCCGTCTTGTGATCAGTTGTTTTGTTGTGGTTTATGCCACAGTTTTGCTAAATTTTGATGGTTATGCCCAGACTTGTTCACCTTCGCAATTGGTGCATTCTTTTAAATTTAGAGGTTATTATAATGGCTAACATTCCTCTATATATTCTATTTGGCTAATTATTGCTGTTTTCTTTTGCATTCTTCCTCCTTTGGTTGGGTTTGGTACACCCTCCTTTGTTTGGCTTACTCACATGCTTACCCATTCTTTTGCCACTTGTTTTTTTTTCTGCTTGCTGAGGTGTTCTTCTCTTGAATGCCTCAGGTTCAGGGCTGTAGCCGGTGGTGCGGCTGAGTAGTTTTGTTGCTGGGTTTGCTGAGGGTGAATCTAGGTTGCGAGGTAGCTTTTGTTCTTTTGTAGTATGGTTTAGGCTTGAGAACTTTTAGTGGGTTTGTGTCAGGTGTTAGACGCCCACTGATTGTTTATTGTCATTCTTGGATATTTGGCTAGTTGCTAGTGTCTACTTTTGTGTTAGTAGTTCTTGCTCACTGGGAAAGATTTATGATAGGATGCCTATAGGTATTTCCAACTATAAAACCAACTAATATTACTATATCATGCACATCATGTTTTAAAACTCTAAATCACTATATTTAAATACCGTATAAACTACTTCGATACTATTACTATAAATTTAGGGTAATACATGTCTTGAGTTTTTTTGGATGCTAGACTCATGTAGGATGTCTAACCTGTTTACTATAGTATTTTCTGCTGCGTTTAATTACTTTCATTCTGGTGGACTCGTGAACCACTAAGCCTAGGGATACATCCAATTGCCTAACTTAAATAAACTTCTTCAATAAAACATTTAAATCATATTTTTAGTATTGAGTCGGAGTGTTGCCTGAGCGTCTACAGTTATCCCCTGCTGACGTGGCATCTTGACACACATTTTCCCTTACTCTGATATTTCGTCGTTGTGGTGAAAATGCGGGTTGTGACATATGGTCTCAACTTAAATAATTCAACTATATTTTGTGATAGTACCAATGCAATTTTTATTGCACAAAATCTGTACTGCATAGTAGAACTAAGCATATAGAGATAAGACATCATTTCCTTATAGATTGTGTGGAAAAAAAGAAAATTAATCTTGTCTTTATCTTTACTGATTTGCAAAGAGTAGATATCTTAACTAAACCTTTAGATAAGAAGAAACATCTGTTCTTTCTGAATCAGCTATGTATGATTAATGGAGAAGTTTAATTTGATTTTGGTCCAAGGTCAAAGAATTGATCACACTTCGTCGAACGGAGATCGATGATCTGAGAACTGTTCTTGAAATTTTTCGTCAACCTGAGATCGAGGAACTCTCTGCGTGAAGTTATTTTCGTCGAGCGTTGGTCGACATTTTTTTGCTTCTGAAAAAGTTTCGTCGACCTGAGAATGATGAAAAGTTTTCCCCTCTTCTAACTGAGATCGACGATATTATTTCTTCATGAAATTTTTTCGTCGACCTGAGAACGAAGATTGTTTATTTTTCGCCGGACAGAGCCCGACGCTTCATATTCTGAAAATCTTATAACTAGTTCTTCCTCGTGCTCAATCCCGCACTTTCTATTCTCTTGCTCTTGCTCTCTCTTTTGTTTTTGCAGGAAAACCTATGACGCTCTCCCTCTCCAGCATGAAGTTCGACACTGGCTTTGACATCGATTTTGATTGCTTCACCCACACTGATCAAATCTTCATAGACATTCTCAGGCTGTGTAAAGAATAGAATCTGAAGAAATTCATGGCAACAAGGATCAAGTTACCAACAAATGAAATCAGAGAATGAGTTTTTACTTCAACAGTTCCTGACGCAAATTCTATGATTGGCACCATCGGCGGCAATCAGGTCACTCTAACTCCTGAAGTTTTAACTGAGATTTTTGATTTGGTCACTGGAGAAGAAGAAATTGAATTAGATAATGCTGAATATGACACTACAAGAAAACAGACTTTTAGCCATGGCAGATTGTCGTGACTAAAAGTCCAAAACAATGGCTAAAACCTTTTAACCACGGCCTACCCCTGGCAAATGGGCATGGGCAATGCGAGCGTGGCTAATAGTATTCACCACGTTGAATCCGTGGCAAATACGTTTTAGCCACAAATTTTAGCCATGAATTAAAATCGTGGCCAAAGGGCCTATTTTCAGCAATTATTAGCCACAGTTTAATTGTTGTGGCTAAAAGCTCCTTCTTTGCCACGGTTCAATTGTTGTGGCTAAAGGGCTTGTTTTTGGATCTCTAGTAAGATTTGGGCTAGGTTCAATAAGGTAGGATCATATGACCCACAATGTATAGCCAGGGTCATGGTTGTGTCCTAGAGTCTAGGACAAGTCCTTAGAATCAACATCACATGGACCAGCTATCAACAAGACTATCAGAGACTCAAGACTTAGAGTTTTTCTAAAGACCAAGTAAAATGAGTTCGACGTTCGTCGAACTCAGGTCGACGATAGTCGTGCTCAGCTCGACGATCTCAGAGTAAATTCTCCGAGCTGAGCTCGACGAACTTGGTACTCAAGTCGATGAACTTTGGACACTATACTTCAACACTTTAAGATTAGAAAACATCTCTTTATTCTAAGTTCAGAGTCAGAGTTTGCTCGACGAAATTGGTACTCAGGTCAATGAACTTTGGACACTATACTTCAACACTTCAAGATCAGAAAACATCTCTTTATTCTAAGTCCAGAGCCAGACTTTGGTGGACGAACTTGATTCTCAGCTCGACGAACTGAGACCACAATAGTTAGAGTTATCCAGCAACAGTTAAGTGGTCCTCAGCTCGACAAAACCAATTCTTAGGTCGATGAATTCTGGATACTTCACTTTAACACCTTCATCCAGAAGCATCTGAAATTATTATAAGTCCAGAAATATTTTGCTGAACTTCAGTCGACGAAACCAGATATCAGTTCGACGAACTCCATACACAGAAAAGGCAAAGTTTCTAGAAAATATAGTTCTGCTCTCTGCTCGACGATCTTGGAACTCAGCTTGACAAACAGAAGTCATCTATTCGACTAACTCAGCAACTCAGCTCGACGAACTGTGAACTCAGCTCAACGATTTCTGTTATCAGTTCGACGAATCCCGACTTAGCTATTTTCCATCCTTCTGTCCCCTTCTTACTGCAATAATTCCTAAGTCATTAATGCTCAAATATTCTCTGGAATATAACTGTTAGACAGAGCATTGATCATGGTCTTCTCTAGGATTATTGCCTGCTATTTTTCCATGGGACAGTTGGGGAAATAATTCAATGCCATTTATTCTCAAGGCCGCCAGCATTGATTGCAGAGGATTTCAAAATTTCAAAAGACCATTTTTTACAGGAAATATAAAAGAGATTTTCTCTCTTCTTCCTGTAGGGAGATAGATAGAAAGATAAAACAAGATACACAATACAGAGAGACGACAGACACAGAAAATAGTCAGTCTGAAACAAGAGATTTACTACTGTTTGTCAACACAAAATTCTGACATAACAAGAAGCCATATTCCTGAAGATCATCAGCTATCTGAAGAAGAAGAAGAACACCTAATCAAAATCAAGAGTCTTCTGTCTTCAACACTCCAGGATACTTCAAAGGACCACTACATTACTATCTGTTAAAGATGTTCCTGAACAGCTACTGATCAAGGTTGTACTACTGAAGGCCTATCACCCTACATCAAGGCTTCCTCTACCTGAACCATTCTATATCTCAGGGGGAGCCTGTGCTAAAATCAAATATCCACAAGTATTCTCAGTTGTATATTGAGAAAGAGAAGACACAATCATCTCTCACCCCCCCCCCCCAATATATAGAGGGTTATAACTCCCTTCAAAAGTAATTCCTGGTTACAAGTCACCTGATCAAAAGACTTGAGGATTGGTTTTTGAGCTCCTAATCAAAAGCTCATTGGTGTCAGGCACCTGATCAAAATCTGAGTGGATTCCTACCAGGGTGGTAGAAGAGTGGATGTACCCAAGTTTAGGGGAACCATTATAAATTCTTGTGTTGTCTGGATTGCTCTTTTCTTTTGTTTTTGTGTTGTGGCTGTTTGTTAGGATTGCTGTTTTAATTTTATTCCTGCACTAGATTAAATCAGAAGAAAATTTTATAAACCCTGAATACTCTATTCACCCCCCTAGAGTATTCCTGATCTAACAACTCACTTTCAATTGGTATCAGAGCTTACATTCCTTGGTGTACACCAGCTAACCCTTGAACCAAAGATCCTGTATTAGATCAAATTTCATCTTTTATCTTTATTTTTATTTAGATTATATACACAGCAATGTCACATAACAAAGACTATGCAAGCACCAGAACTCCAGTTTGCAACCTAAATAGGTTTGCCATCTGGAAGGCAAGAATCAAATTGTATATGAACTATATTGATGAAGATATCTATAATTCTATTTTGAGAGGTCCTCCTGAAGCCACTGCTTCTACATATACAACAGCCTCAAGCACAAATGCAGTTCCACCACCTGAGTGGACTGAGGCTCAGAAGAAGGCCAACGTTACTGATGCCAAGGCAATGAACATACTGGCACAGACTATGTCAGATGATATTTTCCAAGAGGTTGCTGAATGCACTTCAGCCAAAGCCATCTGGGATTCCCTAAACTAAATGGTGGCTGGATCAGCAGATGAAAGAAAGGATAGGAGATCCAACCTCATATCCTTATATGAGAATTTCAAGAAAGAGCAAGCTGAGTCAGTAGCTGAAATGTATAATAGGTTAAGCTCAATCATCAATGAGCTAAAAACCTTGGACAAGGACATCACCCTCACTGAGGTGAATGACAAGATCCTAATGTGCTTTCCAAGCTCATGGGATTTAAGTATCTGGCCTATCAAAGAAGCCAGAAGCCTAAATGAGATATCCACTGAATCTCTATTAGGCAAACTTAAGTCCTATGAATAGTTGATTAAATCCAGGGAGGCAGGTGAGCACAAAACACCCACTCCAGCAAGAAAAGAGCATAGCATTGCTTTCAAGGCAGCTGAGGAGACAGAGACTCCCTCAATAAATGAAGAACTCATGAGTCTTTTTGCCAAAAGATTCTATATGCTAGCAAGAAAAGATTTCAGGAAGAAGTCATCCAGACAGGATTACAAACCAAGGTATGATAAAACACCAACTAAATAAGTGGTATGCTTTGGTTGCAGGAAAGCTGGACACTTCATCTCTGAGTGTCCAGAGAATCAGAAGAAAGAAAAGAGAATAGAGAAAGATACCAGGAGACAGTACAACAGCAGACCTTCTTCCCGTAAATACAAGAAGAAGTAGAAGGGTTTTGTGGCTGAAACCTGGAGTGAGACTGAAGAATAATCAACATCTTCTAGCTCCAGTGAAGATGAGGAAGAGGCAAGGGCCAAGGAGGTTTGCCTCATGACAATTGATGCTTCCAGGAGCCATTTAGAAGAAGAGGACTCAGACAATGAAGCAGTTTCAGATTCTGAAGCTGAAAAGGTATTGTCTTCTTTTGATTACAGTTTTGATTCTTTTAAATTTGAATTTAAAACAATGTGTATAGACTTAATAAACTCAGAAAAGGAGATTAAAACTCTTAGGGAAAAATTAGGAAACCTAGAGAATGTCAACTCTGAAAATAATAGGTTAAACGATGAATTAACCTTAGCTAATGAACAAATAATAATGTTAAAGATTGAGCTTTGTGAGGCTAAACAACTTGAGGAAGCTCTTAATGGAAGAAGCCTCAAGCTGATGGACATCACAAGCACTGCAAATGCCAGACTCAATGGCAAGCTAGGCTTGGGTGCTTCATCAGGTTTGCCCACCATCCTCAAGAAAAATATTCTGACTACCCCTATTAAATTTGTTTTTGAAAACGGGAAAGAGAAAATAAACAATAAACAAACAATAAAAAATATTCCCAAATCAATAGGTCTGAAAACCATAAATCAGAAAACCTTGAGTAAAAACAAGGTTCAGCAGAATTCGTCGAACTTAGATCGATGAAATGCAGCCAGTTCGTCGAACCCAGATCGACGAACTCTGAACGAAAACTATAGTTATAATTATTCATCTAACTTCCATCGACAAACTCTGTATTGTTCGTCGAGCAGAGGTCGAAGAACGTGGGGCACATAAAATGAATATGTTCATTCTCAGGGCAAAGATCGACGATCTCAACCCAATTCATCGAACTCTGGTCGACGAACTCACAGAAATTTGTCGAACCCAGAAAGACTTAACCAAAACTGTAATCTTAACAACAACTCTAATAATTCTAGGAAATCATTTAATCCTGTAGCTGATTGGGTTATACCACCTAGGAGATATCACCCTTTAGGATACAAATCCCAACCAGAATTTTCTGTCATTTCTAGCTTTTCATACCAGCAAAACAAAGGACCCAAGGTAACCTGGGTCAAGAACAATTAATTGTATTTCACTATAGGTGAAGAACTATCCAACAAATAATCTAACCTAGTACCTGGACAGTGGGTGCTCCAAACACATGACTGGCAGCAAGGACATCTTACACAACTACAAGTACAAGCTGGGGCCAAAGGTTATCTTTGGGGATTCCAAATGTGGCCAGTCAGAAGGTTTTGGAGAAGTGAAGATTGGAGCTGTTACTTTCAAGAAAGTAACTTATGTTAGAGGACTCAAGCATAACCTCATCTCTATAAGTCAGTTATGTGATGAAGGTTATTAGGTACACTTTAACTCATCTTCCTGTATTATTTCTAATAAGGAAAATCAAACTGTTTTAATTGGAAATAGACAAGGCAACATATATTTAGTTGATTTTCTATCTGCCAATTCTGATATCTGCTTACTTAATATTACTAGTAATCAGAATGATTTATGACATAAAAGGCTAGGTCATGTAAACATGAAAAATATTGCTAGGCTATCAAAAGACAACCTTGTTAGAGGTTTACCTTCTGGTCCCTACAAGAAGGAAGGCCTTTGCAGGGCTTGCCAACTAGGCAAGCAAACTAAATCTAGTTTTAAATCTATTAACAAAAGTGATTCACCTAGGATTTTGTATTTGCTACATATGGATCTCTTTAGACCCATTGTTGTACAAAGCCTAGGAGGGAAATCCTACACCTTAGTTATTGTGGATGACTTCTCCTGGTTCACTTGGGTATCCTTTCTGAGATCTAAGTCAGATACCCTCAAGGTTCTTACAGATTTTCTCAGGACTATACAGATTGAGTTCTCTACTCATGTTGCATTGATCAGAAGTGATCATTGCATAGAGTTTGAGTCTCTTCTTATGAACGAGTTCTGTGAGAAAGAAGGTATCAGGCATTGCTTCTCAGCTCCTAGAACTCCTCAAAAAAATAGGGTAGCTGAAAGGAAAAATAGGACACTCATTAAAGCTGCATGTACATTGCTTGTATATGCTTACATGCCCCTAACCTTTTGGGCAGAAGCTGTGAGCACAGCAAATTATGTCCTGAACAGGAGTTTAATTCACAAACTAAAAAATAGGACTCCCTATGAATTACTTAAAGGGAAGAAACCTAAAATCAACTATTTTAAAGTATTTGGATGTATATGTTATATTCACAACAACAACAAAAGATACATTAGAAAGTTTGAGGCTAAGGCTGAAGAGGGAATCTTTCTAGGATATTCCCAAGTAAGCAAAACCTATAGGGTTTTTAATAAATCATCTCTAAAAATTAAAGAGTCTATTCATGTTACATTTGATGAAGCTAACATGTCTTGTAAGGAGAAAGAGATTTCTACCAATAGCACTTTGTAGGTACCTTACTTATGTGAGAGCTTGGATGGACTAAACCTCACCCAAGAGGTTCCAACATATCCTTCTCCACAAGTCATTGAAGAAAGTGAAGATGAAGGCACTGAAGGAATTTATCTTCCCTCAACAACAAACATAATTCCACAAAAGGAATTAGTTCCTAATGCTGTTGCAGAACCAACTCCACCCACTGATTTTGTCACACTAAGAGATCACCCCAGATCTCAGGTGATTGGAGACATATCAGCAGGTGTACAGACCAGGCATCAACTCAAACAAGATTTGATGCATGCCTGTTTTCTCTCTTAGGTTGAACCTCTATCCATCCATGATGTTGAGCAAGATCCCCACTAGATCATTACAATGCAAGAGGTACTAAACCAAATTGAGAGATGTAGAGTTTTGGATTTGGTTCCAAGACCCCAAGACTATCCAGTCATTGGAACTAAATGGGTATACAGAAATAAATTGGATGCCCAAGGTACAATAGTGAGGAACAAGGCTAGGCTTGTTGCTCAAGGATACAGGCAAGAGGAAGGAATAGATTATGACCAAACTTTTGCACCTGTGGCAAGGTTGGAGGCAATCAGAATATTTCTGGCCTATGCAGCATACAAGTGATTCAAGGTGTATCAGATGGATGTGAAGAGTGCATTCCTGAATAGAGTACTTAAAGAAGAGGTTTATGTTGAACAACATCCAGATTTTGTCTCTCCAACTCACCCTTATCATGTTTTCAAATTGCATAAAGCTCTTTATCGTCTTAAGCAAGCTCCAAGTGCTTGGTATGAGATCCTAGCAAGCTTTTTGATAGAGCATAAATTCATTAGAGGCATAGTAGATAAAACACTTTTCACTAGACATCATAAGGATCAAATATTTTTGCAAATATATGTGTATGACATCATATTTGGGTCTACTGATTCCAAATTATGCAAGAGGTTCGCTGACCTTATGCATTCAAAATTTGAAATGAGTAGCATGGGTGAGCTTTCGTACTTCCTTGGTCTCCAAGTGAAGAAGTTGCTTGATGGCATCTTCATCTCTCAAGCTAAGTATGCTAAAGAGCTTATAAAGAAGTTTGGGATGGTTGTTGCTTCAACAAAGAAAACACCTATGACTACTAATGCTGTGATTGACTCTCATGCACATGGGAAACCTGTGGATCAGAAATTATATAGGGGCATTGTTGGGTCCCTAATATATTTAATAGCAAGCAGAGCTGATATCATGTTTGCCACATGCCTTTGTGCTAGGTTCGAAGTGAACCCTAAAGAATCGCATCTAATTTTCTTAAAAAGAATTTTGAGATATATAAAGGTTGTCCTAGTCTAGGAATATGGTATCTTGCTGAGTCAGAATTTGATTTAACTTGATTTTTAGATGCTGACTTTGTTGGATGCAGGGTTGATAGAAAAAGCACCTCAGCTACTTGTTAGTTCCTTGGTATGAGGTTGGTATCTTGGTTTTGCAAGAAACAGTCTTCTGTATCCACCTCAACTGCTGAAGCAGAATATATTACAGCAGGCAGTTGTTGTTCTCAGATGCTGTGGATCTAAAACTAACTCCTAGACTATGGTCTCAACTTAAATAATTCAACTCTATTTTGTGATAACACAAGTGTTATAGCAATAGCACAAAATCCAGTCCATCACAGTAGGACTAAGCATATAGACATTAGACATCACTTCATTAGAGAGTGTGTAGATAAAAACAAAATTAATCTTGTCTATATCTACACTGATTTACAAAGAGCTGATGTATTCACCAAACCTCTGGATGAGAGAAATCACTTATTCTTTATAAATCAGCTTGGAATGATCAATGGAGAAGACTTAGTTTAGTTTCTGTCTACACTCGATGAATTATCCAGAGTTCGTCGAACGGAGCTCGATGAATGAGGGAAAGTTTGGGAGATATTCGTCGAACGAAGGTCGATGAACTCTCTGTGAGTGAAGTTGTTTTCGTCGAACGGAGATCGACGAATCCACTTTAGAAACCTTTCGTCGAACGGAGCTCGACGAAATGTCTTCAACTCTTCCAGCTGAGCTCGATGAATTACTTCACTATCAATTATTTCGTCGATCTCAGGTCGAAGAATTTCTTATTTTTTGTTGAACGGAGTTTGTCGATTCATATTCCAGAACATCTTATAACTAGGTTTTCTTCGACCTCCGTCCCACGCTTTCTATTCCTTTTGCACTTGATCGCTGTTTTTCGCTCTTGCAGGTGATTTCATGGCGATTCAAGCAGGAACCCTAGCTACAATAAAGTTCGACACCGGCTTCGATGTCTACTTCGACTCATTTCAACATTCAGATCCGATATTTCTAACCATTCTACAACTTCTAGAAGAGCAACAACTGAAAATTTTGATGACAACAAGGATAAAATTATCTGGAACTGAGATAAGAGAATGGGTCTATACATCTTCGACAACAGAGGAAAATACAATGATTGGAACAATTACTGGTAACGCTTTCTCCCTCTCTCCCGCCATATTAACTGAAATATTTGGTTTGGATAATGGAGAAGAAGAACTGGGAATAGATTCTAAAGAATATGGTATGATGTTGAGTTTGATGGGTTATACTGGAGATAACCCCAATAAGTTAAAGAAATATTTATATGCAGAATACAAATTTCTGGCAGATATTGTTGGGAAAGTCTTGCAAGGCAAGCACACTGCACATGACTATATTACCAGGCATCAGTTTTTGGTCATGTGTGTAGTAGTTAACAAGAAGAAGGTGAACTGGGCACAGATCATTTTTGATCTTATTAAGAAAAAGTGTAATAAAAAGGAAGTGTTCTTTGGAAGGGTCCTAGGGATATTTTTGAAAGAAAAAGCTGCTGAATCACTGGTCTCGCCGACCATATTCATTAATTCCAGCAAGAGGCTCACCTGTGCCTTGTTTGACAGGTGGGAGAGGACTATATCCAAGCCATCCAAGTCTTCAACCTCTTCCACCTCATCTTCTGAAAGCACCGGGGCTGTTAGAGCCACTCCCCACCCTGCTTACGAGATTATCACAACACCTCCATCCCTTCCAGCAACTCAACAACAATCACCCTCCACAGTTCATACTCCCTCTCTTCAACCACATCCACAACTCCACCAACAACTTCAACCACATCAACAACCACAACCCTCTGATCATGTTCCTACTATAACTATATTACCTGCCACCTCTCCACCAATAGACCTCACTGATTTCCCTTCCTCACCCACACAGGAATACCATCAACCCACTCCACCTCAATCATCCAACTCCCCCACTGATATACCAGCCCCAACACCACCTTCATCTCCTCTTCCCCCACACTTATCCTCCATACCATCCTTCAATCTCCTGATATCTCCTCCCAATACTCCTCATCTAAATCAATCCATCCAGGATGACCACATGTAAGATGCCATCGCCCCATCCTCACCAACATCTACCATCCCTCCAATTATTTCCCCTCAACCACCATCTGTAACTCCATCTGCCACTTCATCACTGGATCCCTCCACCATCTCATCTGTCATTACTCTCATCACACCCCTCCTCAAAACTCTAATAGCAGAGGCCATTAACCCTCTTGCTACTTCCATTTCCTATTTATCTGCCCAAATCTCTTCCCTTTATGATGCCCCCTCTTCATTTAGGGGCCTGCCTTCAGTTATTACTGAAACCAGGCAGGGGGAGATGCTTGATGAAGAAGCTGCAGCAGCTCCAGTAGCAATAACAGTTCCAGCAACAGAACCTCCAGCTCCAGCTCCAGAAGATACAGATACAGATTTAATTGCTCCAGAAGATACAAATACAGATTTAATATATTCAGAAGATACAGATACATATTTAATTGGTTTAATTCAGTTTATTGAGACTGACATGGATATGGAAGATGCAGTATTCATTACTACTGGTGATTTCATTTTAAATCCCACAGTAGATTTAGTTAATTTGTTAAGCATTTTTGATAGTACATACTTGAGATTCTTTCCAGCATAGTATACTAAGCCATCTTTGGCTATTATCCAATACACCTCTCCAATAAGCCCTAAAGTGGCTAAGCAGCTTACGGAAAACTTTGCTTCTCAAGAGGTTCCTACTTCACCTCTTCCTAAAGTTGTTTCCCCAATTGTCTCTTCCCCTTCAGTCCCAACTTTTGTAATGGATGACTCACCCTTGCCTGATCTGGATGAGTTAATCAGGGCTGACATTGAAGAAGAGAATAGGGCAGCTGCTGAAAGCATTGTCACAGTTATTTCTCCAGCTCCTCTAGAAATTTCTCTTCCAGCGCCAGCTCCAGCATCTACTCCAGCTCCATCCCAAGTTGAGAATCGCATTATATCTGATGAAACACTTAAAACGCTAGATGATTTATATGATAATCCACACGATAACAGTGATGATGATGTTGAGGATGATGAGGATTCTGATGAAGATGCTAAGAAAAAGAAGAAGCTAGTATCTAAAAAGAGAAAAGCTCCTCCTCCTCCTGCTCCTAAGTCAAATCTAGCCAATGACACTCCCTACTATATTCTCTAGAAGATAACTCCATATAAAGGGATGCCAGCTTGGATGTGGTTATCCAAAAATGAATAGAAAGAGAGGAAGAGAAGCAGATGATACTCTCCTCCTCCATCTCAGAAATACAGAAAAGATCCACCTCCTCCTCCTCCTCCAGCTGCTGGTGCTTCAGGCAAAACTTCCCAAAGATCTACCCAATTCCAAACATATCAGAGACATCAAGGGATATCTTCTTTTGAAAGCAGCCAGCATAGGCATTACTCTTCAGGCAAACAACATCAATTTCAGCATCAACCATAATAGCAGCATCAACCACAGCAGCAGCATCAACAACAACTATCATTCCCTACAGATCAGAAAGCTGAAAGTCCGAAAAGACCAAATTCTCCTCCTGTTCCTTTTGAAGATCCCGAAACAGCTAATACAGCTAGAATGGCCAGGTTCTAAGAACTTATAGGCCTTTCTATGATTAACGAGGTTAAAGCTGAAGGAAAGGATCATTCTGGGTATTCCACAATGTCTAAGTACAGGAAAGAATAGCTTAAGAGGTTTGAGAAAGCAAACAAGTTTTTCAATGCTGATGACTACATGAAGTTGCACCCAGAAGCAGTTGTCCCTAGAGCCACATCTTTGAAGATTATAGGGGCTGCTGATATGACCAAGACAAAAGTACAAGCTTCAGACCCAAACAGAGAAATTGTCTTTACCAAGCCTGGAGATAAAGGTAAAGAAGTAATGCTCAAAGAGAAAAAACAAAAGAAGTAATTCTGAACTGCTTTACTTCTGTTATGTTCTTATAACTGCTTTCTATTTTTGAACAAAGCTTATGTACATATATATATCTGCTGCATGTGTTATTGATCTCTGCCACATATATGCTTTCTTGCCTTGTGATTTTCAATTTTGATTTGAGTCTGTAATTAGTGACCTCACCCAAATAGGGGGAGATTGTTGGATCCCTAGTAAGATTTGGGCTAGGTTCCCAAAGTTAGGGTCATATGACCCACAATGTATAGCCAAGGTCATGATTGTGTCCTAGAGTCTAGGCCAAGTCCTTAGAATCAACATCACATGGACCAGCTATCAACAAGACTGTCAGAGACTCAAGACTTAGAGTTTTTCTAAAGACCAAGTAAAATGAGTTCGACGTTCGTCGAACTCAGGTCAACGATAGTCGTGCTCAGCTCAACGATCTCAGAGAAAATTCTCTGAGCTGAGCTCGACGAACTTGGTACTCAAGTCGACGAACTTTGGACACTATACTTCAACACTTCAAGATTTGAAAACATCTCTTTATTCTATGTCTAGAGTCAGACTTTGGATAGCAGTGATGATGATGATGAGGATTCTGATGAGGATGCTAAGAAAAAGAAGAAGCTAGTATCTAAAAAGAGAAAAGCTCCTCCTCCTCCTGCTCCTAAGCCAAATCCAGCCAATGACACTCCCTACTATATTCTCCAGAACTTAACTCCATATAAAGGGATGCCAGCTTGGATGTGGTTATCCAAAAATGAATAGAAAGAGAGGAAGAGAAGCATAAGATACTCTCCTCCTCCATCTCAGAAATACAGAAAAAATCCACCTCCTCCTCCTGCTGCTGGTGCTTCAGGCACAACTTCCCAAAGATCTACCCAATTCAAAACATATCAGAGACATCAAGGGAGATCTTCTTCTGAAAGCAGCCAGCATAGGCATTACCATTCAGGCAAGCAACATCAATTTTAGCATCAACCACAGCAGCAGCATCAACCACAGCAGCAACATCAACAACAGCTATCATTCCCTGCAGATCAGAAAGTTGAAAGTCCTAAAAGTCCAAATTCTCCTCTTGTACCTTTTGACGATCCTGAAACAGCTAATACAGCTAGAATGGCCAGATTCCAAGAACTTGTAGGCCTTTCTATGATTAACAAGGCCGAAGCTGAAGGAAAGGATCCTTCTGGGTATTCCACAATATATAAGTATAAGAAAGAAGAGCTTAAGAGGTTTGAGAAAGCAAACAAGTTTTTCAATTTTGATGACAACATGAAGTTGCACCCAGAAGCAGTTGTCCCTAGAGCCACACCTTTGAAGATTATAGGGGCTGCTGATATGACCAAGACAAAAGTGCAAGCTTCAGACCCAAACAGAGAAATTGTCTTTACCAAGCCTGGAGATAAAGGTAAAGAAGTAATGCCCAAAGAGAAGAAACAAAAGAAGTAATTCTAAACTGCTTTACTTCTGTTATGTTCTTATAACTGCTTTCTATTTTTGAACAAAGCTTATGTACATATATATATCTGCTGCATGTGTTATTGATCTCTGCCAAATATATGCTTTCTTGCCTTGTTGTTTTCAATTTTGATTTGAGTCTGTAATTAGTGACCTCACCCAAATAAGGGGAGATTGTTGGATCCTTAGTAAGATTTGGGCAAGGTTCACAAAGTTAGGATCATATGACCCACAATGTATTGCCAGTATCATGATTGTGTCCTACAGTCTAGGCCAAGTCCTTACAATCAACATCACATGGACCAGATATCAACAAGACTGTCAGAGACTCAAGACTTAGAGTTTTTCTAAAGACCAAGTAAAATGAGTTCGACGTTCGTCGAACTCAGGTCGACGATAGTCGTGCTCAGCTCGACGATCTCAGAGTAAATTCTCTGAGCTGAGCTCAATGAACTTGGTACTCAAGTCGACGAACTTTGGACACTATACTTCAACACTTCAAGATCCGAAAATATCTCTTTATTCTAAGTCCAGAGTCAGACTTTGCTCGACGAACTTGGTACTCAGGTCGATTAACTTTGGACACTATACTTCAACACTTCAAGATCAGAAAACATCTCTTTATTCTAAGTCCAGAGTCAGACTTTGGTCAACGAACTTGATTCTCAGCTCGACGAACTGTGACCACAATAGCTAGAGTTATCCAGCAGCAGTTAAGTGGTCCTCAACTCGACGAAACCAATTCTTAGGTCGACGAATTATGGATACTTCACTTCAACACCTTCATCCAGAAGCATCTGAAATTATTCTAAGTCCAGAAATATTTTGCTGAACTTTAGTCGACAAAGCCAGATATCAGTTCGACGAACTCCATACACAAAAAGGCAAAGTTTCTAGAGAATATAGTTCTGCTCTTTGCTCGACGATCTTGGAACTCAGCTCGACGAACAGAAGTCATCTTGTCGACAAACTCAGCAACTCAGCTCGACGAACTGTGAACTCGGCTCGACGATTTCTTTTATTAGTTCGACGAATCCATACTTAGCTATTTTCCATCGTTCTGTCCCCTTCTTACTGAAATAATTCCTGAGTCATTAATGCTCAAATATTCTCTGGAATATAATCGTTAGACAAAGCATTGATCATGGTCTTCTGCAGGATTATTGCCTGCCATTTTTCCACGGGATAGTTGGGGAAATAATTCAATGCCGTTTATTCTCAAGGTCGTCAGCATTGATTGCAGAGGATTTCAAAATTTCAAAGGACCATTTTTGACAGGAAATATAAAAGAGATTTTCTCTGTTCTTCCTGTAGGGATACAGATAGACAGACAGAACAAGATACACAATATAGAGAGATGACAGACACAAAAAATAGTCAATCTGAAACAAGAGATTTACTACTGTCTGTCAAAACAAAATTCTGGCACAACAAGAAGACATATTCCTGAAGATCATCAGTTATCTGAAGAAGAAGAACACCTAATCAAAATCAAGAGTCTTCTATCTTCAACACTCCAAGATACTTCAAAGGACAACTACATTACTATCTGTCAAAGAAGTTCCTGAACAGCAGCTGATCAAGGATGTACTACTGAAGGCCTATCACACTGCAACAAGGCTTCCTCTACCTGAACTGTTGGGTATTGTATCCACAACGTACCTGATTTGAAAAAGCCTCTGGACAAGCTAAGGTAAATAGACAAGGTATTTGATAAAATATTTCAAGTTGTGCTTGCAGTTATTCCACGCTAAGTGCACACCAATGTCAGGGTGCAGTAGGTCAATATACACTGGTCTGCGCGACGTAATCCCTCGTTGAGCAGATCAGTGTGTTGGCCTACGTGTAATCTCTCTATTGGAGTGTACTTATTTTCAAGTACAGGGTTGTGTTAATGCAAGAGCAGACAAGGAACAAAGATGGGTCAAGGAGCAGCTCATGGGTGGAAAGACGAAAAATCGTCTAAGTGTAAATCGACGAGAATCACTAGTGATTCTTGCCGAATCGTCGAGAATCATTGGCTGATTCTCGCCGACTCTATCCAGCTACTTCAAAGCGGCGCTAAGTAATATTCGTTGAGAATCACTACTGATTCTCGCCGAATCCCTCGTTGAGCAGATCAGGGCCAAGTAATATTCGTCGAGAATCATCAAGTGATTCGGCGAGAATCACTAGTGATTCTCGCCGAATCGTCGAGAATCACCGGCTGATTCTCGCCGAATCGTCGAGAATCACCGGCTGATTCTCGCCGATTCGGCGAGAATCACCTTCGATTCTCACCGAATTTGACTTGGACAAATTTCTGGAAACCACTGAGCCGGACTCTGCCGCTGGAACTGTTTTGAACCGGAATGAGGGTTTCTTCTGGTGGGACCCACAACGGTCATCTTGAAGTTGTCTACAGTATAAATACAGGAGTATTTTTGAATAATAAAAAAAACACACAGAAAGAAGCCGAGCGCCGACCTTGACCTAAAATCGCGATTTCCGCTCCGCCGCCGCCGTCGCCGCTCGAGCTAGTTGGTCGCCGCTTTTGATCGAGATTCTTCCAGATCTTCCGGCTCAGGTCTTTTGGAGGTCTAGTTTAGAGTGGGCATCCATTCTAATGTCTGGTCATGCCTATGTATAGGTTGCGCCAAAACGAGTGCTGTGGTCACACCAGGTTTCCAAATTGGTTCAAATAAATTTTAAAATAAACTAGACTTCAAGCACTACAATTTTAATGTTGGTCACTTTTATAGTAGAGGCCTTGAAGTATTTTTAATAATTAAAACTATCTACATCTAATAATTCCCAGAAAATTGAATAACATTAATATCATTTAAAATATCTGATCAAAATAGATGGCATCCGCTCATCCTCAACCTCCAGCCAAGGGCCGTGATTGGCCCGACCTGGAGCCTCTGCCAGTCCACTTTCCGGCCACCCCGACCACCTCCCTGGCCGGCCACCACCACCACCACCTCCGTTGAGGTGATGACTAGCGTTTGGCGGCGACCATGCCGCCGGAGGCGACGGTTTCCGGCGAACTCACACCACCATTTTTCCATGAAAAATTCGAAAATCCAAGCTCCCAATCAGGCTCAATTGAGCCCGATTTCTCTACCTAAACCGATCTAGATCTAGCACAGACAGAGAGGAAATGGATTGGACCTCATTTGGAGCGTTTCCTTGCTCCAGTCGCCGGCCGCCATTACTCCTCCTCAAAGCTTTCGGTGCCACGGATTTTCCTCCTCCGAGAGCTCTAGGTGTTCGGGAAAATGGGAAAAATCTACTCCTCATAGGTCTCTAAAGATGATGGAGGGGTCGGTTGGGGGTGTGGGGGATTTAATTCTCTTGGCCATGGTTGACCTCTTCACCTCCCCACCTATGGCCGACCCTATGCATCCCCCCTTCATTAAATGTCTTTGGAAACTGCTCGAATCCACTCTAATTCATCAGGGAAGATGAATGGGATCATAATGGAGGGATACCGATGAGTGTATCACCTTAATGACCATGAATGACCACTTTCTCTCTCCTCCATATTGGGGAAAAAATGGAGCTTTCTCTCTCCTACTCACGACGATTCTGCCCAGAACCGCCGTGTCACGCCTGGTGACACGACTGTGATACGGGAGTGTATCATCCGACACGGGCGTATCGGGTGGGCGTGTTCCCTTCTGTTCGACGAAATGAGCTCGACGATCGTCGAGTTGAGGACACGCCTGGCGACATGGGCGTGTATCATCCGACACGGGTGTGTCGTGTGGGCGTGATCCCCTCTGGTCGATGAAATGAGCTCGACGATCGTCGAACTAAGGACACGCCTGGCGACAGGGCGTGTATCATCCGACACGGGCGTGTCGGGTGGGCGTGATCCCCTCTGGTCGACGAAACGAGCTCGACGATCGTCGGGCTGAGGACACGCCTGGCGACACGGGCGTGTCTGGGCTGACACGGGCGAGACAGACCCAGAAGAGCTATTTTCAGGGAATTTGTGCGGCTGTTTATTTCTTCCTATGGGATCTGATGGTTCAGATCTCCCCTTGCTGATATAAGGATGAGCTATAGGTAGACCAAGGTGATTTTCACCTTGGCTTTGTTTACTTGGTCCCTTGGGCTTCCTAGGGTTTTGTCATGACCAAAACTACTCTTGGGGGTCTAGTTAGAAATGGGATGTTGTAACGCCCCGAAACTCAAAAGAGCGACGGGGGGCGTTTTGGGCCAGTTTTGGGTTCTGACAGGAGGCACACGGCCTGGGACACGGGCGTGTCCCAGGGCGTGTCAAGCTTGTGTCGACACTCAGCCGGCGAAGTCGACATTTTCCTCTCGACATTGTGTCGAGACTGGGCACACGGCCTGCGACACGGGAGTGTCGCAGGGCGTGTCGACCCGTATCGACACTCAGCCCGCGAAGTCGACACTCTGCGCTCGATGAAGTGTCGAGTCATGGCACACGGCCTAGGACACGGGCGTGTCCAAGGCCGTGTCGTGAGGTCGACGATCTTCGCTCGACGAAGTGTCGAGACCGTGTACACGACCTAGAGTCCAGGCGTGTTGAGGTAGACACGGGCAAGGACACGGGTGTGTTCTAGAACCCGTGCAGTGCTCGGGTTATTTTCGGGTTAAATCGATGGGGGTACACGGCCGGCCACACGGCAGTGTCAGGTGGAACACAGGCGTGTCAGGTCGAACACGGGCGTGTTCGATGCCCGTGTGTTGTTCCAAGCGAGTCGAATTTGACGGCGAATGAGGCACACGGCCCTGGACACGGGCGTGTGACAGGCCGTGTGCGGTCCAGATTGGACATTTCAGTCCCGAATCAAAGCCGTTCGTTTCTTTAATTGATGATCCAATGGCTGGGGGTTATTCCTGATGGGATATACCCGGGATTGAGCCTTAGAAACCCTCACTTTTCATGAGTTGTTATCTTTCTAAAGCTTAGAGAGAGAGGAGAGCCAAGGAAGGAAGAAGAAGCTAGATCCGACCATTGGAGGAGCTTCGAAGCTCCAAATTGCGAGCCGACTCCGGATCCACGGATGCAAAGCTAGTGCGGTGCTTTTCATCCACTTACTTTTCCATGGCGCCAAAGAAGAACGCAAGGGTAACGATCCTCTTCTTAAGCATGTTAAGCTCTACTTCTTTTGCAAAAGGGAAGCCCACTCTCTCGAGTTTGCGGTGAGTTGGAGGCGTTCCTTCGGGTAGACATGAATAGTCCCCGTTGTTAGAGTCCGTAAGCGAGAACGGACATAGGTATGTTTTGTGAAGCCTACCCGGACATGCTGGTCTGGATCAGTGATGTTGCATTGCATAAATGCCGGAGAAGACTCCGTGCGATTGGTTGTTTTTCGGGTTTTCTACACGGTAGATTGCAACAGGGAGCCTTGGGTACTAACCCTAAGGTGCACCCGGAAAACTGGGCGGATGCGTGATCTTGCCAACATGGAGGCCTGAGAGCCAACTTGAACATAACCGAGTTATGTGAAATTGTGTGACGAAAATGGGACTCGGGAGAAGTTTGACCTGCGCATATGGCTTAAATTGTCGTTGCGACGTGAGCACTGGTTAGGTGGAACCGTACCCATATCTATGTCATTCGTGTTAAAGAGACCTAAGGTTACGTGGCACTTGCCGTTGGAATAGATGAGGGTCTTCGGCGGTCTATGGCTTAAATTGTCGTGACCCATGCCGGGAAGACAAATTGCTCATATGTTTGGCCGTCAAAGTGGCGGTGGTGGGTCCGGAATGTCTATGGCTTTAACTGACGTGACATCGACCGGTTCACCGAGAATGTGTCCTGAGTGCACGGGGTGTGTGGCCATGTGAGCCTACGCCTGTGATGAAATGAATATTATTATATTACTCGCTTGTGCTAATAAAATTACAGGGAAGGAGCATCGCCGCCCCGAGTTGGGGGCGGGATCGTTATAATTTGGTCAGCATTGCTGACCGTTGCCTTTTTGTTTGCCACCGTGCGGTGGTTATGTTGCTTGCAGGTGCTGCTGGACCAAGCGGTCAATAGCGGGCTAAAGCCCAAATTGCGAAGCCGGCCCTTGAAGGCCTATTTGGAGTGTTTACTGTTTTTATTCATGTATGACCGGCCTGCGTGCCGTGGTTTGTAAAACATGTAATATAAAGTGAACAATTTTATAAGGCCTTAAGGCCAGTACGGTTGTATGTACTTCATTCCTGGTTGGCTATTTTAGAGGACATTCATGCTTTAGTGCTGGGTTCTTTATTACAACTTTTATAAACTGCTTCCGCTAGAATGCTCTGTGTAGTACGTTATGATTAGTTAGATGGTTTCCATTGAGTAACCACCCGGTCTGTCTGTAGTATATAGCGTCGGGCCCCAGCCGGACCTACTGCTATATATTATGCGACGGATAGGGGGTGTTACAATTTGGTATCAGACTACTGGTTTTGGTCGGGCTTAAGCTGAATTCGTGGCCGAATTCTTTTTAAGGGGTGGTGAGCACATTGCGTGCGTCATCGTTATAACGGTAAAAGAACCCATGAATGTCCACTTAGGAATGAAAATACACGTGTTTGAGGAACCTGCGTGTTCCTATAATTGCTGTTTGTAATTTTATTTGGTCGCTTAACGGTGTTTTGTACCACTATAGGTGACCAGAAGTGGTGCTGGACCGCCAGACTGTCCGATTTCTGAGGAGTATAGTGCGCCTGTTGAGGTGTTTGAGACTCCTCCTTCGTATGAAACCGTTAGAAGGATCGTTGAAGCGGTGTTCGCTGTGACGGGTGCACAACTTGGAGGAAATGTGCAACTCTGTGCCCCTATTGTGGCTTCAACGCCGGTTGGCGTGATGGAGCAGATGACCTTTGGTAGACCATCGGGGCAGCAGCTGAATATGCATTTAATGCAGGGAGCGCACACAGTTGAGGAATACTTGCAAGTATTTCTTATGATAAGCCGCTACCCATGCTTCGAGTTGGATAATGAGCAAGCTATAGTCGATAGGTTTTATAATGGCCTGCGCGCCGAGTTACGAGTTCTACTGCTAGGACCAAAGTTATTGGGATTCCGAGCCTTGGTGGAATCAGCTAGATCTTTGGAGGCAGATTTGAGGAAGACCCTCCCGATGCCAGCGACCATGGTATCGAACTATGCAAGCCCCATAAGAGTTGCATCCGTTGGAATGCTGGACAAAGGGGCTATGACATCGACTAGCAAAGCTACTTACACATGTTTTACTTGTGGAAAGAAATGTCACTTTGCCCGAGACTGTTGGAAAGGTGCTCAGAAGGCCAAGAAAGCTATGTTAGGAGCAGTCAAGGACTTTAGTGCAAAGGAGACGGCATTCAAAGTGCCGAACACCTCAAAGTCTGTATATCGAAAATGGTATAAGAAGCATAGGACTTCGGGTCCAGCTCCTTCTGGTGCTTCTGGGGCGACTACGGGTCAGACCCCGGGCACATGTTTCAGCTGTGGGGAGCCGGGGCATTATGCCCGTGAGTGCCTAAAGCCCTGGAGGAAGCACGCCGTCGTAAGGGCAGGTATGGTTTAAAGATAGTTTTGCCTTAAATACTTGTCGCCCTTATGCATGATAGCTTAGAACTACTGGTGCTAAACTTTGTTATGACTTTACTTTATCTGTGAGAGCACCGTTTGTTTAGGGAGCTTCGCATTCCTTTATTAGGAATTATATTGTGCGTCGAAGTACCTCCTTCGATAGTAAGAGACAAATTGGATGCGTTATAGTCCAATGGTGCTCAATGCGCGCGGACAGAATTTGTTGCGCTTAGTTTTGGATTGGGAATCAGGAGTTCGATCTGCAAGCATCGTTACTTCTGTTGGTGGAGTTCGACTTTATATTTGGCATGGACTGGCTCTCGGAGCAGCAAGCCTATATAGATTACGATAGCAAGGAAGTCCAGTTGGGAGCAAGTCGTGAGACGACCTCTACGGGCTCGAAGAGGTCGAGCAAGACGTTGGTGTCTGCTCTTCCGGTGGTGAAGGCGGTTCGTGCTGGTGTAGAGCTGTTCTGTACACTAGTGGAGGTTGCAAAGCCGAAGCCCGCGTTGGTTAATATTTCAGTGGTATCGGAGTACCCTGATGTTTTCCCTAGAGATATTCCTGGAGCCCCGCCTCAATGGGAGATAGATTTCATGATTGAGCTAGTACTAGGTGCAAAGCCTGTGTCACGCTCTCCATATCGGCTAGTGCCTAAGGAAATGGCGGAGCTGAAGGTGCAACTTCTAAAAGTTGTTGGAGCAAGGGTATGTGCGTCCAAGTCCTTCGCCTTGGAGCGCACCGACCGTCTTTATTAAGAAGAAGGACGGAAGCTTGAGGCTATGTATTGATTATCGGGAGCTCAACAAGTTAATGGAAAAGAACAAGTACCCAATCCCAAGGATCGATGATCTTTGTGATCAGTTGGTCGGGTCAACGGCGTACTCTAAATTAGATAAGGGAGAGTGATATCCCTAAGATAACGTTCAGTACAGGATACATGCGTTACGAGTTTACGGTCATGCCGTTTGGGCTGACTAATGAGCCGTCAATGTTCATGGATTTAATGAACAGGACCTTCCGGGAGTACTTGTACCATTTTGTGATCGTCTTCGTCGACGATATTCTAGTGTACTCGCAGAGTAAGGAAGATCACTTCAAGCATCTTCTTTTGGTTTTGGAGACGCTAAGGAGGAATCAGTTGTATGCCAAGTTCTCGAAGTGCGAGTTTTGGTCATCCTCAGTGGCGTCCTCGGTCTTATAGTGAGTGAGGAAGACATTGCAGTGGATCCGGCGAAGATTGTTGCGATACGGGAGTGGCCTGAGCTTGCTACGATAGCGGAAGTCCGGAGCTTTCTGGGGCTTGCCGGCTATTATAGGCGCTTCGTAGAGAACTTCTCGCGGATAGCGTTACCTCTCACTACTTTGACGAGGAAGGAGCAGAAGTTCGTTTGGACGCCGGAGTGCGCGCGAGCTTTTGAGGAGTTGAAGTGTCGGTTGACCACGGCTCCTGTGCTGAGTTCGCCATGTGGGACCGAAGGCTACGAGATTTATAGCGATGCTTCGGGCAGCGGTTTGGGTTGCGTGCTACTGCAACACGGAAGTGTGATAGCTTATGGCTCCAAACAGCTAAAAGTGCATGAAAGGAATTATCCGGTCCATGACTTGGAGTTAGCGGCCGTGATTTTTGCCTTAAAGTTGTGGAGACACTATTTGTACGGTGCGAAGATTGATATCTACACCGATCTTAAGAGCCTGAAGTATCTGATTGATCAGAAGGATCTGAATATGCTGCAGCGTAGATGGATGGAGTTCTTGGGAGACTATACATTCAAGATCCACTAGGTGCCTGGTAAAGGTAATGCGGTTGCGGACGCGTTGAGTCGCCGAGCCCCAGCTCAAGCCAATTGGCTATCGGTGCATGATGAGCGGTTGGTGCGGGAGTTGGAGGCATTGGAGATTGTTTGCGTGGATAGACAATCAAGTGCTGAAGCAGTTCTGAATTGGACTGAAGTCCAATATGACCTGGCTGATCGGATTCGGCAGGCTTTGGATATGGATGTTCATATGAAGCAGTTCATGGTAGAGGCTCTGGATGGGTCAAATTCCCAATTCGTTGTGGAGGATAGATTGCTTTGGAAAGACGGTCGTCTGTGCGTCCCAAGTGTGGGTAATTTGCGGGTGGAATTGTTGTACGAGGCGCACCATACCAAGTACTCAATTCAACCGGGGAGCACGAAGCTGTACTGCGATGTGAAGAAACTGTTTTGGTGGCCGGGTTTGAAGAAGGATGTGGCGCTCTACGTAGCGAAGTGTCAAACTTGCGCCTTGGTGAAGGCGGAGTGCCAAAAGCCGGCAGGATTTCTTAAGTCCTTGCATATTCCGGAGTGGAAATTTGACGACATCTCTATGGACTTTGTGCACGGTTTGCCAAGGTCGCAAAAGGGGAATGACGCCATTTGGGTGGTTGTGGATCGGTTAACGAAGGTGTCGCATTTCATTCCGCATAGGAAGGATGATCCGGTGGAGAAGTTGGCAAAACTGTATGTGGATAACATTGTACGGCTTCATGGTGTGCCCCGCAGCATCGTGAGTGACCGAGATGGGCGGTTCACGTCCAATGATTGGAGGCTAGTGCAACAAATGTTGGGGACAAAGCTGAAATTCAGCACAGCCTTCCATCTGCAAACGGATGGGCAGACCGAGAGGGTCAATAGAACTATGGAAAGCATGCTCCCCATGTGTGTCTTAGACTTTGGATAGCAATGGGAAGACCATCTTTATATGGTAGAAGATGTCGCACGCCGTTGTCTTGGCTAGAGACGGGTGAGTCAAAGTTGTATAAGCGATTAGAAGTGGAGGATGCTACTCCTTTGGTGAGAACCATTCGGGAGAGGTTGCTTATCGCTCAGGACCGGCAAGCGAAGTACTATAATACCACGCACAGGAACGTGGAGTTCGCGGTGGGCGACTATGTGTACTTAAAGATCAAGCCGTTCGAGGGTGTCCCGCGGGTGCGGCGATTGAAAAAGCTAAGCCCGAGGTACCTTGGGCCGTTTGAGGTTCTGGAGCGGGTTGGTGAAGCGGCCTATCAATTGAAGCTTTCAGTGGAGCTTAGTGGTCTACATGATGTATCTCATATTTCCGTGCTACAGAAGGCGGTGCAAGAGCCTACGCGAGTGATCGCGATCGATCAAGCACTGGTTGATAGTGGGTTGACGACAAAAGTAAAGCCCGTACGGATTGAGGACTCGGAAGTCAAGCGGCTACGCAATAAAGAGATCAGGATGGTCAAGCTCCGGTGGGACAATTGCGGTCGTGAGGAGCTCTCTTGGGATCGAGAGCAAACTATGCTTGACGAGTATCCAGAGTTGTTCCGCTCAGGTACAAATTTTGGTTTTGTACATGTCTTTCCTTTATATAATTTCGTGAACGAAATTCTTTTAAGAGGGGGAGAGTTGTAACGCCCCGAAACTCAAAAGAGCGACGGGGGACGTTTTGGGCCAGTTTTGGGTTCTGGCAGGAGGCTCACGGCCTGGGACACTGGCGTGTCCCAGGGCGTGTCAGGCTTGTGTCGACACTCAGCCGGCGAAGTCGACATTTTCCTCTCGACATTGTGTCGAGACTGGGCACACGGCCTGCGACACGGGCGTGTCGACCCGTGTCGACACTCAGCCTGCGAAGTCGACACTCTGCGCTCGACGAAGTGTCGAGTCATGGCACACGGCCTAGGACACGGGCGTGTCCAAGGCCGTGTCGTCAGGTCGATGATCTTCGCTCGACAAAGTGTCGAGTGTCGAGACCGTGTACACGACCTGGAGTCCAGGCGTGTTAAGGTAGACACGGGCAAGGACACGGGCGTGTCTTAGAACTCGTGCAGTGCTTGGGTTGTTTTCGGGTTAAATCGATGGGGCTACACGGCCGGCCACACGACAGTGTCAGGTGGAACACGGGCGTGTCAGGTCGAACACGGGCGTGTTCGATGCCCGTGTGTTGTTCCAGGCGAGTCGGATTTGACGGTGAATGAGGCACACGGCCCTGGACACGGGCGTGTGCCAGGACGTGTGCGGTCCAGATTGGACATTTCAGTCCCGAATCAAAGTCGTTCATTTCTTTAATTGATGATCCAGCGGCTGAGGGTTGTTCCTGATGGGATATACCTGAGATTGAGCCTTAGAAACCCTCACTTTTCATGAGCTGTTATCTTTCTAAAGCTTAGAGAGAGAGAGGAGAGCCAATGAAGGAAGAAGAAGCTAGATCCGGCCATTGGAGGAGCTTCGAAGCTCCAAATCGCGAGCCGACTCCGGATCCACGGAGGCAAAGCTAGTGCGGTGCTTTTCATCCTCTTACTTTTCCATGGCGCCAAAGAAGAACGCAAGGGTAACGATCCTCTTCTTGAGCATGTTAAGCTCTACTTCTTTTGCAAAAGGGAAGCCCGCTCTCGCGAGTTTGCGGTGAGTTGGAGGCGTTCCTTTGGGTAGACATGAATAGTCCCCGTTGTTAGAGTCCGTAAGCGAGAACAGACATAGGCATGTTGTGTGAAGCCTACACGAACATGTTGGTCTGGATCGGTGATGTTGCATTGCATAAATGCCGGAGAAGACTCCGTGCGATTGGTTGTTTTTCGGGTTTTCTACACGGTAGATTGCAACAGGGAGCCTTGGGGACTAACCCTAAGGTGCACCCGGAAAACTGGGTGGATGCGTGATCTTGCCAACATGGAGGCCTGAGAGCCAACTTGAACATAACCGAGTTATGTGAAATTGTGTGACGAAAATGAGACTCGGGAGAAGTTTGACCTGCGCATATGGCTTAAATTGTCGTTGCGACGTGAGCACGGGTTAGATGGAACCGTACCCATATCTATGTCATTCGGGTTAAAGAGACCTAAGGTTACGTGTCACTTGTCGTTGGCATAGATGAGGGTCTTCGGTGGTCTATGGCTTAAATTGTCGTGACCCATGCCGGGAAGACAAATTGCTCATATGTTTCGCCGTCAAAGTGGCGGTGGTGGGTCCGGAATGTCTATGGATTTAACTGACGTGACATCGATCGGTTCACCGAGAATGTGCCCTGAGTGCATGGGGTGTGTGGCCATGTGAGCCTACACCTATGATGAAATGAATATTATTATATTGCTCGCTTGTGCTCATAAAATTGCAGGGAAGGAGCATCGCCGCCCCGAGTTGGGGGCGGGATCATTATAATTTGGTCAGCATTGCTGACCGTTGCCTTTTTGTTTGCCACCGTGCGGTGGTTATGTTGCTTGCAGGTGCTGCTGGACCAAGCGGTCAATAGCGGGCTAAAGCCCAAATTGCGATGCCGGCCCTTGAAGGCCTATTTGGAGTGTTTACTGTTTTTATTCATGTATGACCAGCCTGCGTGCCGTGGTTTGTAAAACATGTAATATGAAGTGAACAATTTTATAAGGCCTTAAGGCCAGTACGGGTGTATGTACTTCATTCCTGGTTGGCTATTTTAGTGGACATTCATGCTTTAGTGCTGGGTTCTTTATTGTAACTTTTATAAACTGCTTCCGCTAGAATGCTCTGTGTAGGATGTTATGATTAGTTGGATGGTTTCCATTGAGTAACCACCCGGTCTGTCTGTAGTATATGGCGTCGGGCTCCGGCCGGACCTACTGCTATATGTTATGCGACGGATAGGGGGTGTTACAGATGTTACATTGCATGTCTCAACATCCACTCAACGCTTGACTGGATTCCGGAAATTTTCTAAGTCCAGAAGTTGATGACCACTGCGGACGTCATCAAAGTCAACTCTGCAGAAAGCTGTTGCGGGAAAGCTGCTACATTGCCGAAAGTTGTTTTGTCCCTTTCTGATGGAGTTGGCGCTCACCAATCCTTGGTGGGACCACATACTATGTTACCGTTGATTCAAATCAACACATATAAAAGGGGAAACAGTAAAGGGTTTGGGTTAACAAATACCCGGGCATCAAGGGCAGAAAATATAGAGAGAGAAAAAGAAGGAGGTGGCTGGACATTTATCCGATCAAGCTTGAAAGCTGATGTCCAGCCAAGATATCCAAAAGGTAAGAAGATAGCTGGAGCACTTCCTGCTCAGCAAGTTGGTTCTCTCAAGAACAAAGCAAGCTATTTGATCCACTCAATAGCAGATAGCTGCTCATCTGTGCAGTAATGGAGAAGATAGCTGTAGAAGAAGACTCATCCCTTCTACAACAAGTTAGCTGGACTGATATCTGCTCAGTCCAGCAGAGCAAACTCTAAGATTTAATCTTGGAGTTATTTTTGTTTTCTTTTTCATCTTAAAACTTGTAATCATTTTTCTGTAGGATCCAACTGGATCTGAGTTGCTGGAAGGTTTGATAGCCTGAGGCTGGAGAGTTTATCTCTCCGTGGTAGGATCCAAGTGGATCTGAGTTGCTGGAAGGCTTAATAGCCTAAGGTTGGAGAGTTTATCTCTCTGTGGTAGGATCCAACTGGATCTGAGTTGTTGGAAGGCTTGATAGCCTGAGGCTGGAGAGTTTATTTTCTGTGGTAGGATCCAAGTGGATCTGAGTTGCTGGAAGGCTTGATAGCTTGAGGCTAGAGAGTTTATCTCTCTGTGGTAGGATCCAACTGGATTTGAGTTGCTGGAAGGCTTGATAGCCAGAGGCTAGAGAGTTTATCTCTCTATGGTAGGATCCAAGTGGATCTGAGTTGCTGAAAGGCTTTATAGTCTAAGGCAGGAGAGTTTATCTCTCTGTGGTAGGATCCAGGTGTGGATCTGAGTGTAAGGCCGTGGGCCTGAGGTGTAAGCTCTAAAGAGCATAGTGCTGGAGTTTGTGCATTGTCCAACAAGTAAGTTGGAAAGGTGGGAGGGAAAGTGGATGTACCCAATTGGAAAACCACTATAAATACTTGTGTGCTTGCTGTGTGTATTTGTTTTACTTTCTTATTGCAGGACATAAGAACAAGCTCAAGATAGTGTAGTAAGAAAACAACAAAAGAAGCTATAAATTTCAAAGACCTATTCACTTCCCCCTCTAGGTGATTAGCTGTAATGCCCCAAATCTTAGTGATGACTAGGCTGAGGAGAGTGGTAACACGGCCTGGGACACAGGCGTGTCCCCAATCCGTGTCCTACTCTGTGTGAGGTACACGACCGGGGACACGGGCATGTCCATGGCCTTGTCCTGCACTCGAGTGCTGGCAGGGTGTTCTCGTGTGGGCTCGACGAAATGCGGTCGATAATCCTCGAGTGGGGTACACGGCCTGTGACACGGGCGTGTCCAGGGCTATGTCCCGCTATGCGCTCGACGAGTTCTCAAGTGAGTGCGACGAAATGCGGTCGACGATCCTCGAGTGGGGCACACAGCCTGTGATACGGGCGTGTCAAGGGCCGTGTCCTTCTCTGTGCTTGGGCAGACTATTGAACACGGGCTGGACACCGGTGTGTAACATCCCTCAAACAACTAGACCCCCTAAAAGTGGTTTTGTCATGATTGGGTCATGACAAAACCCTACGAAGTCCAAGTAGACTAGGTGAACTTAGGTAGGAAGGTGAAGGCCAACATGGTCTGCAAATAGTAGAATTCTAAACACTAGTTTAGGATGACCTCAGGGCTACAACTTGATTCCATGACCCTACCACAATAACCCTAACAACTTGGGTATGGTCTGCCCAAATAGTGGGAAATAAAGGTCTGTGCGCATAGAGTCGTGTGCGTGAGTTACACTTGCATGAGTCATGACATAGCATATCACTATACTCATACTTGCATACAACCGATACACCAACGTATAAATTGGTGTGGGACTTTTTATATGATGGGAGCCTTGTAGAAGACCCCTTAACTTATAAGTTTGTATGGGCATTCATATAAGTTAAGGTTACTTACTTTCTTCTTACCTTGCCTTTCTTATACATGCTGCTTATTCTACTTGCCTACTTTACTGCTTACTATATAAATAACTGCTAGACTAGTTCCACTGTCACCTGCTTTGCTTACTCTCCACCTTTGTAGCTTCCATTTCCTCCTCCCCGCTCGGTGCCTAGGTGCCATGGGGTAGGGGTAGGGGATGATAGGACTTAGTCTTTATGACTAATGGGTTTTGGACCACAACATTACAGGGGCTTCGGATGGGAGACAAGGACCAGCAGCCAGGGACCAGCACCAACGAAGTACGGTGCACATGGAGGTGGGCCAGTCTAGTACCGGAGCACCGGTGACTAGCTCCGTGAGTGATTAGTCTTTCTTATAGCTTCCACGAGAGATTGTAGTGAGGATTCTGCTGTATTGGGCTTAAGCCCATTTATATTTCCAATTTTGTTACTCTTTAGTACTCTCTATTATATATGGACTCGATGTGATTTCATTTACATTTAATACATGTGATGGTGGACTTAGTTTTATCGAAACTATGTTATGTTTCTTTCTCTTTGGTGATCGTAAAGGCCGACAGAATCGGCGTATTGTGGTGGAGGCCTTCCCGAGTGTCGGTGCCACCACAAAATGGCGATTCTGGGCATAAGTCCCCCGAGTTTGAAAGAGAAAAAAAGGGGGTTTTACAGGCGTGTCTGAAGCAGTGTCTGGCATACGGCCTGTGACACGGGCATGTCAGACGGCCGTGTCCTAGTCTGGTTAAGTCAGTTTCTCCGCCGCTTAAGGTACACGACCTATGAAACAGGTGTGTCACAAGCCGTGTCTAGCCGAGGAAAGTGAGTTTCAGGGCTTTTCGTGGTTGTCCATTTCTTTCAAAGGGGATCCAACGGTCCAGAATTCTCCCTGCTGCTGATAAGGCCAAGAGTTGAGGATAAACTCTCTCATTTTCTTAAGGCCTTTCTCTTTCTTCAAGTGTTATAGAGTGGGGAGAGCAAGGGAGAAGGAGGAGGAATCCGCTGCCGGTGGAGTTTTAGAGCCCCGAATCGTGTGCCGAGTCCAGATTTGTGGAGACAAGGCCGTTGTGGTGCTGTTCATCCAGCTAGTTTTCCATGGCTCCAAAGCGATCGTCAAGGGTAAGAATCTTTCTTCCTTGGACATGTGAAGTCCTTGATTTGGCATATGCATGGGTTTCCCCCACCAAAAGGTGGCTTGTTGAGAGATCCCCTTGGGTTGATTTTGGCTATCCTCAAGATGTCTTGCATGTAGATCCGGAAGCGTGAAGTACGTAATAGGCATACTGTGTGAAGCCCATCTGGATAGGTTGCCTTGGATTGGTGATGTTTTATGTTACACAGCAGAGAAGACTCCATGTATAAATGAATATGTTTGCGGATTCGGTGGGTTGTGCCTGTGAAGGGTAGTAGCAGGAAGTACTAGAGTGAAAGTCCAGGAAAATACCAGCAAGTGCTTGTGCTGTATGCTATGAATAACCAGTTTTACTGGTACTGCAGACGGCTGCAGGGATTGCTAGATGGTTGGTCCAGATAAGGTAGGGCAAGGGATGGAAAGTGAGTTCTGTCGCTAATGCCGGGCGAGCATGAGTGTCACTGGCGATGGCTCCTAGCTAACATGTGATTGTGAAGCTAGTCCTTTGGGGACAGTGTGGCTATTTGTGAACTTGGTGAGCTCTTGAAAAGGGCTTCGTGCTAAACGGACAAGGGGATGCTGACCCACGTCAGTGAACTGATGATTTGAGCAATAGGAAACGGCTGAACCGTATCCGCGTTATGGTTGTCTGCCATGAGTGCCTGACTGCCTGACATTCGGCAGAAACATATAATGAGAGTCTTATGCCTGCGCGCCACTCGGTAGCAATGCTATGGGATGCTACGAGCCAAATCCCGGGTCGTTATAAGAACACGAGAGGCTTAGGCCTGCACGCCACGATGCCATGGGGGGATACAGGCCAATCCCGTGTTGTTACACTAAGACTAAAGTTTCTGGCTGAAGGCCGTGGAGCAAAATGCTCAAGTTTGCTGTTGGGATTCGGGCCTTTAATGGCGATGGGAGACTGGTTTATCCGGTACACCAAGAATATGACCTGAGTGAATGGAGCGTCGGGCCGTGTGGGCGACGTTTGTGATATGTTGATTGTGCGTGAGTGCACATTGGATGATATATCTGCTTGTGAAATGCTATGCCTGCAGGGAAGGAATACCACTGCCCCGGGTAAGGGGTAGGGTCGTTATAAATTGGTCAGCTGAATGCTGACTGTTGCTTTGTTTACCACCGTGCGGTGGATTGTCCCGTGCAGGTGCTGGAGAGTCGAGCAGAAAATAGGGGGCTGAAGCCCTTGTTGATGTTGTTGCTGCTGCTGCTATGCTGGCCCTTGAAGGACAAAGAAGTTCATATGGTAGTATTTTCATGTGTGGCCGGCCTGCGTGCCGATGTATGGAAGTCATATGTATAAAGCTTAACTGTAAGGCCATAAGGCCAGACATGGTGTGTAATTGGCGAACATTCCTTTGTGTTGATATATATAAATATTGGTATATATATTGTGGACATTCAGATGGGTTGAGTTCAATCAACTTAAAAGCTTCCGCTAGAATGCTCTGATTTAGGTGCAACTCTGATATTGACCCGTAACTTCACCGTCTGTTTGTGGTATATGGTGTGGGGCCCCGGCCGGACATTCTATTATATGTCATGCAACGAAAGGAGGTGTTACAATTTTGTTGTCAGCTTGTCTCGGTCTTTCCTTTCAAATTTGTGGCCGAATTCTTTTGTTGGGTGGCGAGCACGTGTACGTGCGACCCACTATAACATTAATGAACTCAAGAATGTCCACTAAGGAATGCAAATACATTTGTTTGAGGAACCAGTGCGTTCCTATTTTGTTGTTATTGCTTGTGCAAGGTCACTAATGTGTGTCTTGTCCACCTATAGGTTACTCGTAGTGGTGCTGGGCAGTCTGAGCCCCAGCGTTCTGATGAGAGTACAACACCAACTGAGGTGCCTCCACCTCCTCCTTATGCGGAAATAGTACGCTTAGTTGCTGAGGCGCTGTTTGCAATGATTTATGCACCGCCTACTGGGCAGGCGCAACCGGCATTGGTGCCAGAACGGGTTTGTGTAAGGCCAGAACCTGTGGAGGCTGTTGATCCTCGTGCAGCCAAACGGTAGTTGAAGCAATTTATGAGCTTCAGTCCTCCTTCGTGTATGAGTGTGGGATCCCAAACGCAGGTGGAAGATTGGTTGTCACGTGTCAAGCGAATATTGACGGCGATAAGGATGGAGGAGAATCAGAAGGTCACCTTGGCCACCTTCTTGTTGGAAGGAGAGGCTCGGCTATGGTGGGACGAGATAGAGTTACACCACTTAGCGGGCATATAACTAACAGAAGTTTCGATTGAGGAGTTTTCGCGACTTTTCTTGGCAAAACACTTGCCAGTGGCACAACACATCGCTATGAAAAATGAGTTCCAGCGTCTAACTCAGGAAGAGAGTAGTGTCGATACCTACTTGCATGAGTTTACGCGATTGGGATGCTATGCGGGGTCTATCTTCGCTGATGAACAACGGAAAACCAATCGGTTATACGAAGGATTGCGGGATTAGTTGAGATTCCTACTATCAAGTTCGGTGAATCTAGGGTTTCAGGCGTTGGTGGATATGGCGTGTGCGTTGGAGAAGGATATGAAGCGTGTGCAAGGAAAAAGGGACTTGGCGATGACAAAATCCGAGTGTAACGTGCCGCACCCAAGAAAATCAAAGTACCAAAGGAAATGGGGTAAGAGATTCAAGTCTTCTTCACAGGCTCCCTCAAGTGTTGCATCAGGAGCAACGTAGAGGGAGGAGTCTCAGACCTGCTATTCATGTGGTCGAGTGGGGCATATAGCCCGTAACTGTCCGATTGGTCCACCAAAGGGTGAAAAGAAGACAGGAGCGTCATATGCGGATAAAGAAAGGCAGTGGTGGAGTCCACCGCATCCCAGGCGCAACCCCGAGTTTATAATCTTGGCCAGCAGGATGCCATAAAGCAAAGTGGCGTGGTCACAGGTACGCGGTAATATATTTGATTGCTGCTTTTGCTATTTCGTACCTTGTTTGTAGCTTGTGTGTGATGTGTTTGCATTAGGCTTCGTCTTGATTCGAGACTGTCCGACGAGAACACTGTTTGATACTGGTGCTTCTCATTCATTCCTATCTGTGGACTTCGTGTCACAGATCGGCGTACCGATTCGTATCGTGGCAGACATTGTGAAGGTGTTTTTACCAAATGGATGTGTAATACATGCAGATAGGTCTTATTTTGTGGAAGTGCGCATAAGAAGTCGGGATTTCAGATTGGAAGCATCGGTGCTACCGATATCGGAGTCTGATGTGATCTTTGGTATGGACTGGCTCTCGGAGCAGCATGCCTATATATATTGCAAGTCAAAGGAAGTCACACTGGAGCAGAATACCGAACGAGAAACGAAGTTCGCTGGTATACGAGGGTCGAGCATGACATTGATGTCTACTCTTCAAGTGGTTAAGGCAGTTCAGAAAGGCACGGAGTTGTTCTTCATGCTTGTTGAGGCTGTTGAGCCAAAGGCTAGTGTGCATGATGTTCCGATTGTTTCGGAGTTTGCTGATGTGTTTCTGAAGAAGCTTTCGGGATTACCTCCACAGCGGGAGATTGATTTCTCAATTGAGTTGGTGCTAGGTGCAAAACCTGCGGCCCGCTTGCCATATCGAGTAACGCCAAAGGAAATGGCCGAACTAAAAGTGAAATTGCAAGAATTGTTGGAACAGGGTTATATACGCCCAAGTATGTCACCTTGGAGCGCACATGTTCTTTTTGTGAAAAATAAGGATGGTAGCCTGCGATTGTGTATTGATTATCGTGAATTGAACAAGTTGACGGAGAAAAATAAATATCCGATTCTACGGGTAGACGACTTGTTTGATCAATTGACGGGATTGAAAGTATACTCAAAGCTGGATTTGAAATCGGGCTACTACCAGTTGCGAATTCGGGAAGGTGACATTCCCAAGACGGCGTTTGGAACACGCTATGACCATTACGAGTTCACTGTAATGCCGTTTGGACTGTGGAATGTGCCATCGGTGTTTATGGATTTAATGCACCGAACATTCTGAGAGTACTTGGATCTGTTTGTGATTGTCTTCATTGATGATATCTTGGTGTACTCTCAATCTGAAGAAGATCATGCGAACCATTTACGGTTGGTGTTGCATACCCTGCGGAGAAATAAGCTCTACGCCAAGTTCTCAAAGTGTGAGTTTTGACTGTCGTCAGTGGCTTTTCTCGGCCATGTGGTGAGTGGAGAGGGCATTGCGGTGGATCCGTCCAAGATAAGTGCCATCCAGGAATGGCCAGTGTTGTCTTCAGTGGCCGAAGTCAGGCGTTTCCTTGGACTGGCAGGCTATTACAGAAATTTTATAGAAAATTTCTCACGGATCGCTTTGCCTCTGACCGCGTTGACGAGGAAGGATCAGAAGTTCGTTTGGACGCCGGAGTGCGTGCGAGCTTTTGAAGAGCTAAAGAGTCGTTTGACCACGACGCCCATTTTGACGTCGCCATATGGGACGGACGGCTTTGAGATTTATACTGATGCTTTAGGGAGCGACTTAGGCTGCGTTCTTCTTCAATTTGGAAAGGTGATTGCTTATGGCTCACGCTAGTTGAAAGTGCATGAGCGGAACTATCCCGTCCATTATTTGGAGTGGGCAGAGGTAATTTTTGCACTCAAACTGTGGCGTCACTATTTATATGGCATGAAGATGGATGCATTCATGGACCATAAGAGCCTAAAGTACTTATTAGATCAGAAGGATCTCAATATGCAACAACGAAGCTGGATGAAGTTCCTCGGGGACTACACTTTTGAGATTCACTACACTCCCGGGAAAGGAAACGTGGTTGCAGATGCCTTGAGTCGGAGGACTCTAGCAAGGGCAAATTGGTTGTATATGCACGATGAGCGTCTGATCCAGGAATTTGAAGCGTTAAAGATTTCTTGTGTTGACAAGGATTCCACAACGAATGCGTTCTTGCATTGGACAAAGGTACAATGTGACTTTGTAGACATAATTCGGCAAGCAACAGAACTTGACGAAAGTCTGCAACGCTATGCAGTGGCTGGGCTGAAGGACAAATTCTCCTAGGATGACAGCCTTTTGCAAAAAGATGGTCATTTGTGCGTTCCAAGTTTGGGTAAGCTAAGAGAAGAATTGATGTATGAGGCTCATTTTACGAAATACTCAATTCACCCAGGAAGCACAAAGAAGTATAAAGATATGAAAAAGCTATTCCGGTGGCCAGATATGAAGAAAGACATAGCACTGTATGTGGATAAGTGTCAGAACTGTGCCTTAGTGAAGGCTGAATGCCAGAAGCCTGGAGGTTTCCTGAAGTCGCTACCTATTCTAGAGTGTAAGTTTGATCATATTTCAATGGATTTCATGCATGGTTTGCCAAGGCCTCAATGCGGTAATGATTCGATTTGGGTGATCGTAGACCGGTTGACGAAAGTGGCTCATTTCCTTCCGAACAAGAGGGACGACTCAATGGAAGCCTTGGCAAAACTCTATGTTGAGCAGATCATGTAGTTGCACGGTATTCCCCATAGTATCGTAAGTGACCGTGACGGGCGCTTCACGTCGAATGATTGGAGGCTAATCCATCAATTGTTGGGAACAAAGTTAATGTTTAGTACGATCTTTCATCCGCAAACTGATGGCCAGACTGAGAGAACCAACAGAATGATGGAGAACATGCTCCGAATGTGCGCCTTGGATTTTGGTAAGAGATGGGAAGATCATCTCTATATGCTAGAGTTTGCCTACAACAACAACTGCCAAGCGAGCATAGGTATGACACCGTTTGAAGCTCTGTATGGTCGAAAACGCCATACACCTTTAGCTTGGGCGGAAGCAGGTGAATCTAAACTATATAAGCGTAAAGACGTTGAAGAAGCTAATTCGATGATACGCTCTATTTGGGAGAGACTCCTGATAGCCCCAGATAGACAAGCCAAATATTACAATGCCAAACACCAAAATGTTGAGTTTGCGATTGGCGATTGGGTCTATTTGAAAATCAAACCCTTCAAAGGTGTATCCAGGATTCGACGCTTAAAAAAGTTAAGTCCGAGATATCTTGGTCCATTTGAAGTGGTGGAAAGAGTTGGTGAAGTTGCTTATCGGCTAGCTCTGTCGGATGAATTGAGTGGATTGCATGATGTGTTCTACATCTCAGTGCTTCAAAAAGCCATAAAAGTTCCAGCTCAAGTGATTGCAAATGATCGTGTACCCATCGACTATGGGCTAACAACGAAGGTTAGGCCCATTCGGATCGAGGATAAGGCTGATAAGCAGTTGCGGAATAAGACAATCAGGATGGTCAAGGCCCGATGGGATAACTATGGCAGTGAGGAGCTAACATGAGAGTGGGAGCAGACCATGCGTGCTGAGTTTCCCGAATTGTTTGTTTAAACTTGTATAACAGTTTGTGTTGTACATAAAATGTTGTAACACATTTGTGGTTGAGAGTTTCCTGAGTACGGTATGCAAATTTCGG
The DNA here is from genome assembly GCA_039583875.1 of Platanthera guangdongensis. NCBI lineage: Eukaryota > Viridiplantae > Streptophyta > Magnoliopsida > Asparagales > Orchidaceae > Platanthera > Platanthera guangdongensis. The sequence continues at coordinate 87,380,553 of CM077160.1, forward strand.
GACAAAATTTCTTGTAAGGAGGGGAGGATTGTTGTAACGCCCCGAAACTCAAAAGAGCGATGGGAGGCATTTTGAGCCAAGTTTGGAATTTGGCAGGGGGCATGCGTCCTGGGACACGGGCGTGTCCCCGGGGCGTGTCGTGCTCGGGTCGACAATCTGGCCGAGAGGTCGACGAATTTTGGAGTCGACGATCGTCGAGCAGCGAACATGGCCTGAGACACGGGCGTGTCCCAGGCCGTGTCCTTCTCGGGTGGTTGGCCGAGTTAAGTTCAGGGAGAAACACAGCCTGCAGCCCAGGCGTGTTCGGGTATGACACGGGCGTGTCATTTGGGACACGGGCATGTCCAATACCCATGTCCTTCACAGGTTGGTGTTGGGCCTGTATCGGTGGAGGAACACGGCCCACTACACGGCCGTGTACTGGATGACAGGGGTGTGTCAATCCGGACACGGGCGTGTCGAGAACCCGTGTCCTTTTCGGGACGCGTCAGTTTCGACGACGAATGGGGAACACGGCCCTAGACAAGGGTGTGTCACAAGCCGTGTTCGGCCCAGATTTTGGATTTCAGATCCAGATCGTGGCCGTTCGTTTTCTTATTTTGGGATCCGACGGCTGCGGGTTGTTCCTGCTAGGATATACCTGGGAATAGGGTTTCAAATCCCTCATTTCTCAAACTCTATCTCTTTTTAAAATATAGAGAGAGGGGAGAGAAAGGAAGAATAAGGAGGCTAGATCCGGTCACCGACGGAGCTTCGGAGCTCCAAATCGCGAGCCGACTTCGGATCTACGGATGCAAGGAGATTGCGGTGCTTTTGATCCGCATAGATTTCCATGGCGCCAAGGAAAAATGCTAGGGTAACGATTCTCATCCTAGGACATGTGAAGTCCTCTTTTCCTTTGCATAGGAAGCCCGCTCTCGCGAGTTTGCGGTGAGTTTGAGGCATTCCATCGGGTAGACATGAATAGTCCCCGTTGTGTACATGTAGAGTCCGTAATCGAGAACAGACATATGCATGATGTGTGAAGCCTACCCGAACAAGTGGGTCTGGATCGGTGATGTTGTATTTGCATAAATGACCGGAGAAGACTCGGTGCGGATGTTTGTTTTTCGAGTTTTCTACGCGGTAGATTGCAATAGGGAGCCTTGGGGATTAACTCCAACGTGCACCCAAAAACCTGGGCAGAGGCGTGATTCTGCCAACATGGTGGCCTGGGAGCCAACTTGAACATAGCCGGGTTATGTGAAGTGTGTGATGGAAACGGGACTCAGGGAGGTTTGACCCGTGCATATGTCTTAAATTGACGTTACGATGTGAGCAACGGGTCAGACGAAACCGCACCCGTTCAATGTCGTTCGGTGGGAGCAGTTGACATAGATGAGGGTCTTCGACGGTCTATGACTTAAATTGACGTGACCCATGCCGGGAAGATAAAAAATGCTCGCAAGATTGGCCGTCCTAGTGGCGGTGGTGAGACCGAGACGTCTATGGCTTAAATTGACATGATGTTGACCGGTTCACCGAGAATGTGCCTTGAGAGCACGGGGTGTGAGGCCGTGTGTGCCCATGCCTGTGACGAAGTGTTTATTCACTATGCTGCTTGGTTATGTTAACAAAGTGCAGGGAAAGAGCATCGCCGCCCCGATTATCGGGGCCAGATCGTTATAATTTGGTCAGCATAGCTGACCGTTACTTTTTTTGCCACAGTTGCGGTGGATTGTTGCTTGCACGTGCTGAGGAGCCGAGCGGTAAATAGCAGGTTAAAGCCCAAGTGCTGAGCCGGCCCTCGAAGGCCAAATTTTGAGTGTTTACTGGTTTTATTCATGTGTGACCGGTCTGCGTGCCGTGGTATGTAAGATACATTTTATTTGAGTAAACAATTGTAAGGCCTTAAGTCTATTGTACTTGTGTATTGTACTTCATTCCTATTGGGTATTGTAGTGGACATTCATGCTTGTGGCTGAGTTCTTTTATTCGCAACTTCTAATAATTGCTTCCGCTAGAATGACTCTGTGCAGGATGTTGATAATTAGTTGGATGGTTTCCATTGAGTAACCACCCGGTCTGTCTGTGGTATATGGCATCGGCCCCCGGCCGGACCTACTGCTATATGCTATGCGACGGATAGGGGGTGTTACAATTTGGTATCAGACTACTGGTTTCGGTCAGACTTAAAATGAATTCGTGGGCGAATTCTTTTTAAGGGGTGGTGAGCACATATGTGTGCGTCATCATTATAACATCAAAAGAACCCATGAATGTCCACTTAGGAATGAAAATACACGTGTTTGAGGAACCTACGTGTTCTTATAATTGCTTTTTGCAATTTTGTTTGGTCGCTTAATGATGTTTTGTACAACTATAGGTGACCAGAAGTGTTGCAGGGCCGTCAGAACGCCCAGTTTTTGAGGCTAGTAGTGCACCAAATGATGCTCCTGCAACACCTCCCTCGGCTGAAACCATACGATTGGTTGCCGAAGTAGTGTTGGCCATGATCAATGTGTAGCCTGCAAGGAAAATGCAGCAGCCCGCTCCTACGATGGAGCATGCACCACTTCAATGGGATGAACCGAGAAGAGTGGAGCAGGTAGTGGTGGAACCTTTGGTGCCTAGGAGAGCAACCGAGAGACAGCTCAAACATGTTATGGGCTTCAATCCTCCTGTGTTCTCAGGGTTGGGAACCCCATCCCAAGCTGAAGATTGGCTCTCCCGAGTGAAGAGAGTCTTGACAGCGACGAAGACGGAGGAGTGACAGATGGCCACTATAGCTACGTTCCTGTTAGATGGAGACGCTAGGCTGTGGTGGGAGGGCTTGGAGCTACATCTCTTGAGAAGAAGGCAACTTACAGACGTCTCGATGGAAAAGTTCTAGAGACTGTTCTTGACAAGGTACCTCCCTTCGGCGTAGAGGATAGCTTTGGAGAATGAGTTCCTGAAATTGGTGCAAGGAGAGAGTAGCGTGGATGAGTATCTCCACGAGTTTACTCGATTGGGTCGGTATGCTAGCTCTACGTTCGCGGATGAGGAGCGTAAGACCAACCGTTTCTACGAAGATCTGAGAGATGACTTGAGACTACTACTCTCGGGGCCTATGATGCAGGGCTTCTTGACCCTGGTCAACACGGCCCGGTCTTTGGAGAAGGACTTAAAGAATGTGCAAGAAAAGAAAAGCTCTGGTGATAAGAAGACGGAGTTTAAAGTGCCGACTACTTCGAAGTCAGGATATCATAGGTTCTACAAGAAGGCTAGGACCTCAGGTCCAGCCCCCTCTTCTGGTACTTCTGGGGCGACTACGAGTCAAACCCCGGGTGCATGTTTTACTTATGGAAAGCCGGGGCACTTTGCCCGTAACTGCTGGAGCGGATGTCCCAAGTTCGAGAGGAAGCCGAGAGCAACTTATGAAGAGAATGGCAAGGCGGTGGAGTCAACCGTGTCCCATTATGCTCCGAATCAACCGAGAGTTTATAATCTTGGCCAACAGGAGGCCATCAAGCAAGCGGATGTGGTGACACATATGGTTTAAATTATTAGCAAGCTAATTTTGAAATACTTGTTATGCACGTGTTACCTTACCACTGCTTGTATATGATTTGTTTTGATTTGTGAGAATCCGGTGAGAGCACTCTTCGACACGGGAGCTTCGCACTCCTTTTTGTCCGAAGGTTTCATATCGCGCATCAGAGTACCTTCTTTGATGGCGAAGGACAAACTGGATGTGTTGTTGCCGAATGGGTGTTTGATGTGCGCGGATAGAATCTGTGGTATTAAGATTCGTATCAGGAGTCAAGAATTCGACTTGCAAGCGTCGTTGCTACCACTGGTGGAGTTCGACGTGATATTTGGCATGGAATGGCTCTCGGAGCAGCAAGCCTATATTGATTGCGATCGCAAGGAAGTCAAGTTGGGAACAGGTCATGAGACGACTTTTACGGGCTTGAAAGGGTCGAGCAAGACTTTGATGTCTGCTCTTCAGGTGGTGAAGGCGGTTCGTGCTGGAGCAGAGCTGTTCTTTATGCTAGTGGAGGTTGCAAAGCCTAAGCCTACGTTGGATAGTATTTCAGTGGTACTTGAGTACCCTGATGTGTTCCCTGCCGATCTTCCTGGAGCCCCGCCTCAACGGGAGATAGATTTCACGATTGAGCTAGTGCCAGGTGCAAAACCTGTGTCACGCTCTCCGTATCGGCTAGCGCCTAAGGAAATGGCGGAGATGAAGGTGCAACTTTAAGAGTTGTTGGAGCAAGGTTATGTGCGTCCAAGTTCTTTGCCTTGGAGCGCACCGGTCCTATTTGTTAAAAAGAAGGACGAAAGCTTGAGACTATGTATCAATTATCGGGAGTTGAACAAGCTAATGGAGAAGAACAAGTACCCGATCCCGAGGATTGATGATCTGTTCGATCAGTTAGTCGGGTCAACGGTGTACTCAAAGTTGGATATCAAGCCTGGATACTATCAGCTGAGGATAAAGGGAGTGATATCCCCAAAACAGCTTTTAGCACGAGATGCAGGCATTACGAGTTTACTGTCATGCCGTTTGGGCTGACGAATGCGCCGTCGGTTTTCATGGATTTGATGAACAAGACTTTTAGGGAGTACTTAGACCACTTTGTGATCATCTTCATCGACGACATATTGGTGTACTCGTAGAGTGAGGAGGATCACTTTAAGCATCTACATTTGGTGCTGGAGATGCTGAGGAGGAATCAATTGTACGCCAAGTTCTCCAAATGTGAGTTTTGGTTATCCTCAGTGGCATTCCTTGGTCATATAGTCAGTGGAGAGGGCATTGCGGTGGATCCGGCAAAGATTTTTGCGATACGAGAGTGGTCTGTGCTATCTACGGTAGCTGAAGTCCGGAGCTTTCTGGGGCTTGCCGGCTATTACAAGAGCTTCTTGGAGAACTTCTCGCAGATAGTGTTACCCCTCACAACTTTGACGAGGAAAGAGCAGAAGTTTGTTTGGATGCCAGAGTGCGCACGAGCTTTTGAGGAGTTGAAGTGTTGGTTGACCACAGCGCCTGTGCTGAGTTCACCGAGTCGGACCGAAGCTTTTGAGATCTACAGCAATGCTTCAGGCAGTGGTTTGGGTTGTGTGCTACTGTAACACGGAAGTGTGATAGAGTATGGCTCGAGACAGCTGAAAGTGCACGAGAGGAATTATCCGATCCATGACTTGGAGTTAGCAGCCGTGATTTTTGCCTTGAAGCTGTGAAGGCACTACTTGTATGGGGTGAAGGTCGATATCTATACCGAACACAAAAGCCTGAAATATTTGTTGGATCAAAAGGATCTAAACATGCGGCAGCGTATATGGATGGAGTTCCTGTGGGACTACACATTCAAGATCCATTACGTGCCTGGTAAAGGCAATGCGGTTGCGAACTCGTTTAGTTGCCGGGCCCCAGCTCAAGACAATTGGCTGTCGGCCCATTACGAGCGGTTGGTTTGGGAGTTGGAGGCGTTGGAGATCTCTTGCGTAGACAAGCAGTCGAGTGCTAAAGCGCTATTGAACTGGACAGAAATTCAGTATGGCCTGGCTGATCGGATTCGGTAGGCTTTAGATGTGGATAGAAGCATGAAGCAACTCATGATAGAGGCTTTGGATGAGTCAAATTCCCAATATGAGGTTGTGGATGGATTGTTTTGGAAAGACGGTCGTCTGTGCATTCCAAATGTGGGCACTTTGCGGGTGGAATTGTTGTATGAGGCGCATCATACCAAGTACACGATTCACCCGGGGAGCACGAAGATGTACCGCGATGTGAAGAAATTATTCTGGTGGCCAGGACTGTAGAAGGATGTGGCACTATACGTGGTGAAGTGTCAAACATGCGCCTTAGTGAAGGCAGAGTGCCAAAAGCCGGGAGGATTCTTGAAGTCCTTGCCTATTCCGGAGTGGAAGTTCGACGATATTACTATGGACTTTGTGCACGGGTTGCCAAGGTCGCAAAATGTGAACGACGCTATTTGGATGGTCGTAGATCGTCTAATGAAGGTGTCACACTTCATTCCGCATAGGAAGGATGATCCGGTTGAGAAATTGGCAAAATGTATGTGGATAACATAGTACGGCTTCACGGTGTACCCCACAGTATCGTGAGTGACCGAGATGGGCGGTTCACGTCCAATGATTGGAGGTTGGTGCCGCAGATGTTGGGAACAAAACTGAGTTTCAGCACAGCCTTTATTCCACAAACGGATGGGCAGACCGAGAGGGTCAATAGGAAAATGGAAGACATGCTTCACATGTGTGTCCTGGACTTCGGGAAGCAATGGGAAGATCACTTATACTTGGTGGAGTTCGCGTACAAAAATAGCTACCAGGCGAGCATACAAATGGTGCCCTTCGAGGCCCTTTATGGTAGAAGATGTCGCACGCCGTTGTCTTGGTTGAAAACGGGCGAGTCAAAGTTGTACAAGCGACAAGAGGTGGAATATGCTACGTCGTTGGTTCGAACGATTCGAGAGAGGTTGCTAATCACTCAAGACCGCCAGGCTAAGTACTATAATGCCAAGCACATGAACGTGGAGTTCGTTGTTGGCGACTGGGTGTACTTGAAGATCAAGCCGTTCAAGGGTGTCTCGCGGGTGTGGCGCTTGAAGAAGCTAAGCCCGAGGTACCTTGAACCGTTTGAGGTTTTGGAGCGGATTGGAGAAGCTGCGTATCGATTGAAGCTATCAATGGAGCTTAGTGGTCTACATGATGTATTCCATATATCGGTGCTACAAAAGGCGGTGCAAGAGCCTTCGCATGTGATCGCAGTGGATCAAGTGCCAGTGGATAATGGGTTGACGACGAAGGTCAAGCCCGTTCGAATTGAGGACTCGGAAGTCAAGCGGCTACACAACAAAGAGATCATGACGGTCAAGGTTCGTTGGGACAATTGCAGTCGGGAAGAGCTCTCTTGGGAGTGAGAGCAGACCATGCTTGAGGAGTACCCGGAGTTATTCCACTCAGGTACCATTTAATTTTTGTGTTTATCTTTCCTTTATGTAATTTCGGGGATGAAATTCTTTTAAGAGGGAGAGAGTTGTAATGCCCCGAAACTCAAAAGAGCAATGAGAGGCGTTTTGAGCGAAGTTTGGAATTTGGCAGGGGGCACACAGCCTGAGACACGGGCGTGTCCCAGGGGCGTGTCATTCTCGGGTCGACGATCTGACCGAGAGGTCGACGAATTTTGGAGTCGACGATCGTCGAGCAGCGAACACGGCCTGAGACACGGGCGTGTCCCAGGACGTGTCCTTCTTGGGTGGTTGGCCAAGTTGAGTTGGGGGAGAAACACAGCCTGGAGCCCAGACGTGTTCGGGTATGACACGGGCGTGTCATTTGGGACACGGCCGTATCTAATACCCGTGTCCTTCACGGGTTGGTGTTGTGCCTGTGTCGGTGGAGGAACACGGCCCACTATACGGCCGTGTACTGGATGACACGGGCGTGTCAATCCGGACACGGGTGTGTCGAGAACCTATGTCCTTTTCGGGATGCGTCGGTTTCGATGGCGAATGGGGAACACGGACCTGGACACGGGCGTGTCACAGGCCGTGTTCGACCCAGATTTTGGATTTCAGATCTAGATCGTAGCCATTCGTTTCCTTATTTTGGGGGTTGTTCCTGCCAGGATATACCCGGGAATAGGGTTTCAAATCCCTCATTTCTCAAACTCTATCTCTTTCTAAAGATCTAGAGAGAGGGGAGAGCAAGGAAGAAGAAGGAGGCTAGATCCGATCACCGGCGGAGCTACGGAGCTCCAAATCGCGAACCGACTTCGGATCTACGGAGGCAAGGAGATTGCGGTGCTTTTCATCTGCATAGATTTCCATGGCGCCAAGGAAAAACTCTAGGGTAACGATTCTCATCCTAGGACATGTGAAGTCCTCTTTTCCTTTGCATAGGAAGCCCGCTCTCGCGAGTTTGCGGTGAGTTTGAGGCGTTCCATCGGGTAGACATGAATAGTCCCCATTGTGTACATGTAGAATCCGTAATCGAGAACGGACATAGGCATGATGTGTGAAGCCTACCCGAAAAGTTGGGCTGGATCGGTGATGTTGCATTGCATAAATGGCCGGAGAAGACTCCGTGCGGATGTTTTTTTGCGGGTTTTCTACGCGGTAGATTGCAACATGGAGCCTTGGGGATTAAATCCAAGGTGCACCCGGAAAACTGGGCAGAGGCATGATTCTGCCAACATGGTGGCCTGGGAGGCAACTTGAACATAACTGGGTTAGGTGAAGTGTGTGATGGAAACGAGACTCGGGGAGGTTTGACCCGCGCATATAGCTTAAATTGATGTTGCGATGTGAGCAACGGGTCAGACAGAACCTGAAAGTGCAAGTTAGATCTGATATACTCTAGAGGGGGGTGAATAGAGTATAGTGCTTGCTAAAAACTTTTTACAACAGTTGTTGTAATCCTAGGTGAACAGGGAAGCAAATATCATAAAGTAAATCTATACACAGCAACTATCTAATCACAGAGCAATCTAGTCACAAACAACAGCCAGAAACAAAAATAAAGTAAAGCAACCAGATGACACAAGGAGCTATAGTGGTTCCCCAATCAACCTGGGTACATCCACTCTTCTACCACGCTAGGTAGGAATCCACTGCAGGATGAGTTGATCAGGTGTCCTAGGCACCAATGAGCTTTTGATAAGGTGCTCAAAAACCAAACCAGATTTTCTGATCAGGTGTCTTGCCACCACTGAGTTTTGATAAGGTCTCAGAAACCAATCACAAACTTTTGAAGGGAGTTTGAAAAACCCTTTACAGCAGAGAGAGAGAGAGAGGGAGAGAGATGATCTTCTCAGTCAAAAGTCAGAGAGAAGATAGTGGATGTTGTCAAAGCTCCCCCTGAGTTCTTGAGTTGTTCAGGAAGTGAAGCTTTGCAGTAGGGTGATAGGACTTCAAATGATTTGATCTCCAGCAATAGATGATTTCAGCAACAACTGAAATGTGTGGTGTCTGGAGTCTTGAATGATGATGGCCTTTGAACACTTGAATCAAGAGAGATCTGAAGATTTCAGTTTGTTGATCTCCTTTGGTGATGGTGTTCTTGTATTAATTCTTGAGACTGAGAATGTCTGCAACTCTCTTTCTTTCTCTTGTGTAATTGTTGTTGTAAGAGTTGTGTTCTTGTTTGAATTCTTGAGACTGAGAATGTCTGCAACTCTCTTTCTTTCTCTTCTGTAATTGTTGTTGTAAGAGTTGTGTTCTTGTTGTTGCAGAGAATTGTTCTATGTTCTATATTCTTTTTTTAGCAGGACTGAATCATCTGATCTTTTATTCCTTTGATATGAATAGAAATGATCCACTATCCAAGATAGCTGTTAGCCTATCAATAAATGACTTCCTTAATTGCAATTTGTCTTCTAGAGGAAAGTCCAACAAAACATTCCTTGAAAATTCCTTGAAACTTGCTCCAGATTAATTGAAAACAGCTACAAAATCTCTGAATTAAATGCTGACAATAATTCCTCAACTGTCTGAATTTGAATCTTGAAAATCATCTAACTCTTCAGAAAAACGTCGAACTGAGCTCCACTATCGTCGAACTGAGCTCAGAGATTTGGACTGAAACAGAGACAGAGATCGTCGATCTGAGCTCAACTATCGTCGAACTGAGCTCAGAGATAGCGGATCAAATTTGAGTCAAGATCGTCGATCTGAGCTCGAAGATCGTCGAATGGAGTTCGACGACTTGTTGAAGTTGAGCTCAGCGATCGTCGAATGGAGTTCGACGATCCGTCGAAGTGAGCTCAACGATCGTCGAATGGAGTTCGACGATTCGTCGTACTGAGCTCTACTAAATGACTTGGTCTACAAAACTGAAAAACCTGGTCTTGAGGGCAGCTTCCAAACCTAACCACTAACCCTTAGACTCAATTCTAATTGACCTTTAAATCTATACAATGAGGTCAAAACAGGTTTCCTAAAAGACATAGTGATCCTGACCCAAATTAGTAATAGGGTGTTCCAACAATCTCCCCCTATTTGGGTTAGGATTACTATTTACAGATATTGGAAAAATTAAAAACATACAAAGCAACAATATAACAACAAAACATTACAGAAACATAGATATTGTCTCAGATAGCTTAGAAATCAAAAAGTACTGTCACCTTACAGAATTACTCTTTTTCCTTGCTCTTTATAAGTACTATTTCCCTGTTTGGATTGAGAGCTTTCTTTTTAGATCTTCTATCATCAGTTGCACCTAGAGAGGTTTGTTGCTTAGGCCTGGGCACTACAGCTTCAGGGTGCAGCTTCATGTAGCTTTCAGAATCAAAAAACTTGATGGAAGAATATCTTTCAAGTTCCTTTTTCCTTTGTTCTGATAAGGTGGTTATACTGGAAGTGTCTTTGCCTTGCTCTCTGGCTTTCTTGATCTGATCTAGGGCAGCTAATTCTTTCATCCTAGCTGTCCATGATGTTGGATTATTTTCTGGATCCTCAAAGGGAACTGGAGGTTCATATCTATTGGAGGGATTGTCTGGAGGAGCTCTGGAGGAGACCAAATCTTTCAGCTTGTAAGGAAATGGACCAGAGGTTGTGTTAGATGAACTTTGTCCTTCCCTTGAATATGGGAGTTGCCTGGAATAGCCTTTGGAATAGACTTGAAATTCTCTTTGGTTTCCTCTATAATTTCCTCTTCTAGACTGATAGCCTCTAGATTGGCTTCCTCTGAATTGAGATCTACCTTGAGGTTGATAGGAGGATTGGCTTCTGGCAGAGGGTTGAGATGCAGAGCTTCCACTTGCACCTGCACCTGGTGAAGGAGGAGGAGGAGGAGGATGATTGAACTGGGTTGATCCTTTATCATATTTCCTCTTCTTCTTCATAGCCTTCAGTTGATTTTTGGAATATTGCATCCAGTGTTCTGTGATAGGGCAGTTATGTAGTATGTAGTAAGGAATATCATTGGTGTTAACCCCTCAGCCCGCAACGTACTGCAAGACCCCAAAATCCCCCATTCAGCAGGCGCGGACAGGATTTGTCCGTCCGCCCAGTCCGGCACTGTCACCAGTCGGGCGCCAAGGGTGATACTCCAGCAGCGGACGCAAAGTCCAGTCCGCTCAGTCCGCCGGCGCGTTGGGCAAGTCTCCAGCGGCGGACGCAGTATCTCGTCCGCCCAGGCCGCCAGCATCCAGTGGCCGCGCCCAGCAGCAGTGGAAGCTCCAGTTCGCGAGCCCAGTCCGCCCTTCTGTGCGGACTGGCGTGTTCTTCCTTTTTGCTTCCTGTCACCACTGCCCGGTTCTCCTGTACCCCAGGCAGCCAGTTATTTTAGCCCTGCCCGCTTGGGCAGGCCCCCTATCCTATAAATAGGGGGGAGGTGGTGCACTCAAGGCACGCTGACTCGGACCCAGGAGCCTACTTGTTACAGGCTGCGGACTCGAATCCTGTGCCTTGCGGACTCCCCCTTGCTCTACTTCCCTCAGTCTTTTACTTTCACTTGTAACCCAATTCTTCTTCAATCAAGGGAAAGCCCGTCGCAAGAGAGGCATTCAGGCCGCGACGGGCGAAGTTTGTTGTTGCCGTGGTTCACGGCCCTGCTCCTCTTTCAACTCTCATCCGCTTAGTAGATCGCTGCTCGCAGTCTTCCCTTTTTCCCGTGTTCGAACAGTTAGCTGGTTGTGCTCGACCCCCTTGTGTTTTCGTGCATCAACAGTTATCACGCGACCTTCAGATCCGAGTAGTGTTTTGAAATCAGCGGACACAAGATGTCAGACCGCAGAGCCCGCTCTTCAGACCGCTACAGCTCTTCAGAAGACTCCCTTTGGGACGCGATTGAACAAGCTCGCCTTGAGGCCGAGCAGTCTCGCCGGCAGACCGACCAGCGTCTTGACACAATAAGCCAAGCTCTGCTTGCCTTAGCCCAGCGGCTTGCTCCTCAGGCCGCAACGGACCCAGCGGACTCGCCAGTCCGCCAGACCCCAGCTCGCCGAACTCCGCTTCGGCAGTCGTCAGCAACTCCCCGGAACGCTGCTCAGTCCGCTGCCCCTCTGCGCCCTCAAGAGGAAGAGTTTGCTTTCAGAGAGTTCTTCAGAGATGCTACTAGGGGCACTCCTGCCCGCCAACTTCACTTTACTGATCGCCAGTCCGCCGAGCCCGCGGACTCCTCGGCTCCAGTCCGCCCTTTCTACCCTGCAGAATTTGACACCCCGTCTCCTTTTGTTGACCGAATTCGATGGGAATCAGCTCCAAGCAACTTCAGGGAGCCTCGCATCCCTTCCTATTCGGGAACAACAGATCCAGTTTCTCATCTCCAGGCTTTTGAGGGGGCAGTAGCTTTGAGATGCCTCACAGATGCCATCAAGTGTAAATTGCTGGTTACCACTCTCGAAGGGCAAGCGAGAGAATGGTTCTATGAGCTGCCTTCGGGCACTATTTCTTCTTTTGCAGAGCTCCGTAGCCAGTTACTGCTGAGGTTTGCTACCTCAAGGAAGAGGAAGAATGGGCCAGCTGCCCTATTCGAGATCAAGCAGAGGGATAACGAATCGGTAGCACGATTCGTTGATCGCTTTCAAAGAGAAATCCAGGGGGTGAGGAATGTGAACCCCGACTATTACAAAGTTGCCTTGATCCACGGCCTCCGGGAGGGCCCTCTGAAGTTTAAGGCGACGACAAAGGCACCCGAGACCTATCAGGAGTTGATCTCCATGGTCAACCGCTTCATAGAAGGGGAAAATGCCAATCCGACCTATGTTTCATCCCTGACAGCTAAGGCTGAAGGAAGGGATGCCTCCGCTTCTTCTTCTCGTGGCAGGCCCCCTCGTCCAGACTTCCAGCCTCCGTCTCAAAGAGGCAGAAACTTCCGCAACAAAAAACCTTTCCAAGGCCATCAACAGTTTCACGAGCAGAGACTGCCGTTGGCCGCCGCTCCCGCAGTTCCTTTGCAAGCTCTTCCCATCCTCCAGCAGGCAGCCTTGCCTGCCCCGTGCCAATATGATGAAAGTCCCATGGAGGACCCTGCAGATCTGGACCTTGACGAAGTCATCCAGATCCTGCAAAGATCAGGAGAGAGGAGGCAAGGTCCTCAGAAGATGTGGAAGCCGAGGGATAATTCACAATTCTGCCAATTCCACAAGGAAAAGGGCCATCTGACAGAGGACTGCAAGGTCCTTCGTGCGCTGATAGAGAAGTTGCTTGCCGAGGGCAAGATTGACCTGACCAAGAAGGATTCTCCTTCCTCGTCGAAGCCATCCACCTCGAAAGGCAAAGAGGTAGCTGAGGCCTACCAGGAGTGTGTAGATGTGGAGGATGAAGGCCGTCTGGGGCCGATCAACGTCCCAGTGGAATGCTTTGATGCAGATGATGAAGGGATTCTAGGGTGCCTCTTCTTCATCCATGGTGGAGCTGGGACCGAGTCCACCCGGAAATCTTCAATTTCAAGGGTCACCCAGGCGGAGGTGGCCTCTTCTTCCGTTGCTCCCCCAAGAGAAGTCGTCACTTTTGGTCCGGAAGATCTGCCTCAAACAGCCAATCCATTTGACGATGCTGTTGTGATCAAGGCTGTGCTTGGGGACTCCACAGTGGACAGAATTCTTGTTGATACGGGCAGTTCAGTCAACCTCCTCTTCAAGTCTACCTTCGAGGCCCTGAGGACCGGAAAGTCTCTGCTTTCCACTGAGGGGCCGCTCTATGGATTCTCAGGAGAGAGGAAAGAGGTGGAGGGCAGCGTCACCTTGCCAGTAAAGCTTGGAGGGGCAACAAAGCAGATACAGTTCATAGTGGTCGACGCCCCCAGCAGCTACCATGCCATCTTCGGCAGGCCCCTGCTGAACAAGTACCAAGCAGTAATTTCCACTTATCACCTCGCCATCAAGTTCTTTGCCGATGGGAGGATGTGCCGGGTCAGGAGCGACCCAAGGAGAGCAAGGGAGTGCTACGTTCGCACTGTCAACATGGTTGAAGCTTCCCTTGCTCCAGCAGAGGCTGCAGAAGCCCCTTCCAGTTTGAAAGTTGCTGCTGATGAAGGTGCTCACCTGGAACCTGCCCAGGCGACGCAAGGAGTCCCCATTGCTGAAGGGGAGGAGAGGAAACTCTCCATCAACTCGGAGCTTCCTGAAGATCAAAAGGCTGAGTTGATTTCCTGCCTGCTGAAGAACCTGGATGTCTTTGCCTGGTCAGCAGAAGACATGCCGGGGGTGGATCCTGATGTAGCTTGCCACCATCTGAATGTTGATCCCAGCTGCAAGCCCATCCAACAGAAGAAGAGGGACGTGGCGACAAAGCTTGCAGAACCAATAAGGGAGGAGGTTGCAAAACTCCTCAAGGCGAATTTTATTAAAGAAGTGCAATATCCCACCTGGATTTCAAATGTTGTAATGGTTAAAAAACCAGGGGGAAAGTGGCGAATGTGTGTAGACTTTACAAAACTTAATAAAGCATGTCCTAAAGATTGCTACCCCCTGCCTCGGATAGATTCTTTAGTTGATTTCGCGGTAGGATACTCTTGCATGAGTTTTTTAGATGCGTTTTCTGGTTATCACCAGATAAGAATGCATAAGCACGACGTTCCTCACACGTCGTTCATAACTAACTATGGATGTTATTGCTATCTTGTCATGCCCTTTGGGCTTAAGAATGCTGGCGCGACCTATCAACGGATGATGGACCGTGTGTTTAACCATCAAAAAGGAAGAAACCTAGAAGTGTATGTAGACGATCTCTTAATTAAGAGTAAATCGTTTTCGCTGCACTTGCTAGATCTAGCAGAGACGTTCGCTACTCTGCGTAGATACAAGATGAAACTCAATCCTTTGAAGTGTACTTTTGGAGCGAGTAAGGGGAAGTTTCTTGGTCATCTCCTTACTCCGGAGGGACTCGCCCCCAATCCCGACAAGGTAAAAGCTATTCTTGAAATGCCTACCCCTCGTTCACCGAAGGAAGTTCAGCAGTTAGGGGGAAGGCTGGAAGGTCTTGCAAGATTCCTCTCTCGGGTTGGAGATAGGAGTGCCCCCTTTTTCAAAACTCTCCGCGGTGCATCCAAGTTTGAGTGGACAGAAGAGTGCTCCCATGCTTTTGAGCAGTTAAAGATGCAGCTCACCTCATCGCCTCTACTTCAGAGTCCCCGGCCAGGAGAGGTTCTTTTCTTGTATCTAGGGGTTGGCCCTGAGGCCGTCAGCTCCGTTCTCCTTCGGGAAGAAGGCAGAAAGCAGTTTCCAATCTACTATGTCAGCCATATCTTGAAAAGTGCTGAAACGCGGTATCCGATCTTGGAAAAGTTAGCCTTGGCACTGGTCATGTCAGCTCGCAGGCTTCGCCCATACTTCCAGGCACATTCAATTCAAGTTGTCACCGATCAACCTTTGAAGGGTGTGTTGGAAAAGCCCGAGCATTCCGGCAGGCTAGCTAAGTGGGCAATAGAACTAAGCGAATTTGAAATTTCTTATGTGCCCAAGACAGCCATCAAAGCTCAAGTCCTAGCAGATTTTCTGATTGACATGCCAGAGTCTAGTTCTGATCAGGCAGAAAGGTCACCTTTGGCTTGGACCATCTATGTTGATGGTGCCTCAGGCAGAAGTTCTTCTGGAGCAGGAGTGGTCCTCATCAATCCAAATGGAATCAAGCTAGAGCAGGCCATCAAGTTCTACTTTCCAGTAACAAATAACCAGGCCGAATATGAATCCTTGCTAGCAGGCTTGAGGCTCGCGAGGGAATTAGGGGTCGATCATGTCCACATCAAAACTGATTCTCTTGTAATGGCATCGCAAGTCCTTGGCAACTTTGAAGCAAGGGAGCCAGTCTTGAAAAAGTATCTAGCTCTTGTGAAAATAGAAATCGGCAGGTTTAAAAGCTTCACCATCGAACATATTCCTAGAACAGAGAATGAGGATGCCGATTTTCTCTCTAAGCATGGGATACCTTCAGGAGGCACAACTTCCGAGCTCTTCCGCCCGGCAGTGGTGGAAGGAGATCTGATGCAAGTCGACCAGCGTGTCTCTTGGATGGACCCGTTCATCCTATATCTATCAACAGGAAATTATCATCATACAGTTAGAGACAAGAAGAAGTTCAGAATAAAAGCAGCTCACTACTTTCTAGTGGCGGGAATCCTTTATAGAAAGACCTTCCTCTCAACCATGGCCCGATGTGTTTCAGAAGAAGAAGCTCACACCATTTTGCAAGAAGTTCATTCAGGAGAGTGTGGAAGTCACTCTGGAGCAAGAACTCTTGAAAGACGAGTCCTACGGCAAGGGTATTTCTGGCCCACAATGAAGAAAGACTTAGAGATCTGTGCCAGAAGGTGTGTTCAATGCCAGAAGTTTGCTCCACTTCAGCACCAAGCAGCTCAGTCCCTCAGGTCGATTGCAACTCCTTGGCCCTTTGCGGTTTGGGGAATGGATCTCATTGGTCCTTTTCCCTTGGCAAGCGGGCAACGGCGTTTTATCATCGTAATGATCGACTATTTCAGCAAGTGGATCGAAGCCAAGGCATTGGCCAAGACAACGACTCAGATCGTCAAGAACTTCATTTGGGGAGAAATTGTATGTCAGCACGGGATACCAATGGCAATAATCACTGACAATGGGCCACAGTTCAACAATTCAGAGATGATAGATTTTTGCAGGCAGATCGGAACAGAGCTGCGTTTTGCATCAGTTCATCATCCCCGAAGCAATGGCCAGGTGGAAGCTGCCAACAAGCAGATCCTCAACTTGCTCAAGAAGAAAGTGCAGAATCTCAAGGGCAGTTGGGCCGATCAGCTTCCATCAGTCCTCTGGTCCCTTAGAACAACGCCGTCATCCGCAACCGGGGAGACTCCTTTCAAACTCTCTCATGGCTCAGAGGCACTCATCCCGATTGAATTTGAAGTCCCATCACCCAGAGTGCTGCTTGCAAGAGAAGGTGTTGATGATTGGGCTGAGTTGAATAATGAGGAGATGAGGTTCAGCTTGGAACACATCGAGGAGGTCAGAGATCAAGCGGCTGTAAGGCAGGAAGAGGTCAAAAGGAGGATGGCCCGTTATTTCGATCAGAATATAAGGATCAAACACTTCCAAGTGGGAGATCTAGTTCTAAAGAAGGTCGATGCTGCTGCAAGAGCTGGTTCAGTTGGAAAGCTTAATCCAAATTGGGCCGGCCCTTTTGTCGTCAAAGAAGCATTAAAGAGCGGCGCTTATCGCTTGCAGACATACGAAGGAGAAGATATACCACACACGTGGAGTGGGGATGACCTCAAGCGGTTCTATTCTTAAAACCTCCTTCCACTTTCTGTATTCTCTTCAAAAATTGTTATGAATAGAAACTGCTTGCTAACACTTCTTCGAGTGTTTTGTTGTAATCATAACAGATAAGGCGCTAAGAGAGATTTCAAAAACGGTTCTACACCCGAACCCCCTTTTTCTTTCTTATGCTTTCTTTGCAAATGCATTTTCTTAATCAAAGAATCCGTACTAACACCTTTTTCTAGTGTTTTCTCTCACTCCCAAAGACCTATAACGGTTCCCTGATACCAGGAGACATCGCCGAGTTCAGCTAGACCTCCCCTAGAGCCGTTGTCATTAGCGTAACACCACGAAGACCACGTGTTGCGGGGAGATTTCGCACCGTGTAGTGGGAGCTTGCAGGCTCTAGCGCGGTTGGATTCTGGACTTCGGATCCCGGCAGGTACCTGACCCCACCCTTGTATTATGGAGGGCAAGGTGGGTGTAAAGCTCTACCACGCCGCTTTAGGGATATTGTTACAACTTTGATGATCGCGTGAGGAAAGTATGCCGTTCCGGCTCACCTGCCCGCGGGTCATCTTAGCTTGTAACTCTCGAACACTCCATGGTACCCTCAAGCAGTGCCTGCGGGAGACCCACAGCTTAGACTGTACTCGAGGCAAGAGGGCAGGGAACCGTTCCGCCAAGTGAGCATCTTGCTCTTCGCAGGGAATTTTTTGGGTTGATTCTGTAGCTTGTAGCCCGGTGAGGAAAGTATGTCGCTCAGGCTCACCTGCCCACCTGGTCGCGAGTTATAGGTCATTTCTGTTTTTAGCGGACTGCTTTTCTCTGTCCGCAGAGTCCGCTTATTTGGGTTGATTCTATAGCTTGTAGCCCGGTGAGGAAAGTATGCCGCTCAGGCTCACCTGCCCACCTGGTCGCAAGCTATAGATCATTTCTATTATGAGCGGATTGGTTTTCTGTATCGCTCAGTCCGCAGGGTACATATTCAAGTTTATATTCCTGTTATAAGCGGATTGGTCTCCTATATCCGCTCAGTTCGCAGAATGATTTTCATGTTATAAGTTTTGATCACTTCTATTGTGAGCGGATTGGTTTTCTGTATCCGCTCAGTCCGTAGAATGATTCTCGCATTATTTGATAAGTTCATCAATGTGCTTTTATATTATGTGCGGTCTGGCTTGCGGACTACAGCTATAACTAAGTACCCCAGGCATTATTATCAGCTGGCTGTTCTCTGAGGCGGATGATGAATGAGTTGATGTCTAAATACTTTAATCAACAAGGTTCACTGTAAATAATATATCATGCGGACTGCAAGAGAAACTCGACAGAGTCCGCCTGAGTTTCTTGGTCCAAAGTGGAACAATATTCTCTAATCAGCAAGATTCATTATAAATGACATATATCGTGCGGACTTCAATTGGAGCTAAACAGCGTCCGCCTGCTATTGTTTTTCTTCTAAAGGCGAACAGCAATTATTTCTAATCAGCAAGTTAAAAAGCCCAAGTTTATTAGCATGACGTGCGGACTGCTAAATATCGGTGCGGTGAGCGTGGGAAAAAGAGCATTGCAGAAAGCGCACATGCCAAAAAATATCTTTTCTATTTCTTCAAAAAATTTTACATCATTCAAAATGTTCGGCGGACTGCAATCTTGCGTCCGCCACTTTTTACAAAAATTACAAAATGTATACATATGCATTGTTCAATCAGTCCGCTGTCTATTCTCTGGAGGTGCAGGGCTGTCGCCGACGACATCTACTTCTGGAGAATAATCCCTCGAGTCGCTCTCGCTGCTACCCGACCCCGAACTAGTGGCGGACCCGCTATGCGAGCTGCCAGTAGCAGAGGAAGAAGCAGATGTGTCGGACTCGGCGGACAGATCCTCTCCTCGCCGGCTGGATTCAGCGTTGTCCGCAGGGACTTGCTCTTCGCCTTGAGAGCCTCCGTCTTCTTCTTCGTCTTCATCATCATCATCTTCCTCAATAACCTCTTTTCCTTTTTTGGTTCTTTCCATCGCTGCGACCTGAGGGGCCAGCTCCGGAAAGATCTCCACAAAGGGGACGCCGTCCACTCCCTCCTTCATGAGGCCGTCGCGGGCAAGCCGCTCAACAGCAACCTCAACTGTCTCCATCACAAAAGGGAGCGTGGCGGCCCGGAATTTAGTGTTCTCCAAATCATAGGCGACCTGCAAAAGCAAGATTGCAAACTATCAGACAGATCGCGGCGAATAGCAAATCCAGATCGCGGCGAATTCAACTCACCGCCAGCTCCTCTCTTTGCCGGACATTCCTTTCTCCCAGCCGCGCGTTCCTTTCCCTCAGCGCTTTATTATCTTTCTGAAGCTGTTCATTTTGCCTCAACATGTCTCTGGCCAGTGTGGCAACATAATGATTTGTCACCGCGCTGTTCGCAGAGGCCTGAGAGGCCAGCAGAGGGAGGTCGGCGGCGGGCACCTTCTTCAGTTCGCTCAAGTTGCGCTTTCCGTAGAGAGTGGAGAGCGCAACATGGGCGTGGCGCGTTATCCGCGGACTCCTCCACGAGGGAAGTGCGGTGGATAAGCGGACATGCTTCTCCTTGCTGTGCCAATGGACCATAGGGTTCCCCCTAAGGTCCCTCTGGCTGATGCCAAAGCCGGTCATGGAGAAGCTTTCGGAGGAGGAGTAGTCCGCTGCGACATCCCCTTCCTCCTTCCTCTTCTTTGCAACCGCTTCTTTCTTCTCCTTTTGTGTAGGAACAAAGCCGCTTGGCGTCTGCGGCAGGTTGGCGGGCACCGCCAAGGTCGCTGTAAAAAGAGAACCGGTTAAAAAGCATGGTGGCGGCGGATACAAAAGCTGAGTCCGCTAAGCTACTTACTGTCCTCAGGCGTGACGTCCGCTAAGCTCGCTAGCAGCGGAAGGTAGTGCTCAATATCAAGCCTGGCGTTGGCCAGGAACTCGACAATTGCGGACTCCATTTCGTCCAGCTGCACGTTTTTGAAAGCGGAGTCCGCGCGCACCTGCGGATAAGTGTGCGCGAACCCGAGGTCGCCCTCAAAGATTAAGAACCTTGAGGTCCAGTTGTGGATCTTGTTTGGAAGACCCACTACTTTCATCCCCCTGCAATAGAAATAAATTACACCATTGTAGGGGCGGCCTCCGGAGGCAGTTATGGAGCAGACAGAAAATATTTTGCGAAAAATGTTCATTGAGAAGGCAATCCTTTCAGATCGCAGGTAAGAAAGGAAGCTGCAGATCGCAGCGACGGTATTCGGCGCGAGCTGGCCTGGGACCATCCCGTAGTGCTCGAAAATTGCGGCAAGCTCCCATAAGAGCGGGAACTTGAATCCGCTGTCGAAGTGATCAACTGGAATGGCGATCTGGGTCGCCGTCGAGAAGTTCAATCTTTCCTGGTGTGCGGGTAGGCGGACAAGAATGTTGGAGTCCGCCATATTCTTTTCAACAAAAGCCGCCAGATCAGCCTCTTTCAAAGTGCATTTTCTGTGGTCGGCAGAGTGGAAGGCAACTGCAGCATCAGTACGCGCGGACACCATGTTGCAGGCCGCAGGGTTTCGTTTACTTCAAGAATTTCCTACATAGAGAAAGCAGAAGGCACTATTTATAGATAAAATTTCTGACAGCTTTTTGGCCAGTCCGCGCAGGTCTCATATTCAATCCGCACAGTCCGCAAAATGGTTAAAAAGCAGCCAAACAAATAGCGCGGATATAAAAGACAAATTAACATTCCAAAAGAGATTCAAGGCCAAGTCGTGGCCGTCGCAGTTCCCTATCCGCTCAGATCGCGAATTTTCCCACCTGCAGGTTAACAAGAAGCGGACACAGCGCTAGTCCGCACAGTCCGCCACAGATCAAGCCAAGGTTTATTATAAAATAAGCGGATTTATAATCTGCGTCCGCATAGATCGCGATAAAGGTTTAACCAATCACATCACAGCAATGTCAAACAATTATACAGAAGTATACATTCAACATAAAAAATGAGCACCGCGGACTCAGCGGTCTCTATTTTCAGTTCGCTTCTCTGCCCTATCCCGGCACAGATGAGCCGCCTGATCGCTTATCTGAAGGATTTCACTATATACGCGGCAGAGATGATGATGAATGACGTTTATAGTCCGGTGCATATGGGCAGCTTCCCGGTCTACTCGACTAAGGGGCACCATTGGCTCCGCCGCCGGCCTCTGCTCCTCATCCGCGAGCTGCTGGCCACCTGCCGGTGCCGCGATCTCAGGAGGAACGCGATCTGACGCCCGCGGCCTCTGCTCAGCGACCTCAGCAGTCCGCTTCTCCTTTCCTTCGCGAGCCGACGCCAAGTGCTTGCCTCTGTAGTATCGGACGTCATCCGCGAGCCTTTTCTTTTCCCTTTCAGACCTCTCCAGCGCCCGCGAGATGCTGGCGACCTGGTCTTTGAGGGCCTTCTCGCGTTCTGCGAACGCTTTCTCGCGCGCCGCGGACGCCCTCTCGCGCTCCGCCGCTTTCTCTAACTCTGCTTTGACACACTGCATTTCAGCTTCAAATTTCTTCTCTAACTCTTTTATCATATTCAGGCTGGGTGGCTCGTCTTCCGCGGGTTCCATATTTGAGACCGCGTCAGCACCGGGGGTCGGCGTGACTGTGATCTCGCCACTCTCAGTAGAGTCCGGCGGCGACTTCTCACCTGCAACAAACAAAGTCAACTCCACATTCAAAGGCAGCTCGCGGCGGACACAAAGAAAGGATGGAAAATCACTTTGAGACATAGCAGCAGCGAGTCGCCGACTATCGAAGAAGATTGGACGCCTTGCCCGCTCCGGGTCAAAGACGCTTAATCGCTTCCTCCATTCGCGGTGGACCTTAGCTCTTTTCTCAACAGCAGAGCTTGTCGACACTACAATATCGTCCGTCTCCGTGATGATCTTTATGGGCTTCGATTTCCGCGGCGGCGACCTGTAAAGCCACTTGCGCTGAAAATATTTAGGCGCAGGTTGAAGTTTACCTGACCGCAGCAGCTCCGCGGCAATCCGCAGATCCTCAGCAGCTTTGTCCGCGACGATCTGCTTCGAGGCCGCCCCGACTGCAGCAACATGAGCAACGATCTGCTTCTTTTGCTCCGCTATCTTCTCCCTCAGCCTCTCCCTCTCCTCTTCCTCCGCAGCGGACAGAGATGGGAGTTCGTCGCCCTTGTCTCCAGCGGTCTCCGCCTCATTCTGCTGCAGGACAACGAGCAAGGAGTCGTGGATTAAGTCAAGTTGGCCGACGTCTATGGAGTCAATAATCTCATCCGTGGAAAGACTGACCGTGGAAAGAGAATTGTCCCCCCGGATTTGGGCCTCCGGTGTTATCAGGTCGCTGTCGGGGACTTCTTTGTCGCGCGGCCTGTGTTGCAAGTCCGCCTCACCGGTCCGCTTGGAGATATTATTCTCCTTCATAGCGCGCAGCTTCTTCTCCACCCGCTCAACGACGGTCGCTCCGCTCCTCTTCCTCTTCTTCCTCTTGGCTGTCTCCTCAGCAGGATCCGCGGCGGACCCCAAAGACTGGTCTTCGCGGACAGACACCGGGTTCGCAGCTGTCGTTGCTTTTGGAAGCACATCGTCCTCTTCCTCAGTCCGCCTATCTTCGTCATCCAGGTTGACAATAGGCACCTGGGCATTAGGAGAAGATATGTCGGCCTCAGTGCGTTCTCCAGCAGTATCCGCCGATGTCGCGGTTTTCTGGGAATGGAGGGAGTCCGACAAGGTCGTCATCCTCTCGCTCAGTGGTTCAGCATCAACTGCGGCTTCTCCGCGAGCAAGTATATCAGTAGGGCGGGCTGACTTCTCCGCGGGCTTCTCGTTCTGGAAGTTTTCTCCTGCAAGGCGGACAGGATCTTGTCTTGCCGGCCTCTTTGCAATTTTCTTAGTCTTCATTGGCGTTGACGGCTCCGAGTCGCCTTTGGAAGTGAAGCTAGAGAGGAATGCACCAAGTCTTGCCATGCCGGACTGGAAAGTGGAGACCGCAAGAGGTGAATAGCGCCCCGTATCGATCAAGATTCTCAGCAGATCCAGACCCTCCAGCGATATTTATAGCGTTGGCGGTGTTTTCGAGGTTTGCGGACTCGGCGGTTAAGAGAACATTTTCGAAGTTTTCTGGAAACTTAAAAATGTGCGGGGATTATGTTAACCCCTCAGCCCGCAACGTACTGCAAGACTCCAAAACCCCCCATTCAGCAGGCGCGGACAGGATTTGTCCGTCCGCCCAGTCCGGCACTGTCACCAGTCGGGCGCCAAGGGTGATACTCCAGCAGCGGACGCAAAGTCCAGTCCGCTCAGTCCGCTGGCGCGTTGGGCAAGTCTCCAGCGGCGGACGCAGTATCTCGTCCGCCCAGGCCGCCAGCCTCCAGTGGCCGCGCCCAGCAGCAGTGGAAGCTCCAGTTCGCGAGCCCAGTCCGCCCTTCTGTGCGGACTGGCGTGTTCTTCCTTTTTGCTTCCCGTCACCACTGCCCGGTTCTCCTGTACCCCGGGCAGCCGGTTATTTTAGCCCTGCCCGCTTGGGCAGGCCCCCTATCCTATAAATAGGGGGGAGGTGGTGCACTCAAGGCACGCTGACTCGGACCCAGGAGCCTACTTGTTACAGGCTGCGGACTCGAATCCTGTGCCTTGCGGACTCCCCCTTGCTCTACTTCCCTCAGTCTTTTACTTTCACTTGTAACCCAATTCTTCTTCAATCAAGGGAAAGCCCGTCGCAAGAGAGGCATTCAGGCCGCGACGGGCGAAGTTTGTTGTTGTCGTGGTTCACGGCCCTGCTCCTCTTTCAACTCTCATCCGCTTAGTAGATCGCTGCTCGCAGTCTTCCCTTTTTCCCGTGTTCGAACAGTTAGCTGGTTGTGCTCGACCCCCTTGTGTTTTCGTGCATCAATAATTGGTATCTTTGACTTTAGCTGGAGGAACCCTTTTCATAGCCTTGCTTCTGGCTTTTCTTTTCCTTACTATAGTAGCGGAAGAATCATCTGAATCAGTCCTATACTGATCACTATCTGAGCTTGGAGGGTTGTCATACACTGCATCAATCTTTTTGAGATAGTCTATTTGTTGTTGTGATTGAGCAGATGTAACAGCAGAGACAACATCAGTAGCAATAGCAACAGCAGAAAGAGAAGTAGAAATGACACTGACAGAAGAAGTTGTAGCAGCAGTAGTAGATACAGCAGTATCTGGGGCAGTAGATTCAGAAATAATAGTTTCAGTAGTAGTATTAGTTGAAGCTGGAAAATCATCACTAGAATGGGCAACAACAGCAATAATAGCAGGCTCAAGAATAAGTGCCTATGTCATCTGTATATCCTCAGATATTAAAGCATCAGAATTAACAGCAGTATCAACAATATCAGCAGCAGCAAAAAGGGACTTTACAAAAGACTGAATTAAGCTGGAGTCACATCTTGAAATAGACACAATGGCCTTAGAGAGATCTTCTGATGGCTGGACTGCAGTATGCTCTGGAAGACAGCTGAAATAAAAAGAATCAAAATTTGATAATAGTGACCTGAGGTCCATTGAGAAAACTGCAACTTGTGGTGTTGAGGCTTGAGCTTGAACTGAAGTAACAGCAGCAGTAGCAGCAGCAGGCAATCTATCCACTTCATGAGGCATCTCCCCCTGCCTAGATTCAGAGAAAGCTGGATCAAGGCACCCAAAGGAAGGGATTGCCTGAGAGGGAAGAAGAGAGGAGAGCCTGGCAGACAGGTCTGCAACTGACTTGAGAAGTGGAGCCAAGGAGGTCTCCAACAAGAGTGATAGCCTGGGAGCTATCAGCTCATAAAGTCGGTCTGCTAAAGCTGGAAGATCTACATGCTCAATAGGGACTTGAGCAGAGGTAGAGATTGAAGGTGGAGCAGCTGGAGATGTGGATGGAGAGCTGGTGGATGGTGGAAATGAAGGTTGAGATATGGGGATTGTGGAAATAGAAGATAATGGAATTGAAATGGCTGGAGTGAAAGATGGTTGTGCAATGATATCTTGCAGCAATTGTTGATAGGACGTGGATGAGGATGGTGACTCAGGAGGGGATGAGGGAGAATCATCCATAAAGGAATCATCTATCAGATTGAAGGATGGAATGTGAGAGGATGAATCAATGTCTTGTTGATAATGATGTAAATGATGGAAGTTTTCTTCTGAGAGTTGTGGAGGTGGAGAAGGAATTGATGTTCGAGATGAGCTGAAAATTATGATGGTGGATGAAACTGTAATGGTGGATGTGACTGGTGGAGATGAAACAAGAGGTGGAGGAGGAGGAGAAGAAACAAGCAAGTCTTCTGCAGGGGCAGAAGCTTGAGGGGAAGTGACTGCAGCAGTCCTTGTGCCTGAAGTGGTAGATGCAGAGGGCCTGCTGGGCTTCACTATTTGCCTGTCCCACTTTCCAAATAGGGCACAGGAGAGCCTCTTGGAGGTATTGATGTGCACCCCATTGGAAACTAGCAGAGCAGGGCATCTATTCTGAAGAAATAGCCCTAATATTCTCCCAAAGTTAACAAAATTCTTGTTGATCTTCTTCTTAATTAGATCAAAGAAGACTTCTCCCCATTTCAGTTGTTTCCTATCCACAAGAGCACCCATCAAACATAGCTGATACCTGGAGATGGTATCATGGGCTGAGTGCTTGGCCAACAACACCTTTCCTACAACATCAGCCAAAAATCTGTACTCCACAAATAAATTCTTCTTCAGGAGCTTGCTAGGGTTTGCATCTGAATGTCCCATTCTATCAAGCATAGCAGAAAATTCTTCTCCAGACAGTTCAACAGAATCCTCTCCAGAATTTAATCCAAAAATCTCTGTCAGGGCAGCAGGTGTAAGAGGTACCTGAGTTCCTGATACTGTGCCAATCACTGTATTCTGATCCTGGGTGTGGGTAGTATAGACCCACTCCTTTATTTCATCAGCAGCCGATTTGATTCTGGTGGACATTATAGTAACTAGCTTTTGCTCCTTGAAAAGTTCTAGAATGTCTTTGAAAATCTGATCACTGTTGTTGAATGAATCCATATCAATATCAAATCCTGCATCAAATTTCATTGCGGCCAGGACTGCAACTGAGACGGCCATTGATTCCTGCAAAAAAAATAAACAACCAAACTACCAAGTGTAGAGAAGTTTGGAGGGAAAGAGAAAATTTGCAGAGAGAATGAAAGCGCAAAAGGAGAACGACGACCGAAAAATTAATTTTATATTAGGGTTCGACGTAGAAAAGGAAAGATCGTTGAACTCAGTTCGACGATCGGGGCTTCTAAAGGAAACTGAAAGGTCATCAACATCGTCGATCTCTGTTCGATGATATTGGAGAGCGTCGACCTCCGTTCGACGATAGTTCAGAAGACAAAATCGTCGAGCGCCGTTCGACGATCGCTGACCTGGAGAGATAGTTAAGCACTATCTGAGAAGCGCTAAACTCTGGTTGACGATTTCGGAAAATGTCGATCTCCGTTCGACGATCTGGGGGAAAATCGTCGAGCGCAGTTCAAAGATCAGAAACACTCTATACACTAGAAAAATCAAGATGTTTGCCTAGTCTTGGTCAATTTTTAGAGTTTTAAAAATCTTGGAACTTATTTTAGACTTCCTCCATCTAACATTCCTAACTGATTCAGGAAGAAGGTATGTTTCTTTTCATCCAAAGGTTTGATGAAAATATCTCCCCTTTGCAAATCATTTGGGATATATTGAAGTTCAATTTTATTTTTCTCAACATTATCCCTTAGAAAGTGATGCATAATTTCTATGTGTTTTGTCCTAGTATGGAGGACTGGATTTTGGGCTATAGAAATAGCACTGGTATTATCACAAAATATTTTTGACTTCTCTAAGTTGTAGCCATAGTCTAGGAGTTGGTTTTGAATCCACAAGATTTGTGAACAACAACTGCCTGCAGCCATATATTCAGCTTCAGCAGTTGAAGTTGACACAAATGTTTGTTTCTTGCAAAACCAAGAGACAAGTCTGTCACCAAGAAACTGACAAGTTCCACTGGTGCTTTTCCTGTCAATTCTGCATCCAGCATAATCAGCATCATAAAATCCAGTTAAGTCAAATGCTGAATCTTTTGGATACCAGAGACCTAGATTTGGACAACTTTTTACATACCTGAGAATCCTTTTTATTAATGTTAGGTGTGACTCTCTAGGGTTTACTTGGAATCTAGCACATATGCATGTAGCAAACATTATGTCAGGTCTACTAGCTGTAAGGTACAGTAAAGAACCAATCATTGCTCTATATGTTGTCTGATCAACAGGTTTCCCATGTTCATCAGCATCTAATACAGCATTAGTAGGCATAGGTGTTTTCATACAAGATGCTTCAGACATACCAAATTTCTTAACCAATTCTTTTGCATACTTGGTTTGAGAAATAAATATGCCTTCAACATGTTGTTTGACTTACAATCCTAGAAAGAAGGATAGCTCACCCATGCTACTCATTTCAAATTTAGAATGCATTAGATTGGAGAACCTTCTGCACAAATTTGAATCAGTAGAACCAAATATAATATCATCTACATAGATTTGTACTAGTAGGGTATGAGACTTATGGGTTCTAATAAAAAGAGTTTGGTCTACTCTACCCCTTATAAATTCATTTTTCAGAAGAAAGCATGCTAGGGTCTCATACCATGCTCTAGGAGCTTGCTTTAGACCATATAATGCTTTATGCAACTTGAAAACATAATCAGGATGAGTTGAAGAGATAAAACCTGGAGGTTGTCTGACATAGACTTCTTCTTTGATATCTCCATTGAGAAAAGCACTCTTTACATCCATCTGGTACACTTTGAAACCTTTGTGTGCTGCATAAGCTAAGAAGATTCTTATAGCCTCCAACCTTGCAACTGGTGCAAAAGTCTGATCGTAATCTATTCCTTCTTCTTGAGAGTACCCTTGAACAACTAGCCTTGCCTTGTTCCTTACAATTACTCCTTGATCATCCAATTTGTTTCTGAACACCCACTTTGTTCCAACAATGGAGTGATCCTTAGGCCTTGCTACTAGTTCCCAAACTTTGTTCCTTTCAAATTGATGCAACTCTTCTTGCATTGCAATGATTCAGTGTGGATCTTGCTCAGCATCTTGAATGGATTGAGGTTCAATTTGAGAAAGGAAGCAAGTGTGCATCAAGTTTTGGTTGACCTGATTTCTGGTTTGCACACCAGCTGAGATGTCTCCAATTACTTGGTAAATTGGATGGTCACTTGATGTTACTAAATCAACAGGGGGTGTTGATTGTTCACCAACCTGTGTTGTTGTTTCCTCTGGTGGTACAACAACTGGCTCTTCAAGAAGTTTCTCTTCATGATGTTGAATGTCTTCTTCATCTTCACTGCTTTCCTCTTTTTGAATGATTTGTAATCTGTTCAAGTCTTCTGCAAGAGAGTGTACCTGCAAAGGTTCTATGGTAGAAGTATTCTTCTCCTTGAAAGACATGTTAGATTCATCAAAAGATATGTGAACAGATTCTTCAATTTTGAGAGTTGATTTATTATATACCCTATAAGCCTTACTGATCATGGAGTATCCCAGAAACACTCCTTTATCATCTTTAGCTTGAAATTTTGCTAAATATTTCTTGTCATTATTATGTATATAGCAGATACAACCAAAAATTCTAAAATAGTCTACTTTAGGTTTCTTCCCTTTGAGTAATTCATAGGGAGTCTTGCCCTTCAGTTTATGTATTAAACTTCTATTCAACACATAGTTGGAGGTGTTCACTGCCTCTGCCCAAAAAGATAGAGGAAGGTGAGCATCTGACAACAATGTAGTGGCAGATTCAATAAGGGTTCTATTTTTCCTTTCAACTACCCCATTTTGTTGAGGAGTTCTAGGAGCTGAGAAAGTGTGCCTGATCCCTTCACTCTGACAGAACTCTTGCATAAGAAGAGAATAAAACTGTGTCCCATGATCACTTATGATCAGGGCAATGTGAGTATTGAACTAAGTCTGTATGCATTTGAGAAACTCTGTCAAACACTTAAAGTTATCAGACTTCTTCCTCAGAAAGAACACCCATGTGAATCTAGAGAAGTCATCTACAACCACTAAAGTGTAAGATTTCCCTCCTAAGCTTTGTACTGTAATGGATCCAAAAAGATCCATGTGTAACAGATACAAAATCCTAGGTGAATCACTCTTATTAAGTGACTTGAAACTATTTTTAGTTTGCTTGCCTAATTGACAAGCCCTGCAAAGTCCTTCCTTCTTATAGGGGCCAGAAGGTAGTCCTCTGACAAGGTTGTCCTTGGATAGCCTAGCAATGGTTCTAAGGTTTATATGCCCTAGTCTCTTATGCCATAATACAATAGGTCTACTAACAGAGTTAAACAGACAAATATCTACTTCTGTTGAAAGAAAGTCTACTAAATAAATGTTACCTTTTCTTTTACCTGTCAACACAGTTGTGTTGTCCTCTGATTTGATCTTGCATAATGATTTGCTGAAAGTCACATGGTAGCCTTCATCACATAGCTGACTGATATCGATCAAGTTGTGCTTCAGTCCTTCCACATAGGCTACTTTCTTGAATGTGACTGATCCAATCTGGACTGCACCATATCCTTTTGTTAATCCAAAGTTTGAATCACCAAATATGACTTTGGGTCCAAGCTTGGCTTTGAAGGATGTGATGTTGTCCCTGTTTCCTGTCATGTGCTTTGAGCACCCACTATCCAGATATCATTGCTGGTTTGATGTTGGATAGGTCTTCACCTGCACATAAGGCAATTTACTTGTTTTTGACCCAGTTTACCTTGGGCCTAGGTTGATAACCTTTAAATTCAGAAATAAATGACATCCCTGGTTGACTCTTATAACCTTTAGGATGATATCTCCTTGGAGGTAATATCCATTCAGTATAAGGGTTAAATCTTTGGGATGAAGGACCCCTAGGTTTGGATTTTGATTTACCCTTGAAAAGGTTTTCAAAGCTCTGATCTCTACTCGACGATCGTGGAGCTGAGTTCGACGATCTTGGGTCAGATCGTCGAGCTCCGTTCGACGATCGACTGTGGCAGAGTTCAGGGTTTAGAGATCGTCGACCTGAGTTCGACGATTTTGCCTGAGATCGTCGATCTGCATTCGACGATCGTCTAGCTCCGTTCGACGATTTCTGTTGAACCTTGGTTTTCTTGGGTAAATCAGAATTTTTTCTAGCTACCTCTACAACTCCATTCCCTTTATCAGAGATAAATTTAATTGGGGTTGTTAGTACTATAGGTTGGCTAGATGAAGCACCCAAGCCCAGTGTACTGTTGAATCTAGAGTTCACTGTGCTTGTGATGTCCATTAGCTTGATGCTTCTCACATTAAGGGATTCTTCAAGCTTTTTGGCCTCTGATAATTCACTTTTCTGTGAAGCTATCTGATCCCTACAGCACTCCAACTCCTCAGAGAGTTTGAGGTTTTCTGATTTTAAGGAACTGTGTTCAGATAATTGATTTCTGAGAGAAATGATTTCCTTCTCAGATTTTAATAAATCCAAACATAGTGCTTTAAATTCATACTTAAAGTCCTCAGAATTGAAATCAAATGAGTCTATTACCTGGTCTTCTTCAAGTTGAGTGTCTGATTCAGATTCAGACTCTTCTGCATCAGAATTGTGTTGTGAGGCATTGATAGTCATCATGCAGAACTCCTTCTCTTCAGCATCATCCTTATCATCACTTGAGCTGGATGAAGCTTCAGATTCCTCTTTTGTCTCACTCCAAGATTCAGCAACAAATCCCTTCCTTGTGTGTTTGTTCTTGCTTGAGGAGGGTTTGTCATTGCTATTCTTCTTGCAGTCCTTGTCTTTTCTTCTTTCCTTCTTGACCTTTCTGTCCTTATTTTTGTTCTCTGGACAGTCAGGCACAATGTGGTCTGGTTTCCTGCAACCAAAGCAAATAATTTCTTTATTATTTGATTTATCATACCTTGGCTTGTCATGCTCTTTGTATGATCTCTTCCTGAAGTCCTTTCTGGCCATTTTGTAGAATTTTTTGGCCAGTAGACTAAGCAGCTCATCATTGCCTGTGACTTTGTCTTCAAGCTGATCTTCAGTGGCTTTAAAAGCGATTGACTTTTCCTTTCTTGTGGCTGGTGAGGCAGCCTTCTGCTCTTCTTCTCTATTTTTAATGAGCAGCTCATAAGACTTGAGCTTGCCCAAGAGAGCTTCTGTGGTGATCTCATTGAGACTTTTGGCATCCTTGATTGGCCAGATCCTTGAGTCCCAAGTGCTTGGGAAGCACATTAGGATTTTATCATTTAGCTCAGTCAATGAGATCTCCTTATCCAAAGTTTTTAGTTCATTAACTATCAGACTGAGTCTATTGTACATATCTCCTACTGACTCAGCTTCTCCTTTCTTGAAATTCTCATATTGGGTTATCAGGTGAGGTATTCTGTCCTTTCTTTCATCAGCAGATCCTGAGACTATTTCAGATAGCTTGTCCCAGATATCCTTGGCTGAGTTGCATTCAGCTAACTTTTGGAATATGTCATCAGACATAGTCTGGGCTAAGATGTTCATAGCCTTTGCATCTGCTACTTTCCATTTCTTGATGTCAGCATCTGTTCCTGAAGGAGGTGGAACAACATTTGTACTTGTGCTCTCTAGAGGTCTTGGACACACTGTCAAAACAGAATTGAAAATGTCCTCATCAATAGAATTCATGTAGAGTCTAATCCTTGCCTTCCAAAGTGCAAACTTGGATAGATTGCACACTAGAGGTCTGGTGCTAGCATAATCTTTGTTTTGGGCCATGTTTTGTGAAGAAATAATTCTAATGACAAAATCTACAACAAGCAGATCTAACTATAGGAATCTTTGGGTTCAGGTGTTAGCCTGTGCAACCACTAAGGTGGTATTTTTAACCAACCTCCCTTTGATACCAATTAAAAGTGCAAGTTAGATCTGATATACTCTAGAGGGGGGGTGAATAGAGTATAGTGCTTGCTAAAAACTTTTTACAACAATTGTTGTAATCCTAGGTGAACAGGGAAGCAAATATCATAAACTAAGTTGAAACACAGCAACTATCTAATCACAGAGCAATCTAGTCACAAACCACAGCCAGAAACAAAAATAAAGTAAAGCAACCAGATGACACAAGGAGCTATAGTGGTTCCCCAATAACCCTGGGTACATCCACTGTTCTACCACCCTAGGTAGGAATCCACTGCAGGATGAGTTGATCAGGTGTCCTGGGCACCAATGAGCTTTTGATAAGGTGCTCAAAAACCAAACTAGATTTTCTGATCAGGTGTCTTGCCACCACTGAGTTTTGATAATGTCTCAGAAACCAATCACAAACTTTTGAAGGGAGTTTGAAAAACCCTTTACAGCAGAGAGAGAGAGAGGGAGAGAGATGATCTTCTAAGTCAAAAGTCAGAGAGAAGATAATGGATGTTGTCAAAGCTCCCCCTGAGTTCTTGAGTTGTTCAGGAAGTGAAGCTTTGCAGTAGGGTGATAAGCGTTCAAATGATTTGATCTCCAGCAATAGATGATTTTAGCAACAACTGAAATGTGTGGTGTCTGGAATCTTGAATGATGATGGCCTTTGAACACTTGAATCAAGAGAGATCTGAAGATTTCAGTTTGTTGATCTCCTTTGTTGATGGTGTTCTTGTATGAATTCTTGAGACTAAGAATGTCTGCAACTCTCTTTCTTTCTCTTGTGTAATTGTTGTTGTAAGAGTTGTGTTCTTGTTTGAATTCTTGAGACTGAGAATGTCTGCAACTCTCTTTCTTTCTCTTGTGTAATTGTTGTTGTAAGAGTTGTGTTCTTGTTGTTGCAGAGAATTGTTCTATGTTTTATATTCTTTTTTTAGCAGGACTGAATCATCTGATCTTTTATTCCTTTGATATGAATAAAAATGATCCACTGTCCAAGATAGCCGTTAGCCTGTCAATAAATGACTTCCTTAATTGCAATTTGTCTTCTGGAGGAAAGTCCAACAAAACATTCCTTGAAAATTCCTTGAAACTTGCTCTAGATTAATTGAAAAACGGCTACAAAATCTCTGAATTAAATGCTGACAATAATTCCTCAACTGTCTGAATTTGAATCTTGAAAATCATCTAACTCTTCAGAAAAACGTCGAACTGAGCTCCACTATCGTCGAACTGAGCTCAGAGATTTGGACTGAAACAGAGACAGAGATCGTCGATCTGAGCTCAACTATCTTCGAACTAAGCTCAGAGATAGCGGATCAAATTGGAGTCAAGATCGTCGATCTGAGCTTGAAGATCGTCGAATGGAGTTCGATGACTTGTTGAAGTTGAGCTCAGCGATCGTCGAATGGAGTTCGACGATCCGTCGAAGTGAGCTCAACGATCGTCGAATGGAGTTCGACAATTCGTCGTAGTGAGCTCGACGAAATGACTTGGTCTCCAAAACTGAAAAACCTGGTCTTGAGGGCAGCTTCCAAACCTAACCACTAACCCTTAGACTCAATTCTAATTGACCTTTAAATCTATACAATGAGGTCAAAACAGGTTTCCTAAGAGACATAGTGATCCTGACCCTAATTAGTAATAGGGTGTTCCAACAGAACCGTACCCGTTCTATGTCGTTCGGTGGGAGCCGTTGGCATAAATGAGTGTCTTCGGTGGTCTATGGCTTAAATTAACGTGACCCATGCTAGGAAGACAAAAATGCTCGCAAGATTGGCCATCCTAGTGGCGGTGGTGAGACCGAGACGTCTATGGCTTAAATTGACGTGACGTTGACCGGTTCACCGAAAATGTGCCCTGAGAGCACGAGGTCTGAGGCCGTGTGTGCCCATGCCTGTGATGAAGTGTTTATTCACTATGCTGCTTGGTTATGCTAACAAAGTGCAGGGAAAGAGCATCGCCGCCCCAATTATGGGGGCAGGATCGTTATAATTTGGTCAACATAGCCGACCGTTGCTTTTGTTTGCCACCGTTGCGGTGGATTGTAGCTTGCAGGTGCTGCAGAGCCGAGCAGTAAATAGCGGGTTAAAGCCCAAGTGCTGAGCCGGCCCTCGAAGGCCAAATTTTGAGTGTTTACTGGTTTTATTCATGTGTGACCGGCCTACGTGCCATGGTATGGAAGACACATTTTATTTGAGTAAACAATTATAAGGCCTTAAGGCCATTATACTTGTGTATTATACTTCATTCCTATTAGGTTTTGTAGTGGACATTCATGTTTGTGGTTGGGTTCTTTTATTCGCAACTTTTAATAATTGCTTTCGCTAGAATGACTCTGTGTAAGACGTTGGTAATTAGTTGGATGGTTTCCATTGAGTAACCACCCGGTCTGTCTGTGGTATATAGCGTCGGGCCCTAGCCGGACCTACTACTATATGCTATGCGACGAATAGGGGGTGTTACAATTGTAGTGCCACAAATCTCAGTGATGACTGGGCTGAGGAGAGTGGTAACACAGCCTGGTACACGGGCGTGTCCCCAAGCCGTGTCCTACTCTGTGTGAGGTACACGGCCAGGGACACGGGCGTGTCCATGGACGTGTCATGCACTCGAGTGCTGGCAGGGTGTTCTCAAGTGGGCTCGACGAAATGCGGTCAACGATCCTTGAGTGGGGTACACGGCCTGTGACACGGGCGTGTCCAGGGCCGTGTCCCGCTATGCGCTCGACGAGTTCTCGAGTGAGTGCGATAAAATGCGATCGACGATCCTCGAGTGGGGCATACGGCCTATGATATGTGTGTGTCAAGGGCCGTGTCCTTCTCTATGCTTGGGCAGACTGTTGAATACGGACTGTACACGGGCGTGTCTGAAGCCGTGTGTGGCACACGGCCTGTGATACGGGCGTGTTAGACGGCCGTGTCCTGGTCTAGTTAAGTCAGTTTCTCTGCCGCTTAAGGTACACGGCCTATGACACGGGCGTGTCATATGCCGTGTCTGGCACAACAAAGTGAGTTTCAGGGCTTTTCATGGCCGTTCAT
Organism: Platanthera guangdongensis; assembly: GCA_039583875.1. Classification (NCBI taxonomy): domain Eukaryota; kingdom Viridiplantae; phylum Streptophyta; class Magnoliopsida; order Asparagales; family Orchidaceae; genus Platanthera; species Platanthera guangdongensis. The sequence goes on from CM077160.1 coordinate 87,415,635, forward strand.
TCCTTTCAAAGGGGATCCAACGGTCCAGAATTCTCCCTGCTGCTGATAAGGCCAAGAGTTGAGGATAAACTCTCTCATTTTCTTAAGGACTTTCTCTTTCTTCAAGTGTTAGAGAGTGGGGAGAGCAAGGGAGAAGGAGGAGGAATCTGCTGCCAATGGAGTTTTAGAGCCACGAATCGCATGCCAAGTCCATATTTGTGGAGGCAAGGCCGTTGTGGTGCTGTTCATCCGACTAGTTTTCCATGGCTCCAAAGCGATCGTCCAGGGTAACGACCTTTCTTCCTTGGACATGTGAAGTCCTTGATTTGGCATATGCATGGGTTTCTCCCACCAAAAGATGGCTTGTTGAGGGATCCCCTTGGGTTGATTTTGGATATCCCCAAGATGACTTGCATGTAGATCCAGAAGCGTGAAGTACGTAATAGGCATACTGTGTGAAGCCCATCTGGACAGGTTGGTCTGGATTGGTGATGTTTTACGTTGCACACCGGAGAAGACTCCGTGTATAAATGAATATGATTGCGGATTCGGTGGGTTGTGCTTGTGAAGGGTAGTAGCAGGAAGTACTGGAGTGAAAGTCCATGAATATACCCGCAAGTGCTTGTGCTGTAACAACCCCATCCGTTCATATGGTATATACTAGAAGGTCCGGCCAGGGCCCCACAACATATATAACAAAACAGGCAGTGAAATTACGAGATGATACCAGAGTAGCGCATCGCTCCCTTACATAATGCATTCTAGCGGAAGCCTACACTAACCATTGAACTCCACACTTGAATGTCCAACATATAAACAACTCCACATTGTATATATATATAGGAATGTCCTACAACATAAGTTAGTTGGCCTTATGGCCTTACAGGGCTTTCAAACAGTGGCCTAAACATTAGCGCACAAGCCGACCACATTAAAGTAAACACAATCCAAATTAGCCTTCGAGGGCTAACAGCAGCAACAGCTAAAGCAGCATGGACATCAACCCTTTTTCGTCTCGCTTGGCTCTCCAGCACCCTTACAGGGATAATCCACCCAACGGTGGCAAACAAGGGCAACGGTCAACATTCAGCTGACCAAATTATAACGACCCTATCCCTTTCTCGGGGCAGCGATAATCTTCCATGCAGGCGTAGCATATCACAAGCATATATAGATCACATGATGTGCTTTTACGCACACATTCCATCACAACCGTTAGCCACTCGGCTTGACGATCCGTGCACACAGGGCACATTCTTTGTGTACCGATGAACTAATTGCCCACCACGGTATCAGGGTCGCAGCCCAACGGTAAATCACTTGAGCATTTACTCCATGGCGTGCAGCCGGAGTTCTAATCGTAATGCACCAGGCTTGGCCCGTAGCCCCCCATTGTGTCATGGCACACAGGCCTACGTCTCTCGCTATGCGCTCCAACAGACCGCACCTTCTGGTCTCACGTCGGACGAACATAACGCAGGTTGGATCCTCCACCCCCCGTTGCTCAAATCGCCTTGCCATCACCGAGTACGGCGTACTCGCGGCTACAAAAGGCGCGGGTCGGTCTCACCAATCTTGTTCTGGCATTCAAGCCTGGATATTTCTCTTACACCCATTCCTATCACAATAATAGCGGGTCTTTCCTGGGCACACCAGTACTTCCTGCTACTCTCTTCGCAGGCGGACACCGCAAATAACACAAATGTCAGGGGTCTTTCCTGGCTACCATGCCAGTACTTCCTGTTACTCTCTTCACAAGTGGACTCCCCATGAACTTTAAGCATTACAAAGGGTATTTCCTGGAATTCCAATCCAGTACTTCCTGCTACTTCCTTTCACAGGTCGAACCCAACAGCACAAGCAGCGCAAGCATTATACGGGTATTTTCCTGGACCACCACTACAGTACTTCCTGCTACTTTCTTTCATAGGTCCAACCCATCGACTCCTAAACTACGCGTTTATCACGGAGTCTTCTCCGGTTCGTATGCAACATCACCAATCCAGACCAACCTGTCCAGATTGGCTTCACACAACATGCCTATTCCGTACTCCATTTCCGGATCTATATGCCAATAAAGGGGATTCCATGAATCAACCCAAAAGACTCTCAACATCAGCCACCCTTTGGTTGCGGAATCATGCATATGCCAAAAAGGAAGCATTCATATGGCTAAGAATAAAGGTCATTACCCTTGAGGTCCGTTTCGGTGCCATGAACTCCTAGCTTGCTCGAAATAACCGCAAAAGCTTTTCCTCCGCAACGATGGCCTCGAATCTCAGCTTAACACTCTCAAGCTCCACCAGAGATCAACCCCTCTTCTTCTTTCCCCTTCTTCCTTTCCCTTTCTCTCTCTAGAAGTTTAGAAAGATGAAGGCAAAATAAAAATGAGTCTTCCTTCTCACTTTTCGTCCTTAAGGAAATAGGGAAGGCTCTCAGCTATTAGATCCAATTGAAGAAGAATGGACGGCCACGAAACCGCCTTATCCCAAAACAGGTCACGCCCAGGGTTCATGCCCGTGACAGCCCGGTCATGCCCATGACATAGGGCATGTACCTCACTCGAGACCTACTCGAGAGGACTTACTCGAGAGAAAACCAACTAATCGAGTACTCGGATTTGACATGCCCGTGTCGAATGACACGCCCGTGGCACCGCCCTCTTACTCGAGTACTTTTCCACTTACTCGAGAGAACAGTGTCAACCTCTCGACACAGCGGGACACGCCCGTGTCACAGGCCGTGTACCCCATACTCGACGTTCATCGAGCGTAGTTCGTCGAACACAGGGGGACACGCCCTCCTCGAATGGTACACACCCATGTAACCTAGCGTGTTCCCGCGTTCGACGAACGTGGAACGCAGTTCGTCGAACTCATTTTTCGTCGAACGTACGACGACTCCGCACCCGAGAAGGACATGCCCTGGGATACGCCCGTGTCCCAGGCCGTGTCACCCAAAATTTTGCCTGCTGAAAAATTGTGCTGTTACAACCCTCCCCTCCTACCAGAAATTTCGTCCTCGAAATTTGCACACAGGAAGGCAATCAACAACTAAAAAGTCATAACATCATAATTTCTTGTTACAATCACTTTTCACTATCCACTCAGTTATAGAAATAGCTCGGGAAATTCAGCTCGCATGGTCTGCTCTCGCTCCCATATAAGCTCTTCACGACCGCAGTTGTCCCACCGGACTTTAACCATCCCGACCGTCTTGTTCCGCAACTATTTCTTGGCTCGATCCTCGATCTGAATGGGTCTAACTCTCGTTGTTAGCCCGTACTATACCGGTAAGAGATCATCCGTGATCACTTGAGCTGGACCTTTAACGGCCTTCCGAAGCACTGAGATGTGAAACAATCATGTAATCCACCCAAGTCTGCTGAAAGAGCTAGCCGATACGCAGCCTCTCCGATTCGCTCAACCACTTCAAATGGACCCAAATATCTTGGACTCAACTTTTTCAAACGTCGAATCCTGGATATGCCTTTGAAGGGCTTGATCTTCAAGTAGACCCAATCGCCTACCACGAACTCCACGTTCCGGTGCTTGGCATTGTGGTACTTCGCTTGACGATCTTGGGCTATGAGTAGCCTCTCTCGAATAGCACGAATGGTTGAGTTTGCTCCATCAACTTCATTACGATTATAAACTTTAGCTTTGCCTACTTCTACCCAAGCCAAGGGAGTACGCCACTTCCTTCCATATAGAGCTTCATACGGTGCCATCCCGATGCTCGCCTGGTAGCTGTTATTATAGGCAAACTCTACAATGTAGAGATGATCTTCCCATCTCTTTCCAAAATCGAGGGTGCACATTCGGAGCATGTCCTCCATCGTTCTGTTGGTTCGTTCAGTTTGGCCGTCCGTTTGGGGATGAAAGGTCGTACTGAAAGTCAACTTCGTGCCCAATAGCTAGTGAACTTGTCACCAATCCCTTGACGTGAATCGCCCATCTCGATCACTCATGATGCTCTGAGGAACACCATGGAGACATACAATCTGTTCCACGTATAGCTTTGCCAAACTTTCTACCGAATCATCCCGCCTATTCGGGAGGAAGTGTGCCACTTTTGTCAGCCGATCAACAATCACCCAGATGGAATCGTTCCCTCGCTGAGATCTCGGCAACCCATGCACGAAATCCATGGAAATATCGTTAAATTTCCACTCTGGAATCAGCAACGACTTCAAATAACCGCCCGGTTTCTGGCATTCCGCCTTCACCATAGCACAGGTTTGGCATTTGGCCACATAAAGAGCAACATATTTCTTTAGCCCTGGCCACAAGAACAACGTTTTCATATCTCGGAACATCTTCGTGCTCCCTGGGTGGATTGAGTACTTCGTGTTGAAGTGTTAGACCGGGCGGCCTGGCGGTCCAGTGAGGCGGGTTGTTGACCGCGTGGTCAGGCGGTTCCATTCCAGCAGGTTCGTGTTCTGACTGTTGCTGTTTGTAGTCCGAGCGGTCTGGCGGTCTCTCTCAGAAGTTTGGAGACCGGGCGGTCTAGCGGCCTCCTATTACGGCATGTTCTCTTCCTGCTGGAGTTGCCGAGCGGTTAGCCCATTTGTCTAACCGCGCGGCCTGTGCGGTCTCTTTATTGTCTAGCCTCTCAGCCCTGTAAATTTTTAGTCCCACATTGTTTGTTTGTACTCTCTCCTATCTCCTCCATTCTATAAAAGGGAGGTCATATCTTTGTAAAGATCATCTTTTTTGGATAATAAAATTTCAATTATTCAAAACTTCTGTCCGTTTGTTAGCTGCATGTTCGCTACTTTTACATGGTATCAAAGCACTCGGTCCTTTCCACCTGACTACGCTCTCTCTGCACGTGCGGCTTGTTTCTTCTTCCCGCGACCTGTTCTCGCGACTTGTTTTCTCTTCTGACCGCTGTACTGTTCGTGCGGCTTCTCCCTGTTCGCGGGCTTTCTTTCGGTCTGTTCTCGACCTGTTCTCCTGGGTCCTTTGCTTCCTCTTCTCTTCTGTTCGCTCAGACTTTTTCAGTTCGCACGACCTCTTACCATGTGCCTTGATCTGCTTCCTGGCCGCTGGTGTTCCTCCACCGTGCCGCTGCAGCTTCTTCCCTTTAGCCCGCTGCGGTTTCGTCCTTGTTCGCTGCGGTTTCTTTCTCGTGTCCCGGCCTCCTCCTTAGGTCGTGCGGGTTGCTATCCTTTTTCTCTCCCCGCGGATTCTCTTCTTCTCGCGCGGTTTCCTGCCTTCTCTATGGCCACTTTCGGTCCCTCCACCCCCGTTATCTCTACCTCCACCACTCCTGCAGCTCCTCCTCCTCCTACTCCTTCGGGCAACCTTGACATGCTTTCTAAGCTCGTTGGCTCCAACTATCCCGATTGGAGCGTTTCTTTCACCTTTCTTCTTCGCTCTCAGCACAAGCGTCATCACCTCACCGATGACCCTCCTCCTCTTACGTCTCCTGAATTTGATGACTGGGATGCGAGTGATGCCCTTGTCCACACTTGGTTGGCCAACATCCTCTCTGATGTGTGCCTTCCCGTCATTCGCCATGATGAGACATTCAAGGCCGCCTGGCTTCACCTCGTTGCTCTCTATTCGAAGGGGGGCCAGACGTCCCGCATTTATACTCTTTATGCAGACCTCTTCGCCCGCCCCTCCATGTCTCCTGCTGCGGCTTATCAGCAGGTTCAGGCTCTTGGCGCAGAGATCCTACAGAATCGCCGCTTCTCCGCGGACTTGGCCGACCAGCACAAACACTTCCAGGAACTCCTGGTTGTTTGTTATCTTCTCCGTCTTCCCGATTCTTATGATATGATCCGCCAGCAGATCTTGGGTGAGGCGGAATCACCTACCTTGGATGCCACCGCGGCTCGCATTGCTCGCTGTTACTTCGCTGCTACAGCAGCCTCTATTGGCCTCTCCTCCTTCCCAGGACTCCTATGCTCACCAGGGGGGGGGGGGGGGGTCCTAGTGGCCGCAGCCACTCAGGCGGGCGTGGTTCGTCCAGGTTCCTCTGCTCTCACTGTGGTCGTACCGGCCATTCTGTTGACCGCTGCTGGCAGAAACATCCTCATCTTCACCCTTCTGGTGATGCTCCTTCCTTGACCTCCGCCTCCTCTCGGCCGTCCGCCTTTGTGGCCACGACTTCAGGTAGTGCCCACGTCGTTACCCAAGGTAAATGGCTGATTGACTCGGGTGCTACAAATCATATGACTGGCAACCCTCATTGCTTCTCTCTCCTTGAAACGCATGACCGCCTATCCCCGGTTCGTGTGGCGGATGGTTCACCGTCCCCGGTGCTTGGGACGGGCATGGTTCAAGTTACCCCGTCACTTCGCTTGGAGGACACTCTCTGAAAGATATTGTACCTACTCACCTAGAGGGGGGGGGTGAATAGGTGAGTTAAATCTTGTTAACGTTTTAGGCAGAATTCAGATTATATCACAGAGTTATAATTACTTTATCACATCAAACATCAGCAAACACAAAATCACACAAGCACACAGTAGACACAGATTTATAGTGGTTCCCCAAGGTTTGGGTACATCCACTTTCCCCCTTCGCCTATCTAGTAGTGTACTAGATTCGGCCAAACTCCTCCACTATCTCAGATCCTCAGATCTTACACTCAGAACCCCAAAAATAGGTTCCTACAGCTCAGGCCCAAGGCCCTATAACTCAGCTTCTTCACAAAGCCTACACCCAGCTTCTTCACAAAGCCTACACTCAGCCACAAGGCCTACACTCAGCCACAACAGGCCTACACTCAGAGATACAGATCTCCTACACTCAGGCACACAGGACCTACCACTCAGCCTTTATAATTACAGGCTTACAACTCAGATCCCTAAGGATCCTACAAGATAATATGAATACAAAATGAAAATACCTACAACTCTGAATAGAGAGATGAGTTGATAGGTTCTTGATGAGTTCTTGGAAGAACTCTGCTGAGATCAACCTCACTTGGCTTTTCTTCAAAGCTTCTTGAATGTAGAACACAATAAGGTTGATCTTCTCTGCAGCTGATCCTTGATCTCTGCAACTTAAGATTCAGAACAAAGTCTGAACCCTTCTTCTCAGCCTGGTTCCAACGTCTGTCTTCTTGGATGGAGCTCTCTCTCTCCAACTACTTAGAACTTCACTTGAAAGTCTTCAATGAATTGCCTTTCAACAACTTCATCAATCATTAGTTTATGTAGACAGTATAAGCCTATTTATAGGCCTTCTTCATGGTGACCGGCTGATCCGGTTCCTAACTGATTTCTGACAACTCTGACAGGTGCAGTAGACCGGCTGGAATGGCAGCTGTCAAGTCATCCAGTCAGTTCTTGAAATTTCTGTAACTGTCTGAAAGTGTCGAGACAGTCTGTCTTTAAGTGTCGACACTTATAGACCAAGTGTCGACACAAGTTTTCTAAGTGTCGACACTAGCCTTCAAGGTGTCGACACAACTCCTTGTGTTGTAGAATTCACTTCTCGACACAGCTTCTTCATCATGTGTCGACACTGATATTGTGTGTCGACACAAGTCCTTGTTCTTCAGAACATTGCTGAATTCTTGTAAGTGTCGACACAACTCCTTTGTGTCGACACATCTTCATGTGTTGAACTTGTTCAGTGTCGACACATCTTCTTGGTGTCGACACTTGTCTTCTGTGTTGATACTTACTGAGTGTCGACACTTCTCCTTGTGTCGACACAACTTCTTCTGTTGAGACTTTAGCTGAGTGTCGTCACATCTCCTTTGTGTCGACACTTGTACTTAGAATTTATAGAACTTTGCTAAGTGTCGACACAGCTCCTTGTGTCGACACATTTTTCATCTGTTGAGTCTTCTGCTGAGTGTCGACACATTCTTTCTTGTGTCGATACTTTCTTCAAGTGCTGAGTCTTCTGCTGTGTGTCGACACATTCCTCTGGTGTCGACACTTATACTTAGACTCTGCTGACTTTTGCTGAGTGTCGACACAGCCACCAAGTGTCGACACTTTCTGATGTAGACACAGTTCCTCTGGGTGTCGACACTGCTTCTAAGTGTCGACACAGCTTCACTGGACTTTTCTTCATTAAGTGTCGACACAGCTCCTTGTGTCGACACTTTCTGTCTGGTGTCGACTCTACATCCCTGGTGTCGACACAATTACTCCAAGTGTCGACACTGCTTGCCTGGGTGTCGACACAAGTCTTCTTAAGTGTCGACACTTTCCCTCTGGATGTCGACACATGGACTTAGAATCTTTTCTGCTTTCCCTGCTAATACTTAACCTGCACAACTAAACTTAAAACACATCAAATACATTTTGATGTATATCATTGAGTAGGGTGAGGCTTCTTCAAATCAGGTACATTTAAACCAATGTACCCAACAATCTCCCCCTATTTGGAGAAGTCATAACCCTTAGTCAATGATATACACCATACAGAATGAAATCATAACATGATGTAAAGCAGGATTATATAACAGGGCAAACATAAACATGTATTAAACAAACATGTATACATAGATATCATCTCAGAACAATTATGAAATAGATTTATCACACAACACATTGTTCTAACAGCTTTGTCATATTCATTTTCCAAAAGTTTACAAAGTGTTTTAAAATCAAAAGATTACAATTGTAAACTTAGGATAAATCTATTCTATTTTTGCTCAGCATCTTTGATCGCTATACCTTTTCCAGACTGAATTGGCTTGCACAGGGGCTTCAGCATCTTCAGCAGCAACAGGCTTTTTTCCTTTCAGCTCCTTCTTCTTCAGCTCTTCAGCTTTAATTTTCTGCCTCTCAAAGTAATGATAAGGCTTGGGAAAGTACTTGTTAGGCTCCTGGGCAGTAGGAGGTAGCTTTCCCATCTTTACCTTTCTTCTATATTGCACTATGGCTTCTTGCCTAGATTCATGCTTTCTCCATTCTAGTTCAGAAAACCATTTGTTTCTGTCTTGAACATTATCTTTGGCAGCCTTCCAAGCAGTCAAAATAATATTTCTTGAAGTGGGGCTCCACTGCTCAAAATCAGGCCTTTGTTCAGCTTGCTTCCTGAACCTCTTCTTAGACAATCTAGCTTCTTATTCAGCTTGTTCTTTCAGTATAGCTTCCTGTAAAGCCTCAGATACTGGCTGAACCACCTTGTCTATGATGACATTTTCCTTTCCCTCTGGTGGGCTATACATTGTCTGGATATCAGCTTGTACCATATCAAAGTCTGATGGAGGATAGATTACTTGAGCTACTTCAGGTTGCTCACCTCCAAGATAGGCAGGATTAACTCCAGACTCTGCTACATTATCATCATCACATAAAGGAGGATAACCAAGAGTAGCTCTGATAGAATTAGAAATCCACTTGGCATGATCAGAGCTGGCTTTGACTAACACCCTCACCCCCTTTATGACTTCTCTTTCCATGTGATCTCTTAAATCATCTTTCTGAAATCTGATTTGGGCATTGAGATAATTGACTCCATCCTTGTAGAAAGGTTTTAACCTCTGGAGTTTTTCAGTGATGAGCTTCTGAGAGTCTTGAATAGCATTTGTAACAGCAGTTAAGCTCTCTTGCAAGTTCTTATCAAAAGTTTCTTTGGCTGTAGCACTTTCTGCAGACTGTGCAGTGGCTATATTCTTTATCTCAGTGACAATGGCATTATGAGAAGCTGTCAAATTATCATTCATTCTGATTTGATTCTCCAGTACATAGCCTTGCTTTACTTCAAGTTCATCTACTTGAGCTTTTATCTTCTCTTGATGAGTAGCTAAATAGACTACTACATTCCCTCCCTTGTGAAAGCAGTCAGTCATCTCCTTCTTATTAAGATTCATCTCAAATCTTATAGACTTTATGTCTTGGGCCAAATCAAACTGTAAAGACTTATGCCCCTCATCCATATATGTTTCTATAGCTTTCCTGTGCTCATCAAGCTTAATTTGCATAGCAACCATCAGAGCACTGTAATCTACAGTTGGTGCTGGCTGTAGTGCAGACTGTGGTGCTATAGTTTGTAGAGCTTTCTTATAAGTTTGGCTCCTCCTCTTGAATACTTGAAATTTCCTTTTCTTAGCTCTGGCTGCCTCCTCATCTTCAGATGCTGATGTACTTGCAATTTCTACCCTCTCCCTAGGTAGCTCCTCATCACCCTTGGGCTTCTCAGACTCTTGCCTTGTAGTTTCTTCTAGTATTACCACTGGCTCCCCCTCAACTTGAGACTTCTCTCCCTCAGCAGCAGCACTGTCCTTTTCAAGGTCTACTTGATCCAGATTAAGGAAGAGATCTTCCATAGTAAATTCTTGTTGAGGCAGTGATGGAGATTCTCTTGGCTCATCAACAACTTGATCAGATACTTCTTGACCTGCAACAGATGTGTCCTCCATGACAACATCTGGGGGTTGACTATCAAACTGAGGTTGCTGATTAACATCAGATAAGTTTTTAATTAAGACTTCACTATCAATAAGGAAATCTAATTGATTGATTTCTGAGATTACCTCAAGGATGGTTTGAGTGGCTTGTTCACTTTCTAGTGGAGTTGGCTCCTCCACTATTAGAGGCTCCCCCTGGATAGTATCCTGGTGTATAGGGCTAGCTTGAGGTAGCTCCCCCTGCCTCTCTGCAACTTCTTGTTGAGCTGGAGACTTCCCAGCATCTCCAGTGTCTTCTTTATCAGGAGAGAAGACAACTTGTTCTTCTGAACTGCTAGATGATTCTTGAGCCACTAGGGCTGTTTTCTTCTTCTTCTTTAGGGGTGTTACTTTCTCAGGAGTAGGCATCTCCTTAGTTAAAACTCTGTCCCACCTAGAGAAGAGTCTCATGTCCATTTTCCTCATATGATTGATTTTAGTGCCTGCAGCTCGACTCATAACTTCTGGTATACTACCAGCCAAGTATAGACTTAATATCCTACCCAAATTAGGCTTCTTCAGACTTTCTTTAATCTTATCAAAGACAACAACAGACCAATCTGTGTTCACTATGAAGATTATCCTTGTCATAAGATTGAACATATGGGCTGTGACCCTGTCATGCCCTCCAGGCTTACTCATGATCACTTTTCCAGCAATTTCAGATAGAAATTTTCCCTGGCTGTTCATGCACTTCCTATTGAATACAGATCCAATTTTCAGCTTGGAATCTAGACCACACCAAGTTAATGCTTCTCTGGTCTTAGAAACAGTAACTTCATCCTCTTCCTTTGTCCTTGGTAGGTTTAGAACCTTCCTTAAACTCTTTGGTGAGACCTTCACCTTTTCTCCATGAACCCTAGACTTGATCTTGAATCCAAATTCGTCTAGGGTAGCTCCATTCAGAAACTCTAGAACTTCTTTCTTCCAAATCTTCATTGGCTCTGAAACAAGAAAATCTAACCCCGAGTTTGCGACTAGGGTTACCACATCCTTGATTTCTTATTCTGCATCGTCAAATGCATGCCGCACCAGTTCATAGCCTTCATTCACGTTCTCCTCAAGCTTTGGCGCCATTAGGGTTTGAAGAATTTAAATTGAGAGAAGAGAGGTGTCGACACACAAGTTCTGTCTCGAAACTTTGGTGAGCGTGTCGACAGACAATGGAGAAATCCTATTTATACCTTTCTAGGTTTGAAGATGAAAGGGCGGGTTAACGAACTTAAATTGTGTCGACACTGTTGAAAAGTGTCGACACAAACTTACAATGTCTCGACACCTATGTGTCGACACAAGTATAGTAAACATATATATGTGTAGACACTTGTTTATGTGTCGACACCACTCAGCTCGACACATAGTCGAGATATTACTTCACTAATTCTGCATAAAGTCTAAGTGTCGACACCACCTTGGATGTGTCGACACCTTCTCTATATGTGTCGACACTCATTTTCTGAAGTGTCGACACCAACATCATAGATGTGTCGACACCTTTTCTCTGAAGTGTCGACACTAATTTTCTGTCTCGACATAGACAACTCTGTGTGTCGACACTATCTTACTTAGCCATTTCTATAAACTTATTCTAAGTTTATCATACCTAATTCAATTTTGAATCTATTGAATTTGATTTCTTCTAGGGGCTTAGTATACATATCAGCTAGTTGATTATCTGTATTTACATACTCTAGTGATATATCTTCTTTTTCTACATGTTCCCTTAGAAAATGATATTTTATTTCAATATGTTTAGTTCTGCTATGGAAAACAGGATTATTTGCAATTGATATAGCACTTGTAGAATCACAAAACAGTGGTGTTCTACTTACTTGAATTCCATAATCCTCAAGCTGATGTTGTATCCATAGAAGTTGAGCACAGCAACTTCCTGCAGCCACATATTCTGATTCTGCTGTGGAGATAGCCACACTTGTTTGCTTCTTGCTACTCCATGAAATCAGTCTTCCACCTAGGAATTGACAGGTTCCAATTGTACTTTTTCTGTCTTCTTTGCAGCCTACAAAGTCTGCATCTGAATAACTTGTTAGTTCAAAATCTCCATTCCTAGTGTACCAAAGGCCTAGATAAGGAGTGCCCTTTAGATATCTCAGTATCCTTTTGACTGCTGTCAAATGAGACTCTTTAGGGCATGCTTGGTACCTAGCACAGACACATGTATCATACATGATATCTGGTCTACTTGCAGTCAAATAGAGTAGGGAGCCAACTATCCCTCTATACAAAATCTTATCTATAGGTTTCCCTGCATCATCTTTGCTAAGAGACATACTTGATCCCATAGGAGTCTTCATGGTACTGGATGAATCCATACCATACTTCCTTATCAGTTCTAGGGTGAACTTAGACTGGCATATGGATAAACCATTCTCAGTCTGTCTAACTTGGAGACCCAAGAAGAACTTAAGTTCCCCCATACTGCTCATTTCAAACTGTCCTTGCATTAGTTTTGCAACCTTTTTGTAAAGACTACTTTCAGTAGACCCAAATATGATGTCATCTACATATATTTGGACTAGTATGATCTTGCTTCTGGATTCCCTAAGGAATAGAGACTTGTCTATTTTCCCCCTTGTGAACTTATTCTCAATGAGGAAACTAGACAGGGTTTCATACCAAGCCCTAGGGGCTTGTTTTAACCCATACAATGCCTTCCTAAGTCTATAGACATAATTAGGTTGAGTTGAATCAACAAAACCTGATGGCTGTTTCACATATACTTCTTCTTTCAGATTACCATTCAGAAAGACTAACTTAACATCCATTTGGTAAACTTTAAATCCTTGAAAGGTTGCATAGGCCAGGAACATCCTTATGGCTTCCAGTCTGGCTACTGGAGCAAAGGTTTGATCAAAATCAATACCTTCTTCCTGCCTATATCCTTTAGCAACCAATCTTGCTTTGTTCCTGACAATTACTCCATGTTCATCCATCTTGTTCCTAAAGATCCACTTGGTTCCAATTATGTTGTGGTCTTTTGGTTTAGGAACAAGCTCCCAGACTTTGCACCTCTTGAACTGATTCAGCTCTTCTTGCATTGCCTCAATCCAATAAGGGTCTAGGATGACATCTTCAAACTTCTTTGGCTCTACTTGGGATAGAAAACTGGAGTAGAGTGCTGCACTCAGATTTCTGCTCCTTGTTTGTACCCCTTGTCTTAGATCACCAATGATTTGATCTGCTGGATGATCTCTAAGATGCCTATTAGCTGGAGGCATCCTGGCTTCAGGTTGAACTTCTTCAGTTTCTTCATCTTGCTGCACTCCTTGAACTTCTTCTGTATTAGGTACATGTAGTACTCCCCCTGGAAAACTTCCACTATCTTTTACCTGCTGTCTTGTAGTAGGTCCTTCTTCTATAGTGAGCTTGTCCATTTTCTCATTCACACCTGTGGAGCTGCAAATACTACTAGACAACTCATTGTTAATAAGTCTAATTTCATCAAATACTACATGTACAGACTCTTCTACAACTTGAGTAGACAAGTTGTAGACTCTATAAGCCTTACTATTATTACTGTACCCAACAAAGATCCCCTCTTGGGACTTGGCAGCAAACTTAGTCAAGTAAGACTTTCCATTGTTAAGTATAAAGCACTTACAACCAAAGATCCTGAAGTAGGATAGGTTTGGTTTTCTGCCTTTCACAATATCATAGGGGGTCTTGTTGTGGCTTTTAGTAATGGTAGCACTTTTAATTACATGGCATGCAGTATTAACTGCCTCAGCCCAGAAATATTCTGGGAGTGATGTATCACTTAAAAGGGTTCTAAAAGCCTCAATCAAGGTTCTATTTTTCCTCTCAGCAATGCCATTTTGCTGAGGTGTTCTTGGTGAAGAAAACTCTTGAAATTTTCCAAATTCTTCACATAGTTTTGCCATACTATCAGACTGAAATTTAGTACCATGGTCACTTCTTATCTTGACCACAGTACTGTCTAGTTCATTCTGAATTTGTTTGACAAAGCTATAGAAGATACTAGGTGTTTCAGACTTCTGTCTAAGGAAGAACACCCAGGAAAACATTGAGTAATCATCTACAACCACAAAGGTATAGACCTTCCTACCTAGGCTGTGAACTGGCATAGGACCAAAGAGATCCATATGCAAGAGATATAAACACCTCACAGCATCTTTGTTTTCAATGTTATTAAAGCTGGATCTAGTCTGCTTGCCCTTTTGACAAGCTGAACATATCCTATCTTTAATACACTTAACTTGAGGACCATTCCTCACTAACTCTTTGCTATAGAGTTGGCCAATTATCTTGTAGTTAAGATGGGCTAGCCTCTTGTGCCATTTGACACAATGAGATACTTTCTCATCAGCTACAAGACACACTGGAGAACCATTGGTCTCACACATAATGTCTAGGCAATAGACATTTCTTTTTCTATAACCTGTCAAAATGATCTCTTGATCATTTGACCTCCTGATATGACAACCATTTTTGACAAATGAGATGTCATATCCTAAATCACTCAATTGACTTAAACTAATAAGGTTATGTTTCAAACCTTCAACATAAGCCATTTGAGTAATAGTAATATGGGTGCTAGAAATGTTACCAAAACCCTTGATGGTTCCTTTTTCAGAACCACCAAAGGTGACTTTAGGACCATCCTTGATTGGTGTGAAGTCCTTTAGCAATCCCCTAGTTCCAGTCATGTGTCTGGAACATCCACTGTCCAAGTACCATATTGGGGCATGGCCACTTGGACTTACCTGCAAAATAGATTAGTTGACCTTAGAACCCAAAGAATTCTTGGGTCCTTGGTGCTGGTCATGTTGCCTCTTAACAAAGCTACTTGCAGGTCTTCCAACAGGTAGTTTGCTACTAAACTTGGCACTAGAATTATGCCAACAGTCTATGGCATAGTGACCTACCTTACCATAGCATCAACACTCAAACCTATTGTACCTTTGCTTAGGTACATTCTTAGCTGTTTTATCTACAGCTGACTTGTTGAAAGCTGGGGCTTTGCCCTTAGACTTGGACTGAACAGTCCTAGCAGGTTTAGTAAACCCCAGTCCAGTTTTACCTTTTTGATGAACAAATTCATCAATTAAGGGTAGAACAGACTTTGGTTTAGAAAACCTAGCAACTAAATCTCTCTCCTTCTGAAGACTAATCTCCAGACTCTTAATTTGATCATTCTTTAATGCTATAGTCCCCATCTGAATAACAATTATGTTTTTCACTCTGGCTATCTCATTAAGTTTTTGATCAAATAACTTCTCAAAATCAGTTGCAGCCACTTTGAGACTTGCAATCTCCTTAGCCTGACTCTTGGCCAAGGATTTGCTTTTCTTAAATGCTTGCAACAGAACTCTATATTTATCAATCAATTGATGAATATCCTCTTCAGACTCAGATGCACTCTCATCACTTGATGATGATGAATCTGATTCTGAACTAGCACAAGAAATTGAACTTAAAGAACAATTTTGTACCTTACTTGGTCCAGGCTGCTCCTAGATTTTGTCACCTTCTGTCAATGCCATCAGTCCTTGGCACTGACTGTCCTCTTGTTCATATATAGAGTTCATTATCTGGATGAACTCCTCTTCTTCTTCCTCAGCAAACAGTCCTATGTAGCTTCAGCATCTGACTCAGTTTCTGAAGAAGACATGTCTGACAAGCCTTTGTCCTTCTTGGCAACAAAAGACCTTTCCTTCTTGTCCTTGAATTGTGTCTTTTTCTTATCAGTAGATTCTTTTCTCTTCTCAGGACAGTCAGCAACAACATGTCCTTGTTTGTTACAACAATAACAAACTATCTTTGAAGATGAAGTTTTATTTGACTTGGGCTTTCTTCTGTCATTCTTTGATGACCTCTGTGTTGTGGATGGCTTAGTCCTCCACTGTTTATTCTTTAAGAACTTTTGAAAGTGTCTTGTGAAGGCTGCAAAGTCCTCATCACTTTCACTGCTTTCAGACTTTCTGCTTTCTGAATCATCTGACTCAATCTCAGCTACTTTAGGAGGTAGAGTTGGTGACTTACTTCTGTATTTTCTGGGGGCTTCTGTTTTAAATGCCACTGTTCTTTCTTTATTCTCAATTCTGGTAGACTTCTCCTCTTCTTTCCTCACCATCAACTGCATCTCATAGGAAAGCAGTTTTCCAACAGTGTTGGTGGAGGGATATCTGCTAACTTTGCCATTTCCCTTATGGCACAGATCTTGGTGTCCCAATCCTTTGTTAGGGACCTTAGAAACTTATCATTTAGCTCATAATTACTGAACTCTCTTCCATAGGACATTAGTTCATTGATAATCCTATAGAACTTCTTATAGCATTCTGTGATGCTATCAGACCTACCTTGCCTAAAACTTTCATATTCTTGGTTTAACAAGGATTTTCTATCCTGTCTCACTTCTTCTGAACCCTCCATATACACAATAAGAGTATCCCACATATCCTTAGATGTCTTACAGTGTATCAAATTCTGAAAGGTAGCATCATCTATAGCACTCACAATGATATTCTGAGCCCTCTTGTCCATTGTGGCTAGAATTATCTCATCTTTTGTCATCTCAGAGAAGTCCTTAGGTGTTCTCTGGTTTGCATCTAAGACTGAAACCTTCATGGGCACATATGGCCCTTCTTTAACTATGATATATATATTCTAGGGTCTGAGACTTCCATAAATAGTCTCACCCTTTCCTTCCAGATGCCAAAAATTTCTTTTCTGCAAATGGGTAGCTTCATGGATCCAAGTTCCTTATGGTTCTCTGTTGAACCCATGTTTCTTGATTTCACTTAATCTGCCAACAGGATCTACTCAGACAGTTATGTCCTTGTTTTGAGTAACCTCCCTCTGATACCACTTGAAAGATATTGTACCTACTCACTTAGAGGGGGGGGGGGGTGAATAAGTGACTTAAATCTTGTTAACGTTTTAGGCAGAATTCAGATTATATCACAGAGTTATAGTTACTTTATCACAGCAAACAATCAACAAACACAGAATCACACAAGCACACAGTAGACACACAGATTTATAGTGGTTCCCCAAGGTTTGGGTACATCCACATTCCCCCTTCGCCTATCTAGTAGTGTACTAGATTCGGCCAAACTCCTCCACTATCTCAGATCCTCAGATCTTACACTCAGAACCCCAAAAATAGGTTCCTACAGCTCAGGCCCAAGGCCCTACAACTCAGCTTCTTCACAAAGCCTCCACTCAGCTTCTTCACAAAGCCTACACTCAGCCACAAGGCCTACACTCAGCCATAATAGGCCTACACTCAGAGATACAGATCTCCTACACTCAGGCACACAGGCCCTACCACTCAGCCTTTATAATTACAGGCTTACAACTCAGATCCCTAAGGATCCTACAAGATAATATGAATACAAAATGTAAATACCTACAACTCTGAATAGAGAGATGATTTGATAGGTTCTTGATGAGTTCTTGGAAGAACTCTGCTGAGATCAACCTCACTTGGCTTTTCTTCAAAGCTTCTTGAATGTAGAACACAATAGGGTTGATCTTCTCTGCAGCTGATCCTTGATCTCTACAACTTAAGATTCAAAACAAAGTCTGAACCCTTCTTCTCAGCCTGGTTCCAACGGCTGTCTTCTTGGATGGAGCTCTCTCTCTCCAACTACTTAGAACTTCACTTGAAAGTCTTCAATGAATTGCCTTTCAACAACTTCATCAATCATCAGTTTCTGTAAACAGTATAAGCCTATTTATAGGCCTTCTTCATGGTGACCGGCTGATCCGGTTCCTAACTGATTTCTGACAACTCTGACAGGTGCAGTAGACCGACTGGAATGGCAGCTCTCAAGTCATCCAGTCAGTTCTTGAAATTTCTGTAACTGTCTGAAAGTGTCGAGACAGTCTGTCTTTAAGTGTCGACACTTATAGACCAAGTGTCGACACAAGTTGACTAAGTGTCGACACTAGCCTTCAAGATGTCGACACAACTCCTTGTGTTGTAGAATTCACTTCTCGACACATCTTCTTCATCATGTGTCGACACTGATATTGTGTGTCGACACAAGTCCTTGTTCTTCAGAACATTGCTGAATTCTTGTAAGTGTCGACACAACTCCTTTGTGTCGACACATCTTCATGTGTTGAACTTGTTCAGTGTCGACACTTTTTCTTGGTGTCGACACTTGTCTTCTGTGTTGATACTTACTGAGTGTCGACACTTCTCCTTGTGTCGACACAACTTCTTCTGTTGAGACTTTAGCTGAGTGTCGTCACATCTCCTTTGTGTCGACACTTGTACTTAGAATTTATAGAACTTTGCTAAGTGTCGACACAGCTCCTTGTGTCGACACATTCTTCATCTGTTGAGTCTTCTGCTGAGTGGCGACACATTCTTTCTTGTGTCGACACTTTCTTCAAGTGCTGAGTCTTCTGCTGTGTGTCGACACATTCCTCTGGGTGTCGACACTTATTCTTAGACTCTGCTGACTTTTGCTGAGTGTCGACACAGCCTCCAAGTGTCGACACTTTCTGATGTAGACACAGTTCCTCTGGGTGTCGACACTGCTTCTAAGTGTCGACACAGCTTCACTGGACTTTTCTTCATTAAGTGTCGACACAGCTCCTTGTGTCGACACTTTCTGTCTGGTGTCGACTCTGCATCCCTGGTGTCGACACAATTACTCCAAGTGTCGACACTGCTTGCCTGGGTGTCGACACAAGTCTTCTTAAGTGTCGACACTTTCCCTCTAGGTGTCGACACATGGACTTAGAATCTTTTCTGCTTTCCCTGCTAATACTTAACCTGCACAACTAAACTTAAAACACATCAAATACATTTTGATGTATATCATTGAGTAGGGTAAGGCTTCTTCAAATCAGGAACATTTAAACCAATGTACCCAACACTCTCTATGTCCCGAAGTTCCCGTGCAATTTATTATCCGTTACTACTTTAGGCCGGCAACTTCAGTGCTCTGTCTTATTCACTCCCACTTCTTGTTCTTTTCAGAACCCGAGGACCCAGCGGATGATTGCTACTAGGACTGATAGCGGCGGACTCTATTTCCTCGACAATATTTCTGCTCTGTTCGCCTACTCCTCCTCCTCTATAGATCTGCTTCAATGGCATCTTCGCCTTGGAAATCCTCCTCCTCGAATTCTACGACAGCTTCTGCCCCACTTACCTCCGTCTTGTCCTCCGCTCAACTGTGATGCGTGTCAGCTTGGCAAACATCATCGCTCCTCCTTCCCGCCGAAGCAAGGTCGTGGCTCCTCTCGCCCGTTTGATCTCATTCATTCTGATGTCTGGGGTCCTGCTCCTACCCTCACCGTTGGTCGGGGTAGTTCCTACTTTGTAACTTTTATAGATGATTTTTCTAGATGTACATGGGTGTATCTATTAAAAGATCGCTCTGAACTCTTTTCTATCTGGCAATCCTTTTATTTCATGATTAAGACTCAATTTGGCATTTCTATTAAAGTTTTACGCTCTGATAATGCTAAGAAATATCTTAGTCATGAGTTCTCCTCTTTCTTTCGGCAACATGGTCTCCTTCATCAAACCACCTGTGTTTACACCTCCCAGCAGAATGGGGTGGCGGAGCGTAAGAACCGTCACCTCCTTGATGTCGCCGCACTCTCATGACGCAGATACAAGTACCCCGCTCCTACTGGGGCTACGCTGTGCTCCTCGCCTGCTATCTCATCAATCGTCTTCCCTCCACGGTTCTCCACGGCCAGACCCCCTTCTCCATTCTATACCCCCGCAAGGAACCCTTTCCTCTCCCTCTCCGGGTCTTTGGGTGTACGGCTTTCGTTCACACGCCCTCCGCTACCTGCGACAAGCTTTCCCCTCATTCCACCAAGTGTGTCTTTTTGGGGTGCTCTACCACTCAAAAAGGCTATTGCTATTTTGACCCCGTTCTGCGCAAACAATATGTCTCCACAGACTTGACATTCTTCGAGAATGCATCCTACTTCTCTCCTGACTCCTCTCTTCCTCCTGTTGTCTCTGCTTCTCCACCGCCTCTCTCCGTTCCTTCCCCGCCTCTCGACGTCTCCACTCTTACCTCATCTCCTCCTCCGTTTCCTTCACTGTCCGTCTCACCCCCTATCCCTCCACCCTCTTCTCCGTCGCCATCTCTTTAGTCCCGGGCCAGCCTTCTCTGCCAAGAACGCTCCGGTCGCTGAGGCCCCCGTCGACCTGGATCTTCCCATTGCTCTTCGCAAAGGGGTACGGGCGTGTACTCAACACCCGCTTGCGGCAGTTGTTTCCTATGATCGGCTTTCTCCTTCTCGCAGGTGTTTGCCTTGGTTATCTCCGCTGCTACCACTCCCCGTACCTACCAGGAGGCCCTTGCTATTCCTCATTGGAAGTCTGCCATGGATGAAGAGATGACTACTCTTACTGAAAGGGGTACCTGGACCCTTGTTCCTTCACCAATGGGTACTGATGTGGTTGGCTGTCGCTGGGTTTTTGTTGTGAAGTTTCGCCCCGACGGCACTGTGGATCGCTACAAAGCCCGGCTGGTGGCCAAAGGCTTCACTCAGACTTATGACATTGATTACTTTGATACCTTCTCTCCGGTTGCTCGCCTCAGCACCATCCGGGTTCTTCTCTCTATGGCTGTTAATAGGGATTGAGCTATTTCCCAGCTTGATGTCAAGAATGCCTTTCTCTATGGAGATCTTCAGGAGGACGTCTACATGGAGCTACCTCCTGGGTATGTTGATCAGGGGGAGACACGCGTATGCCGTTTGAAGAAGGCCATTTATGGCCTAAAGTAGAGCCCTCGAGCATGGTTCGACAAGTTCAGCGGTATTATGGCTACCATCGGCTTTGTAAGGAGTTCGACCGATCACTCCTTATTCATTCGCAAAACGGCCTCGGGACTGGTGGTTCTGGCAGTATATGTGGATGATATTCTTCTTACTGGCGATGACCAAGCTGGGGTGGACTTGACGAAGAAACACCTCCGTCAACACCTGGTCACAAAGGATATGGGATCCCAAAAATACTTTTTGGGGATAGAAATTTCTCGGAAGCTGGACTCGTTGGTTCTCTCCCAACATAAGTATGCCCTTGACCTTCTACAAGAGGCAGGGTTGACAGGTGCCAAACCGTCCCGGTTTCCCATGGCTATTGGAGAAGACAAAACGTGGACGGATGACTCGCCTCTTCTATCTGATATCACAAGGTACAGACGTTTGGTGGGCAAACTCATCTATCTCACGGTGACCAGACCCAACATCTCCTATGCTGTAGCCAAGGTCAGTCAGTTTATGCAAGCTCCCAGGGAGTGCCATATTCAGTCTGCCTTGAAGATTTTAGAGTATGTCAAAGCAGCACCAGGCAAATGGCTAATCTTTCAGAGGAATGGCCATCTGAGGGTTGAAGCATACTCAGATTCAAGTTATGCGGATGATAAAGGCAATCGTAAATCCACATCAGGTTTTTGTACTTTTGTTGGAGGAAATCTTGTGAGTTGGAAGAGCAAGAAACAGTCTGTTGTCTCCAGATCCAGTGCAGAAGCCGAATATCGGAGTATGACGTCAACCATGTGTGAGTTAAAGTGATTGCGGGCTCTCATGCTTGACCTAGGAGAGGTCTATGACTGTCCTCTTCCTATGTTCTGTGACAACAAGGCCGCTATATATATATCCAAAAATCCGGTCTTCCATGAGAGAACAAAGCATATAGAGGTTGACTGCCACTTCATTCGGGAGGAGATTTTGAAGAAACAGATTTGTACTCCATTTGTCACCTCTGACAAAGAATTGGCGGATATCTTCACAAAACCGGTCTCTACTTCCTTCTTCCACATTTATGACAAGCTGGGCATGATTGATATCTATGCTCCAGCTTGAGGGGGAGTGTTGAAGTGTTAGACCGGGCAGCCTGGCAGTCTAGTCAGGCGGGTTGTTGACCGCGCGGTCAGGCGGTTCCATTCCAGTAGGTTTGTGTTCTGACTGTTGATGTTTATAGTCCGAGCGGTCTGGCGGTCTCTCTCAGAAGTTTGGAGACCGGGCGGTCTAGCGGCCTCCTATTGCGGCCTGTTCTCTTCCTGCTGGAGTTGTAGAGCGGTTAGCCCATTTGTCTAACCGCGCGGCCTGTGCGGTCTCTTTATTGTCTAGCCGCTCAGCCCTGTAAATTTTTAGTCCCACATTGTTTGTTTGTACTCTCTCCTATCTCCTCCATTCTATAAAAGGGAGGTCATATCTTTGTAAAGATCATATTTTTTGGATAATAAAATTTAATTATTCAAAATTTCTGTCCGTTTGTTAGCTGCATGTTCGCTACTTTTACACTTCGTATAATGTGCTTCATATAGCAGTTCTTCCCTCAATTTACCCACATTTGGGACGCACAAATGGCCTTCTTTTCGCAAAAGACCATCATCCCAGGAGAACTTTCCTTCTGGCCCAGCTTTTGCATAGCATAAGAGATCTTTATCCAACTCCGTTGCCCGTCGAACTCGGTTCGCAAGGTCACATTGCACCTCCATCCAGTTCAAACATGCTTTGGCAGTGGAATTCTTGTCAACACAAGAAATCTCTAACGCTTCCAGCTCCTGGATGAGACATTCATCATGCCTCTGCAACCAAGCTGCTCTTGCCGGAGTCCGTCGACTCAAGGAATCTGCGACGACATTGCCTTTTCCTGGAGTATAGTGAATCTCGAAGGTGTAGTCCCTGAGGAACTCCAACCACCTTCGCTGTTGCATGTTCAGGTCCTTATGCTCCAAAAGGTATTTCAGGCTCTTGTGATCTGTATAGATCTCCACCTTCACACCATAAAGATAGTGTCGCCACAGCTTTAGTGCAAATATCACCGCCTCCAACTCAAGATCATGGACAAGATAGTTCCGCTCGTGCACTTTCAGCTGGCGTGAGCCATAAGCAATCACCTTTCCATTTTGCAGAAGCACGCAGCCTAAGCCGTTCCCTGAAGCATCACTGTAGATTACAAATCCATCGGTACCACATGGCGATGACAACACAGGCGCCGTGGTCAACCGAATCTTCAGCTCTTCAAAAGCTCGTTCGCACTCTGGCAACCAAACGAACTTCTGTTCTTTTCGCGTCAGCGTGGTTAGCGGCAAAGCAATCCGCGAGAAGTTTTCAACAAATCTTCGGTAGTAGCCTGCTAGTCCAAGGCAGCTCCTGACCTCGGCCACTGAAGAAAACACTTGCCACTCCTCTATGGCCCTTATCTTCGCTGGATCCACTGCTATGCCCACTCCACTCGCCACATGGCCCAGAAAAGCCACCGACGCTAGCCAAAATTCGGACTTCGAGAACTTGGCATAGAGCTGATTCTGCCTCAATGTATTCAACACCAACCGCAAATGCTTCTCATGACCGGCTTCCGATCTCGAGTACACTAGGATATCATCAATGAACACTATCATGAACAAATCCAGGTACTCGCGGAATATGCGGTGCATCAAGTCCATAAATACCGATGGCGCATTACACAGCCCAAACGGCATGACCGTGAACTCGTAGTGCCCGTACCGCGTTCCAAATACGGTTTTGGGAATATCTTCTTCCCGTATCCTCAACTGGTAATAACCAGATTTCAAGTCCAACTTGGAGTAGACGGTCGATCCCACTAGCTGATCGAACAATTCATCAATAAGTGGAATCAGATATTTATTCTTCTCGGTCAGCTTATTCATTTCGCAGTAATCAATACATAACCGCAAGCCATCGTCTTTCTTTTTTACAAAAAGCACAGGGGCGCTCCAAGGAGACATTCTTGGGCGTATATAACCCTGCTCAAGTAACTCTTATAGTTGGACCTTCAACTCGGCCATCTCCTTAGGCGCGACGCGATATGGCGAGCGGGCCACAGGTTTCACACCTAGCACCAACTCGATCGTGAAGTCAATCTCACGCTGGGGTGGTAACCCAGGGAGATCCTTGGGAAACACATCTGCAAATTCCGACACAATCGGAACATCACACACACTGGACTTAGGCTCAACAGCCTGAATCAGGGCGAAGTAGCACTCCGCACCCTTCCGAACAGCCTTCAAGACTTGGAGTGCAGACAACAACGTCCCACCCACTCCTCGCATACCCACGAACTTTGTCTCCTGTTCGGTATTCTAGCCCAATGTGATCTCTTTGGACTGACAATCAATCAAGGCATTCTGCTCCGCAAGCCAATCCATACCAAATATCACGTCGAATTCCGATATCGGCAATATAGATGCAGTCAAACTGAAATCCCGACTTCCTATGTTGACCGCCACATCGCAAGCTTGATCCGCAAGCATCCAACAGCCATTCGGCAACACCACTTTGACGCTATCTGTCTTCACACGACTAGGTATCCCAAGCCGCGCTATAAACTCGCTAGACAAAAAATAATGCGACGCACCTGTATCAAACAGTGCTTGCGCCAGCATGTCCCGAATCATCACAAAGCCTGTGACAATCATGTCACACACAAGCCGCATACACATATGCATTAAACAAAACATACAAGCAATATGATACTCAAAACTAAACTCGTACCTGTGACGACGTCACTCTGCTTGATGGCCTCTTGCAGGCCAAGATTGTAGACTCGGGGCTGCGCCTGCGAGGCAGAGGATTCCACCACCGCCTTTCCTTTTTCCGCATATGACGCTCCCGCCTTCTTTTCACTCTTTGGCGGCACCCGACAATCCCGAGCTATATGCCCCACCCGTCAACAATTGAAGCACGTACGAGTATCCGGCTTTGAGGTGGCCCCCGACGTTTCTCCCGATGCAACTGAAGAAGGAGCTTGTCCCGCCGTCTTGGGCCACTTGCCCCATTTCTTATTATAAAATGACTTCGTCGGTCGGGGCACTTTCCACTCCGGCTGTGTCACAGCCAATGCCCTCTTCCCCTGCACCCTTTTCATGTCTTTTTCCAGCGCGCTTGCAGTGTCGACCAACGCCTGGAAGCCTTGGTTCACAGAAATAGAGAGCAGGAACCTCAGCTCGTCCCGCAGTCCTTCGTAGAACCTATTTGTCTTCCTTTGCTCATCAGCAAAAATAGAACCCGCATACCGCCCCAAGCGTGTAAACTCATACAGGTACGCGTCAACACTACCATCACCTTGCGTCAGCCTTTGTAATTCATTCTCCATGGCAATCTGTTGCGCCGCCGGGAGGTGCTTCGCCAGGAAGAGCCGAGAGAATTCTTCCATCGATACTTGTGTTAAGGGATGACCCGCCAAGTGATGCAGCTCCATCTCGTCCCACCACAATCTAGCCTCTCCTTCAAGTAGGAAGGTAGCTAGGGTGACTTTCTGATGCTCCTCCATTCCAATCTCCATCATAATCCACTTAATGCGCGATAGCCAATCCTCAGCCTGCGTAGGGGATCCCGCTCCCAAATACATAGGCAGATGAAAACTCATAAACCGCGTCAACTGCTTCTCAGCGGCTCGAGGATTCACAGCCACAATAGGTTCTGGCCTCGCCTCCACCTGTTCTGGCCTCACGGCCGGCTGCGCCTGCCCTTGCGCCTGCCCAACCAGCTATCCTTGAACCATAGCAAACAAAGCCTCAGCAATTTGTCGCACAGTTTCTGCAGACGGCGGAGGTGTAGGCACCTCAGCTGGTGCCATACTTTCATCCGAACGCTGGGGCTCCGATTGCCCCGCACCACTCCGTGTCACCTAAAGGGGACAAGACACACACATTAGTGACCTTACACAAGCAAACATCACAAAAAAGGAATGCGTAGGTTCCTCAAACACAAGAATTTGCATTCCTATCATCGACATTCAGGAGTTCAAATGTGTTAACTTGGTTTGCACAGACACGTGCTCGCCACCCCATAAAAGAAGTCGACCACGACTTCGAGAGGAAAAGACCGAGACAGCTGATAGCAAAAATGTAACAACCCCATCCGTTTATATGGTATATATTAGAAGGTCTGGCCGGGGCCCCACAACATATATCACAAAACAGGCGGTGAAATTACGGGATGATACCAGAGTAGCTGATGCGTGTAATACGGCAAGCGCACCGGTCACACAAGTAATAAAGTTTTGGGAATAAATCCCCAAGTGTCGGTCTCTTGAGGAATGCAATTAGCGTAGAACGGCAACAGTACCGAGAATATCGTTATGAGAGTTAAAAATAGAACAAAAAGAAATAGCGAACTAGGGAGATTGTGGATGTTTGATCTACTGAACTAGTAAAAGCTATGCGGGTCGACGGCACCGCTTCGCAAGGTGAAGTGGGTTTGTCGGCCGCTATGCCGAACTTCAGTTGGGCGAGTGGAAGGGAAGCTAATGGATTGCAGCGTTCTTGTGTGGATTGCAATCGGACAAGGCGCAGGAATGAAGTGGATGTGGGGTGAGCGAGGCGCATTCACAGACAGAACTCACAAGCATAAGAAGAAACTAACATTCCATTAACTAGAAAGTAAACTTGATGTTCAAGGATGGAAATGTTCGTTACACTGCTCAAAACATTCATAACACATATGAAGGGGAAGAGGAGTAAACCAAAAGAGAATGAAGATCCACCGCGGGTCGTGGCCGGAGTACCGAGTTGTCAATCCGCTTCCGGGCTCAGCCCAAGGAGGCTTCCGGTACCAACGATCTGTCACCTCGAAGGCCTTTAAGTCCGTTCTCTAGGTTATCTACTTCACCAACTCTGCAGGAAAGCTTGGAGTTGAAGTCATCAATGGCCGAGGGCTTCGCCGGAGTGTTGAAAAGCTTCGGAGTAGTTGGAAATGGCTTCCTGACGAAGGTGGAAGTGATGGAGCAGCTGGAGGAGTGAAAAGGCGATTCCCGCGCACTCTCCGATCGCAGCAAATGACAGGCGTTGACCTAAAATGCGGAGCAGGGCCTTATATACGGAAGCAGCAGAAGCAGTGCGCACGATCAGTGGCGCACGACCAGTGGTCGTGCGCACTGTAGGTCGATGATCGTGCGGCTTTTCCAAATAAACCTACAACCTGGGCAAGAAGCATCAACATATAAGCGCACGAGCAGTGGCGCACGACCAGTGGTCGTGCGCACTATGGCCAGTGCTCGTGCGATTACCGAGACTGGGTTATGAAAACGGGGGTGTAATGCGCACGAACAGTGGCGCACGACCAGTGGTCGTGCGCAGTATTCCTACTGGTCGTGCGCAGTATTCCTGCATCGTCGGAGTCTCCCGAGCAGTTCCGGAGCACGCACGCGACCACTGTACCAGCAGATGGGGCAGAAAGGCCACCAGAATGTGCACACCACATCCCCGAGATAGGGCTAAGGAATAACAACAAAATGGAAACACAGAAAGCACACAAAAGCGGGCCTACAGTGCACTTAATCGTGAAATAGTAACATAAGCACAAATAAGCATTAAAGGCTCTCAAGTGTAGTGCTAAGACGATAAAACTAGCCCAAATGAGTCCAAAAATCAGTGTAAAATGTGGACTCATCACACCCCCAGACTTAACCATTTGCACATCCCGAGCAAATCATCACTCCATGGACTCAAAGATAGCTAACTGGCTTAGCAATTTCAAAAAGAAGTAAGACGAGAAATCAAATATATCATGAGTATAGAAGATATAATAGAAAAACTTTTTAATTATACAACGTAGTTTAAACTATTCGACAGACGTAAATAAATATTGTAATTGCTCAAAAGTAGATTTCTGGAGAATCGTGCGATCATGTGCAGGAAGAAAGTAGGCAGGCCACTAAGGTGAGCATTGCCAAAGTTCGGGACTCAGGATCACCTCCAAAGGAATCCACCAATGTCGGGGACCATACGCTTGCACGTTCACACTCTCTCCACGGCGCGGGTTAGACTCAAGCGTGAATCAGTAGGACTTGTAGGAGGAAATGGGGCTTAGGCGACGGCTTGGTGGTCAAAGATAAACATGAAGGCTCTATGCAACCAAAGAGAGCGAAAACAACCCAAACCAAAGCAGCCATTTAGAAAAGAATGGGGCACACGCCCCCAGACTTAGCTTGAAATCCGGGTGTGAACACGGCTGAACCCGACCAAATTCAATAAAGAGGATGGGGATCAAAATCTCAAAGCAATTCTTTCATATATATATATATATATATTTTCTATTGCGCGAATCAGCTTTTTATTTTCGGAAAATGTTGTTTTCTTTTCTGCGCTAGCAATCCCCAAACGAAGCAATCCAAACAGGAATAAAATCAGCACCCCCAAAAACAATGTCCACTAATCACAAGCTCGGCAAAACAGTAAATACAAATCAGCTCAAGCATTTGATTGTGAAGGTGGGTTTAGCTTCAGGCCTTGGTGAAAGTGAGTGGAGCTGGATCAAAGGAAGGGTAGGCACAAATTTGGCATGCAATGGTTAACAGGTAGGAATGGCTAAACAAGGCTCAAACTAGCCAAAAAGAAGGCCTACGTCATGCTCACGCTTAACTAACCGTGCACCAATGCTTCGAGGGTAGCTTAGGGCAAGTTCTTAGCCACCGAGAAAGACGATCCTTCCCCCCGACTCGAGCAATACGAGTCTAGTGGCGGCTACACACAATCCTACACTATCGTTCGATTATCCCAGATTCAGATTTTGAGCAGTACAAACAATATTTATGTGAGCAGAAAAGAATAAATCTACAAGCATAAAGAAAAATTAGTTCTATCCTAACTCTACGCAAACCATGAGTATTCGATTAGGAGCACTGCATGAGTTTCGAACTACTCAATCCTGAAATCCTAAGCCAGTACCACTATTTTAAAGTTTACACAAAAGCAATAAATTTAACTCGGGTTGTGCGCGTGGGTAAGGGCGCACTCGTGTGGGTGATTCAGTGTGTGCAACAAACAACAAGAAATAAGTAAATAGGAAACTGGAATGCAACAGAAAGTGCGGTATAGTGACCACAGGCATACTACCCCCCCCAGACTTAAAGTTGACAACGAGTAAAAATAAGCATTCCAAATAGGAAAAATAGCTAGGGTAGGAAGTACCTATACTCAAAATTGAGCATACCAGTCGGGGAACGAGATGTCCAAGTGCGGCCAAGTTGCCGCGCCTCAAATATTCCTGCACCTGCGATTAAAGGATGCAAGCCAAACAAAATCTGGACACATATATATATATATATGAAGAAATAAACCAAACTCAAAATACAGCATAGGACCGAACGGTCCAACTTGGGTTGTCTCCCGAAAGCCCTTTTGTTTACCGTCCTTAAGGTGGACCAAATACCTGTATTAGCAGTTCAAATAGAGAGTTCGATACATAAAAAAAAGAAAAGACAACGGTCGGCTCCCAGATGGGCGCTCACAAAAATATAGTAGCTGTCTTACTCAGAAAATATAAACAATAGAAAAGAAACAGAAGACGTGGTAGACTAGCTCTGTGGTGAGTTCCACTCACTGCCCCTCACTATCACTGTCGTGAATCTCGATGGTCGACGGACGTGGACCAGGTGCTGATGGGGCGACGTGAATGCGCGGTGGTTGAATGTTCATCCCGCCTCGCACTGCTTGCTGATAAATAAAATCCTGCATCCAAAACTGGGAAGCTTCCAAATCAGCAAGGCGCTCGGACAAATACGGGACTCCCCTCTCTTGAACTGAGCTGGACTGGCGGCTAGATTTCCCCTCATGCTTTATGGGCGGCCTCAGTTGTTGTTGACTCTGCTGCGGTGGTACTCCTGCACTCCGCCTACCCATAGCGGAAGATTCACCCGGCTCTCCTTCATCTTCCCCTTCATCTCTACCCGAAGGCGCATCACCAAGCATGCAGACAATAAACTGCCGGCCACCTTTTCTCCCTACCACACGTAGCAAATGGCAACTCACCAAGTTGGCCCTGGAGATCATGGATGGGGCAGTGACCTGCACCATCGGAGGTAGCTGGCTCCAAACTCCCAAACTTTTGGCAATGCGGGTAATGTAGTAAGCACCCCCGATCGTGCCCGCGAGACCATAAGTGGCCTCGTGGTGGAAGAAATAGGCCAGCATATACCCCAAATGGAGTGGGTACTGCTGCTGCATGCTAGATAAGGAGATCAAATCCTGCCACCCCACCACATTCTTGCTCAGGGCCCTAGCGGTGAGTGAATGACTAAGCAAATGCTGCATAAACCTGAGAGCGGGGGAGACAATTTTTGTTGACTTGGCACGGCGGGCTACATACTCCTCGTGCCCTCCGGTCAGAGAATGCCAAGCGGACCGCGGAGTCACATCCTCTGGAAAATCAATGCACAAAGCAGGGAAATTAATCTGGGATGCCTCTGCCTCGAAATAGACACCTGCATGGATGGCAAGCTCGGGCAGTGTGACCGTGAAGACATTTCCCATCATCCGAAAGGAACAAGTGGGGAGATATTGGTTGTCCGCTGTTGTCTCCCAAGTGAATGTGGAAAGGAATTCCAATGTCAATTCCCGGAAGCCAAGATCGTCGCACTCGAATAACTTGCTCCAGAAATCGAAAGAGTAGAGAATGAGCACGGCCTCTGCTAATGCACCGTCATACCCAATGGAACGCAGCTCGTTCCAGTCAACAAGCCGCTGAGAGATGAATGGCTTGTCCTTCAGGTAATTATAGCGTTGAGTATGCTCTGCCTTAGCAAAAGTTCCCATTCTTCCCAAAATCTGCGCAGGGCTTGCTGAAGCACGACCGGATCGTTGATAGGCCTTGACTATAGGGCGGCGTCTAGGTTCCATTACAGCAAAGTAAGGAAGGGAGATATGAAGTTGAGGGATCCTACCGGAGGAGAGAGAGACGAACCACCGGAGAGGAATCGGAAGAAGATGAGCGCCAACAACGCACGCGCAGCGAACCAAGCGGGAGATTAGGGCGCACGCACAGTGGACAGCGGCTGGAAAATAAAAAGAAACCGGGCATGCGCACGACCAGTGGTTATGCGATTATAAGTAGTGCGCACGACCAGTGGTCGTGCGCAGTGAAACTTTTCACACGCCTGAGTTTCCAGTCTATTTCACACTGCTGACCACGTGGTGCACAGAGAGCTCAACACACAGCTGGGCTACCACACCCACATAATGAAATACAAACAAAAAATGTAACAAAAAAAGACTGTCCTAAATAACTGTTGGGTTTATTGTCTCCTAACAGGATTTATTCAAAATCTGAGCATCTCCTAACTGATGGGCGAATGAAACTGGAAATGCTCAGGTAGAGGTTCATGGTCACGCTGCGGTAGCGGGTACCGGAACAAAGATAGAACAGAATCCCCAATACCTGTATACGTATACCTATCGGAAGTTTCAGGCATGGGCAGAAAGTCACTTGGGAAGCTCATCGGCTCCAACTCCATCTGCATCTGGTTACAATAAGTCCGAGGCCGCATTACAGGCCCTTATACTGATTGGACCAATTCCACAATGTGGTCCTGCATGGGAGTAGACACGAGAGCAGGGTCAAGAAATAAACTAGAAGAATAACATAAACGGACCTCGATCTTGGGGATGATCCCGGAGTCATCCCCCGTCGGCGGAATTGTGGATGCTTTCAAACAGCTGTCTAAGCTAGTGCAGGAATGTTCTGAAGCTGCATCTGCCTCGTCCATGCCTCGGGCATCCTCACATGGGATGGAGGTCACAACCTCTGTCACGGAGTCGTCCTCCTCGACTGGATCTGACAGAACGCGGGAAATGCTAATTTCCACCTGCGATTCAATCTCAACAGCACTGTCAGAAGAAGAAAGAATGCTATGTAAAGAAGAAGGTGAAGGTACGAAGCTTGGTAGGACGTTGAGCGCTGGCTCTTCACAACTAAAAGATTCTATGCTAGGTGAAGTATGCGCTTCAGGAGTATAAATAGCAGTGTCGGAATAGGGATAAGCACCTGTATTGGTGCACATACCTGGGATGTCTTCTCCATAACATAGAGATGGCAATGGCACATACCCCGATACAGAAGGGATGTTGCCCAAGGGTGAAGTGGAGACAATCCGAAAATCCGGCTCGTCATCCACCGCTAGCTCAGCTAGATACGCGGCGCAATCCTTCAATGCATGATCCCAGCTTTGACAAAAAAGGCACTGCTTAGCCGGCTTCGGCGGTGCAACTGGTGCTGAAGCTGAATAAAAGTAGTGTGGCAATGGCTCCGCAGGTCGGTAGCTAACCGGCTTATGTCGACGATATGTCGATTCATAAATTTCCTAGCTACTATACTTCTGAGGGCATCTGTCGCTAGCATGAGAGATGTCTCCACAATGACGGCAATTGATATTGAAATTGGCCCACATTGCAGCGATTTCACATATCAGGGATACAACTACTTGGCATAGATTCTGCGAATAAAACTAACAATTCCATCTGACGGAATAACAACACAAGAGAGAATGGATCAAAAACAACAAAACAACTCGTATAACGAAATTCTCAGTCATCTGGAGTCGCTCTATTGTTGCATTTCCCGGCAACAACGCCAAAAACTTGATGCGTGTAATACGGCAAGCGCACCGGTCGCACAAGTAATAAAGTTTTGGGAATAAATCCCCAAGTGTCGGTCTCTTGAGGAATGCAATTAGCGTAGAACGGCAACAGTACCGAGAATATCGTTATGAGAGTTAAAAATAGAACAAAAAGAAATAGAGAACTAGGGAGATTGTGGATGTTTGATCTACTGAACTAGTAAAAGCTATGCGGGTCGACGGCACCGCTTCGCAAGGTGAAGTGGGTTTGTCGGCCGCTATGCCGAACTTCAGTTGGGCGAGTGGAAGGGAAGCTAATGGATTGCAGCAATCTTGTGTGGATTGCAATCGGACAAGGCGCAGGAAAGAAGTGGATGTGGGGTGAGCGAGGCGCATTCACAGACAGAACTCACAAGCATAAGAAGAAACTAACATTCCATTAACTAGAAAGTAAACTTGATGTTCAAGGATGGAAATATTCGTTACACTGCTCAAAACATTCATAACACAGATGAAGGGGAAGAGGAGTAAACCAAAAGAGAAT
This sequence comes from Platanthera guangdongensis, assembly GCA_039583875.1. Taxonomy (NCBI): domain Eukaryota; kingdom Viridiplantae; phylum Streptophyta; class Magnoliopsida; order Asparagales; family Orchidaceae; genus Platanthera; species Platanthera guangdongensis. The sequence continues at coordinate 87,448,865 of CM077160.1, forward strand.
GAAGATCCACCGCGGGTCGTGGCTGGAGTAGCGAGTTGTCAATCCGCTTCCGGGCTCAGTCCAAGGAGGCTTCCGGTACCAACGATCTGTCACCTCGAAGGCCTTTAAGTCCGTTCTCTAGGTTATCTACTTCACCAACTCTACAGGAAAGCTTGGAGTTGAAGTCATCAATGGCCGAGGGCTTCTCCGGAGTGTTGAAAAGCTTCGGAGTAGTTGGAAATGGCTTCCCGACGAAGATGGAAGTGATGGAGCAGCTGGAGGAGTGAAAGGCGATTCCCGCGCACTCTCCGATCGCAGCAAATAACAGGCGTTGACCTAAAATGCGGAGCAGGGCCTTATATACGGAAGCAACAGAAGCAGTGCGCACGATCAGTGGCGCACGACCAGTGGTCGTGCGCACTGTAGGTCGATGATCGTGCGGCTTTTCCAAATAAACCTGCAACCTGGACAAGAAGCATCAGCATATAAGCGCACGAGCAGTGGCGCAGGACCAGTGGTCGTGCGCACTATGGCCAGTGCTCGTGCGATTACCGAGACAAGGTTATGAAAACGGGGTGTAATGCGCACGAACAGTGGCGCACGACCCGTGGTCGTGTGCAGTAAGTCCAGTGGTCGTGCGCAGTATTCCTGCATTGTCGGAGTCTCCCGAGCAGTTCCGGAGCACGCACGCGACCACTGTACCAGCAGATGGGGCAGAAAGGCCACCAGAACGTGCACACCACATCCCCGAGATATGACTAAGGAATAACAACAAAATGGAAACACAGAAAGCACACAGAAGCGGGCCTACAGTGCACTTAATCGTGAAATAGGAACATAAGCACAAATAAGCATTAAAGGCTCTCAAGTGTAGTGCTAAGACGATAAAACTAGCCCAGATGAGTCCAAAAATCAGTGTAAAATGTGGACTCATCAGTAGCGCATCTCACCCTAACACAATGCATTCTAGCAGAAGCCTACACTAACCATGGAACTCCACACTTGAATGTCCAACATATAAACAACTCCACATTGTATATATATAGGAATGTCCTACAATATAAATTAGTTGGCCTTATGGCCTTACATGGCTTTCAAACAGTGGCCTAACATTGGCGCGCAGGCCGGCCACATTAAAAGTAAACACAATCCAATTAGACTTCGAGGGCTAACAGCAGCAGCAACAGCTAAAGCAGCATGGAGATCAACCCTTTTTCGTCTCGCTTGGCTCTCCAGCACCTATACAGGGATAATCCACCCAATGGTGACAAATAAGGGCAACGGTCAGCATTCAGCTGACCAAATTATAACGACCCTACCCCTTTCTTGGGGCAGCGGTAATCTTCCCTGCAGGCGTAGCATATCACAAGCATATATAGATCACATGATGTGCTTTTACGCACACATTCCATCACAACTGTCAGCCACTCGGCTCGACGATCCGTGCAAACATGGCACATTCTTGGTGTACCGGCGAACCAATTGCCAACCACCGTATCAGGGTCGCAGCCCAACGGTAAATCACTTGAGCATTTACTCCATGGCGTGCAGCCAGAGTTCTAGTCATAATGCACTGGGCTTGGCCCGTAGCCCCCCATTGTGTCATGGCACGCAGGACTACGACTCTCGCTATGCGCTCCAACAGACCGCACCTTCTGGTCTCACGTCGGACGGACAAAACGCAGGTCGGATCCTCCACCCCCCGTTGCTCAAATCGCCTTGCCATCACCGAGTACGGCATACTCGCGGCTACAAAAGGCACGGGTCAGTCTCACCAATCCTGTTCTGGCATTCAAGCCTGAATATTTCTCTTATACCCATTCCTATCACAACATTAGCGGGTCTTTCCTGGGCACACCAGTACTTCCTGCTACTCTCTTCGCAGGTGGACACCGTAAATAGCACAAATGTCAGGGGTCTTTCCTGGCTACCACGCCAGTACTTCCTGTTACTCTCTTCACAGGTGGAATCCCCATGAACATTAAGAATTACAAAGGGTATTTCCTGGAATTCCAATCCAGTACTTCCTGCTACTTCCTTTCACATGTCGAACCCAACAGCACAAGCAGCACAAGCATTATACGGGTATTTTCTTGGACTACCACTCCAGTACTTCCTGCTACTTTCTTTCACAGGTCCAACCCGTCGACTCCTAAACTACGCGTTTATCACGAAGTCTTCTCCGGTTCGTATGCAACATCACCAATCCAGACCAACCTGTCCAGATGGGCTTCACACAGCATGCCTATTCCGTACTCCATTTCCGTATCTATATGCCAACAAAGGGGATTCCATGAATCAACCCAAAAGACTCCCAACATCAGCCACCCTTTGGTGGGGGAACCATGCATATGCCAAAAAGGAAGCCTTCACATGGCTAAGAAGAAAGTCGTTACCCTTGAAGACCGTTTCGGTGCCATGAACTCCTAGCTGGCTCGAAAGAACCGCAAAAGCTTTTCCTCTACAATGATGGCCTTGCATCTCAGCTTGACACTCTCAAGATCCACCAGAGATCAGCCCCTCTTCTTCTTCTTCCTCCTTCTTCCTTTCCCTTTCTCTCTCAAGAAGTTTAAAAAGATGAGGGCAAAATAAAAATGAGTCTTCCTTCTCACTTTTCGGCATTAAGGAAACATGGAAGGCTCTCAGCCGTTAGATTCCAGCTGAAGAAGAATGGACGGCCATGAAAAACCCGCAAAATCATGTTTCGGGTCCGACACGCCCTGTAACACGCCCATGTCACCGGCCGTGTCACACTAAGTGGTGCACAAACTACCTTATCCCGAAGCAGGTCATGCCCAGGGTACACGCCCGTGACGGCCCGATCACGCCCGTGACATAGGGCGTGTACCTCACTCGAGACCTACTCGAGAGGACTTACTCGAGAGAAAACCAACTACTCGAGTACTCGAATTTGACATGCCCGTGTCGAATGACACGCCCGTGGCACCGCCCTCTTACTCGAGTACTTTTACACTTACTCGAGAGAACAATGTCGACCTCTCGACACAGCGGGAAACACCTTGTGACATGCCCGTGTCACAGGCCATGTACCCCATACTCGACGATCGTCGAGCGTAGTTCGTCGAACACAGGGGGACACGCCCTCCTCGAATGGTACACGCCCGTGTAACCTGGCATGTTCCCACGTTCGACGAACGTCGAACGCAGTTCGTCGAACTCATTTTTCGTCGAACGTACGACGACTCCGCACCCGAGCAGGACACGCCCTGGGACACGCCCATGTCCCAGGCTGTGTCACCCAAAATTTTGCCTACTGAAAAATTGGGCTGTTACATGTGCTGTATGCTATGAATGACCAGTGTTACTGGTATTGCAGACGGCTGTAGGGATTGCTGGATGGTTGGTCCAGATAAGGTAGGACTAGGGATGGAAAGTGAGTTTTGTCGCTAACGCCAGGTGAGAGTGAGTGTCGCTGGCGATGGCTCCTAGATAACCTGTGATTGTGAAGCCAGTCCTTTGGGGACAGTTTGGCTATTTGTGAACTTGGTGAGCTCTTGAAAAGGGCTTCGTGCTGAACGGACAAGGGGATGCCGACCCGCATCTGTGAACTGACGATTTGAGCAACGGGAAATGGCTGAACCATATCCGAATTATGGTTGTCTGCCATGAGTACCTAGGCACCTAACATTCAGCAAAAACACATAATGAGAGTTTTACACCTACGCACCACTCGGTAGCGATGCTATGGGGGCTATGGGCCAAATTCCGGGTCGTTACAAGAATACGAGAGGCTTAGGCCTGCTTGCCATGATGCCATGGGGGGCTACGGGCCAATCCTGGGTCGTTACACTAAGACTAAAGTCTCTGGCTGAAGGCCATGGAGCAAAATGCTCAAGTTTTCCGTTGGGCTTCGGGCCTTGAATGTCGGTGGGCGACTGGTTTATCCGGTACACCAAGAATGTGTCCTGAGTTCACGGAGCGTTGGGCCGTGTGGGCGATGTTTGTGATATGTTGATTGTGCGTGAGTGCACATTGGATGATATATCTGCTTGGGAAATGCTATGCCTGTAGGGAAGGAATACCACTGCCCCAGGTAAGAGGTAGGATCGTTATAAATTGGTTAGTTAAATGCTGACCGTTGCCTTGTTTACCACCGTGCAGTGGATTTTCCTGTACAGGTGCAGGAGAGCCGAGCAGAAAATAGGGGGATGAAGCCCTTATTGTTGTTGTTGTTGCTGCTGTTGCTATGCTTGCCCTCGAAGGCCAAAGAAGTTCATATGATAGTATTTTTCATGTGTGGCCGGCCTGCATGCCGATGTATGGATGTCATATGTATAAAGCTTAACTGTAAGGCCATTAGGCCAGACATGTTATGTAATTGGCGAACATTCCTTTATGTTGATATATATAAATGTTGGTATATATATTGTGGACATTCAGATGGTTGAGTTCAATCAACTTAAAAGCTTCCGCTAAAATACTCTGAGTTAGGATGCACAACTCTGATATTGACCCGTAACTTCGCCGTCTGTTTGTAGCATATGGTGTGGGGCCCCGGCCGGACCTTCTATTATATGTCATGCAACGGAAGGAGGTGTAATATTAGCTAACCTTCAATTAAATAACTTTCAAGTGGTATCAGAGGGAGGTTTCTCAACAAGGATTTAACAATCTTAGCTAAAAGTATTACACTTGTGGGTTCAAAAGAGAACCACAAGGAATGAAGCTTCAAGTCTGCAACAAGGAGAACTTTAAGACTTGAAAAGAAAGGGTCAAGCAAATCATGGAAGCCTCTGATCCTAGGGTGCTTGCAACAGTTCATGAAGGACCTTTCATTCCCATGAAGGTCTCAACTTCAAATGCAAGCATCTAGACTCCAAAGAGTTATGTAGATATGTCTGAAGGAGAAATCAACCTTGCATCTACGGATAAGAAGGCATAACACATCATAGTGAGTGCCATGGATGACTCAACCCTCATGAGAGTGGTCCAATGCAAGTCAACCAAAGTGATGTGGGATTTTCTCACTGACTCTATGGAAGGGACAGAGAAAGTCAGTCTTTCTGATAGTGGCTCAGAGTCTGAAGATGAGAATAAGAAGAAAAAGACCTTTGTGACTAAGAAAGAGAGAAGCTGTACTGATTCTTCATCCTCAGATTCTAAAGATAAAGAGGAAGAAGCCTACTTAGGGCTGATATCAGTTGCTGCAGATCTGGAAGAAGAAATGGAATATCCTGCTGTCAGGATTGGAATCAGGGCCCCTCTGTCACTCTCAGATAGTGACAATGAGGAGGATGAAGAAATCTATGGATACCATGGGTTGATGGAAATGTCCGCAGTATAGAGAAGTCAGGAAGATTCAGAATCAATCAAGGTACAATCTCTCTCAAATTCTGCATCTTTCTCTGACTTTGAAACTAGTCCAAATACTGGTACATCTTCATTCTGTGATGAAGATTGCTATGAATCTGTGACTGATGTCAATCAATTAATTGACAAGTTTGGACTACTCCTAATTGCTCTAAAGGAGAGAAGATTACTTGCCAAGAGGCAAGCCAAGGAATTAGAGCTCCTATGGCCTTATAAAACTCTCTTTAACAATAAATCTATTGAGTTTTATAAGAAACGTCATGAGATGTCTGAGCTCAAGAAAAATCTTGAGTGTCAGACCATGCTTCTAGAAGAAAAGAAGCACATCGGATATCTAGAACAAAAGTTCTCAGAGAGGTTGGGGATTATGATTAACCCTTCTCAGTCACAGGGTCAGTTGCAAAAAGCTGCAACTTGCCAAGTCCCTAAGAAGCTGGGTATTGACCACATCAATCACCACTTCAAATATGATTGCCCTAATAAGATGACAGTGTTTCAGAAGGCAAATACACCTAAAACTATCAAGTTTGCACCACTCCGGAAGGGTCAATTAAATGAGTGCTCCACCAGTGTGGTGAAGGCACATGATCAAAGAAAGAGTGACACAGTCCACTCTAGCCACAAGGTTCAGGAGAAAGTCTTTAGATTTGGATCTAAGTATCCTCTATCTAAGGAAATGAGTGAGTCCACCAGATGATGGGCTCCAAAAATACAACAGGCCCCTATTGGACCAGCTGTATTTAGAACCACAACACCTTCACTCAAGAAGAAGGGGGCAGCCTTATGCATTGCTCATCCAGCAAAGTCTGATACTGCTCACTTCTCTCATGGACATCAATTCTATGTTGTCCTAAAGAGAAGATACAACATTCATAAATGTTTGTGCTGTGGGAAAGTGGGTCACTATACCACTGACTACTGGCATAACCTGAATGTGACTAGTGGACAGTTTGGTGCTCAGCCCAGGCAGAGAGTTGGACATAGTTTTTATGATGCTAACAAGAACCTAGGACTCAATTATCATTGGGTGCCTAAGGGTAAATGAACTATGTTTTGTAGGATAGTCCAAGTACCTGTCCACTTAAGACTTGGTATTTGGACAATGAGTGTTCCAAGCAAATGTCTGGGACAGGATAGTTGCTCTAGGAATATGTACCAGAAAAGGCAACAAATCAATGTTGAGGCTATCAAGTAAGTGATCCTCAAAAGCTAGAGGAAACAAGGCTCAAGGTATGTCTCTCTCTCTCTCTTATATAGAGATTTAGGCTTGTTATTTGATTGAGTTTTGTTAGTTGTGCTCAAAGATGAATCCAATCAAGCAAACAAAAAATAGTGATTCAATCAACTACACTGTTAATTCTTGCAAGATTTTGCACTGCAAGACTTATTTATAATTTACTTAAAAATTACAAGTAAATTATTAGCAGGCCTTAGGGCAAAACAATGCTTAAATTGGGTGCCAATAGAACTGGCCCATTAACATGTTAGGTCTCCCTCTATTTGTAACACCCCCTATCCGTCGCATAGCATATAACAGTAGGTCCGGCCGGGGCCCGACGCCATATACCACAGACAGACTGGGTGGTTACTCAATGGAAACCATCCAACTAATTACCAACGTCCTACACAGAGTCATTCTAGCGGAAGCAATTATTAAAAGTTGTGAATTAAAGAACCCAGCCACAAACATGAATGTCCACTACAAAACCCAATAGGAATGAAGTACAATACACGAGTACAATGGCCTTAAGGCCTTATAGTTGTTTACTCAAATAAAATATGTCTTCCAAACCACGACACACAGGCCGGTCACACATGAATAAAACCAGTAAACACTCAAAATTTGGCCTTCGAGGGCCGGCTCAGCACTTGGAAATTAACCCGCTATTTACCGCTCGGCTCTACAGCACCTACAAGCAACAATCCAGCACAACGGTAGCAAACAAAATCAACGGTCAGCTATGCTGACCAAATTATAACGATCCCGCCCCCATAATCAGGGCGATGAAGCTCTTTCCCTGCACTTTGTTAGCATAACCAAGCAACATAGTGAATAAACACTTCATCACAGGCATGGGCACACACGACCTCACACCCCATGCTCTCAGGGCACATTCTCGGTGAACCGGTCAACATCACGTCAATTTAAGCCACAGACGTCTCGGTCTCACCACCGTCACAAGGATGACCAATCTTGCGAGCATTTTTTGTCTTCCCGGCATGGGTCACGTCAATTTAAGCCATAGACTGCCGAAGACCCTCATCTATGTCAACGGCTCCCATCGAACGACATAGAATGGGTACGGTTCCATCTGACCCGTTGCTCACATCGCAACATCAATTTAAGCCATATGTGCAGGTCAAATCTCCCCGAGTCCCGTTTTCATCACACACTTCACATAACCCAATTATGTTCAAGTTGGCTCCCAGGACACCATGTTGGTAGAATCACGCATCTGCCCAGTTTTCGGGGTGCACCTTAGAGTTAATCCCCAAGGCTCCCTGTTGCAACCTACCGCGTAGAAAACCTGAAAAACAATCAACCGCACGGAGTCTTCTCTTACCATATATGCAATGCAACATCACCGATCCAGACCAACTTGTCCGGGTAGGATTCACACATCATGCCTATGTCCGTTCTTGATTACAGACTTTATATGTACACAACGAGTACTATTCATGTCTACCTGAAGGAACGCCTCAACTCACCGCAAACTCACAGGAGCGGGCTTCATATGCAAAGGAAAAGAGGACTTCACATGTCCTAGGATGAGAATCATTACCTATCATTTTTTCTTGGCGCCATGGAAATGTATGCGGATGAAAAGCACTGCAATCTCCTTGCCTCCGTAGATCAGCTCCGAAGCTCCGCCGGTGACCGGATCCAGCCTCCTTCTTCTTCCTTGCTCTCCCCTCTCTCTAGATCTTTAGAAAGAGATAGAGTTTGAGAAATGAGGGATTTGAAACCCTATTCCTGGGTATATCACATAAGGAACAACCCCCAGCCGTCGGATCCCAAAGTAAGGAAATCGACGGCCACAATCCGAATCTGAAATCCAAAATCTGGGCCAAACACTGCCTGTGACACGCCCGTGTCCAGGGCCGTGTTCCCCACTCACCGTAGAAACCGATGCGTCCCGAAAAGAACACGGGTTCTCGACACGCCTGTGTCCGGATTGACACACCCATGTCATCCAGTACACGACCGTGTAGTGGAAAGACGGTCGTCTGTGCGTCCCAAGCGTGGGCAATTTGCGGGTGGAATTGTTGTACGAGGCGCATCATACCAAGTACTTGATTCATCCAGGGAGCACGAAGATGTACCACGATGTCAAGAAATTGTTCTGGTGGCCAGGACTTAAGAAGGATGTGTTACTCTATGTGGCTAAGTGTCAAACATGCGCCTTGGTGAAGGAGGAATGCCAAAACCGGGAGGATTCTTGAAGTCCTTGCCTATTCCAGAGTGGAAGTTCGACGACATTACTATGGACTTTGTGCACGGTTTGCCAAGGTCGCAGAAAGGAAATGACGCCATCTTGGTGGTTGTGGATCGTTTGACGAATGCGTCACACTTCATTCCGCATATGAAGGATGATTCTGTGGAGAAATTGGCAATGTTGTATGTGGATAACATAGTACGGCTTCACGGTGTGCCCCGCAGCATCGTGAGTGAACGAGATGGGCAGTTCATGTCTAATGATTGGAGGTTGGTGAAGCAGATGTTGGGAACAAAACTGAGTTTCAGCACATCCTTTCATCCGCTGACGGATGTGCAGACTGAGAGAGTCCATAGGATAATTGAAGACATGCTTCGAATCTGCGTCCTGGACTTCGAGAAGCAGTGGGAAGATCACATATACTTGGTGGAATTCTCTTACAACAATAGCTACCAGGCGAGCATACAAATGGCGCCCTTCGAGGCCCTTTATGGTAGAAGATGTCGCACGCCGTTGTCTTGGTTGGAAATGGGAGAGTCAAAGTTGTACAAGTGCCAAGAGGTGGAAGATGCAACATCGTTGGTTCGAACGATTCGAGAGAGGTTGCTAACGACAGAGGCTTAGCCAAGCGTAGCGTCTCACGCGTCTAACCAGAGATCCTTTGTCTCTTGATTTGTTGATCGGGAAAACTTTTCCCTTCCGAATCGATCGAGACGATCGATCCTAGTGTGACCGTTGGAAGACCTCGCTAGCTTTGCTATGAAGTTTGGATCTCCAAAGTAAAGCAGCCGCACACCGTTGTCGCCGCCGATCCCGTGAACCAAGCCGCCGCCCATCTTGCCGCCACCGGTTCCGGGGAGATTCTCTCCAAGAGAGATCTAGGGTTGTGGACTCTTCGTGGACTTCAAGAACACGTCATCAACGAAGAGGGACACCTTAGTCTCCAAAAGTAGTTTGTATTTCTTGTACATTCTAGTTTATTTTTGTTGTAAAGGAACGTTGGTTCCTAGTTGTAAGGGTTGGGTGCAACCCGCGTTGTGGGAGTGTTGTCTCCTACGTGTGGAAGGGTTCCTTCCGATTATGCAAGGATTGGATTTCAATCCTGTTGGTGAAGAGACCGAGTCGTCCCGTGTTGGGAGTTAGGTCGAAGGGGGAAAGTGGATGTACCCAAATCGGGGAACCACTATAAATAGCTTGTGTACTCTGTTTGCTGTGCTGTTTTATTTTTGTGTGCAGGTACAATTTTAATTCCGCAAAAATGTTGCACGTCACCTATTCCCCCCCCCCCCATAGTTGAAGCTAGTTGACACTAGGTGGACTTTCAAGTGGTATCAAAGCGAGGTTGCTCATCAAAAAGGTTAACACCTTGAGTAGAATCCTGCCGCTAGTGTCAAGAAGAAGGAAAACATCTACCATGGACGGGCTCAAGTACACAGGCAAGATCCCAGTGTGCACCAGGATCAACTTTCCTATCTGGAAGGAAAGGATCCGGTTCTACATGGAAGCAGTTGATCCTCGACTCTTTATGATCGTGGAGGAGGGACCTTATGTCCCCACTAAGGTCTCCACCATTGATCCTACCAAGAAAGTACCGAAGAAACTTTCTGAAATGGACAAGGACGAGATGGTGCTAGTGGGACTGGACAAGAAGGCGCAGAACATTCTGGTCAGCACGGTTGATGACTCAATGATGCAGAACTTCTGCAACTGCAGGACAACAAAGGAGATCTGGCATTGCCTGATCATCCTAATGGAGGGCACTAATGAAGTGAGGGATGATCGTAGATCCCTCCTGAACCAGAAATATGAGGCCTTCATACAAGGGCCTAAGGAATAGATCGGAGTCACCTTCGAGAACTTCCTCAAGATTGTCAATGCCCTCAAAGGATACGGAAGAGTGTTCACTAATGGTGAACTCAATGATAAATTTCTTAGGTCCCTTACTAAGGAATGGGACACAAAGATCTGCGTCATCCGAGAGTTTGGCAGACTAGCTGAAACAGACCCGCAAATTCTGTTTGGGAAGCTGATGTCCTATGAGCTTCAACTAAACACCAGGAAAGCAGAAGAAGAAGCAGAGAAGGCTGCAGCCAAAGAAAAGACTGTGGCTCTAAAAGCCATTCACTCCAGAACAGGCAAGGGTGCAGTTTCATACCATGCCAGGAAAAAGGATGAGGAGGAGGACTCCGAGCCATGCTCCTCCAGCTCAGATCTGTCTGAGGAGGATTTCTCCCTCATCACCCGAGAATTCAAGAAGTTCCTCAAGATGAGGAATCAAAGAAAGAAAGACGGCTCCTCCTCCAGGCATCAGAAGAAAAATTATTCTTCTGACAGGTATGCTTCTAAACCGAACAAACATCGCTCCTCTGACATTATTTGCTTTGGATGCAATAAGCCAGGACACGTCGTGGCCGACTGCTATCAAGGCAAGAGAGAAAAAGGGAAAGGAGAGGAGCACAAATCCTCTAGAGATAAGAAGAAATAGCGGAGCTACATCGCCAAAATGACAAAGACACTGAGTGAGTTTGATTCCACAGACTCCAGTGATGATGAGGAAGCCTACTTCGGGCTGGTGGGTCGCTCCGACTCAGAAGGAGAATGCCCCCCATTTACTGGGAAGGTAAAAGCTCACACCCCTTTCTCCGACTCTGAATCTGATCCTGAGTCTCAGGATGATGACCCTGAGGATAGCCTTTCGGCCCGTGAGGCGGAGCTCCTCGAGAAGTATGAGCTTCTGCTCATGTAACGGTCCAGGCCCAACTCATGGGAACCCGCTGGACCGCCGGCCTACCAGAGTCCAGACCCAGGCCCACTCATGGTAGTCAGCCTATCACATTCAAGCCTGCAGGCCATGCACCCCAACCCCTCTCCGGCCTGTTTATCAGCACGGTAGGTTGTTGTCATTGGGTCTCGAACCCAGGACCTTGATAAGAAAGCTTTCCTCCACTCCCTCATCACCAACTGAGCTGCAGCTCAGTTGGTGATGAGGGAGTGGAGGAAAGCTTTCTTATCAAGGTCCTGGGTTCGAGACCCAATGACAACAACCTACCGTGTTGATAAACAGGCCGGAGAGGGGTTGGGGTGCATGGCCTGCAGGCTTGAATGTGATAGGCTGACTACCATGAGTGGGCCTGGGTCTGGACTCTGGTAGGCCGGCGGTCCAGCGGGTTCCCATGAGTTGGGCCTGGACCGTTACAAAAAAGTGCACTTTTTTTGTAAGGCCCCTAGCCGATCCAACGTGACAGCGTCACGGCTCCGCTCTAGGCGACCCTACCGGGCTGCAGCCCAAGCACCCCAACCCCTCACCATCTACAGGCGGGTTGTTGGTGGCCACAGCCTCCCTTTCATGAGGTAAACTCGATAGTCAAGCCCGCACTACGGGGACTTCCCAGGAGGTCACCCATCCCAGTACTACTCCAGCCCGAGCACGCTTAACTATGGAGTTCTTTCAACTCTCATCACCAATTGAGCTGCAGCTGGAGACCCTAAGGAGGAATCACTTGTAAAATAGTCCACTTTGCATATATTTGAGCTGATTACCCACTAATATAGTTTGTTTCGCAGCCTCCAGCTCAGCCCACACCACAAGGCGGGGCCCAGCGGACTCCGGACGTTGCACCACCTCCCCCGGTCCCTACTCCTTTCCTACAGTCGGAGGTGGGACAGACGTTGACAGCCATTTTGGATGCTTTCATGGCTCAACAGGTTCTGGCTCCGCAGCCAAACCCGGGGGCCAACTGGCTGGGTATCTTTCGAGGACTCGCTCCCCCCATCCTACTGTGGGACTGAGTCTGCCGTCCGGACAGAGGAGTGGCTAGATATCATGTACGAGATGTTGACTGGGATCAAGTGCCCGTGGGAGGAAAGGGTGCCCTTGGTCGTGTCTTGCTTGGAATCTCATGCTAAGAGGTGGTGGAAGACTTCCCTGGATACGATTTTTGCTGACAGGACGGCTACGGAGATAGCTTGGGAGGAATTCAAGGGCGCGCTATTGGAGCACTTTGTTCCGCAATCAGCCAGAGATGAGCTGGAGGACAGGTTTTTGCAGTTGAGGCAAGGGAGCAAGACGGTGGTGGAGTACCACCGAGAGTTTGATCATTTAGCCCGGTTTGCAGACTCATATCAGTTGGACGAAGCTGGGTATACGAAAAGGTTCTACAAGGGCCTGCGGGAGGAGCTGAGGGAGACCTTACTATTTGTATCTGACGGGCCCATCTCCCGGATTTTGGAGATGGCGAAAAGAATCGAGGCGGATTGGCTTACTACTCGGGGCCGGAAGCGGCCAAATGAAGACCAGAGCCGGGGAGCCCGAAATGATCAGCGGCGGGGCCGCATCACAGATGGAAGAAGGGTAGAAGACCAGCCTCATCAGGAGGCGAGACAGGAGATAGGAAGACCAGTGTTGATGGCTCCGCCACCAGTTCAGAGGCGGGACGAATAGAGACCCGGGGGAATGGCGTATCAACCGCCAGTGTGCTTCGATTGTCACCAGGTGGGGCACATTAGGAGGAACTGTCCCATGGGGAGGGCACCCCCACCAGCACCACAGGCTGCCCCACCAGCACCATACTTCGGAGGCCGGGGTCGTGGCCGAGGACGTGGATACCCAGGTGGCGATCGTAGACCGGAAAGGGAGCAGGTGTATGCCTTGGATCTGGCACAGCCTCGAAACCCGGAGCAAGTCATAACAGGTATGACAAGAGTTTTTAAATTATTTTATTTCCACATGAGAGATCTTGTAGTGAGGAATTGTTGTATCGGGCATAAGCCCTTATTTACAGTGCTTGGTTTTGTGGACTCTCCCATCGTGGAGATATTTTACTTGATGTGATATTTCTGTGGACTTTTACTTAGAGTTTTGCTTCGCATGTTATTACTCTAATTTTGTTACTAAGCTGCGATCGAATTGGCCGGCAGAAACAGCGTTTTGTGGTGATGACGCTTCCGGGCGAGAAGGTGTCACCGCAAAGCGGCGGTTCTGGGCATAAGACCCTGTGTTTTTATTAAAAAAAAAATGGGGTCTTACAAATGGTATCAGAGGGAAACCCCGAACGAAAAGTAACAGTCCACAACCCCTGGTCCACCCCCGCGCGAGCTTAGTTTGCGGACAAACTAGCAGCGGAAGCAGTGGTGAGACCCTAAGGAGGAATCACTTGTAAAATAGTCCACTTTGCATATATTTGAGCTGATTACCCACTAATATAGTTTGCTTCGCAGCCTCCAGCTCAGCCCACACCACAAGGCGGGGCCCAGCGGACGCCGGACGTTGCAGCACCTCCCCCGGTCCCTACTCCTTTCCTACAGTCAGAGGTGGGACAGACGTTGACAGCCATTTTGGATGCTTTCAGGGCTCAACAGGTTCTGGCTCCGCAGCCAAACCCGGGGGCCAACTGGCTGGGTATCTTTCGAGGACTCGCTCCCCCATCCTACTGTGGGACTGAGTCTGCCGTCCGGACAGAGGAGTGGCTAGATATCATGTACGAGATGTTGACTGGGATCAAGTGCCCGTGGGAGGAAAGGGTGCCCTTGGTCGTGTCTTGCTTGGAATCTCATGCTAAGAGGTGGTGGAAGACTTCCCTGGATACGATTTTTGCTGACAGGACGGCTGCGGAGATAGCTTGGGAGGAATTCAAGGGCGCGCTATTGGAGCACTTTGTTCCGCAATCAGCCAGAGATGAGCTGGAGGACAGGTTTTTGCAGTTGAGGCAAGGGAGCAAGACGGTGGTGGAGTACCACCGAGAGTTTGATCATTTATCCCGGTTTGCAGACTCATATCAGTTGGACGAAGCTGGGTATACGAAAAGGTTCTACAAGGGCCTGCGGGAGGAGCTGAGGGAGACCTTACTATTTGTATCTGACGGGCCCATCTCCCGGATTTTGGAGATGGCGAAAAGAATCGAGGCGGATTGGCTTACTACTCGGGGCCGGAAGCGGCCAAATGAAGACCAGAGCCGGGGAGCCCGAAATGATCAGCGGTGGGGCCGCATCACAGATGGAAGAAGGGTAGAAGACCAGCCTCATCAGGAGGCGAGACAGGAGATAGGAAGACCAGTGTTGATGGCTCCACCACCAGTTCAGAGGCGGGACGAACAGAGACCCGGGGGAATGGCGTATCAACCGCCAGTGTGCTTCGATTGTCACCAGGTGGGGCACATTAGGAGGAACTGTCCCATGGGGAGGGCACCCCCACCAGCACCACAGGCTGCCCCACCAGCGCCATACTTCGGAGGTCGGGGTCGTGGCCGAGGACGTGGATACCCAGGTGGCGATCGTAGACCGAAAAGGGAGCAGGTGTATGCCTTGGATCTGGCACAGCCTCGAAACCCGGAGCAAGTCATAACAGGTATGACAAGAGTTTTTAAATTATTTTATTTCCACATGAGAGATCTTGTAGTGAGGAATTGTTGTATCGGGCATAAGCCCTTATTTACAGTGCTTGGTTTTGTGGACTCTCCCATCGTGGAGATATTTTACTTGATGTGATATTTCTGTGGACTTTTACTTAGAGTTTTGCTTCGCATGTTATTACTCTAATTTTGTTACTATGCTGCGATCGAATTGGCCGGCAGAAACGGCGTTTTGTGGTGATGACGCTTCCGGGCGAGAAGGTATCACGGCAAAGCGGCGGTTCTGGGCATAAGACCCTGTGTTTTTATTAAAAAAAAATGGGGTCTTACAGCTCAACACTTTCGAGGAGTGCTGTAAGAGATTGAAGGCTGAGAAAAAGGAAGTGAAATTCCTTAAGGGTGAGAGTGTCTCCCTAAGGGAAGAGATCACCAGTTTGATTTCTCTCCGACAGGAGCACCTTGACCTGACTTCAAAGCATTTGGAGTCTCTTAAGCTCCTTGATCTTAAGCAGGAGGAAGTCGACAAGTTGGAAGAACAGCTTGAGGCAGAAAGGAAGATCGTCAAGAGCTTCTCTATGCCAAAAACAGTTCTTCCAGTTGTTGATACCTTCTCTGCTCAGGCCAAAGGAGCTGGCTTGGGGCATGTAGGGGTATCTGGTTCCTCATCCAGGAGAAATAGGAACCAAAGGAAGAATAAGGCCGCAAAGAAGGCCTCTGCTGCTGAAAAGGGAAAGGCTCCGCTCAGTCCTGTTGCGTTCAGAAAGCCTAGCTTTCCTTGCAACCAACATGACTTTGAATCAACCTTTGGTCATCATTTTCGGCCCTCGGTTGCAAAGCCAAAGAGCCGATATGATGGTTGGACCTTTCCCCGAACTTCGATGAGAGTGCCTTCAAGGCACCTTATGAGGAAATCCACATGGGAAATTATGGTCAATTCTCTAGCAGCCATAATGGAAAGCAGGCATCAAGAGTCAAGCCTGTTATACTGACGAAACAGAAGGTGAAGAAGTCATGTGACTGCAATCACCATGAGGACTCCACCTCCAGATCCAAGGCACCAGCTGTACCCACCATTCCCAGGGTAAGGCAGGGGCCGAGGAAGAGGTACAATAGATTTGACTGTTGGTGTTGTGGCAAAGTCGGTCACTTTGCCGTGGATTGTTGGTTTAACCCGAGGTATAACGAGACTCCCTATGTTAGCACTGCGAGGCCGACCACTCGTAAGGTTAACCAACCGAGGGGGAGTATGCTAACCAGGAATCTAGGACCCAAGTTCGATTGGGTTCCTAAGGGAAATTAACTTTGTCTTGCAGGAATGTCCAAAGGCCACCAAAACGTCAATCTGGTACTTGGACAGTGGATGCTCCCGCCACATGACTGGGACAAGAAGCCTGCTGCGTGATTACACTCCCGTCAAGAATGGACCCAAAGTCATCTTTGGGGGGTCAGATCGAGGAGTCACCAGAGGTTATGGTATGATCTCCAACGGTATAATCTCTATCACCGACGTGGCTTATGTTGAAGGGTTAAACCATAACCTGATCAGTGTAAGTCAGTTATGTGATAAAGGTTATGACGTTAAGTTCTGCAAGGATAAATGCCTGATAATTTCATGCGCCTCTTCTGAGACGATACTAACAGGCATTAGGAGCAGAAATATCTTCTGCTTAAATTTTCTTAGTTTAGATTCTTCTACCCCCGTATGCCTAGTGGCAGCTTTCAGTGCATCTCTTTGTGATCAATGGCACAAGAGATTGACACATATTAATTTCAAGATAATTAATATGTTGTTTTCTAAAAACTTAGTAAGGGATTCTCCCATTATCAGGTGCATCAAAGATAGCCCCTGTCCTGCATGCCAGATGGGCAAACAGACTCGGGCTACCTTTAAGAGCATTGCAGACAAAGACTCCTCCCGGTGCATTTACCTTCTCCATATGGACTTGTTTGGTCCAATGCAAGCTCATAGCTTGGGAGGCAAGTCCTATACACTCGTGATAGTTGATGATCATTCTCGGTTTACATGGGTGTTCTTCTTAAAACGAAAGTCAGATACATTTGACATCTTCACTAGTTTTGTCAAGCAGGTTCAGAACGAATTTAACTGCTCAGTGGTCAAAATCAGAAGTGACCATGGAACATAATTCGAATCTGGTGCTATGACAGAATTTTGTGAAGAACAAGGTATCTTTCATGAGTTTTCCTCCCCGTGGACTCCTCAGCAAAATGGAGTTGCGGAGAGAAGAAATAGAACTCTCATTGAAGCCTGCACGACAATGTTGAAAGACCCTTCTCTCCCAGAATACTTCTGGGCAGAGGCTGTCAATACAGCTTGTCATGTACAAAACCGAGCATTGATCAACAAGCATCATCGTAAGACGCCTTATGAGCTACTGAGAGGCAGGAAACCAACCATGTCCTACTTGAGGATCTTTGGTTGCCGATGCTATGTACTGAATAATGGGAAGTACCCGCGTACTAAATTTGGTGAAAAATGCTTCGAAGGCATATTCATGGCCTATAGTTCCCACAGTTGGGCATATAGGGTCTTCAATAAGAAAACCCTAGTGGTAGAAGAATCAATTAATGTTGTATTTGATGAAGGAAGTTTGCTTAACAGCAATTCTTCCAGTGGTATTCTTGAAGATGCAGGTGCACGACTTGAACAGCTGAGTCTCCATGAGACCGCTAAAGATGACACTCCTAAGTACGTCAAAGTTTCCACCTCAACGTCAACTGGGAATGTCGAAGATCAAAATGGAACAAATCTCTTAGAAGAAGGAGAAACCCAAGAAGTAGTCGAAGCTCCGGACGCCAGACTTCTTGAGCTCCGGCACATGAGGGATCATCCTAGAGATCAGATCATCGGAGATCCTCGTGATGGTGTCAGAACTCGAAGAGGTACCATTAACGAGATTTTGCATCATAGCTTCCTGTCACAGGTTGAGCCAAAGAAGTTCGACGAAGCGAACAAAGATGCGGCATGGATTCTGGCCATGCAAGATGAACTACATCAATTCGAACGTTGCAACGTTTGGACGCTGGTTCCCAGACCACACAAGCAGAATGTGATTGGCACCAAGTGGATTTTCAGAAACAAACTGGATGAACACGGTGTTATCATAAAGAACAAGGCAAGGCTAGTGGCTCAAGGTTACAGACAGGAGGAGGGGATTGACTTCGACCAGACCTTCGCAGCAGTAGCAAGGCTCGAGGCAATCAGATTGTTCCTGGCGTATGCTTCGCACAAAGGATTCACAGTCTATCAAATGGATGTGAAATCAGCATTCTTGAACGGATACCTGAAAGAGGAAGTATACGTCGCTCAACCCCCAGGTTTTGTCAATCCTACTTATCCCAATCATGTATATTTTCTTAATAAAGCTTTATATGGTTTAAAACAAGCTCCACGAGCTTGGTATGAGACTTTATCTAGTTTTCTTCTTGAGAACAAGTTCTCTAGAGGTAAAATAGATAAAACATTGTTTCTTAGGGAAGTCAAAGACAAGATTTTGCTGGTGCAAATCTATGTCGATGACATTATATTCGGCTCAACGGACAACAATCTTTGCAAAACGTTTTCTAAACTTATGCAAGGAAAGTTTGAAATGAGCAGTATGGGAGAGCTAAAGTATTTCTTGGGACTTCAAGTGAAACAGTCTGAGGATGGAATCCTCATCTCTCAGACGAAGTTCACAAATGAACTCCTCAAGAAATTCGGTATGGAGAATGCAACCTCTATGAGGACTCCAATGGGATCCACTATGTCTCTGGATAAGGATGAGAAAGGTAAACCTTTCGATGAAATCAAATACATAAGCATCATTGGATCACTGCTCTACCTTACTGCCAGTAGACCGGATATCATGTTTTCCACATGTGTCTGTGCCAGATATCAGGTGAACACTAAGGAATCTCACTATATCGCTGCAAAGCGAATTCTTAGATACCTTAAAGGTACTCCCAATCTTGGCTTGTGGTACCCGAGAAACAATGATGTCGAGCTGATAGGTTTTTCAGATGCTGATTTTGCAGGGAGTAGGGATGACAGGAAAAGCACTTCCGGGACGTGTCAATTCCTCGGAAGAAGGCTTGTCTCATGGAACAGCAAGAAGCAGAACTGTGTAGCTACCTCCACAGCAGAGTCTGAGTACATCTCGGCTGGCAGCTGTTGCGCACAACTCCTATGGATCAGAAACCAGTTAGCCGACTACAACCTCCAATTCACAGAAGTACCAATGTACTGCGACTCCTCCAGTACAATTGCAATTGCCAACAATCCGGTATCGCACAGCAGAACGAAGCATATTGAAGTGCGCTACCACTTCCTTCGGGAGCACGTGGAGAACAAAGACATCTCTCTCTATTATGTCCCTACGGACAAGCAGATTGCAGATATATTCACAAAGCCCTTAGACGAAGCCAAGTTCAGTCTTTTCAAAACTGAATTGGGGATGCTAAACTATGAGGAATGAAGACTACAGAAGCTCCAGGTTCGTGCAAGAACTGAGGGGGAGCAAGGAACTCAAGTGTGAGCACAGGTGCAAGAACTGAGGGGGAGCACGGGGTCAAATGCCACAGACCTAGATTTGCAGAAGTCAAAAAGGGGGAGATTACCCTCTCGGCTAAGGCTAAGGTGGCTCTTACCCTCTCGGCTAAGGCTAAGGTGGCTCCTAGTTTGCTTTCAAGAAATTGGTTATTGGTAATGAATATCTCTCTCAACTCACTTTCAAGCTTATGATTTTCATTCTCATATGCTCTATTCACCTTAGCTTGTACGGTTTAGGCTTCTTCAAATAGGGGGAGATTGTTGGGTATTGTATCCACAACGTACCTGATTTGAAGAAGCCCCTGGACAAGCTAAGGTAAATAGACAAGGTATTTGATAAAATATTTCAAGTTGTGCTTGCAGTTATTCCACGCTAAGTGCACACCAATGTCAGGGTGCAGTAGGTCAATATACACGGGTCTGCGTGACGTATTCCCTCGTTGAGCAGATCAGTGTGTTGGCCTACGTGTACTCTCTCTATTGGAGTGTACTTATTTTCAAGTACAGGGCTGTGTTAATGCAAGAGCAGACAAGGAGCAAGGATGGGTCAAGGAGCATCTCATGGGTGGAAAGATGAAAAATCATCTAAGTGTAAATCGACGAGAATCACTAGTGATTCTCGCCGAATCGTCGAGAATCATTGGCTGATTCTCGCCGAATCTATCCAGCTACTTCAAAGCGGCGCTAAGTAATATTCGTCGAGAATCACTACTGATTCTCGCTGAATCTCTCGTTGAGCAGATCAGGGCCAAGAAATATTCGTCGAGAATCATCAAGTGATTCGGCGAGAATCACTAGTGATTCTCGCCGAATCGTCGAGAATCACCGGCTGATTCTCGCCGATTTGGCGAGAATCACCTTCGATTCTCACCGAATTTGACTTGGACAAATTTCTGGAAATCACTGAACCGGACTCTACCGCTGGAACTGTTTTGAACCGGAATGAGGGTTTCTTCTGGTGGGACCCACAACGGTCATCTTGAAGTTGTCTACAGTATAAATACAGGAGTATTTTTGAACAGTAAAAAAAAACACACAGAAAGAAGCCGAGCGCCGACCTTGACCTAAAATCGCGATTTCCGCTCCGCCGCCGCCGCCGCCGCTCGAGCTAGTTGGTCGCCGCTTTTGATCGAGATTCTTCCAGATCTTCCGGCGACAGAAGCTTAGCCAAGCGTAGCGTCTCACGCGTCTAACCAGAGATCCTTTGTCTCTTGATTTGTTGATCGGGAAAACTTTTCCCGTCTGAATCAATCGAGACGATCGATCCTAGTGTGACCGTTGGAAGACCTCGCTAGCTTTGCTACGAAGTTTGGATCTCCAAAATAAAGCAGCTGCACACCGTTGTCGCCGCCGATCCCGTGAACCAAGCCGCCGCCCATCTTGCCGCCGCCGGTTCCGGTGAGATTCTCTCCAAGAGAGATCTAGGGTTGTGGACTCTTCGTGGACTTCAAGAACACGTCGCCAACGAAGAGGGACACCTTAGTCTCCAAAAGTAGTTTGTATTTCTTGTACATTCTAGTTTATTTTTGTTGTAAAGGAACGTTGGTTCCTATTTGTAAGGGTTGGGTGCAACCCGCATTGTGGGAGTGTTGTCTCCTACGCGTGGAAGGGTTCCTTCCGATAGTGCAAGGATTGGATTTCAATCCTGTTGGTGAAGAGACCGAGTCGTCCCGTGTTGGGAGATAGATCGAAGGGGGAAATTGGATGTACCCAAATCGGGGAACCACTATAAATAGCTTGTGTACTCTGTTTGCTGTGCTGTTTTATTTTTGTGTGCAGGTAAAATTTTAATTCCGCAAAAACGCTGTATGTCACCTATTCCCCCCCCCCCCCCCCCCATAGGTGAAGCTAGTTGACACTAGGTGGACTTTCATGAACCATTCTATATATCTGGGGGAGCCTGTGCTAAAATCAAATATCCACAAGTCTTCTTAGTTGTATATTGAGAAAGAGAAGACAAAATCATCTCTCGCCCCCCCCCCCCCACAGTATAAAGGGTTATAACTCCCTTCAAAAGTTATTCCTGTTTGCAAGTCACCTGATCAAAAAACTTGAGGATTGGTTTTTGAGCACCTGATCAAAAGCTCATTGGTGTCAGACACCTGATCAAAAATTTGAGTGGATTCCTACCAGGGTGGTAGAAGAGTGGATGTACCCAAGTTTAGGGGAACCACTATAAATTCTTGTGTTGTCAGGATTGCACTTTTCTTTTGTTTTTGTGCTGTGGCTGTTTGTTAGGATTGCTGTTTTAATTTTGTTCCAGCACTAGATTAAATCAGAAGAAAATTTTATAAACCCTGAATAATGTATTCACCCCCCTCTAGAGTATTCCTGATCTAACAGCTCAGTAACACCTGTAACAAATGATAATTCCTCACATAAAAAAGATTCCGCCGGGGCGACCCGCCGCCCGCCGCCGCCCGCCGCCACCCGCCGCCGCCCGCCGCCGCCCGCCGCCGCCCTTCGCCACCCTTCGCCGCCTGCCGCCGCCCGCCGCCGCCCGCCGAAGCCGAAGCCGCCGCCCGCTGCTCAAGGCCGCCCGCCGCTCGCCGCCGCCCGCGAGCCCAGCTTAATTCGAACATTCATTGCAGAATGGGCAATATAAAACTGAAATTGATTTTTTAATTGGCGGCGTGGGACTACAAATACGCCTTTTTGACATGAATTTGGCTTCCGTGACTAATACTAGTTTATTAGCCACAAAATAGGCAAACCGTGGCAAAAACTTTTTATTTGCCACGAATTCGTCATTCGTGGCTAATACTAACTTATTAGCAACGAATTAGGTAGCGTGGCTAATACTTCATTATTAGCCACGGTTTTCCCCCGTGGCAAAAAAACCGTGGCTAAAGGTCATTGTTCTAGTAGTGTGAGAATATGATGAGTATAATGGGTCACTCTGAAGGAAACCCCAATAATCTTCTGAAAAATAATTTATCTGTTTAATATAAGTTTCTGGCAGATATTGTTGGCAAAGCTTTGCTGGGCAAACATACAGCCCATGATTAAACCAGGCACCAAAATCTGGTGATGTGTGCTCTGGTAGATAAGAAATCAGTAAACTGGGGAAAGATTTTGTTTGAGTTGATAAAGAAGAAAAATACTAAGAAAGAGATGTGCTTTGGGAGGTTTATAGGAATCTTCCTCCAGGAAAAAGCACCAGAATTATTGGTTTCCCAGCCAATATTCATAAATGCCTCAAAGAGGATCACCTCTGCCTTATTTGGCAGATAGGAGAGGACCATTCCAAAGCCCTCGAGGGCCTCCTCTTCCTCCAGGACTTCTGAGAACACAAGGGCAGTTATAGCCCCTCCACCACCTCCAGAAGAAACTCCTCCATCCACTAGCATTCCTTCACCTCCTCAACAACAACAACAACCACTTTCACCTCTTCCTCAACCAACACCTCCATATTCTCCCACCATCATTCATGAGGATATTTTATTTCCACCTCCTCAATCTGCACCTCAAACTCATGTATCTCACATTCCATCTACCTCCTCACAGCCTACTTTCAATCTACTGTCTCCTACTCAACCATCTCCACATAACTCTCCAGTTCAAGAACCCACCACCACACCCACTACCACAGTTCCTACTTCTACCATTGAAATTCCATCCAACCCTCCTTCCACATTTCCAGAATTCACCAACACAGATTTCTCTCATGCCTTCTCTATGTTCAAACTGTGGAATTCACACCCCTTACACCACCTCTGCTCCTGAACCCCTCTACCTCAATTTCTCTAACATTGCCCATGATATTCTTGCTTTCATATCTCCCAATCTTGAGCAACAAATAGCAAATGTTATTGCTCCTCTCTCTGCTTCCATCATTTCTCTCTCTACCAAAATTACTGCTCTCTCTTTTGTTCCTTCTTATGGAGTGTACAACCTCGGGCTCGCGAGAAGGCCTCAAAAGTGCGAAATAGAAGGGGGAGGCCAAGTGGAAGTGATGGGCGAGTGGGACCATGCGGTCCACTCATGGTTGGCAAGTCGGGAGGTCTCTACAAAAGGCGAGACGCCCCCTCTGGGTGGCGAGTAGGCCGTTATAGGCGAGATGGTCTTCTAGAAAAGGATGACCGCGAGACGAGCAGGATGGCCCGTCTCGCCACCAGGTGCTCTCCCACTCGCAGTATGGTAAAAGGCCTTTTTCACATTTCTGTACCCAAGGGGGCTTTTACCCTTCTACCCAGGGTATTTTTACCCTTTTGCCCCTGGTGGTCTGCATATAGCTCTTCAGAACAGCGGAGCTTGGCTGTTGGCAGACCCAACCAGGGGTATTCTGGTAATTTCAGGTCAGCCCAGTATGGATATTTGCAGATCCAACTCAGAAAACTATAAATAGACCCATAAGAGCTCCTTAGAAGGCAGGTGTTTTATTATCTTCCAACTTCCAGTGCTTTCTGAGGAGCTCCTAGCCCAGCTTTTGGCTTTGGAGGCGAAGCTCTCAGAGATCTTCCGGGTGTGAGGTGGGACCTCCCTGCTGAGGCTTTGGGTCAGTCCAGGGACCTTTGAATCTGGTCGATGGATGAGTCTTGAGAGGAGTAGGTGTTGGCTGCACCCCTTTTTTGAACTCCCGTTGAGGTCATTTTTGGCTTCAATAGTTCTGGTGCGGTGAGCGTGGAAGGCAGCCGATACAAGAAATCCTTGAGTTTTGTCCCATGGCTGGAGGTGAAGGTGAAGGGTCTGGTTCTGGAGGCTCCCCTATCGGGGGAGAGGAAGCGACGAGGAATATGCTGGAGGACTTTAGGCGAGAAGTCCTGCAGACCATCAGCTTGGCCTTCTTGGACCGAAGCGAGTGGGCCACCCCTCAGGTTCCGATAGAGGAGGTCCCGCTCTTTGGCGAGAACGCCCCTGGACAGCACCCGAGGAAAGAGGTCCTGGCGGAGGCTGGCGAGAGGGACGTGGCGGCGCGGGAGCTCTTCCCAAGCCAGCGCCCGGGCAAGGAGGCTCTGACAGATCTGGGCGAGAGGGAGGCGGTAGTGCGAGAGCTCTTCCCTGGGCACGGTCTCGCGGATCGGGCCAGCCAGCCGAGGCCACGGGACGTGCCCTCTCGCCAGGCAGGAGGCGAAAGCCCATTCAGCGAGCTCATCATCTCAGCTCCGGGACCGGAGGGGTTCCGAGAGCCTGACATATCCTACTACTCGGGAAAGGATGACCCTGTACAGCATGTGCAGTGGTTTGAAGATGTCGTTTCAATAAGATAAATGACGGATGCCTTCAAGTGCCGCCTATTTACCATCACATTGAAGGAGAAGGCTCGGGACTGGTTCCACTAGTTGCCAGGAAGGTCGATCTACTGTTTTGAAGATCTGCGAAGAAGTTTCCTGTTGAGGTTCTCAACATCGAAGAAGCGAAAGAAGGAGGCGGAGTGCCTGTTTGTGGTGAGGCAGAAGCCGGATGAGACACTGGGTTACTATGTCGACCGGTTTCAGGAAGAGATCCTCCTGGTCTAGGAGGTCCCAGGGTACGCGTTGATGCTCGCCTTTACCCGGGGGCTGAGGCTGGGATTTTTTAGTATGGAGTTGAAGAGAGTGCCCCCCTCTACTTTGAGGAGCTCATGGAGAGGGCGGCAAAGTAGATAGACTTCGAGAGAGCAAACCCAGCATTCGCTAGGAAGTTGGCCAGGCTGGCGGAGGATGATGTGAAGGAACCTACAGTGGGAAGGCAGAAGGAGCCAAAGGAGCAGAGGGAGCAGCGAGAAGAAAGAAGGAGGGAAGAGCCCTGAAGGTAGGGGAAGCAGCAGGGATGGGGGCCCGGGAGCCGAACAACCGGTTGGGTTGGAGGCCCCAGGAGGGTCGCCCCCAGGGCCAAGGAGGAGGCTATCAGGGAAGAGATAACCTACGGGAGCACAGGAGGTTCGACCCACCGGCATGGAGGCAGGAGTAAAGGGGTCATGTCCTGCATCCGCAAGAGTCCATCGAGGTGGGTAGAGGAAGGGGAGCGAGGAGAGGAGTTCGAGGAGCAGGGAGAAGGGGAGGAGGAGAAGAAGAAGGGGTAGGGTGGTGTTGCTCTTTTGTGACTTCCACCAGGAGGAAGGTCACGCAACGGCCACCTGCCCGGAGTTCTTAGAAATGAGGGAAGCCAGAGGAGCAGGGAGGCAGGATCCGCCAGTGAGGATCGTAGAAGTACAGCCGGGGGAGATGGAAGATAGGTGTGAAGATCGGGTAGATGCGGGGACCCGGGGAGGAATCAGGGTAATTCATGGAGGAGTGGGGATTGAGGCAACCTACAAGGGTAGCCTGCAAACCATGTACCGAAGGGGGTCGCCTCTACCTCCCAGGCTCCCCCATCGGAAGAAAAAATCACTTTCTCATCAGCGTACATGCCATACTACGAAGATCCGTTCTGTGACGCCCTGGTAATCCAGACGGCGGTAGAGAATTATACGGTCTCAAGGTTACTAGTAGACAACGAGAGCTCGGTGAATGTCATCTTCAAGAAGGCCTTCGATGAGATGGGGGTTGAAGGGAAGAGGGTCTTGGTTTCAGATGGACCACTGTTCGGGTTCTCCGGAGAGAGGAAAGAAGTAGAAGGAGGAGTAGGGCTACACATGTAGTTGGGGGGCGTGTCATAGAACTACAGGTTCGTGATCGTGGACGCCCCAAGCAGCTATAACGCCATCTTTGGGCGCCACCTCATCAGCGCCTTTCGCTGCGTCCCCTCCTCGTTTCATCAGTGCCTCAAGTTGAACAATGGAGGGGTCCAGGTCAGGGTAAGAGGGGACCCGAAGGTGGCAAGACAATGCTATGTTACAGCAGTCAACACCGTATCGTGGATGGCAGAAGCAGAGGAGTTGGAGATGGAGATGGCGACACAAGAAGATGTTGTTGAAGAAGAGGAGATGAGCCTAGAGGAGGTGAGAGAGATAGCTGAAGAGGAAGTCGGAGGACAGGAGATTGAGGAGCAGTAGGGAGTATATATGCAGGAGGTCCAGGGGGACGAGGAGCAGGAGAGACCGGAAGGGGAGATGGAGGTAGAGGAACAAGAAGTAGGAGGAGCTGAGGGAGAGGCCCAGAGGGGCATAGAAGTCGAGCAGCAGCTGGAGAACCCGGAGGGGGTGATGGATGTGGAAGAGCATGGAGCAGGAGGAGCTGAGGGAGAGGCCCAGAGGGGCGTGGAAGTCGAGCAACAGCAGGAAGGGTCGGAGGAGGCAATGGAGATCGAGGAGGAGGAGGTAGGAAGGGAAGAGCTGGAGCTGGAGGAAGAGGCAAGGGACGGCTAGGAGTAGTCGCGGCTGGAGCCGGCCGAGGAAGTGGCGGAGATGGAGGTCTTCACCAGCGCAGGGCAGGTGCAAAAGGTGTGGGTCAGCGGTGGCTTTAGTCCCGAGGCCCGGGAGCGAGTGTGGGCCTGCATTCAAAGCAACATCGACATCTTCGCTTGGACCGCAACAGACATGCCGTGCATCGACGCAGACGTGGCCTTCCATCATCTGAACTTGGACCCCCGCACTCGCCCCATACGCCAAAAGATGAGAGTCATCGCCACCAAGCTGGAGGAGCCCATCTGCGAAGAATTCAGGAAGCTCCTGGAGGCCGGCTTCATCTCAGAGGTCCAGTATCCAGGCTGGATCTCGAATGTGGTAATGATTAAGAAAGGGGTTGGTAAATGGATAATGTGTATTGACTTTTATTTGTTAAATAAATCATGCCCTAAGGATTGCTACCCCCTGCCTTGGATCGACGCGCTGGTTGATTCAACCATCAGTTTTTCTATCATGAGCTTTTTGGATGCTTTTTCAGGTTATCACCAGATCCGGATGCACCCTCCCGATGTTAAGGATGTTTCCTTCATCACGAGGGAGGGGTGCTTCAGTTAGAAAATGATGCCCTTCGGGTTGAAGAACGCCGGGGCTACCTACCAGCGTATGATGGATCGGGTCTTCCGAGATCAGAGGGGGAGAAACTTGGAGGTCTATGTCAACGACCTAATGATCAAAAGCAAATGCCTGGATTCACACCTAAAAGATCTAGAGGAGACGTTTGCCACCCTGAGGAGGTTTAAGATGAGACTGAATCCCTTGAAGTGTGTCTTCGGGGCCAGCCGCAGGAAGTTCCTTTGGCATCCCTTGACTCCGGCAGGGTTGGAGCCCAACCCGGACAAGGTGAAGGCCATCCTGGATTTGGAATCACCTAGCAATGCCAATGAGGTCCAGCATTTGATAGGCAAACTGGCTTGGCTGAGCAGGTTCCTATCCAGGTCAGGAGACAAGTGTTCCTCATTCTTTAAGGTGCTGCAGGGGAACCAGAGGTTTGAGTGGACCGCCGAGTGCAAAGAAGCCTTCCAGGGGCTGAACAGGCAGCTCTCTCAAGCGCCTCTGCTTCAGAGCCAAAAAGAAGGGGAGGACATGACCTTGTACCTTGGAGTAGGAGCGGAGGCGGTGAGGTCCGTCCTAGTAAGGGAGAAGGAAAGAAGCAACTGCCCATCTACTACGTCAGTCGGATATTGAAGAAAGCAGAGCTCCGTTACCCCCATCCTCGAAAAACTAGCATACGCCTTGGTCATCTCAGCAAGAAAACTCCGGCCGTACTTTCAAGCGCATTCGATAAGGGTGCAGACCGACCATCCTCTTCGCAAGATCTTCGAAGGAGTGGAGCACTCGGGGAGACTCGCTAAGTTGTCCATCGAACTAAGCGAGTTCAACATTTCATTTGTTCCGAGACTCTCCATCAAGGCACATGCAGTGCCGGACTTCCTAGCAGATTATGTTGTTGAAGTCGAAAAGGGAGAGCAACAGCCACGGGAAGCATGGAAGATGATGGTCGATGGGGCCTCGGGAAAGCATTCCCTCGGGGGAGGAGTGGTGCTAGTCAGCCCTCAGGGAGTCGCGATAGAGCAGGCAGTGGCTTACCATTTTCCGGTGACCAACAATCAAGCAGAGTATGACGCCGTGATCGCTGGCCTTCGTTTGGCAAAGGAGCTGGAGATTCAGGATGTGGAGGCTTTCACGGACTCAAAGGTAGTAGCATCGCAGATCCGAGGAGAGTTTGAGGCTCGGGAGCCTACCCTCATAAAATACCTCTCCAAGGTAAGGGCGATCATCGGAGGGTTCCGGTCGTTCTCAATCCAACATGTTCCAAGGGAAGAAAGTATAGTTGTCGATCGATTGGATAAGTTTGGACATCGGGGAGGAGGGACCTTGACGAAGCTATTTCGACCGGCTATCGAGGAAGGAGAGTTGATGGTGGTGGATCGGCGACCCTCGTGGGTAGATCCATTGGTGACCTTCCTAACCACCGGTGAACTTCCGGAGGGGACCAAGGACGGGAAAAGCCTCAGGCGCAAGACAGCTCACTACCTGATGATAGAAGGGGGCCTGCATCGTAAAATGTTGTCAGGGCTCCTAGCCAGATGTGTGACCGAAGAAGAGATCCCGAGGATCTTGTGGGAGGTGCACTCGGGTGAGTGCGGCAGTCATTCTGTGGGGAGGATGTTGGAGGCAAGGGTGGTCAGGCAGGGGTACTTCTGGCCCACCCTAAGGAAGGATGCCGCAAAGTTTGCAAGGAGATGTCAGAAGTGCCAGCTCTGCGCCCCCTCCAGCTCTTGGTAGCTCAAAGACTCCGAAGTATCACGGCACCGTGGCTATTCGGCATCTGGGGGATGGATTTAGTCGGACCTTTTCCTCCGGCTAGTGGACAGAGGAGGTTCCTCTTGGTCATGGTCGATTATTTCTCAAAGTGGCTGGAGGTTAAAGCCTTGGCCATGGTCACCTCACAAGTCATAAGGAACTTCATCTGGGGGGATATCATATGCAGACACGGACTGCCTCAAGCGATAGTGACAGATAACGGTCCCCAGTTTGCCAGTGAAGAGTTCATCAGCTTTTGTGCCCAGCTGGGGATAGATCTCAGATTTGCCTCTGTCCACCACCCCCGGAGCAACGACTATGTGGAAGCGGCAAATAAAATCATTGTAAACCTGCTCAAAAAGAAGGTGGAGAACTTAAAGGGAAATTGGGTGGAGCAGCTCCCCTCGGTCCTATGGGCCTTGCGAACGACCCCGAACACGGCCACCAGTGAGACCCCTTTCAAGCTTTCTCACGGGTGTGAGGCGGACCTACCAGTGGAGTTTGAGGTTCGGTCCCCGTGGGTCACAACCGCGGGAGAAGAAGATGAGACTTGGGGGTTGGAGAATGAAGAGGGGCTACGCCTTTCGCTAGATATGGTAGAAGAACTGCGGGACGTGGCAGTTATCAGGCAAGAAGAGATCAAGCGGCGGATGGCCAAGTATTTTGATAGGCATGTCAGGGTCAAGCAGTTTACTGAAGGAGATCTGGTGCTGAGAAAGGTGGACGCGGTAGGTAGGTCGGCTCCCGTGGGCAAGCTCAACCCGAACTGGGAAGGACCATACATAGTGAAGGAAGCCCTTGGAACAGGAGGTTACTACCTCTAGGACGTGGAGGGGAGGGCCTTAAGTCATACCTGGAGCGGTGATGACCTTAAATGCTTCTACCCATGAAAGGGGAAAGATGTAGCCATGTATCTCAAAAATAAACTTATTATACTGCATCAGTTGATTTTCTCTTGACTATCGTGAAATTTTATAATATGATATAATTATGTGTTTTATGAATACACCGAGCTCGGCTCGGCCCCAGGTAGACCCGCTGCGCAGGCTCTCATCTAGCTGGCAAGTCTGATGGCTCGCCTGTGGGTGATAGGTTTGGTTTGAGAACTTCATTGGCACCCCAAGATCAGCTCGGCCTCAGGTAGACCCGCTGCGCAGGCTCTCATCTAGCTGGCACGTCCGAAGGCTCGCCTGTGGGGGATATGTTTGGTTTGAGAACTTTATCGGCACCCTGAGCTTGGCTCGGCCTAAGGTAGACCCGCTGCGCAGGCTCTCATCTAGCTGGTAGTTTCGAAGGCTCACCTGTGGGGGATAGGTTTGGTTTGAGAACTTCATCGGCACCCCGAGCTCGGCTCGGCCCCAGGTAGACCCGCTGCGCAGGCTCTCATCTAGCTGGCAGGTCCGAAGGCTCGCTTGTGGGGGATAGGTTTGGTTTGAGGACTTCATCGGTACCCCGAGCTCGGCTCGGCCCCAGGTAGACCCACTGCGCAGGCTCTCATCTAGCTGGAAGATCCGAAGGCTCGCCTGTAGGGGATAGGTTTGGTTTGAGGACTTCATCGGCACCCCGAGCTCGGCTCGGCCCCAGGTAGACCCGTTGCGCTGACTCTCATCTAGCTGGCAGGTCCGAAGGCTCGCCTGTGGGGGATAGGTTTGGTTGGAGGACTTCATCGACACCCCGAGCTCGGCTCTGCCCCAGGTAGACCCGCTGCGTAGTCTCTCATCTAGCTGGCAGGTACGAAGGCTCGCCTGTGGGGGATAGGTTTGGTTTGAGGACTTCATCGGCACCCCGAGCTTGGCTCGGCCCCAGGTAGACCCGCTGCGAAGGCTCTCATCTAGATGGCAGGTCCGAAGGCTCGCCTGTGGGGGATATGTTTGGTTTGAGGACTTCATCGGCACACCGAGCTCGGCTCGGCCCCAGGTAGACCCGCTGCGCAGGCTCTCATCTAGCTGGCAGGTCCGAAGGCTCGCCTGTGGGGGATATGTTTGGTTTGAGGACTTCATCGGCACGCCGAGCTCGGCTCGGCCCCAGGTAGACCCGCTGCGCAGGCTCTCAACTAGCTGGCAGGTCCGAAGGTTCGTCTGTGTGGGATAGGTTTGGTTTGAAGACTTCATCGGCACCCCGTGCTCGGCTCGGCCCCAGGTAGTCCCGCTGCGCAGGCTCTCATCTAGCTGGTAGGTCTGGACGCTCGCTTGTGGGGGATAGGTTTGTTTTGAGAACTTCATCGACACCCTGAACTCGGCTCTGCCCTAGGTAGACCTGCTGCGCAGGCCCTCATCTAGCTGACAGGTCCGAAGGCTCGCTTGTGGGGGATAGGTTTGGTTTGAGGACTTCATCAGCACCCCGAGCTCGGCTCGGTCCCAGGTAGACCCACTGCGTAGGCTCACATCTAGCTAGCAGGTCCGAAGGCTCGCTGTGGGGGATAGGTTTGGTTTGAGGACTTCATCGGCACCCCGAGCTCGGCTCGGCCCCAGGTAGACCAGCTGCGCAGGCTCTCATCTAGCTGGTAGGTCTGAAGGCTCGCCTGTGGGGGATAGGTTTGGTTTGAGAACTTCATCGGCACCCCG
This sequence comes from Platanthera guangdongensis, assembly GCA_039583875.1. Lineage (NCBI taxonomy): Eukaryota > Viridiplantae > Streptophyta > Magnoliopsida > Asparagales > Orchidaceae > Platanthera > Platanthera guangdongensis. Next base: position 87,480,643 of record CM077160.1, read on the forward strand.
AGCTCAGCTCGGCCCCAGGTAGACCCGCTGCGCAGGCTCTCATCTAGCTGGCAGGTCCGAAGGCTCGCCTGTGGGGGAAAGGTTTGGTTTGAGGACTTCATCGGCACCCCGAGCTCGGCTCGGCCCCAGGTAGACCGACTGCGCAGGATCTCATCTAGCTGGCAGGTCCGAAGGCTCACCTGTGGGGGATAGGTTTTGTTTGAGGACTTCATCGGCACCCCGAGCTCGGCTCGGCCCCAGGTAGACCCGCTGTGCTGGCTCTCATCTAGCTGGCAGGTCTGATGGCTCGCCTGTGGTGGAAAGGTCTGGTTCTTAAAGGTTGGGTCCAAAGTTCTTGGGAACAGGTCTAAACCTGGTAAATTCTACACCACTTCGAGCTCGGACTGGTCCCTGGTGGACTTGTTTCCCGGGCTCACCCAGCTAGTAAGGCAGTAAACTCATTCGATGACAAAATGGTTGGGAAGAGCTTCTTAAAACAACACCACAGTGTTGGGTATATTGGTTAAATGTACCTGATTTGAAGAAGCCTCACCCAACTCAATGATATACATCAAAATGTATTTGATGAATGTTTGAGTTACTTATGCAGGTTAAGTATTTGCAGGACTGAAGCAAAAATTTCTAAGTCCATGTGTCGACACCCAGAGGGAAAGTGTCGACACTTAAGAAGACTTGTGTCGACACCCAGACAAGCAGTGTTGACACTTGGAGTCATTGTGTCGACACCTGGGATGCAGAGTCGACACCAGACAGAAAGTGTCGACACTTGGAGCTGTGTCGACACTCAGTGAAGAAAAGTGCAGACAGAAAGGGTCGACACTTGGAGTTGTGTCGACACTCAGCAAAAGTCAGCAGAGACTAAGTTAAAGTGTCGACACCAAGAACAAAGTGTCGACACTCAACAGAAGAGTCAGCACATGAAGTAAGTGTCGACACCTAGAACTATGTGTCGACACTCAGCTGAAGACTCTACACTTGAAGAAAGTGTCGACACATGGAGCTGTGTCGACATTTAGCAAAGAACAACAAGATCTATAAATTATTCTAAGTACAAGTGTCGACACTAAGGGAATGTGTCGACACTCAGCTGAAGTCTCAACAGAAGAATCAAGTGTCGACACAAGGAGCTGTGTCGACACTCAGCAAGTATCAACATAGAAGACTATGTGTCGACACCAAGTAGCAGTGTCGACACTTTACAGATTCAACACAAGAAGTTGTGTCGACACAAAGGAGATGTGTCGACACTTAGAAGAATTCAGCAAGTTACAGAAGATCAAGTACTTGTGTCGACACTCAATCTCAGTGTCGACACATGCAGAAGAACCTGTGTCGAGACATATTATCTACAACACAAGGAGCTGTGTCGACACCTTGTAGACTTGTGTCGACACTTACACAACTGGTGTCGACACTTGGTCTATAAGTGTCGACACTTAAAGACAGAAAGTCTCGAGACATTCAGATAGTTAGAGATTTTCAAGAATTGACTGGATGACTTGACAGCTGTCGTTCCAGCCGGTCTACAGCACCTGTCAGAGATGTCAGAAGACAGTTATGAACCGGACCAGCCGGTTTTCATGAAGAAGGCCTATAAATAGGCTTGTGCTGTCTACAGAAAGAGATTGATCAAGCTGCTCAGATTATTGTTCAAGTAGTTATTGAAGTGGTACACATAGTATCAAATTAAGAAGATCTAGCTGTCTAAGTGCAGATCTAAGAAGTTGGAGAGAGGGGGCTTCATCCAAGAAATCAGCCTCTGGAACTAGGCTGAGAAGAAGGGTTCAGATTTATTCTGAATTCTAAGAAGCAGAGATCAAGGATCAACTGCAGGAGGATTCATTCTTATTCAGTTCTACTTTCAAGAAGCTTTTAAGAAAGCTAAGTCAGATTGAATCCAGCTGAGTTCTTCCAAGAACTCATCAAGAAACTCTCAACTCCCCTCTCTTGTTTCTGAGTTATAGAGTTAGTATTTCTATACTCATTTTTATCTTGTAGGATCCCTTGGATCTGAGTGATTTGTAAGCCTGTATTTATAAAGGCTGAGGGTAGGGCTTGAGTGCCTGAGTGTAGGAGATTGAAATCTCTGAGTGTAGGCCTTGTTGGCTGAGTGTAGGCCTTGTTGGCTGAGTGTAGGCCTTTGTGGCTGAGTGTAGGCTTTGTGGAAAAGCTGAGTTGTAAGGCTTTGGGCCTGAGGTGTAGGAACCAGTTTGGGTTCTGAGACAGTGGTGAAGTTTGGCCGAACCTAGTACACTGCTAGATAGGCGAAGGGGGAAAGTGGATATACCCAAAGCTTGGGGAACCACTATAAAATTCTGTGTCTGCTGTGCTATGATTGTGATTTGTTGTGTATGCTGTGTAATAACTGTGCAAAAGTAGTTAAGATTCTGTGATATTAACTGATTGCTGCCATTAAAGTTTAACAAGAAATTGGTCACCTATTCCCCCCCCCCCTAGGTGTTTAGGTACTATATCTTTCAAGTGGTATCAGAGCCAGGTTACTCAAAAAGGACTAACAGTCTGAGGAGATCCTGATTGGCAGATTCAGTCTCAGAGAATTACAGATTCAAGAAAATCAAGAACCATGGGTTCCTCTGAAAATCACAAGGAATTGGGTTCCATGAAATTGCCCATATGCAGGAAAGAGATCTTTGGGATCTGGAAGGAAAGGGTAAGGCTGTTTATGGAAGCCTCAGACCCTAGGATCTACATCACTGTAAAGGAGGGGCCATATGTGCCCATGAAGATATCTGTTCTAGATGCAAATCAGAGAACCCCCAAGGATTTCTCTGAAATGACTAAGGATGAGATTGTCCTAACCACCATGGACAAGAGGGCACAAAACATTATAGTGAGTGCCATAGATGATGCAACATTTCAGAATCTTATACACTGTAAGACAGCCAAAGAGATGTGGGACACTCTTATTGTGTATATGGAGGGTTCTGAAGAAGTTAGACAAGATAGAAAATCCTTGCTAAATCAGGAGTATGAAAGTTTTAGACAAGGAAAGGGTGATAGCATAACTGAGTGCTATAAGAAGTTCTACAGAATAGTGAATGAAATCATGTCTTATGGAAGAGAGTTCAGTAACTATGAACTAAATGACAAGTTCTTAAGGTCCCTTACCAAAGATTGGGACAAAAAGATTTGTGCCATTAGAGAAATGGCTAAGCTGGGAGAAATTCCTCCACCTACACTGTTTGGCAAATTGTTGTCTTATGAGATGCAACTGACAGTGAGGAAAGAGGAGGAGAAATCATCAAGAACTGAACACAAGGAAAGAACAGTAGCCTTCAAGACAGAAGCCTCCAGGAAGTGCAGGAATAAGTCACCAACTCCACCTCCAAAGGTAGTTGAATCAGAGTCAGATGAGTCAGTCAGCACCAAATCTGCAAGCAGTGAAAGTGATGAAGACTTTGCTGCCTTCACTAGACACTTTCAGAAATTCTTGAAGAAGAAACAGTGGAGATCAAGGCCTTCTACTTCTAAGGGAAAAGAAGATTTTTATCAGGATAAAAAGGCCTCAAAGAAGGACAGGAAAATGACAAAATCTAGCAAGGCAACTGGTTCAAAAATAGTATGTTATTGCTGCAATAGACAAGGCCATGTTATTGCAGATTGTCCTGAAAAAAGAAAAGAGTCTAGTGACAGAAAAAAGACTCATTTTAAAGGCAAGAAAGAAAAGTCTTTTGTTGCCAAGAAGGAGAAGACTCTATCAGATATCTCTTCTTCAGAAACTGAATCTGAAGCTGAGGCCTACATAGGGCTGTTTGCTGAAGAAGAAGAAGAATTCATGCAGATCTTGGAGTCAATATATGAGCAAGAAGACTGTCAGTGCCAAGGACTAATGACATTGACTGAGAGTGACAAAATCCTGGAGCAGCCAGGACCCAGTAAGTTACAAAGTTCAACTTTAAATTCAGTTTCTTGTTCCAGTACAGAAACAGATTCATCATCATCAAGTGATGAGAATGTATCTGAGTCTGAGGATGATATTCATCAGCTTATAGATGAATATAAAGTGTTGTTGCAAGCTTATAAGAAGAGCAAATCTCTAGCCAAAAGTCAGGCAAAGGAAATTGCTGATGTTAAAGCTGCTGCAACAGACTCTGAGAAGCTATTTGATCAAAAGCTTAATGAGATAGCCAGGCTGAAACACATAACAGTGATTCAGATGGGGACTATCACCTTTAAGAATGATCAAATTAAGAGTCTGGAGATCAATCTTCAGAAAGAGAGAGAGCTTGTTGCTAGGTTTTCTAAACCTAAGTCAGTGCTACCTTTAATTGATGAATTTGTTCATCATAAAGGCAAGGCTGGACTGGGTTTTATTAAACCAGCAAGGACTGAGCAGTCCAAGTCCAAGTCCAAGGGCAAAGCCCCAACATTCAACAAGTCAGCTGTAGATAAGACAGCAAAGACAGTACCTAAGCAAAGGTACAATAAGTTTGAATGTTGGTGCTGTGGCAAAGTTGGCCATTTTGCAATGGACTGTTGGCACAATGCTACTGCCAAAGTGAGTTGCAAATTACCTGTTGGAAAGCCAGTAGGTAGTTTTATCAAGTTGCAAACTAACAAGTACGAAGGACCCAAGAATTCTTTGGGTTCTAAGGTTCATTAATCTGTTTTGTAGGTAAGTCCAAGTGGCCATACCCCAACATGGTACTTGGACAGTGGATGTTCCAGACATATGACTGGAACTAGGGGACTACTAAAGAACTACATTCCAATCAAAGATGGTCCTAAAGTAACCTTTGGTGGTTCTGAAAAAGGAATCATCAAAGGATTTGGTAACATTTCTAGTCACTTAGTTACCATTACTCAAGTGGCTTATGTTAAAGGGTTGAAACACAACCTAATAAGTATAAGTCAATTAAGTGATGTAGGGTATGACATCTCATTTGTTAAAAATGGTTGTCATATCAAGAGGTCAAGTGATCAAGAGATCATTTTGATAGGTTATAGGAAGAGGAATGTCTACTGCCTAGACATTATGGTTGAGAACAATGGTTCTCCAGTGTGTCTTGTAGCTGATGAGACAGTCTCTCATTGTGTCAAATGGCACAAGAGGCTTGCCCATCTTAACTACAAGACTATTAGAAAACTCTTTAGCAATGAGTTAGTGAGGAATGGTCCTCAAGTTAAGTGTGTTAAAGATGGCATTTGCTCAGCTTGTCAAAAGGGCAAGCAGACTAAATCCACCTTTAGAAGCATAGAAAACAAAGATGTTGTGAGGTGTTTATACCTCTTGCATATGGATCTCTTTGGTCCAATGCCAGTACACAGCTTAGGTAGGAAGGTCTATACCTTTGTAGTTGTAGATGACTACTCAAGGTTTTCCTGGGTGTTCTTCTTAAGACAGAAATCTGAAACACCTAGTGTCTTCCATAGCTTTGTCAAGCAAATTCAGAATGAACTAAACTGTACAGTGGTCAAGATTAGAAGTGACCATGGTATAGAATTTCAGTCTGATAGCATGACAAGACTATGTGAAGACTTTGGGATATTTCAAGAGTTTTCTTCACCTAGAACACCTCAGCAAAATGGCATTGCTGAGAGGAAGAATAGGACCTTGATAGAGGCTGGTAGGACCCTATTAAGTGATACATCACTGCCAGAGTATTTCTGGGCTGAAGCAGTTAACACTGCATGCCATGTTATAAATAGGGCTACCATCACTAAAGGCCTCCACAAGACCCCCTATGAAGTTGTGAAAGGCAGGAAACCAAACCTATGCTACTTTAGGATCTTTGGTTGCAAATGCTTCATACTTAACAATGGGAAGTCTTACTTGACTAAGTTTGCTGCCAAGTCCCAAGAGGGAATTTTTGTTGGGTACAGCAATAACAGTAAGGCTTATAGAGTCTACAACTTGTCTACACAAGTTGTAGAAGAATCTGTGCATGTAGTTTTTGATGAGACTAAACTTATTAACAATGAGTTGTCTAGTAGTGTATACAGCCCCACAGGTTTAACACAGAAGATGGACAAGCTTGCTATAGAAGAAGACAGTGGCTATTGTCCAGGGGGAGAACTACATATACCAGTTGTTGATGAAGTTCAAGGAATATAGCATGATGGAGATGCTGAAGAGGTTCAACCAGAAGTTAGGATGCCTCCAGCCAATAGGCATCTTAGAGATCATCCAATAGAGCAGATTATTGGAGATCCAAGACAAGGAGTACAAACAAGGAGTAGAAACCAGAATGCTGCTATCTTCTCCAGTTTTCTATCTCAAGTTGAACCTAAGAAGTTTGAAGAAGCAATACAAGATCCACAATGGACTGAAGCAATGCAAGAAGAGCTTAATCAGTTCAAAAGGTGCAAGGTCTGGGAACTTGTTCCTAAACCTAAAGACCACAATATAATAGGAACTAAGTGGATCTACAGGAATAAGTTAGATGAACAAGGGGTCATCATCAAGAATAAAGCAAGATTGGTTGCTAAAGGATATAGGCAAGAAGAAGGTATTGACTTTGATCAAACCTTTGCTCCAGTAGCCAGACTGGAAGCCATAAGGATGTTCTTGGCCTATGCAACCTATCAAGGATTCAAGGTTTACCAAATGGATGTCAAGTCAGCATTCCTTAATGGTAATCTTAAGGAAGAAGTCTATGTGGAACAGCCTTCAGGTTTTGTTGATCCAACTCTACCTCATCATGTCTATAGACTTAGGAAAGCTTTATATGGGTTAAAGCAAGCTCCTAGAGCTTGGTATGAAACCCTATCTAGTTTCCTCATTGAGAACAAGTTCTCAAGGGGGAAAATAGATAAGACTCTATTCCTTAGAGAATCTAGAGGCAAAGTTATACTAGTCCAAATATATATAGATGACATTATATTTGGGTCTACTGAGAGCAGCCTTTGCAAAAAGGTTGCAAAACTTATGCAAGGTCAGTTTGAGATGAGTAGTATGGGAGAGCTGAAGTTTTTCTTGGGTCTCCAAGTTAAACAGACTGAAAGTGGTTTATCCATATGTCAGTCCAAGTTCACCCTAGAACTTATAAGGAAATATGGTATGGATTCATCCAGCACCATGAAGACTCCTATGGGGTTAAGTATGTCTCTTAGCAAGGATGATGCAGGGAAACCTGTAGATGAAACCTTGTATAGAGGGATGGTTGGCTCCCTGTTATACTTGACTGCTAGTAGACCAGATATCATGTATGCTACATGTGTCTGTGCAAGGTATCAAGCCTGCCCTAAAGAGTCTCATTTGACAGCAGTCAAAAGAATACTGAGATATCTAAAGGGCACTCCCTATCTTGGCCTCTAGTACCCTAGGAATGGGGATTTTGAACTAACAGGTTATTCAGATGCAGACTTTGCAGGATGCAAAGAAGATAGAAAAAGCACTACTGGAACCTGTCAATTCCTAGGTGGGAGACTAATTTCATGGAGTAGCAAAAAGCAAACCAGTGTGGCTATCTCCACTGCAGAGTCAGAGTATGTGGCTGCAGGAAGTTGATGTGCTCAACTTCTGTGGATACAACATCAGCTAGAGGACTATGGATTTCAGGTAAGTAGAACTCCACTTTTTTGTGATTCTACAAGTGCTATTTCAATAGCTAATAATCATGTATCTCATAGTAGAACAAAACATATTGAAATTAAATATCTTTTTCTTAGGGAGCATGTAGAGAGAGAAGATATTTCACTTGAATATGTTAATACTGATAATCAATTAGCTGATATGTATACTAAGCCCCTAGAAGAAGCTAAGTTCAATAGATTTAAAATTGAACTAGGAATGATAAACTTAGAGTAAGTTTACAGAATTGAAATTGGCTAAGTAAAAAGGTGTCGACACATAGACAAGTCTATGTCGACACAGAATAGTGGTGTCGACACTTCAGGAAAAAGGTGTCGACACATCTAGGAAGTTGGTGTCGACACTTCTGAATATTAGTGTCGACACATGTCAAGTAGGTGTCGACACATCCAAAGTGGTGTCGACCCTTAAGTTTTACTCAGAATTTTCTAAGTAAAGTCTCGACTATGTGTCGAGTTATGTTGTGTCGACACATAAACAAGTGTCGACACATAAAATCTGTTGACTAAACTTGTGTCGACACATATGTGTCGAGACATTATAAGTTAGTGTCGACACTTATTGCCAGTGTCGACACATTTTAAGTTAGCTGTCCCGCCTGTTCATCTTCAAAATCAGAAAGGTATAAATAGGGTTTTGTCTTTGTTTGTCGACACGCTTTCAAAGTTTCGAGACCAAACTTCTGTGTCGACACCTCTCTTCTCTCAAGACAAATTCTGTAAACCCTAATGGCGCTAAAGCTAGAGGAGAACGTCAACGAAGGATATGAGCTGGTGCGCGGCACTTTCACTGATGCTGATCACGAAATCCAAGCAGTCGTAACCTTAGTTGCCGATTCTGGATTAGAATATTTAGTTTCAGAGCCAACTAAGATATGGAAGAAAGAGGTTCTTGAATTCCTCAATGGAGCAAAGGTGGATGAATCTGGCTTCAAAATCAAATCCAGGGTTCATGGTGAAAGGGTCAAGGTATCACCAAAGAGTCTGAGGAAGATTCTACAGCTTCCAAGAACTCAAGAGGAAGATGAAGTTACTGCATCAAAGACCAGAGAAGCTCTAACCTGGTGTGGACTTGATTCTAAGATGAAGATAGGTTCTGTTTTTAACAGGAAAGGCATGAACAGCCAAGGCAAATTCATGTCTGAGATTGTTGGAAAGGTTATCCTAAGCAAGCCAGGAGGGCATGACAGAGTGTCTGCCTCTATGTTTAGTATAATGACAAGGATTATCTTCTCTCTAAACACTGACTGGTCTATGATAGTCTTTGAGAAGATTAAGGAAAGCTTGAATAAGCCCAACTGGGCAGAATTATAAGTCTATACCTAGCTGGTGCCATACCAGAGGTAATGCAACAAGCTGCAGGAAGCAAGATAAATCATATGAGAAGGATGGATCTGAGGATCTTTTCTAGATGGGACAGGGTGTTGTCAAAGGAGATGCCAACCCCTGAAAAGATTGTTTCTGAGAAAGAGATTCCTCCAAAGGAGAAGAGAAAGACTGCTCCAGTGGCACAAGAGTCCACTAGCAGTTCTGGAAGTGAAGAGCCTGTTATCTTCTCATCTGATGAGAATATAGAAGAGCCTGCAGTAAAGTCACCTGCTCCTCAAGCTAGTGCTGAGATCCAGGGGGAGCTACCACAAGCAAGCCCAATCCACAAGGATCAAAGCCAGGGGGAGCTTCCAGTTGTAGAAGGACCCTCTACACTGGAAAGTGAACAAGCCACCAACACCATACTAGAGGTACTCACTGACCTAAATACTTTAGAATTTCTTATAGAAGATGCTGATTTGTCTGATGTTCATCAGCAAACTCAGCTGGATTGTCAAGATCCAGATACTGTTATAAAAGACACATCTGTTGTACAAGCAGTTGTTCCTGATCCAGTGGTTGAAGAACCTAGAATTTCTCCTGCACAGTCTCCACAAGAATACACTATGGAAGATTTGTTTTTAAACCTGGATCAAGTAGATTTTGACAAAGAGACTGCTGCTGCTGAAGGAGAAGATGCTCTAGTTGAGGGGGAGAAAGTGCAAGTTCATGAAGTGCCTTTGAGGCAGGAAACTGAGAAGGCACCTGTAGTGCAGAAAGAGAAGTCTCCTAGCCCTAAGGAGAGGGTTGACATAGCCAACTCCTCAGAATCTGAAGATGAGGAGGCTTCTAGGGCAAAGAAAAAGAAACTGTATATATTCAGGAGAAGAAGCCAGAGTTACAAGAAGGCTCTCCAAACAGTTGCTCCACAGCCTATAGTTCAGCAAACTCCAACTGTTGATTATAGTGCTTTAATGATTGCCCTGTAGATAAAACTGGATGAACATAGAAAAGCCATAGAGGCTTATGTGGATGAAGGGCATAAATCTTTACAGTTTGATCTAGCCCAGGTCATCAAGTCTATAAGGTTTGAAATGAACCTAAACAAGAAAGAGATGACAGATTGTTTCCACAAGGGTGGAAATGCAGTAGTGTACTTGGCAACACACCAGGAAAAGATTAAGGCACAGGTGGATGACATAGCATTGAAGCAAGGATATGTTCTTGAAAATCAGCTAAGGATGAATGACAATTTAACTGCTTCCCATAATGCTATTATCACAGAATTAAAGAATCAGGCTGTTGGACCTTCTACCTCCACTACTGCTGCTAAAGCTGAATTTGATAAAGTATTTCAAGAAGAACTCAATGCTATTAAGACTGCCATTGCAGACTCCCAGAAGGCCATCTCTGAACAACTTACAAAGCTAAAACCCTTCTTTAAAGATGGAGTAAGATACTTAGATTCTCAAATCAGATTCCAGAAGGATGATCTTAGAGATCATATGGCTAGAGAAGTCATAAAGGGGGAGAGAGTGTTAGCCAACTAGCTCTGATCATGCCAAATGGATATCTAATTCCATCAGAGCTACACTGTGCTATCCTCCACTTTGTGATGATGATAATGTGGCAGAATCTGGAATTCAGCTTGCATATCTTGGAGGTGAGCAACCAGAGGTAGCTCAAGTGATCTATCCTCCACCAGATTTTGACATGGTGCAAGCTGATATTCATCATATGTATAGCCCAACTGAAGGAAAGTCTAATGTTATTCTGGAGAAAGTGGTTCAGCCTATATCTGAAGCCATGCAAGAGGCATTACAGAAAGAAGAAGAGACAAGGTTGTCTAAGAAGAGGTTTAGGGAACAAGCTGAACAGAGACCAGATTTTGAGCAATGGAGCCCTACCTCTAGAAACATTATATTAACTGCCTGGAAAGCTGCCAAGGATAACATTCAAGACAGGAACAAATGGTTCTCTGAAGCTGAATGGAGAAAGCATGAGGCTAGACAGGTAGCAATAGTTCAATACAGAAGGAAGGCCAAGATGGGAAAGCTACCTCCTACTGCTCAGGAGCCTAGCAAGTACTTTCCTAAGCCATTCCATTATTTTGAAAGGCAGAAGATCAAAGCAGAAGATCTTAAGAAGAAGGACTTGAAAGGAAAGAAGCATGCTGATGCTGAAGTTGCTGATGCTCCTGTCCAAGCTAAAGTCCAAGCTGGCAAAGGCATAGTAATTAAGGAGCCAGAGCAAAAATAGATTTAAAATTTTCTTGAAGTTTATTTTGTAATCATTTGGATGTAAAACATGTGGTGAACTTCTGAAAATGTATAAGACAGAGATTAGAACAATATATGATTAATATATTTCATGTGTGTTCTGTGAATATATATATGTCTATCTCTTATTTGTTCTGTGTTGATGTATGTGTATACATGTGTAATTGATACATGTTATGTTTACCCTGCTGTACATAATCCTGCTTTACATCATTTTGTAATTTTATTATGAATGGTGTATATCATTGACTAAGGGTTTTGACTTCTCCAAATAGGGGGAGATTGTTGGGTACATTGGTTAAATGTACCTGATTTGAAGAAGCCTCACCCAACTCAATGATATACATCAAAATATATTTGATGAATGTTTGAGTTACTTGTGCAGGTTAAGTATTTGCAGGACTGAAGCAAAAATTTCTAAGTCCATGTGTCGACACCCAGAGGGAAAGTGTAGACACTTAAGAAGACTTGTGTCGACACCCAGACAAGCAGTGTCGACACTTGGACTCATTGTGTCGACACCTAGGATGCAGAGTCGACACCAGACAGAAAGTGTCGACACTTGGAGCTGTGTCGACACTCAGTGAAGAAAAGTGCAGACAGAAAGTGTCGACACTTGGAGCTGTGTCGACACTCAGCAAAAGTCAGCAGAGACTAAGTTAAAGTGTCGACACTCAACAGAAGAGTCAGCACATGAAGTAAGTGTCGACACCTAGAACAATGTGTCGACACTCAGCTGAAGACTCTACACTTGAAGAAAGTGTCGACACATGGAACTGTGTCGACACTTAGCAAAGAACAGCAAGATCTACAAATTATTCTAAGTACAAGTGTCGACACTAAGGGAATGTGTCGACACTCAGCTGAAGTCTCAACAGAAGAATCAAGTGTCGACACAAGGAGCTGTGTCGGCACTCAGCAAGTATCAACATAGAAGACTATGTGTCGACACCAAGTAGCAGTGTCGACACTTTACAGATTCAACACAAGAAGTTGTGTCGACACAAAGGAGATGTGTCGACACTTAGAAGAATTCAGCAAGTTACAAAAGATCAAGTACTTGTGTCGACACTCAATCTCAGTGTCGACACATGCAGAAGAATCTGTGTCGAGACATATTATCTACAACACAAGGAGCTGTGTCGACACCTTGTAGACTTGTGTCGACACTTACACAACTGGTGTCGACACTTGGTCTATAAGTGTCGACACTTAAAGACAGAAAGTCTCGACACATTCAGACAGTTAGAGATTTTCAAGAATTGACTGCATGACTTGACAGCTGCCGTTCCAGCCGGTCTACAGCACCTGTCAGAGATGTCAGAAGACAGTTATGAACCGGACCAGCCGGTTTCCATGAAGAAGGCCTATAAATAGGCTTGCGCTGTCTATAGAAAGAGATTGATCAAGCTGCTCAGATTATTGTTCAAGTAGTTATTGAAGTGGTACACATAGTATCAAATCAAGAAGATCTAGCTGTCCAAGTGCAGATCTAAGAAGTTGGAGAGAGGGGGCTCCATCCAAGAAATCAGCCTCTGGAACTAGGCTGAGAAGAAAGGTTCAGATTTATTCTGAATTCTAAGAAGCAGAGATCAAGGATCAACTGCAGGAGGATTCATTCTTATTCAGTTCTACTTTCAAGAAGCTTTGAAGAAAGCTAAGTCAGATTGAATCCAGCTGAGTTCTTTCAAGAACTCATCAAGAAACTCTCAACTCCCCTCTCTTGTTTCTGAGTTGTAGAGTTAGTATTTCTATACTCATTTTTATCTTGTAGGATCCTTTGGATCTGAGTGATTTGTAAGCCTGTATTTATAAAGGCTGAGGGTAGGGCTTGAGTGCCTGAGTGTAGGAGATTGAAATCTCTGAGTGTAGGCCTTGTTGGCTGAGTGTAGGCCTTGTTGGCTGAGTGTAGGCTTTTGTGGCTGAGTGTAGGCTTTGTGGAAAAGCTGAGTTGTAAGGCTTTGGGCCTGAGGTGTAGGAACCAGTTTGGGTTCTGAGACAGTGGTGAAGTTTGGCCGAATCTAGTACACTGCTAGATAGGCGAAGGGGGAAAGTGGATGTACCCAAAGCTTGGGGAACCACTATAAAATTTTGTGTCTGTTGTGCTGTGATTGTGATTTGCTGTGTATGCTGTGTAATTGCTGTGCAAAAGTAGTTAAGATTCTGTGATATTAACTGATTGCTGCCATTAAAGTTTAACAAGAAATTGGTCACCTATTCCCCCCCCCTCTAGGTGTTTAGGTACTATATCTTTCATACAACTTAAACTTAGGAGGAAAGAAATAAACTAAGGTAAAACTTGAAGCAGTGCGAGTGGAGGCACTCGCAGCTGGCAGTTATAAGGATGATCTCGCTTACGCGAGTGGGCACTCGCGCGAGACAGAAGGCTCGCTCTAATAATCAGAGTGAAGGTTGCATCACCAAGAGCCACTCGCGCGGGGAGTACCTAAAGGCAAGGCAAGAAGATTTCACCAATCAAATTTTACGCGCAAAGGAAAAGGAAATGACGACTCGCGCTCTTTGAAAAGCCAACTCTCCAGCAAGGTACCAAGACAGGACACAGCACCGTCTCGCGGGCGTAGGCACGTCAGGGAGTCGTCTCACAGTGAGCAAAATAAAGCAAAGTAAAGAGGGCAAAGGTAAGTCGGCGAGACGGAAAAATAACGTCGTCTCGCAAACAAAGGCAAGCAAAAAGAAAAAGTGTGCAAGTGGATAAAAGGAAAAAAATATTCATTTGATCGAAGAACAGTTCGTTACAGAGGTCAGATTTTTGATCACAAAAAAATAGTAATAAGTTTTACAAGTAGCAGCAAAAAAGTGGAGGAGAGAGGGATTCTGGATCTTGGAGGTGGCGCGTCATTCCTCCTCGCCGGATGAAGAATCCTCACTCTCCTCGTCATAGAGCTGGGCGACCAGGTCTCGGACTGTTACAGTCTCAGAGTCGTCCTTCACAACACCTAGGTCCTTCATCATCTTTAGGATTAGCTCCGCAACCCTGATGCTGACATCTCGGCACTACTCCTCGACCTCGTCAAAAGAATAGTGCGGCGGAGGTGTCCGAAAGGGCTCGCGGCGAGACGATGATGCTACGTCAACCTGGAGGCGATTATTCTGGGCTTTCAAGTCCTTGACCTCCTCCTCCAGGGCCGCTGCTCGCGAGTGCAGCCGTTCCGCCGTCTCGGCATCCTGCAAGACGTCAGGTTTTTAGTTGGCAGCTCCTAGAGAAGAAGAATAAAGGTAAGGATAGCGCTTTACCACTCCGCCTTGGGCTTTGGCGAGGAGGCTCTCGACATCAAACAATCTCATAGCGAGATCTTCTGACCGCTCCCGCTCCGCCGCCAGGTTCGTCTCGCTCTCTGATCATTTTTTGTTGATGTATATCAGATGGCGAGCGGCGCGACGTGAGAACTCTAGAGCCCGCATCAGGGTATGGGAGGACTTCATAACAAGGTCTCGCATAGACTCGCTCTCAGGGGAGACTGCGTCGAGACCACCGTAGGGGTCGTATCCCACGGCAAAGGCATGGCTGGTGGGCTCCTCCTGCTCCTTCCAAGGGGGAAGGAGGGTGGAAATGGATACTCGGTTGGCGTCCCACCCCCACAGTAGAATAGGGTCCCCGGCTGTATCGGAAACCGCGGGGCCTAAGTTGAAGTTCACGTGGGAAGAGGGGGCAGGACGGCTGAACGAAGTGCCTTCGCGAGAGACAGTAACGGCTGGTTAATTGATGGCAGCGGCGGGTTGATTGGAAACAGCAGCAGGTTGATTAGGGAGTGCCGTCTCGCGAGTAGGCGAGACGGCCTGTTGACGAGGCGAGCGGGGCGATGGAGACCCATCTAGAGAGATGGGGCTCAGAGGCCTCGCTGTCTCCTTCTACTTGGGGGTCACCTTCTTCTTCCCCTGACAGACCACCACAGCCTTCTTCACTTTCTTTGAGGGGTTGGAGCGAGAGGGAGCCATATCGCCTGAAGACCTTTTGAGAGGGGCAGGAGTCAAGGACTCTCTTGCCGCCTCAGCTGCCGCGTAGGCGACATCGAGGCCCTTGGAGGGGTGGATGTTACTTTGTAAGGGGGATGGCCTGGCACTACTCGCTCCCTTGAGGCAAATGAAGGCGGTGAGAAGGCGAGATGAATAAACAATCAGACACAGGGAGACAAAAAAGAGAGTACCTTCACCAGGGAGTACAGGAGGCAGCGAGTCGAGGCCTCGCCGCAGGTAGTTGACCTCGAAGTTCTTGCCGATGAAATATTCATACAGCAGCTTCTCTGGGCCGCTGACCCGCGGGGTGGCATACAAGCTTTCTGGGGGAGACATCGGTGCGAGCGGAATGCCCCCGAAGAAACCACGGTCGCCGCGGATGAAGATGAACCGCGTGAGCCAGTGGTGATTTTTGTTGGGTGTCTCGCACACCTTGATCCATTGGCCGGTGAAGTACGAGACGCCATCAGCGTTGGCGTGGTAGATAAAGAGCTTGTGGAAGACCGTCAAGCTGAACTCAATGCGCTCCCGACGTATATAGCAGGCGAAGGCGATCAACACCGAGATAGCATTCGGGTTGAACTGCGCCGGGACGACGCGGAAGTATTTGAAAACTTGTTTTACCTCAGGCCATAGAGGCAGCCTCAACCCCGCCTCAAAGTGCGAGACGGGGAAAGCGAGCTCTCCCGAGTAGTAAGTGTTGATGGACTCGCCAACTTTGGGAGGCCGCGAGTCGATCCCCTCCGCCAGATACTCACGGACGAACCCGCGGTAGTCTTCTTTGGGAAGCCTTCCGAGCGGAAAGTCGTGGTCCGTGAACCGCTTTCCATAGCGGCTGCGCGCCTTCCTCAACCCTCTTCTTTCCCATCCTTGGCGAGACGAAGTTGGCGAGATGGATTTAGGAGAGAAGGGGAGGGAATGAAGTAACAAGAAAGAAAACCAGCAAAAGGGTCGGGAGATAAATGCGAGACGAATCGGCGAGATGGCTAAAGCAAAGAAGTAAGAGCTTGGGCAGCAAGAGTATAGACGAGGATATCAGTCTTATCCAGGGCCGGGATATTTATAGCAAATACGGTGAAATGATTAATAGGCGGGAAAAAGTACAAGGGAATGGGAAGAGTCGGCGGTTATCTCTCTCTCTCTCTCATAAGCCTCGATCGGCGCGACCCGTTATAATCACGAAGTGATTAAATAAGGTAATTTAAAAAAAATAAAGTTAAAACAGTGAATAAATAAAACACCATCCAACATTTTAACGACAACGGTTCTGCCAAGTACCGGCGAGACGGCAACAAACGGTACTATTTAATTATTATTACATCACTCAGAGAAAATAGAAGAAAAGGGGGCGAGACGGACGTCCTTCAGTACGGGTGCCATTGCTAGCAGCCACCGCGAGCCCCTGCGCAGGGAGGTCTACTGCGCGAGTGGAAGGCATGGACGGACTCGAGCCCACGACGTGCGAGACGGAGCTGTATATCAGACTCATTAAGGATGGCGTCAGGGTTGGTGCCATCAACATCTAGCTCAACATCTGACTCGGAGGATAGACAAGCGCATTCATTCTCCAGCCACTCGATGCGCCGATCTGCTGCCTGCTTGTCCAGCGCCATCGAGTAGATGATACATGCGTGCTTCCTGAACAGCTCGGCAGTCTTGGGGCTCATCTCCACCGGGTTTGCAGGGTCGGCAAGAAGATCTTCAATCCCGTCAACAGGAGGCAGAGGCGGGATGGCAGATTGCCCAGGGTGCTCCTCAGCAGGCGAGTCGGTCTGGGCGCCTGCGGAAGAAGTAAAAGAGCAGGGTGAGAGCGGCTCCCACAGGAGTGTATGGGAGTAGCGAGTTGGACAGAGATGCGAGAGGAGGGGATTGAATAGAAGGAATGGGGCAGACTAAGGATGAGGTGTAAGCAGCCACGACAGCCTTGTTCTGCTTACGCACTTTGGCAAGGCGCTCGCGAAAGCTCTGGCTATGAGACATGATGAACAGTGCTCCAAGGAAGAAGGGGATTTTTAAAAAGGGTAACCTTCGTTCAAAATAGGAACCCCATATTTATAGGTTTCGATGGGTGGACTCAGAAGATTCCCTCATAAATACGTCAATAAATACATATTAACAGCGTGCCTCGGTTGGATGTTCTTTCCGAGCATAGATTAATCTCTAAAAGAGCGGGGATTGTGTACAACCTCGGGCTCGCGAGAAGGCCTCAAAAGTGTGAAATAGAAGGGGGAGGGCAAGTGGAAGTGATGGGCGAGTGGGACCATGCGGTCCACTCGCGGTTGGCAAGTCAGGAGGTCTCTGCGAAAGGCGAGACGCCCCCTCTGGGTGGCGAGTAGGCCGTTATAGGCGAGATGGTCTCCTAGAAAAGGATGACCGCGAGACGAGCAGGAAGGCCCGTCTCGCCACCAGGTGCTCTCCCACTCGCAGTATGGTAAAAGGCCTTTTTCACATTTCTGTACCGAAGGTGGCTTTTACCCTTCTACCCCAGGTATTTTTACCCTTTTGCCCCGGGTGGTCTGCATATAGCTCTTCAGAACAGCGGAGTTTGGCTGTTTGCAGACCCAACCAGGGGTATTCTGGTAATTTCAGGTCAGCCCAGTATGGATATTTTTAAATCCAACTCAGAAAACTATAAATAGACCCATAAGGGCTCCGTAGAAGGCAGGCGTTTTATAATCTTCAAACTTCCAGTGATTTCTGAGGAGCTCCTAGCCCAACTTTTGGCTTTGGAGGGGAAGCTCTCAGAGATCTTCCGGGTGTGAGGTGGGACCTCCATACTGAGGCTTTGGGTCAGTCCAGGGACCTTTGAATCCAGTCGAGGGTTGAGGCTTCAGAGGAGTAGGTGTTGGCTGCACCCCTTTTTTGAACTCCCGTTGAGGTCATTTTTGGCTTCAATATGGAGGACTGGCTTCAGGACCCTCTGAACCCAGCCAGGGGGAGATATTCTATGAAGAAGCTCCAGTTCCTCCTCCTGCAGTAACAGTTGCAGCAGATTCTGAAATGTTTGATGATTCAGCAGAGGCAGCCCCTCCAACTGAAATAATAGATATAATTGATTCTGATACTGACATGGCTGATAAAGTTGCAGAAATAATCACTACTGGTGATTTCATTATAAATCCCATAGTTCATCCAGATTCTTTACTAGATTCTTTCAATTTTGATTACAGAAATATTTTACCCAGTTTTGTTTCTCAGTATTCTAAAGCTATTGTAGTTTATTCTGCTCCAATAAGTTCTGTAGTTGTAGAACAACTAATGGCAAGTTTTGCTGTTGAAGATATTGCTGAGCCAGCTTCTGAGCATAAGGCATTCTCTCCACCAACCTTTGGCTGGTGTGAATCTCCTATGCCAGATCTACATGAAATTTTGTTTACTGACATGGAAGAAAAGCATGAAATATTCAGACTGCTACAGAAATTTCTGCAGAGCCAACAAGCCCAGCACAGCCACAGATTCCTGGATTCACAGCTGATTTGCTAAAGCAACTGGATGCTCTTTATGACAATCAAAACATTTCTTCTCAATATGATGATGTGGATAATGAATCAGATGACTGATAATAAAAGTTCAAAGAAAAGAAAGGCTCCTGCTAAAACTACTCCTCCAAAGGCTGTTCCTAAGCCAAATCCTTCTGCTGATGTTCCATACTATATCTTGCATAATATTACGCTCACTCCAGATACCCCAAACTGGATGAGGTATTCCAAGAATGAGCAAAAATCCAGGAAGAAGAGCATGAGGTACTCTCCACCTCCTAAATTCAGGAGAGGTCCTCCTCCTCCTCCTCCTGCAGTAATATCTTCTGGAAGTATTGGTCAAGTTTAGAAATCAACATCTTCTTAGTAGTCCAAGCCTTCCTACAGCAGGCAGCAACAATGCCATTCCAGCAGCAGCAGGCAGCAACAGCAATACTAGAAGCACAGCAGGCAATAAAAAATATCTGAAGATGATCAACCTGAAAAGCATCTCCTGAAAGGCCTTTTCTCCAGTTTGTGATCCAGAAATGAACCCCAACTTCAGAATGGCCAGATTTCAAGAAATGATAGCTCTTTCCCAGATCAGAAAAACAAAGGAAGAAGGACAGGACACTTCGCAGTATACCACTATATCCTCCTACAGAAAGAAGGAGCTAGACAAGTACCAGGTACATAATATCTATAATACCGATGCTTATATGTCTTTACATCCAGAAGCTGTTATTCCAAGAGTTGCATCTGCGATAATCCTTGGAGCCAGTGATATAAAGATGACCAAACAGCAGCCTGTAGATCCCAAAAGGGAAATTATCTTCACCAGACCTTCCTCAGATGAGCAGAAGAAGAACTCCAAGAAAGGCTGAACACTTCTCTTTATATATATTTTTAGAACTGTTGTTTATTATTTGTTACTTCACAAGGCACTGTGTTAATATCTGCTGAACAATTTTAAAAATCTGCCAGATATCTTTTATGCTTTGTGATTTTTCTTTTTTCTTTTGTTCATAGTGACCTCACCCAAATAGCAGGAGATTGTTGTATCCCTAGTTTGTATTTGGGCTAGGTTCACTATTAGGTTGTTGACCCTTCATGTATAGCCTAAGGTCATTTTGTTTGTTCTAAGGTGTAGGTCAGTCTGACTTGGTTAGTCAATCTTTGATCCAGCCCTCAGAAAAAATCAGAGATCCAGACTTAGAAGAATGACAGTCATTAAGAGTTCAGAGAATCAGTTCGAAGTTCTTCAAACTCAGCTCGACGATCGTAGATCGATAAACCCAGAGTCCCTACTCTGAGTTGAGCTCGATGAACTTAGAGCTCAGGTCGACGATCTTCCCTCTTCTGTCAAGTTCTTAGCTCGACGAACCTCTATCTCTGGTCGACGAACTTGGAGCCCAGCTTTGATAGTTTATGTTTCCAGATCAACTTTCTCTGATCTCAGCTCGACAAAGACGATTTCTCAGCTCGACAAACATGGAGTTCATGTTGATGAAATCTGTTATGTGCACGACGATATCTATCAGTTTGGCATTTTCTCTCATTTTTTTTTCAGATTGGATTATTCTAAGGCAATAATTCTCTGATAATTAATGCTCATATTCTGATGAATATAGCCGTTGCTTGGCAGCATTAATTATGGATTTCACAGAGTAATTAGTTAACTTATTTGCTAAGACAGTTGAGGAAATGCATTTAAGACTATTTCCAGCCGTCAAGTCCCAGAATTCCAACATTAATTCAAGGATAGAATTCAAATTCAAATGCTTTTTTTTTCTGGAAGGAATATAAAAGGACAGTTTTCAGAAGAACACACAATAATAAGGAAGAGAATTGACATAGAGATTTCACTGAGGCACAACAGCTGATACAAGTCTTACAGAGAATCTCACAGAGCTCTTCATCATCAGCTTGAGAGCTTTTAAGGGACAACTTTTCAAAATCAGTCCAGAAAGCTTCTGAAGATCCTCAAGCAATTTGAAGGCCTATAACCCGTGAAAAGCTCTCATCTTCCTGAACTATTCAACTTTTCAGGGGGAGCTTTGACAAGATCAAATCCACTTGTCTTCTCAGTTGTTTTTTGAGAAAGAGAAGACAACATAATTTTCTTTTTCCCACTGTGTACAGGATTTTCACTCCCTTCAAAAGTTAACCACCTGGTTCTTAAGTCTCCTTAATAAAAGACTTAGTTTGGTTTTTGGGCACCTGATCAAAAGCTCAAAATGGTTGTTAGATCTCCCTTGAAAAAATAGATCTTGTGGTGAAAGGGCAATGGAGCAAAAACTGTTGGTGACAGGGCTCCTGATCAAAAGCCTGTAGTGGATTCCTAACAGGGTGGTAGAAGAGTGGATGTACCTAAGTTTAGGTGAACCACTATAAATTTCTTGTGTCGTCTGGTTGCTTGTTGTTATCTTATTACTTTGTGTTGTGTGTTGTGTTAGTTAGCTTTTCTTTCCTGCACTCTCTTAAGATATATATATATATATATATATATATATATATATATATATATATATATATATATATATATATATAGATATATCACTATTTTTAATTCCCCTATAAAAACAAATTAAGTTTTTAAAATACTCTATTCAACCCCCGCCCCCCTCTAGAGTTAAACAGATCTTGTTGAAAATTTTGAAGTAAAAGTGAGTGATGGAGCAGACCGCGCGGTCTGAGTCTGCGGCCTAGGCATACTGATATTGTGGCCTAGGTGGTCAGTGGACAAGATAGACTTGGCTGCTTTGGCATCTTGTGGAGCGGCCAGAGCGATCTGTCTGTGGCGGATTAATAGCGGTTCCCAGCTTGGCTTACGGTTCTACAGATCTTGCTCTTGGAGTAACCGGGCGTTTTGGAGGTTATATCAGCGGAGATGTGTCGTAATTGTTTAGAGTCCGCGGAGTCCGCTATTGCGGACTGGTTTTGGAGATCGAAATTGGTTATTGCTGAGTTCTCCGGTGTTGTGGTGTATGAGCCGCATTCTTATTGGCGAACTGTCCATGGAGTTGGAGGTCTGGGTTTTGTGTCCGCCAAGCTCGCTCCAGTTGATTGGTGGTTGCTGGACTTGGTCACACCTTATGACAAGTTCATGGTGTTTGAAGTATCCGCAGAGTCCGCTGTTGACCGGGCGGTCTGCCGTTTGGTCGTGGACTCTTGCAGTGAGCTGAGGCATTGTTCTCGAGCAATGCGGACTGTCGCCATGTATGCCTATGGTGTGCGGATTGATACAGTATAGGCTGTGGCTGTGTCCGTGTGTTGTGCAGTGTGGTGGACTGGTCGGGTGCTTGCGGGTTGTGCAGGCTATTGCCTTGTCCGCATGTTGCATGCAAACTGACGTAGTAAATAGGTTGTTGTTGTGTCTGCGTGCTGCATGTGTGTGTACTGGCGCGGTGTCCGCCTAGTGGTGGACTGACCTTGACTTGACGCCTGGCGGGTTGTTTGAAGTCCAGTTAAGTTCTTGCGGACTCGGCGGACTGGGCTTTGCTAGCTACGAGCTGGGGTGGTGACTCTATTCATTAGGGCGGTGACCACACTCCTCACCCCGCCTATAAATAGACCCCCCCCCCCCCGGAATGTCTACAGTAACAGAGTGAACAGTAAGTTGAGCGCAGATCAATTGTTGCGGACTCGGTTTTCCAGGTCGTGCGGTTTGCGATTAACTGGTTGCTATTTGCAGGTTGTGCGGCTAGCACTGTGAAGCCGAGCGTCTGGTTCTGATCAAGGTCAGGAAGCAGTGACGCATTAAATGGTTTACAATCAGCAGTTGCAGCAGGTCGTAGGTGGAGGCCAACCAGTTTCTCTCGTCATTTTGATCTAAGTTCAATAACCAGGCCGCCGGTCTAGGCAGACTTGGCGGTCTGTTCATTCAGTTCGACGACGGATTGTAGAGCAGATGTTAGTAGAATAATGGGTTGTCCGCGCGGTTTGTGCGGACTCTGCAGAATCACAGTGGTAGTAGCTTGGCGGTCTCGGCTGTCTTGGCAGACTCAGCGGTCTTGGAGGCAGTCCACCCGACTTGAAGTTTGCTCTTGTTTATTTTCTTATCATTGTACTTGGCGAAATCATGTCTCGCCATGTATACCTTGCCTTGTAAAGTTGATAGTGGATTAATGCAAGTTCTGTGTTGCTCTTCATTGCTTTCTAATACATAGCTCAGTTTACGGTTGGAGTTTTCCTATGCCTAGTTCTCGTTTCCGCTTGATCAAGTGATCAGCTTGATAGATTTTGAAGTGTTTACTTGACACCAGAACTACTAGTTGATTAACTTGTGAAATTTCAACATGGTGTTAGAGGGAACAATGGCTTGAGCAGTGAGCTGTGATCAACCTCAGATTGTGCTCGGCGCTTCTAGAATCTTTGTGATCAGTGGTGATTTGCAATGGAAGGAGCCTACAGAAGAGGTCTTGGCATTGATCTTCTAACTACGACTAACTTCAAGAAGTGGAAGTCCTGCATGAAGAGCTATCTCTTGGGTGAAGAGTTATGGGAGGTCATCGGTGGTGACGACAAGCAAGAGGTTACTGCTGCTACTGGTACTGCTAAGGAAGTGATAGTTTGGATACGAACTAATGCTAAGGCAGAGTTTGCTCTCAATCGGGCTGTCTCACATGAGCTCTTCGAACACATCTTAGGATGTGAGTCTGCTGCAGATATTTGGACAACCATTGATGGGTTGTTCAACAGGAAGAATGTGGCTAGGCTGCTGTTCTTGGAGAATGAGTTGGATAAGGCAACTCAAGGAGATCTATCTATCTCAAAGTTTTTTCTCAAGATGAAGAATCTATGCGCTGAAATATCAGCATTGGATCCTGATGAGCCCATCTCTGAAGCAAAGTTGAAGGGCATATAGTCCACGGGCTGCGAAAGGAATATATGGCCTTTGTGACTTCCGTGCAAGGGTGGGCAACTCAACCTTCTCTGCTGGAGCTAGAAAACTTATTAGCATCACAGGAGAGCTTGGCTAGGCAGATGGCCGGTGTGATTATCTCTGATGGAGGTAGTAAAGCTCTGATCACTGAGAAGAAGAAGAAGAGATGGGAGAAGAAGAAGAAGCCTGCTACTGAAGAAGGGCCTTCAACATCTTATTAGCAAGAGAGGACCTCTGATCCTAAGAAGAATTGGAAGAAAGAGTTGAAGTGTTACAGATGCAATCAAGCAGGCCACTTAAAGCGTGACTGCAAGGTCAAGTTGCAACCTGGGCATGTTGCAGGCAAGGAGGGAGCTTGTTCTAGTTCTGAGGAAGCCGGGTGGGGAGGAGCCTTCTTGACAAGCACGTGTGTTCGTGCTCTTGCCACCATTGACTAGCAAGATGACTGGATAGTCGAATCGAGGTGTGGTCATCACCTCACGGGATACGAGTCGAAGTTCTCATCTCTGCAACTGTTCACATGTAATGAAGCCATTATTACAACTGATGATTCTATTCATTCTGTAGAGAAGGAGTGCGTTGTTTCTTTGGAGAGTGCTCCGAGCCCGCTTACTCTAAGGAGTGTATATCACGTACCCGGCATGAAGAAGAACCTCTTCTCGGTGACCAATGCGGTCGATGCGGTCTTTCATGTTTTGTTTGGCCCAATAGAAGTAAGGTTTCTCCGCAACGTATCAGCGGTAAAGGCTGATGTTGCTCATGTAGGGAGAAGAGAAAGAGACTTGTTTGTTCAATCAACAAGCTCTTATGTTGATCAAATGACACCCAATGATAGCACGGCTATCTGGCATGGGAGACTAGGGCACGTGGGGTTGGACAAGCTCAAGGCTATGTCAATGAAGAGCCTGGTGAGAGGCTTGCCAAAGTTGTCCTCCTACAGAAATGGCCACATTTGTGTGGTATATCAGTATGGTAATGCTCATCACCTTCCATTTGATAAGTCTCAAACGATTGGAATGCATTCATGGTGACTTGATGGGGCCAACAACAACCGCTAGTCTTGAAGGCAGCAAATATATGCTTGCGTTGATTGATGATTACTCAAGATACACTTGGGTGTATTTCATAAAGGAGAACTCGACAGCTTTCCAATTGTTTGTGGGGTTCAAGGAGCTAGTGGAGGGTCGGCTTGGCTTGCGGATCAAGAAGTTCAGATCAGACAATGATGATGAGTTTGTCTCATCTGAGTTCTCTAGTTTCTGCAGGAAGCACGGGATCCAGAGGGAGCTTACTTGTGCTCATACTCCATAACAAAATAGAGTAGCGGAGAGGAAGATCCGTCACTTGATGGAAACTTGCAAATGTTGGCTTCATGCAAAGTGCATTCCCAGGTCCTTCTAGGCGGAAGGAATGGCCTGCGCAACCTATGTCATCAATTAGATGCCTCTAAGTTCGATCAACATGAAGTCTTTGATTGAAATGATGTTCAAGGAGAAGCCGATTGTGGAGCACTTTCGGGTGTTTGGATCAACCTGCTATGTTCATATACCGGATGTTCAGAGGACCAAGCTTGATGCAAAGGCAAGAAAGTTTATCTTTGTGGGCTATGATGAGCAGAAGAAGGGGTGGAAGTGCATTGATCCTGCCACAAAGAAGTTCTTTGTTTGAAGAGACGTTGTCTTTGATGAGCTGACGTCATATGGAGGTGGCACTGTTGAACTGCAGGAGAGCAAGGTTTATGAAGGGCAGGAGGAAGCTACTGAAGATCTTCAGGTAGAGCTGCCTGTGTCACCAGGAGCTTCAGGTGTTTCAAACTCTGGGTCTGAAGCTTCTGGTTCGGGAAGCAGGGGGAGCGATGCTCCAAGTGTGCCTGAGAACAGAGTTGGTGCTGAAGAAGCAGTAGAGGTGGTGAGCAAGGAGAATCCTCTTCGGAGATCAAAGAGGATCATTAAGACACCAGCTCGGTCTTGCAAAGGAAACACGGTGAGCTTCGTTACTTGTTTCTTCGCAGGTTCTTTGGATGAGCGGGAGCCTTCAAAGTTTGAAGAAGTTGTTGGAGTAAAGGAGTAGGTTGATGCCATGGATGAGGAGATGACTGCCCTCGGGAAGAATGAATCTTGGGACTTGGTGCCCAAGGTGAATGGTGTTACTCCTATTACTTGCAAGTGGGTCTACAAGATCAAGAAGAAGGAAGATGGAAGCATAGAGCGGTATAAGGCTCGGAATGTAGCTCGAGGTTTTTCGCAACAGTGCAGCGAGGATTATGAGGAGACGTTTAGTCCGATGGTAAAGGTGAATTCAGTACGAGTGGTGATCTCTTTGGCGACTTGCCAGGGTTGAAAGATGTGGCAGCTGGACGTAAAGAATGCTTTTCTTTACGGGGAGATTGACAAGGACATCTTCATGGATCAGCCGATCGGGTATATATCCTAACAACATCCAGATTATGTCTGCAAGCTCCAGAAGGCGCTCTATGGGTTGAAGCAGGCTCCTTGAGCCTGGTATGGGAAGAGTGCAAAATATCTTCAGTTCTGCGGATATCTGTCTTCAAAATCTGATTCGAGTCTCTTCGTTAAGAATAAGGGGGAGCTTCTAGTCCTAGTGTTGTTGTACGTGGATGACATGATCATCATAAGAATTTCCAAGGAGGAAGTAGCTAGGCTCAGGGCAGAGGTAGCTATCAGGTTCGAGATGAAGGATCTGGGTGAACTCAACCATTTCCTTGGAGTTGAGGTGGAGAGGAAGGAGAGCGACATACTCGTGTCCAAGAAAGGCTATGCGGAACGGATCGTTCAGCGATTCGGCATGCAGGAGGTTAAGAGTAGCTCTTCTCCATTTGATCTGGAATCAAACTTCGGCGTGATGAGGGGAGGATTATTCTGGATCCTTTGGTGTTTCGGGCTCTAGTTGGGAGTCTTATTTACTTAACGATTACAAGACCAGACATTGCTTATGTAGTTGGCCATCTAAGTCGGTATATGGCGGAACCCAGGAAGCCTCATCTGATGGCGGCTAGGAATATCATGAAGTACGTGAAGGACACTTCTGACATGGGTCTCCTATATAGGAGAGGCAAGGAGTTTGATCTTCAAGGGTACCCGGATGCTGATTATGGGGGAGATTCAGATGACCGAAAGTCAACATCCGGTTACGTCTTCACTTGTAGATCAGGGAGTATTTCTTAGTGCAGCAAGAAGCAAGACTCGGTGTCCGTCTCTACTATGGAAGCTGAATACAAGGCCTCGGCCTTGGAAGCTCGGGAAGCCATCTGGCTCAGGAGACTAGTAGAGGACATCTATGAAGAAGTATGCGGTCCTACTCTGCTGAGCAGTGATAATGAGAGTGCCCTGAAACTAGTAAATAATCCAGTTTGTCACGCTCGGACCAAGCACATCGAGATTGAGCATCACTTCATACGGGAGAAGGTGTTGGAGGGGCCTCTGATGGTCCAGCATGTGCGGAGTGAGGATAATGTCGCAGACATTTTCACGAAGCTGTTGTCGAAGGTGTCGTTTACTCGGTTACAAGAATTGCTGGGCTTGATCACCACTTCTCACTTCAAGGGGGAGTGTTGAAAATTTTGAAGTAAAAGTGGGTGATGGAGCAGACTGCGCGGTTTGAGTGGTCTGAGTCCGCGGCCTGGGCGGACTGATGTTGCGGCCTAGGTGGTCAGTGGCCAGGACAGACTTGGCGGCTTGGGCGTCTTGTGGAGCGGCCTGAGCGGTCTGTCTGTGGCGGATTGATAGCGGTGCTCAGCATGGCCTACGGTTTTGCAGATCTTGCACATGGAGTAACCGGGCGGTTTGGAGGTTATATTCACGGAGATGTGTCAGACTTGTTTAGAGTCCGCGGAGTCCGCTATTGCGGACTGGTTTTGGAGATCGACATTGGTCCTTACCGAGTTCTCCGGTGTTGCGATGGATGAGCTGCATTCTTGGTGGAGGACTCTTCGTGGAGTTGGCAGTCTGGGTTTAGTGACCGCTAAGCTCGCTCCAGTTGATTGGTGATTGCTGGACTTGGTCACACCTTGTGACAAGTTCAGGAAGTTCGCAGTGTCTGCAGAGTCCGTTGTTGACCGGGTGTTCTGCCGTTTTGTCGTGGACTATTTTGGCGAGCTGAGGCATTGTTCTTGAGTAGTTCGGACTGTCGCCATGTCCACATATGGTGTGCGGACTGATGCAGTATAGGCTGTCGCTGTGTCCATGTGCTGTGTAGTGTGGCAGACTAGTCGGGTGCTTGCGCGCTGTTGTCATGTCCGCATTTAGCATGTGGACTGACGCAATGAATGGGTTGTTGCTGTGTCTGCGTGTTGCATGTGTGCGGACTGGTGTGGTGTCCGCCTGATGGTGGACTGACCTTGACTTGGCGCCTGGTGGGTTGTTTGAAGTCTGGTTAAGTCCTTGCGGACTCGGCGGACTGGGCTTTACTAGCTGCGAGCTGGGGTGATGACTCTATTCATTAGGGCGGTGACCACACTCCTCACCCCGTCTATAAATAGACCCCCCCGGCACATCTACAGTAACAGTGTGAACAGTAAGTTGAGCTCAGATCAATTATTGCGGACTAATTTTTCCAGGTCGCACGGTTTGAGATTAACTGGTTGTGGTTTGTAGGTTGTGCGGCTAGCACTGTGAAGCCATGCATCTGGTTCTGATCAAGGTCAGGAAGAAGTGAAGCTTGCGATTTACAATCAACAGTTGCAGCAGGTCGCAAGTGGTGGCCAACTAGTTTCTCTTCTCAATTTGATCTAAGTTCAATAACCAGGTCACCGGTCTAGGCGGACTTGGTGGTCTGTTCATTCAGTTCGACGGCGGCTTGAAGAGAAGACGTTAGCAGAATAACGGGTTGTCCGCGCAGTTTGTGCGGACTCCGTAGAATCAGAGTAACAACAGCAGCTTGGTGGTCTCGGCGTACTAAGCGGTCTTGGAGGCAGTTCACCCAGCTTGAAGTTTGCTCTTATTTATTTTCTTCTCATTGTACTTGGCGAAATCATGTCTCGCCATGTACAACTTACCTTGTAATGTTGATAGTGGATTAATGCAAGATCTGTGTTGCTCTTCATTGCTTTCTGATACATACCTCAGTTTATCGTTGGAGTGTTCCTGCGCTTAGTTCTCGTTTTCGCTTGATCAAGTGATCAGCTTAATAGTTTTGGAAGTGTTTACTTGACACCAGAACTACTAGTTTATTGACTTGTGAAATCTTAACAGATCTATCCCCTTGGGTGGTAAGGCTTTTACCATCCTTCAATCATCTCCATCTTCTGCTGGTCTGCAGGTTGATTTATCTCTTAGTCAATGCTCTGCAAACATTCAACACCAGGATGCTACTGTGCATGTTGATAAAATCCATGCCATCCCAAGGTCAGGACTAGTGTCAAAGAATGCTGTTGAAGAAGAGGTTACTGTAGAAGTGAGGAAGATATGGGTGATACTGATGGTATTACAGTAAGTGAAGACATCCCTACTGCAGAAGATAACAGGGAGCCTCCTGAGACTTTAGATACTTATCTTAATAAGTCAAGCCCAGAGAAGGATGCTCAGTTTGAGGGGGAGCATGATCAAATGGAGTTGATAGACTTGGATCAAGTTGTCAATAGAATAGTTGAGTCTGCACCCACGATAAGTAAAACTCATTCCCTCTTAATTAATAATGTTAAAACATCTTTAGCTAAGGAAATGTTTTGTTCTATAGGTGTTATAGTTGAGGGGGAGCCTTCTCAGATCCCTGCCAAGAATGCTGAAACTACTCCTATGAGCCATACTTCATCTACCCCCATCTCTAATGAGGAATTTCTAAATCATATTAAAGCACTCATGGATGCTCAAACCACAACCCTTATGGAGTATGTTGATCATTCAGTTGCCAAACTGAGGGATGAATCGTCAGCTAAAGTATATGAACTAATGAAGAAATATCACACTTAAATAAACAGGTCACCACCTGGTTTGACAAGGCTAGAACTGCTGGATTCAAGCTGACCACCCTCATGGAATCTTTGGACACAAGCCAAAAACTCACTATAACTGACATAGGATATGCCAAGAATTATGTCAGTGCAACTGATGAGGTGATCACAGGTGCAACAGATCATGTAAATCAGCATGTCACCAATGTTGCCTTCCAATCATTGAAGGAGGCACTACTCCTGAAAGATGAGCTGCTTGCTGACAATGAAAAAATACACAAATTTATATCAAGCATGAATGAAGTCAACACCACCTTACTGCAAAAGTCCATATCTGAAGAAGGCAGAAAGGGGGAGAGTAGCCATGCTAGGGCAACAACACTCATTGTAGACCAAGCCTTCAATGTAATTCAAGGCACCAGGGTCGCACTACACCTGCCCCTCCTATATAGAAAAAAGGCCAGAGGACTGAGACTTCCCAGCGCAAGCTAGAATTCCATAGGATGCACAGCTTGCTGCCAAAAGAAAGAGGGAAGGAACTCAAATGGCTGAAGAGTTCATGGCAAAGAGGAGAGCTGAGAATGAAGATGATCCAGATTATAAACTGCTTAGTGATGCCTCTGAATCCATCATTATTAATGCTTGGGTAAGCCATGAACAAATCCTGAAAAGTATTGATAGTGTATATCCTTCTGAGGATTGGATAAAACATTTGGAAAAAAATTCCCTAAAGGAAAGACTGTTTAAGGAGAATCTGGTAAGGAAGCAAAACCCCAAGAAAATACCTTCCAGATATATTCTAAAGCCATTCCTTTACTTCAAGAGGCTGAAGAACAAAACTGATAACTTGAAGAAGACTGCTGCAACCAAGGATGCTGGTGAAAGATCCTCAAAGACTAACTGATAAAAGACTGCAAGACATAAGTTTCTTTTATTCTGTCTGATTTATGTCTTGTAATGACCATCAACAGTGTAAAAATTTCAAATCTTTATCAATGAAATTAATATGTTTTGGCCCTATTCATATTGAGGTGATAAATCTATAATGCAACTCTCTGTGTATATTAGTGATTGATAAATATGATATTCTTTCATAAAAATCTTGTAATCACATGTATGCTGCTATTGTTTGACTAAGTTAATGATTATGTTCATCTTGATCATATTGATTACCTTATTAATGATTAATAAAGCTTGTGTTGTTAATCATACCATCACATTGTAAATAATTGTTAATTAACCTATACCTTTGATCTGTCAATCATAATGTTAAGACATCTCATCTAGGGGGAGTTTTCCTGTTCTGTGATGGCTAGTTGTCATGATAATGTTTCTTTGACCTATCATGATATTTCTTGTATTATTGCACCTTAGCATAGATGTGTGTTCTGCCTTCTTCAAATAGGGGGAGATTGTTGGGAATTGTGCCCTACAATGTTCCTCAGGATTTGAAGTAGCATCACCAATCATGCTAAGGAGCAAAATGTATTTGATGTATGCTTTAGTTCATGCATGCAGGTAGTTCATGATTGGACATATGAAGAAAATGAGTTTGGTAGTAAACTTAAAGTTCGTCAAACGCAGCTCAGAGTTCGTCGAGCTCAGCTCGCTGATCGTCAAGCTTAACTCAACATTTCGTGCGTTAAGCTCAAGAGCTCAGGATTCAAAATTCGCTGAGCTCAGCTTGAAGTTCGTTGAACTCAAGTTACAGTTCGTCGAGCTCTGCTCAATGCTTGTCAAGCTAAAACAAGGGAAAAATTGACCAAGGCAAAAAAGCGCGCTGACCGCTGAGAAGATCACAGTTCGTCGAGCTCAGTTTACAGTTTGTCGAGCTCAGATCAACACTCGTCAAGCTGAAGCCAGAGTAAAATTGACTAAGGCAAAAAGCGCTGAGACCCTGAGAAGATTAGAGTTCGTTAAGCTCAACACACAGATCGTCGAACGCAGCTAAAAGCCATAAAATCTGTCTAATGAAAAAGCACCGAGACCGCTGAGAAGAAGGCGTTAAGACCGCTGAAACAGCTGAGTTAGCTGAGAAGATAGCGTTGAAACAACTGAGACAGCTGGGAAGATAGCATTGAGAAAGCTGAAGATAGTTGAGAAGATAGCGTTGAGACCGCTGAGATAGCTGAGACAACTGAGAAGATAGTGTTGAGACGGCTGAGACAGCAGAGACAGAATTAGCTGGAAATTTCTAAGTCCTGAAGCATTGAGTGAAGTAGATTCACTCAACTCTTCTAATAAAGTAGGAAGCACTGCGTCAGTTAAGTGGTAAACAGCTAAGACAAACCTAGCTGGATTTTCTCTAAGTCTAGAAGCATTGAGTGAAGCAGGTTCACTCAATACTTCTAATGAAGAAGGAAGTGTTGAGACAGTTAAAAGCAAAAACTGCTGAGACCGCTGAGACAAAGGCTTGTCTCAGCTAATAAAGAAAAACTGCTGAGACTACTGAGACAAAACCACTGAGACAAAGACAAGGAAATTTCTAAGTCTAGAAGCGCTGAGAGCCAAGGCTGATGGCGTTGAGTGTCTTAACATCACTCAACGATTGATGGGATTCTGGAAAATTTTCTAAGTCCAGATATTGATGACCACTGCTGATGTCATTAAAGTTAAAATTGTAGGATGCCGTTGCGGGAAAGCTGCTGTAGTGCCGAAAGATGTTTTGTCCCTTTCTGATGGAGATGGCGCTCACCAATCCTTGGTGGGCCCACATTCTATTGTGTTGTTGATTCAAATCAACACATATAAAAAGGAAACTATAAAAGGATTAGGGTTAACGAATACTCGGGGATCAAACATAGAAAATATAGAAAGAGAAAAAGAAAGAGGCAGCTGGACATCTTCTTCCCCACCAAGCTTGAACGTTAAAGTCCAGCCAAGATCGACTGAGGGCAGAGAAAGATAGCTGAAGTACTTCAAAGTTTAGTAAGTTAGTTCTCATCAGAATAGTGTAGCTGATACATCTCTTCAGCAAGCCGATAGCTGCTTACCTGTGCAGCAGTAAAGTGTTAGCTGTAGAAGAAGGCTAAGGCAAAAACACTCATTGTAGACCAAGCCTTAAATGTAATTCAAGGCACCAGGGTCGCACTACACCTGCCCCTCCTATATAAATAAAGGCCATAGGACTTAGACTTCCCAGCACAAGCTAGAATTCCATAGGATGCACAGCTTGCTGCCAAAAGTAAGAGGGAAGGAACTCAAATGGCTGAAGAGTTCATGACAAAGAGGAGAGCTGAGAACGAAGATGAACCAGATTATGAACTGCTTAGTGATGCCTCTGAATCCATCATTATTAATGCTTGGGTAAGCCATGAACAAATCCTGAAAAGTATTGATAGTGTATATCCTTCTGAGGATTGGATAAAACATTTGGAAAAAAATTCCCTAAAGGAAAGACTGTTTAAGGAGAATCTGGTAAGGAAGAGAAACCCCAAGAAAGTACCTTCCAGATATATTCTAAAGCCATTCCTTTACTTCAAGAGGCTGAAGAACAAAACTGATAACTTGAAGAAGACTGCTGCAACTAAGGATGCTGGTAAAAGTTCTTCAAAGACTAACTGATAAAAGACTGCAAGACATAAGTTTCTTTTATTCTGTCTGATTTATGTCTTGTAATGACCATCAACAGTGTTAAAATTTCAAATCATTATCAATGAAATTAATATGTTTTGGCCCTATTCATATTGAGGTGATAAATCTATAATGCAACTCTGTGTATATTAGTGATTGATAAATATGATATTCGTTCATAAAAATCTTGTAATCACATGTATGCTGCTATTGTTTGACTAAGTTAATGATTATGTTCATCTTGATCATATTGATTACCTTATTAATGATTAATAAAGCTTGTGTTGTTAATCATACCATCACATTGTAAATATTTGTTAATTAACATGTACCTTTGATCTGTCAATCATAATGTTAAGACATCTCATTTAGGGGGAGTTTTCCTGTTCTGCGATGGTTAGTTGTCATGATAATGTTTCTTTGACCTATCATGATATTTCTTGTGTTATTGCACCTTAGCATGGATGTGTGTTCTGCCTTCTTCAAATAGGGGGAGATTGTTGGGAATTGTACCATACAAAGTTCCTCGGGATTTGAAGTGGTATCACCAATCACGCTAAGGAGCAAAATGTATTTGATGTATGCCTTATTTCATGCATGCAGGTAGTCTATGATTGGACAGATGAAGAAAATGAGTTTTGTAGTAAACTAAAATTTTGTCGAACTAAGCACAGAGTTCGTCGAGCTCAGCTCGCTGATCGTCGAGCCCAACTCAACATTTCGTGGGTTAAGCTCAAGAGCTCAGGATTAAAAATTCACCGAGCTCAGCTTGAAGTTCGTTGAACTCAAGCTACAGTTCGTTGAGCTCTGCTCAATGCTTGTCAAGATAAAACAAGGGAAAAACTCACCAAGGCAAAAAGCACTGAGACTGCTGAGAAGATCACAGTTCGTCGAGCTCAGTTTACAGTTCGTCGAGCTCAGGTTGCAGTTCGTCGAGGTTAGCTCAACACTCATCAAGCTGAAGCCAGAGTAAAATTGACTAAGGCAAAAAGCGCTGAGACCGCTGAGAATATTAGAGTTCGTTAAGCTCAGCACACAGATCGTCGAACGCAGCTAAAAGCCACAAAATCTATCTAAGGAAAAAAGCACTGAGACCATTGAGAAGAAGGCGTTAAGACCGCTGAAACAGCTAAGTCAGCTGAGAAGATAGCGTTGAAACCACTGAGACAGCTGGGAAGATAGCGTTGAGAAAGCTGAAGATAGTTGAGAAGATAGCGTTGAGACCGCTGAGATAGGTTGGACAACTGAGAAGATAGCGTTGAGACGGCTGAGACAGCAGAGACAAAATTCGCTGGAAATTTCTAAGTCCAGAAGCATTGAGTGAAGTAGATTCACTCAACTCTTCTAATAAAGTAGGAAGCGTTGCGACAGTTAAGAGGTAAACAGCTGAGACAAACCTAGCTGGATTTTTTCTAAGTCCAGAAGCATTGAGTGAAGCAGTTTCACTCAATGCTTCTAATGAAGAAGGAAGTGCTGAGACAGTTAAAAGCAAAAACTACTGAGACCGCTGAGATAAAGGCTTGTCTCAGCTAATAATGAAAAACTGCTGACACTACTGAGACAAAACCACTGAGACAAAGACAGGGAAATTTCTAAGTGCAGAAGCATTGAGAGCCAAGGCTGATGGCGTTGAGTGTCTTAACATCACTCAATGCTTGATGGGATTCTGGAAAATTTTCTAAGTCCAGATATTGATGACCACTGCTGATGTCATTAATGTTAAAATTGCAGGAAGCTGTTGCGGGAAAGCTGCTGCAGCGCGGAAAGAAGTTTTGTCCCTTTCTGATGGAGATGTAGCTCACCAATCCTTGGTGGGCCCACATTCTATTGTGCTGTTGATTCAAATCAACGCATATAAAAAGGAAACTGTAAAGGGATTAGGGTTAACAAACACTCGGGGATCAAACACAGAAAATATAGAAAGAGAAAAAGAAAGAGGCGGCTGGAGATCTTCTTACCCATCAAGCTTGAACATTAAAGTCCAGCCAAGATCGACTGAGGGCAGAGAAAGATAGCGGAAGTACTTCAAAGTTTAGGAAGTTAGTTCTTATCAGAATAGTGTAGCCGATATATCTCTTCAGTAATCCGATAGCTGCTTACCTTGCAACAGTAAAGTGTTTGATGTAGAAGAAGGCTAATTCCATCTACAACAAGTTAACTGGACTGATATCTGCTAAGTCCAGCAAGGTTGACTCAGAGATACTTCTCTGAGTTAGTTGTTCTATTTTCTTCAACATCCTGTTTTATTTCCTGTAGGATTCACGTTTCCTGAATATGAGTGTAAGGCACTTTGTGCCTAGGTAGGTGACAAATTTGTCACTAAGGTTATTGCCCTGTTGGGGCACTGAGGTATGATCCAAGAGAGGATCTGAGCTGTAGGGCTTAAGTGATTGAGGTAGGAGAGTGCTGCACTTTGAGATAGGATCCAAGTGTGGATCTGAGATATGGCTATCCTCCCAGCCTGATTGTAGGGCCTTGTGCCTGAGGTAGGTGACTGAAGAGTCACTGAGCTATAGGTGACAAGATTGTCACTGAGATGTGAGGCCTTGGAGGAGGCTGAGCTATAGGTACCTGAAAGGGTACTGAGTAATAGGAGTGCTGCAACACTCTGAGAGTAGGGCTGTGTGCCTGAAGCTGTAGGGCTGAAGAGCCTGAGTGTAGGCCTTAGAAATAAGGGACCAAGACTTAGTTTTAAACTAACGGCTTGATGGGAATAACACCAGGAACACCCGCTGGGAGATAGGGTACAGCTCTAGGGGAACCAGCAAAACCGAAGTACAATATAGGAGGAGGTGAACCAGCCTAATCCAGGAGTAGCGGTAGTAGCCACAGGATCCATGAGTGATTAGTATTTTTTTCTTTCGCGAGCATTTTGTAGTGAGGATCATATGTACTGGGTAGGAGCCCATTTGAGTTTCCTTTTCAGATCTACTTTTGCATACTTATTTTTATGGCATTGTGACTGTGCACTCATTTCTTATATATGATTTCTTCTTTTCTTCTGTGATATATGGTTGAGTATCTGCCGACAGAATTGGCGATTTGTAGTGACGACTTCCTCGAGGATGGTATCAGCACAAAGCGGGGGTTCTGCGCATAAGATCCAGTGCAAAAAATCGGGGGTGGGGGGGGGGCTTATAACTGGTATCAGAGCGAAACCTTGGCCCGAAGAAAAGAAGTCCCCAAACCCTAGGACACCCTGATTGAGTTTAGTTTGAGGACAAACTAAGCAGCGTAAGCTATGGTGTGCCCATATAGGGAATCACATGCAATAGTCCACTCTTAACTAGATTTTTGCCAACCACCTTACAAGTAAACCTTACCTTTTGAAGCTTATAACGAACCCTGGCCTTCAACAGGGAATACCTCAGGCTCAGAATGTCAATCCACCCTCGTCAGTTCCTACTCCATTCCAACAGTTAGAGATGGGATTGACACTGATTGCTTTCTTGGAGGTTTTAACACATAGTAGGCTCGAGTTACTAAACCAAATCCTGGGGCAAATTGGTTGAGTGTCTTCCGAGGCCTTTCCCCTCCATCTTATCTCAGGACGGGGTCTGCAGTACGAATAGAGGATTAGCTACACATCATCTATGAGATGTTGTCCAGGATACAATGCCGATCTGATAATGCAATATCCTTAGCAGTTTCATGTTTGGAGTCACACGCAAAAAAGGTGGTGGAAGTCCCCTCTAAACGACACCTATGCAGGATTTGAGGGTGCAGATATCACATGGGATGAGTTCACGACAGCACTTTTGGACCATTTTGTGCTACAACCTAAGAGGGATGAGCTAGAGGACACATTTCTGCAGTTGAGGCAGGGCAACAGATCTGTCTTGGAGTACTACCGGGAGTTTACTCACTTAATACGCTTCACTGATTCATACTTGCTGGATGATGCCGGATATGCAAAAAGGTTCTACAAGGACCTTGATGATTTGTAAATATACCTATTTTTGTGTACAATAAATAAGTCGTTTTAGTTACTTTTGTCATTTTTACTTATTTTTCTTTAATAAATTGCTCTTATTTTGAAAATATATTCTAACTTAGTTTATTTTAATTTCCTAAAATTTACAAGAAAAATTGTCAAATTTTGCATGGGTCATGCCCGTGTTCTTTGGGTCACGCCCGTGACCAGGGCGTGATACCTCAATCCAGCGAAATCAGCCGCAAAAGTGAAGAAAAAAAGCTTGACAGGCCCGGCCACACTCCTGTGTCAAATATGACACGGCCATGACCTAGCCCGTGTCACTCCCGCTCGACGAAAATGCACTCGACGTTTGTCGACCAACCTGACACGCCCGTGTCAGCCAACCCAACACACCCGTGTAACCGCACTCAATAATTTCCGCTCGACATTCGTCGACACCTCCCCGACACGCCTGTGTCAAGATGCGACATGGGCGTGTACTACTCTACCTGGCCGATAAGACCCGCGCAGTGACATTTCGACGCAACCCGCGCCCAGTTCTACCACCCCGACACGCCCAGTGTCACTCCTGTAACCTGAGGCGTGATCGCCGCGATACCGACACGTGTCCAGCCCGCAGTTAACCAAGCCATCACCTCGCCGGATCGAATCTTCTATAGTAGTAACACACCCCATGACACGCCCGTTTCAGTGGGCGTGTTCTTCAAATTTTTTGCTTATAAATACTTGTGTTCTGTAAGAGGTCATGTTCCACTTTTTGGTCCATTTTGTAAGGGGAGGTGCTGCCTAGATGGATTTCCAACCTTTGGAATGGGTTTTTCTCTCTCTCTCTCTCTCTCTCTCTTATATTTGTATTAGCTTTTTAATAGTTTTTAGACTTAATAAAAATGTAGATTTTTTCTCATTTCAATGTTTTGGACTTCATCCATGTGCCCACCCTTTGCAATCTTATTTTTCTTTTATTTTAGCTTTATTTTTCTTATCTTTAAAATGCGTGTGTGCGTGTATGAGTATAGATTTGTTTTCATTATAGTTAGTTTTACTAGTTTTGGTTAGTGTTAGGATTTTCCAGTTCTTCTAATATGCACTCTTATAAAGTTATAAAAACGATTATAAAGTGGATTTTGATCTTGATTTACTTAGTCTCTTTAGAATTGTAAAACTTTTCGTTCTCTTTTAGTTTTATTTCCACTTTTTAGGCGTTTTTATAAAGTTATAAGAATGAAAACATAATCGTTTTAATTTTCCGAGCATTCTCATTTTCATTTTTATTTTCAAAACTTTTTGTCCGTTTAATTTTTTGTCTTCTTTTTACTCATTTCTACCACATTCTAGCGGTAGAGATGTATTTGTTTTTATTTTTCGAGCACTTGCATTTTCATTTTTATTTGCAAAACTTTCTTCCCATTTAATTTTTCTTTTCGCTTTTTATGCATTTCTACCGCACTCTGGCGGTAGAAATACGGTTGTTTTAATTTTTAGATAACTTAGTTTTTATTCATTTCTGTACGTGTGCGCATTTATTTCCACATACTCGTTAAGAGTTAAATGACACATTGTTTTCAGTAGAGTGTGTGCATTTTCAATTCAATAGAGTGAGTGTGTTTTAACTTCTTGCAGTGTGAGTGTGTTTTCAAATCAGTAGAGTGAGTGTGTTTTACTATTCATAGATTGAGTGCATTTATTTTCTCCTACTCATTTGAGTAGGACCCGAATTTATTTTCTCCTACTCATTTGAGTAGGACTTGTGTGCATGTGTTTTACTTTCTGTCGAGAGTCTGCGTGCGTTGCATTTATTTTGTCCTGCTCATTTGAGTAGGACTTGCTTTTATTTCTCCTGCCCACGCATTTGCGCCGGGACTCACACTTTACTGCTTTCATTTCAGACTCACTCGTTTGAGTGGGACTTGCAATTTACTGCTTTATTTACTACTTTTCTTTACTCCTTTCATTTATTGCTTTCTTTATTGCTTTCACAGCTTGCTGTCCCCATTCCGATGAGTGGCTAACCGTTCTTAGCCCTCAGTATCGAAGAACATTGGGACAGAAAAAATAGCTTTAAATATTTAAAGGTCCTTATTTTCTAATTAATTAAAATTACTTAAGGTTTGACTAGGGTTTACGACGTGTAGATCCACATATGATGTGTGGGCTCTATTTCCGTAGTCCATACGCTAGCTAGCCGAGAGGCCATACGTATGGACCGATCACCCCTTGGTAAAGAGAGTTCCGCACTAACCCTCGAGAGAGGAGGCACGCAAACTCTACCAGATTGGGTTCCCCACCAAATAGCGGGGTTCTTAGCATAATACGAACGTTAAGAGGAATCCTTCGTCGGACTAACGTTCGATCGAATAGTCTTAGCGTTCAGGTGAGCGATAGTCCTAGAGATAAGTGAGCTCATTCTAATGGAACCCCCATGACCATGTCTCCGCCTTAATTAATTTGAATCTTAGGATCTCTCTTTATTAAATGTTTATTTTAGTTCAAATTCTATTCGATGCCGTTGCGCCAAGCTTTTTATCGGCTCCACCTTTATTGCTTTCCCTTTTATGCTTTCATTTTCTGTCATTTTTATTATATATATAAAAAAACCCGACAAGTAATTATCGGTAAAATAATTGTCCCCTCTAAGGAAGAGTTGAAATAATCAAACCGACCCCGAGAATAATACGACCTCGATATTCCACCCCAGAATATCATGTACTACACGAGGTAGGTGCACTTGCCTCCTTTCGTCAAAACTCGATCTAAACCATTTTATATCCAAATTAATAAATCCGCGCGCCCAATTTTCTAAATAAAAACCACATCTGCCTACTTAAACTCGATCTAAACCATATCGAATTAAATAAACCGACCTGGGCACTGCAGGAATACTCACCAATTTTTGGAGTTTTAACCGCATCAAGTTTTCGAACCCGATGTGAAAATAACAATCATGTTTTTTGGCGCCGTTGCTGGGGACCATCAAGTTTTTGGCGCCGTTGCCGGGAAATTTTCGAGTCGTTATTTTGAACCCTGGAAATCTATTAATTTTACCTATATATATATAAATTGGCCAATATAATAATAATAATAACTACTTTAAAAATAAAAACAAAACAAAAACAAAACTAAAAAAAACAAACAAAAAAAAAACTAAAAATCCAAAAACCTATAAAACCAAAAAAAACTAAAAAAAATGATAACTTAAAAAAAATTTATTTTTATGAAGAAAAAACTCAAACACTAATAAAAAAAACAAAAACCTAAAAATCTAAAAACTAAAAAACACTAAAAAATATAAAAAAAACTAACAGCAAAAAAAACTTAAAAAACCCTAAAAAATTAAAAAGCCACAAAAAAACTAAAAACCAAAAAATCTAAAAACAAAATAAAACCTACCTAAAAACAACAAAAAAATAAAATAATAATAACTACAAAAAATATATATATACTTAAACACAAAATAAAAATTATAATAATTTGCTTTTTAAAATGTATATATTTTGTTTACCTTATTTTATATTAACTTGTTTTGTTTTATTTTGGCACACTTCACTTTTATGCGCGCTAGGGGATCATAAGCTA
Source organism: Platanthera guangdongensis (assembly GCA_039583875.1). Taxonomy (NCBI): domain Eukaryota; kingdom Viridiplantae; phylum Streptophyta; class Magnoliopsida; order Asparagales; family Orchidaceae; genus Platanthera; species Platanthera guangdongensis. The sequence continues at coordinate 87,521,093 of CM077160.1, forward strand.
AGACGTTAGCTTATGAGTCACACACAACACTTGCCCCTACCGCCGGCAAACTTTTTGCCTAATTTATCTTTTCCATGTTTTCTTTTATTTTTCTTTATTTTGTTATTAATAATGCAGGGTATCAACCCGGGCCTCCCCCGAACTCGTCTTAGGGAAGCATCTACCCTCTCTTTTAATTTTTGTGCATCTTTTAATTTTTGTTCATCTTTTATTTTGTATATTATCGTTCCGCATACTGAGATTGCAACATTGGGGTCAATGTTGGGTTTAAGTATGTGGGTGTTTTCCTATTCTGCACTTTTTATATTCTGTACTTAGCAAAAATTACAAAAAATTTTAAAAATAAAAAACTAAAAAAAAAATTTCATTTTTTTTATAACAATCAAAAACTTCAAAAAAAACCATAAAATAGAAAAATCACAAAAAAATTTTGTTTACTTTAATTTGTAAAATAATTTTGTAAAAACTTCTCTCTTTCCCCTGTTCTTTTCCTTTTTTTGTACAAAACAAAATCTTTCTCTTCCCCCCCCCCCACCCCTCTCTTCTTATTTGTAAATAACAAAACTCGCTTTTTAGCAAGCCCGCGGCGATCGACTCATCGAACCAACCACTACTGAAATAAGAGTCTGTTCGCGGGCCATCGAGTTTTTACTTTGTACATTTTTTGTAAAAACATTTCTCTTTCCCCCTCTCTTCTTTATAAATAACACTTCTTTCTCTCCCCTTTCTTGTAAATAATTTGATAAAAAACTAAAAAATCAAAAAATTTGAAAATCCAAAAACCCTAAAAAGATAAAAATCAAAAATCCTAAAAATATGATAAACAAAAATTCAAAAAAAAATGATAATCAAAATTCCAAAAAAAATGATAAAAACCCTAAAAATCAAAAAATATTTTGTTAATTATGATACAAATAAAATAGAATATATCATATCTTAACCCTTTTTGCTTTCCAAAAATCTAGTTTTGAGTTAATTTATAAGCGAATTCTTTTAATTCTTTGCTTACTATTCATTTATTAATTTAAGTTTCATAGATTTAAGTGTCTTGGGTTAAGATTTAAAGAATTTTTATATCTTTTCCCTTATAATAGAGAACTTGTTTTTCACCACCGCTTCTTATTTTTATAAATAGAAGCTTGTCTTTATGTTAGAAAATAACAAACATGAATTTCAATAATTTCTACTTCATGCTTTTAGAAACATAGGAACGCTCATTTTAAAAAAGGTTGCTCTCAAAACTTTTTTTATTAAAATCTAGTTTTCTTTTAGAAAAAATAAACCCACCCCCTTTTTTCATGTCTTACTTGGCATGATTACCCCTATTTTATCCCTTAAAAGATCTTATGTCAATGAGAATAAAATTTCATTCCGTAAACATAGGCACCCAATATTTAAAAAGGTTATCTGTTACAGAGTAAGAGAATAAAATTTATTACTCCGATACATATACATTGGGTTATTTATTATTTATGAAGAAATAAAAAAAATTTATATATTAGGAAAATAAGATTTCATTTTCCTAATTATTCAAAAGAAAAAAATATATAGAGGTTCGAGAAAAAATTACCTCGCATCTAAATCCAAGCCCTCTTCATAAACCACCAAACCACTTATCCTATTTCAATGATTCTAGAATTAATTTAAATTTTTTTTGAGTGCATAATTTTTAAATTGCATTATTTCCTTTAACTTCTTTTAAGCTAAAGTTTTTTATATAATTTCAATCCATCTTTGTTAAATTAACAAAAATAAACTTTTGCTTTCTATTTGTTTTATCTAGAAGTTTTTTTGAAACTCTTCTTCTATTTATAATATTTTCATAAATTAGGATTTAACTCTAGTACCCCGGATGTTTATTTTTATCTTACTTTTATTTAATTTAAGCGGAAGTTAAACTTAGGATTTCTTTAATTCCTAATAAGTTCATCTCCAACTTTTGCTGTGGAATAGCAAAAACTTAAGTATGAGGGTATTTGATGGATTGTAAATATATCTATTTTGTCTACAATAAATAAGTCGTTTTAGTTACTTTTTGTCATTTTTACTTATTTTTCTTTAATAAATTGCACTTATTTTGAAAATATATTCTAACTTAGTTTATTTTGATTTCTTGAAATTTTCAGGAAAAATTGTCAAATTTTGCATGGGTCACGCCCGTGTTCTTTGGGTCATGCCCCTGACCAGGGCGTGATACCTCAATCCTGCGAAATTAGCCGCAAAAGTGAAGATAAAAAGCTTGACATGCCCGGCCACATTCCCGTGTCAAATATGACATGGCCGTGACCTTGCCCGTGTCACTCCCGCTCGACGAAAATGCACTCGATGTTCGTTGACCAACCTGACACGCCCGTGTCAACCAACCCGACACGCCCGTGTAACCGCGCTCGAAAATTTCTGCTAGACATTTTACGCTCAACATTCGTCGACACCTCCCCGACATGCCCGTGTCAAGATGCAACACGGGCGTGTACTCCTCCACCTGGCCGACAAGACCCTCGCGACGATATTTCGACGCAACCCACGCCCAGTTCTACCTCCCCGACACGCCCAGCGTCACGCACGTGACCTGGGGCGTGATCGCCACGATACCGACATGTGTCCAGCGCGAAGTCAACCAAGCCGTCACCTTGCCGGATCGAATCTTCAATAGTACTAACACGCCCCCTGACACGCCCGTGTCAGCGGGTGTGTTCTTCAAATTTTTTGCCTATAAATACTTGTGTTCTATAAGAGCTCATGTTCCACTTTTTGGTTCCATTTTGTAAGGGGAGGTGCTGCCTAGATGGATTTACAGCCTTTAGAATGGGGTTTTCTCTCTCTCTCTCTCTCTTTCTCTTTTATTTTTGTATTAGCTTTGTAATAGTTTTTAGACTTAATAAAAATGTAGAATTTTTCTCATTTCAATGTTTTGGACTTCATCAATGTGCCACCCTTTGCAATCCTATTTTTCTTTAGTTTTAGCTTTATTTTTCTTATCTTTAAAATGTGTGTGTGCGTGTATGAGTATAGATTTGTTTTCATTATAGTTAGTTTTACAAGTTTTGGTTAGTGTTAGGATTTTCCAGTTCTTCTAATATGCACCCTTATAAAGTTATAAAAACGATTATAAAGTGGATTTTGATATTGATTTACTTAGTCTCTTTAGGATTGTAAAAAATTTCGTTCTCTTTTACTTTTATTTCCACTTTTTAGGCGTTTCTATAAAGTTATAAGAATGAAAACATAATCATTTTAATATTCCGAGCATTCTTATTTTCATTTTATTTTCAAAAATTTTTGTCCGTTTAATTTTTCTGTCTTTTTTTACGCATTTCTACCGCATTCTAGCGGTAGAAATGTATTTGTTTTTATTTTTCGAGCACTAGCATTTTCATTTTTATTTGCAAAACTTTCTTCCCGTTTAATTTTTCTTTTCACTTTTTATGCATTTCTACCGCATTTTAGCGGTAGAAATGTAGTCATTTTAATTTTTAGATAACTTAGTTTTTATTCATTTCTGTACGTGTGCGCATTTATTTCCGCCTACTCGTTAAGAGTTAAATGGCGCATTGTTTTCAGTAGAGTGTGTGCGTTTTCAATTCAGTAGAGTGAGTGTGTTTTAACTTCTTGTAGTGTGAGTGTGTTTTCAATTCAGTAGAGTGAGTGTTCTTTACTTTTAGTCGACTTAGTGTCTTTATTTTCTCCTACTCGTTTGAGTAGGACCTGAATTTATCTTCTCCTACTCATTTGAGTAGGACTTGTGTGCGTGTGTTTTACTTTCTGTCGAGAGTGTGCGTGCGTTGCATTTATTTTGTCCTACTCGTTTGAGTAGGACTCGATTTCATTTCTCCCGCCCACGCATTTGCGCCGGTACTCAAACTCTACTGCTTTCATTTCAGTCTCACTTGTTTGAGTGAGGCTTGCAATTTACTGCTTTATTTAGTGTTTTCCTTTACTTCTTTCTTTTCCTGCTTTCTTTATTGCTTTCACAGCTTGTCGTCCCTATTCCGATGAGTGCCTAACCATTCTTAGCCCTCAGTATAGAAGTGCATTAGGACAGAAAAATAGATTTAAATAATTAAATGTCCTTATTTTCTAATTAATTAAAATTTACTTAAGGTTTGCCTAGGGTTTACGACGCGTTGATCCACATATCGATGTGTGGGCTCTATTTTCATAGTGCATACGCTAGCTAGCCGAGAGGTCGTGCGTACGGACCGATCACCCCTTCTTAAAGAGAGTTTCACACTAACCCTCGAGAGAGGAGGCGCGCAAACTCTACCGGATTGGGTTCCCCACCCAATAACGGGGTTCTTAGCGTAATGCGAGCGTTAAGAGGAATCCTTCGTCGGACTAACGTTCGGTCGAATAGTCTTAGCGTTCAGGTGAGCGATAGTCCTAGAGATAAGTGAGCTCATTCTAGTGGAACCTCCACGGCCAAGTCTCTACCTTAATTAATTTGAAACTTAGGATCTCTCTTTATTAAAAGTTTATTTTAGTTCAAATTCTATTCGATGCCGTTGCGCTAACCTTTTCATCGCCTCCACCTTTATTGTTTTCCATTTTATGCTTTCATTTTCTGTCATTTTATTATATATATATAAAAACCAGACAAATAATTATCGGTAAAATAATAGTCCACTCCGGGGAAGAGTAGAAATAATCGAACCGACCCCGAGAACAATACGAACTCGATATTCCACCCCAGAATATCATGTACTACACGCGATAGGTGCACTTACCTCCTTTCGTTAAAACTCGATCTAAACCATTTTATATCCAAATTAATAAATCTGCACACCCCGTTTTATAAATAAAAACCACATCCGCCTACTTAAACTCGATCTAAACCATATCGAATTAAATAAACCGACCTGGGCGCCACGGGAATACTCACCAATTTTTGGATTTTTAACCGCATCAACTTTTCGGACCCGATGTGAAAATAACCATCAGGCCTCCAGGATAATCTGAGATAGACACTCTGTTGGCGCAACCATAGTGATGTGGAAGTAATCAAGCATGTAGCCTCACTGCCAACTTAGTATGTGCCTATCAGGGTCGCACATAAGATTGTGGAGAAATTGTGAGATTAGATTTGTGTTGAATAGCTCATGTGATAAGCTGATTGAATTGGAAAGGGGCTAAAATTTTCAATGGCACGGTCGTCGAACTCTGTTCGATGAAATCGCATTGGCGTAGATTCGTCGAACTCCGTTCGTCGAATTTGGCCTTGGCGCAATTTCGTCGAACTCCGTTTGACGAATTAGGCCTTGGCGCAGATTCGTCGAACTCCGTTCAACTAATATGGCCTTGGCGCTGATTCATCGAACAGATATGGCCTTGGCGTAGATTCTTCGAACTCCGTTCAACGAATATGGACATGGCGCTAATTCGTCGAAATCTGCCCGATGATATCTGGCCTTAGGAGTTGAGTGCGTTGAGTGCACTCAATGTCATTCAATGATCAAGTGTTTATTCGTCGAGTATGGTGCAGAAAGCGTTGAGAGCTTTTTGTCCACTAAACTCCTTCACAGATTCAAGCGTTGAATCACCTGAGGTTGGCATTGAGTTCATCGTGTATGCTATAGAAACTCAACGATTCATCGTGTATGAATTGATACTCAGCAATTCGTTATATATCATGTAGATACTCGATGATTTGTCATGACAAACTGTTGTCTGGTCGAAGGTCTATTTTTATAAGTCCTGGGTCTGCGAATAGCAACGGGCTATTTTGTTTATTCCATTTGGGTATAAATAGGAAACGTTAAGGCTTGAATAGTATGCGATTATTCTTTCTGTCTAAGCACACGATCCATCACTGTACGAAAAGACGGAAGCCCTAAAAGCTGACGGAAGCGTTACGCTGATCCCGTCGCCGAGCCCGAGCCCAATCCCGACGAGTGTCGTCGCCGCCTATCCTACAACAGTCCTAGTAGTCTGTGGAGATGCTGAGTGTCCTCTCCCGACCTAGAACTTATACGACAAGTTGCTACGGGTTCTCCCGATCATGTGGATTTCCTCTAGAGGTGCGAATATACTTTTAGCGCTCAAGACTCAAGCCGCTAGTGACTGGTTGGAATTTTTTTGGAGCATCTAGGTTGAGTATTGACTGAATCCCTCAAAGGTAATTTTTATTACAACATGCTTTACTTCATGATTCATGAATATTTTCAGATTCGAACTCATTTGGGTCTTTCTTATTCTTATTTCCGCTATGTGCACAAGTGTTGTGTCATCCCCCAAAACCCTACAGTGGTATTAGACTGAGGTTGCCGACAATATTTATTGTTTCAGAAGTTGTTAAATCCATGGCGTGTAGATTTGGAGATTTTGAAGTGTTCCAAATGGCCAAATCTAGTCGTGGATCTTTCCACGAACGCATGTGATTTATTTGAAGTTTACTCCTTAACAGTAACCGTCGCTTTGTTGGTTTGTGAAACTAAACATGTGTTAGATTTTGAATCTCACATGAAGTGACGAGCTTGTCTACTGTGTAAGTGGAGTTGTTGTTGCTCATTTCCATTGCATGTAGGTCTGAAGATTTCAACATGTTCTAGATGTTCAGACTTAACACAGTTCATCAAGTGTTGATGATTCTTGCGCACATTTGGGATGCATTTGGATTATGCATGTTGAATTTTATTTTGCTTGATGTGCACATTGGTTAAGTGTTAATAATGATTAAAAGTTATTCAACTATCAAAAATCCCTTACGAAATATTAAGTATTCAGATGCCTTCTGATGGATGACACTCTTCCCGCCCCGATCGATAAAGTGTGGGCTTGTCAAAGCAAGGTGCATTAATCTATCTTGGTGAGGTTGCGAGAGGATAATTGTGATATCTCACTGTCGACATCGAGTCTAGCTTAACTGGGTCACCCCAAAGGTTGAGTGCCCAGAGGCATGGGGTTAGCATGAACCATATTATGGATGCAAATAAAGACTTATTCAACAACCATACAAGAATTGCATAATGATGCAATTGGCAAGCGTTGCTACCTAAATAGCTGCAATATGAGAAAAAAGCCAAAGATGACTCACAGTGTTAGTGAAATATGAGTCTTGTCCACTAAGAGGGTTACTCGACAAACTCTTCGAATTGATATCAAGGGTTATCAGTTTCATAAAAATAGTGGGAGCTTTTGATTAAAGTCCTAATTGAAAGATAAATTGTATTTGGAAATGTGGTACTAATTTGCTTTGCTTGTATTCTTGTAGAATTTCCATGGCAAGTGGTTCACACTCCACCCTGTCCCTTAGAGTGGTCCTTGAGAAGGAGAAGCTGAGTGGTACAAATTATTTGGACTAGTACAGGAACCTGAGAATTATTCTTAGGCAAGGGCACAAGCTCTATCTTTTGTAAGAGGTATCTGTTGGGTTTCTCTATGGGGTTGGCACAACACTTGTGCACGCAGCGGAAAAATAAACATCAAGAAAAACCCAAAGAGATGCGGACCGGGCCATGAACGTTGAATCAAGAAGTTAGCAAAACCTAGGCAAAATTACCTCGGTGGCGTTGAGTCACAACTCAACGGAGATGCTCCAAATTGTATCTTCTTGCTGGTGGCGAGTTCTACGTGGAATAATATCAACGTTTCTACAGAAGTCCACACGAGCAGGAGAACGCCGGGCTTTCCGTCGCACGGAAGATCGGGAAGGAGAAGACCGCACCTCGGCTAATCCACGGACTGCTAGGTCCGCGCCAGGAATAGCAGCACCAGCGATAGTCGCCGGAGTAGAGGTGGCAGCGGAGCGAACGCGGCGGCAGAACTCTTCCGGCGGCGGGATCGGGATCGGCGGAGCGAACGAGCGGAACGTTTCCGTCGGGGTCGATTCGCACAGTAGCCAGAAGGATATATCCCGATAAAACCTAAGTGTTCTATTTATACTAGAGGTATAAATAAACCCAGGAAAATCACTATCCGCAGACCACCCAGAACTAGGGTTCAGAATCGGCGAGTATGAATCGGTGAGAATCGGCGACAATCGGCGAGAATCACTGAGCAGGTTCGGCGAGAATCAGTCGACGAGTATCACATTGGATCGGCGAGAATCAGAGTACAATACTCGACGATTCTCGCCGATCGTCGAGCCACGCTCGACGACACGTAATGATTCTCGACGAACGTCGAGCCGCGGTCGACGACAATTGTCAAGGTAGTCGATCGTCGAGAATCAACAATTGATTCTCGACGATTCTCGTCGATCGGCGAGAATCAGCAAGGTGATTCTCGTCGATCGGCGGGAATCAGAAGACGATTCTCGACTAATGTCATGACCCTCGGACGACAAACCTAACCAGCCCTCCAAGGCAACATTTGCCCAACCCGATGATCCTTTAAGGCAACACTTTGCCCACAACCCTATTCAGGTCGGTGATTGGTAACCTTTACCAACACAGTCAGTCATCCAACTTCTCCACATCTCTTATGTGCGACCCTGCAGGCTCATATCGCGTTGGTAGTGAGATTACATGTTTGACCACTTCCAGATCATCATGGTAACTCCAACAGACTCCCACTTGATCTCGAAAGTATCCAACCAAAAACCTCACAAACAATGAGCGGCATCTAGCAATGCATCATTGCTCCCCAAGCAATAAGAGTTTATAACTCATAAGCCTTTATGACCAATGTATCAGCGTTGTCTTTGTCCCTTTGTCCCTTACATCCGGAAAGAACTAGAGGCATGGACCGTGTCACCCTCGTAATAGCTCAATCCAAGTTTCTTGATCCAGGACGGACTTCCAGAGAATGGTGAGTCCAATATCACATATTGACTCAACCAAGCATGGCCATGCATTTCTCAGTCCAGTTCCATCAAGGGGCCCATGGATGCAACTCCTGTCATACAGGAGGACAAATTCCATATCTGCTCACACACAAACACCCAAATGATTCGTAACATGCCCAACAACCACCCTTATCATCAACCTTTCTCAAGGAAGACTTTAGATGGCATCAAAGCACGCTCTTCCTCACTTGATGAATGCTGTGACTTCAGGTCAAAGGACCACAACACCATTATCAAATGAGACCTACTCGTGACACGATTGGATGACAATCCACAGAGTAGTCTCAGGTTGGGTATGTCCAGTACAACTTGTTCACTAACAAGTACCCACGTGATGACTTGATATCACAATATCATGACCTGTGAGAACCGGTCATCAGTCAACACACGTGCTAGTCTTCATGTATCATCATCACCCTTAGCTTCTATGATGATACTCGACCAGGGACCTTTAAGAATGAAGCTTCAAATAAATCATGGGCTCTCACATTCAAGTCACGTACTTGATGTCCCATGGAAGCGAACATTCTAAGGGTATCTATTATGTTAACATTCAACTATCATATAGAAAAAGACATAATAAAAGAACTTGCCATTAATTATAAAAGAAAAACTAGGTACACAGTTCATCATATGAACAAACAGCCAATAAAATACATATTTACATGCAATCCACAAGATTCTCGCTAGAGTTGATCATTTAGGTATCGTATACCCATCGATCTAGTATGACCATCATGCTTTATCTGCGCGAGAGGCTTTGTCAGCGGATCTGCAATATTTTCTTCAGTCGGCATTCTGCAAATGCTTACATCTCCTCGTTCGACAATCTCACGAATTAGATGAAACCGCCGGAGTATGTGCTTGGAGCGCTGATGAGATCTAGGTTCCTTAGATTGTGCAATTGCACCATTGTTATCACAGTAGAGAACTACGGGACCAACAATGCTAGGAACTACATCAAGCTCGCCGATGAATTTCCTAATCCATACAGCCTCCTTCGCTGCATTAGCTGCGGCGATATACTCGGCCTCTGTTGTAGAATCAGCAACTGTCTCTTGCTTGGAACTCTTCCAGCTCACAGCTCCTCCATTCAGGCAAAACACAAAACCTGACTGAGACTTGGAGTCGTCTCTATCAGTTTGGAAGCTAGCATCCGTGTAATCACTTACAACAAGCTCTTCCTCTCCACCATACACTAAGAACACGTCCTTAGTCCTTCTCAAGTACTTCAGGACATTCTTGACTGCAATCCAGTGACACTCACCGGGGTCTGACTGATACCTGCTAGTCATGCTCAAAGCAAAGGAGACATCGGGTCGAGTACATAACATCGCGTACATGATCGATCCAATTGCCTAAGCATATGGAATCAACTTCATGCGGTCCTTGTCTTCACAAGACTTTGGACACTGGTCCTTAGAGAGATTCACACCATGAGACATGGGCAAAAATCCTTTCTTGGACTCAAGCATGTTGAACCGCTTCAACACCTTTTCGATGTACGTACTCTGGGTCAAACCCAGCAACTTCTTCGATCTATCTCTATAGATCTTAATACCAAGTATATAAGTCGCTTCACCCAAATCCTTCATTGAAAAGCAGTTCCCTAGGTTGTTCTTAACAACTTTCAGGGTAGAAATGTCATTCCCAATCAACAGTATGTCATCTACATACAATATCAGGAAGACAACAATGCTCATACTGATTCGCTTGTAAACACAAGGCTCATCTTCATTCTTGATGAAACCAAACTCTTTGATTTTCTCATCAAAACGAAGATTCCAACTTCGAGAGGCCTGTTTCAGTCCATAAATGGACTTATTCAGCTTGCATATTTTAGTGGCTTCATCTGGGGATACAAAACCCTCGGGTTGTGTCATATACACTTCCTCAAGGAGGTTTCCATTAAGGAAAGCCGTTTTGACATCCATCTGCCAGATCTCGTAGTCATAATACGCAGCAATAGCAAGCAATATCCTTATGGACTTTACCATGGCAACAGGGGAAAAAGTCTCATCATAGTCAATACCATGAATTTGCTTGAAACCCTTAGCCACCAGTCGCCCTTTGAATGTCTGTACATTCCCATCCATGTCGGTCTTCTTCTTGAAGACCCACTTGCACCCTATGGGTCGTACCCCTTCAGGTGGTTCCACCAAGTTCCAAACTTGGTTTGCATACATGGAGTCCATTTCGGATTTCATAGCCTCAAGACATTTGTCGGAGTCCGGTCCATTCATAGCCTCTTGGTAGGTTGCTGGTTCATCATCATGATCCATAAGCAACACATTACCTATTTGAGACACGAGAAATCCATATCTCTCAGGCTCAAACCTCGGTCTACCAGATCTACGTAGGACTTGTGTTCCCTGATCAGGTTCTCTAGCTACAACATCTTGTAGTCATGTATCAGGATCCAATTCCGGTTCATTCACTACATGTGGCTCTTGAACTTCTTCAAGCTCTACCTTTTCAGTCTTTCTTGATAAGAACTCTTTCTCCAAGAAGACACCAGTCCTTGCGCCAAACACTTTGCCCTCAGATGGTAGGTAAAAGTAATACCCTTTCGTTTCCTTAGGATATCCCACCAGATAACACTTATCCGATTTGGGTTCCAGCTTGTCAGGCAATTGACGTCTCACGTATGCCTCACAGCCCCAAATTTTAATGAACGACATACTAGGACGCTTCCCAGTCTATATCTCATATGGTGTCTTCAGAACCGTTTTCGTTGGAGCGCGATTCAATGTCATTGCAGCAGTCTCTAAAGCGAAACCCCAAAAGGAAACAGGCAAGTCTGCATGACTCATCATCGAACGTACCATGTCTAACAAAGTACGATTTCTCCTCTCAGACACACCATTATGTTGTGGTGTTCTAGGTGGAGTGAGCTGTGATACAATACCACACTCTTTCAGATGATCACGGAACTCATGACTCAGGTATTCGCCACCTCGATCAGATCGGAGTGCTTTAACCCTTTTACCCAATTGGTTTTCTACTTCATTCTTGAACTCTTTGAACTTTTCAAAGGTCTCGGATTTGCACTTCATAAGATACACATATCCGTATCTACTGAAATCATCAGTAAACGTAACGAAGTAGAAATACCCACCTCTAGCCATGGAACTCATGGGTCCGCATACATCACTATGTACAACACCCAAGAGATCCTCAGCCCTCTCAGTATAACCAGTGAAAGGAGCCTTAGTCATCTTGCCTAACAAATAAGATTCGCATCGCTCAAATGATTCATAATCAAATGAGTCCAAAAGTCCATCTTTATGGAGCTTGGATATGCGCTTCTCGTTGATATGGCCCAAACGACAATGCCAGAGAAAAGTAGGGTTCGAATCATTTGTTCTTAGTCTTTTATTGTTTTCTACATTACAGATCAGATGGTCCAAGTTCAAAACATAAAGACCATTAAACAATTGGGCTACAGCATAACAAACATCATTCTTAAATATAGAACAACAATTGTTCTTAATTATAAAAGAAAATCCAATCATGTCCAAACATGAAATAGATATAATGTTTCTAGTTATCGCCGGAACAAAATAACAGTTATCCAGTTCTATTATAAGCCCACTGGGCAAAGAAAGACGGTAAACTCCTACGGCTACAGCAGCAACTCTTGCTCCATTGCCGACGCGGAGGTCCACCTCCCCTTTACTCAGCAATCTTCTCCTTCCCAGTTCCTGCAAATTTGTACAAATGTGAGAACCACATCCGGTATCCAATACCCAAGATGAAGGAGCAGAAAGGTTTATCTCTATAACGTAAACATTAGAAGCGGAAGTCATACCTCCCTTCATTTTCTACAGACCCTCAATATACGAAGGACAGTTCCTCCGCCAATGACCAGCCTTGCCACAGTGGTGGCATTTCCCATCCTTCACCGTGCTCTTCTTCTTCATCAGTGCTGAAGACTTGGGCTCAAGATGTGACTTAGGTCCTACCTTTGTCTTCTTAGAGCCCTTGGCTTTGCCCTTGCCCTTATGCACCATCAGTATGGGGCTGGCAGGCTTGGCCTTCTTCATGTTGATCTCGGCAGTTCTTAACATGCCTAGGAGTTCGGGCAGTGTCTTGTCTATCTCATTCATGTTGTAGTTCAAGACGAACTGCTCATAACTGTCCGGCAACGATTGCAGGATCAGATCCGTGGCCAACTCTTGACCAAGAGGAAAACCCAGTCTTTCAAGTTTCTCTATATACCCAATCATCTTGAGTACGTGAGTCCCTACTGAGTCTCGAACTCCCATCTTGCACTGAAACAACGCTTTAGTGATGTCGAACCTCTCTTGACGAGCCTGCCCTTGAAACATTTTCTTGAGATGCTCGTCAATCTCCTTGCACCCCATGTTCTCATGTTGCTTCTGAAGCTCAGAGTTCATAGTGGCAAGCATAAGGCACTCGACATCCAAAGCATCGTCAGTATACTTCTTATAAGTATCCTTTTCAGCACGGGAAGAGTTCCCGGTCGGCACCTCGGGGGCTTCTTCTTCCAAGACATAGAGCTTTCGCTCTTGCCTGAGAATAATTCTCAGGTTCCTATACCAGTCCATATAGTTTGTCCCGCTGAGCTTATCCTTCTCAAGGATGGCTCTCAGAGACAGCGTGGAGTGTGAAACGCTTGCCATGGAATTCTATAAGAATTTATGCAGAATAAAATCAGTACCTAAATTTCAATTACAATTTATTCTAATTAGGACTTCAATTAAAAATACTCCCACTATTTTATTCGAAATGATAGCCCTCACTAACAATTCGGAGAGTTCATGCGAGCTACTCTCTTAGTGGACAAGATCCGTATTTCACCAACACAATGAGTCCGCTTTGGCGTTCCTCTCACGATGTGGTTATTTAGGTAGGCAACGCTTGCCAATTGCATCCTCATGCAATTCTTGTATGGTTGGTGAATAACTCCTTATTCGCATCCATCATATGGTGCATGCCAACCCTATGCCTCTAGGAACTCAACCTTTGAGGTCACCTAGTTAAGCTGGACCCGATGTCGACAGTGGGATATCACAATTATCCGCTCGCACCCTTACCAAGATAGATTAATGTACCTTGCTTTGGCAAGCCCACACTTCATCAATCGAGGCAGGAAGAGTGTCATCCATCGGAAGGCATCCGAATACTTAATATTAAAAGAAGGGATTTCAATTTTAGGTTAACAGTTAACCATGATCAACATTTGATCAATGTGCACATCCATAGAAAAGCAATTCTAAACCACATGCATCCCTTATGTGCACATCCTTACACCATCAACAATTTGATAGAAGGAAGGGCTAAATCTGAACATCCGGAAATTTCCAAATCCTCAGATTTACATGCATTGGACAGAAGGCAAAGACAACTTAACTTAAGCAGTAGACAAGCTCATCTCTCTACGTTGGATTCAAAATCCAAAACATACTCGAGGGATGGTTACTGCTAAGAAGACAACAATTTCTAACACTTAGAAATTCCACCGAGATTCCAATCGTTCTTGGCGAGGTACCAAGACTAAATCTAGACATTTAGAACACTTCTAAATCCCTAGGTTTACACGCATTGGAATAACCAAACTTCCAAAACAACAGTCATGGCCGAACCTGGCTTTGATACCACTGTTGGGTTTCTCTATGGGGTTGGCACAACACTTGTGCACGCAGCGGAAAAATAAACATCAAGAAAAACCCAAAGAGATGCGGACCGGGCCATGAATGTTGAATCAAGAAGTTAGCAAAACCTAGGCAAAATTACCTCGGTGGCGTTGAGTCACAACTCAACAGAGATGCTCCAAATTGTATCTTCTTGCTGGTGGCGAGTTCTACGTGGAATAATATCCACGTTTCTACAGAAGTCCACACGAGCAGGAGAACGCCGGGCTTTCCGTCGCACGAAAGATCGGGAAGGAGAAGACCGCACCTCGGCTAATCCACGGAATGCTAGATCCGCGCCAGGAATAGCAGCACCAGGGACAGTCGCCGGAGTAGAGGTGGCAGCGGAGCGAACGCGGCGGCGGAACTCTTCCGGTGGCGGGATCGGGATCGGCGGAGCGAACGAGCGGAACGTTTCCGTCGGGGTCGATTCGCACAGTAGCCAGAAGGATATATCCCGATAAAACCTAAGTGTTCTATTTATACTAGAGGTATAAATAAACCCAGGAAAATCGCTATCCGCAGACCACCCAGAACTAGGGTTCAGAATCAGCGAGTATGAATCGGTGAGAATCGGCGACAATCGGCGAGAATCACTGAGCAGGTTCAGCGAGAATCAGTCGACGAGTATCACATTGGATCGGCGAGAATCAGAGTACAATACTCGACGATTCTCGCCGATCGTCGAGCCACGCTCGACGACACGTAATGATACTCGACGAACGTCGAGCCGCGGTCGACGACAATTGTCAAGGTAGTCGATCGTCGAGAATCAACAATTGATTCTCGACGATTCTCGTCGATCGGCGAGAATCAACAAGGTAATTCTCGTCGATCGGCAGGAATCAGAAGACGATTCTCGACTAATGTCATGACCCTCGGACGACAAACCTAACCAGCCCTCCAAGGCAACATTTGCCCAACCCGATGATCTTTTAAGGCAACACTTTGCCCACAACCCTATTCAGGTCGGTGATTGGTAACCTTTACCAACACAGTCAGTCATCCAACTTCTCCACATCTCTTATGTGCGACCCTGCAGGCTTATATCGCGTTGGCAGTGAGATTACATGTTTGACCACTTCCAGATCATCATGGTAACTCCAACAGTATCCCCTAATGAGCATGCCGGGAATGAAACCCGTGTTGATAAAGATGCTTATAAGAAGTATCTCGATGACTCCTTAGACGTCGAATGTCTCATGTTAGTGACCATGAACTCTGAGCTTCAGAAGCAACATGAGAACATGGGTTGCAAGGACATTGATGAGCATCTCAAGAAAATGTTTCAAGGGCAAGCTCGTCAAGAGATATTCGACGTCACTAAGCAGTTGTTCCAATGTAAGATGGGAGATCGGAACCTAGTAGGGACTCATGTACACAAGATGATTGGTTATATCGAGAACCTTGAAAGACTAGGTTTCCCTCTGGGCCAAGAGTTGGCAACAGACCTGATCCTGCAATCATTGTCGGACAGTATTGAGCAGTTCGTCTTGAACTATAACATGAATAAAATAGACAAGACACTGTCCGAGCTCCTAGGCATGTTGCGAACTGCCGATATTAGCATGAAGAAGGCCAAGCCTGCTAGCCCCATATTGATGGTGCATAAGGAAAGGGCAAGGCCAAGGGCTTCAAGAAGGCGAAGGTGGGACCTAAGTTTGGACTGGAGCCCAAGCCTTCTACACTGAAAATGAAAGGCTCAGTGAAAGAAGGAAAGCGACACCATTGTGGCAAGGCTGGTCATTGGAGGAGGAATTGTGCTTCGTACATTGAGGGTCTGCAAAAGATAAGAGGAGGTATGACCTCCACTTCAGGTATATATGTTATAGAGATAAGCCTTTTTGCTCCTTCATAACGGATATTGGATACCGGATGTGGTTCTCATATTTGTATAAATGTGCATGAACTAGGAAGGAGAAGAATGCTGAGTAAAGGAGAGGTGGACCTAAGCGTTGGTAATGGAGCAAGAGTTGCTTCTGTTTCCATAGGGTTTATCATCTTGATTTGCCCAGTGATCTTGTAATAGAACTAAATATTTGTTATTTTGTTCCTTCCATTACTAGAAACATTATATCCATTTCATGTTTGGACATGGTGGGTTTTTCTTTTATTATTAAGAACAATTGTTGTTCAATATTTAAGAATGATGTTTGTTATGGTGTAACCCAAATGTTTAATGGTCTGTATGTTTTGAACTTAGACCATCTGATCTATAATATTTAAAATACTAAAAGACTAAGAACAAATGACTCGAACCCTACGTATCATTGGAATTGTCGTTTGGGCCATATAAATGAGAAATGTATATCCAAGCTCCATAGAGATGGATTGTTGGGCTCATTTGATTATGAATCATTTGAGAGATGCGAATCTTATTTGTTATGCAAGATGACTGAAGTCCATTTCACTGGCTTCAATGAGAGGGCTGATGATCTCTTCGGTATAGTACATAGTGATGTATGTGGACCCATGAGTTCTATGTCTAGAGGTGGGTTTTCTACTTTGTTATATTTACTGATGATTTCAGTAGATACGGATATCTGTATCTTATGAAGTGCAAATCCAAAACCTTTGAAAAGTTTAAAGTATTTAAAAGCGAAGTAGAAAACCAATTTGGCAAAAGTTTAAAGCACTATGATCTGATCGAGTTGGCAAATACCTAAGTCGTGAGTTCCGTGATCATCTGATAGAGTGTGGTATTTTATCACAACTCACACCACCTAGAATACCACAACATAATGGTGTATCTGAGAGGAGGAATCGTACTTTGTTATACATGGTACGGTCGATGATGAGTCATGCAGATCTATTTGTTTCCTTTTGGGCTTTGCTCTAGAAACTACTACTTTAACATTAAATTATGCTCCAACGAAAGATATTCTAAGGACACCATATGAGATATGAACTGGGAATCGTCCCAGTATGTCGTTCATTAAGGTATAGGGCTGCGAGGCATATGTAAGACGTCAAATGCTGCATAAGCTAGAACCCAAATTAGATAAGTGTTATCTTGTGGGGTATCCTAGGGAGACCAAAAGGTACTATTTCTACCTACAGTCCGAATGTAAAGTGTTTGTCACAAGGACTGGTGTCTTTCTTGAAAAAGAGTTCTTAAGTAGAAAGACAGCCGGGGTAGAAATTGAAGTTCACGAACCACAGACAGTGAATGAACTGGAATTAGAACCTGAGTCAGGACTAGAAGTAGTTGTAGCTGGAGAACCTGCTCAGGAACCACAAGTTCACGTAGATCTGTTGTACCAAGATTTGAGCCTGACAGATATGGAATTCTCATGTCTCAAATAGGTAATGTGTTGTTTATGGATCATAGTGATGAGCCTGCAACTTACCATGAGGCTATGTGTAGACCGAACTCCGAGAAGTGGAATGAGGCCATGAAATCTGAAATGGACTCCATGTATGAAAACTAAGTATGGACCTTGGTGGAACCACCTGAAGGGGTAGGACCCATAGGGTGAAAGTGGTTCTTCAAAAAGAATATTGACATGGATGGGAATGTATAGATATTCAAAGGCCGATTGGTGGCTAAGGGTTTTAAGCAAATTCATGGTGTTTACTATGATGAGACTATTTCCCCTATTGCCATGGTTAAGTCATCAGAATTCTGCTTGCTATTACTGCATATTATGACTACGAGATCTGGCAGATGGATGTCAAAACCGCTTTCCTTAATGGGAACCTCCTCGAGGAAGTGTATATGGCATAACCTGAGGGTTTTGTATCTCCAAGTGAAGCCACTAAAATATACAAGCTATAGAGATCCATTTATGGACTGAACAGGCTTCTCGAAGTTGGAATCTTCATTTTGTTGAAAAGATCAAAGAGTTTGGTTTTATCAAGAACTAGGATGAACCTTGTGTTTACAAACAGATTAGTGGGAGCATAGTTGTCTTACTGATTTTGTATGTAGATGACATACTGTTGATTGGGAATGACAAACCGACCCTACAAGTTGTTAAGAACAACCTAGGGGACTGCTTTTCGATGAAGTACTTAGGGGATGCTACTTATATACTCGGTATTAAGATCTATAGAGATAGATCAAAGAAGTTGCTGGGTTTGACCCAAAGTACGTACATTGACAAGGTGTTGAAACGGTTAAGCATGCTTGAGTCCAAGAAATGATTCTTGCCCATGTCTCATGGTGCGAGTCTCTGTAACAACCCTAGACGATACAACTTTACGGTGTTACGGCTCCGCTCTAGGTGTCGCTACCGGGCCACCATAGCAACATCAGCAGTAGCAGCAACAACAAGGGCTTCAACACCTATTTTTCGCTCTGCTCTCCTGCACCTGCACGGGATAATCAAGCGCAAGGGTGGCAAACATGGCAACGATCAGCGTTCAACTGACCAATTTATAATGACCCTACCCCTTACTGGGGGTAGTGGAAATCCTTCCCTGCAGACATAGCATTCCACAAGCAGATATATCACACAATGTGCACTCACGTACAATACACAGATCACAAACGTCGCCCACACGACCCTACGCTCCGTGCACTCAGGGCAAATTCTTGGTGTACCAGATAAACCAGTCGTCCACCACCATTCAAGGCCCGGAGCCCTATGGAAAACTTGAGCATTTTGCTCCATGACCTTCAGCTGGAGACTTTAGTATTAGTATAACGACCCGGGATTGGCCCGTAGCCCCCCATGGCATCGTGATACGCAGGCCTAAGCCTCTCGTAATCTTGTAACGACCCGGGATTGGCCCGTAGCCCCCATAGCATTGCTACCGAGTGGTGCGCAGGTCTAAGACTTCTGCCGAGTTCCAGGCGCCCACGTACTCATGACAGACAACCATAACGCAGATACAGTTCAGCCTTTTTCGTTGCTCAAATCGTTAGTTCAATGCTAAGAATTATGCGGGTTAGCATCCCCTTGTCTGTTCGACTTGCAGCCTTTTGAAGAGCTCATCAAGCTCATAAATAGACATAATGTCCCCGAAGGACTGGCTTCACAATCACTGGTTAACTAGGAGCCTTCGCAAGTGACACACTCTCGCCCGGCATTAGTGACAGAACTCACTTTCCATCCCTAGCCCTAACATTATCGTTCATAGCATACAGCACAAGCACTTAGTGGGTATTTTCTTGGACTTTCACTCCAGTACTTCCTGCTACTATCCTTCACAGGCACAACCCACCGAATCCGTAAATATATTCATTTAGACACGGAGTCTTCTCCGGTGTATAAAAGAAAAAATCACCAGGGATTGTACACGGTTGAGGATAACCTCCCTCTGATACAAAAATGTAACGAGTCCATCAGTTCATATAGCATATAATAGAAGTTCCTGTCAGGGCCCCACACCATATGCCACAAACCAGGCGGCGAGGTTACAGGTTAATACCAATTGATAATTGCATCCTAACACAGAGCATTCTAGCAGAAGCTTTTAACAATAATACTGAACTCACACCAGGAATGTCCACTAATATAAACAATCACATTGATATAAGAATGTACAATAAATACAATAACGTTTGGCCTTAATTCGTGGACGAATTCTTTTAAGTGGTGGTGAGCACATGTGTGTGTGTCATCATTATAATGTAAAAAGAACTCATGAATGTCCACTTAGGAATGAAAATACACTTGTTTGAGGAACCTGCGTGTTCCTATAATTGCTTTTTGCAATTTTATTTGGTCGCTTAGCGTTGTGTTGTATGACTATAGGTGACAAGGAGTGGCGCAGGGCTGCCAGAACGCTCGCTTTTTGAGGAAAGTAGTGCACCTAATGACGTGTCTGCAACCCTTCCCTCCACTAAAACCATAAGAATGGTGGTTGAAGCAGTCTTCGCTGTGATTAATGCACAAAATGGAAGATGTGTGCAGTCCCCTATTCCTGAGGTAACTCCAATGCCGGGTGGTGTGATGGAGCAAACGACATTTAAAGGACTATTGGGTCAGCAGTTGTACATGCTTTTAGTGCAGGGTACGCACTCAGTTGTGGAATATTTGCAGGCATTTCTTATGATAAGACGCTACCCAGGCTCTGAAGTGGAGAGCATGCAGTCTATGGTCGATAGATATTATAATGGCCTGCGCATCGAGTTACGAGTTTTACTGCTAGGACCAAAATTATAAGGATTTCGAGCCTTGGTGGAGTCAGCTAGATCTTTGGAAGTAGATCTGGTAAAAGCCAATCATACGTCGGAGTTCAGGGTACTAAACTCTCCACATTCTACAAAGTCAGCATACCGAAGGAGGAGGAAAAAGAAGTCAAAAATGTCTACTGGTCAGGCTCCATATGATTGTTTTAATTGTGTCAAGGTAGGGCACTTTGCCCGAGATTGTCGTAATGGCGCACAAAAGACAAAGAAAGCTATGACAGGGGCAGCTATAGGACAGAGTGTAAGAGAACGTAGTGGTATTCCAGTGGCACAGAAGACTGGATCTGGAGCAGCCATTGTGCGAATGTCAATTATATGTTTCAACAGTGCGAAGCCGGGACATTTTGCCCGAGACTGTTGGAGCAGACGTCGAAAGTCCGAAAAGAAACCTGGATCTACATACAAGGTGAAGGGCAAGGGATCAGAGACAACCGCATCACATTATGCCCCAACCCAGCCAAAAGTGTACAACCTTAGCAAGTAGGAGGCCACGATGCAGTCTGGCGTGGTGACAGGTATGTATAGCAGGTTAGATTTAAATACTTGTTGCCCTATGCGTGTAAGCCTATGACTGGTTGTGTTAGGCTTTGTTTTGATTTTTGATTATCCGGCGAGAGCACTGTTTGATGCGGAAGCTTCACATTCCTTTTGTCCGAAGAGTTTGTATCGCGCATCGGAGTACCTTCTTCGATGGCAAGGGACAAATTGGATGGGTTGCTGCCTACAGGTGACCTATGCGCGCATATAGAGTTTGTTGCGTAAAGGTAAGGCATGGGAGTCACGTTGATGACTTGCGAGCATCGCTACTGCCGATAGTATAGTGCGATGTGATCTTTGGAATGGACTGGCTATCGGCGCACCACTCTATAGCGATGCTATGGGGGGCTACGGGCCAATCTCAAGTCATTACAAGTTTGCGAGAGGCTTAGGCCTGCGCGCCACGATGCCATAGGGGGCTATGGCCTAATCCCGTGTTGTTATACGAAGACTAAAGTCTCCAGCTGAAAGCCATGAAGCAAAATGCTCAAGTCTGCTGTTAGGCTTCGGGCCTTGAATGGCGGTGGGCGATTGGTTTATCCAGTACACCAAGAATGTGCCCTGAGTGCACGGAGCATCGGGCCATGTGGGCGACGTCTGTGATCTGTTGATTGTACGTGAGTGTACACTGTTTGATATATCTGCTTGTGAAATGCTATACCTGCAGGGAAGGAAAGCCACTGTGCTGAGTAAGGGGTAGGGTCATTATAAATTGGTCAGCTGAATGCTTACCGTAGCCTTCTTTCCACTGTGCGGTGGATTGACCCGTGCAGGTGCAGGAGAGCCAAGCAGAAAGTAGGGGGCTGAAGTCCTTATTGCTGCTGTTGCTGCCACTGCTATGCTGGCCCTTGAAGGCCAACAAACTTCATATGATAGTAGTTTCATGTGTGACCGACCTGCGTGCTGATGTATGGAAATCATATGTATCAAGCTTAACTGTAAGGCCATAAGGCCAGACCTGTTGTATATTTGGGGACATTCCTTCGTGGCGTATATATAAATGCTAACTTATATATTGTGGTCATTCTGATGAGCTGAGTTCAATCAACTTAAAAGATCCCGCTAGAATGCTTTAAGTTAAGATGCACAACTCTAATATTCACCCGTGACTTTGCCGGCTGTTTGTGGCATATGGTGTGGGGCCCTGGCCGGGCCCTCTATTATATGTCATGCAACGGATGGAGGTTTTATAATTTTGGTATCAGAGGGAGGTTTCGATCCTCCGACTAGTGGGTTATGGGCCCACCACGCTTCTGTTCCGCACCTCCACAAAACAAGTCCTATTTGCATGCATTACACATACATTTGGTAGTATATGATCTTGGCCAGCAGGAGGCCATAACACAAAGTGACATTGTCATAGGCATGCAGTACCATATTTGATTGCTGCTTTTGCTATTGCATACTTTGTCTGTCGCTTGAGTAGGATGTGTTTGTGTTAGGCTTTACCCTGATTCGCGACTATCCGGCTAGAGCACAGTGTGATACTGGTGCTTCTCATCATTTCTATCTGTGGACCTCATGTCATGGATCGGTATACCGATTCGGCTGATGGTAGATAGGGTGAAGGTGTTATTACCAAATGGATGTGTAATGCATGCAGATAGGTCTTGTTTTGTGGAGGTACGAATAGGAAGTCGAGAGTTCGGATCGGAAGCATCGGTGCTGCCAATATTAGAATTTGATGTGATCTTTGGCATGGACTGTCTCTTGGTGCAGTGTTCCTCTATAGATTTCCAGTCAAAGGAAGTCACAATGTAGTAGAAACCTGAATGTGAAATGAAGTTTGCTGATAAGCGAGGGTTGTTCTTCACGCTTGTGAAGGCTGAGTGCCAGAAGCTGGAGGTTTCCTGAAGTCGCTACCTATTTCGGAGTGGAAGTTTGAGGACATTTTGATGGATTTCGTGCATGCTTTGCCGAGGTCTCAACGCGGTAATGATTCTGTTTGGGTAATCGTAGACCAGTTGACTAAAGTTGCTCACTTCCTTCCGAACAAGAGGGACGATTCAGGGGAAGTCTTGGCGAAACTCTATGTTGAGCAAATTGTACGATTGCACGGTGTTCCCCGTACCATTGTACGTGATCGAGATGGGCGATTCACATCGAATAATTGGAGGCTAATCCATCAATTGTTGGGAACGAAGTTAACGTTCAGTATGACCTTTCATCCCCAAACTGATGGACAAACTAAGAGGACCAACAGAATGATGGAGGACATGCTCCGAATGTGTGCCTTGGATTGTGGTAAGAGATGGGAAGATCATCTCTATATGGTCGAGTTTGCCTATAATAATAACTACCAAGCAAGCATATGTATGGCACCGTTTGAGGCTTTGTATGGTCGAAAATGGCGTACACCATTGGCTTGGGCAGAAGCAGGAAATTCGAAACTTTATATGCGTGAGTAAGTTGAAGATGCTAATTCGACGATACGCTCTATTCGGGAAAGATTACTGATAGCCTAAGATAGACAAGCCAAATACTACAATGCCAAGCACCAAAATGTTGATTTTGCGGTTGGCGATTGGGTCTATTTGAAAATCAAACCCTTCAAAGGCGTGTCCAGGATTCAGTGCTTGAAATAGTTGAGTCCGAGATATCTTGGTCCATTTGAAGTGATGGAAAGAGTTGGTGAAGTTGCTTATCGGCTAGCTTTGTCGGAAGAATTGAGTGGATTGCATGATGTGTTCCACTTCTCAATGCTTCGTAAAGCCGTAAAAGATCCAGCTCAAATGATTTCTAATGATCTTCTACCGATCGAATTTGGGATAACGACGAAGTTTAGGCCCATTCAGATCGAGGATAAGGCCGATAAGTAGTTACAGAACAAAACAATTGGGATGGTCAAAGTTCGATGGGACAATTATGGCCGTGAGGAGCTAACATGAGAGCGAGAGCAAACCATACATGCTGAGTTTCCCGAGTTGTTTGTTTAAATGTGTATAACAATTTATGTTGTACAAAAAATGTTGTAACACATTTGTTTCCTGAGTACTGCATGCAAATTTCGGGACAAAATTTTTGTAAGGAAGGGAGAATTGTAATGCACCAAAGCTCGAGGATGTTTGGGCTGAGTAGGGTGGGGAACACGGCCTGGGACACGGGCTTGTCCCCAAGCCGTGCCCTACTCTGTGTGAGTTACATGGTCGGCGACACGGGCGTGTCCATGGCCGTGTCCTGCACTTGAGTGCTGGCATGGTGTCTCGAGTGAGTTCGACGAAATGAGGTCGACAATCCTCGAGTGGGGTACACGGCCTGTGACACGGGCGTGTCCAAGGCCATGTCCCGCTATGCACTCGACGAGTTCTCGAGTGAGTTCGATGAAATTCATTCGACGACCCTCGAGTGGGGCACACGGTCTATGACACGGGCATGTCAAGGGCCGTGTCCTCTATTTGTGATCACGATGTTGACCACGGGCTGGACACGGGTGTGTCTGAAGCCGTGTCTGGCACAAGGCCTCTGACACGGGCGTGTCACACGGCCGTGTCCTGGTCTGGTTAAGGAGGTTTTTTGCCGCTTAAGGTACACGCCTTGTGACATGAGCGTGTCACAAGCCGTGTCTGGCCTAGGAAACTGATTTTCAGGGCTTTTCATGGCCGTTCATTCCTTTCAAAGGGGATCCAACGACTCAGAATTCTCCCTGATGCTGATAAGGCTAAGAGTTGAGGATAACCTCTCTCATTTTCTCAAGGCCTTTCTCTTTCTTCAAGTGTTATAGAGTGGGGAGAGCAAGGGAGAAGGAGGAGGAATCCTGTTGTCGGTGGAGCTTTAGAGCCCCGAATCATGTGCCGAGGCCAAATTTGTGGAGGTAAAGTAGTTATGGTACTTGTCAGCCGGCTAGTTTTCCATGGCTCCAAAGCAATCGTCAAGGGTAATAATCTTTCTTCCTTGGATATGTGAAGTCCTTAATTTGCCATATGCATGGGTTTCCCCCACCAAAAGGTGGAGAATTGAGGGATTCCCCTTGGGTTGATTCTGGAGATCCCCAAGATGTTTTGCATGTAGATTCGGAAATGTGAAGTACGGGATAAGCATACTGTGTGAAGCTCATCTGGACAGGTTGGTCTGGATTGGTGATGTTTTATATTGCACACCGGAGAAGATTCCGCGTATAAATGAATATGCTTGTGACTTCAGTGGGTTGTGCCTGTGAAGGATATTACCAGGAAGTACTGGAGTGAAAGTCCAGGAAAATACCCGCAAATGCTTGTGCTGTATGCTATGAACGATAAGGTTAGGGCTAGGGATGGAAAGTGAGTTCTGTCGCTAACGTCGATGGATAGTGAGTGTCGCTGGTGATGGCTCCTAGTAAACCGTTGATTGTGAAGCCAGTCTTTCAGGGACAGTATGGCTAGTTGGGAGCTTGATGAGCTCTTCAAAAGCCTTCATACCGAACGGATAAGGGGATGCCGACCCACGTTAGTCCTAGCATTGAAATAACAATTTGAGCAATGGGCAAAGGATGAACTGTATCCACGTTATAGTTGTCTGCCATGAGTACCTGGGCGCCTGGAACTCGGTAGAAGTCTTAGATCTACGCGCCACTCGGTAGCGATGCCATGATGTCATGGGGGGCTATGGGCCAATCCTGGGTCGTTATACTAAGACTAAAGTCTTTGGCTGAAAGCCATGGAGCAAAATGCTCAAGTTTGCCATTGGGCTTCGGGCCTTGAATGGTGGTGGGCGACTGGTTTATCCGGTACACGAAGAATGTGCCCTGAGTGCACGGAGCGTCGGGCCGTGTGGGCGACGTTTGTGATCTGTTGATTGTGCGTGAGTGCACATTGTGTGATATATCTGCTTGTGACATGCTATGCTTGTAGGGAAGGTTTGCCACTGCCCCGAGTAAGGGGTAAGGTCATTATATATTGGTCAGCTGAACGCTAACCGTTGCCTTGTTTGCCACCCTTGCGGTGGATTGTCCCGTGCAGGTGTAGGAGTGCCGAGCGAAAAATAGGGGGCTGAAGCCCTTGTTATTGCTACTACTGCTGATGTTGTTATGCTGGCCCTCGAAGACCAAAGAAGTTAATATGATAATCTTTTCATGTGTGGCCGACCTGCGTGCCGATGTATGAAAGTCACATGTCTAAAGCTTAAATGTAAGGCCATAAGGCCGTGTATTTGGAGTTCATTCCTTTGTGATGGATATATAAATGCTAATTTATATATTGTAGGCATTCTGATGTGCTGAGTTCAATCAACTTAAAAGCTTCCGCTAGAATGCTCTGAGTTAGGATGCGTAACTCTGATATTAACTCTTAACTTCGCCGCTTGTTTGTGGCATATGGCGTGGGGCCCCGACCGGACCTTCTATTATATGTCATGCAACGGATGTAGGTGTTACAGTCTCTCTAAGGACAAATGTCCTAAGTCTTGTGAAGATAAGGACTGCATGAAATTGGTTCCATATGCTTCGGCAATTGGATAAATATTTTATGCAATTTTTTGTACTTGACCCGATGTCTCTTATGCTTTGAGCATGACTAGCAGGTATCAGTCTGACCCCTGTAAAGGTCACTAGATAGCCGTCGAGAATATCCTGAGGAACTTGCGAAGGATTAAGGATATCTTCTTGGTATTCGGCAGAGAGGAAGAGCTCGTTGTAAGTGGATATACAGATGCTAGCTTCCAAATTGATAAGGATGATTCAAAGTCTCAGTCAAGTTTTGTGTTTTGCCTGAATGGGGGTGCTGTTAGTTGGAAGAGATCCAGGCAGGATACAGTTGCCGATTCTACTACTGAGGCCGAGTATATTGCCACTGCAAATACAACGAAGGAGGCTGTATGGATTAGGAAATTCATCGGCCAGTTAGATGTAGCTCCTAGCATTGTTTGTCATGTAGATCTCTACTGTGACAACAATGTTGCAATTGCACTTGATTCAGAACCTAGATCTCATCAGCGCTTCAAACACATACTTCGGCGGTCCTATCTAATTCGAGAGATTGTCGATCGAGGAGATGTGAGCATATGTAGAGTACCGACTGAAGAAAACATTGTAAATCCACTGACAAAGCCTCTCGCATAGAGAAAGCATGATGGTCATGTTAGATCTATGGGTATACGATCCCTAAATGATCAACTCTAGTTTGAGCCTTATGGATTGTATGTTTGTTAGCTGTAATATTTCATTTGATGAATAATAGTACTATATGCATTTCATTTATATAATTTTGGCAAGTTCTTTTATTATGAAATTATTTCTATTGTGATAGAGTAGTTCAATCTAATAAATGCCCTTACAGTGTTTGCTTCCATAGGTCAAGTAGTGACTTGATGTGAGAACTTATGATTTCAGAAGCTTAATTCTTAAAGGTCCCCGGTTGTTGTATCATCTTAGAAGCTAAATGCGATGATGATACCTTTAAGACTGGCACGTGTGTTGACTGATAACCCGCCCTCACAGGTCATGATTTTGTGATATCAAGTCATCAATGGGTACTTGTTATGAACAAGTTGTACTAGACAGACCCATCGTGAGAATACTTTTGTGGATTGTTATATGAACGTGTCACAAGTATGACTCAAGTGGCAATGGTGTTTGTGGTCCTTTGACCTGAAGTCACGGCTTTCATTGAGTGAGGAAGAGCATGATTTGATGCCATGAAAAGTCCAGTCTTGAGAAAGTTGGATGAAAAAGGTTGTTATTTGGTACGTTGTGAATCATTTGGTTGTTTGCCTGTGAGCAGAGATGAGATTTGTCCTCCTATATGGCAGGAGTTGCATCCATGGGGCCCCTTGATGGAATGGAACTGAGAAGTGCATGGCCATGCTTGGTTGAATCAATATATGATATTGGACTCACCAATTTTTGCAAGTCCATTCTAGATCAAAAAATTGGGATTGAATATTTATGAGGGTGATACGGTCTAGACCTCCAGTTCTATCCAGATGTATGGGATAAAGGGACATGATGACACTGTAACATTGGTCACAATGGCTTTTGAGTTTTATAAACTCTTACTGTTTGGGGAGCAATGATGTATTGCTAGAGGCTGCTCAATGTTTGTGAAGCTATTGTTTGATACTTTCGAGATCAAGTGCGACACTGTTGGTACAACCATAGTGATCTGGAAGTGATCAAGCATGTAGCCTCACTGTCAACTCAGTATGAGCCTATCATGGCCGCACATAAGATTGTGGAGAAATTAAGTGATTGGATCTGTGTTGAATTGCTCATGTGATGAGCTAATTGAACTGGAAAGGGACTGAAATTTTTTGTGGCACGGTCGTCGAACTCAATTTGATGAAATTGGCCTTGGCGCAGATTCATCGAACTCAGTTCGATGAAATTGGCCTTGGCGCAGATTCGACGAACTCCGTTCGACGATTTTGGCCTTAGCACATTTTCGTCGAACTCTGTTCGACAAAATTGGATTTGGCGCAGATTCGTTGAACTCCGTTCCACGAATATGGCCTTGGCACAGATTCGTCGAACTGCGTTTGATGAATATGGCCTTGGCGCAGATTCGTCGAACTCCGTTCGACCAATATATCCTTGGCGCAGATTCGTCGAACTCTGTTCGATGAATTTGGCCTTGGCGCAAATTCGTCGAACTCTATTCGATGATATCTGGCCTTATGCATTGAGTGCATTGAGTGCACTCAACTCCATTCGATGATTAAGTGTTGATTCGTCGAGTATGGAACAGAAAGCGTTGAGAGTCCACTCAACGACTTGGCAGAGTCAAGCAGTGACTCAACTGAGGATGGCGTTGAGTTCATCGTGTATGCTATAGACACTCAACGATTAGTTGTGTATGAATTGATACTCTGCGATACATTGTATATCATATAGATACTCGACGATTTGTCATGTCAAACTGTTGTCTAGCCGAAGGTTTATTTTTATAAGTCCTTTGTCTGCGAATAGCGACGGGCTGTTTTGTTTATTCCCTTTGGGTATTAATAGGAAACATTAGGTCTTGAACAGTATGAGATTATTCTTTCTGTCTAAGCACACGAGCCATCACTGTGCGAAAAGACGGAAGCCCTAAAAGTAGACAGAAGCATTCCGCCGTGCCCGATCCCGGCGAGTGTCACAGCCGCCTCTCCTACAACAGAACTAGAAGTCTGTGGAGATGCTGAGTGTCCTCTCCCGATCTAGAACTTGTGAGACAAGTTGCTATAGGTTCTCCCGATCATGTGGATTTCCTGTAGAGTAGCGGATATTCTTTCTGCGCTCAAGTCTCAAGCCCCTAGTGACTGGTTGGAATTTTTCTAGAGCATCTAGGTTGTGTATTGACTCAATCCCTAAAAGTTAATTTTTATTACAACGTGCTTTAATTCTTGATTCATGAATATTTCTAGATTCAAAATCATTTGGGTTTTCCTTGTTCTTATTTCCACTGCATGCACAAGTGTTGTGCCATCCCCCAACACTCAACACACTCCTTTTTGTTGCTGACGGTAGTCTAGCCCGGATCCTGGAGATGGCAAAAAAGTTGGAGGCAGACCAACTCATGTTTCGGTGAAGGGGAAAAACCAACAGATGATATAATTATTGGTGGCAGGAGGGAACAACATAGGGATCATAGAAATGGAGATCAACCTCGCCTGAAGAATAGACAAGAGCAGTGGGATCCGAAAGTATTGGCTCCTTAGCCATTATAAATGCGGGAGATGCCAAGGCCAATAGATGGGGCACCTCCCCCACAGGGGTGCTATCACTGCCACCATCATGGACATATCCGGATTAATTGCCCCATGAGACAAGCACCACCACCAGCACCGCAGGCTGCCCCACCTACTCAGCAGTTCAGGAGCCGGGGATGTGGTCGATTTTGTACGTTCCAAGGCGGTGATCGTAGGTCGGATATAGATCAGATGTATGCTTTGGATCTTGCTCAACCCTGAGACCTGGATAGGGTTATAACATGTACTCTAGCAATTTAAATCCTTTCCTTCTTTTCCCTTAAATTATAGAAATGATATTAAACTGGTAGAACTAAGGAAGAAAACTATATAACTAGCCACCTAAGATTGTTTAATAAACTCAGGAATAGTAATGGTATATGGTAAGCCTGCCCATACCTTATTCTACATGGGGACATCTCACAACTTCATCGTGGAGGATTTTGTCAAGGACTTGGACAAGGTCCAACACTTTACGGGAGTCACCAGGAGGGCGCGTCTTCCCAATGGGATGGAGATCATATCTACTGTAAAATGACTTCTACAGGTGACCATCGACGACCTAATATTCGAGTCTCTAATGACAATCTTGAAGATGTCTGACTTTCATCTTGTCTTGGGAATGACATGGCTCGCCTGGAAATATGCACAGATTAATTTCCCGACAAGAAATGTTGTTCTGAGATACGGTGACGCCTATACGACCATCGAAGGTACTATCTCTATCTCCCGCTGTCTTCTTTCTTCTATCAAGGCCGTTAAGGCCCACCTGTAGAGGGGCAAGGTTTATCAGGCATTATTCGAGACGATCGAGGAAAAGAACTCTATCTCTAACCTTCTAGTGGTACGAGATTTCACGGATGTTTTCCTAGAGAAGCTGTCAGGACTGCCACCTTATTGTGAGAAGGACTTTCGAATCTAGCTAGTGTTGGGGGCTAATCCAGTATCTCGGGTTACATATCGGACGGCCCCCAAGGGGCTAGTGGAATTTCAGAGTCAGCTGTAGGAGTTGGTTGAAGCTGGGTTTGTCAGACCAAGGTCCTCGCCGTGGGGAGCCCGGTATTATTTGTAAAGAAGAAGGATGAGACTCTTAGACTATGCATTGACTACAGAGGACTGAACAGGTTGACAGTACAGAACACATAACCTTTACTGAGAATAGACGAGCTTTTTTATTAGTTAGAGGGAGCTCATTAGTTCTCAAAGATAGATTTGAGGTCGAGATATTATTACCTCCGGATCCAGGAGGAGAACATCCCGAAGACCGCATTCAGTAGCTGGTATGCCTTTATGAGTTCACAGTGATGTTATTCAGGCTCACGAATGCACCCTCTGTGTTCATGAGTCTGATGAACCATGTATTCAAGGCCTATCTCGATATATTTGTCATTGTATTTAAAAACGACATCCTCACCTACTCGAGGACGGAGGAGGAGCATGCACGACACTTAACACCAACTCTAGAGAAACTCTGGGAGCACAACCTTTTTGTGAAGTTCAGTAAATGCCAGTTCTTGTTGAGAGAAGTGGCCTTCCTAGGTCACATTATCAGTGGAGCGGGATTGGCTGTGGATCCGGTAAAGATCCAAGCAGTGCGAGATTGGCCGCCACTAAAGATGGCATTCGACATACGGAGTTTCCTAGGACTCGTCAGATACTACCAAAAGTTTATAGAGGGATTTTCCTGGATTGCCCTCCCACTTACATCATTGATGAAGAAGGACACACAGTTCATATGGATGCCGCAGTGTGAATCTGCCTTACAAAAGCTGAAGGATCAACTTACCAAGGCTCCCATCCTTGCCCTTCCATCTGGGAAGGAAAGATTCCAAGTTTACACAGACGCATCCTATTAGGGGATGGGGGTTGTCCTAATACAGCATTGACATATGATAGCTTATGCCTCCCGCTAGTTGAATAAGCACGAACAAAACTACCCTGTGCATGACCTAGAGATGGGAGCGGTAATCTTCGGTTTGAAGATTTGACGACATTACCTCTTTGGAATCCATTGTGAAATTTTCTCTGATAAAAAAATCTCAAGTATATGGACACACAAAAAGAGTTAAATATGCGTCAAAGAAGGTGGGTGGAGTTTCTTTTTGATTATCAGTACACAATACACTATCACCCAGAGAAGGCGAACGTAGTAGCAGATGCTCTTAGCAGGAGAACAACTATAGTGGGAGCAGAGCCCTAGGTAATGACTATGGAGTTGGTTCAGATGCTGAAGGATATACAGATATCCTTGGTATCCAAGGCAGATCCCAAACTTTACGAGGAGTATTTAGGATCGATGTGCACTACCAGTAAAATACGGGACTGCATCAGGGATGGTCAAAGGCAGGTTGCTAAGTTGGAGCCAATATTCTGGGATTTGGAGATAGGTGTGGCAGGTGACTACACGTTGAAGGATGACCTACTGTGTTTCAGGGGCAGAGTATGTATACCAGCAGACGGCTAGATTCAGAAAGATATTTTGACTGAGGATCACAATAGTAGGTTCTCGGTGCATCCTGGGATCACGAAGATGACGGCTAATCTGAAGAGGACCATGTACTGGCCAGGCATGAAGAAGGAGATCACCTACTTTGTAACACATTACGAGACTTGTCAACTCGTGAAGGCCGAATGCAAAGAGCCCGACAAGGTTATTGCAGCCACTACCGGTGTCAGAGTGGAAGTTTGATGACATTGTGATGGACTTAGACATGGACTTCCTCATTCCCATATGAGGAATGATTCGATATGGGTGATCGTTGACTGGTTGACGAAGGTTGGCCGATTTATTCCAGTTAGGAAGGATGCTCCGATCGGTGCTTTAGTACGGAGATTTGTGGAGCAGTTTGTCCTCTATAATGGAGTGCCCAGGACGATCGTATCAGATCGGGATGGTCGGTTTACGTGTAAGGAGTGAAGGACAGTCCAGGCTTACTTGGGCTCTGTATTGACTTTCAGCACTGCATTCCACACCCAGACGGATGGTAAAATGGAGCATAGAAACCAGACATTGGAAGACCTCTTACGCTTATGTATCCTGGATCGCGGGGAGCCGTGGGAAAAACTATTGCCATTTATCATCAGTCCAGTATAGGCATGGCCACTTATAAGGCATCGTATGGACAGATGTGTATGACTCCACTATCTTGGATTCAGGATGAGTACCCAAAGACGCTTGGCTCAGAGTTTGTAGAAGATGTAGCGTATGTCGCTAACGACAGTCTACATGATTGAAGGCTCTAGTTTATCATTCAACACACCCTTGATCCACGGTACCTACACAAGCATCTATCGCCCTCAGTACGTAACCATTTTGCGCACAATGAAAAATAAAATCGGAGAGTGATCGACTCTAAAACAGAGATGAAATATTAGTCGACTTATTCCCCAAGATAACGCAAAGGTTGCCAATCCTTTTTGAGGGCAAGACCAAGGCTATAGGCCAAGATCCGCTCAAGCAAAATGGACCTACCCGGTCCGGAAAATGGAAACACGGACAATACCAATTTTATTCAGAGATTTGAGAACGATTGAAATTTAAAATCGTGGAGAACACGATGGTTCAACCTCCAGAAATCTAAAGAGAAGAAACACTAGAGGAGGGGAAGAGATTACTGAACCCATTGGTAGAAAACACACTTGATAACTTGTGGGAGAATCACTCTCTCCACGATTTCCACCGGCATCGCACCGAAAGGCTCCACCGGTGTCACACCGAGTGGGGTTACCGTCCTTCTTCCTTGGAGTCGAACCAAAAAAGCATGCCGGAAGTTCCACGAGAGGGGAGGCTAGAATGGAGAAGAGGGAAGCAAGGGGGGCAGCAGCTAGTCACAAGCCAAGGCCGAATTCCTCGTAGAGAAGGATGATTTTAGGGTTATCTTTTTCATCTCCAATTCACTTAATAAGCCTCCTATATATAGGAGTTACAAAATATATCCAACCATCCAAGATTGAGATGAAACCTCATCAATCCGGATGGTTAATAGCATACCAAACTGTTTATACGCACACCAAATGTAAAGTGCATGAAATTAAAATATTACAAGTTCTAAATTAAATAAAGCATTTAAAGTAATTGAAATGGCCTTCAAATAAGTCTTTAAGTGGGCTTCGCGCGCCGTGAACGGAGGTTGTAACGTTGTCTTCCGTTAGCGGACAAGGAGTCGTCATGTCGCCTGAAATCTTTACGTTGTAGCATTTCGTCATCCGAATCATCTTCAAGTTGTGGTGGAGGGGCCGTGGCATCAATCGTCCAACTCTCAAAGTCACGTATCTCCGAGGCGTGGTCCAGGAGATAGCGGTGGTGAAGTGCAGTATCCAATTATCGAAGCTCTGTCTCGAGTACCCATGAGTTGTCGGACGGAGGGCGGTCACGTCAACAGATGAGAAAGCGGCGTGTAGCACCATCGTCAGTAGGGAGCAGCTCAGCATCAAGTATCCTGTCTGCTATAAGAATGGTTTTGGGAAACATTGGAAACATGTCAGCAGTGGGAATAAAAGAAGGAAACTTACCATCCGATGCTAAACCTATGGAGACCAGAGGAGAGAGATCATCCGTACTACCACTCCCCAAACTGATAGAATGTTCAGTGGAAGGAGAAGACGACAAAGAAGTCAACTCTTGTGGAGGCAAAATAAACATTGTCAAAACTGAGACATTAAAAATGGGAGAAACGCCCCAATCAGCGGCAAATCTAAGACAAAAGCATTATCACCTAGTTTCTTTATAATCCGGAAGGGACCGACATGCTTTGGAGCTAACTTTCTAACGGTGCCAGTTGGCAGTCGCTCTGGAACTAGGTGAACTAAGACTTGATCACTGACTTTAAAGTGTGAAACTCTCCTACATTGATTAACATGTGTTCGATAGGATTCATATTGGGAGGCCAAGGTTGTTCGGATATGTGCGTGCAAGTCATGAATGTGTTGGGAGAAGGATTGTGCAAATTGACTTACTTTATATGTTGGTGGTAATGGAACCAAGTCAAGTGGCACAGGGGCCTTATACCCGTGAACAATCTCATTAGGTGACATACCCGTGGACCTATTTTTAGAGTTATTGTAAGCCAATTGTGCATGGGGGAGAAGTAGATCCCAAGTGCCCTTTTGATCACTCAGAAGACATCTCAAAAGACTCCCCAAACTCTGATTGACTAATTCCGTCTGCCCATCGGTTTGCGGATGATAGGTAGCGGAAAATAATAATTTGGTCCCCATTAAAATTCATAAAGTTTTCCAAAAATAGCTAGTGAATTTCACGTCCCTATCCGAGACAATTGTCTTCGACATTCCGCGATGACTAATGACCTCTCTAAAATATAACTTAGCAACGTGAGATGCGTCGTTGGTCCTGCTACATGGAATAAAGTATGCCATTTTAGAAAACCTATCCACAACTACAAAAATGGAGTCATGTCGATGAAGAGTGGTGGGGATGCCTAACATGAAATCCATGCTCACGTATTCCCATGGTACAGAAGGAATCGTTAGAGGAGTATATAACCCAACATTGGTTTTAGTGTTGTTAGATACTTGACATGTACGACAACTTCTCACTATCCCTTCAACCATCGCCTTATGTTTAGGCCATGTTGAAGATGGTGACCGGGCGGTCTGGCGGTCTGTCTTGGCGGGTTGAAGACCGCGCGGTCTGGCGGTTTG
This sequence comes from Platanthera guangdongensis, assembly GCA_039583875.1. Classification (NCBI taxonomy): domain Eukaryota; kingdom Viridiplantae; phylum Streptophyta; class Magnoliopsida; order Asparagales; family Orchidaceae; genus Platanthera; species Platanthera guangdongensis. Next base: position 87,556,506 of record CM077160.1, read on the forward strand.
TCTCAGCCGGCTTGGAGACCGGGCGGTCTGGCGGTCAACCCTGGCAGTCTCTCTTTCTCTCTGATGGTAGCCGTGCGGTTAGCCCTTCTGTCTAACCGCGTGGCTTGTGCGGTTTGTTTTGTATAGTCCGCTTAGTCCTGTAAATTTTTAGTCCCACATCTCTTATTTGTTTTCTCTCATCTCTCCTCCATTCTATATAAGGGAGGGCATACCTTTGTAATAGATACCTTTTTCAGATAATAAAGTTTCTGTTAAAACCTCTTCCGGTTTGTTTTAGCTCCACTTTCGGCTTGTTTTTTGTTCATTTCTAACATGGTATCAGAGGGAGGTGGTGAGAGTTTATCACGGGTGGCAGCGGGAGAGTGCACAAAGGCAGTGCACCCAAAGATGTGCAGAGGAAGAGGAAAGTTGCCATGGATGAGGAGATTGCTACTCTAACTGAACGGGGTACCTGGACCCTTGTTCCTCCTCCTTTCGGCACTGATGTTGTTGGTTGTCGATGGGTCTTCGTGGTGAAGTTTCTCCCGAATGGCAGTGTGGATCGTTATAAGGCTCGCCTGGTTGCCAAGGGTTTTACACAAACTTATGGCATAGATTACTTTGACACTTTCTCTCCAGTGGCTCGTCTCAGCACTATTAGGGTTCTTCTCTCTGTGGCTATCAACATGGATTGTCCCATCTCGCAGCTAGATGTTAAGAATGCCTTCCTCTATGGTGATCTGCAGGAAGATGTTTATATGTAGCAACCTCCTGGGTATGTTGCTCAGGGGGAGACACGGGTATGTCGGCTAAAGAAGGCTATCTATGGCCTCAAGCAGAGTCCTCATGCCTGGTTTGACAAGTTCAGTGGCATTATTGCGGCCATTGGTTTTACAAGAAGCTCAGCAGATCACTCCTTGTTTGTTCGGAAAACCGCCTCTGGTCTTGTTGTTCTTGCGGTTTATGTTGATGACATTCTTCTTACTGGCGATGACCAGGATGGGTTATTGATGACCAAGAAACACCTTCGTCACCATCTGGTCACAAAGGATATGGGCTCCTCGAAAAACTTTCTGGGGATTGAAATCTCTAGAAAGCTCAACTCCATGGTCCTTTCCCAACGGAAGTATGCTCTTGATCTTTTAAAGGAGGCAGGACTCACTGGTGCTAAACCTGCACGTTGTCCTATGGCTGCTGGAGAAGACAAAACTTGGACAGATGACTCGCCTCTTCTCTCCGATCTTACGATATACCGACGTCTGGTGGGCAAACTCATATATCTCACGGTAACCAGACCCGACATCTCTTATGCTGTTGGCAAGGTGAGCCAGTTCATGCAAGCTCTGAGGGAGTGTCATCTACAATCTGCTCTGAGGATATTAGAGTATATTAAAGCTGCTCCAGGAAAAGGACTCCTATTTCAGAAGAATGGTCACCTAAGGGTTGAAGCTTACTCTGATTCAAGCTATGCGGATGACAAAGGGGACCGCAAATCGACATCAGGTTTCTGCACATTTGTTTGAAGCAATCTTGTGAGTTAGAAGAGCAAGAAACAATCTGTAGTTTCCAGGTCTAGTGCAGAGGCCGAATATCGCAGCATGGCATCAACTACATGTGAGTTGAAGTGGTTGCGGGCTCTCATGCTTGACTTAGGAGGGGTTTACAACTATCCTCTTCCTATGTTCTGTGACAATAAGGCCGCAATATACATTTCTAAAAATCCGGTCTTTCATGAGAGAACAAAACACATAGAAGTCGACTGTCATTTTATTCGGGAAGAAATATTGAAGAAACAGATTTGCACTCCATTTGTCACTTCCGACAACGAGTTGGCAGATGTCTTCACCAAGCCGGTGTCCGCTTCCTTTTTCCACATCTGCGACAAGCTGGGCATGATCGATATATATGCTCCAGCTTGAGGGGGAGTGTTGAAGATGGTGACCGGGCGGTCTGGCGGTCTGTCTTGGCGGGTTGAAGACCGCGCGGTCTGGCGGTTTGTCTCAGCCGGCTTGGACACCGGGCGGTCTGGAGGTCTACCCTGGCAGTCTCTCTTTCTCTCTGATGGTAGCCGTGCGGTTAGCCCTTCTGTCTAACCGCGCGGCTTGTGCGGTTTGTTTTGTATAGTCCGCTTAGTACTGTAAATTTTTAGTCCCACATCTCTTATTTGTATTCTCTCATCTCTCCTCCATTCTATATAAGGGAGGGCATACCTTTGTAATAGATACCTTTTTCAGATAATAAAGTTTCTGTTAAAACCTCTTCTGGTTTGTTTTAGCTCCACTTTCGGCTTGTTTTTTGTTCATTTCTAACAGGCCAGTAAAATTTCTCCTTAACAAGTGCAATGGTCTTATCCCTTCCAAAGTGTGCACTCAGACCTCCGCTATGTAATTCCCAAATAATGTGGTGTCGTAAGGAGGATCAAGGAATACACAACTTCTTGTGCCTAAAAAGATAACCATCCCTAAGAACAAATGCAGATATGGTCATTAAAGAGCTATCCAGGGCGGAGAAATACACCTCATGGAAATCTGGGAAAGTGGCGTATTCATCCTTAACTCGTTCGAATCCTATGACATTGACTTGCGTGGTAGACATCAAAAGGGTAAGGCGACTAAGTGCATCAGCAACTCGATTGTCAGACCCCTTAAGGTGCTTAAGACTAAATGTGTACCCTTGTAAGAAGGCTACCCACTTAGCGTGACGCGGGCTGATTTTATGTTGACCGTTTATGAAATGCAAAGCATCATGATCGGAGAGGATAACAACCTCCTTAGAGGGGAGATAGTGCCTCCAATGATTCAAACATCTAATAATGGCATAAAACTCTCTATCGTAGTTCAAATAATTCAATTTTGCGCCCGCTATTTTCTCACTGAAGTAACTGACCGGGTGGCCTTGTTGACTTAAAACACCTCCTATTTCCACCCCTGACGCGTCACAGGTAAGCTCAAAGACTTTGGTGAAGTGAGGTAGACGTAACATCGGTGCCTCTGTCATGAGCTTCTTAATACATTGGAAGGCAAAGGTGGCGAACTTCATCCAAGTGAACTCACACTTCTTCATGCAATCACTAATAGGTGCCATAATTCTACTAAAGTCTCATATGAAGCCGGGATAGAAAGTAGCCAAACCATGGAAACTACACACCTCTCGTAGGCTAGTCGGTTTGGGCCCATCCTTAATCACCTGAACCTTTCCAGGATCAACTTGAATTCCCTCAGACCCGACTATATAACCTAGAAACTCTACCTCTGGAACATAGAATATGCACTTCTTAAGGTTAAGGAATAAGGTTTCCATCATCAAGGTGGAAAGAGACACTTTCAGGTGGGAGATGTGCTTGACAGTGGAGGTGGTATAGACTAAGATGTTATCAAAATAGACTACCACAAACATTCCCAAGTACGGCCGAAAGACGTGTGTCATCATCTGAGACAAGGTGCTGGGGGCATTGGATAACCCAAAGGGCATCACAAGCCACTCATATAACCCATCTTGGATTTAAACGTAGTCTTCCATTCATCTCCCTCACGGATCCTAAGATCTAACTTAAAAAATATTGTGGTGCCAGCTAAAACATCCAAGAGGTCATCTAAATGTGGGATAGGGAATCTTTACTTGACGGTAATCCTGTTGATAGCCCGACTATCAACACACATTCGCCATGAACCATCCCTCTTGGGGGCAAGTAGATCTAGTGCTGCACATGGACTCATACTCATCCTAATAAACACCTTCTTCAACAAGTCCACTATCTGAACCTGCAACTCCTTATGGGTAGCGGGATGGAGTCGATAATGGGGCTTGTTGGGCAAGGAATATCGCGAGATGAGATCTATCGCATGCTAAATATCTCTTAGTGGAGGTAATGTAGATGGCAACTCATCCAGGTACGTATCCCTATACTCTTCCAACAATGCCCGTAGCTCACTGGGCAGGTCATCCAATACTCCAGAATCCGTCTTCGCGCACAGAAGGACTAGTGCATACATCACTCCATCAAGAAACTGGTCCTTAATAAATTCCTTTCTCCCGACTAGGTTCATGGATTTCCTCTCAACTGGGATCGCGGTGTCCTTAACTGGTCCTACCGGTTCCTTCGGGATAGTCGGCCTCAACATAATGGTCTTGCACTAAACTTGAATTCATACGTGTTGGCTCTGCCAAAATGCTTCACATCACGGTCATAAAGCCAAGGTCGGCCAAACAACACATGACAAGCGTCCATAGGGAGGACATCACACCACGCCTCATCAGTATAGGATTTGAATGAGAGGGGTACTAGGCATCGCTTGGTGACCGGGAGGGTAACCTTATTGATCCAAGCTCCCTGATAGGGTGTCGGGTGGGGTTCCGTGGTCATGGTAATACGTGTAACGACCTTCTCGGATATGACATTCACGCAACTAATGCTATCAATGATCAATTTGCAGAACTTCTCTCCACTCTTAAAAATCAGAGATAATATACTCATCCTCTTCCAATCATCTAACGGATGAGGAGTGGTCAAGATACAACGCATCACCATAAGTAGGTGATCATCCTCCAAGTCACTTGGGACACCATCTGGGTCACTCTCTTCAGCAGCCTCATAAACTATATCGGAGGGGTCGGTAGTCGAATCTAATAGGGCTATTGCCTTAGTCTTTGTTGGGCATTCAAAGGCATAGTGGTCATGAATGCCACAAGCATAACACATTGTATTGGACTTACTAACCTTCCCTATGAGGATACGCTCACCGGTGGGGTTCTTAGCATTCTTAGCTATGATAACTACTGATTTAGACTCGTTGGACCGAAATTTCCCTTTATCCTGGTGTGTGGAAGTGGATGCTCCCAGTGTGGGCTTACCCTTTGCTTGGGAATAACGGGAGTGCTCCTTAGAGGCAAGATGTTTTCAATGTTAAGGGCGGCATTGAAAGTCGTGTTCAAATCTGTATGCCCATAGCGTAGGAGTTTCCTTTGGATATCGGGAGATAGCCCCCTTCGAAACCAAGATAAAGTGACCTCAGGAACCTTTCTAAGGTCACAACGCACTAAGCGGTCCTTTAACTTTCCCATGTATTCGGCTATTTATTTTGAGCCTTGCTGTAGGGTGGCTAGCTCATCAATCATCGGTGTACGGTAGTATGCGGGGACATACTGATCTGTCAACAGGTTCTTCATTATGGGCCATCAAACTAGTGGGACTCTGTTCTCGGTCCCTATCCTACCCTCCTCATTTAGCCAATAGGTCTTAGCACGGCCAGTAAACCTCATCCTGGCTACTTTGACCTTCTGAAGGTCCGAAAGGGTATGCCATTCGAAGTAACATTCCATGTTTACTACCCAGGTGAGGAAGATCTCGGGATCTCCCATGCCGTCATAGGTGGGGGCATCGATCTTAATGGCGCTAGTAATATCGAAGTCACGCTCGGGGAGACGATATTGATGAGGCATTCGGGGGGAGTTCCCATCAGAGTCAGAATCGTTTACTGGTTGATGTCGGTTAGGCTGTCTCACATTAACGGGTGGAGGCAGTCATTGTTAGTTCAGTAGGATTTGGGATATCATGGTCCTAAGCTACGTCATCTCTGCTCGTAGTCCCTTAACAACCTTGGTATTCGAATCCCCATGCTCATTCACAACCATTCGAGACGATGACGTTGTAGTGTACTCCAATCCTAGTCTAGTACGCATACAGGGTGACAAAAAATTTGAAAGTCGAATTTTTCTAGGGCTGGACCTAAAGTTAAAAATATATATTTTGAGATATTCCAGAAGTGACAGGAACAAGGAACGTTAAAATTTCTTTATATATTTTTTCGCAGAGAAATAAAGATTTTAGACCACTATTTGTAGACAAGAAAAACATTTTTTTCTTTTTGATTCGAGCCAACGAAGGAGAGCGAGGATGTTTGCAATATAGAAGCTGAAACAACCTCGCTTTGATACCAAATTGATGTAGCGTATGTCGGTAATGGCGGTCTAAACGAGTGAAGGCTCTAGTTCGTCATTCAACACACCTTTGATCCACCGCACCTACACAAGCATCTATCGCCCTTAATACGTAACCATTTCGCGCACAATGCAAAACACAATCGGAGAGTGATCGACTCTAAAATAGTGATGAAAAATGAGTCGACTTGTTCCCCAAATAACGCAAAGGTTGCCAATCCTTTTTGAGAGCAAGACCAAGGCTATAGGCTATGATCCGCTCAAGCAAAATGGACCTACACGGTCCGAGTAATAGAAACACAGACAATAACAATTTTATTCAGAGATTTGAGAACAATTTAAATTTAAAATCACGGAGAACACGATGGTTCAACCTCCACAAATCTAAAGAGAAGAAACACTAGAGGAGGGGAAGAGATTACCCAACCCATTGGTGGAAAAAACACTTGATAACATGTGGGAGAATCACTCTCTCCACGATTTCCACCGGCTTCGCACCTAATGGATCCACCGGCGTCAGACCGAGTGGGTTTGCCGTCCTTCTTCCTTGGAGTCGCACCAAGAAACCACGCTGGAAGTTCCATGGGAGGGGAGGCCGGAATGGAGAAGAGGGAAGCAAGGGGGCGGCGGCTAGTCACAAGACAAGGCCGAATTCCTCATAGAGAAGGCTGATTTTAGGGTTTTTTTCATCTCCAATTCACTTAATAAGCCTCCTATATATAGGAGTTACAAAATAGATCCAACCATCCAAGATTGAGATGAAACCTCATCAATCCGGATGGTTAATAACACACCAAACTGTTTATACGCACACCAAAAGTAAAGTGCATGAAATTAAAATCTTACAAGTTCTAAATTAAATAAAGCATTTAAAGTAATTGAAATGGTCTTCAAATTAGTATTTAAGTTGGCTTCGCGCGTTGCGGAAGGAGGTTGTAACGTTGTCTTCCGTTAGTGGCCAAGGAGTCGTCATGTCGCCTGAAATCTTCACATTGTAGCATTTCGGCATCTGGATCATCTTCAAGTCGTTGTGGCGGGGCCGCGATATCAGTACAGGAAACGGATGCCCAGACACAGTTGATTTGAGATAGGATGCTGGAGGCCCAGAGTAGACAGGCCAAATACTACGACATGTGACATCTTTAGGTGGATTTTTGGGTTGGAAACAGTTATTCTTGAAGATACGCCCGGTGCATGGAGTCTCGGTGGTACACGGGCGAAAGAAACTCAGTCCGAGATATATGGGGACCTATAGGATTCTGGAGCGAATCGACCCCTTGGCAGATAGACTGGAGCTACCACCCAAACTGATAGGATTACATGACATCTTCCATGTCTCTTCTCCTTGGAGTGCTCTCCTATGACCAGAGCAGCAGATTTCCATGGTGGTTGGTCCAGCAACATCTGATCAATCAGTCTGTGTGAAGCTAGTCAGGATAGATGATACAAAGGTATGAGGCATATGATGAAAGAAGGTTTTCTGGTCTAGGTCCTGTGGTCAAATCATGGATAGGAGCAGCATACATGGGAACCTCTGGTCCTTATGCAAAGAAGTACCCGGAACTCTTCACAGCAGGTATAACTTTATTCACCCAAGATTTAACATTCAGTAATTTTTAGTGCAAACGACATAGGCCTAACCTTAGTTTCGGCAATGATATTTTTATTTTTATGTATTGGGATTTATAACATCCCACAAACAACCAGACCCCTAGGAATTTTTGTCATGACTAGGTCATGATAAAGCTCTAAGAAGACCAAGAGGACCATGAGTGCCTAGGCAAAATGGATTAAATCATCTTGGCATGCAAATAGAAATTTCTAGTTACCTAGCATATGTCTTGGCTTTGGGGTCCCGTCTTGACTACTTGACCCCACTTTTGGATCCCTAGATGGATTTGTGCTAGGTTCACTAATTAGGATGTCTGACCCAGAATGTATAGCCAGGGTCATGTCTTTGAGTTCTAAAAATTTAGGTTAAGTCATTAGGTTCAACATACATGGACCAGCTAGCAGAAGACCTCAGATTGACTCAGGATTTAGAAGAAATCAAGTTCAGTGTATAAGTTCGATGTTTGTCGAACTCAACTCGACGATAGTCGTGCTCTGCTCGACGAACTCAGAGTTAATTCTCTGAGTTGAGCTCGATGATATTCGAGATTAGGTCGACGAAGTCTGGATTTCAACTTCAACACATTCTTTCCAGAATATTTTCTATGAACTCAGCTCGATGAAGATAGAATCTGTGCTCGACAAACTTGGACCACAGAATTGGGAAGTTATTCACAGAATGCAGTTCGCTGAGCTCTGGTCGACGAACTTGGTTCTCAGGTCGACGAACAAGCTTTCTCTGGTCGATGAATAGGATTTCTCGGGTCGACGAACTTTGATCTCAGGTCGATGAAATCTGTTCTATGGTCGACGATTTCTGTTGCATTGCCAGACTTAGAATTTTCCTCATTTTCTGTCCTTAGTCCATATTATTTAGCATTAATTTCCTAAGTAATTAATGCACATATTCTCTGAATATAGCTGTTATTGGAAGCATTAATTATGGACTTCATCAGGTTAATTACTTGCTTAATTTATTGCGACAGTTGGGGAAACTCATTAAAGAAAATATTCTCCAGCCGATTTTCATTCTCCAGGCAGTCAAAAATTAATGCAGAGAATTCAAAATTCAAAGGAGAATTCAACCAGAGAATATAAAAGAGATTTTCTCTTTCAGTCGGCCAGAACAAGACATAACACACAGCACAGAGAATAGACAGAAAAATATAAAAACAGTCTCAGACATTCTTAGTGCAGAAAACACTTTGTTTTCTCCTTGACCTTACTGAAGAAGACGAAGAACAATTTTCACTATCAAGAGTCTTCTTCAACTTCAACTCTAGGAGCTTTCAAGGACAACAATATTTGAATCAGTCATGAGTTCCTGGATGATCTCAAGTCAAGGAAGAAGACATACACCCTGTGCAAAGCTCAAGTGATTTCTGAAGGAGCCTTGACAACAACAATCCACCTGTCTTCTCAGTTGTTTAAGAAAGAGAAGACATTATCAAATCTCTCCTCCCCCTCATGTATAAAGGGTTTATTAACCCCCTTCAAAAGTTTATTTTGGTTTTTGGGCACCTGATCAAAAGATCAAAGGTGGAAGTCACCTGATCAAAAACCTACTAGTCGATTTCTACCAGGGTGGTAGAAGAGTGGATGTACCCAGGTGGGGGAACCACTATAAAATTTCTCGTGTTATTTGGTTGCCCTTTTTCTTGTTGTTCTTGCTGTGGCTGTGATAGACTAGTTTGTTGTGCTGTGGTAGATTAGATTAGATTAGATTAGATTATATTTTCTTCTTTTTACTAATACTGCTATCACCTATTTTATTTACTCTGATAATATTCAAAAACAGCCAAAAGATTTTAACATACTCTATTCACTGTCACAACCCGCATTTTCTCAACGATAAAATCATATTAGAGCAAGAGAAAACACGTGTCGTGATGCCACGTCGTGCAGGGTATAACTGCACACGTTCAGGCAAAACTCTAGACTTTAGATTTTAAGGAAAATCGTAGATTAATATGAAAGAAAACCAGTTATGTTGAATGGCCGTATCCCTCGGTACGGTGGATCAGCTAGTCCACAGTTAAAACTATATTTATACGCAGCAGAAAATACTTTGCTTCAATTATGTTGACACCCTAAGTGAGCGCAAGTGTCCCCGGGGGACGACTCATGGTATGCACGACTCTAAGGTGAATATAGTATGTATGAAAGATAGTGTTTAACGCTGAGGAAAAGTAGTGTCATTGTTTTAGAAACATGTTATGCATGGGGTACATATAATAATGCCTTTAGGTTTTAAAATATCTAACATGAAACCTAGCATAAATCCTTCCCAGAGGCAAGTAACCAACCACAAATAGGCAAAAACAGCAGTTTAAATTCATACCCAGCATCGCAAGAAGCCACCAGCGGGCATCAACAACCTGACACGAACCCACTGGCGAGTATGTATGTCTATACAGAAAAGTAAAGAACTACCTCACAAAAACGGGGATCAGCTATCTCAGCTACCCAAGAGGTCACCAACAAGCCCCTCCAAAAGAACTAGCTGCAGAACTGGCTACAACCTGGACCTGAGGCATTCAAGAAAAGAACACCTCAGCAAGAAGATAAACAAAAGGTAAATAGAGCATTAGATAAATGAGCAAACAAAAAAAGGGTTTACCAACCCGGAAACAAACTGATATAAGCAAAAGAAAGGGCATGACAGTAAGAAAAGAGTGTTGTCTAAAGCACAGCAAGGCACACCAAGTGCAAGCAATAAAAGCAGCATGCCCTACAAAGAGTCTGCAACAGCAACAAGAGATAAACATATATGCTAAAAGAAAGAGAAAACATAAACAGGAAAGGGACTAACAGTCCTAGCACGTGGGTGAGTGGCAGTGGTCATAACATGGATCTGAATACGTAACCAAAACCAGATCCAAAAATGGCTAAGGGGTCAAACAGTGACAGCACTAGGGTCCCACACATGCCAACCCAAACTGGGGCAAAAGGCGGTGGCCACAGCTCACCATATAAAACCACCCCTCCAGAGGCCACCAAAACTCCACCACCTGCCACAACCCAAGAGTCGGCAAGCAAAACAATTAGCCGAACACCCAATACCCCCCTAGGGAAAAATCACACTAACAATCCTAAGAAACACACGAACCCAAGGCAAAAACGTCGGGTCCAACCGACGCGGCCCTGCACGCCTAACCCGAACAAACCCCGAGTCCTACCTGATCCCAAAACCAGCGCGGCAACCCGTGTCGACACGATGTGTCGACACCACAATAAGCCGGTGTCGACACAAGGTGTCGACATAACCGCTGCTGGTGTCGACACCATGTGTCGACACCCCCTGGTGCTGGTGTCGACACCAAGTGTCGACACCCCTGCAGCTGGTGTCGACACCAAGTGTCGACACCCCCTGCTGCTGGTGTCGACACCAGGTGTCGACACCCCTGCAGCTGGTGTCGACACCAGGTGTCGACACACCCTGCTGCTGGTGTCGACACCAAGTGTCGACACCCCCTGCTGCTGGTGTCGACACCAAGTGTCGACACCCCGACTGGCCACTGGCGCCAAACCCAGCAAACAACCCAAACGAGGACGAGGCCTCTCTCTAGAATTTCATCATCCATCGGCAATAGCAACTACTCGACCTGAACCGAACCAAATCTGCCCCTAATAGACACAATCCCTCAGGAAAACTGAGATTCAACTAAAACTTCTCTACACTAACCAAGGTATGATCGGGAATGAACCCTAGCATACACTTAAGATCTAAGCAGGAGAGGGATAAAATTTATTCAAAAAGAAGACAAAGACCAACTTTGGCAAGGATGAGGGAGCTCTTGCCTCAATACCAGAAAAGCTTGGTCGGCGATATCCCCCACTCTCGGATCTAGCCACAGAGCACCAAGCCGAGGAACAGAAAGAATGTAGATCCAGGCGAGGGCAGTACAGATCCACTCTCGAAATCGGATTTCGATCGCTAAATCTCCAGGAATCGGCGTCCGAAGGCTAGGGTAGTCCTGCGGTTCTCTTCCTCTCGTACAGGCGGCGGCTTCTTCCAGAAAGAGAAAATGAAAAGAGGCAAAGAACTCAGCCCTAATTTCTAACTTAAGGCTATATATATAAGCATCAGTTTAATAATAAATAATCAATACATATTAATTACTTACACGCAATATCAAAACAACACGAGACCCGTAACATCTCAGAAAATGACGAAATTCACATCGCAGCTAAAAACCCACGCTACGAACACAACTGCGAAGTCGAAATTAGCATTCGCCGAACAAAACCCGGGATATCACCACCCGAAGCCAAAAACACAAGCATTCCCTAAGAGGCCCAACCGAGTCATCAAACAGACTCCGGCTAGCTGGGGAATCTTGCTAACAGGCTACAACAAGGCTACACGAGGAACCCTAAGAGCTAAGACCACGCTCTGCAATGGCAAAGGGCCGGGAACATGTCATCGTAACGCCAGCCAAAGATCAAACAAAACACAGAAAAATCGGGGGCGTTACAGCCACTCCTCCTAAAAGAAAGTTTCGCCTCGAAACTTTACTCACGACACTCCTATAAAGAAGGAGAGAGAGAAGGAGCCAGGAAAGGGCTAAATATAAATAAAACAGAACATACCAGGCACAAGATCAGGGAAATAGATGAAGGTGAGCCTCCCTCATAGCCGACTCCAGCTCCCAAGTCGTGCTTTCCACGTCCTGATTCCTCCATAAAACTTTAACCATAGGAATAGTCTTCTTCCGCAACGCCCGAACTTGAGGATCCAAAATGCGAACAGGCACCTCCACATAAGAAAGATTCGGCTCCAACTGAGGCACAGAATCCAAAACCTGCCTGCCATTTACCACACATTTCCGCAGCTGACTGACGTGAAAGACATCATGCACGCCCGGGAAATTCATGGGCAAAGCCAGCCTGTAGGCCGATACCCCAATCCGCTCAACAATCGGAAACGGCCCCACATACCTCGGGTCTAACTTCCTATTCTTGCCAAACCGCTTGACTCCAATCAACGGGGAGACTTTTAAGAACACCGAGTCCCCCACGAAAAATACCAAGTCCGATCTACGCCGATTGACATTCTTCTCATACCTCTCCTGGGCTATCCGAAGCTTTTCTCGAATAAGCTTCACAGCGATTTCCATCTCCTCGAGCACTTCTGGACCCAACAAAGGTCCCTCGCCAAGCTCAGCCCAAAACAAGGGGGTCCTGCAGCGCCTCCCATACAAAGCTTCAAAAGGAGCCATTTGCAAGCTTTCTTGATAACTGTTGTTATATGCGAATTCCATAAGCCGCAAGCGCTCGTCCCACGCTCCTCTATGGTCCAGAATATAGCATCGGATCATATCTTCCACAATCTAATTTACTCGCTCTGTCTGACCATTAGTCTGCGGATGATAAGCCGTGGAATATCTCAAATCTGTACCCAACCCCTCTTGAAGGCTCTTCCAAAAACGAGACGTGAACCTGGAGTCTCGATCTGATATGATACTTACGGGTACACCATGCAATCTGACGACCTCTTCCAGATACAGCTCAGCTATCTTCCTCATCGGATAATCGATCTTAAATGGTACGAAATGAGCGCTCTTCGTCAATCTGTCTACGATTACCCATACTGAATCATGCCCCTTAGGAGACCTCGGTAAGCCTGTAATGAAATCCATCGAGATACTCTCCCACTTCCACATCGCAATCTCCAAGGGAGTCAGCTTGCCACCAGGCCTCCCATGGTCGGCTTTCACACGCCTGCAAGTGAAACATTCCGAAACAAATCTGGCTATTTCCTTCTTCATCCCATACCACCAGGAAATCTGTTTTAAATCATGATACATCTTGGTAAACCCTGGATGGTAGGCAACACTAGATCCGTGGGCTTCTCTGCACACCATATCCCGAACATCTCCAACCGCGGGGATGCAAAACCTGCCACGGTACTTCAAGGTACCCGCATCATCTATAGAGAAATCTGGTAATTCACCTTTTTCAGCTCGAAGATACAAATGCAGGAGATCGGGATCGTCCTTCTGATGCAGTATCGTAAGCGCAATCCACGAAGGTTTTGCCACTGCCAAGCTACTCTGCGAATCGCAGCTTCCCACAGAAATGTCCATCAAAAGAAACTCTTCCACTAAACGCTCAGCGGAAAGATTGAAAATCTTCCCTGACTTCCGACTTAGGGCATCGGCCACCATATTTGCCTTGCTCGGATGATACTGAATTTCAACATCATATTCGGCCACGTACTCCAACCACCGCCGCTGGCGCAGATTCAATTCTTTCTGAGTGAAGACATACTTCAAACTCTTATGATCCGTGAAGATCTTGAACTGCGCGCCATATAGCAAATGCCTCTACAATTTCAGCGCATAGATCACAGCTGCAAACTCCAGGTCATGTGTAGGGTAATTCCTCTCGTGAGTCTTTAGCTGCCTCGACGCGTACGCAATCACCTTCCCGCCCTGCATCAAAATGCTGCCCAGTCCGACATGCGACGCATCCACATATATATCATACTCACTACCCTCCATAGGCAAAGACAAAATTAGAGCCGAACATAGCCTTCTTTTTAGTTCCTCAAAAGCCTTCTCACACTTGCCATCCCATATAAAGGCTACATTCTTCTGCGTCAACTTGGTCAATGACGCAGACAAGGTAGAGAAGCCTTCTACAAATCTCCTATAATAACCAGCCAAACCCAAGAAGCTTCTGATCTCTTTGGGAGTAACAGGTCTCGCCCATTCCATAACAGCAGCGATCTTTTCTGGGTCCACCGATATTCCCTCCTTATTAACCACGTGGCCGAGAAAAGAAACTTGAGGCAACCAAAATTCACATTTGCTCAGCTTGGCGTATAGCTTATGGTCTCTCAGAGTCGCCAAGACCAACCGCAAATGTCGATCATGCTCCTCCGCATCTTTAGAATACACCAAAACATCGTCTATAAAGACAATCACAAACTTATCTAGAAAATCCTTGAAAACTCTGTTCATCAAATCCATAAAAGCTGAGGGCGCATTAGTCAAACCAAAAGACATAACCAAAAACTCAAAATGCCCATGACGAGAGCGGAACGCCGTCCGCGGAACATCTGACTCCCGAATCCTCAACTGGTGATAGCCCGAACGAAGATCTATCTTGGAGAACACGGCCCTACCACGCAGTTGGTCAAACAAATCATCGATTCGCGGCAAAGGGTACCTGTTCTTAATAGTAACCTTGTTCAGCTCTCTATAGTCGATGCATAACCTCATCGACCCATCCTTCTTTTTAACGAACAGCACTGGTACACCCCAAGGTGAAGAACTCAGCCTTATAAAGCCTTTCACCAACAACTCATCCAGCTGAATTCGCAACTCTTCCAGCTCTCGCGGGGCCATCCGGTACGGCGCCTTAACAATTGGGCGCGTGCCTGGCTCCAAATCTATGGCGAACTCGACATCTCGATTGGGTGGAAGACCGGGAAGATCGTCAGGAAACACATCAGAAAAGTCACACACCACAGGAATCTCTTCTAAACGGGGCACACTAACAACCGGCCCTACCCGAGAAACCACACAGGCAAAACAGCCAGAAACAAGCAACTTCCGAGCACGCACCGCAGAAATGATTGGAGACTCCTGGAGGGAATACCCATAAACGCTCCCTGGCTGACCGTTGTCCTTGACGAAGTCCAAGCGCTTACCCTTGCACTAGATCACAGCATCGTACCTTGACAACCAGTCCATGCCCAAAATAACATCGAAGTCCTCCAGGTCAATCACCTTCAGATCTGCCTTGACTAGAAAATCTCCCAACAAAATCGGAAAATCGAGGACACCCAGGTCCGTAACCACAGAGTCACCGAAGGGGAACTTAACGCAGAAGGCACCACCAACACGATCTAGGCCCCAACTGAACCGCTCCACGAAGGCTCTAGCCACAAACGAGTGAGTAGCGCCGGAATCGAAGAGAACGCGCGCCAAGCGGTTCTTTACCTTAAACCGTTCTACGAATAGCACACGCATCTAAGGCAACAGGCGCTAAAACGAAAACTACAACCAAAAAGGGAACATAACGAAACGACGGGGGAGGAGTCGAACCTGAGATAACCTGGGTCGAAGTCTTCGTTTCGTCTGCCGAAAGCACATTCAGCTTCCCCTTTCCTTTATCCATTTGCTGAGGCGGTGGCAAAGCCTAGAGGGGAACTGGCTGCAGAATAGGCTAGGTCTGAGGGCACCTTGTCTTGAGATGACACTTCTGACCGCACTGAAAACAGACCTTATCTTTTAACCAACAACGGGCAGCCTCATGCCCCTTCCTTCCACACAAGGCACACACCAAGTCTCCCCTAGAAACACCCTGAATCGCGTGCACCTGTTCCTTCTTATGCGCTCCCAACCTTTTGAAACATTTCTCAAAGGGGTGGCCTAGCCGGCCAC
Organism: Platanthera guangdongensis; assembly: GCA_039583875.1. Classification (NCBI taxonomy): domain Eukaryota; kingdom Viridiplantae; phylum Streptophyta; class Magnoliopsida; order Asparagales; family Orchidaceae; genus Platanthera; species Platanthera guangdongensis. The sequence continues at coordinate 87,572,429 of CM077160.1, forward strand.
AAAAGCTACAAATCTCTTTGATCTTCTTTCTCGAGACAGCATCAGGTTCCTGAGGGCTCTTCCCTCCACCGGACTTCCGCTTATCCTTTCTCAACTGCTGGCCTCTATTCTTGGCATTCTCAATGGCCTCAACTCTCAAGGAAGCTTCAACCACGCCGGCATAACTGACTGCTCCATAGGCATTCGCTAACTGCTGAATGTCACTTCTTAGTCCACCCAGAAATCGCTTAACTCGGTCTGCCTCAACACTCACCAGACCTGGAGCAAACCGACTCAACTTACTATACTCAATCTCATACTCACTAACCGTGAGTTTCCTCTGCTTTAAAGGAAGAAAGTCATTCATTAGCCGATCTCGCTCGACTGAAGGCAAAAACTTACTTAACAACATCACCTTAAATGACTCCCAAGTGCATCCTGCCACTAAGCTCTTTTTCTCCCTCAGCCACCAAGTCTTTGCTAAGCCCTTAAGCTGGTAGGCAGCGAGCATCACTCTCTGATCATCCGTAATCCCTGAGTAAGAGAACATCTCCTCAATGGTAATCAACCAGTCATCCAAAATCATGAAATCTGCTTGCCCATCATAAGTAGGGGGCCTAAGCCGCTGAAACTAGGATATGAATGTCATCTCCGGGGGCACCACAACCAAAGGCACGGGAGGAGCAGGAGGGGCAGGAACAGCTACCCCCTCAGCGGGGTCCTGAGCTCTCGGGGTCTGTCCCGCCACCACTGCTACAAGGGACTGAATCTGAGCCTGCATAGCCACTACCTGCCTCGATAATGCCTCATTACTCTGCCGCAGGCTTTCTACCAACGCATCGCCCTGCGCTCCTGATGTCTCACCCTCGGATTGGGGGGTCGATCTCGTCGCAGGACGTCTCGCCATCCTAAAATCCCACAAGCTTTAGACAAGACCTAGCCCATCAGCTAGAACAAAACTACCCGGTACAGATAAACACACTTAAGTATGAACTTCAACCGCAAAAACTTGCTCTGGGAGTTGTTTTTACCATGATGATGTTATGCTTAACCTAAGATGGTTCACCGCCATCATACTAACTCGGGGGCCTAAACCATGAATGCATGCATTTGTATTCTTTTTGACTCAAAACCATGTGTGTACATATGTCATCTTGCAAATCTTTAGCTTTGCACGTTGTGCTTATGAAATGTTATGCTATGCATGATGTGCTATGCATTCTAAAAAAAAGACCTTAGTGCATGCCATGGGTGGCGTACACATGAAAATATTATGCATCCCATACTACATAATATTCCCATGCAACTAAAAGAAAACGTGCTAGCCGCATTCATGTGGTGAGGTTATGCATCCCATACTACATAACCCTCACATGTTGCCTCTTATGGTGGATCCATATACAAACACATATTATGCATCCCATACTACATAATATGCCCTGTATACTTCTTTATGCTCATGAGTGTAGTGTTCGTGCTTCGGCAAGATGTGCTGATGACATATCAGTGTGTGAATGGCATGACGCTAACCACTAATGCAGACAAGGGGAAGGTTGCCCAACCATTTGTCAAGCAACCTAGCTCTGATACCAACTGTCACAACCCGTATTTTCTCAAAGATAAAATCGTATCAGAGCAAGAGAAAACACGTGTCGTGATGCCATGTCGTGCAGGGGATAACTGCACACGTTCAGGCAAAACTCTAGACATTAGATTTTAAGGAAAATCGTAGATTAATATGAAAGAAAACCAGTTATGTTGAATGACTGTATCCCTCGGCACGGTGGATCAGCTAGTCCACAGTTAAAACTATATTTATACGCAGCAGAAAATACTTTGGTTCAATTAAGTTGACACCCTAAGTGAGCGCAAGTGTCCCCGGGGGACGACTCATGGTATGCACGACTCTAAGGTGAATATAGTATGTATGAAAGATAGTGTTTAACGCTGAGGAAAAGTAGTGTCATTGTTTTAGAAACATGTTATGCATGGGGTACATATAATAATGCCTTTAGGTTTTAAAATATCTAACATGCAACCTAGCATAAATCCTTCCCAGAGGCAAGTAACCAACCACAAATAGGCAAAAACAGCAGTTTAAATTCATACCCAGCATCGCAAGAAGCCACCAGCGGGCGTCAACAACCTGACACGAACCCACTGGCGAGTATGTATGTCTATACAGAAAAGTAAAGAACTACCTCACAAAAACGGGGATCAGCTATCCCAGCTACCCAAGAGGTCACCAACAAGCCCCTCCAAAAGAACTAGCCGCAGAACTGGCTACAACCTGGACCTGAGGCATTCAAGAAAAGAATACCTCAGCAAGAAGATAAACAAAAGGTAAATAGAGCATTAGATAAATGAGCAAACAAAGAAAGGGTTTACCAACCCGGCAACAAACTGACATAAGCAAAATAAAGGGCATGACAGTAAGAAAAGAGTGCTGTCTAAAGCACAGCAAGGCACACCAAGTGCGAGCAATAAAAGCAGCATGTCCAACAAAGAGTCTGCAACAGCAACAAGACATATACATATATGCCAAAAGAAAGAGAAAACATAAACAGGAAAGGGACTAACAGTCCTAGCACGTGGGTGAGTGGCAGTGGTCAAAACATGGATCTGAATACGCAACCAAAACCAGATCCAAAAAGGGCTAAGGGGTCAAACAGTGACAGCACTAGGGTCCCACACACGCCAACCCAAACCGGGGCAAAAGGTGGTGGCCACAGCTCACCACATAAACCCACCCCTCCAGAGGCCACCAAAACTCCACCACCTGCCACAACCCAAGAGTCGGCAAGCAAAAAAATTAGCCGAACACCCAATACCCCCCCTTGGGAAAAGTCACACTAACAATCCTAAGAAACACACGAACCCAAGGCAAAAACGTCGGGTCCAACCGACGTGGCCTTGCACGCCTAACCCAAACCAACCCCGAGTCCTACCTGACCCCAAAACCAGCGTGGCAACCCGTGTCGACACGATGTGTCGACACCACAAAAAGCCGGTGTCGACATAAGGTGTCGACACAACCGCTGCTGGTTTCGACACCATGTGTCGACACCCCCTGCTGCTGGTGTCGACACCAAGTGTCGACACCCCTGCAGCTGGTGTCGACACCAAGTGTCGACACCCCCTGCTGCTGGTGTCGACACCCCTGCAGCTGGTGTCGACACCAGGTGTCGACACCCCCTGCTGCTGGTGTCGACACCCCCTGCTGCTGGTGTCGACACCAAGTGTCGACACCCCGACTGGCCACCGGCGCCAAACCCAGCAAACAACCCAAACGAGGACGAGGCCTCTCTCTAGAATTTCATCATCCATCGGCAATAGCAACTACTCGACCTGAACCGGACCAAATCTGCCCCTAATAGACACAATCCCTCAGGAAAACTGAGATTCAACTGGAACTTCTCTACACTAACCAAGGTATGATCGGGAACGAACCCTAGCATACACCTAAGATCTAAGCAGGAGAGGGATAAAATTTATTCAAAAAGAAGACAAAGATCAACTTTGGTAAGGATGAGGGAGCATCTCTTGCCTCAATACAAGAAAAGCTTGGTCGGCGATATCCCCCACTCTCGGGTCTAGCCACAGAGCACAAAGCCGAGGAACAGAAAGAATGCAGATCCAGGCAAGGGCAGTCCAGATCCACTCTCGAAATCGGATTTCGACCGCTAAATCTCCAAGAATCGGCGTCCGAAGGCTAGGGTAGTCCGGCGGTTCTCTTCCTCTCGTACATGCGGCGGCTTCTTCCAGAAAGAGAAAATGAAAAGAGGCAAAGAACTCAGCCCTAATTTCTAACCTAAGGCTATATATATAAGCATCAGTTTAATAATAAACAATCAATACATATTAATTACTTACACGCAATATCAAAACAACACGAGACCCGAAACATCTCGGAAAATGACGAAATTCACATCGCAGCTAAAAACCCACGCTACGAACACAACTGCGAAGTCGAAATTAGCATTCGCCGAACAAAACCCGGGATATCACCACCCGAAGCCAAAAACACATGTATTCCCTAAGAGGCCCAACCGAGTCATCAAACAGACTACGGCTAGCTGGGGAATCTTGCTAACAGGCTACAACAAGGCTACACGAGGAACCCTAAGAGCTAAGACCACGCTCTACAACAGCAAAGGGCCGGAAACACGTCATCGTAACGCCAGCCAAAGATCAAACAAAACACAGAAAAATCGGGGGCGTTACATTCACCCCCCCCCCCCCCTCTAGAGTAATCATATCTAACCCCTCTCTCTCAATTGGTATCAAAGGGGTTTTCCTTTGGATGTACAAGCTAACACTTGAACCAAAAAGATCCTTTGTTATATCTGATCTTAAGTTTTGATTATTTCACAGCATGAAACAGAACAAAGACTGTGCAAGCACCAGACCTCCAGTCTGTAACTTGAATAAATTTGCAACCTAGAAGGCAAGAATTAGGCTGTAGATGGATTCTATTGATGAGAACATATATAATTCAATTCTGACAGGTCCACCTCAACGTACAGCTGCGACATCAACCTCAACTTCATGCACTTATGTTGTTCCACTACTTGAGTGGATAGATGCTCAAAATAAAGCAAAGATTGCAAATGTAAAGGCCATGAATATATTGGCTCAGACTATGTCAGATGACATATTTTAGAAAGTGGCTAAATACACATCTGCAAAAGCCATCTGGGACTCTCTAAACCAGATGGTTGCTGGAACAACTAATGAGAGGAAAGACAGAAGATCAACTCTCATCTCCTAGTATGAGAACTTTAAGAAGGAAGAATCAGAATTTGTTAGTGACATGTATAATAGATTAAGTTCAATTATCAGTTAGCTGAAGACCTTGGACAAAGACATCTCTCTCAATGAGATGAATGATAAAATCCTAATGTACTTCCCCAGCACTTGGGATTCCAGGATATAGCCAATCAAGGATGCCAAAAGTCTTAATGAGATTTTTACAGAATCTCTTCGGGGAAAGCTCAAATCATATGAGTAATTTATTAATTCCAGAGAAGCTACAGAAAAGAAGACTCCTACAACAACAAGGAGCAGGACATAGCTTTTAAAGCTGCACAAGAAATAGACACTCCAACTGCCAGTAAAGATGTAACATCCCCCAAACAACTAGACCCCCTGGGAGTGGTTTTGTCTTAACTAGGTCATGACAAAACCCTAGGAAGATCAAGAAGGCCAAGTTAACCTAGGAATGTAGGTGAGATCACTATGGCATGTAAATAGTAGATTCCTAAACCCTAGTTTAAGATGACCATGTGGCTTACCATGAATCTAAGACCCCACTATGGTCTCACCAATCCATTTGGAGGTTCATTAGAGCCCAAAAGGTCCATTGGAGTCGACCCAGGGCGGCCAAGTTGACCTAGAACCACCCTAGGCCTAAATTATGCATGGTGCCCTAACTAAGGGCAGTGTGCCCTAGTAAAGTCCAGCCGACTATACCAGGGTCTTCCTAGATCTAAAGTGGTGTCAATGAGTCACTAAAGACCGATGAAGGCTAGTCAAAGTGGTTAAGTTGACCTAAGTCAACTCTAACCCTAAATGAGTCAAACTGACCTACATAGGGTCAACTAACCTTCCCTTAGCCTATTGGATCCCACTCATGTCCTCCTAACCCTAGGGTGATGTCAATGAGTCACCTAGGACCCATTGGGGTCAACTCTAGAGCCTAAGTTGACCCAAGTCAACCTTAGCCCTAAAAAGGTCAAAGTGCCCTAACTAAGGGGCAAGTGACCTTCAGAGTGCAAGTTAACCCTGCCCAAGTACTTCTATACTTCAGGGGAGGCCCATGGGTCACCAAGGACCCATTGGGGTCAGCCTTAGTGGCAAATTTGACCAAGTCAACTCTTTGGTCAAAGTGGTCAAACTAGCCTAAATGGCTAACTCAAGCCCAATCCAAGTGGGCTAGGCCTAGGCTAGTGTGGACCATTGGTGTAGGAGGTGGTGAGACATATTTTGGGCCCACCAAATTCAGAATTTGGTGACTAGGAGAGAGAAAGAGGGACTTACTCAAATTTGGAGGAGAGAGAAAGAGGAGCTTAATGGACATCATGGCCATGGAGGCCCCATAACTCCCCCTTTTGATGGGGCTTTAACTCCTTGGAGGCAGGGGAGGGGCTTTCAAGAAGTGGTCGGCCAGTGGGGTGGCTCAGCCGTTCAAATGGCTAAAACCGAAATTGCCCATTAATGGCCATTCATGACCATTGGAGTTACACCCTTCCCCTTCCCTAATTGGGGATCTTAAAAGCATCACCAGGCAGAGGAGAGAAGGTTACAACCTTTACCTGGAGGATTCGAGGCACTTAACTATGTTGTTGCAGAAACCCGATCGCCTCCACCACCGCCATGGAAAACCAGAGATCAACTCGCCTCCAGCCCTCCCAACAGGTCCTCCCCTTCTCCTTCTTCCATGAGTAGATATTAGGAATCATTAGGAATGGGAATCTGGCTCAACTGAGCACGATCGAAGTTTGAAATTCCCTGGTTTTTCCGAGTTTTTCACCTTGTCGGGATTGCCGGAAATGGCCCCTCCGGCTGCTGCGCTGCCACCTGGCGATAGCCACCATCTCAACGGAGGTGGTGATGGCGGTGGCCGGCCAGAGAGGTGTTCGGATGGCCGGCGGCAACGTGTGGAAGATGATCCAAGAATGAGGAATCAGGGCCATTGGCTGGATGTTGAAGACAACCGGCAGCCGTCCGATCTGCGCCAAGATTCGCGCTGTCATTGATTTAAACTATAGGGTAAATAATCATTTCATGTGATATTCTGTCACACTTTATCTCTTTAATATTTTAAATTATTAAAAATACTTAGAAACTCAGTATGAGAAGATGGTCAACATATGATTTGTATCCCTATGGGTCTTATTTAATTTAAAATTCGTTTGAGCCAATTTGGGCACCTGGTTTGACCAGAACACTCATTTTGGTGGGGTCTATACCTAGGGCTAGTCAGAAATTAAAATGGGTGCCCACATTTCATCTCTGGTCCAAATGACATGAAATTTGGACAGGGACTCACCCTAGTCTATACCTAGTCCTTTCCCAAAAATGAAAATTTTTGGGGTTGATTTCTCTATAGTTTTTGAAATTATTTAATTACTCTAGGGTAAATTAATTAAGGGACCAAATAACCTCCAAACTCACCCAAATTTTGGTGAGTGATCCTTGGGGTAATCATAAGACTTGGGTTAAAATTTCATCTCATTTTTAGAGGGTTTGTGTTGAAATCATGCAAACCCTAGCCTTGTCATAATAAGGGTATTTAGGTCAAAAGTGCACTTTGAGATTTGAGTGGCCAAATCACTTCAATAGAGGTTGAAATTGGGGCCACTGACTTGGCATGACTTTTAACACCCTCCCATGGAAGATGGGGTGGATTGGAATAGATTTGCCCTATGATCTAAGACCAAACCCTAAGGATGAGCTTTGGTGTCTTGTGAAGGGCATGGGGTCAAAATACCTTGTATGGACTTGAAATTTGGTAGGGAGAGTACTAGGGTAACTAAAGCCCTCTGGTAAAAATATTGGAGGATTTGGAAATAGGTAGGCCCCTCAAAATCATAACCTTAGTCTAAGGCATAAATCTTGTAGTGCTAGAATAGGTTTGTAAAACTCATTGAACAGTGATGAAACTTGTGTAGTATAGTCTTAGGGTTAGGATGAACCCCTGGAAAGTTAATTGGGAATTTTGGAATATTAATCTTAGTACTTCCTTTGTAATGCATGAGTTAGCACTACTTATTTATTTGGATATTGTGATCTCACTGTCCATTGGGAAGTCATAAAAATTAGGCAAAAGAAGTTGTAGACCATTATGCTCATGTACGAATTTTAATAGAATTTTTGAATACATAATTACATTACCTACTTCACAAGCTCTTTAACTTGGAAACTTGTCCAATATTTTGTTTAGGGCTCATTACTTGTTGATAAATTATGAAACTTGACCTCGAGTATTTATATGTCCTTACAATCATTCTTGAATTTCTCAGAATTTTTGGAAGTATTTTTGCTGCACTTGCCTCATAAAATTAATTAAAATAGGTTATATTCAAAATTAGAATTAGAGGCCTAAACCTTGCTGCAAAATTGGGAGACTTTTGGATTCTATGTTAAATAGTCATATTGTATTTACCATAAATTTTGTGGATTATTTGCATGTCTCAAATGGGCAATTCATGTTCAAACTTGGGGTTTTTGGATTACAAGAATAATTAAATAGATTATCAGATAAATTAGGAAAATTATGAATTTCTGGGTTTAGCTAAAAATGTCATGCAACCCTCCAATAATTATTATAGGGAAACTGGATGATTATTTTGAGTACCTCCCATTTTACATATCATATAGCTCAAGATGTTCTGCGTTTAGTAAAACTGCAGAAATCATGATATGGTTCCAATTGAATCCTTAGAGTTGGGGTAGTAGTGTGATGATCTGGTAAGAGAAGTGTGGTTATCATCGGGAGACGTGATGAGGAGTTAGAAGTTTGGCTAGAGTTAAGAGGTGCTCGGGGTCGACGAAATATCGTCTTCCCCGTAGGAGAGGAAGTGTTAAATACACTAGGGGCAGATCCAATATAACATTTAAGGGTTTGTGAGATGGGTAGCAACCAATAAAAATAAGTGCCTTGCGAAAGGGAACTTTGGGCTTCTGCCCATCGTAGTTCCTAGTGCCCTCGAGAGCCCTTCACGGGGAATACCTTCGACAGTTCCGGGCTAACCTAAACAATAGGAATTATAAACTGGAATGCAAGAGTAACTAGCAAAACTAGGGTTTCACCTTCATTCACCTCGATGTATTGGGGTGTTAGGTTGGGTCACGCGGGCAGTAGGCTCAGTGGATTTTATGATGGGCAGGTTGGCCCAACGAGCTTTGGCTTGGTTGTTGTTTGGGACGGACGGGCTGGTCCAAGGAGTTTTGGATCGGTGGTTGTATACTCAAGGTTGAATGTGCATAAAGTATAAGGTGGTGGGTCTTCGGTATTGGAGAGTCGATGCACCGACGCCAATACGTTGACTCGGCAAGTGTGGTTTAGCACTTGGCCAAATAAAGTCCGGGCGCCAGCCGACAAGAGTACGCAGGAGCTCCACTTAGTGCACCAGCGTTGAGGCGTACGATAGGTCTGACTGGTAGTGCAATTACCGGTTTAAAGGTGGGCGAGGCCCAACGCACCGCTTTCGTTTGCCACTACGGAGGTATCCTGGGAGGTTCGGCTCTAGAAAGGGGGAACTAAAGGTCTGTGTACACAGAGTCGAGTGGGTGAGTTGCACTTGCTTGTTCACATCATGACATAATTGTATTTCATAGCATAACCATTGCATATAACCCGACAACTATTGTATAAGTGGTATGGGATGCTTTATACAATAGGCCCTGCAAAACGACCCCTTGATCTATAAGTTCGTGCGAGCGTGCTTATAAATTAAGCTTTTATTCAGTAAATATATATGTATGCTATGTTAGTAAACCGACACCCTATCGTATAAATTGATATGAGACTTTTTATACGATAGGAGCCCCGCAAAAGATCCCTTGGCTTACGTGTGTTCATATAAGTTATGGTTACTGATAAGTTGTAAATATACCTATTTTTCTGTACATTAATTTAGTCGTTTTCATTTATTTTTGTCATTTTTATTTATTTTTATTCAATAAAATGCTCCTATTTTTGTAAATATTATACTAACTTATTTTATTTTATTTTTCAGGAAAAAATGAAAAATCTGCAAAAAATTGACCTGTCACGCTCGTGACATGTTGGTCACGCCCGTGACCTGGGCGTGACACGTCAAAAACCAAGAAATCTGCAATTTTCGGGAAGAATAGCCTGACACGCCCGGGGTCACGCCCGTGTCACCCGACACGGGGCGTGACCCAAGCCCGTGTTCACTCCACTCGACGATTTCATCTCGACGATCGTCGAGTGTCGACACTAGCAGTCACGCCTAGAGTCACGCCCGTGACCTGGGGCGTGACCCAATTTCAGCTCAACGATTTCGACTCGACACTTTCCGCTCGACATTCGTCGAGTGTCGACCCCAACTGTCACGCCCATAGTCACGCCCGTGACATGGGGCGTGACCTTTCCTGCTAGCCCGACAAGACCTGCCCGAAGACTTTCGGCGCGCACCGCGCCCAGATCCACCTGCCTATCACGCCCCCTGTCACGCCCGTGACCAAGGGCGTGACCACTGCGAGACCGACACGTGTCCAGCCAAAGTCAACTTTCCCGTCAAATCGCCGGCCGCCTTCTCAAATAGTACTGTCACGCCCCCTGTCACGCCCGTGACCAAGGGCGTGACCCATGTAAATTTTTTCTATAAATTCAGAGGTTCTGCTCTGAATTCCTGTTCCTTTTTTTTGAACCATTTTGTATAGGAGTTATGCTGCTCGGATGAGTCCAAATGCTATGTAAGGGATATTTCTCCCCCTCTCCTTTATTTTCTTAACTTTGTAATCTTCGTTTTTAGCTTAATAAAATTGTAGTTTTTCTCTCTTTTATGGATTTGGACTTCAACTATGTGGCTACTCTTATGCAATCTTATTTCTTTCCTTGTCTTAGTTTTTTTTCGTTCTTCTTTATATGTGTGTGTGTGTGTATGAGTATAACTCTATAGTTTTAGGTTCTTAGTTTTGTTAACTTAGAATTGTTATAGCTTTATTTGCATTCCTATAGATCCGTAAAAATGTTTTCAAAGTGATTTTAATTTTTTCTAACTTAGATTTTCGTGTTTTGATTGTAAAACTTTTTCGTTCTTTTCGCTTTATTCTCACTTTTTTAGCACTTTTACGGAGTTATAGGAATGATAACATAATCGTTTTAATTTTTCTAGCATTTTCGTTTTTGCATTTATTTTCAAATCTTTTTCCTTATTTAATTTTTTCGTTCTCTTTTTAATCATTTCTACCGCATTTTAGCGGTAGAAATGTATTCGTTTTTATTTTTCGATCACTTGCATTTTCATTTTTATTTGCAAAACTTTCTTCCCGTTTAATTTTTTTTTTTTTATGCATTTCTACCGCATTTTAGCGATAGAAATGCAGTTGTTTTAATTTTTTGTTAACTTAGTTTTTTGCAATTTTTTATGTATGCGCATTTATTTCCGCCTACTCGTTAAGAGTTAAATGGTGCTTGCTTATTTTACTTTCTGTAGAGTGCGTGAGTTTGTAATTTTCCATTTTTCCGCCTACTTACTTGAGTTTAATGGCTGGATTTTATTCCTGAAGAGTGTGTGTGTTTTCATTTATGTCGAGAGAGAGTGTGCGTGCGTTGCATTTATTTTGTCCTACTCGGTTGAGTAGGACCCGCATTTATTTTCTCCTACTCATTTGAGTAGGACTTGTGTGTGTGCGTTTTACTGCTTTCTTTCTCCCGCCCACGCGTTTGCGCCGGGACTCGCACTTTATAGCTTTCTTCAGTCCTACTCGTTTGGGTAGGACTCGCAATTTACTGCTTTCTTCAGTCCTACTCGTTTGAGTAGGACTTGCAATTTTCAGCTTTCCTTTACTGCTTTCATTTTACTGCTTTCATTCACTGCTTTCTTTTTCTACTTTCTTTTCTGCTTTTCCCGCAAGCCGTCCCCATTCCGATGAGTGGCTAACAGTTCTTAGCCCTCGGCATCGAAGAGCATTGGGACAGATAAAATAGCTTAAAATAATTAAAGGTCTAATTTTTCTAATTAATTAAAAGTACTTTAGGTTTGCCCGGGGTTAACGACGCGTAGGACCACATATCGATGTGTGGGCCCTATTTCCGTTTTCCATACGCTCGCCGAGAGGCCGTGCGTATGGACAGATCACCCCTTGGCAAAGAGAGTTCCGCACTAACCCTCGAGAAAGGAGGCGCGCCAACTCTACCGGATTGGGTTCCCCACCCAATAGCGGGGTTCTTAGCGTAATGCGGGCGTTAAGAGGAATCCTTCGTCGGACTAACGTTCGGTCGAATAGTCTTAGCGTTTAGGTGAGCGATAGTCCTAGAGATAGGTGAGCTCATTTTAGTGGAACCTCCACGGCCAAGTCTCCGCCTTAATTAATTAGAAATTTAGGAGCTCTTTTTATTTAAAGTCTATTTTAGTTCATTTGTTTTTTTTCGGTGCCATCGAGCTAAGCTCTTCATCGGCACCACCTTCAAGCTTTCTTTTTATGCTTTCTTTTTATTTTCTGTCATTTTTATTTTATATAAAAATATCCCGACAAGATAATTATCGGTAAAATAATAGTCCCCTCCAGGGAAGAGTAGAAATAATCGAACCGGACCCGAGAACAATACGACCTCGATATTCCACCCGGAATATCCTGTACTACTCACGATAGGTGCACTTGCCTCCTTTCGTTAAAACTCGATCACAACCTTTTTTATATCCAAAATAAATAAATAAATACGCGCGCCCCGTTTTCTTAAATAAAATCACTTCGCCCTTTTTCTCAAATAAAACCGCCGGGTCGCCGCGTGACCGTAAATAATTTTGGAGTTTTAACCATCAAGTTTTTGGCGCCGTTGCCGGGGAAATTTTTGGTTCGTTATTTTAAACCCTGGAAATCTATTAATTTTACCTATATCTATATATAACAAAAATTAAAAATGGCCAACAAAAATAATATAATAATAATAATAAATAATAAAAAATATATATATACAAATTTAAAAAAAAAAAATTTGAAAAACTTACAAAACCAAAAAAATTTTGAAAAAACCTTAAAAATTTAAAATTTGAAAAAAACTATAAAACTAAAAAAAAAACTAAATAAAAAACAACTAAAACCCAAAAAAAATGAAAAAACAAAAAACAACTTAACAAAAAAATTTTTATTTTTCATTCTTTTAATAAAAAGACAAAAAAAAAATATAAAACAAACAAAACTAAAAAAAAACATAAAAAAAAAATGAAAAAACAACTAAAAAATAAAAAACGTCCTTAAAAACACAAAAAAAATACAAGTGTATATATTTTGTCTTTATTTTTTTTACCTTGTTTTATTTTATTTTGTTTCGCTTCGGCGCGCTTCCATTCTTGTGCACGTTAGGGGTGCGCGTTTCCATCACACTCACGTAGCTAAGGCCTTAGCTACCTTCGACTCCCCCACGCACTTGCCCCCCCTACCGACCGCAACCTTTTAGCCGAATTTTTCGTTTTTTGTTTTTTCTATTATTGTGTTGCTTCTTTCTTTTTCTTCTAAATAAATGCAGAGTTTCAACCTGGGCCTCCCGGACTCGTCTTAGGGAAGCTTCTACCCTCTCTGTTTTTGTTTTTTGTACTTATTATATTTTGTATATTATCTGTTCCGCATACTTAGATTGCAACATTGGGGACAATGTTGGGTTTAAGTATGGGGGTGTTTTCCTATTCTGCACTTTTTATATTCTGTACTTAACAAAAAAAATACAAACAAATGCAAAAATCAAAAACTCAAAAAAATTTCATTATTTTTATAATAGAAAAAAAAAACTTAACAAAAAAAAAAACCTTAAAAAAAAAATTTATAAAACTCAAAAAAAAAAAATTCAAAAAAAAACTTTTACTTCGTAAATATTTAAAAAAAAAAAAAAATTCTCTTTCCCCCCATCTTCTTTTTTGTAAAAACTCGCATCTTGCCTGCCCGCGACGGTCGACTCATCGAACCAACCATTCAAATAAGAGTCTGTTCGCGGGGCCGCAATCGAGTTTTTACTTTGCCTTTTTTTGTAAATATCTCTCTTTCCCCCCTATCTTCTTTGTAAATAACACTTCTTTCTCTCCTCATTCTTGTAAATAATTTATCCTCAACAACTAAATTTAAAAAAAATTAGAAAAACCCAAAACCCTAAAAAGATAAAAAAAAATCTAAAAAATCCTAAAAAGATAATAATTAAAACACAAAAAAATTATAAAATCCCAAAAAAAATCAAAAAAAAATGTTTTGTTAAATTATGTAACAAAATAATTCGAATATACCATATCTTAACCCTTTTTGCTTTCCAAAAATCTAGTTTCGAGTTAATTTATATGCGAATTTTAGTTATTCTTTGCTTACTATTCGTTTATTAATTAAAGTTCGATAGATTTAAGTGTCTGGGGTTAAGATTTAAAGATTTTTTTTATGTCTTTTCCTTATAATAGGGAACTTGTTTTTCACCACCACCTCTAATTTTATAAATAGAAGCTCGTTTTTTATGTTAGAAAATAACATCCATGGATTTCAATTATTTCAACTTCATGCTTTTAGAAACATTGGAACGTTCATTTTAAAAAGGTTGCTCTCAAAACTTTTTGATTAAAAGCTAGTTTTATTTTTGAAAAACTAAACCCACTTACTTTTTTTTTCATGTCTTACCTTGACGTGATTACCCCCTATCCCTTAAAAGATCCTATGTCAATGGGAATAAGATTTCGTTCCGTAAACATAGGCACCCAATAATTTAAAAAGATTATATATGGAGTAGGAGGATAAAATTCATTACTCCTACAAATATACATTGGGTTAATTTTATCCTTATGAAGAAAGAAAAAAAAATTTTTATTATGTGTTAGGAAAATAAGATTTCGTTTTCCTAACTATCCAAAAAGAAAAAAATTGGAGGTTCGAGAAAAAATTACCTCACCTCAATATCCAAGCCTTCTTCATAAACCACCAAACCACTTATCTCATTTCAATGATTCTAGACTTAATTTAAAATTTTTTTGAGAGCATAATTTTTAAATTGCATTATTTCCTTTAACTTCTTTTAAGATAAAGTTTTTTTATATAAATCCAATCCATCTTTGTTAAACTAACAAAAATAAATTTTTGCTTTCTATTTTATTTTATTTAGAAGTGTTTTTGAAACTCTTCCTCTATTTATAACATTTAATAAATTAGGATTTAATTTTTTAACCCCGGATGTTTATTTTGATCTTTCTTTTTAATTAATTCAAGCTGTAGCTAAACTTAGGATTTCTTTTATTCCTTATAAGTTCATCTCCAACTTTTGCTCTGGAATAGCAAAAGCTTAAGTATGGGGGTATTTGATAAGTTGTAAATATACCTATTTTTCTGTACATTAATTTAGTCGTTTTCATTTATTTTTGTCGTTTTTATTTATTTTTATTCAATAAAATGCTCCTATTTTTGTAAATATTATACTAACTTATTTTATTTTATTTTTCAGGAAAAAATGAAAAATCTGCAAAAAATTGACCCGTCACGCCCGTGACATGTTGGTCACGCCCGTGACCTGGGCGTGACACGTCAAAAACCAAGAAATCTGCAATTTTCGGGAAGAATAGCCTGACACGCCCGGGGTCACGCCCGTGTCACCCGACACGGGGCGTGACCCAAGCCCGTGTTCACTCCACTCGACGATTTCATCTCGACGATCGTCGAGTGTCGACACTAGCAGTCACGCCTAGAGTCTCGCCCGTGACCTGGGGCGTGACCCAATTTCAGCTCAACGATTTTGACTCGACACTTTCCGCTCGACATTTGTCGAGTGTCGACCCCAACTGTCACGCCCATAGTCACGCCCGTGACATGGGGCATGACCTTTCCTGCTAGCCCGACAAGACCTGCCCGAAGACTTTCGGCGCGCACCGCGCCCAGATCCACCTGCCTGTCACGCCCCCTGTCACGCCCGTGACCAAGGGCGTGACCACTGCGAGACCGACACGTGTCCAGCCAAAGTCAACTTTCCCGTCAAATCGCCGGCCGCCTTCTCAAATAGTACTGTCACGCCCCCTGTCACGCCCGTGACCAAGGGCGTGACCCATGTAAATTTTTTCTATAAATTCAGAGGTTCTGCTCTTAATTCCTGTTCCTTTTTTTTGAACCATTTTGTATAGGAGTTATGCTGCTCGGATGAGTCCAAATGCTATGTAAGGGATATTTCTCCCCCTCTCCTTTATTTTCTTAACTTTGTAATCTTCGTTTTTAGCTTAATAAAATTGTAGTTTTTCTCTCTTTTATGGATTTGGACTTCAACTATGTGGCTACTCTTATGCAATCTTATTTCTTTCCTTGTCTTAGTTTTTTTTCGTTCTTCTTTATATGTGTGTGTGTGTGTGTATGAGTATAACTCTATAGTTTTATGTTCTTAGTTTTGTTAACTTAGAATTGTTATAGCTTTATTTGCATTCCTATAGATCCGTAAAAATGTTTTCAAAGTGATTTTAATTTTTTCTAACTTAGATTTTTGTGTTTTGATTGTAAAACTTTTTCGTTCTTTTCGCTTTATTCTAACTTTTTTAGCACTTTTACGGAGTTATAGGAATGATAACATAATCGTTTTAATTTTTCTAGCATTTTCGTTTTTGCATTTATTTTCAAATCTTTTTCCTTATTTAATTTTTTCGTTCTCTTTTTAATCATTTCTACCGCATTTTAGCGGTAGAAATGTATTCGTTTTTATTTTTCGATCACTTGCATTTTCATTTTTATTTGCAAAACTTTCTTCCCGTTTAATTTTTTTTTTTATGCATTTCTACCGCATTTTAGCGGTAGAAATGCAGTTGTTTTAATTTTTCGTTAACTTAGTTTTTTGCAATTTTTTATGTATGCGCATTTATTTCCGCCTACTCGTTAAGAGTTAAATGGCGCTTGCTTATTTTACTTTCTGTAGAGTGCGTGAGTTTGTAATTTTCCTTTTTTCCGCCTACTCACTTGAGTTTAATGGCTGGATTTTATTCCTGAAGAGTGTGTGTGTTTTCATTTATGTCGAGAGAGAGTGTGCGTGCGTTGCATTTATTTTGTCCTACTCGGTTGAGTAGGACCCGCATTTATTTTCTCGTACTCATTTGAGTAGGACTTGCGTGTGTGCGTTTTACTGCTTTCTTTCTCCCGCCCACGCGTTTGCGCCGGGACTCGCACTTTACAGCTTTCTTCAGTCCTACTCGTTTGGGTAGGACTCGCAATTTACTGCTTTCTTCAGTCCTACTCGTTTGAGTAGGACTTGCAATTTTCAGCTTTCCTTTACTGCTTTCATTTTACTGCTTTCATTCACTGCTTTCTTTTTCTGCTTTCTTTTCTGCTTTTCCCGCAAGCCGTTCCCATTCCGATGAGTGGCTAACAGTTCTTAGCCCTCGGCATCGAAGAGCATTGGGACAGATAAAATAGCTTAAAATAATTAAAGGTCTAATTTTTCTAATTAATTAAAAGTACTTAAGGTTTGCCCGGGGTTAACGACGCGTAGGACCACATATCGATGTGTGGGCCCTATTTCCGTTTTTCATACGCTCGCCGAGAGGCCGTGCGTATGGACAGATCACCCCTTGGCAAAGAGAGTTCCGCACTAACCCTCGAGAGAGGAGGCGCGCCAACTCTACCGGATTGGGTTCCCCACCCAATAGCGGGGTTCTTAGCGTAATGCGGGCGTTAAGAGGAATCCTTCGTCGGACTAACGTTCGGTCGAATAGTCTTAGCGTTTAGGTGAGCGATAGTCCTAGAGATAGGTGAGCTCATTTTAGTGGAACCTCCACGGCCAAGTCTCCGCCTTAATTAATTAGAAATTTAGGAGCTCTTTTTATTTAAAGTCTATTTTAGTTCATTTGTTTTTTTTCGGTGCCATCGAGCTAAGCTCTTCATCGGCACCACCTTCAAGCTTTCTTTTTATGCTTTCTTTTTATTTTCTATCATTTTTATTTTATATAAAAATATCCCGACAAGATAATTATCGGTAAAATAATAGTCCCCTCCAGGGAAGAGTAGAAATAATCGAACCGGACCCGAGAACAATACGACCTCGATATTCCACCCGGAATATCCTGTACTACTCACGATAGGTGCACTTGCCTCCTTTCGTTAAAACTCGATCACAACCTTTTTTATATCCAAAATAAATAAATAAATACGCGCGCCCCGTTTTCTTAATTAAAATCACTTCGCCCTTTTTCTCAAATAAAACCGCCGGGTCGCCGCGTGACCGTAAATAATTTTGGAGTTTTAACCATCAATTACTTTTCTTGTTCATTCTTTTTACCTTCATTTTGTCTTATATACTATAGAACTGCTAGATTAGTTCCGCCGCCACATGCTTACATTTGCTATTCTCCACATTCATGTCCTCTCCTTTCCTTCGCCCTGCTCGGTGCCTAAGAGCCATGGAGGAAGGGGCGGGGGATGATAGGACTTAGTCTTTTAAACTAACGGTTTTCGAACCACATCATTTTAGGGGACCGTGGAGCCCAGCATGGAGGAACAGCCATGGAGGTCGGCACGCTTGGAGATGGTGACAGTCTAGTACCGGAGTTCAGACAACAGGGACTGTGAGTCTTGATCGCTAGTAGTTATATTTGTTTTGCTTCCACGATGAGAGATATGTAGTGAGGTCTTGATGTACTGGGCATGAGCCCAAGATTCAGTACTTTTATTATTATTTCTGTGGACACTCCCTTCGTGGAGATTATTTACTATATATGATTTCTGTGGACTTGCCTTTTATTTCGTTACTACAGTTGTGATCGAATTTGGCCGGCAAGATCGGCGTTTTGTAGTGGTGACCTTCCCGGGTGTGAAGGTGTCACCGCAAAGCGGCAGTTCTGGGCCTAAGAACCTGGTGTTTTAAAAAGAAAGGGTTTTACAAGAGGTATCATAACATACATCGATCGAAAAGTAGCAGTCCATAACCCCTGGGTCACCCCTGCACGAGTTTAGTTTGGGGACAAACTAAGCAGCGGAAGCTGTGGTGTGCCCATATGGGGGATCACACGTAAATTGTCCACTTTTAATTAAGTTTGAGTCGATTACTTACAAATGGTTTTGTTACGCAGCCCCCAACATAGCATACACCGCAGGGGGGAGTCCAGCAGACTCTGAATGTTGCACCACCTCCCCCGGTCCCCACTCTATTCCTACAGTCAGAGCTGGGGAAGACTCTGATAGCTATCCTGGAGGCTTTCATGGCACAACAGGTTCCGACTTCATAGCCAAACCTGGGGGCCAACTGGCTGAGTATATTCCGAGGAATTTCTCCCCCATCCTATTTGGGGACATAGTTAGCCATTCAGACGGAGGAGTGGCTGGACATCATGTATGAGATGCTGACTGAGATCCGGTGCCCGTGGGAGGAGAGGTTGCCCTTGGTTGTCTCTTGCTTGGAGTCCCATGCCAATATATGGTGGAAGACATCGCTGGACATGACGTTTGTTGACAAAGAGGTTACAGAGATTGCTTGGGGGGGTTCAGGGCCACACTGTTGGAGCATTTTGTTCTGCAGTCGGCCAGAGACGAGCTGGAAGATAGATTTCTACAGTTGAGACTGGGTAGCAAGACAGTGGTGGAGTATCATCGGGAGTTCAACCACCTAGCCCGGTTTGCGGATTCTTATTAGTTGGATAAGACATGTTACACTAAGAGGTTCTATAAGGGCCTGCGATAGGATCTGAGGGAGGCTCCGTTGTTCGTGTCCGACGGACCTATTCCTCGGATATTTGAGATGGCGAAAAGGATCAAGGAAGATTGGCATACTACTCGAGGCCGGAAGCGGCCACTGAGGATCAGGGCTGAGGAGTCAGAAATGATCTGTGATGGGGCCGCATCACATATGGGAGTAGAGCAGAAGACCAGCCATGTTAGGAGATGAGACAAGAGCAGAGGGAACCAGTAGTGGTGGCCCCTCAGCCTCTCCAGATGCTGGAGGTGCAAAGACCCAGGGGTATGGCATATCCCCCGCCAAAATGCTTCACCTGTCATCAGGTGGGGCATATCTGGAGGAACTGCCCCATGAGGGGGGCACCACCTCCAGCACCATCGGTTGGCCCACCAGCTCACTATTTTGGAGGCCGAGGACATGGCCGAGGACGTGGAAACTAGGGCAGAGGCCGCAGGTAGGAGAGGGAGCAATTGTAGGCACTGGATCTGACTCAACAACGGAATCCGGAGCAAGTGATCACAGGTACGCCAGTTAATTTTAAGTTTTCTCCATCCTAGATAATTAGAGTTATGGATATAGAACTGATAAACTATGAAAAAAAACCATAATTAGATTTCTATGACTTTAAACTACCCCAGACATAGTCTTCATCAGCGGAAGGCCCACCTATACACTGTTCGATACGGGTGCTTTGCACTCGTTCGTATCAGAAGCCTTCGTGGAAGGACTAGAAGGCGTGGAGCGATTCACAAGCCTGATGATGAGGATACGGCTACCAGACGGATCAGAGTTATTCACCACCTCCCACTGCAATATGGAGGCGGAGATCGACGGAAAGACATTTGAAGCACCAGCGACCATCCTTAAGGTGCCAGTCTTTGATTTGATCCTGGGCATGACATGTTTGCATTGGAACCATGCTCAGATTGACTGCCTATCAAAGAGGATCACCGTGAGGCATGAGGATTCCTACATCGTCATCGAAGGTATTATAATAATTCCCCCTCTCTTGCTGTCATCCGTGCAGACCCTCAAGGCCCACTTACAGGGGGAGGAATTCTATGAAGTGCTGTTTGAAATGGCCGGGGCCAAGAATTACATCTCGGATATTCCGGTTCTGCGAGATTTTGCTGACGTATTCCCAGAGAAGCTGCCAGGGCTACCGCAGCACCGGGAGCAGGATTTTCGGATAAAGCCGGTACCAGTGGCTAAGCCGGCATATAGATCCGGTTACTGGATGGCCCCGGAGGAGTTGACAGAGTTTTGAAGTCAGCTGTAGGACTAGTGGAAGCCAGATTTGTCCGGCCAAGCTCTTCACCATGGGGAGCCCCGGTGTTGTTCGTCAAGAAGAAGGACGTGACACTTAGATTGTGCATCGATTACCGAGCACTGAATCGACTGACAGTCTGGAATACCTATCCATTACCAAGGGTAGATGAGCTGTTTGATCAGCTGGAGGGGGCACATTTATTTTCAAAATTGGATTTGAGGTCGGGCTACTACCAGCTGCGGATCCAAGAGGAGTACATACCAAAGACTGCCTTCAGTAGCAGATATGGGTTGTTCGAGTTTACCGTGAGGCCCTTCGGGCTCATGAATGCACCGTCGGCGTTCATGAGCCTCATGAATCGAGTGTTCGAGGCATATTTGGATGTGTTCGTCATCATGTTTATTGATGACATCCTCATCTACTCAAGGACAGAGTAGGAGCACACTCGACATTGACATTGACCCTAGAGATACTGTGGGAGCACCAGCTTTATGCGAAGTTCTGCAAATGCCAGTTCTAGTTGAGGGAGGTGGCCTTCCTAGGCCATATCATCAGTGGTGCTGGGTTGGCAGTGGACTCGGCCAAGATTCAGGCAGTTAGGGATTGGCCGCAGCTGAAGTCGGCCACATACGTGCGGAGTTTTCTAGGACTTGTCGGTTATTACCGAAAGTTTGTGGAGGGATTTTCTCGTATTTCCCTTCGACTCACATCCCTGACGAGCAAGGATGTGCCCTTTGTCTGGACCCCGCAGTGTGAGGTGGATTTTCAGGGGCTGAAGGATCGACTCACCTCTGTTCCTATACTTGCCCTCCCTTCGGGGAAAGAAGGATTCCAGGTCTACACCGACGCTTCTTAACAGGGCATGGGTGCAATACTGATATAGAATGGTAATGTGATAGCTTACGCCTCACGATAGCTGAAGAAACATGAGCAGAACTACCATGTTTATGACTTAGAGATGGGAGCAGTCATATTTGCTATGAAAGTCTGGCGACACTATCTGTACGGTGTCCACTGCGACATATACTGTGACCACAAAAATTTCAGGTATGTGGACACGCAGAAGGAGCTGAATATCAAGCAGAGATGATGGGTGGAGTTCCTAGCATATTACCAGTACGAGATGCACTACCACCCAGTGATGGCGAACATGGTGGCAGATGCACTCAGCCGGAAGGCCACCATCTCTGGAGCAGGGCCGCAGCTGATGGCCTTGGAGTTTGTCCAGATGTTGGACAAGATGCAGATATCCCCGGTTTTCGAGGATCACCCAGAGCTGTACTGGGAGTATCTATCGTCGTTGGTTGCCACAGATGACATTCAAGACTGAGTCAGAGATGGGCAAAGGCGGGATGACAAACTAGAGCCGATATTTGGGGCATTGGAAGCAGGCACTACTAGAGATTACACAATGAGGGATGGCCTAGTGTGCTTCAGAGGATGGGTTTACATACCAGAGGGAGGCCAGGTCCGGGAGGATATCATGATGGAGGCTCACTACATGTGGTTATTCGGTACACCCGAGAAGTACAATGATGATTGCGGATCTGAAGAAGACCATGTATAGGCCAGGCATAAATAAGGATATCACCTAATTCGTGACCCACTACGAGGCATGCCAGCTGGTGAAGGCAGATTGCAGAACCCCTGCAAGATTGTTGCAGCCACTCACTGTGCCGGAGTGGAAGTTCGATGATATCGTAATGGACTTCATACATGGGCTTCCCCGATCACTGATGCGGATAAATCAGCAAGCACACCAGTCGCACAAGTAATAAAGTTTGGGAATAAATCCCCGAGTGTCGGTCTCTTGAGGAATGCAATTAGCTTAGAGCGGCAACAGTTCAGAAAATATTGTTATGAGGGTTATACCTAGAAAAAGAGCAAAAAGGGGACTTGAGAGATTATGGTTGTTTGATCTAATAAACTAGGAAAAGCTATGCGGGTCGAAGGCACCGCTTCGCAAGGTGAAGTGGGTGTTTCGGCCGCGATGAGGAACTTCGGTTGGGCGAGTGGACGGAAAGCTAATGGATAGAAGTGTTCTTGTGTGGGGTGCAATCGGGTATGACACGGGTATGGAGTGGATATGGAGTGAGTGGGCGCATTCACAGACACTACTCACAAGCATAAGAAAAATACTAACATCCCATTAGATATAGAATAAAACTTGATGTTCATTACAATGTTAAACCATTCCATACTATAGAGGAAGGGGAAGAGGAGTAAACCAAAAGGGAGTGAAGATCCACCGTAGGTCGTGGCCAGAGTAGCGAGTTCTCAATCCGCTTCCGGGCTCAATCCAAGGAGGCTTCCGGTACCAACGAGCTGTCACCTCGAAGGCCTTGAAGTCCATTCTCTAGGTTATCTTCTTCACCAACTCCGGTGGAAATCTTGGAGTTGAAGTCGTTAATGGCCGAGGGCTTCGCCAGAGAGTTTGAAAAGCTTCGGAGTAGCTGGCTATGGACTCCCGACGAAGGTGGAGGTGATGGAGCAGCTGGAGAAGTAAAATGGCGATTCCCGCGCACTCCCCGATCGCAGCAAATGACAGGCGTTGACCTAAATCGCGGAGCAGGGCCTTAAATATGGAGGCAGCAAAAGCAGTGTGCACGATCAGTGGCGCACGACCAGTGGTCGTGCGCACTGTTGGTCGATGATCGTGCGCCATTTCCAAATAGACCTACAACCTGGATAAGAAGCATTAGCATATATGCGCACGATCAGTGGCGCACGACCAGTGATCGTGCGCACTTAATCCACTGATCGTGCGATTACCCGGCCAGAATTAGGAAAATGAGAATGTAATGCGCACGATCGGTGGCGCACGACCAGTGGTCGTGCGCAATAAGTCCAGTGGTCATGCGCAGTATTCCTGCATCGTCGGGGTCTCCCGAGCTGTTCCGGAGCACGCACAGGAACCCTGCACTAACAAAAGAGGCAGATAGGCCACCAAATGTGCACACCACATTCCCGAGACAGGGCTAAAGAATAAAAAAACACAGAAACACAAAAAGTACACAGAAACGGGCCTATAGTGCACTTAATCGTGAAATAAGCATGTAAGCAAATATAAGCAATAATGGCTCTCAAGTGTAGTGCTAAGACGATAAAACTGGCCCAAATGAGTCCAAAAATCAGTGTAAAATGTGGACTCATCACACCCCCAGACTTAACCATTTGCACGTCCCGAGCAAACCATCACTCCGTGGACTAGAAAATAGCTAACTGGCTTAGAAATTTCAAAAAGAAGTAAGAAGAGAAATCAAATACATCAGGGGCATAGAAGATATAATAGAAAAACTTTTTAATTATACGACGTAGTTTAAAATATTCGACAGATGTAAATAAATATTGTAATTGCTCAAAATTAGAATGCTGGAGAATCTTGCGATCATGTGTAGGTAGAAAGTAGGCAGGCCAATAAGGTGAGCATTGCCAAAGTTTGGGACTCAGGATCACCTCCATAGGAATCCACCAATGTTAGGGACCATACGCTTGCAAGTTCACACTCTCTCCACGGTGCGGGTTAGACTCAAGCGTGAATCAGTAGGATGCGTAGGAGAAAATGGGGCTTAGGCGAAGGCTTGGTAGTCAATGATAAACATGAAGGCTACACGCAACCAAAGCGAGCGAATAAAAACCTAAACCAATACAGCCACTTAGAAATGAATGGGTAACACACCCCCAGACTAAGCTTGAAAACCGGGCGTGTACACGACCTAACCCGACCATAATCAAAAAAATAGGATGGGGATAGAATTCGCAAAGCAATTCTTTCAGATGTTTTTCTCTTTTTTTTTTCTTTTTCGCTTAGCTGCTTTTTTATTTCTTTTCTGCGGTGCAATCCCCAAACGTAGCAATCAACACGTGAAAGAATCCAGCACCACCTTAAACGATGTCCACATATCACAACCTTGGCAAAATAATAAATACAAATAAGCTCAAGCATTTGATTGCGATGGTGGGATTAGCTTCAGGCCTTGGTGAATGTGAGTGGAGCTGGATCAAAGAAGGGGTAGGCACAAATTTGGCATGCAACGGTTAACGGGTAGGAAAGGCTAAACAAGGCTCAAACTAGCCAAAATGAGGGCCTACGTCATGCTCACGCTTGACTAACCGTGCACCAATGCTTCGAGAGTAGATTAGGGCAAGTTCTTAGCCACCGAGAAAGATGATCCTTCCTCCCGACTCGAGTAATACGAGTCTAGTGGCGGCTACACACATTCCTACATTATCGTTCGATTACTCTAGATTCAGATTTTGAGTAGTACAAACAATAATTACGTCTGCAGAAAAATATAAATCTTCGAGCATAAAGAAAAATTAATTCTATCCTAGTTCTACACAAACCATGAGTACTCGATTAGGAGCACTGCATGAGTTTCGAACTACTCAATCCTGGAATCCTAAGCCAGCACCACTATTTGAAAGCTTACACAAAAACAAACATTTGACTCGAGCTGTGCGCATGGATAAGAGCGCACTCGTGTGGGTGAGTCAGTGTGTGCAACAGAGATCAAGAATTAATTAAACAAGAAATTGGTATGCAACAGAATGTGTGGTGTAGTGACCACAAGCATGCTCTCCCCCCAGACTTAAAGTCGAAAACTGGTAAAAATAAGCATTCCAAATATGATAAATAGCTAGGGTCGGAAGTACATATACTTAAAATTGAGCATACCAGTCGTGCAATGAGATGTCCAAGTGCGCCAAGTTGCCGCGCCTCAAAAATTCCTGCACCTACCACTGAAGTATGCACTCCAAACAAAATATGGACACAGAAATATATGAGTATATAAAAAGAACTCAAAACACATCATAGGACCAAACGGTCCAACTTGGGTTGTCTCCCGAAAGCCCTTTTGTTTACCGTCCTTAAGGTGGACCAAATACATGTATTAGAAGTTCAAATAGAGAGTTCTTGGCTGTAGAAAAAGGAAACAAAATTAAAACTAGAGCAACCAGCGTTCAAAAAGTAGTGAGAAAGAGGAGGGAAAGTGGAATGATGGTGGTGCAATCAGCTATAAGCAGATTTATGATAAGTCTCTCCGGTGGGATGCGAGAGGACAACAGATTGTATTTTTGCATTGGGGGTAGGCATTGTCCCTTGACTTCGATTGCACTCTTTCTTGTGCCGGAAGGCGGCGTAGCGCGCTTCGCATAAATGCTTTGCCTCTTTCAGTTTCTCCACAGTGAGAGACTTCCAATGGAGGTAGGCTGTGGGGTTTCCTGGTGTCGTGGTTTGTGGCGTCCTGTCCGGCACCGTGACGGCAACCGGATCTGCCCAAGCTACAGAGCGCTTAACAGAGTTATACAAATTAGTGTCTAGGGATTTCTCCTGAAGAAAACTTGGGTCGCCATGCTCAACAACATAGTTGGCTGGAAGTAGAAAAGCAGCCGTGGCTTTGGTAAACTTGATCTCTTCTTTGACCAGTAGCACTTGATTCTCATATACCTCCTAAGAGAGTCCTGTCTTTGGCTTCTCTTCCAAATGCGCTTCCAATGTTGGGAGACCTGAATCTATCTTGGTATCTGTGACACTCAGAGAATTGTTATTTTGGATGGGAGAGGAATGTATGGATGTGTTATCGATGGGGGAATCTTCGGTTGGCCCAGTGACATGGCCTTTGGAAAAGTCGAGGGATGCGTCACTGGCTGTCAGGAATGGGACTCCTAATATAGGAATAGAGTTATTTTCCTTTGGTCCCAAAACCTGGAAGTCAGTGGTGATACTTTTGCCGTTAACCTCGATTTCAACTTCCCGAACACCTCCCACAGTGTCAACCAAATTGTCATTCGCTAAGATAAGCGATTTCCGATTTTTAATGTCGACTTGTAGGTGCATCTTCGCAACATCTTGCAAAGTGAGGATGTTGCTGGATGCCCCGGAAACGCATAATGCTGGGGTTTCGATGTTATTTATTTTACAATTGATGACGAGTTCGTTGCGGTTTCCGAAATTTTCCTCCCCGAGGCATTTACCTTGTTCATGGGGGTTCTTTTCGGTGTTACTAGGTAAGGTGCCTTGGGTGCGCTCGGAAACCACTTGGGCCAATTGGCCCAAATGTGCCTCCAGTTTGTGCATCGAGGCGGCCTGATTTGTCATGTTGGTTTGGGAAATTTCAACGAATTTCTTGAACATCTCTTCCAAAGAACTTTTGTTTACGACGGGGGGCTCTTGGGAATAATTCGGTTGAGGCGGCTGCGATTGGCTTCCAGAGTCATACGCATCGTTTTGATGCTGCCCCGGTTGCCATCTTTGGCCAGATGCGTTAGGATTCCAAGAAAAGTTGGGGTGGTTTCTCACCCCCGGGTTGTATGTATTCCCGTAAGGCACTCCCCTATTTTGATTGGCTACAAAATTAACTGACTCATTAATAAACGAAGATTCGTCTGGTACCTCAACTCCTAAGCATTCGAAGCTGTGGTGGTCGGTGCTTCCGCACCCTTGGCATGAGATTGCCATCACTCGGGCGGCAGGAGCAGGCTTGGGGATATCCACGACAAATACTCCACTTGTGCTTCGTGGGATGTTTCTTCCAGTGGTCCAGTAAGCGTTGTGGGTGGCGGTGTCTTGTAAGACTCTCAGAGCATCATCTGGAGCAAGATTCATGATGGTTCCTCCAGAGGCGGCATCGATCATGACTCGGTGGTGGGGATCAATAGCGAAGTAGAAACTTTCGACGAGGTTCCACGTTTGGATTCCATGATTAGGGCACTTCCTCAACAGCTCATTGAAACGCTCCCAAACATCGACTAAACTTTCTTGATCGGCTTGTCGGAAGTTGGCTATTGCGTGCCTCATGCTCACGATCCGATCCACCGGATGGAACATAGCTAGGAATTTTGTGGTCAAAGCCTCCCTGGTGGTGGCTATTCCAGGTGGGAGGGAGTGAAGCCATGTCTTGGCTTTGTCCCTTAATGAAAAAGGGAAGAGACGGAGCTTGACTGTTTCGTCTGGGATTCCAGCGTAGCGGAACGTGGCGCAGATTTCGGAGAATTCTGTAAGGTGAAGATGAGCATCTTCAGTGGCCATTCCGGAGAACTGAGCGTTGTTCCGAATGATATTTAGAATAGCAGGTTTAATCTCGAACTGTGGGTTGGTGATAGCAGGTCCGAAACCGGGGTATATGCTCCCGATAGTAGGTGTAGTATAATCCCTCATGGTGCGGACCTGGGGAGGGTTTACTTCATTTTCGTCGCCATTTCTGTCGCCATGAGGTATCCTTCCAACTCGATTGCCTGTATCAATATTCAGTTGGTCTCCCATTGGGGCTAAAGTGATGGCTGCGGCGCGTCTTCGCGCTAGGATGGTACGTTCGATCTCCGGGTCGTAGGAGACAAAATCTCTTGTAGCTCGGCCCGACATTCACTGCGGCAAACACAATCGAAGGAAACAGCAGTAAAAAAACTCTAACTCTTATAACAATATTTTCAGTCATCCTGATGATGGCGACGGCCACCACGACGGCCAATTGGGTGATGAAGACGACGACCATGGCGGTGTTACCTTGACAGAAGATGACGACGATGATCCACCATCAAGAGACTTGCGGCGCCGTAGCGGGCACGACTACAATCTTCGCCAATGCAACAAAAATAAGCTTTGAATTTATTTTATTATTTGGTCTGCCTTTATCTGGATATATGTGGTATTTGACACTATGTTATTTTGTCATTTCATTTACTGCAACATTTTTATTTTGAGCTGCTAATAGCCACATGGTTGTAAGCCTTATATAAGGCCAAATTATCATTTGTTATGGAGACAATTATTGAAATCAAAAAGAGCTTTGCTTGCCTAACACTAATCTCCTCTCCTCCTCATCTTAGCCGCCGCCCCCTTCAAGGCTTCCCTTCTAGGTTTCCGGCCGCCCCTCTCTCCATCCCTCTCGGCCGCCCCCTTTCTACTCCCCTCTCCCTCTAGCAACCCATCATCCCCGTCTCTCTTCCTTCCATCCACCAAGCCATATTCAACCTCTTAACAATTTCGGCCACCGTGGAGGAGGAAGATCTCGTGCAAGGAAGAATCAAGGTTGGGGTAATCAACCACGGCGAGAAGCGAAGGAGGCGAACAAGATCTTCATCCGTGGCGCGTTTCCCGTGGATTCCAAAAGGGAAGAGCGATCGTTCTCTGTGTATCCAACATCTCGGATCTACGTTTCCGAGTGGGGTAACGAAATTCCTACCTAAGAGATTCACTTCTATGATTAATTCTTGTGGTGGACGAATTTTGCGTGATTTCTCGAATTGCTAAATTTTCGCGGTGTTCCTAAAAATAGATCTGAGATTTTCAGTTGGTTTTCCGAAAAGATCTCGCGAGAGGATTGGCGCTCCTCACTTTTGTTTTGTTGGGATAGGTTCTACCATTTTTTCGAATCATGAATTTTTTCTGGTGGATCTATTTTGGTACAACTCCAAAGCTCGATCGGAATTAATATTATTCCATTTAGCCGGAAAGGATTTTGGCATATAGCCATTCTCCGTTCCACTTGCAGATCGGCTATCCGTATGTTAGCACGAACGATAAAAAAACAATCATTGTGATCGCTGCGTTGCGTTTGTGTGCCGGTTAGGGAGCGTTAACGTTGCCAAGGTCGTAGTCACGCCGTCCGTGTAGGATCCCAAAGGCCTTGCCTACATCAATTTGGTATCAAAGCGAGGTTATGTTGATTTCTCAATCGACACCGTCCTTACGCTCGCCTTTCATAGGACGTCGACCCACACTTGGTCATGCACGTTTCGTAATCACCAAATTTGAATTTCTCTATTTGGTCTGCATATAACAAAAAAAAAATTTTGCGAAAAAAAGAAGTATAAAAAATCTGAATTTTCTACCTATTTTTCTAAGCATATAAGTCAAAAAAATATTTTGTTCTCCAACTCATTAGGCATATAAAAATCCTGATTTATAAAACTCTTGTTCAAACAGTCTTGTGTCTGGGTGAGACACCATGTATCACTGTCGTTCATGCGCACGAGACTTGGCACGGAGTATCCTCCATCCACCTCCCACATGGCCGACAACCATGATGATGAGCATGCTCCCGCAATAATCGCGGCGCTTAGGGAAGAGTTTAACACCAGGTTCGATGCACTCACTCAGTTAATACAAGGGTTGGCTGTAAATGAGGCGGCACCTCGAAATCCCGGCTTTGGGATAAATCGACCGGGGCAGCCACCCCAGCCCGCCAACCAACGAGAAGAGCGACAAAATCACCCACGTGATCAGGATTATGAGTACGCACTCGAGCCCCTTATGAGTTCGACCAAACTAGGGCCGTTAAAATGGAATCACCCTCCTACGACGGCATTGGTGAACCCCAAGTATTTCTAAACTGGATCATGGATATTGAGTGCTACTTTGAGTGGCACAATCTGACGGATGTTGAGAAGGTGCGGGTAGCACGAATGAAACTTCAGGGTAGAGCCAAAACGTTCTGGTTGAACGAAGAGAGGCGTCTAGGCACCGTGAATGGCGCACCCCCAATTGGGTGGGCCGCCATGAAGGCACTCCTGCATGACCAATATTTCCCGGCATATCACCGAACCCAAATGTTCGACGAGCTAACCACCCTTCGCCAGGGGGGCCAATCGGTAGCGGAGTACATGGGACGACTCAAGGATATGATGGTGCGTTGTGATATTCAAGAAATGCCCGAGGTCACACTATCTCGTTTCCGTAAGGGACTTAACACGGACATCCAAGGCAAGCTTTTGCGTTATGGTCACACGGACCTTAACACAACATTCAATGTAGCTCTAGATATAGAAAAGCACAATACCAACAAGTCTAAGGGCCGGGCATTCCAGAAAGGAAAATTCATCTTAGGACCCCCACCTTCGTCATCCATGCGAGACAAAGGAAAGTTCCGATCGACTGACTCAAGTTCCATAGTAATTACCGCTAGGAACAATAAAAATCCCAATGGTGAGAGAGTCCCAATAGGACGAATTAATAAGACTAACGCTACCTGTTATTCGTGTGGAATTCAAGGACACTACGCTAGTGAGTGTCCCACTGAGAGTAAACCACTTGCACTATTAGATACCACGTCTGACCCCGCCGAGATCGTTTATGAAGCCGGTACTGAGTCTGACGCCGAGCCGAGTGATATTGACGACGACTCGTTTATGATGGTTATGAGATGTATTCTGAATACACCGCGAGCGACGGACGATTACAATCGGATGAATATCTTCTCGGTAAATTTTAAGAACGGTGACAAGTGGTGTAAGTTAATAATCAATAGCAGTAGTTGTATGAACGTCGTTTCAGAGAATGCCATCACTCGAATGCACTTAGTCTGTAACGCCCCGAAACTCAAAGGAGCAAAGGGGGACGTTTTGGGCCAGTTTTGGTTTCTGGCTGAAGGTACACGGCCTGGGACACGGGCGTGTCCCAGGGCGTGTCAAGCGTGTGTCGACACTTAGCCGCGAAGTCGTCGAGTTATTCTCGACGATTCGTCGAGAATGGGCACACGGCCTGCGACACGGGCGTGTCGCAGGGCGTGTCGACCCGTGTCGACAATTAGCCGTGAAATCGTCGAGTTATTCTCGACGATTCGTCGAGAATGGGCACACGGCCCGCGACACGGGCGTGTCGCCGGGCGTGTCGACCCGTGTCGACGATCGTCAAGGTGAAAGCGTCGAGATTCACTCGACGATCGTCGAGACAAGGCACACGGCCTAGGACACGGGCGTGTCCAAAGCCGTGTCATCGAGTCGTCGATCTCCACTCGACGAAATGTCCCGTGTACACGGCCTGGGGGCCCAGGCGTGTCAAGGTGACACGGGCAAGGACACGGGCGTGTCCTAGAACCCGTGCAGTGCTCGGGTTGGAAACGGGGAAAAATCATGGGGTACACGGCCGGATACACGGCTGTGTCATCTGGAACACGGGCGTGTCAGCTCGAACACGAGCGTGTTCGATACCCGTGTGCGTGTTCAGGAGATTCGATTTTGACGGCGAATGCGGCACACGACCCTGGACACGGGCGTGTGCCAGGCCGTGTTCGGTCCAGATTGGGCATTTCAGCCCCGAATCAAAGCCGCTCGTTTTCTTAGGTTGAGATCCGACGGCTGGGGATGGTTCCTGAGAGGATATACACGGGTTTGACTTAAGAAAAATCCATTCTTTCTTCACTTTTCATCTCTCCAAACCCTTGGAGAAAGAGGAGAGCCCTTGGAGGAAGAAGAGCTAGATCCGCCATTGGAGGAGCTTCAGAGCTCCGAATCGCAAGCCGACTCCGGATCCACGGAGGCAACGCGAGTGCGGTGATTTCTATCCGATTACTTTTCGATGGCGCCTAAAGAGGAACTCAAGGGTAACGATCCTCAACTTGAGCACTAATAGCTCTCTTTCTTAGCATAGGAAGCCCGCTCTCGCGAGTTTGCGGAGAGTTGGAGGCGTTCCTTCGGGTAGATATGTAAAGTCCCCATTGTTTAGAGTCCGTATGCGAGAATGGACATAGGCATTTTGGTTGAAGCCTACCCGGACATGTTAGTCCGGATCGGTGATGTTGCATTGCATAAGGCCGGAGAAGACTCCGTGCTATTGGGTGTTTTTCGGGTTTTCTACGCGGTAGATTGCAGCAGGGAGCCTTGGGGACTAACCCAAAGGTGCACCCGGAAAACTGGGCGGATACGAGATCTTGCCAACTTGGTGGCCTGAGAGCCAACTTGAACATAACGAGGTTATGTGACTTGTGATGGAAATGGGACTTGGAAGAAGTTTGACCTGCGCATATGGTTTAAATTACCGTTGCGGGCGCATATGATTTAAATTACCGTTGCGTTGTGAGCACGGGTTAGATGGAACCGTACCCATTCTATGTCGTTCGGATTAGAGCCGTTGACATAGATGAGAGTCTTCGGCGGTCTATGGTTTTAATTACCGTGACCCATGCCGGGAAGACAAACTGCTCATTGTTTGGCCGTCCAAAGGGGATGGTGGTGAGTCGGCAGACTTAGACTGCGTTCACCGAGAATGTGCCCTGAGTGCACGGGGCGTGTGGCCGTTGAGCCTCCGCCTGTGATGTAATGGCTATATATATATAATGCTCGCTTGTGCTAATGAAATGCAGGGAAGGAGCATCGCCGCCCCGAGTTGGGGGCGGGATCGTTATAATTTGGTCAGCATTGCTGACCGTTGCCTTGTTTTGCCACCGTGCGGTGGTTTGTTGTTTGCAGGTGCAGCTGGACCAAGCGGTCAATAGCGGGCTAAAGCCCTTTTTGCGAAGCCGGCCCTCGAAGGCCCGAATGAAAATGTTTATTGCTTTATTCATGTATGACCGGCCTGCGAGCCGAGGTTTGTAAATCATGTAACAGACAAGTGAAACATTTTGTAAGGCCTTAAGGCTTGTTTTGAGTATTTTGTAATAACATTCCTATTTTCCTATTAGTGGACATTCATGCTTGTGCTGGGTTCTTGTTTTGCAACTCTTATAAACTGCTTCCGCTAGAATGCTCTGTGTAGGACGTTGAGATTGGTTGGATGGTTTCCATACGTAACCACCCGGTCTGTCTGTGGCATATGGCGTCGGGCCCTGGCCGAACCTACTGCTATATGCTATGCGACGGATAGGGGGTGTTACAATTTGGTATCAGAGGCCTGGTTTCGGTTGGACTTAAAGTGACTTCGTGGGCGAATTCTTTTTAAGGGGTGGTGAGCACATTGTGTGCGTCATCATTATAACAGTAAAAAAGAACCCATGAATGTCCACTTAGGAATGAAAATACTCGTGTTTGAGGAACCTGCGTGTTCCTATAATTGCTGTTTGCACTTTTTGTGGTCGCTTAACGGTGTTTTGTACCACTATAGGTGACCCGAAGTGGTGTTGGGCCGTCAGAACGCCGAGTTTCTGAGGCTAGTAGTGCACCGGATGTTGCTCCTGCAACACCTCTGTCGGCTGAAAATATACGATTGGTTGCTGAAGCGGTGTTGGTCGTGATCAATGCGCAGCCTGGAAGGCAAGCGCAGCAGCCCGCTCTTGTGATGGAGCAAGTACCTCTGCAAGAGGCTGAGCCGAGGAGGGTGGAGCAAGTGATTGTCGAACCAATAGTGCCAAGGAGGGCAACTGAGAGGCAGCTGAAGCATGTAATGAGCTTTAACCCTCCGCTATTCTCGGGGTTGGGAACCCTATCTCAGGCTGAAGACTGGCTCTCCAGGGTAAAGAGAGTCATGACAGCGACGGAGACGGAGGAGTGGCAAATGACCACCATCGCTACGTTCCTTTTGGACGGCGAAGCAAGGATGTGGTGGGAAGGATTGGAGCTGCACTTACTGAGAGGTAGGCAACTTGGTGATGTCTCGATAGAGGAGTTCTCGAGATTGTTCTTGGCTAGATACCTTCCTTCGACGCAGAAGATAGCATTGGAGAATGAGTTCCTGAAGTTGGTGCAGGGTGAGAGGAGCGTGGATGAATATCTCCACGAGTTTACGCGTTTGAGTCGTTATGCTAGCTCCACCATCATGGATGAGGAGCGCAAGACTAATCGCTTTTATGAAGGCTTGAGGGATGAGTTGAGACTTCTATTGTCAGGGCCAATGACGCAGGGTTTCTTAACCTTGGTCAATACTGCCCGGTCCTTGGAGAAGGACATGAAGAGCGTGCAAGCGAAGAAAGGCTTGGTTGAAAAGAAATCTGGGTTCAAAGTGCCGACAACTTCAAAGTCTGGCTATCAAAGATTCTTTAAGAAGCATAGGACTTCGGGTCCAGCTCCTTCTGGTGCTTCTGGGGCGACTACGAGTCGGACCCCGGGTGCGTGTTTTACTTGTGGCAAGACGGGGCATTTCGCCCGTGATTGTTGGAGCGGACGTCCTAAGTCCGAAAGGAAGCCGGGAGCTACTTATGAAGAGAAGGGCAAGGCGGTGGAGTCGACCGCATCCCACTATGCTCCGGCCCAACCAAGGGTCTACAATCTTGGCCAACAGGAGGCCATTAAACAAGCTGACGTGGTGACAGGTACGGTTTAATTTATAGCAAGTCAATTCCTTTATGTGCTTGTTATGTATATGTTACCTTACCACTACTTGTTTAGGATTCGTATTGATTTGTGAAAATCCGGCACGAGCACTCTTCGATACAGGAGCTTCACACTCCTTCTTGTCCGAAGGATTTATATCACGCATCGGAGTCCCTTCTTCGATGGCGAAGGATAAGTTGGATGTGTTGTTGCCCAATGGGTGTTCGATGCGAGCGGTTAGGATCTGCGATGTTAAGATTCGTATTGGGGAGCAGGAGTTCGACCTGCGGGCGTCTTTACTTCCGTTAGTGGAGTTCGACGTCATATTTGGCATGGACTGGCTCTCGGAGCAGCAGGCCCATATAGATTGCGGTAGCAAGGAAGTCAAGCTGGGAGCGAGTCGTGAGACGACTTTTACGGGCTTAAAGGGGTCGAGCAAGACGTTGATGTCTGCTCTTCAGGTGGTGAAGGCGGTTCGTGCCGGAGCAGAACTGTTCTTTACACTAGTGGAGGTTGCAAAGCCGAAGCCTGCTTTGGATTGTATTTCAGTGCTATCAGAATACCCTGATGTGTTCCCCGCAGATCTTCCTGGAGCCCCGCCTCAACGGGAGATAGATTTTACGATCGAGCT
The DNA here is from genome assembly GCA_039583875.1 of Platanthera guangdongensis. Classification (NCBI taxonomy): domain Eukaryota; kingdom Viridiplantae; phylum Streptophyta; class Magnoliopsida; order Asparagales; family Orchidaceae; genus Platanthera; species Platanthera guangdongensis. Next base: position 87,607,628 of record CM077160.1, read on the forward strand.
AGTGCCAGGTCCAAAGCCTGTGTCACGATCTCCGTATCGGCTAGCGCCTAAGGAAATGGCGGAGTTGAAAGTTCAACTGCAAGAGTTGTTGGAGCAAGGGTATGTGCGCCCGAGTTCTTCGCCTTGGAGTGCACCGGTCCTCTTTGTTAAGAAGAAGGACGGAAGCTTGAGGCTTTGTATTGATTATCGGGAGCTAAACAAGCTGACTGAGAAGAACAAGTACCCGATCCCTAGGATTGATGATCTCTTTGATCAGTTAGTCGGGTCGACGGTGTACTCGAAGTTGGATCTCAAGGCTGGGTACTATCAGCTGCGGATAAGGGAGAGTGATATCCCGAAGACAGCATTTAGTACGAGATACGGGCATTATGAGTTTACGGTCATGCCGTTTGGGCTGACTAATGCGCCGTCAGTGTTCATGGATTTGATGAACAGGACGTTCAGGGAGTACTTGGACCATTTCGTGATCGTCTTCATTGACGATATTTTGGTGTACTCGCAAAGTGAGGAAGATCACTTCAAGCATCTTCATTTGGTGTTGGAGACACTAAGGAGAAACCAGTTGTATGCCAAGTTCTCGAAGTGCGAGTTTTGGCTATCCTCAGTGGCGTTCCTCGGGCATATAGTGAGTGGAGAGGGTATTGCTGTGGATCCGGCGAAGATTGTTGTGATACGGGAGTGGCCTGAGCTTGCTACGGTAGCAGAAGTCCGGAGCTTTTTGGGGCTTGCCGGCTATTATAGGCGCTTCGTAGAGAACTTCTCGCGGATAGCGCTACATCTCACTACTTTGACGAGGAATGAGCATAAGTTCGTTTGGACGCCAGAGTGCGCGCGAGCTTTTGAGGAACTGAAGTGTCGGTTGACCACGGCGCCTGTGCTGAGTTCGCCATGTGGAACCGAAGGCTATGAGATATATAGCGATGCTTCGGGAAGCGGTTTGGGTTGCGTGCTACTGCAGCACGGAAGCGTGATAGCTTATGGCTCGAGGCAGCTAAAAGTGCACGAGAGGAATTATCCGGTCCATGACTTGGAGTTACCGGCCGTGATTTTTGCCTTGAAGCTGTGGAGACACTATTTGTACGGTGTGAAGATTGATATCTACACCGATCACAAGAGCCTAAAGTACCTGATTGATCAGAAGGATCTGAATATGCGGCAGCGTAGATGGATGGAGTTCTTAGGGGACTATACATTCAAGATCCACTACGTGCCTGGCAAAGGGAATGCGGTTGCGGACGCGTTGAGTCACCGAACCCCAGCTCAAGCCAATTGGCTATCGGTGCACGATGAGCGGTTGGTGCGGGAGTTGGAGGCTTTGGAGATTGTTTGTGTGGATAAGCAAACAAGTGCTGAAGCAGTTCTGAATTGGACCGAAGTGCAATATGACCTGGCTGATCGGATTCGGCAGGCTTTGGATATGGATGCTCATATGAAGCAGTTCATGATAGAGGCTCTGGATGGGTCAAATTCCCAATTCGTCGTGGAGGACGGGTTGCTGTGGAAAGACGGTCGTCTGTGCGTCCCAAGCGTGGGCAATTTACGGGTGTAGTTGTTGTACGAGGCACACCATACCAAGTACTCGATTCACCCGGGGAGCACGAAGATGTACCGCGACGTCAAGAAGCTATTTTGGTGGCCGGGTTTGAAAAAGGATGCGGGGCTATACGTAGCGAAGTGCCAAACCTGCGCCTTAGTAAAGGCGGAGTGCCAAAAGCCGGGAGGATTTCTTAAGTCCTTGCCTATTCCAGAGTGGAAATTTGACGACATCTCTATGGACTTTGTGCACGGTTTGCCAAGGTCGCAAAAGGGGAACGACGCCATTTGGGTGGTCGTGGATCGATTAACGAAGGTGTCGCATTTTATTCCGCATAGGAAGGACGATCCGGTGGAGAAGCTGGCAAAGCTTTATGTGGATAATATAGTACGGCTTCATGGTGTGCCCCGCAGCATCGTGAGTGACCGTGATGGGCGGTTCACGTCCAATGATTGGAGGCTGGTGCAGCAAATGTTGGGAACAAAGCTGAAGTTTAGCACAGCCTTCCATCCGCAAACGGATGGGCAGACCGAGAGGGTCAATAGAACCATGGAAGACATGCTTCGCATGTGTGTCTTGGACTTTGGAAAGCAATGGGAGGACCACCTTTATTTGGTGGAGTTCGCATACAACAACAGCTACCAAGCAAGTATTCAGATGGCGCCTTTCGAGGCCCTATATGGTAGAAGATGTCGCACGCCGTTGTCTTGGTTAGAAACGGGCGAGTCAAAGTTGTATAAGCGATCGGAAGTGGAGGATGCTACTTCTTTGGTGAGAACCATTCGGGAGAGGTTGCTCATCGCTCAGGACCGACAAGCAAAATACTATAATGCCAAGCACAGGAACGTGGAGTTCGCTGTGGGTGATTATGTGTACCTAAAGATCAAGCCGTTCAAGGGTGTCTCGCGGGTACGACGATTGAAAAAGCTAAGCCCGAGGTACCTTGGACCGTTCGAGGTTCTGGAGCGAGTAGGAGAAGCGGCCTATCGGCTGAAGCTTTCAGTGGAGCTAAGTGGTTTACACGATGTATTCCACATTTCGGTGCTTCGGAAGGCGGTGCAAGAGCCTACGCAAGTGATCGCGGTCGATCAAGTGTCGGTGGATAGTGGGCTAACGACAAAGGTCAGGCCCGTGCGGATTGAGGACTCGGAGGTCAAGCGACTGCGCAATAAAGAGATCAGGATGGTCAAAGTCCGGTGGGACAATTGCGGTCGTGAGGAGCTCTCTTGGGAGCGAGAGCAGACTATGCTTGACGAGTATCCGGAGTTGTTCCGCTCAGGTACAAATGTTGTTTTTGTATATCTTTCCTTTATATAATTTCGTTGGCGAAATTCTTTTAAGAGGGGGAGAGTTGTAACGCCCCGAAACTCAAAGGAGCAAAGGGGGACGTTTTGGGCCAGTTTTGGTTTCTGGCTGAAGGCACACGGCCTGGGACACGGGTGTGTCCCAGGGCGTGTCAAGCGTGTGTCGACACTTAGCCGCGAAGTCGTCGAGTTATTCTCGACGATTCGTCGAGAATGGGCACACGGCCTGCGACACGGGCGTGTCGCAGGGCGTGTCGACCCTTGTCGACACTTAGCCGTGAAATCGTCGAGTTATTCTCGACGATTCATCGAGAATGGGCACACGGCCCGCGACACGGGCGTGTCGCCGGGCGTGTCGACCCGTGTCGACGATCGTCAAGGTGAAAGCGTCGAGATTCACTCGACGATCGTCGAGACAAGGCACACGGCCTAGGACACGGGCCTGTCCAAGGCCGTGTCATCGAGTCGTCGATCTCCACTCGACGAAATGTCCCGTGTACACGGCCTGGGGGCCCAGGCGTGTCAAGGTGACACGGGCAAGGACACGGGCGTGTCCTAGAACCCGTGCAGTGCTCCGGTTGGAAACGGGGGAAAAATCATGGGGTACACGGCCGGATACACGGCCGTGTCATCTGGAACACGGGCGTGTCAGCTCGAACACGGGCGTGTTCGATACCCATGTGCGTGTTCAGGAGATTCGATTTTGACGGCGAATGCGGCACACGGCCCTGGACACGGGCGTGTGTCAGGCCGTGTTCGGTCCAGATTGGGCATTTCAGCCCCGAATCAAAGCCGCTCGTTTTCTTAGGTTGAGATCCGACGGCTGGGGATGGTTCCTGAGAGGATATACACGGGTTTGACTTAAGAAAAATCCATTCTTTCTTCACTTTTCATCTCTCCAAACCCTTGGAGAAAGAGGAGAGCCCTTGGAGGAAGAAGAGCTAGATCCGCCATTGGAGGAGCTTCGGAGCTCCGAATCGCAAGCCGACTCCGGATCCACCTAGGCAACGCGAGTGCGGTGATTTCTATCCGATTACTTTTCGATGGCGCCAAAGAGGAACTCAAGGGTAACGATCCTCAACTTGAGCACTAATAGCTCTCTTTCTTAGCATAGGAAGCCCGCTCTCGCGAGTTTGCGGAGAGTTGGAGGCGTTCCTTCGGGTAGATATGTAAAGTCCCCGTTGTTTAGAGTCCGTATGCGAGAACGAACATAGGAATTTTGGTTGAAGCCTACCCGGACATGTTAGTCCGGATCGGTGATGTTGCATTGCATAAGGCCGGAGAAGACTCCGTGCTATTGGGTGTTTTTCGGGTTTTCTACGCGGTAGATTGCAGCAGGGAGCCTTGGGGACTAACCCAAAGGTGCACCCGGAAAACTGGGCGGATACGAGATCTTGCCAACTTGGTGGCCTGAGTGCCAACTTGAACATAACGAGGTTATGTGACTTGTGATGGAAATGGGACTCGGAAGAAGTTTGACCTGCGCATATGGTTTAAATTACCGTTGCGGGCGCATATGGTTTAAATTACCGTTGCGTTGTGAGCACGGGTTAGATGGAACCGTACCCATTCTATGTCGTTCGGATTAGAGTCGTTGACATAGATGAGAGTCTTCGGCGGTCTATGGTTTTAATTACCGTGACCCATGCCGGGAAGACAAACTGCTCATTGTTTGGCCGTCCAAAGGGGATGGTGGTGAGTCGGCAGACTTAGACTGCGTTCACCGAGAATGTGCCCTGAGTGCACGGGGCGTGTGGCTGTTGAGCCTCCGCCTGTGATGTAATGGCTATATATATATAATGCTCGCTTGTGCTAATGAAATGCAGGGAAGGAGCATCGCCGCCCCGAGTTGGGGGCGGGATCGTTATAATTTGGTCAGCATTGCTGACCGTTGCCTTGTTTTGCCACCGTGCGGTGATTTGTTGTTTGCAGGTGCAGCTGGACCAAGCGGTCAATAGCGGGCTAAAGCCCTTTTTGCGAAGCCGGCCCTCAAAGGCCCGAATGAAAATGTTTATTGCTTTATTCATGTATGACTGGCCTGCGAGCCGAGGTTTGTAAATCATGTAACAGACAAGTGAAACATTTTGTAAGGCCTTAAGACTTGTTTTGAGTATTTTGTAATAACATTCCTATTTTCCTATTAGTGGACATTCATGCTTGTGCTGGGTTCTTATTTTGCAACTCTTATAAACTGCTTCCGCTAGAATGCTCTGTGTAGGACGTTGAGATTGGTTGGATGGTTTCCATACGTAACCACCCGGTCTGTCTGTGGCATATGGCGTCGGGCCCCGGCCGGACCTACTGCTATATGCTATGCGACGGATAGGGGGTGTTACATAGTCACTGAGACGCATCCACATCCGTATAAGATAGCATGGGTGAACAAAACGTCCATCACAATTTCTAAGCGATGCTTGGTACCGCTTACGGTGAAGAACTACGTCGATAAGGTGGGGTGTGATGTCATCCCTATGGATGTCTGTCACGTTCTACTAAGACGTCCATGGCTTTATGATTATGACGTGACCCATTTTGGCAAAGCCAACACCTACGAGTTCAAGTTCAATGGTAAGACGATTGTTTTGAAACCCACACCACCTAAGGACCCGTCGATTGCGTCCAAGGACACAGTGGTCCCTGCGGAAAGGAAAACGATAAGTCTTATAAGTAGGAAGGAGTTAGAACGTGAGACCTTTCTCGATGGCGTCATATATGCGTTAGTATGTCTACAAGTACAGGACGATTCACCATCTTTAGAGAACATACCGTTATCTCTGCGCACATTATTGGAAGAATATAAGGACGTCTATCTTGTAGATTTACCTTCCAAGTTGCCACCAATCAGGGATATTCAACATGAAATTGACTTCGTCCCGGGCTCGTCCTTGCCTAACCTACCCCATTACCGACTTAATCCCTCCGCACATAATGAACTACAAATGTTAATTTCCGATTTATTAGCTAAAGGATTTATCCGCCATAGTAAAAGCCCTTGTGCCGTCCCTGCCTTGTTGGTCCCGAAGAAAGATAAGTGTTGGAGGTTGTGTGTAGACTACCGGGCCATCAATAAAATAACTGTCAAGTATAGGTTTCCCATCCCCCGTTTGGACGATCTATTGGATATGTTGTCCGGTGCCACCGTGTTCTCAAAATTGGATTTAAAGAGTGGTTACCACCAAATAAGGATTCGGGAGGGAGACGAATGGAAAACGGCCTTTAAATCTAAGGACGGGCTTTACGAGTGGTTAGTGCTAGGAGATGGACTCACCAACGGACCAAGTACTTTCTCACGATTAATGACTCAAGTATTTAAGCCATACATGGGAAAATTTGTCGTAGTCTATTTCGATGATATTTTGGTGTTTAGTACCTCGCCGATCGATCATGAAACTCATTTGCGGACAATCCTTACTACATTGAGCCAAGAAAACTTATATATTAATTTTAAGAAGTGCACATTCGGTGTGACTTCCGTGGAATTTTTATGATACATAGTGAATGCTGAGGGTATACATGTTGACCCTAAGAAGGTCCAGGTAATTAGAGAGTGGCCGGAACCGCAAAATATTCGGGAAGTTAGGAGTTTTCATGGATTGGCCACGTTTTATCGACGATTCATTCGCAATTTTAGTAGTATCATGGCACCCATCACTGAGTGTATCAAGAAGGGTGATTTTATATGTACCAAATCGGCCGCTAGAGCATTTCAAATGATTAAGGATCGGATGTCCGAAGCCCCCCTACTACGGTTGCCGGATTTTAGTAAAGTGTTTGAATTATCATGCGACGCTTCGGGGATAGGAATTGGTGGAGTGTTAAGTCAAGAGGGACATCCGGTCGGATACTTTAGCGAGAAACTTGCCGGCCCAAAATTAAATTACTCTAATTATGATCGTGAGTTTTATGCCGTGATACGTTGTCTCCAACATTGGCGACACTATCTCATACCGAAAGAATTTGTAATCCTCTCGGATCATGAGGCGCTAAAATTTGTAAACTCTCAAGGTAAAATCAGCCCCCGACACGCCAAATGGGTCACCTATCTTCAGGAGTACACATTCATTATTAAGCACCTTAAGGGTACGTTAAATCGAGTGGCAGACGCCCTTAGTCGTGTCACCCTATTGTTATCTAAAATGGAGGTGACGATAATAGGATTTGAACGCATTAAGGACGAGTATGTCCTATGCCCGGATTTTAAGGATATTTATTTAGCCGCTCAGGAACAGGCCCCCTCTACTATTTCAGCCTACTACATTCGTGACGGTTATTTATTCAAGCACACGCAATTGTATATTCCCCGCTCTTCCCTACGCCATTTTATTATATGGGAGTTACATAGTGGAGGTTTAGGTGGACACTTCGGTCGCGATAAAACGATCACGCTTGTGGAAGATAAATTCTTTTGGCGGTGTCTCAAGCCAATGGTCAATAAAATCGTAGGGAGCTGCCGCGTATGTCAATTAACTAAGGGTAACAAGACCAATGCGGGCCTTTACACACCCCTTCCGATTCCCTCTGCCCCATGGGTGGATGTTAGCATGGACTTCATATTGGGCCTCCCACTGACATTTCGGCGTCACGATTCCATCTTGGTCGTAGTGGACCGATTCTCTAAAATGGCTTATTTTATCGCTTGTCATAGCACCAACGATGCTTCCCATGTCGCTAAGTTGTATTTTAAGGAGGTCGTAGCTCATCGAGGTGTCCCCAAAACCATTGTGACCGATAGAGATGTTAAGTTTACTAGCTACTTTTGGAAGACACTGTGGAAGTTGTTGGGCACGAGGATTATGTTTTCGTCGGTCTACCACCCGCAAACGGATGGGCAAACGGAAGTTGTTAACCGTAGTTTGGGAGGATTACTTCGTTGCTTGGTGGGCGATCATAAGGGTACATGGGATCTTATTCTCCCCCACGCTCAGTTAGCCTATAATAATTCTAAGAATAGGTCCACCGGGTTATCGCCAAATGAGATAGTGCATGGATATAAGGCGCCCGTGCCTCTTGATTTGATTTCGTTACCACCATCATTTAAATCAAGTCAATTTGCACAGGACTTCGCCTCGCACGTTCACACTCTCCATGATCACATTGGCAAGACGTTAGCTAAACAATATGTTATTTATCAATCGAATGCTAACATACATAAGTGAGCAGTCCACTTAAAGATTGGTGATTTGGTAATGGTACGTCTTATCCCTGAACGGTTGCCCTCGGGCACCATAAAAAAATTAGCGAATAAGAGAGCCGGTCCTTTTCGGGTTTTGAAGAAGCTAGGCGAAAATGCATATTTATTACAGTTACCCGCTGAGTGGGGAATCTCCCCTATTTTTAACATTTCGGATTTAACGCTTTATGTCGCTCCACCACCTGAATTGTCAGTCTCTCCGTTTCATATTTCCACTATACTGTCTAAAGGGGTGGGGGTGCGAATATTTCTGGACCGCTCTCCCTTTCGGATTCTTCGGGAGGTACGTTGTCTATTGATGATGCAACTTGTTTTTCTTCTTTGCCTAACGCTTTTCCAAGATTCCCCCGAACCGATTTCTTGCCTGACAAGATTTTGCAGGATGCGGTGTTTTCTACTCCCGACGGCGACATTCACAGGTTTTTGGTCAGATGGCGTGGTCGTCCAGCTTCGGACGTCTCTTGGATTTCTTCGGCAGACCTGGCTCTTCTCGATGCAGATCTCCTCCACCGTTACCGTCCAGCCCACTTATCGGTGATGAGTCCTTTTGAGAGCGAGAGGATTGATGGCGACGGCCACCATGACGGCCAATTGGGTGATGAAGACGACGACCATGGCGGTGTTACCGTGACAGAAGATGACGACGATGCTCCACCATCAAGAGACTTGCGGCGCCGTAGCGGGCACGGCTACAATCTTCGCCCACACAACAAAAATAAGCTTTGAATTTATTTTATTATTTGGTCTGCCTTTATCTGGTTATATGTGGTATTTGACACTATGTTATTTTGTCATTTCATTTTCTGCAACATTTTTATTTTGGGCTGCTAATAGCCACATGGTTGTAAGCCATATATAAGACCAAATTATCATTTTTTATGGAGACAATTATTGAAATCAAAAAGAGCTTTGCTTGCCTAACCCTAATCTCCTCTCCTCCACATCTTAGCCGCCGCCCCCTTCAAGGCTTCCCTTCTAGGATTCCGGCCGCCCCTCTCTACATCCCCCTCGGCTGCCCCCTTTGTACTCCCCTCTCCCTCTAGCAACCCATCATCCCCGTCTCTCTACCTTCCATCCACCAAGCCATATTCAACCTCTTAACAATTTCGGCCACCTTGGAGGAGGAAGATCTCGTGCAAGGAAGAATCAAGGTTGGGGTAATCAACCACGGCGAGAAGCGAAGGAGGCGAACAAGATCTTCATCCGTGGCGCGTTTTCCGTGTATTCCAAAAGGGAAGAGCGATCGTTCTCTGTGGATCCAACATCTCGGATCTACGTTTCCGAGTGGGGTAACGAAATTCCTACCTAAGAGATTCTCTTCTTTGATTAATTCTTGTGGTGGACGGATTTTGCGTGATTTCTCGAATTGCTAAATTTTCGCGGCGTTCCTAAAAATAGATCTGAGATTTTCAGTAGGTTTTCCGAAAAGATCTCGCAAGAGGATTGGCGCTCCTCGCTTTTGTTTTGTTGGGATAGGTCCTACCATTTTTTCGAATCGTGAATTTTGTCTGGTGGATCTATTTTGGTACAACTCCAAAGCTCGATCGGAATTAATAATATTCCATTTAGCCGGAAAGGATTTTAGCCTATAGCCATTCTCCGTTCCACTTGCGGATCGGCTATACGTATGTTAGCACGAACGATAAAAAAACTATCATTGTGGTCGCTGCGTTGCGTTTGTGTGCCGGTTAGGGAGCGTTAACGTTGCCAAGGTCGTTGTCACGCCCTCCGTGTAGGATCCCAAAGTCCTAGCCTACATCACCTGAGTCGCTCTACAGTTGCATTCCCCGACAACGGCGCCAAAAACTTGATGCGGATAAATCGGCAAGCGCACCGGTCGCACAAGTAATAAAGTTTGGGAATAAATCCCCGAGTGTCGGTCTCTTGAGGAATGCAATTAGCATAGAGTGGCAATAGTTCAGAAAATATTGTTATGTGGGTTATAGCTAGAAAAAGAGCAAAAAGGGGACTTGAGAGATTGTGGTTGTTTGATCTAATAAACTAGGAAAAGCTATGCGGGTCGAAGGCACCGCTTCGCAAGGTGAAGTGGGTGTTTCGGCCGCGATGCCGAACTTCGGTTGGGCGAGTGGACGGAAAGCTAATGGATAGAAGTGTTCTTGTGTGGGGTGCAATTGGGTATGACACGGGTATGGAGTGAATGTGGAGTGAGCGTGGCGCATTCACAGACACTACTGACAAGCATAATAAAAATACTAACATCCCATTAGATATAGAATAAAACTTGAAGTTCATTACAATGTTAAACCATTCCATACTACAGAGGATGGGGAAGAGGAGTAAACCAAAAGAGAGTGAAGATCCACCGCAGGTCGTGGCTGGAGTAGCGAGTTGTCAATCCTCTTCCGGGCTCAGTCCAAGGAGGCTTCCAGTACCAACGAGTTGTCACCTCGAAGGCCTTGAAGTCCGTTCTCTAGGTTATCTTCTTCACCAACTCTGGTGGAAAGCTTGGAGTTGAAGTTGTTAATGGCCGAGGGCTTCGCCGGAGAGTTTGAAAAGCTTCGGAGTAGCTGGCTATGGACTCCCGACGAAGGTGGAGGTGATGGAGCAGCTGGAGAAGTAAAATGGTGACTTCCGCGCACTCCCCGATCGCAGCAAATGACAGGCGTTGACCTAAATCGCGGAGCAGGGCCTTAAATATGGAGGCAGCAAAAGCAGTGCGCACGACCAGTGGTCGTGCGCACTGTTGGTCGATGATTGTGCTCCATTTCCAAATAGACCTGCAACCTGGATAAGAAGCATCAACATATATGCGCACGATCAGTGGCGCACGACCAGTGGTCATGCACACTAAATCCACTGATCGTGCGATTACCCGGACAGAATTAGGAAAATGAGAATGTAATGCGCACGATCGGTGGCGCACGACCAGTGGTCGTGCGCAATAAGCCCAGTGGTCGTGCGCAGTATTCCTTCATCGTCGGGGTCTCCCGAGCGGTTCCGGAGCATGCACACGAACCATGCACTAGCAGAAGAGGCAGATAGGCCACCAAACGCGCACACCACATTCCCGAGACAGGGCTAAAGAATAACAAAAACACAGAAACACAAAAAGCACACAAAAACAGGCCTATAGTGCACTTAATCGTGAAATAGGCATGTAAGCAAATATAAACAATAATGGCTCTCAAGTGTAGTGCTAAGACGATAAAACTGGCCCATATGAGTCCAAAAATCAGTGTAAAATGTTGACTCATCAATCACGAACGGGAAATGATTTGATCTGGATGATCGTCGACCGGCTGACGAAGGTAGCCAGATTTATCTCGATCAGAAAGGATGACTCAGTTGGTGTACTGGTTCGAAAATTCGTGGAGCAGTTCGTCCGTTATCATGGCGTACCCTGGACGATTATATCGGATCGGGATGGACGGTTTATGTCCAGGGAGTGGAGATCAGTGCAAACATGCTTGGGCACTCGACTGACATTCAGTACAGCTTTTCATCCCCAGACTGATGGGCAGACGGAATGCACTAATCGGATTTTGAAAGATCTGCTGCGAGTTTGCATATTGGATCGCGGTGAGCCATGGGTAAAGTTGTTGCTACTGATCAAGTTCTCATATAATAATAGCTACCAGTCCAGCATAAGGATGGCTCCTTATGAGGCCATATACGGACGGAGGTGTAGGACTCCGCTATCATGGATACAGGATGAGGATCCGAAGGCTTTGGGTTTGGAGTTTGTTGAGGTCACCGAGGCTCAGGTGAGGTTGATACGGGATAAGATGTTAGAGGCACTAAGCCGACATGCTAAGTACTACGACGCTCGACATCGTCAGGTGGAGTTCCAGATGGGGGACCGAGTATTCTTGAAGATCTGACTGATGCATGGGGTTTCATGGGTCCGCGGTCAGAAGAAGAAGTGCAGCCCAAGATATATGGAGCGTTATAGGATCCTGGAGCGGATCGGTCCTTTGGCTTACATACTGGAGCTGCCACCACAGCTGGCGAGTCTACATGATGTGTTCCATGTATCCTCTCTTAGGAGGGCTATACTACGCCCAGAGCAGCAGATTACAGCCATGGATGGGCCGGTAGAATCTGATCGGACAGTTCACCTGGAACCGGTCTAGATTGACGACAAGAGAATACGAGTCATGCGCCGCAAGAAGGTTCCATTGGTCAAGGTCCTGTGGAGGAATCATGGGCGAGAGGAGCACACATGGAAGCCTCAGAACTTGATTCAACGGAGGTACCCAGAGATTTTCAGTCAGGTTTTACTCACAACCACTCGGGATGTTACAATTTTCCTTTCATATTTGAAAGCCCGTAGGCCTAACTAGAATTTTGAGGACGAATTTTTTTGTTTATATTGGGATTTGTTACATCTCTCAAACAACTAGACCCCCTAGGAGTGGTTTTGTCATGACCAGGTCATGACAAAACACTTGGAAGCCCAAGAAGGCCAAGTGAACCTAGGAATGTAGGAGAGATCACTATGGCCTACAAATAGTAGATTCCTTAACGCTAGTTTAGGATGACCATGAGGCTTACCATGACTCTAAGACCCCACCATGGTCTCACCAATCCATTGGGAGGTTCATTAGAGCCTAAATGGTCCATTTGAGTCGACCCAGGGTGGCCAAGTTGACCTAGAACCACCCTAGGCCTAAATTGGGCGGGGTGCCCTAACTAAGGGCAGTGTGCCCTAGTAAAGCCCAACCAACCCTACCAGGTTCTTCCTAGACCTAAAGTGGGGTCAATGGGTCACTAAGGACCCATGGAGGGCAGTCAAAGTGGTTAAGTTGACCTAAGTCAACTATAACCCTAAATGGGTCAAACTGACCTACATAGGGTCAACTGACCTTCCCTTAGATAGGTGGATCCCACTCATGTCCTAATAACCCTAGGGTGAGGTCAATGGGTCACCTAGGACCCATTGGGGTCAACTCTACAGCCTAAGTTGACCCAAGTCAACCTTAGCCCTAAAAAGGTCAAAGTGCCCTAACTAAGGGGCAAGTGACCTTCAGAGTGCAAGTTAACCCTACCCAAATACTTCTAGACTTCAGGGGAGTCCCATGGGTCACCAAGGACCCATTGGGGTCAGCCCTAGTGGCTAATTTGTCCAAAGTCAAATCTTTGGTCAAAGTGGTCAAACTTGCCTAAATGGCTAACTCAACCCCAATCCAAGTGGGCTAGGCCTAGGCAATTTCAGCCCATTGGTCTAGGAGGTGGTAAGACACATTTTGGGCCCACAAAATTCAGAATTTGGTGACTAGGAGAGAGAAAGAGGGAATTACCCAAATTTGGAGGAGGGAGAAAGAGGAGCTTAATGGCCATCATGGCCATGGAGGCCCCATAACTCCCCCTTTTGATGAGGCTATAACTCCTTGGAGGCATGGGAGGAGTTTTCAGGAAGTGGCCGGCTAGTGGGGTGGCTCAACTCTTCAAATGGCTAAAACTGAAATTGCACATTAATGGCCATTCATGGACATTGACTTTACACCCTTCCCCTTCCCCAAATGGGGATCTTAAAAGCATCACCAGACAGAGGGGAGAAGGTTACAACCTTTATCTGGAGGATTTGAGGCACTTGACTGTACTGTTGCAGAAACCCAATCTCCACCACCACCACCATGGCAAACCGGAGATCAACTCGCCTCCAGCCCTCCCAACAGGTCGTCCCCTTCTCCTTCTTCCATGGGTAGATCTTAGGAATCATTAGGAATGGGAATCGGGCTCAGTTGAGCCAGATCCAAGTTTGAAATTCCCTAGTTTTTCCGGGTTTTTCACCTTGTCGGGATCGCCAGAAATGGCCCCTCCGGTGGCTGCGCCGCCGCCTAGCAATAGCCACCACCTCAACGGAGGTGGTGGTGGCGGTCGCCGGCCTGAGAGGTGGCCGGATGGATGGCGGCAGCATGTGTAAGATGCTCCAGGAAGGAGCAATCGGAGCCATTGGCTGGAGGTTGAAGACAACTGGCAACCGCCCGATCTGCGACAAGATTCGCGCTGATATTGATTTAAATTATAGGGTAAATAATGATTTCATGTTATATTCTGTCACACTTTATCTATTTAGTATTTTAAATTATTAAAAATACTTATAAGCTCTGTATGAGACAATGGTCAACATAGGTTTGTAGCCCTATGGGTCTAATTTAATTTAAAATTGGTTTGAGCCAATTTGGGTGCATGGTTTGACCAGGGCACACAATTTGGTGGGATCTATACTTAGGGATAGACAGAAATTAAAATGGGTGCCCACACTTTATCTCTGGTCCAAATGACTTGAAATTTGGACAGGGAGTCTCCCTAGTCTATACCTAGGTCTTTCCCAAAAATGGGAATTTTTGGGGATGAATTTTCTATAGTTTTTGAAATTATTTAATTACACTATGGTAAATTAATTAAGAGACCAAATTACCTACAAACTCACGCAAATTTTGATGAGTGGTCCTTGGGATCATCATAATACTTTGATTAAATTTCATCTCATTTGGAGATGGTTTGAGTTGAAATCATGCAAACCCTAGCCTTGCCATAATGATGGTATTTAGGTCAAAAGTGCCCTTTGAGTTTTGAGTGGCCAAATCACCTCAACAGAGGTTTAAATTGGGAACATTGATTTTGCATGACTTTTAACACCCTCCCATTGAAGATGGGGTGGATTGGAATAGATTTTCCCTAGGATCTACTACCAAACCCTAAGGATGGGCTTTGGTGTCTTGTGAAGGGCATGGGGCCAAAATACCTTATATGGACTAGAAATTTGGTAGGGAGGGTACTAGGGCAACTAAAGCCCTCTGGTAAAAATCTTGGAGGAATTTGAGATAGGTAAGCCCCTCAAAATCCTAACCCTAGTCTAGGGCACAAATCGTGTAGTGCTAGAATAGGTTAGTAAAACACATTGAACAGTGATGAAACTTTGGTACTGTAGTCTTAGGGTTAGGATGAACCCCTTGAAATTTATTTGGGAATTTTGGAATATTAATCTTAGTACTTCCTTTGTAATGCATGAGTTAGCCCAACTTATTTATTTGGATATTGTGATCTCACTGTCCATTGAGAAGTCATGAAAATTATTCAAAAGAAGTTTTAGACCATTATGCTCATGTTTGAATTTTATTAGAATTTTTGAATACATAATTACATTACCTACTTCACAAGCTCTTTAACTTGGAAACTTGTCCAATATTTTGTTTAGGGCTCATTACTTGTTGAAAAATTATGAAACTTTACCTAGAGTATTTATATAAATGTCCTTAAAATCATCCTTGAATTTTCTAAGAATTTTTGGAAGTATTTTTGGTGCACTTGCCTCTTAAAATTGATTAAACTAAGTTATATTCAAAATTAGAATTAGAGGACTAAACCTTGCTGCCAAATTGGGAGACTTTTGGATTCAATGTTAAATAGTCATATTGTATTTACCATAAATTTTGTGGAGCATTTGCATGTCTCAAATGGGCACTTCATGTTCAAACTTGGGGCTTTTGGATTACTAGAATAATTAAATAAATTATCAGATAAATTAGGAAAATTATGAATTTCTGGTTTTAGGCTAAAAATGTCATTACAGCCCTCCAATAATTATTATAATGACACTGGATGATTATTTTGAGTACCTCCTATTTTACACATCATATAGCTTAAGATGGTCTGCGTTTAGTAAAACTACAGAAATCATGATATGATGCCAATTGAATTCATAGAGTTGGGGTAGTAGTGTGATGATGTGGTAAGTGAAGTATGGTTATCATCGGGAGACGTGATGGGGAGTTAGAAGTTTGGCTAGAGTTAAGAGGTCCTCGGGGTTGACGAAATATCGTCTTCCCCGTAGGAGAGAAAGTGTTAAATACACTAGGGGCAGATCCAGTATAACATTTAAGGGTTTGGGAGATGGGTAGAAACCAATAAAAATTAGTGTCTTGCAAAAGGGAACTTTGAGCTTCAGCTAATCGTATTTCCTAGTGCCCTTGAGAGCCCTTCATGGGGAATAGCTTGGGCAGTCCTGAGCTAACCTAAACAATAAGAATAATAAACTGGAATGCAAGAGTAACTAGTAAAACTAGGGTTTCACCTTCATTCACCTCGATGTCTCGGGGAGTTAGGTTGGGTCACTCGGGCAGTAGGCTCAGTGGATTTGGTGATGGGCAGGTTGGCCTGGCGAGCTTTGGCACGGTTATTGTTTGGGACGGACGGGATGGTCCGGTGAGATTTGTCTCAGTAGTTATACATCAAGGTTGCATGTGCATAAAGTATAAGGCGGTGGGTCTTCGGTATTGGAGAGTCGATGCACCCACGCCAATACGTTGACTCGACAAGTGTAGTTTAGCACTTGGCCAAATAAAGTCCGGTGTGCCGGCTGGCAAGAGTACGCAGGAGCTCCGCTTAGTGCACCAGCATTGAGGTGTATGATAGATCTGACTGGTTGAGCAATTACTAGTTCAGAGGTGGGCGAGGCCCAACCCACCGCTTCTGTTTGCCACTACGGAGGTATCCTGGGAGGTTCTGCTCCAGAAAGGGGGAACTAAAAGTCTGTGTACACAGAGTCGCGTTGGTGAGTTACACTTGCATGTTGACATCATGGCATAATTGTATTTCATAGCTTAACCATTGCATATAACCCGACACATATTGTATAAGTGGTATGAGACGCTTTATACAATAGGCCCTGCAAAACGACCCCTTGGTCTATAAGTTCGTGCGAGCGTGCTTATAAATTAAGGTTTTATTCAGTAAATATATATGTATGCTTGTTAGAAAACCGACACCCTATCGTATAAATTGTTATGGGACATTTTATACGATAGGAGCCCCGCAATAGATCCCTTGGCTTACGTGTTTTCATATAAGTTATGATTACTTTTCTCGTTCAGTATTTTTACCTTCATTTTGTATTATATACTATAGAACTGCTAGATTAGTTCCGCCGCCACCTGCTTACATTTATTATTTTGCACTTTCATGTCCTCTCCTTTCCTTCTCCTTGCTCGGTGCCTAGGAGCCAGGGGAAGGGTCGGGGGATGATAGGACTTAGTCTTTTAAACTAACGGTTTTCGAACAACATTATTTTAGGAGACCGTGGAGCCCAGCATGGAGGAGCAGCCCCAAAGGTCGGCACATTTAGAGATGGGGCAGTTTAGTACCGGAGTTCAGACAGTAGGGACTGTGAGTCCTGATCGCTAATAGTTATATTTATTTTGCTTCCGCGATGAGAGATATGTAGTGAGGTCTTGATGTACTGGGCATGAGCCCAAGATTCAGTACTTTTATTATTATTTCGGTGGACACTCCCTTCATGGAGATTATTTACTATATGTGATTTCTGTGGACTTGCCTTTTATTTCTTTGCTGCAGTTGTGACCAAATTTGGCTAGCAGGATCGATATTTTGTAGTGGTGACCTTCCCGGGCGTGAAGGTGTCACCGCAAAGCGGCAGTTCTGGTCCTAAGACCCCGGTGTTTTCAAAAAAAGGGGGGTCTTATAGAAGAACTCCTGAGTCTCTTAGCAAAGAGATTCTATAAGATGGTAAGGAAGGACTTCAGGAGAAAGTCATCCAGGCAAGATGACAAACTCAGGTATGACAAAACATCCACTAAAGGAATTGTATTGTTTTGGGTGCAGGAAACCAGGACACTTCATTTCATAATGTCCTGAAAATCAAAAGAAGGAGAAAAGAAAAGAAAAAGATTCCAGGAAGCATCACTACAACAAGCCTTCCTCCCGCAAGCACAAGACAAAGGAGAAGGTCTTTGTGGCTGAGACCTGGGGTGACATTGAAGATGAATCCTCATCTTCTAGCTCCAACAGAGAGGAAAGAGAAACTAAGGCAAGGGAAGTGTGCCTCATGGCTATTGATGCCTCTTGCAGCCCATCAGATGCTGAGGAACAATCAGAAGAATCAGACAATGAAGAATCTGAATCAGAATCTTATCAGGTATTATCATCATTTGATTACAATTCTGATATCTTTTAAACTGAATTTAAATCCATGTGTATTGATTTAATAAATTCTAAAAAAGAGATTAAAACACTTAGGGAAAAATTAACTCATCATGAAAAGCTTGTCTCTGAAAACATTAAGTTAAAAGATGAATTAACTTTAGCACAAGAGCAAATAATATCATTAAAATCTGAATTAGATGTGGCTAGGAAACTTGAAGAATCCCTAAATGGGAGAAGCATCAAGTTGATGGACATCACAAGCATAGTTAATGCCAGGTTAAATAACAAGCTGGGCTTAGGTGAATCATCTAGCCAACCCCCACTAATTCAGAAAAATATTCTGACAACTCCAATTAAGTTTGTTTCTGAAAAAAGAAAAGCGAAAATAGATAATAATAATAATGATAAACCAACTGAATTATAACCAAAGAATAATAAAAGGAAATAGAATAAGAAAAATCCTAACTACAATAATGTTCAACAGATTTCGTCGAACTCCGATCGACGAAATGTATACAGTTAGTCGAACTCCAGTCGACAAACTCCGAACACAGATTTCTATTATAATAAATTGTTAAACTACGATCGACGAAGCTAGTATGGTTCATCGAGCAGAGATCGATACTTTTGGGGCCAGAGAATGGATATTCTCAATATCTGAGTGGAGTTCAACAAACTCATCCCATTTGTCGAACTCAGTTCGACGAACTCACTTAAATTCATCGAACGCAGTTCAGTATAACAGAAACTTTAATTTTGATAAGACTAATAATCAACCAAGATCATCCATAAATCAATTTAATCAACGGATTATACCACCTAGAAGATATCACCCTTTAGATTATAAATGTCAACCAGAATATTCTTATATTTCTAGTTTTAGTTATGTAAAAAAAGAAGGAAGCAAGGTAACTTGGGTCAAAAATAACTAATCTGTTTTATTGCAGGTGAAAGACTATCCTACCACAGAATAATAGTGGTATCTGGATAGTGGTTGTTCAAAACACATGACTGGAAATAAGGACAATCTAATCAATTTCAAGTCAAAGTTAAGACCAAAAGTAATATTTGGTGACTCCAATTGCGGCCACACTAAAGGCTATGGAAAGGTCAAGATTGGGGCAGTCACCTTCGGGAAGGTTGCATATGCAAGTGGTCTAAAGCATATCCTTATCTTCATAAATCAATTATGTGATGAAAGGTTTCATGTATCCTTCAATAAAACCTCATGTATTATTACTTCTTTAGATAACCATGTAGTTTTGACTGGCACTAGAATAGGAAACATTTACATAGTTAACTTCTAGTCAGCTAAATTTGAAATTTGTTTATTTAATCAAAGTATCAATAATAATGACCTTTGGCATAGGAGATTAGGTCATGTTAATTTGAAAAACATTGCCAAACTATCTAGGGACAACCTTTGCCCCTACAAGAAGGAAAGTCTTTGCAAAGCTTGTAAATTAGGCAAGCAAACTAAAAGTAGTTTTAAATCAGGAAATAAAAGTGACTCACCTAGAATATTGTACTTACTACATATGGATCTTTTTGGCCCTATTGTAGTACAAAGTCTAGGAGGGAAATCTTATACTTTAGTGATTGTAGATGACTTCTCTAGATTCATTTGGGTATTCTTTCTGAGATCTAAGTCTGATAACTTCAAGGTTCTTACAGATTTTCTCAAGAACATACAGATTGAGTACTCTACTCCAGTTGCATTAATCAGAAGTGATCATGGCACTAAGTTTGAGTCTCTTCTAATGCAAGAGTTCTGTGAGAAGGAAGGTATCAGGTACTGCTTCTCAGCTCCTAGAACACCTCAATAAAATGGGGTTGCTGAAAGGAAGAATAGAACCCTAATTTAATCTGCAGGCACATTACTTGCAGATGCTCATTTGCCCTATCCTTTTGGGCAGAGGCTGTGAGCACATCAAATTATGTACTGAATAGAAGTCTTATACACAAGCTTAAGAATAAGACTCCTTATGAGCTACTTAAAGGGAAAAAACCTAAAGTGGACTATTTAAAATTTTTGGTTGCTTATGTTACATTCACAACAATAATAAGAAACACATTAAAAAAATTTGAAGCTAAGGCTGAAATGAGAATTTTTCTTGGATATTCCCAAGTAAGGAAGGCTTATAGGGTGTTTAATAAATCTACCATGAAAATTGAAGAATTTGTACATATTTCATTTGATGAAACTAACATGTTTTACAAGGAGAAAGAAATTTTCACAAGTAAGTCCTTGCAGGAACCAAATTTTGTGAGAAGTTAAATGAACTGACCCTCACCAATGAGGCTGTTAGCCATCATTCTCCACATATTGCTGAAGACAAAGAAGATGAAGACAGTGAAGATGAAAAGACTGAAATCAATGAAGAATATCGAACAGCTACTATAATTCAATAAGAGGAATTTATTCCCCAAGCTGTTGCTCAACCAACTCCTCCTACTGATTTTGTCACACTTAGAGATCACCTTGTATCTCAAGTAATTAGAGACATTTTAGTTGATGCGCAAACCAGGCATAAAATCAACCAAGACTTGATGTATGCCTGCTTCATATCTCAAATTGAGCCCCAATCCATTAAAGATGCCGAGCAAGATCCCCACTGAATTGTTGTAATGCAAGAGGAGCTCAACCAATTTGAGAGATGTAGAGTTTGAGACTTAGTTGCAGGACCAAAAGACTACCCAGTCATTGGAACTAAATGGGTATTTAGGAACAAACTAGATGCCCAACGTGTTATCATTATGAACAAGGCAAGGCTGGTTGCTCAAGGCTATATGCAAGAGGAAGGGATTGATTATGACCAGACATTTGCACCTATGGTAAGGCTGGAAGCAATCAGAATCTTCCTTGCATATGCTGCTTACAAAAAGTTCAAAGTATACCAAATGGATGTCAAGAGTGCATTCTTGAATGGTGAACTTAAAGAAGAGGTTTATGTGGAGAAACCACAAGGTTTTATCTCTCCAACTCACCCTTCTTATGTCTTTAAATTGCATAAAGCTCTCCATGATTTAAAGCAAGCTCCAAGAGCTTGGTATGAAACCTTAGCTAGCTTTCTTATATATCATAAGTTTTCTAGGGGCATTGTAGATTAGACATTATTCCCTAGACACCATAAGGATCAAATTTTATTAGAATAAATCTATGTAGATGACATTATTTTTAGGTATACAGATTCCAAACTATGCAAGAGGTTCTTTGACGTCATGCATTCAAAGTTTGAAATGAGTAACATGGGTGAGCTCTTCTACTTCCTTGGTCTCCAAGTGAAGCAGCTACATTGTGGCATCTTCATATCTCAATCTAAGTATGCTAAAGATCTAATCAAAAAGTTTGGGATGTCAGATGCCTCAGCCAAGAAAACACCTATGGATACAAATGTTGTAATTGACTTTGATGAACATGGGAAATCTGTTGATCAGAAATTATATAGGACCATTGTTGGTTCCCTATTATATCTTACAGCAATTAGACCTGACATAATATTTGGTACATGCCTTTATGCTAGGTTCCAGGTGAATCCTAAACAATCTCACCTTACTTTCTTAAAAAGGATTTTAAGATATATAAAGAGTTGTCCTAGTCTAGGACTCTGCTATCCAACTGAGTCAAAGTTTGAGTTAACTGAATACTCAGATATTGACTTTGCGGGATGTAGAGTGGACAAAAAAAGAACCTCAGGGACATGCCAGTTCTTGAAATGAGATTAGTGTCTTGGTTTTGTAAAAAGCAGTCATCTGTGTCTACTTCAACTGCTGAAGCAGAATATATAGATGCTAGCAGTTGCTGTTCCATATTCTAAGGATTTAGAACCAACTCCTGGATTATGGCTTCAAATTAAATAATTCAACCTTACTTTGTGACAACATAAGTGCAATTTCCATTGTGCAAAATCTAGTGTATCACAGTAGAACTAAGCACATAGACATTAGGCATCATTTCATTAGAGTGTGTGTGGACAAAAATATAATTAATCTTGTCTACATCTACACTGATTTGCAAAGAACAGACATCTTCACCAAACCCTTGGATGAGAGGAACCATCTGCTCTTTATAAATCAGCTTGGTATGATCAATGGAGAAGCCTTATTTTAAATTTCTGTCTGCGGTCGAAGAATTTGCCTCAATTCGTCGAATGGAGATCGACAAACTGAGAAGAGTTCTGGAGAAATTCGTCGAACTGAGATCGACGAACTCGCTGTGTGTGAAGCACTTTTCGTCGAACGGAGATCGACGATATTGCTTCCGAAACTTTTCGTCGAACTGAGATCGATGAAATGTTTTCACTTCTTCTGACTGAGATCGGCGAATTCTTTTATCAATAAAATATTTCGTCGAACTGAGATCGAAGAATTTTATTTATTTCGTCGGACGGAGTCTGCCGCTTCATATTCTGAAAACCATTTATATCTACGTTTTCTTCGAGCTTCGTCCCGCGCTTTCTGTTCCCTTGCACTTGATCTCTGTTTTTATTTTGCAGGCGAACTAATTGCGATTCCGGCGAATAACCTTGCTGCGATGAAGTTTGACATGGTGTTTGACATTGATTTTGATTCCTTCCAGCACTCAGACCAAATCTTCGTGAACATACTACAATTGTTTGCAGAAAAACATCTGAAGCACTTCATGTCCCACAGGATCAAGATCGCAACAATCAAGATTAGAGAATGGGTATTCTCTTCCACAACACCAGACGCAGATACCATGACAGGGACCATATCCGGCAACCAAATTTCTCTTTCCCCCGCCGTTTTGACTGAAATGTTTGGTTTGATGAATGGAAATGAAGATATCATAATGAATAGTGATGATTATCATAATATGCTGATAAAGATGGTTCATTCTGGAGAGAACCCAAATAAACTTCTGAAGAAAAATCTATCTTCTGAATATAAGTTCTTAGCTGATATTATCGGCAAAGTTCTACTGGGAAATCACACTGCCACGGCTATATTACCAGGCACCAGTTCTTGGTGATGAGTGCTCTGGTTGAAAAGAAAGGAGTAAACTGGGAAAAGTTATTGTTTGATTTGATAAAGAAAAAGAATAATAAGAAAGAGGTTTGTTTTGGAAGAATACTGGGCATATTCCTTCAGGCAAAAGCATCTGTATCACTGGTCTCCACGACAGTGTTCATAAATCCCTCAAAAGGCTTACATCTGCACTTTTTGGCGGATGGGAGAGGAAAATCACAATGCCATCCAAGGCTTCATCCTCCTCCAGGACTTCTGAGAGCACCAGGGTTGTGCTAGCCACTCCTCCACCTCCAAACGATGTCCTTCCTTCCACCAACATTCCTTCACCTCATCCTCAACAACAACCATCATCTTCTCTAGTTCATACTCCACCAACTCATCAATAACATAAACCATCAGCAGTTCCATCTCCAGAGCATACCACACCACCTCTATCACCACCTCCAAATTCTCCACCTCCTCTACTTAATATATCTCAAATTAATATCTCTGAAATACCATCTACCTCAATTCAGGAACCATCTTTCAACCTACTATCTCCTCAACCATCTCCACATCATTCTCCAATTAGGGAACTCATCTCTTACCCCACAACCATAGTACAACCTTCTACCACTACAAATCCTTCAACAAATATTCCTTCAGTCATACACACTGACATACCATCTACTGCTCCAGACTATACACATACAGATATGTCCAGTACCTTCTCTGTATGTTCCAACTGTGGACATCACACTCCTTACTCCTCCACTGCTCCAGAATCTCTATATCTCATTTTTTTCTGATATAGCTAAAGATCTTCTAGCATTTATCTCACCCACTCTTGAAAAACTCATAGCCACTGCTATTGCTCCCCTTTCTACTTCCATCACTTCTCTATCCTCCAGAATTGCTGCTATGTCCTCTGTCTATTCTTCTAGAGGACTGGCTTCAGGACCCCCTGAAATCAGTCAGGGGGTGATGCTCTATGAAGAAGCTCCAGTTCCCCCCTGTATTGCAGTAGAAGCAGCAGCAGCAGATTCTAAAATGACTGATGACTCAGTAGAAGCAGCTCCCCCTACAAATATAATTGATTTACTTGATTCTGATACAGAGATGGATGACACAGTTACTGCAGAAATAATAACTCTGGGTTATTGTATTGTCAATCCCACAGTTGATTTATTCAGTTTACTAAATTCTTTTGATATAATTCATTTGAATTATCTTCCATTTGTCTGCCCAAAGACTTCTATGGCTATAGTTCCATATACTGCTCCAATAAGCAATACAGTTGCAAAGCAACTTAAGGTAAGTCTTGCAAGAACATAGCCTACAAAAGTATCATCCCCTCCCAAGGCCAGCTCTTCTCTAAAGGTTATATCACCTCCCACATATGTAATGGATGACAGTCCCATGCAAGATTTAGATGAAATTTTTATGGCTGATATTGAAGAAGAATATAAGGTACTGTCTGAAAGTATTGCTGAAAGTATTTCTGAAACCATTGTTGCTCAACCAGCTCTTCCAGAAACTTTAGTGGCTCCTCAAGCTGAAAAGCAGATATCTAAAGATATTCTAAAAGCACTTGATGATTTACATGATAATCCTCAGGGATCTTCTAATGATGAAGATGAAGATGATGATTCTGATGATGATGATAGTTCTACTGCCAAGAAGAAAGTCTTTAAGAAAAGAAAGGTTGTTCCCAAAGCTGCTCCCAAATCAAATCCCACACATCATACTCCATACTACATCCTGCAGAATATCACTCCATATCCAAGGATGCCAGCATGGATGTGGCTTTCTAAGAATGAGCAGAAAGCCAGAAAGAAAATCATGTGATACTCTCCTCCTCCTCCTTCTCAAAGGAACTGGAGAGGTCCTCCTCCTCCACCTCCCCGTGCTGCTGGTGCTTCAGGTAACATCTCTTAGAGGTCTACTACATATGCTAGAACATATCGAAGACAACATGATGGATCCTCGAGATCACATGGAAGCAGTCATCACAGGTATTCCAGCAGCAGCAGACAACAACAAGACATTCAACAACAAGCTTCTGAAATTGAAAAAGCAGAATGTCCAAAAAGGCCTGCAACACCATCTATTCCATTTGTGGATCCTGAAACAGAAATAGCTTTAAGAATGGCCAGATTCCAGGAGCTTGTTTGACTATCAATGATTAATAAAGCTAAAGCTGAAGACAGAGATCAATCTCAATACTCAACAATGTAATCATACAGAAAGGAAGAATTGAAAAGATATGATAAAGCTAACAAATTTTTCAATGTTGATGCTTACATGAATCTGTATCCACAGGCTGTTGCACCCAGAGCTACCTCTCTCAACATAATTGGTGCTGCTGACATGACCATGTCCAAAAGAGATGCAGCCAATCCTAATAGAGAAATCAAATTCACACAGCCCTCTGAGAAAGACAAAATTGACCGGGAAAAGCAGAAGAAGAAATGAACATCTTGTTTAGTTTTGATTTTCTGAACTATATTTGTTTGAAGTATCACAAAGCTTTTGATTATGTAAATATCTGCTGAATGATTTCAATTTTATGCCAAATATATTTATTCTGCTTTGTTAATGTTTTTCTTTCAATTGTATTAGTGACCTCACCCAAATAGGGGGAGATTGTTGATCCCTAGCTGGATTTGGGCTAGGTTCACTAATTAGGATGTCTGTCCCATAATATATAGCTAGGGTCATGTCTTTAAGTTCTAGAAATTTAGGTTAAGTCATTAGTTTCAACCATACATGGAATAGCTAGCAGAAGACCTCAGAATGACTCAGGACTTTGAAGAAATCAAGTTCAGTGAATAAGTTCGACGTTCGTCAAACTCAGCTCGACAATAGTCGTGCTCCGCTCGATGAACTCAGAGTTAATTTTCTGACTTGAGCTCGACGATATTCGAGCTCAGGTCGACGAAGTCTGGATTTCAACTTCAACATATTCTTTCCAGAATATTTTCTCTAAACTCAGCCCGACGAAGACAGAATCTGTGCTCGATGAACTTGGACGACAGAATTAGGAAGTTATTCACAGAATGCAGTTCTCTGAGCTCTGGTCGACGAACTTGGTTCTCAGGTCGACTAACAAGCTTTCTCTGGTCGACGAACAAGATTTGTGTGGTCGACGAACTTTGATCTCATGTAGGCGAAATCTGTTCTATGGTCGATGATTTCTATTGTAGTTCCAGAATTAGAATTTTCCTCATTTTCTATCCATATTCCATATTATTTAGCATTAATTTCCTGAGTAATTAATGTACATATTCTCTGAATATAGCCGTTATTGGCAGCATTAATTATGTTCTTCATTAGGTTAATTACTTGCTTAATTTATTGGGACAGTTGGGGAAACTCATTAAAGCAAATATTCTCCAACCGATTTTCATTCTCCAGGCAGTCAGCAATTAATGCAGAGAATTCAAAATTCAAAGGAGAATTGAACCAGAGAATATGAAAGATATTTTCTCTTTCAGTCGACCAGAAGAAGACAGAACACACATCACAGAGAATAGATAGAAAAATATAGAAACAGTCTCAGATATTCTTAGTTCAAAAAACACATTGTTTTCTCCTTGACCTTACTGAAGAAGAAGAAGAACAACAATCACTATCAAGAGTCTTCTTCAACTTCAACTCCAGGAGCTTTCAAGGACAACAATCTCTGAATCAGTCAGGAGTTCCTAGATCATCTCAAGTCAAGAAAGAAGACCTACACCCTATGCAAGGATCAAGTGATTTCTTACATAGCCTTGACAACAATAATCCACTTATCTTCTCAATTGTTTGAGAAAGAGAAGACATCATAAAATCTCTCCTCCCCCTCCTATATAAAGGGTTTATTAACTCCCTTCAAAAGTTTATTTTGGTTTTTGGGCACCTGATCAAAAGCTCAAAGGTGGCAGTCACCTGATCAAAAACCTGCTAGTGGATTCCTACCATAGTGGTAGAAGAGTGGATGTACCCAGGTTGGGGAACCACTATAAAATTTCTTGCGTTGTCTGGTTGCCCTTTTCTTGTTGTTCTTGTTGTGGCTGTGATAGAATAGTTTGTTGTGCTGTGGTAGATTAGATTAGATTAGATTATCTTTTTTTTTCTTTTACTACTACTGGTATCACCTATTTTATTTACTCTCATAATATTCAAAAACAGTCAAAAGATTTTAACATACTCTATTCATCCCCCTCTAGAGTAATCAGATCTAACCTCTATCCTTCACCGACCATAACACTTTCAATCTTAAAAGGGACCCTTTAGAGCCCTAAGAACCAGTTTGGGGTCAACCAAGGAGGTCAAATTAATCAAAGTCAACCCTAACCCTAGATAGGTCAAATTGCCCTAATTTGACCAAAGTTGATTATACCAAGTCACAAATGAACTTGGGTGATGGCAAGGGACTAAAGACACTTAGTTGATCAGTCAACCCACTAATTGACAAAGTCAACACCCCCAAGTCAACCTTGGTAAAACCAAGCCCAAGGAAGGTTATGCCCAAATTTAATCCAAATAGGCTAGGCCCAATTATGATGATCCACTAGCTACAACAAGTGAAAATTACCTAGAATGCCACTAAACGTTTGGATGGGAGGATTAGGAGAGAGAATGTGTGGTTTCATTCAAGGGAGGAGAGAGAAAGAGAAGCATTCATGTCCTTGGAAGGCCAAGGGGGCACTCAACCCCCTCCCCCCTTAATGGCCTCATTCATCCCCAGTTGAGCAAGGAACAATCTGAAGATGCTCTAGACCATGATGTTGGCTTGCAATCAGTTGAGGATGCTGGGCAAGTAGCTGAAGATATTGTCAACAAAATCTCTACTAGGATGGAGGGGGAGACTTTCAGGCCCTATGCTGATTCTTAAAACATTCCAGATCCTGCTGATGTAACCAGCCCTCAGAGTGAGTGGGAGCGTCTCCTGGAACAAAAATTGTAGGATGCATTTGCTGAGGCGGAGCAATTCCAGAATACTCCTGAGAAAAATCAGACTGATGATGTTGTTGTTGCTGCTGTTATACTATGTGTCTCTGAGGACATGGCTGATGTTAATGGGGAGCTTCAATCTGAACTCCCTGCTCATGCTGAAATGCGTGAAATAGAGTCCTCCATGTCAGAGAAGGAAGAGAGTTTTCCAAAGAAGCTCGGTCTTCTGCCTTTACTACGGCTGACTCTGATCATAAGGCATAGTTCAGGCTTGTTCAAGAAATAGTTGATGAAGGCACATAAGCCAGGACAGATCAAATGCCACCTATATTTCTAGCCCAGCTAAAGGTCTTACTAGATGAGCATAGGAGAGATCATTGGAAACTTTTGTGGATGATGCTCTCAAAGAAATCTGGAAGGCGCTATCCACAGAAATTAAGTCAATCATATTTGAAGTAAATCTTATGAAGGGTGAAACTGTAAAATTCTTCACAAGATCAGCTCCAGCAGTAGAATATACCATGGACAAACTGGATGACGTGGGCAATAATGATGTAACAGTCATAGATAATTAAAACATTCAGGAACAGAATATGCTGGCTATACACAATGCTGATAATGTGTTGCTGGATAAACAGACTGCAACATATTCAACAAGTTGGATGGCTATACCAAGCTATTGGATGACCATATGGCGGAGGTAAAAAATCAAGTAACAGCAGGGGTAAATTATTTAGAAACTGAATGGAGTAAGGCCTGCCTCTCCTAGACCAAAGAGCTTATTGAAGAAATCAAAAAGGGGGAGAGTAATGCCATAAGAATAAATACAGAAAATTTGTTCTAGGCTACCATTCTGATGAGGGGATCCTATGGGATTGGACCTATCTAGTATGACAACATCCCTATATTTCCTGCTCAAGTACAAGAGGCATTGAATCTTGATAGCTCTAATTATTTATATTTTTTTACTTTTTTTCTATTAATAGTTAGATCTTAGTTATCCATTTTATAATTAAAAGTTCACAATTAACTATTTTTATATTTTATCTTTATTTAATCTAATAAAATTATTTTCAATCTTGCAGGGCTAAATTGTAGATATTTTGGAGCAAAATTGGGATTTTCTCCTTCTCGGCCAAGACACGCCCTCGGACACGCCCTCCTTAGGCGTGACCAAAGGCGTAACACAGACGGGCTAAGAAGGTCAACACCAATCGTCAATCTGCGACCGAAGAACAATCGACACTCCCGTGTTGCTAGGTCACACGCCCGTGTGAAAGTGAGGGTTAGATCTAATATACTGTAAGGGGGGGAATAGAGTATATGTGAAATAATAAAAATTATTACAGCTTTTGCTGTAAGTTAAAAGTGCAGAATTAATACACTAACAAGTAATAAACCTAAAGCACAAGCACAACAAGAACACATGAAAAGGGGCAACCAGACAACACAAGAAAATTATAGTGGTTCCCCAACCTGGGTACATCCACTCTTCTACCACCCTTGGTAGGAATCCACTCAGGTTTTTGATCAGGTGCCATACACCAATGAGCTTTTGATCAGGTGCTCAAAAACCAACCCAAGTCTTTTGATCAGGAGACTTGCAACCAAGGAATCACTTTTGAAGGTAGATGACAACCCTTTACAGAGGTGGGGGTGAGAGATGATTATGTCTTCTCTTTCTCAATGTACAACTGAGAAGACTTGCAGATTCAATGATGTTAGCAAATGCTCCCCCTGAAATGGAGAATGCTTCAGGTTTGCAGTAAGCTTTGCTGCAGGGTTATATGCCTTCACAGTGATGATGTCAACAACAAGATTTTAGACTGATATTGATTAGTTGTCTCTTGAAAGCTTGGAGCCGATGAAGAACTCTGATGATGATTATCTGATGATGCTGCAGAGTTCTTCTTTTTCTCTAGGAAGCCTTTTCTGTTGTTCTACTCACTGTATCTGTATGTGCCTCTACGTTCTCTGTATTCTCTGAAAGGCTTTCTTAATGATCGTGGATTATTCTCTGTCTGTGTCCTTTTTTTGTTTCTATATATTGAAGTCCAAAAACATTCCTTTTTAACATTCTACAGGAATCGAGGAGATAAACAAACAGATACAAAATTGCAATAAATGATTTCCTCCACTGTCTTTGGCATGTAATAAAATATAATAACTCTGCGAAGACCTGTAGTTAATGCTGCAATAGAAACGGTCATAATTCTTGAAAACATCAGCATTAACTACCAGAGATTTGATGTCATAAATAGCATTGACAAAATAAGAATGAATTCTTCAAGAGAGTTGAGCAATAGGGCAGTTGAACACAGAACAATAATCACTGAGCAAAGATAGAAGATTGTCGAGCTAAGACAGGAAATCGTCGATCTGATTTCTGAGATCGTCGTGCTGAGATCAACTATCTGCGATCTGAGATATCCGAGAACTGAAGAGAAAGCGTCGACCTGAGCTCATGGATCGTCGAGCTCAGTTCAGAGACAAATCTCTAAGATCGTCGATCGGAGATCGATGATCGTCGAGCTGAGTTCGACGAAAGTCGAACTGATTTGAAATTCATACTTAACTTCTGAGTCTTGTTCTTTGAAATGAAATCCAATGCTGGTCTTTGTGAAGCCTGTTCTACAAAAAGTAACTTAGACCTAGACTTTGACTCTGACTATACAAGTGAGTCAATCAACATATGAGTGAACCTAGCCAAAATCAACCATGGGGATCCAACATTGTGTCACCCTTACATAGGGCGTGCCAGTCGGTGGAAGAACTATTAAGCCACGCCACGGCGGATTAAATTGATAGGCCCTGGGCACGTGCGTGACCCAGGGCGTATCAGGTGCATTTTCTAGCCAATAAAGAGTCGTTCCTGCCATTGCCTCCAGCTTGACGTTTCCATCTTGACACGCCCTGGTCACGGTCGTGACCAGGGGGCGTGACACCTCCATCAACTGCAATTTACTCCCGCCGTTTTCAGCTTCCTGCCATTTTCCAAAAATAACCTTGACACGCCCTAGGTCACAGGCGTAACCTAGGGGCGTGACCCGTCAGTTAATTGATTTTGGCAATCTTTCCTACAACGTTCATTGATAAGCCCGGAATCCGCGACCTGTCCGCGTAGTGTTCCAGACCGGGCGGTCTGCGTGTTCAAGCCACCAAGCCTCCCAAGTCGGGCGGTCTCCATGTCAGGCCGCTGCAAACGCCGACCCTGCTCAGCGGCAAGGCTCAAGGACCCAGCCGCCAGCTCGCCAGGAGGAATCCGCCAGGCCGCGCGGCTTCCCTCCTTTCTTGTTTCTCTCTCTTTTGCTTCCCCTCACCTCTGCCCGGTTCTCCTGTACCCCGGGCAGCCGGTAACTTTAGCCCTGCCCGTTTGGGCAGGCCCCCGAGCCTATAAATAGGGGGTGGGTGCACTCCCCAAGACACGCTGACTGGTACACAGGAGCTCGCCTGTTAAGAGCTGCGGTCTCCAGTCTAGTGTTTTGCGGCTTGTAGTCCGGCCGGCTTCCTCTTTTACTTCTTGTAACTGTTTCTCATTTTTAAGTAAAGGAAAGCCCACCGCAAGAGTGGCATTTAAGCCGTGGCGGGCGAACCCTACTGTTGCCGCTGCCAGCGGCCCCCTTTTCCGGTCCTTTAGCCGCGACCGCTAGTAACCGATTAGTCGACAGTCTCCTCCTTTCCTTCCCTATTCCCCGGTGTTCGAACCGTTAGCTGGTGGTGCCCGACTCCCTGTCCGTTTTCGTGCATCAACAGTTAACGCGCGGCCTTCAGATCTCGACTAATCGATGAAATCAGTGGTCTAGCTAATTAGACCGCTCTATCCTCTAGAGTTCGGCAGCCTGTCGAGCAAGCCGCGACTTCGCCTGCTAAGGCTTTCAGTCCGCCTCTGGCGCTGTAGAACCAGTCATTCTATCCGCTCGTTTTTCCTCCCGGTCTTCTTGACAGCTTGTTGCACCGTCTAGCCGCCAGGTCAAGCCGCCGTTATTCTGCGGTCTCTTGAAAAAGTTCGGCTCTTACCCTCTTTTCAAGATGAATCCTGCAAAGGGTCAGAATAAATCCAGCAACATCTCGGTTACTACAGATCTCTCAGAAGTGCAGGATTGCTCGTATTTTAATAATGAGGTTGTTGACCCTCATAGAGAAATTTTTGCAAACAGTGTTGAGCGTGGACTAGAATCTGTTGCAAACGAACCTCTTTATGAGGAAGAAGAAGAGGCCCCTTCTCCATTCATTAATCGTATTCGGTGGGATACTGTCTCCGATAACTTTAGAGTACCGCGTCTCCCGGAGTATTCTGGATGTGATGATCCGTTCTCTCATTTGCAAGCTTTTGAATCAGCTGTTTCACTGAGAAAAGTGTCAAATGGAGTAAAATGCAAACTCTTTGTTATATCTTTTGGCAATGTTGCAAGAGAATGGTTTTATAGCCTCCCACCTCGATCAGTAACCAGCTTTAAGGATCTTCGAAGTCAATTTATTTCTAGATTCGCTATTTACAGGAAGCAGAAAAGAGACGTTGGAGCTCTCTTCCGAATCAAGCAAGAAATTGACGAGTCTAATCCAGATTTTGTTGATCGGTTTCAAAAGGAGGTTCTAGATGTTTGTAGCGTCCATCAAGACTATTACTTGCATGCTTTCATAAATGCACTTCAAGAAGGCCCATTGAAATTCAAGCTCACCACAAAGTATCCCAAAAGCTACGGAGATCTTATTGATATAGTTAATACATTCATAATAGGCGAAGAGGCAAATAAAGGTTATGTTTCGTTTCTGAATCAAATGGCTAAACAATCTCAAGGGACTTCTGGTCAACAACAATCTATTTCCTCCCAAAATGTTTTGCAAGTTGAATATTGCAAGTCTCCTCCTCTTCTCCAGGGTAAAACTCCAAAGCGTGAAAAAGGTTCAGGTAAGTATGTTAAGTTCAAAATTTCTATGGAAGATCTTTTGATAATCATTCAAGGAATGCCTGAGTTCAAGAAGCCTCGGCGTATGAAATCTAAAATCAAGAATCGACACGAGGAGCTTTTTTGCAAGTATCATAAAGATATTGGTCATCTAGCAGAAGATTGCACAGCTCTCAGGGAATTGGCTAATCAACTTGTAAGAGCTGGAAAGATGCAAGAATATGTCATTCAGTAATTCTCTCAAGCAATCTTCCATTTCTTACTCAATGGTTCAAGCAGGGATTTCTCTTTCTTTATATGATGAGAAATGCTTATGTTCAGAATGGTATATAACGTCCCCTTCACAATTGGTATTAATGGGGCGTGCTAAAACTACAGACATATATCCTTTGTCACTTCCTTAACATCATGCAAATGTTACTTTTTCATTTGAAGCTTATTTTTTAGCTTTACTTTTTATTCCAATATGCATGCATGTAGGGGCAAGAGCCCCCTTTTGAATTCTTAAGCCCTCCACATCCCGCTTGACTTCAGTCGCAGATGTGTAGTGGAAATTCCGCTTGGCCTTCAGTCGCAGACATTGCGTACCCGTCACGCATGACTTCAGTCACAGACGGACATTACGTAATTGTCCCGCTTGACCTTCGTCGCAGACATTGCGTACTTGTTCCGCTTGACTTCAGTCGCAGATGTTGCGTACTTGTCCCGCTTGACATCGGTCGTGGATATTAAGAATTTCAATCCCGCTTATGTGTTATTTGTGTGGAAAGCTCTGCCACACGCACCTGCCCACATTGACACATAAGTGCATGTCTTCATCTATTTTTGCAGGACAACACGAGCCTATCCGCTACCTCGCGGTTTTATTAAGCGGCCTGTGCAGGTTGTATAATTAATTAAACAAGCCGACCAGTTTCATATTCCGGCTTAAGTTTTTTAACTTTCCTGTTCCTACCCGCCGGATTATTATTAATATATTTGGGAACTCGGCAGACTTACGTCCGCCTATCCGCTATTCGGTATCTTATTTGGCTTAAATATATCAATTGCCGGTTTGTTATTCATATGGAAAGGAAGTCGGCCGACCTGCTTCTGGCACTTAATTCCTGGCTTTGATCTGCCGACTTATGGTATTAATTATATTAGCTAATCAGCGAACTGTCGTCACAAACATTCCCGGTTTCCATATGCCTATATCATCCTGTATTATCGGAAGCCGAAGCTTGTTTCTCTATTCATGTTCCTTTAATCAAATGGGCAATTCGTTTCAGAGTTCGCCCTAGCCGCAATCTAATATTTCAATGTTATGGATGTTTGCCGACTGCGACAGGTGCCCGCGCGACTTAGCGGTCATGGTTTATGTATGAGCAAGTCGCGGCAATTCAGCTCTTCCAGCAGATAACGTTGAATAATTCATCAAGGAAAATTGCGGTTTAAATTATTAGCCGCTCGGCTTATCGTCGACGTGCACTCCGGTATAAACCGCAGGGAAATATCTCTCTCTTGCGGATAGCTTTGTTGAAGTCGCAGCGCAAACTCAGCCGGTTTACATACTTATATTTTAAATCGGAAGCTATACTGAGACCGCGCGGACTTAATCAAGTAAGAAAAGTGAGACGTAACAAAAAGAAAGGTAAAAATGCCTTCATTTCCATTTCATTAAGTATTACAAAATATTAATCGCGCGGTTACAAAAACAATACCGCCGATTCCCAAAAAGTTCAAAATACAAAAACAAGTTATAGATTTTCTAATCGCCCGGTTTGAGCTTCTTAGCCGCAGGAGAATCCAAATCACCGCCATCGCCAATATCGACGGATGATAGAGAGTATCCGCTGCTAGTTGCCGAGCTCGCTGAACCGCTAGAAGTTATCGAGTCTAGCCGCGCGGTCTCCGATTCTTGGCCGCCGGACTCAGGCGATGTGCGCGCACTCCGGCTTCCTTGGCCGCCCTCTACCTCGACGTCTTCCTCCACGTCGCCGACTTCTTCCCCGACCTTGGCCTTGCCCTTGATCGACCTATAGACGTCGGCCACCTGCTCCTTCAGGGAGGGGTAGATGTCGGCACATGTAAAGTCGGTGAAGCCGGTGGCCAAGCCGCAAAGGTCCCGAGGCGGTTAAGCGCTCCATCGATCCCTTGGACGAGTTGGGGGAAGACTTGGTCTTGGAAGATGGGGTTGGCCGGGTTATACATTTCCTGCAAAGCAAAAGATAAAGGTAAGGCCGCGCGGTTACATAATGCTAAACGCACGAGTATTGGTAATGACTTACCGCCTCCTTTTCCTTAAGCCGCTTGGTCTCTTCTTGTTGTTCGCCTAACTGTGTCTTCAGGCCGTTGTTCTCCTTCATCAGCTGCTTGTAGGCAAGGCCCATGAAGTGACTTGCCACGAAGCTCCTCGCGCCGACTTGCGCGGCTAGCCGCGGCAGGTCGTCTGGAGGAACTCGTCGCATAGCCCTCAAGTTGTGCTTGCCATACAGCGCGCCGCCAACCGCGCTCGCATGGCGGCTTACTTCTTCTGCTCCCCAGTAGGGGAGGGCTGTGGTGATCGTCACTGACTTGCCGTCCGGACTCCACCGCAAGGCCGGATCGCCGTGGACATCCTTCAGGCTGCTGCCGGTTCCATGCAGCATGAACTCTCCAGAGGAGTCCGACTCCTCCTCCTCCGCTACTCGCGCCGGCTTGACCCGCTTCTCTCTCTTTTCTCTTTGAGTGAGGGTCAAGCCGCCAGGAGTCTGCGGCCTGTTCATCGGGACCGCCACAGCAGCTGTAAAGATAGAGGCAATGTTAATTATCAGGCCGTGCGGCTAAGAATGCAGTTCGGCCGGTTTGGGACTTACTATCTTCCGCCTCAATTCCAACCAGAGACGGCAACAGCGGGATGTAGTGGTTTACATCAAGCCGCTCGCCTTTGAAGAAGTCGTAGATCTCCTTCTCCACGCCGTCCAAGCCGCTGCTGCCAAAGGCGGCCTCTTCGCGGATCTGGGGGTCGACTGGCAGCAACCCCAGGTTTCCCTCGAAGATGAGAAACCGCTCGGACCAGTTCGCGATCTTGTTCGCCAAGTTAACTATCTTCAGCCCTCTACAGCCGAAGTAGAGGTGCCCCCGGAAGATCTTTGTCCCGGAGTCCGGGATAGACCGCACCGAGAAGCATTCTCGGAAGAGCCTCATAGAGAAGCGGACTCTTTCCGACCTCAGATAGGAGATGAAGCTGTATATGGCGGCTATCGAGTTTGGGGGAAGTTGTCCGGGCACAACTCCGTAGTGGTCGAAGACCGCTACGGCCTCCATCATGACCTGGAAGCTGAAGCCGCAGTCAAAGTGGTCGATGGGGACCGCGATCTGATTTGCGTGCGAGGAGTTAATCCGCTCGTCCTGTCGGGGAAGCCGCGCGACCAACGGACTTCCATGCATGTGCTTCTCAACGAAATCATCCAGCTCGGCTTTTGTAAGCCGGCATTCTTTATGGTCTGCAGAGTGGAAAGCGGAGGCCGCGTCTGTCCTAACCGCAGTGGCCTTGTCAGACCACGACGACTTGGACTTAGCCCGCATCCTTCTTGATTTGTGATGAAATCTCCGGGGTCAGCTCTATTTATAGAAAATCCGTGATGCTACAGTGCCCAACGTCAAATCGCGGCTAGTCGTCACGCCGCGCGGCCTAAGTCCGCTGGAAGTGCAGATCAGCTTAGTGACCAAACCGCAGTTTAGTCCGTCAGTCCGCACGGCTATATACCTGCACTTAGAATAATTCTATGGCGAATCATGTGGATATCAAGTATTCAAGCCGGCGCTCTATTCGCCAGACCGTGCGGCTACTATCCTAAACTTTAAATTTCTTAGAAGAAAGCAGCAAACATGTGGATTATAAATACAAACCGCATAAGCCGCATTCAGTTCGCAGCATAATAAAATACAGCAGTTTACAACAATCAAATTGTCCAACAATCCAGCAGAAAAAATATATATTACAACATAATATACGAATGTCCGCGCGGCTTAGTTCTCTCGAGTCGCTCAGGATCGTTTGTCGTCTTCCGGCCTGTCTCGTCCTATGTGCGCGACCTGTTCACCGGTCTGCACAATCGCAACGTACACCTGGCTAACCAGATTATGAAGCGCATGCAGTGTCCGATGATCTCGCGCAGCGTCGCGCTCTACTCTCGCAAACAGTATCATGGGGATTGCCTGAACCCCTAGACCGCTTGGAACTGCGACATGGTTAGGCGCCGCGGCCACCGGCGGATGCGAACTCTCGCCAGAGGCCGGGCGGCTAGTTCCCGGCAACTCTGCAGGAGTTGGTAGTGCAGGCCGCTGTTCTCCGCCGGTCTCCGCCGGCAAGTCTTGGTTCTCGCCGCCTTCAGCATGTGGGATCTCTTCTCTATCTCCATCCAGCCGCGCGGCCATCAGCAAGTACTTCTCCGCCCTTTCCTGCTCCAAGGCAGCCTGCATCTCAGCAATCTTCGCCTCAGCGGCTTCCATCGCGATCTGCAGCCTGGCGGTCTCTTCCTTCATCGCGGTCTGCAGCCTGGCGGTTTCTTCTTCCATCGCGGTCTGGAGCCTGGCAGTCTCTTGTTCCATCGCAGTCTTCAACCTCACGGTCTCCTGCTCAAGCGCAGTTTGCACCCTTGTGGTCTCTTGCTCCAGGGCGGTTTGCAACTCTTGGATCCTTTTTTCCGCGGCCTCCTGGGCAACCCGCTGCTGTTCGTCTTTAATCCGCAGGGTTTCGGTGGCCGCGTTCAAAGCCGCCTGCAGCGTGCCGACGTCTTTCTGGAAGTCGGCCATCTCCTTCTCGCGAACACTTGGAGGCGGAGGCGGTGGCAGCATAGACCAAAATGACGTCAAGTCGCCCGGCTTCATCGCTGTTTCCGGTACATCTGCAGAAGAGAAACCGCAGTCAGGTTCAGCCGGATTGTTGCGAGGTTCTAGTAAGGAAATCGGTAGGATAAGACCGCCGGTTTGATGTTTATCTCCTCCAGAGGCCGCGGTATGGATTTTTATCACTAGCCGCCTGAGCCGCTCAGGATCTATCCTCTTCAGCTTTTCTTTCCATAGCCGCTCGGTTTCCTTAGCTCGGCTTTTCAGTTGAGTCGTGGTCTGGAAAAAGCTGGCCGGCGGATTTAATATTATATTCGCCCCCTTCTTCCTTGACCGCGACATGTAGAATTTAATAATTCGCCTAACGTCCCGGTGTTTACCTTGCAGCATTGGAGGTGTGGTCGCCACCGGCTTCTCGGCGATCAGTTTCTTCATCTCGTCCATCTTCTCGCGAAGCTTCAGTTTCTCGGCTCCTTCAGAAGCCGCGGAAACCGGTTCGCCAGGCTTCTCCCCAATAACCTGGATATCGGGGCGGTCAACCTCCTCAGAGGCCGCTGGTGTCGACAATAGCGCGTCTTGCTGCTGGAGGGTCTCCATGCCCTTTAGGAGCTCGCTGAGCGAGTCGCTAACCGCAGGCATACTCTCCAGTTCGCTCGGCTTGTACTCCGGTGTGGGCGGGTTCTCCGGTACCTCCTTCTCGTGCAGCCTGTGTTGAAGACTGTCCGCGCCGGTCTTTTCGGAAATATTCCGGTTTCTGGCGTGCAACTTCCTCATCTTCCTTTTCATCCTTTCTTCAAGGGTTTCACTCCTTTCTTTCCGCCGTTTCAGGGAGCCGAACACCTTTTCAGTCCGCTTGAGCTGTTCAACCAAAGTCCGCTCGGGTTCCTGCGCCTTCTCCGGCTCGTTGTCATCCACAACGATTACGTTGACCTTGTCCTGCAATTCGGACGGTTTCCCAGATTCAACACTCTTCTCTTCCGTCCCACCGATTTTTAGGAGTGGTTCTCCTGATGGAGAGAAAGTCATGTCGAAGGATTTGGCAATTCCAGTTTATGGTGGTGCAGTCTTTGAAACCGCTTTGGGATCTACTGCGGCCTGCGATGATCCGCCGACGGTCTCTATCGGCGTCTTTTCAGATCCAGAAGCCGCTGAAGTCTCCGGCTTCCCAATCTTCTTGGCAGGCTGTTGGGCAGGATCATTCGAGTTCTCGCTCCGGCTCGTCTTCGTTTCTGACAGTTTCTTGTTGCGGGCTAGCATTGATGACATAACATCCATCTTCAGAGAAATCGTGCCGACTTGCAAAATTCTGACCGCAAGTGGCGAGTGACGACCCGTGGCTTGGCAGGAATTCTGAAGAATGTCAAGGGTCAGGGGATTTTATAGACGACGATGAGGCAGTCGCGGTCTCCGGCTTAGTTCTACATTTTCGAAGTTTTCTGGAAACTTAAAAATGTGCGGGGATTATGATAAGCCCGGAATCCGCGACCTGTCCGCGCAGTGTTCCAGACCAGGCGGTCTGCGTGTTCAAGCCGCCAAGCCTCCCAAGCCGGGCGGTCTCCATGTCAGGCCGCTGCAAACGCCGACCCTGCTCAGCGACAAGGCTCAAGGACCCAGCCGCCAGCTCGCCAGGAGGAATCCGCCGGGCCGCGCGGCTTCCCTCCTTTCTTGTTTCTCTCTCTTTTGCTTCCCCTCACCTCTGCCCGGTTCTCCTGTACCCCGGGCATCCGGTAACTTTAGCCCTGCCCGTTTGGGCAGGCCCCTGAGCCTATAAATAGGGGGTGGGTGCACTCCCCAAGACACGCTGACTGGTACCCAGGAGCTCGCCTGTTAAGAGCTGCGGTCTCCAGTCTAGTGTTTTGCGGCTTGTAGTCCGGCCGGCTTCCTCTTTTACTTCTTGTAACTGTTTCTCATTTTTAAGTAAAGGAAAGCCCGCCTCAAGAGTGGCATTTAAGCCGCGGCGGGCGAACCCGGCTGTTGCCGCTGCCAGCGGCCCCCTTTTCCGGTCCTTTAGCCGCGACCGCTAGTAACCGATTAGTCGACAGTCTCCTCCTTTCCTTCCCTATTCCCCGGTGTTCGAACCGTTAGCTGGTGGTGCCCGACTGCCTGTCCGTTTTCGTGCATCAACATTCATGGGGTTTCAAGATGACGGTTCCGAACCTGACATGCCCTAGGTCAAGCGAGTGACCAAACAGTAATTTTTCCTATAAATTCCAAACAACTTCAGATGCTCGGGATCAAATTTTGGTGGTTGGACTCATGCGGTTTTCTATTTTATATTGCTGTATTTTCCATTTCTTAGCTTAGTTTTGCTTTAAGTTTCAATTCAAGTTGCGTTTTATTTTCATTATGTCTTTCCCTACCGTAACTTGTATTCCCCTAATGATGATGAGTAGCTAATTTTCATTTAGCACTTGATCATGATGAAGCTTGGAATGAAATAAACTTTTCATTTTTATCAAAAATGTCTTGTTCTTAATCTTGCTCACTTACGATTTATCTTTAATTTATATTTTGTCGAATTCATATTGCGCGGATATGATCTTCCATTTAAGATCCGTATCCTAAATGACCGAGAGGTTGCGGATACGAGGAGATCACCCAAAGATAAAAGGAGTTGCATGCACTCCTCCAGAGAGGACGACAAAAATCCTCCAGATTGGAGTCAAATCCAATAGTGTGGTTCACCGCCTAAAGCAAGCTTAGGTGTTTCAACTGGTCGAGAGGTCTTAATCGATCAACCTAAGGTTAGACAAAAGCATGAGCTCGAGAGAGACGCTTTTGTACTTAGGAATATCCACGGTCGAGTGAGCAATTAAAGAGCTCACATTATATTATTTTCAAGAAGGTTTATTTTAGTCCAAGTTGATTCCAGATCAAGTGCTAGCTTCCCCAAAATCGAACTTCTCTTTCTTAGTGTAACTTTTCTTTTCCGTTTTAACAAAAAACGACCTTCCGTCCGATAAGATTATAGCTCTTTCTTATGAGTACAAGTACTCGACGAGCCCCGAGTCGATTTACAACACTTGATTCTATATTCCGAACGATAGGCACACTTGCCTCATCGATTGGAAACATGCGTTAGCGTGGAGAAAATAATCATCAAGTTTTTGGCGCCGTTGCGAGGACTTTTTCTTTGTCAATATTTTGAAAGCAAGGATCTATTTGTTTTATCATTTTCTTGTTGTTTTAAAATATCAAAATAAAAAAAAATTATTTTGTTTTATTTTGGTGTATGACCTGAGGGAATTCGCCAAATCTACTTGATTTGGATCCGGAGATCGAGTAAAGCTTGCGGCGACGTCTAAGACTCCGCGATCTCAATTCTCCAAACTTGGTTGAGGAATCCATCGGTGACACTTCTTTTTATTCTTCTTCTTCATCTTCTTCATCTTTTCAATTTTCTTATAATTCGGGTAATCCAAATCCAAATATGGCCGATCAACAGACTATTTCTTACTATGCTAGACCAAATTTGGATAATTCTCAATCAAGTATTGTTCGTCTCGCTATTGCCAACAATAACTTTGAATTGAAGTCAAGCATCATCCAAATGATACAACAATATGTACAATTTGATGGGCTTCAAGATGAGGATCCCAACGCACATATTTCTAACCTTTTAGAAATATGTGATACTTTTAAAATTAACGGAGTTTCGGATGATGTCATCCGGTTAAGGCTTTTTCCTTTTTCTTTGCGCACCAAGGCTAAGCAGTGGTTGGGTTCTCTACCAAGAGGCTCCATAACTACTTGGGCCGAGAACGGAAAAATTTCTTACGAAATATTTTCCGCCTGCTAAGGCGGCCAAATTGCGCAATGATATCACTTATTTCTCCTAAGTTGATACGGAAACGTTATATGATAATTTGGAGAGATTTAAGGAATTGCTTCGCCGGTGTTCAGATCACACAATCCCCAAATGGTTGCAAGTGCAAACCTTCTATAATGGCCTCAATCAACTAACGAGGCAACATATTGATGCCGCCGTCGGTGGAACGTTAAACAACAAGACACCGATGGCCGCCCAAGAACTTATAGAAGGTATGGCCATGAATACATATCAATGGAGTACACCCCAGTCTCGTCCACCTAAGCCAGCTGGGATGTACGAAATAGATACGGTTTCTAGTTTGTCTCTCCAGGTTGAGAAATTACAAAAACAGATGAACGAGATGTCTGCTTTCTCGTCTACATCTACCTGTGAGCCCCAATATTGGGAGCCTTCTACTATTGTCGAGCATGTGGATTAAATGGGTAATCCGAATCGGCCACCTTATAATCCGGGTCATAATTTTGGTAATACCTATCACCCGTGTATAAGGAATCACCCCAACTTCTCTTGGAGTAATCCGGGGAACTCGGCGCGCCCACCAAACATGATTCCACCCGCTATTTTCACCGCAAGCTCCAAAAGCTCCTAATCTCGAGGATTTGTTCACCAAATATACAACTACAAATGATGTCAACATCCGGAATCTCTCCGGATCTCTTCGTAATTTGGAGACACAAATTGGGCAAATCGCTAAAATGATGTCCGATCGCCAACAAGGAGCGCTACCGGGCAATATACAGCCCAACCCAAAGGAGCATGCCAAAGTCATCACTCTACGGAGTGGGAAGGAGGTAACCACTTCTCCAATTCCGGTTTATAATTCTCCAATTCCGGTTGATACGGAGGTAACAATTTCTTCATCTTCTCCTCCACTTAAGCCTTCTATTTCTAATAAACCAAAAGCTTATCAACCACCTCTTCCCTATCCGTCTAGAATGCAAAAAAACCGGGCGGATGAGCATCACGGTAAATTTTTAGACATGTTTAAAAAAATTCAAATAAATTTACCATTTTGTGAAAAAATAGCACAAATGCCAAAATATGCTAAGTACCTCAAGGATCTTTTATCCAACAAAAAGAAACTTGAGGATATCTCCACGGTTCAGTTGATCGCGGAGTGTTCGGCAGTTTTACTTAATAAATTACCTAAGAAATTACCCGATCCGGGTAGTTTCTCTATTCCTTGTTTGTTTGGTGATTTATTAGTAAAACGTGCGTTAGCCGATCTAGGTGCCTCAATTAATTTAATGCCTTATTCTTTAGTTAAGAAATTGGGATTAGGAGAACCTAAACCCACAAGAATGTGCATTCAATTGGCGGATCGGTCTGTCAAGCTCCCTATGGGGATCATAGAGGATGTGCTTGTCAAAGTTGACAAATTTATCTTTCCGGTAGATTTCGTCATCTTTGACATCGAAGAGGACACCGAGGTACCACTCATTCTCGGTTGTCCTTTTCTTACCACCTCGCGTGGAGTGAAAGACGTTAGTAATGGTAAACTTCTCCTTAGAGTCGGAGATGAAGAAGTTAACTTTACTATTGACTCGTCTATGAAAAACGCGCTCTCAAATGATGACTCATGTTATTATTTGGAGGCTTCTCCTGAAGAAGACTCCTTTCCTTTTTCTAAAAAGATTTTATCTTCTATTTATCATGATTCCGAATTTGAAGATTTAGATTTAATTGCTCATGAAAATAGTGATAATCTCTCGATCACTCGCGTGCCTATTTTCAAACTTTTAGAAGTTGATAGTGATCGTTTGAAAACTTCTTATGATGAACCTCCCGCGCTAGAACTAAAACAATTGCCGGATCATTTAGAGAATTTATTTTTAGCGGAGGATTCAAAACTTTCGGTTATTGTGTCGGCCTACTAGACCGATGATGAAAAAATTAAATTATCCAATACTTTAAAATTTCATCGCCGCGCAATTGCGTGGAAGATCACGGATTTGAGAGGGTTTAATCCCTCCTTTTGCACCCAAAAAATTTTATTGGAAGAACACGCTCACAAAACCATTCAACCTCAATGCCAGCTAAATCCTAACATGAAGGAGGTAGTCAAGGCCGATGTAATAAAATTATTAGATGCAGGTATCATCTATCCGATTTTGGATAGCTCTTGGGTGAGTCCGGTCCAAGTGGTGCCCAAGAAAGGAGGGTTAACTGTAGTCCCTAATGAGAAGAATGAGTTAATCCATACTCGAACCATTACCGGATGGCGGGTGTGCATCGACTACAGTAACTTAAATGATGCAACCTATAAGGATCATTTTCCCTTGCTGTTCATTGACCAAATCCTTGAACGACTATCCGGGAACTCATTTTATTATTTTCTTGATGGTCTCTCGGGATATTTTCAAATCCCAATCACGCCCGAGGACCAAGAGAAAACAACCTTCACTTGTCCGTTTGGCACCTTCGCCTATCGAAGGATGCCATTTAGTTTGTGCAATGCGTCGGTAACCTTCCAAAGGTGTATGCTAGCGATCTTTGATGAACTAGTGGTGGATATCATGGAAG
The DNA here is from genome assembly GCA_039583875.1 of Platanthera guangdongensis. Taxonomy (NCBI): domain Eukaryota; kingdom Viridiplantae; phylum Streptophyta; class Magnoliopsida; order Asparagales; family Orchidaceae; genus Platanthera; species Platanthera guangdongensis. The sequence continues at coordinate 87,651,549 of CM077160.1, forward strand.
TTTTCATGGACGATTTCTCCATTTTTGGAGATTCGTTTGATTTATGTTTGGAAAATATTTCCCGTGTACTCCAAAGATGTGAGGATACGAACCTAGTTTTAACCTGGGAGAAGTGTCATTTTATTGTACGAGAAGGTTTGGTTTTAGGCCACAAAATTTCTAGTAAGGGCATAGAGGTTGATAAAGCTAAAATTGAAACTATAGAAAAGCTACCTCCCCCTTCAAATGTAAAGGCCGTTCGTATTTTTTTGGGGCATGCCGGTTTCTATCGTTGGTTTATTAAAGATTTTTTTAAAATAACTAAGCCCCTTACACACTTGTTAGAAAAAGATGCGTCGTTTATTTTTGATGAAAAGTGTTTGCGTGCTTTTTCTCTTATTAAAGAAAAATTGATTAACGCTCATATCATGATCGCTCCTAATTGGGAACTTCTGTTTGAGATAATGTGCGACGCTAGTTGTTTTTCCGTCGGTGCGGTCTTAGGACAACGCATAAATAAAAATTTTCATCCTATATATTATGCGAGCAAAACATTAAACGCCGCACAGGAAAATTACACGTCCACTGAAAAAGAATTATTAGCCGTAATTTTGGCATTCGGTAAATTCTGCTCATATCTCACCTTGTCCACGATTATTGTTTTTACTGATCATTCGGCTTTGAGATATTTACTGACAAAAATAGATGCAAAGCCTCGATTGATTTGGTGGATCTTACAACTCCAATAATTTGACTTGGAGATTCGTGACAAGAGAGGAGCGAAGAACTTGGCGGCTGATCATCTTTCGCGGTTGGAGAACCCAAATTTGGAGGAGCTCATAGAGGAGGACATTGACGATACTTTCCTCAAGGAGCACCTTCTCGCCATTCATAAGGTAATTACTCTCCCCACTCCTTGGTTCGCCGATTTCGCAAACTATCTTGTTGCGAGATTCCTCCCGAATGGCTTTTCTTATCAAGAAAAGAAGAAATTCTTTTCTGATTTGGAAAAATATTTTTGGGAGGATCCCTTTCTTTTTTGTGTTTGTGCGGACCAAGTAGTGCGAAGGTGAAAGAATTGGTTTCAAGATCACCTAAGCAACTAGAGGGGGGGGGGGGGTTGAATAGGTGCAATTCCTTTTTACTCTAAGGCAGAATATTAATTCAGATAATCAAATTAAATCAATCAGTTCTATAGCTACCACATCACAGAAATCACAGAATCACACACAATCACAGATGACACACAGTTTTATAGTGGTTCCCCAAATGATGGGTACATCCACCTTCCCCCTTCGCCTATCTAGCAGTGTGCTAGATTCGGCCTAACTTCTTCCTTCCTTCTCAAATCAACAGATCTTACAGCTCAAAACCTAGTCAAGGTTCCTACAACTCAGAGTGAGTCCACACTCCTACAACGCAGGCAATTAAGTCCTACCCCAGCCTACACCCAGGCCTATAACTCAAAGAATCAAATCTCCTACCTCAGGCACACAACCCTACCTCAGCCTTCCCAAGGCCTACAACTCAGAGATGAAAATCTCCTACCTCAGGCACACAGCCCTATCTCAGCCTTCCCAAGTCCTACAACTCAAAGATGAAAATCTCCTACCTCAGCCTTTATAACATAGGCTTATAATTCAGATCAATAATGATCTTACAGAATAAAAATATAAAATGTGTTTTATCTTCCACCCAAGTTGAGAGAGAATGAGTAGAAAGAATTCTTGATCAGTTCTTGAAGAATCTGATTACCCAGAAATCAACCTGTCTTTGGCTTTCTTCAAAGCTTCTTGAATCTGAACACAATAAGGTTGAATTTCTTGAAGATGATCTTCAATCAGCTTCCTTCTTAAAACCAGAAATCAATCTGAATTCTTCTTTGCAGATAGTTCAGGATCTGCTCGTAAGAGACTAGTTGATGATAGTATCTTTCTTCACTTGAATTGTTGGAGCTCTCTCTACAAATTCTTCTGAAGAACTTTTGAAAATATTGACTTAGATCCACTTGAAATCTTTGGCTGGATTTCCTTGTATATGTTGGATCTTCTGTTGTAATTATGATTTCGTGTACTTCGTTTTTTTCGTTCTTCTTCTCTTCTTTTTTGTTGATAGAATCTGTCTTTATATAGAGTTCATCCAAGGTTACCGGCTGATCCGGTAGCTAACTAACTTCTGACAGATCTGACAGTTATAGTAGATCTGTCAGATCTACTATAACTTTAGGTCCATTCAATATGGGTGAGTAGTCCTTCAGCAATCCTCTTGTTCCAGTCATATGTCTGGAACATCCACTATCCAAGTACCATAAAGGGGCATGACCACTTGGACTTATCTGCAATAAATAATTACTTAACCATAGAACCCAAATTGTTATTGGGTCCTTGGTTCAGGTTAGACTGAAATTTAGCATAATCTGTAGCAGCCCTTCTTCCAGGTAAGCTGGAATTCATCCTGACACTAGTGTTGTGCCAACAGTCAATGACAAAGTGTCCCACCTTGCCACAACACCAGCACTCAAATCTATTATACCTCTGTTTAGGTACAGCCTTAACAGCTTTGCTGTCAGCTGTTTTTAATACTGTAGGTATAGTGTTTCTTTGCTTGAGTGCTGGTGACCTCTTGTCATTCTAAATGTCTGACTTACCATGACCATGTATGATATCATGATCATATCTCTTGGTAGGCTGTTGTACTTTTTTGAGAGCAATAGGGGGATTGAAGACAAGTGACTTAATTGGGGCTTTCTTTTTCCTTTTGGAAATACCTTGCCCTTTTGAGACACAAAGTCATCAATTAAGGGTAGGACAGATTTTGGCTAAGAGAAACTAGCCACTAGATCTTTTTTCCTTCTGAAGTCTGGCTTCCAGACTTTTGATTTGATCACTCTTGAATGTGATTGTTCCCATCTGAATAACTGTTATGTTTTTCAGCCTGACAATCTCATTCATCTTCTGATCCAGCAGCTTCTCTGAATCAGATGCAGCCAACTTAAGAGCTGTAATTTCCTTAGCCTGAATTTTAGTCAGGTTTTTGCATCTCTTAAATGCCTGGAACAAATCACCATATTCATCTATAAGTTGATGAAAATCTCCTTCAGATTCAGATCCATCCACATCTTTTGATGCAGATGCATCAAATTCTCAGCCAGTATAATAATCAGAATCTTTAGATAAACTTTTTACCATACTGGGACCAGGCCGATCCTGGCAGTGATCTTCATCAGTCAGGGCCATCAGCCCTTTGCACTGATGATCTTCAGTTCCATTTATTGAGTCCAGTAATTGCAAGAACTCAGTCCCTTCTCCTGTTGCAAACAGACGAATATAAGCTCAGCATCAGATTCAGAATCTGAAGATGATGGATCTGTCCAGCTTTTCTCTTTCTTTGCTACAAGGGATTTCTCCTTCTTGTTCTTATATTGAGACTTCTTCTTATCTGCAGATTCCTTTCTTTTGTCTGCACAATCAGCTACTACATGTCCAGGTCTGTTGCAGCAATAACACACAATCTTTGTAGTTGTTGATTTGCTAGATTTTGACCTACTCTTGTCCTTTCTAGATGACTTTCTTTTCTGATAATATTCATCCTTGGACTGAGAGGAGGATGGCTTAGTTCTCCACTGCTTCTTCTTCAAAAATTTCTGAAACTGCCTTGTGAAGACAGCAAAGTCATCATCAAAATGATTGCTGTCTGAGGTGTGACTATCAGAACTTTCAGAGATCACTTCTGCTGCTTTCTTAGAAGGAGATGGAGACATCCTCCTATCCTTTCTTGTGGCTTCTACCTTGAAGACAACTGACTTTTCTCTATAGTCAACTTTAGTACTTTTCTCTTCCTCCTTTCTGGCCATAAGTTGCATTTCATAAGAAAGCAATTTGCCAAATAGTGTTGGAGGAGAAATATCTGCCAGTCTGGCCACTTCCCTGATGGCACAGATCTTGGTGTCCCAATCCTTAGTCAAAGATCTAAGGAATTTATCATTCAACTCATATGTACTAAAGATCCTTCCATATGACATTAGTTCATTCACAATTCTGAAGATCTTATTATAACACTCAGTGATGCTGTCTGATTTACTTTGTCTGGAACTCTCATATTCCTGATTAAGCATTGACTTTCTATCTTGTCTAACTTCTTCTAATCCCTCCATGTAGACTATCAATGTGTCCCACATCTCCTTGGAGGTTTTACAGTGAATCAGATTTTGAAATGTTGAGTCATCTATGGCACTCACTATAATATTCTGAGCTCTCTTGTCCATAGTAGCCAAGACAATCTCTTCCTTAGTCATTTCTGAAAACTCTTTTGGTGTCCTCTGATTGGCATCAAGAACTGAGACTTTCATTGGAATATAAGGCCCTTCCTTAACAGTTATATATATTCTCGGATCAGATGCTTCCATAAACAATCTAACCCTTTCTTTCCATATTCCAAAGATTTCCTTCCTGCATATAGGCAACTTCATGGAAACAATTTCCTTATGATTTTCCTCTAAACCCATCTTTTCTAATTTATTCTGCCTTACAGATCTTACTCAGAATGATAAGTCTATCTTTGAGTAACCTCCCTCTGATACCACTTGAAAGAATTGGTTTCAAGATCACCTAAACACCTAGAGGGGGGGTGAATAGGTGCAATTCCTTTTTTACTCTAAGGCAAAATATTAATTCAGATAATCAAATTGAATCAATCAGTTCTACAGCTACCACATCACAGAAATCACAGAATCATACACAATCACAGATGGCACACAGTTTTATAGTGGTTCCCCAAATGATGGGTACATCCACTTTCCTCCTTCGCCTATCTAGCAGTGTGCTAGATTCGGCCTAAGTTCTTCCTTCCTTCTCAGATCAACAGATCTTACAGCTCAGAACACAGTCAAGGTTCCTACAACTCAGAGTGAGTCCACACTCCTACAACTTAGGCAATTAAGCCCTACTTCAGCCTACACCCAGGCCTACAACTCAGAGAATCAAATCTCCTACCTCAGGTACACAACCATACCTCAGCCTTCCCAAGGCCTACAACTCAGAGATGAAAATCTCCTACCTCAGGCACACAGCCCTACCTCAGCCTTCCCAAGGCCTACAACTCAGAGATGAAAATCTCCTACCTCAGCCTTTATAACATAGGCTTACAATTCAGATCAATAATGATCTTATAGTATAAAAATATAAAATGTGTTTTATCTTCCACCCAAGTTGAGAGAGAATGAGTAGAAAAAATTCTTGATCAGTTCTTGAAGAATCTGATTACCCAGAAATTAACCTGTCTTTGACTTTCTTCAAAGCTTCTTGAATCTGAAAACAATAAGGTTACATTTCTTGAAGATGATCTTCAATCAGCTTCCTTCTTAAATCAAGAAATCAATCTGAATTCTTCTTTACAAATAGTTCAGGACCTGCTCTTAAGAGACTATTTGATGATAGTCTCTTTCTTCACTTGAATTGTTGGAGCTCTCGCTCTCTACAAATTCTTCTGAAGAACTTTTGAAATTATTCACTTAGATCCACTTGAAATCTCTGACTGGATTTCCTTGTATATGTTGGATCTTCTGTTATAATTGTCATTTCGTGTACTTCGTTTTTTTCGTTCTTCTTCTCCTCTTTTTTGTTGATAGAATCTGTCTTTATATAGACTTCATCCAAGGTTACCAGCTGATCCGGTAGCTAACTAACTTCTGACAGATCTGATAGTTGCAGCAGACCTATTGGTAACGGCAGTTGTCAAGTCTTCTAGTCACTTCTTGAAACTTTTCTCTGTCAGCAAAATATCGAGTCTAAACTTCACATGTGTCGACATAAGTAGACTAAGTGTCGACACAATCCTTGTTGATGTCGACACAGCTCTCATAGTGTCGACACTGCTTCTTGACATAGCTTCTGTAAGAATGTGTCGACACAAGTCCTGTGTGTCGACACAGTCACTTCTTGTCTTGACACAATTAACTTAAAAGAAATTCTGGTGTGTTTGTCGACACAAGTCCTGTGTGTCGACACAGTTGATGTCGACTGAACTTTCTGTGTGTCGACACAAGTCCTGTGTGTCGACACAGTTGATGTCGACTGAACTTTCTGTGTATCGACACAAGTCCTGTGTGTCGATATATTTGATGTCGACTGAACTTTCTGTGTGTCGACTGAACTTTCTGTGTGTCGACATTGCTTCTCCAAGTGTCGACACAATTGAATCCAGGTGTCGACACAGCTTTTCTCAAGTGTCGACACAAGTCTTCACAAGTGTCGACACAGCTTCTTCTGGTGTCGACTCATGGACTTAGAAACCTTTCCTGCATATTCTTAACCTGCACATGTAAACTCAAAACAACATCAAATGCACCTTGATGTATATCACTGAGTTGGGTGAGGCTTCTCCAAATCTGGTACACATTTTCTAATGTACCCAATAGGACGTGTGTTTCTCATGAGGAAGGCGCCCAAATTCTAAAGCATTGCCATGAGGGACCCGCCGGTGGGCACTATAAAGCTAATCAAACGGCTTGGAAGGTACTTGAAGCAGGCTTCTATTGCCCAAGCATCTTCAAGGATGCTCACGCCCATGTAAGTTGTTGTGAACAATGTCAATGCTCAGGTAATATTTCCCGTCGTGATGAAATGCAATTAAATTCATTTTTAGAAGTAGAAGTTTTTGACTTATGGGGGGGCGACTTTGTTGGGCCGCTACCAACGTCCTATGGAAATAAATATATTTTGGTAGCGGTCGACTACGTGTCATGGTGGGCGAAAGCGCAAGCCCTTCCCACTAATGATTCCCGAGTTGTGACTTGATTTCTTAAAAAAACTATTTTCACGATTTGGAGCACCGCGGACAATAGTTAGTGATAGGGGCACCCACTTTTGTAACGCACAATTTGCTAAGGTTTTATCTAAATATGGCGTTACACATAGGTTAGCCATCCCTTATCACCCACAAAAAAGTGGTCAGGTAGAAGTAGTTAACCGTGAAATCAAACGAATTTTAGAGAAAATGGTTTCTACTAGTAGGAAGGATTGGTCGGTCAAGCTTGATGATGCTCTATGGGCTTATCGGACCGCGTACAAAACTGCTATTGGTAGTACGCCATATCGATTGGTCTATGGGAAAGCATGCCATTTACCGGTTGAGCTTGAACATCGTGCCTTTTGGGCACTTAAATTTTTAAATCTTGATGAAAATTTGTCCTCCGAGCTCCATAAATTCCAACTTAACGAGCTCGATGAGTGGCGCTCCCTCGCTTATGAGAATAACAAACTCTATAAGGAGCTCACCAAATTTTATCATGATAGAAAAATTAAGCACTGAAAGGATTTCCAACCGTGGGACCAAGTCCTTCTTTATAACTCGCGTTTGCACTTATTTCCGGGAAATCTTAAGTCCCGTTGGTCCGGACCCTTTGTCGTAAAGGAGGTTTGGCCCTACGGGACGGTGTTTATTTCGTTCCCGGAAAGAGGCAAATTTAAGGTAAATGGGCACCGACTAAAATTATTTATTTCCGGTGATAATATTAACGAACAATTGGACAACATAGTGTTGTCAAACCCACAGTAAGCGTGCATCACTATGGTCGAGCTCACCTACCATAAACAAAGCGCTCGTGGGAGGCATCCCATTGTTATCCCTTTTTTTATTTTTTTTAATTTTCATGTTGAGTTTTTACAGGTTTGAAGGACATCGATGCATGACGATCGGTCGGGGACAAACATCAAGTCTACGTCATTCTTCAAGTCGGAAACTTTTACTTTATTCTAGTTTGTTTGAATCTTCAAAACAAAACAGCAAAACCAAAAAAAGAAAAAAAACATTTTTAAAAAAACAAATAAAATAAAATAAAATAATAACAAAATAAAAAAAAAGAAAAAAAATTTCTTTTCTCATACATGCCCATGTCTCGGGCGTGACCAAAGGTTCACGCTCGTGTCCGCTGCGTGTCTTGCCTCTATTACGAAACCCGTGGATGGTTTCGTACGTAGTATTGTCCAACCATCTTTTGGACGTGACACAGGCGTGACCAAAGTTGGTCACGGGCATGTCATGCCCGTGTCGTGGGTATTTGAGGTGTTGACCAGGTTTGCCTCGGATTCCTTGCGCTGTGTTCCATTTGGCCGATACGTCCCAGAGTCACGGGCGTGACTCTGGGGCGTGACAATGGAATCCGAGGTAGAGTGCCTCGAATCCCCACACGCCTCTCTTGGATACCTCTTACATGCCTAGAGTCACGGGCATGACTCTGGAGTAACGGGCGTGACTCTGGGAGTGTCCCGTAAATCCGAGGCACTCTGCCTCGCATTCCTTCCGTCTTTGACCCGTGCTTGTCACACCACCTGTCACCAGCGTGACAGGGGGGCGTAACCGACCCGTGACCCCTATATATAGGATTCTTCCACCTTCTCATCTCTTCACACCTCCACCCATCAAACATCCTGTTCTCTACTTCTTGTGGTTGAACAAACCTCTTCTTTTTCATCATGCCTCACCACCGCCCTCGTTACCCCTATTCTTACTCCGAGCATCTCGCAGATCCCGCCTATGCAGAAGCCATGCTCCTCTTCGAAAATGCCACCCAATAGGACAGGAGCGAGCGACTGCGTGCCAAACATTTTGACGTTTTTTGGATTTTAGACTAGGCGATCCTCGCCACCTTCGAAGCAGCAGACTTACTTCGGGAGTTTCTATCCACCCCAGGATGGGATCCCCTTTTCTCCATTTCGGAGCCAACTTTCCTTGAGCTCACCATCGAGTTCTTGGCGTCTTTTGAGTTCCGCTGGGCAGCAAATGACGATTTCATTGTTTTTCATATGGGTGGGATGATGCACCAGCTCACCATCCACCAACTCAATGTCGTCATGGGCTTTTGCTCGGAGGCATTTTCCCATTCCCCCGCCTACCTCAACCTCAAAACTGATTTTCCTTCCGATTTAAACCTCCTTATATTTTGGTCGGAAATCAGTAATGATGCCGCTCCCTACACTCCAAAGAAATCGAAGGGTAGCCAACTTATTTCCCCCTCCTTGCGCATTCTCTATAACCTCCTCACCTTTACTCTTTCTGGTTGCGGCGATAGCCATGGCGTGGTGACTCGGGCAGATTTACTATATTTATATATTATATTTTCTCGGGCCCCACTCAACCTTGGTTATATGCTCGCAATCTTCTTCCGTCATCAGGCTGAAAATGTCAGGTTGGGGGAGGTTCATGGAGGGAATTTTATCACTTTCTTAGCCAAGCAGACCGGCATTTGGGATGCCCTTCCGCGGCTCACTTGCATGCAAACGCCGCAGGCTCTCCAGTTCCCGACCCTTCAGGCCCTTGGCTTAGCGCGCCGACGTGAAGGCGAGTTTGAGGGTATTCCCCCATTAGTCGGTTGTGGGGATCTTAATCTCAATCATGATGCTGGTCCCAGTGGTACTTATCATTCTCCCCAGATTCCGCCACCACCGCTGCATTCTGCCCCAACGCCTGAACCTTCAAATTATTGGGATCAACGATTTGGGTCGATTCATACGAGCATAAAAGAGTTCCAGACCCATTTTGACGGTCGGTTCGCTTCTTTTGATACACGCTTTAACAGGCTAGAGCAGAGCCATGCTTCTTCCGTGGATCATATTGCCCGCGAGTTCGCGAACCTGCGGACTTTCTATCAGGAGCACGAAGACGCTCCACACCAGGAGTAGCTATCTTTTCTTTTCTTTGGACTTGTAGAGGGTCGCCCCTCCTTGTTTCTGTATCTTTGTTGTTTTTTCCTGTATTTTTTTTATTATGAAAAAAATCTGTAAAATATTATGTTTTGCTTTGCTACTATCTTACATGTCTCTTTTGATACTGGTTTGACATTCTCAGGGAAGTCCCCTTTTCTTTCTTTTCTTAAGTATGGTGGAGGGCTATTTCTCAAGCAAAACATACAAAAATCTTTCAAAAATTTAAAACAAAACAAAAAAAATGTCTATTTCAAAATTTTCAAAAGTTATATTTTGTTATGAATTTTGTTTTTCAAAAATTAAAAACGCAAAAAAATTAGAAAATCAAAAATTAAATTTCATAGAAAGGGACGTTTGGGATATCACCCCATCTTACATTCTAGTACTAGTGAGAGCCCTTCATAGGGTATACCTAGGGAAGTCTAAGAAGAAAAAAAAATTAGGTTTAATATTTTTTAAAAAAACAAAAATTAGGTTTAATATTTTAAAAAAAACAAAATTTTGTTTTAATTTTAATTTTTAATTAGAGAAGTCATTATTTCTATAACTATTCACATGCAAAATTCCTAGTCATTGAACTTTTATATAGTGTTTAGAGAATTTTGATGTTTTAATTGAATTTTGAATTTTGGAGTTAAATTGTCGGCCATGCTATGTTTCTAGTCAAGTGCACGTGTAAGTAGAATTTTATGTAGATCTAAATATTTAGTATATAATTAGATTTTCATTTTTCTAAATGCGGGGAAATGTTTTATTTTACTTTCACTTTGAGAACCGGTAAAATCTAAAAACCTTAGGTGAGTAAGTAGAAGTTTACTAGAGAGATATTTCGCGGATCCAGAAAGAGATATTTTTTTCTCGATGTCTAGAACTTGACCTCTAACTATTCTCAAGACTTTGCATAAGTTAAACTCATTAGCATAGATATGATTTAGGCACATCTTTTGGCCAGTTTGAGACTTTGCACCCTTACCTAAAATCTTATCTTTGTTAAACCATTTTGAGCCTATTACCTTATCATTTTGTTTTAGGTCCACCAAACATTTTACCAAAGCCTAAACAACAACCTAATTGCACACCTAAGGCCAAGCTTGCACATGGATATACAAACACAGTTTGTGAGTGATGAGGAGCATTTTTATTTTTGGTGGCTCTTTTCTTATAAAAAAGAGGGTTGATTTATTCTTCTTTCCTCTTCAAAATTTTAAAAAAATTACTGTGGAAAAATAAACAGGTAGAAGAAAATTTTCAACTTGATGAGAGAGTTGAAAAAAAAAATATAAGAAAACAAAATGAAAGGATTAGGAATTTGGCTATGTTCTTAAAAGCCATAATAAATTATTATGTGCATGCTTTCTCTAGGTTTTGGTGTGACTAGCCATCGTTTTTATCTTTAATCATCCTCACCAAAAACCTAAGCCTACGTTTAAACCTAATTAAGTCCTTTTGATTTATGTTTATAAGTTAAACTATTGTCGTGGCGAGAGTGTGAAAGGGCAAGCCTATGTTCATCGACATTGATGGATTTCTTTGGAGGGTATCTTGATCTTCATTCGTGCAATGTTATCTTAGTACACACGCTACATTCTCCCTGAATAAAATTTTATGATTTACCGGATTTTTCATTTTAAAAGTAAAAATAATAGTGGAAACACATTTTAAGAAAAATAAAAACCTAATTTTTATGCTAAGAAAGTTTTTCTACGAAAATAACTACAAGCATAGACATAAGACTTCGCATTTTACTCCTAAGGTTCAATTTTCTTTTCTAGCATTTAAATATTTTCTTCTCCCAATAGGAAGTTCTTTGCTCGGGACTAGCAAATAGATAAGTATGAGTGTATTTGATAGCTCTAATTATTTCTATTTTTTTCTTTTTTCTATTAATAGTTAGATCTTAGTTATCCATTTTATATTTTAAAGTTCACAATTGACTATTTTTATATTTTATCTTTATTTGATCTAATAAAATTATTTTCAATCTTGCAGGGCTAAATTGTAGATTTTTCGGAGCAAAATTGAGATTTTCTCCTTCTCGTCCAAGACATGCCCTCGGACACGCCCTCCTTGGGCGTGACCAAGGGCGTGACATAGACGGGCTAAGAAGGTCAACGCCAATCGTTGATTTGCGACAGAAGGACAATCTACACGACCGTGTTGCTAGGTCACACGCCCGTGTCACCCTAACACGGGGCGTGCCAGTCGGTGGAAGAACTGTTAGACCACGCCACGTCGGATTAAACTGACATGCCCTGGGCACGGGCGTGACCCAGGGCGTGTCGAGTGCATTTTCCAGCCAATAAAGAGTCGTTCCTGCCATTGCTGCCAGCTTGACGTTTCCATCTTGACACGCCCTGGTCACGAGAGTGACCAGGGGGCGTGACGCCTCTATCAACTGCAATTTACTCCCGCCATTTTCCGCATCCCTCCATTTTCCAGAAACATCCTTGACACCCCCTAGGTCACGGGCATGACCTAGGGGCATGACCCGTCAGTTAACAGATTTTTGCGGTTTCTCCTCCAACGTTCCCGGGGATTCAAGACCACGGTTCCGAACCTGATACGCCCTAGGTCATGTGCGTGACCAAACAACAATTTTTCCTATAAATTCCAGACAACTTCAGATGCTCAAGATCAAATTTTGGGAGTTGAAGTTTTGTAGTTTTCTATTTTATATTACTGTATTTTCCATTTCTTAGCTTAGTTTTGCTTTAAGTTTCAATTCAAGTTGCTTTTTATTTTCATTATGTCCTTCCCTACCTTAACTTGTATTCCCCTAATGATGATGAGTAGCTAATTTTCATTTAGCACTTGATTATGATGAAGCTTGGAATAAAATTAACTTTTCATTTTTATCAAAAATGACTTGTTCTTAAGCTTCGAATTCATTTTGCACGGATATGATCTTCGATCTAAGATCCGTATCCTAAATGACCGAGAGGTTGCAGATATGAGGAGATCACCCAAAGATAAAAGGAGTTTCATGCACTCCTCGAGAGAGGACGACATAAATCCTCCGGATTGGAGTCAAATCAAGTAGTGTGGTTCACCGCCTAAAGCAAGCTTAGGGGTTTCGACTGGCCGAGAGGTCTTAATCAATCAACCTAAGGTTAGACAAAAGCATGAGCTCGAGAGAGACGCTTTTGTACTTACGAACCACCACGGTCGAGTGAGTAATTTAAGAGCTCGCATTTCTTTATATTCAAGAAGGTTTATTTTAGTACAAGTGGATTATAGATCAAGTGCTAGCTTTCCCAAAATCGAACTTCTATTTCTTAGTGTAACGTTTCCTTTTCCGTTTTAACAAAAACCAACCTTCCGTCCGATAAGATAATAGCTCTTTCTTGTGAGTACAAGTACTCGACGAGCCCCGAGTCGATATACGACACTTGATTCTATACTATGAATGATAGGTATACTTGCCTCATCGATTTTAAACACGCGTTAGCGTGGAGAAAATAATCATCAAATCTTGAAATGTCGGCTCATCTAGAAGGCCAGCTGCAGGATGATCTGAATAGAGAAGATGGTGTTCAATGACATGATTCGTATGTTGCTCTTGAATTCAGCCCCTATGTAGAACAGTTATAGAAGTCAAAGGGAAGACTACTAATGAGGAAGAGGAAGATGAAGAAATCAGATTAAGTAAAAAGAGGTATAGAGAAAAGATGGAGAAGAGAGATGATTTTGAAAAAAGGTGTCCACTGTCCAGAACCATTGTTCTATCAGCTTGGGACCAGATCAAGTTAAAGAAGACTGAAAGGTCAAAGTTGCATAGCACATTTTGAAAGAGCTAAGCCGGATCAGAATGAAGCTGAAATGAAAGCGTATAAAAGAGATAAAAAGGTAGGCACAGTGCAAATTGATGCAACGGAGCCTATAAGAATCTTTACAAAGCCTTATAGTTACTTCTAGAGGCAGAGAGACAAGAAAGTTGAAGCTAAAATTGAAAAAGAAGAGAAGGCAGAAAATAAAGGGAAAAAGATCGCTGATGGAGCTGAGAAGGAAGTTTGCAAGCAAGAAAAACTAGACCGAAAATTTGGAGTAACAAAATTTTAATATCCAAAAGTAATCTATTACAAAGGTATGACCTCCATTTTATAGAATGAAGGAGAGAAGAGAGATTACAAATAAGCAATGTGGGACTAATAATTATTGGAACAAGAATTTATACAAGCCACATAAGCCACGCGGTTAGACTAACCGCATGACAACTATAGTGTGCAAAAGACAACCCGACACTGTCTTCAAGTCTCCATAGACAGGCCACCATACCGTCAGTCACCAATCTGCACCAACCACCTAGCAAACCGCTGGAGAGAAAATGTCAGACCATGCGGTCTCCAAGCTGCTAGAGGCAGACCGCTAGACGCCCAATCTCCATGCCACTAGGGGCAGACCGTCAGACTGCCCAAACACCATGCAACAACACTCCCCCTAGGGCTGGAGCATATATGTCAATCATGCCCAGCTTGTTGCAGATGTGGAAAAAGTACGCAGACACAGGCTTGGCAAAGATATCTGCTAGCTCGTTGTCGGAGGTAAAGAATGGAGTACAGATCCATATCTTCAAAATCTATTCACGAATAAAATGGCAGTCAACTTCAATGTGCTTTGTCCTCTCATGGAATACCAGATTTTTAGAGATATATATAGCGGTCTTGTTCTTGCAAAACATAGGTGGAGGATGGTTGTAGACCTCTCCTAAGTCAAGCATGAGAGTTTGTAACCACATTAATTCCCATGTGGTCGATGCCATACTTTGATACTCTGCTTCAACACTTGACCTGGAGATGACAAACTATTTCTTGCTCTTCTAGTTCACAAGGTTTCCCCCACAAATGTACAAAAGCCCGATATGTACTTGTGATCTTCTTTGTCGTCAGCATAGCTAGAATCCGAGTATACTTCAACCTTAAAGTGACCATTCTTTTGAAATAGTAGTTCTTTACTTGATGCCGCTTTAATATATTCCAATATCCTCAGGGCAGGCTATAGATGACACTACCTAGGAGATTGCATTAACTGGATAACCTTACCTACAACTCGGAGATGCCGCGTCTGCTTACCGTGAGATAAATGAGTTTGTCGACCAAACACCTGTACCTTATATTAATTGATAGAGAAGGCGAGTCATCTGTCTAGGTTTTATCTTCTCCAATAGCCATGGGGCATCAGGCAGGTTTAGTACCAGTCAACCTTGTCTCTTTAAGAAGATCGAAAGCATACTTCCATTGAGAGACGACCAAGGAGTTGGCCACTAAACTTATCAAAAAAAGCCCAAGGGTTTTGCTTTAGGCCATAGATGGCCTTCTTCAGCCTGCATAACTGAGTCTCCCCTGAGCAACATACCCAGGAGGTTGCTCGATATAGACATCTTCCTGAAGATCACCGTAGAGAAATGCATTTTTAATATCCAGTTGGGAAATTGGGCAATCCCCGTTAATGACCACATAGAGGAGAACTCAAATAGTGCTGAGACGGACAACAGTTGAGAAGTTGTCAAAATAATCAATGCCATAAGTCTGAGTGAAGCGTTTGGCGACAAGGCGTGCCTTGTTACGATCAACACTACCGTTTGGATGGAACTTCACAACAAAGACCCACCATGTTGAAGTATGGAGGTCGGGCGGTATGTTGTTGTTCGGAGACTGGGCGGTCTGGCGGTTTATCTAGCCGACCTGTCTGAACGTGCTGTTGTTGTTTGGTGTTCCAGCGGTCTGGCGGCTTGTCTCAGACGACTTAGAGACCGAGCGGTTTAGCAGTCTCCTGTGGCGGCTTGTTCTCTGTGGCTCTTATTCTCTCCTCTTGTTGTTGTCGGGCGGTTAGCCGGCTTGTCTAACCGCACGACCTGTCCGGTTTGTCTTTTTGTAAAGCCGCATATATTTGTAAATTTTTAGTCCCACATTGCTTAATTGTAATCTCTCTCATCTCCTCCATTCTATAAAAAGGACGCTATACCATTGTAATTGATACTTTTTTGGATAATAAAAATTTTGTTACTCTAAATTTCCGATTTACTTGTTTCTGTTCGCATATGGTATCAAAGCCATTGATATTTTCCTCCTGATTCTGTGAGCTTCCTCATTCTGCGTGACCTGTTCGCACGGCTTGCTTCTTCTTCTCGCACCCTGTTTGCGACTTGTTTCTTTCTCCTGTTTGCGCCTTGTCTGCGCAACTTGCTCCTTCTTCTCGCAACCTGTTTGCGACCTATTCTCGTTATTTGTTTCTTATCTTGTCGTGCCTATTCGCGCAGTTTCTTTCTCCTCTTGGTCAGTTCCCTTTATGTGCGCGACCTATCTCTTCTTTTTCTCCGCGACCTGTTTTCGCGGTTGCTCTGCCTCCTCTCTCGCCGCAGTCTGTCTTTATTTGGGTGGCTAGTTTATATTCATGCGGTTTCTTCTCTGTTCGCAAAACCTATTTCACTTTCTCATGAACTCCTCCCAGTTCGCACGGTCTTCTCTCTCTCTCTCTCTCTCTCTCCTGTTCGTGCGGTTTTCTCTCTAGCCGTGCGACTTCTCTCCCTCTACTTTACTCTGTTCTTGCTGCGGCCACCCTAGCTGTACGCCCTGCATGCTGGTCACCTGGCTTGGTCTTTCTTCCCTTGTTGCCGCACCTTCTTTCTCTTCGCTTCCTGCTATTCTCGCGCGGTCTCCTGGTTGCTCGCGCGGTCTCTCTTATATGACAATCCGCCTCGGTGGTCACATCTTCTGGTAGTGCCCACGTTGCTACTCACGGCAGATGGTTGATCGACTCTGGTGCTACAAATCATATGACATGCAATCCTCAGTGTTTTTCTCTTCTAGAAACACATGATTGGTTGCCCCCAGTATTTGTTGCAGATGGTTCTTCCTCTACGGTCAATGTGATGGGAGTGGTTCAAGTCACTCTGTCTCTTCGCATGGCAGATAACCTCTGTGTGCCCAAGTTCCCTTGTAATTTATTATCGGTTACTTCTCTATGCAAGCAATTATGGTGTTCCGTCACATTCACTCCTACCTCTTGTTCTTTTCAGGATCCATACTCCCAACGGACGATTGCTATTGGGACTGAGAGCGGCGGCCTCTACTTCCTCGACAACATTTCTGCTCTATCTGCCTTCTCCTCTTCCTCTGCAGATCTTCTCCATTGGCATCTTTGCCTTGGTCATGCTTCTCCACGGCTTTTTCGCCAGCTTCTACCCCACCTCCATCCACATCATCCACCTCTCAACTATGATGCATGTCAGCTTGGCAAGCATCACCGCTCCTCCTTCCCACCAACGCAAAGCCGCGGCTCTTCCCGTCCATTCGATCTCATTCACTCTGATGTATGGTGTCCTGCTTCTACCATCACCATCGATCGGGGTAGTTCATATTTTGTCACATTTATTGATGACTTCTCTAGGTGTACGTGGGTGTATCTTTTAAAGGATCGCTCCGAACTATTCTCTGTCTGGACATCGTTTTATTATATGATTGAGACTCAATTTTAGACCTCTATTAAACTCCTTCATTCTGACAATGCTAAGGAATATCTTAGCCATGATTTCTCCTCTTTCTGTATGCAACATGGTCTTATTCATCAAACTAGCTGTGTCTACACCTCATTGCTAAATAGGGTGGCAGAATGCAAAAACCGTCACCTCCTCGATGTCGCTCGCACTCTGATGACCCACATGCACGTTCCTTGCTCCTATTGGGCTATGCTATCCTCCTATCCTGCTATCCCATCAATCGCATTCCCTACATAGTTCTAAATGGTGCCACCCCATTCTCAATTCTTTATCCGAAACAGAATCCATTTCCTCTTAATCTGCGCATCTTTGGGTGCACTGCCTTTGTGCACTCTCCTGCTGCCACCCGTGATAAACTCTCACTACGGGCCACTAAATGTGTCTTTCTGGGGTACTCTACCACTCAAAAAGGTTATTGTTGCTTTGACTCTATTACCCGCAAGCATTTCATCTCTGCGGATGTCACCTTCTTTGAAAATGCGTCTTACCTCTCTCCTGTTTCCTCCTCTGCTCCTGATGATCCTACTTCTCATGTCAACCCATCCATTCCCTCTACACCTACTGATGTTCTGCCACCTCCACCATCTCCACGATCTCCTCTGCCATGTCCACCTCCCACGATATCTCCCACCTCTCCGCTGCCATCTCTCTCTACTCCCAGGCCAGCTCTCTCCACCACGGATTCTCCGGATACTGAGGAACCCGCTGACCTGGATATCCCCATTACTCTTCGTAAAGTGGTTTGGGCATGTACCCAACACCCGCTTGCTGCTGTTGTTTCTTATGATCGTCTAACCCCTTCTCGCAGAGCTTTTGCACTGGCTATCTCGGCCACTACAACCCCATGTTCCTACCAGGAGACCCTTACTATTCCTCATTGGAAGACTGCCATGGATGAGGAGATTTCTCCTCTCACTGAACGGGGTATATGGACCCTGTGTCCTCCTCCCTTCGACATAGATGTCGTTGGCTGCCACTGGGTCTTTGTTGTCAAATTCCATCCCGATGGCAGCGTGGATCGCTACAAGGCCCCCCTGGTGGCCAAAGGCTTCACTCATACATATGGTGTTGATTACTTTGACACATTCTCTCCCGTTGCTCGTCTCATTAGCATTCAAGTCCTTCTCTCTATCGTTGTCAACACGGATTGGCCCATTTCGCAGCTGGATGTTAAGAATTATTTTCTCTACGGTGATCTACAGGAAAATGTTTACATGGAGTAACCTCCTGGGTATGTTGCTCAGGGGGAGACACGAGTATGCCAGCTAAAGAAGGCTATCTATAGCCTCAAGCAGAGCCCTCGTGCCTGATTTGACAAGTTTAGCGGCATTGTTGTGGCCATTGGTTTTGCAAGAAGTTCAGCTGATCACTCATTGTTCGTTCGGAAAACTGCCACTGGTCTGTTACTTCTTGCGGTTTATGTTGATGAAATTCTTCCTGCTTGCGATGACCAGGATGGGGTAACTTTGGCAAAGATACACCTCCGTCAACACCTGGTCACAAAGGATTTGGGCTCCATGAAATACTTTCTGGGGATTGAAATCTCTAGGAAGCCCAATTCCATGGTCCTTTCCCAACGGAAGTACGCTCTTGATCTTCTAAAGGAGGCAGGATTGACTGGTGCTAAACCTGCTTGTTGTCCCATGGCTGCTGGAGAAGACAAAACTTGGACAGATGACTCTCCTCTTCTATCCGATCTTATGAGGTACCGGCGTCTGGTTGGCAAACTCATTTATCTCACTGTAACCAGACCCAATATCTCTTATGTTATTGGCAAGGTAAGCCAGTTCATGCAAGCTCCTAGGGTGTGTCATCTACAATCTGCCCTGAGGATATTGGAGTATATTAAAGAAGCACCAGGGAAAGGACTCCTTTTTCAAAAGAATGGTCACTTAAGGGTTGAAGTGTATCAGATTCGAGCTATGCTGATGACAAAGGTGACCGCAAGTCAACATCAGGTTTCTGCAAGTTTGTTGGAGGCAATCTTGTGAGTTGGAAGAGCAAGAAACAGTCTATGGTCTCCAGGTCTAGTGCAGAAGCGGAATATCGTAGTATGACGTCGACCACATGTGAGTTGAAATGGTTACGGGCTCTCATGCTTGACTTACGACAGGTCTACAACTATCCTCTTCCTATGTTCTGTGACAACAAGGCCGCTATATACATCTCCAAAAATCCGGTCTTTCATGAGAGAACAAAACACATAGAAGTCGACTATCATTTTATTCGGGAAGAGATCTTGAAGAAACAGATTTATACTCCGTTTGTCACGTCCGACAACGAGTTGTAGGTCGTCTTCACAAAGCCAGTGTCCGCTTCCTTTCTCCACATTTGCGACAAGTTGGGCATGATTAATATCTATGCCCCAGCTTGAGGGGGAGTGTTGAAGTGTGGAGGTCGGGAGGTCTGTTGCTGTTTGGAGACCGGGCGGTCTGGCGGTTTATCTAGCCGACCTGTCTGAACGGGCTGTTATTGTTTGGTCTTCGAGCGGTCTGGCGGCTTATCTTAGATGACTTGGAGACCGAGTGGTCTAGCGGTCTCCTGTGGTGGCTTGATCTGTGTAGCTCTTATTCTCTCCTCCTGTTGTTGTCGGGCGGTTAGCCGGCTTGTCTAACCACACGACCTATCTGGTTTGTCTTTTTGTAGAGCCGCATATACTAGTAAATTTTTAGTCCCACATTGCTTAATTGTAATCTTTCTCATCTCCTCCATTCTATAAAAGGGAGGCTATACCATTGTAATTGATACCTTTTTGGATAATAAAAATTTTGTTACTCCAATTTTTCGGTCTACTTATTTCTGTTCACATACACCAAAAGCCAACAACAACGGTGCCCAACGGTGGAGGAACGATGGTCCATGTACCCCGCTTAGTGAGTGTGGAAATTTCATCATCCATGCCCACCTTCCAATGAGGAATAGTATTGGCTTCCTGGTAGGTGCGGGGAGTCGTAGTGGCAGAGATCGTCAATGCAAAAGTCCTGCAAGGAGTAAGGCGCGCATAGGAAACAACAACAGCTAGCGAGTGTTGTGTACATGACTGCACCCCTTTGCGAAGAGCAATGGGAAGATCCAGGTCGGCGTGTTCCTCAGTTTCTGGGGCATCCATGGGGGAGAGAGCTGGCCCGAGAGTAGAGAGACGACTATAGAGAGTTAGGAGATATCTCGGTAGGTGGATACGGTTTGAGATATGGTGGAGACGTTGGAGGTAGAGTAATCTAGATAGGTGTCGATGGGATGGAAGGGATGGTAGTAGAAGTAGGAGCATCACGAGGAGAAGAGGAGTCGTGAGAGAAGTAAGATGCATTTTCAAAGAAGGTGACGTACGCAGAGACTAACTGCTTGCGGGCAACTGGGTCAAAACAATAATAACCTTTGCGAGTGGTAGAGTACCCCAGAAAAACACATTTGGTGGCCCATGGTGAGAGTTTGTTATGGGTGGTTAAGAGAGTGTGCACAAAGACTGTGCACCCAAAGACATGCATAGGGAGAGGAAACGGATCCTTGCCAGGATAGAGAATGGAGAATGGGGTTTTGTTGTGGCGAACTATGGAGGGAATACGATTGATGAGATAGCAGGAGATGAGAACAGCATAGCCCCAATAAAAGCGAGGAACCTAAATTTGCATCAGCAGAGTGCGCGCGACATCAAGAAGGTGACAGTTTTTGCGTTCTGCCATGTCATTTTGCTGTGAGGTATAAACACAGTTAGTTTGATGAACAATACCATGTTGCATACAGGAAGAAGAAAAATCATGACTAAGATATTCCTTTGCATTATCAGAGCAAAAGATTTTAACAGTGACATCAAATTGATTCTTAATCATAAAATAAAAAGATGTTCATATATTGAATAATTCGGAGCTATCTTTTAATAGATACACCCATGTACAGCGGGATAAAGCCTCAATAAAAGTTACAAAATATGAACTACCCCGACCTATGGTGAGGGTAGGAGTAGGACCCCAGATATTAGAGTGAATTAGATCAAAAGGTCGGGAAGATCCATGACCTTGCTTTGGTGGGAAGGAGGAGCAGTGATGCTTGCCAAGCTGATATGCGTCATAGTTGAGAGGAGGACTCTGCGGAGGAATGTGGGGCAGAAGCAAACGAAGAAGTCGTGGAGGAGCATGACCAAAATGAAGGTGCCACTAGAGAAGATCAGTAGAAGAGGAGGATAAGGCAGACAACATGGTAACATTATCGAGGAAGTAGATGACGTCGCTCTCAGTCCCAGTAGCAATTGTCCTTTGGGAGCCCTAATCCTGAAAAGAAGAAGAAGTAGGAGTGAATGTGACGGAACACTGTAGTTGCTTGCACAAAGAAGTAACAGATAATAAATTGCAAGGGAACTTGAG
Organism: Platanthera guangdongensis; assembly: GCA_039583875.1. Lineage (NCBI taxonomy): Eukaryota > Viridiplantae > Streptophyta > Magnoliopsida > Asparagales > Orchidaceae > Platanthera > Platanthera guangdongensis. Next base: position 87,673,082 of record CM077160.1, read on the forward strand.
CACGTCGAGGGAATCCGCTAAGCGAAGAGACGGAGTGACTTGAACCACTCCCATTCCATTGATCGATGAGGGAGAGCCGTTCGCAATAAAGATAGGGGGAAACCGATCATGTTTTTCTAGGATATAAAAACACTGAGGATTGTCGATCATATGATTGGTAGCACCAGAGTCGATTAGCCATTTACCTTGATTAGCGACGCGGGCACTACCTGAAGATGTGACCACCGAGGCGGATTGCTTTGAAGAGGAGGTGGAAGCGTCCCTAGTGGGTCGAAGATGACGATGCTTCTTCCAACAACAATAAACCGTATGGACAGTGCAGCCACAATGAGAGTAGAGAAAACGGGAAGCACCGACTTCGCCGGATTGGTGGTTGCGGCCACCAGAGACACTCCGATGAGTCTGGTGAGCATAGTTGTCCGTTTGAGGAGGGGAGGATAACAGCAGACCTTAGAGCAGAGAGGTAACCGCGTCGATGCGGGCAGCAGTGGCATCCAGGGTGGGAGACTCCGCCTCACCAAGGATATGTTGACGGATCGTGTCATAAGACTCAGGAAGTCACAGAAGATAGCACACAACCAAAAGCTCCCGGAAGTGCTTGTGTTGCTTAGTCAGATCCGGAGAGAAGGGCCGATTCTGGATAATTTCCACTTCGAGAGCCTAAACTGTTGGTAAGCAGCAACAAGAGACATGGAGGGACGGGCAAAGAGGTTCGTATATATTGTATAGATCTGAGGCTTCTGATCCCCCTTTGAGTAGAGAGAGGCAAGATGAAGCCAAGCAGCCTTGACCATTTCATCATGATGGATGACAGGTAGGAATTCATTCAAAAGAGTGTTTGCCAGCCATGTTCAAACAAGAGCGTCGTTGTGCAACAGCCCAAATTTCGGAAACAGGAAATTTTTGGGTGACACGGCCTAGGACACGGGCGTGTCCCAGGGCGTGTCAGTTGACACGGCCTGCGACACGGGCGTGTTGCAGGGCATGTCGAGGTTGTGTCGACGATCGGGCTTTGTCTCGACGATTTTTTACTCGACGATGTGTCGAGAGGAGGCACACGGCCCAGGACACGGGCATGTCCAAGGTCGTGTCGTTGTCTCGACGACTTTTACTCGACGATCGTCGAGTGTCGAGACGTGGGCGTCGAGTGTCGAGAAGTTGCACACAGCCTGTGACACGGGTGTGTCACAGGGCGTGTCAAATCGGGTCGACGAACTCAGCCCGCCGAAGGATTTCGACAGGGCGTGTCTTTGTGCCGTGTCAGGGCACACGGCCTGGGACACGGGCGTGTCACAGGCCGTGTGAAGTCTCGGGATGTTTTGGGATTTTTTTTCACCCAGGCACACGGCCACAGACACGGGCGTGTCTGAAGGCATGTTGGTGACACGGCCCATGACACGGGCGTGTCCCATGGGCGTGTCACTGGTTTGGATAAGTCGGTTGACCACCGCTTGAGGCACACGGCCTGGCACACGGCCGTGTCAGAGGCCGTGTCTGGTCAAAATCAGTGTTTTTGGCAGAATCGTGGCCGTCCATTCCTTCAGCCTGGATCCAAGGGCTGAAGCTTCTTCCTCTTTTTCTTAAAGGCCGAAATCAGAGAAAGGATTCTCATTTCCTTGGCCTTGATCTTCTTCAAGTTAAGAGAGAGAGAGAGAGAAAGGAGGAGGAAGAGGAAAGGGGGCTGCTGCTGGTGGTGCTGCGGTTTACCGACAAGAGTTCCGAAGCCGGCGTTGCGGAGGAAACGATCTTGCGAGTCTTGCAAGCTAGCTTTGAGTCCATGGCACCGAAGCGGTCGTCAAGGGTAACGACTTTTCTTCCTAGACATGTGAAGGCTTTCTTTTTGGCATTGCTTTGTGATTTCCCCCACCAAGAGGTGGCTGATTTTGGAAATCTTTGGGTGGATGCTTGAAATCCCCTTTGTTAGCATATAGATCCGGAAATGGAGTATGGAATATGCATGATGTGTGAAGCCCATCTGGACAGGTTGGTCTGGATTGGTGATGTTGCATACGAACCGGAGAAGACTCCGTGATAACGTGTAGTGTACGGAGTCTATGGGTTATACTTGCAAAAAGGAGTAGCAGGAAGTACTGGGGTGGTAGCCCAGGAAAATAGCCATGTGATGTTTTTGGGTCCAACCTGTGATTGAGGCACAGGAAGTACTGGTGTGACCAGGAAATGCCCTTTGTGATGCTTGATGTCGTAGGGTGTGCACCTGTGAAGCGAGTAACAGGATATACTGGCATGATAGCCAGGAAAGACCCCTAACATTTGTGCTTGTGCGGTGTCCACCTGTGAAGAGAGTAACAGGAAGTACTGGTGTGCCCAGGAAAGACCCGCTGTTGGTGTGAGAAAATGGCTGTAATTCTTATGCCCAGGCTTGAATGCCAGAACAGGATCGGTGAGACCTACCCGCGCCTTTGATATAGCCATGAGTACGCTATACTCGGAGAAGGCAAGGCGATTTGAGCAACGGGGGGTGGAGGATCCGACCTGCGTTATGTCCGTCCGACGTGAGACCAGAAAGTGCGGTCTGTTGGAGCGCATAACAAGAGTCTTAGGCCTGCGTGCCGTGATACAACGGGGGGCTACGGGCCATCCCGGTTCACTAAGACTATAAAACTCCGGCTGCACGCCATGGAGTAAATGCTCAAGAGATTTACCGTTGGGTTATGACCCTGATACTGTGGTGGGCAAGAGGTTTGCCAGAATACCAAGTATGTGCCCTGAGTGCACGGACCGTTGGGCCGGGTGGCGAACGGTTGTGATGGCTTGTGTGCGTGAAAGCACATTTGAATGATATAGATCTTGCCATACTTGTGATTTGCTATGCCTGCAGGGAAGAATACTGCTGCCCCGAGAGAAGGGGTAAGGTCGTTATAATTTGGTCAGCTGAACGCTGACCGTTGGCTTTGTTTGCCACCGTTGGGTGGATTGTCCTTGTACATGTGCTGGAGAGCCGAGCGGGACGCATAGAGGTTGATGTTCCTGTTGTTGTTGTTGCTGCTGCTACTAGCCCTCGAAGGCTATCTGTGTTTGTGTGTTTTCTTTTCTTGTGGCCGGCCTGCACGCCAATGTGTTTAGGCCACTGTGTGAAAGCCATGTAAGGCCATAAGGCCAACTCTTTTTACTTGTTGTAAGACATTCCTATATTGTATAAAATGTGGAGTTTTATCTTTGGGCATTCCTGAGGAGTTCAAGTAGTCTAGGCTTCCGCTAGAATGATTTGTGATAGGTGCGATGCGCTACTCTGGTATCATCCTGTACCTTCTCCGCCTGTTTTGTGATATATACTGTGGGGCCCCGGCCGGACCTTCTAGAATATATGATATGAACGGATGGGGTTGTTACATTTTTGGTATCGGTTGTCTTGGTCTTTCCCTCTCGAAGTCGTGGCTGACTTCTTTTGTGGGGTGGCGAGCACGTGTTTGTGCAAACCAAAGTCTACGAATGAACTCCTGAATGTCCATGATAGGAATGCAAATTTTTGTGTTTGAGGAACTTGTGTGTTCCTATCTTGTTGCTTACTTGTGTAAATTTCCGTATGTAGGCGACGTGTGCGATGGCTTGGTAGCAGGAACTCCAACACGCGATGGGAAGCATGACCTCAACTGTGGTACCAACATCCCCTTCATCGATAGAAACGGCTCGACTGATTATCGATGTGGTTTTTGCCATGCTCAAGGCTTACCATGAGGGACAGGTTTCACCCTCTGATCCGGTGATGCGTTCGGTAGTGAACTTGAGCAGTCGGCAAGGGGAAGTGCCTCAGCTTCATCGGTGAATGTGTGTTTGAGTCAAGGAGAGGACACGGTTGCGGATTATTTTCATGCATTTGTTGCAATGAGACAACAACCCGAGTTTGTGTTTGAAACTGAGGGGATGAAGATCAATCGGTTTTATGATGGGCTACGTCAGAAACTTCGTTTCTTATTGATGGGTCCTAAGTTTTTGGGCTTCCAACTACTGGTGGAGGCAGCTAGACTGTTGGAAATGGACTTGAGGAGAGCCCAGCAGATAACTGTGACTAGGAAAATGCGCACTCCACGGGTTGGGAATTCGGCTCACCGTAAGAGGCAAAGAATCGAGAAGCTTACTTGTTTTGCGTGTGGTCTGGTAGGACACCTCGCTCGTGAATGTGGGGATGGTGTTCAGCAGCCAAAGAAGCAGTATAAGTGCTATTCGTGTGGGAAAGTAGGACATAAAGCCCGAGATTGTCGTGTTGGCTTGTAGCAGGCAAGAAATGTCGACATAATGATGTATATGTATATAACTAATGAGGCTCCTCATGTACATAAATAATGGTGGCTTATGCATGTTCGATGTACAGTAAGCCATTTTGGATGAAAATGCTATGGCGTGTATCAGATACGGATGGGTGGGATCAACGTGTTTCTACGAGAGCTGTAGATTGTTGATGTTTTCTACCATGAGGATATGTGTGCCCAAACGTGGCAAGAGTCGTCGACGTCTACGATAATCGTCCTACTTGCTTTTGTTTGCATCTTGTGTATGTTGCTTGCGTGTGAACTTTGTGATGATTCGGGACACGCTGGCGCGAGCACTGTTTGATCCGGGTGCCTTGCATTCTTTTCTGTCTAGCAAGTTTTTAACGCGGCATGGGATACCCAGTCGTGTAAAGACAGATAGCGTCAGAGTGGTGTTGCCGAGGCTGTTGGATGCTTGCGGATCAAGCTTGCGATTTGGCTGTTGGAAGTCGGGATTTTCGTTTCACTGCATTTGTTTTGCCAATATCGGAATTTGATGTGATTTTTTGGGATGGATTGGCTTGCGGCCATCAGTCCAAAGAAATCACGTTAGGCCAAAATACCGAACAGGAGACAAAGTTCGCGGGAATGCGAGGAGTGGGCGGGACATTGATGTCTGCACTCCAGGTAGTCAAAGCTGTTCGGAAGGGTGCAGAATGTTACTTTGCACTAATTCAGGCCGTTGAGCCTAAGGACAGTTTGTGCGAGGTTCCGATTGTGGCAGAATTTACAGATGTGTTTCCCATGGATCTCCCTGGGCTACCACCCCAGCGGGAGATTGACTTCACAATTGAGTTGGTGCCAGGTGCGAAACCTGTGGCCCGCTCGCCATATCGCGTTGCGCCTAAAGAGATGGCTGAGTTGAAGGTTCAACTACAAGAAATGCTAGAGAAAGGTTATATCCGCCCAAGTATGTCACCTTGGAGCGCGCCTGTACTTTTTGTAAAGAAGAAAGACGGTGGGTTGCGGTTGTGTATCGATTACCGTGAACTGAATAAGCTGACCGAGAAGAATCAGTATCCGATACCCCGGATTGATGAGTTATTCGATCAGCTGGTGGGCTCGACCGTCTATTCGAAGTTGTACCTGAAGTCTGGTTATTACCAGTTGAGAATTCGGGAAGGTGACATTCCCAAAACCGCATTTGGAACGCGTTATGGGCACTATGAGTTCACAGTCATGCCATTTGGACTGTGTAATGCGCCCTCGGTGTTTATGGATCTGATGCACCGTATTTTTCGTGAGTACCTGGATCTGTTTTTGATAGTGTTCATTGATGACATCCTGGTGTACTCAAAGTCGGAAGCTGAACATGAGATTCACTTGCGGTTAGTGTTGAATACGTTGAGGCAAACTCAGCTATATGCCAAGTTCTCGAAGTGTGAGTTTTGACTATCGTCAGTGGCATTTTTGGGCCATGTGGTGAGTGGAGTGGGCATTGCAGTAGATCCAGAGAAGATAAGGGCCATACAGGAGTGGCCAATCTTGTCTTCCGTGGCCGAGGTCAGGAGTTTCCTTGGACTTGCGGGCTACTATTTCTCGCGGATCGCTTTGCCACTAACCACCTTGACGCGAAAAGATCAGAAGTTCGTTTGGACGCTAGAGTGCGTACGAGCTTTTGAAGAGCTGAAGATTCAGTTGACCACGGCGCCAGTGTTGTCTTCGCCCAGTGGAACCGACGGATTTGTGATTTATAGGGATTCCTCAGGGAGCGGCTTAGGCTGCGTTCTTCTGCATAATGGAAAGGTGATTGCTTCTGGCTCACGCCAGCTGAAGGTGCACGAGCGAAATTCTCCCGTCCATGATTTGGAACTAGCGGCGGTGATTTTCACACTCAAGTTGTCGCGACACTACCTTTATGGAGTGAAGGTAGAGATCTATACTGATCATAAGAGCTTTGGCGCCCGAAAAGGGGAATGTTGTTGCGGATGCCTTGAGTCGGCGGGTTCCGGCTAGAGCGAATTGGTTGCAAAGGCATGATGAACATCTTATCCAGGAGTTGGAAGCATTAGAGATCTATTGTGTTGACAAGAGTTCCACTGCCACTGCATGTTTGAACTGGACCGAGGTGCAATGTGACCTTGCGGACCGAGTTCGACGGGCAACGGAGTTGGATGAAGATCTCTTGCGCTATGTGACGGAAGGGCCAGAGGGCAAATTCACCTGGATTGACGGTCTTTTACGAAAAGAGGGTCGTTTGTGCGTCCCAAACGTGGGGAAATTGAGGGAAGAACTGCTGTATGAAGCGCATTATACAAAATATTCCATTCACCCCGGGAGCACCAAGATGTTCAACGATATGAAGAAACTTTTCTGGTGGCCAGGGCTCAAGAAAGATGTTGCCCTTTATGTAGCCAAATGCCAAACATGTGCGATGGTGAAGGCGGAATGCCAAAAGCCGGGCGGTTATCTAAAGTCACTACCAATCCCAGAGTGGAAATTTGATGATATTTCCATGGATTTTGTGCATGGGTTGCCAAGATCGCAGCGAGGAAATGATTCCATTTGGGTCATTGTGGACCGGCTAACAAAAGTAGCACATTTTCTCCCGAACAGACGGGATGATTCAGTTGAAAGTTTGGCAAAGTTATATGTTGATCAAATTGTGCGGATTCACGGTGTTCCTCGGAGCATCGTAAGTGATCGAGATGGGCGATTCACGTCAAATGATTGGAGGCTAGTTCACCGACTGTTGGGTACGAAGTTGACTTTCAGTACGGCCTTTCAACCCCAAACGGATGGCCAAACTGAACGTACCAACAGAACAATGGAGGACATGCTCCGAATGTGCGCCCTTGACGTCGGAAAGAGATGGGAAGATCATCTCTATATGGTAGAGTTTTCATATAATAACAGCTACCAGGCGAGCATTGGGATGGCACCTTATGAAGCTCTATATGGAAGGAAGTGTCGTACTCCCTTGGCTTGGGTAGAAGCGGGCGAAGCTCGGGTTGTTAAACCAAATGAGGTTGAAGAAGCAAACTCAACCACACAGACTATTCGAGAGAGAATGCTTATTGCTCAAGATCGACAAACGAAATACTACAACGCCAAGCACCGGAATGTGGAGTTTGCGGTTGGCGATTGGGTCTACTTGAAGATCAAGCCTTTCAAAGGTTTCTCCAGGATTTGACGATTGAAAAAGTTGAGTCCAAGATATTTGGGTCCTTTTGAAGTGGTTGAGCGAGTTGGCGAAGCGGCTTATCGGCTAGCTCTGTCGGCAGACTTGGGTGGATTGCATGATGTCTTTCATATCTCGGTGCTTCGGAAGGCCGTGAAAGATCCAGCTCAAGTGATCGCGGACGATCGTGTGCCGGTGGAGTATGGGCTAACAACGAGAGGTAGACCCATTTAGATCGAAGATCGAGCCGAGAAACAGTTGCGGAACAAGGCGGTCGCCATGGTAAAAGTCCGGTGGGACAACTGCGGCCGTGAAGAACTGTCATGGGAGCGAGAGCAAACCATGCGAGAAGAGTTCCCTGAGCTATTTTTGTAATCTGTAGCAAGAATGTTGTAACATAAAATTTTATATGTTGTCACATTTTTCTTGCTGATTTCAGTTGCCTTTCCTATGTCTGAATTTCGAGGACGAAATTTCTTGTAGGAGGGGAGGATTGTAACAGCCCAAATTTCGGAAACAGGAAATTTTTGGGTGACACGGCCTGGGACACGGGCGTGTCCCAGGGCGTGTCAGCTGACACGGCCTGCGACACGGGAGTGTCGCAGGGCGTGTCGAGGTTGTGTCGACGATCGAGCTTTGTCTCGACGATTTTTCACTCGACGATGTGTCGAGAGGAGGCACACGGCCTAGGACACGGGCGTGTCCAAGGCCGTGTCATTGTCTCGACGACTTTTACTCGACGATCGTCGAGTGTCGAGACGTGGGTGTCGAGTGTCGAGAAGTTGCACACGGCCTGTGACACGGGTGTGTCACAGGGCGTGTCAAATCGGGTAGACGAACTCAGCCCGCCGAAGGATTTTGACAGGGCGTGTCTTTGTGCCGTGTCAGGGCACACGACCTGGGACACGGGCGTGTCACAGGCCGTGTGAAGTCTCGGGATGTTTTGGGATTTTTTTTCACCCAGGCACACGGCCACAGACACGGGCGTGTCTGAAGGCGTGTTGGTGACACGGCCCATGACACGGGCGTGTCCCATGGGCGTGTCACTAGTTTGGATAAGTCGGTTGACCACCGCTTGAGGCACACGGCCTGGCACACGGCCGTGTCAGAGGCCGTTTCTGGTCAAAATCAGTGTTTTTGGCAGAATCGTGGCCGTCCATTCCTTCAGCCTGGATCCAAGGGCTGAAGCTTCTTCCTCTTTTTCTTAAAGGCCGAAATCAGAGAAAGGATTCTCATTTCCTTGGCCTTGATCTTCTTCAAGTTAAGAGAGAGAGAGAGAGAGAAAGGAGGAGGAAGAGGAAAGGGGGCTGCTGCTGGTGGTGCTGCGGTTTACCGACAAGAGTTCCGAAGCCGGCGTTGCGGAGGAAACGATCTTGCGAGTCTTGCAAGCTAGCTTTGAGTCCATGGCACCGAAGCGGTCGTCAAGGGTAACGACTTTTCTTCCTAGACATGTGAAGGCTTTCTTTTTGGCATTGCTTTGTGATTTCCCCCACCAAGAGGTGGCTGATTTTGGAAATCTTTGGGTGGATGCTTGAAATCCCCTTTGTTAGCATATAGATCCGGAAATGGAGTACGGAATATGCATGATGTGTGAAGCCCATCTGGACAGGTTGGTCTGGATTGGTGATGTTGCATACGAACCGGAGAAGACTCCGTGATAACGTGTAGTGTACGGAGTCTATGGGTTATGCCTGCGAAAAGGAGTAGCAGGAAGTACTGGGGTGGTAGCCCAGGAAAATAGCCATGTGATGTTTTTGGGTCCAACCTATGATTGAGGCACAGGAAGTACTGGTGTGACCAGGAAATGCCCTTTGTGATGCTTGATGTCGTAGGGTGTCCACCTGTGAAGCGAGTAATAGGAAATACTGGCATGATAGCCAGGAAAGACCCCGGACATTTGTGCTTGTGCGGTGTCCACCTGTGAAGAGAGTAACAGGAAGTACTGGTGTGCCCAGGAAAGACCCGCTGTTGGTGTGAGAAAATGGGTGTAAGACTTATGCCCAGGCTTGAATGCCAGAACAGGATCGGTGAGACCTACCCGCGCCTTTGATATAGCCATGAGTACGTTGTACTCGGAGAAGGCTAGGCGATTTGAGCAACGGGGGGTGGAGGATCCGACCTGCGTTATGTCCGTCCGACGTGAGACCAGAAAGTGCGGTCTGTTGGAGCGCATAACAAGAGTCTTAGGCCTGCGCGCCATGATACAACGGGGGGCTACGGGCCATCCCGATTCACTAAGACTATAAAACTCCGGCTGCACGCCATGGAGTAAATGCTCAAGAGATTTACCGTTGGGTTATGACCCTGATACGGTGGTGGGCAAGAGGTTTGCCAGAACACCAAGAATGTGCCCTGAGTGCACGGACCGTTGGGCCGGGTGGCGAACGGTTGTGATGGCTTGTGTGCGTGAAAGCACATTTGAATGATATAGATCTTGCCATACTTGTGATTTGCTATGCCTGCAGGGAAGAAAACCGCTTCCCCGAGAGAAGGGGTAGGGTCGTTATAATTTGGTCAGCTGAACGCTGACCGTTGCCTTTGTTTGCCACCGTTGGGTGGATTGTCCTTGTACAGGTGCTGGAGAGCCGAGCGGGACGCATAGAGGTTGATGTTCCTGTTGTTGCTGCTGCTGCTACTAGCCCTCGAAGGCTATCTGTGTTTGTGTGTTTTCTTTTCTTGTGGCCGGCCTGCGCGCCAATGTGTTTAGGCCACTGTGTGAAAGCCATGTAAGGTCATAAGGCCAACTCTTTTTACTTGTTGTAAAACATTCCTATATTGTATAAAATGTGGAGTTTTATCTTTGGGCATTCCTGAGGAGTTCAAGTAGTCTAGGCTTCTGCTAGAACTATTTGTGATAGGTGCAATGCGCTACTCTGGTATCATCCTGTACCTTCTCCGCCTGTTTTGTGATATATACTGTGGGGCCCCGGCCGGACCTTCTAGAATATATGATATGAACGGATGGGGTTGTTACACGTTGGCATCCCAATCATCAAAGAAAAAGTAGTTTGGTGGAGGAGGTTCATCGATGAGATGATGGCATTTGCATTATAAATAGAGAAGGAAGGTGAAGGAGACACTCCAGTCTGGGGAGTTGGGACCAATTAGTTTGGAAACGGTGACAAGTTTGCCCGAAGGAGTAGGAGGAGTAGGAGGAGTAGGAGGAGGTGCGGAAACGAGAGTAGTGGTGGTAGAGATATCAGAGGTTTCCATAAAAGAGAGCAGAGAGCAGCGAGAAGAACAAGTCGAGGAAGAAGGAGAGGTCGCGGCGACAAAGAGCAGGGCACAGATAGACACACAGGTCTTGGTGAGAAAAGGAGGATGTGGCGAGTAGGCATAGGTCGCGGAGAGAAGAACAGGTCACGACGACTTAAGAATAGGTCGCGGCGATAAGATCATGTCGTGGTGATTTAAGAACAGTCGCTGTGAGAATAAAGGACAATCAGAGAGGTCGCGCATGTTGGGTACATTGGTTAAATGTTCCTGATTTGAAGAAGCCTCACCCAACTCAATGATATACATCATAATGTATTTGATGTATGTTGAGTTTACTTGTGCAGGTTAAGTAATTACTGGACTGAAGCAAAAAGTTTCTAAGTCCATGTGTCGACACCCAGAGGGAAAGTGTCGACACTTAAGAAGACTTGTGTCGACACCCAGACAAGCAGTGTCGACACTTGGAGTCATTGTGTCGACACCTGGGATGCAGAGTCGACACCAAACAGAAAGTGTCGACACTTGGAGCTGTGTCGACACTCAGTGAAGAAAAGTGCAGACAGAAAGTGTCGACACAAGGAGCTGTGTCGACACCCAGTGAAGCTGTGTCTACACCAGAAAGTATCGACACTTGGAGCTGTGTCGACACTCAGCAAAAGTCAGCAGAGAATAAGTTAAAGTGTCGACACCAAGAACAAAGTGTCGACACTCAACAGAAGAGTCAGCACATGAAGTAAGTGTCGACACCTAGAACAATGTGTCGATACTCAGCTGAAGTCTCAACAGAAGAATCAAGTGTCGACACAAGGAGTTGTGTCGACACTCAGTAAGTATCAACATAGAAGACTATGTGTCGACACCAAGAAGCAGTGTCGACACTTAACAGATTCAACACAAGAAGTTATGTCGACACAAAGGAGATGTGTCGACACTTAGAAGAATTCAGCAAGTTACAGAAGATCAAGTACTTGTGTCAACACTCAATTTCAGTGTCGACACATGCAGAAGAATCTGTGTCGAGACATAGTATCAACAACACGAGGAGTTGTGTCGACACCTTGTAGACTTGTGTCGACACTTACACAACTGGTGTCGACACTTGGTCTATAAGTGTCGACACTTAAAGACAGAAAGTCACGACACTTTCAGACAGTTAGAGATTTTCAAGAATTGACTGGATGACTTGACAGCTGCCGTTCCAGCCGGTCTACAGCACCTGTCAGAGATGTCAGAATTCAGTTATGGACCGGACCAGCCGGTTACCATGAAGAAGGCCTATAAATAGGCTCATACAGTTTACAGAAACTGTTGTTCAGATTGTTGTTGAACAAGTTATTAAAGTGGTACACAGAGTTATTGATCAAGTATCAAATCAAGAAGATCTAGCTGTCCAAGTGCAGATCTAAGAAGTTGGAGAGAGAGGGCTCCATCCAAGAAATCAGCCTCTGGAACTAGGCTGAGAAGAAGGGTTCAGATTTATTCTGAATTCTAAGTGGCAGAGGTCAAGGATCAACTGCAGAAGGAGACAATCTTATTCAGTTCTACTTTCAAGAAGCTTTGAAGAAAGCTAAGTCAGATTGTATCCAGCTGAGTTCTTCCAAGAAATCATCAAGAAACTCTCAACTTCCCTCTCTTGTTTCTGAGTTGTTGAGTTATTATTTCTATACTCATTTTTATCTTGTAGGATCCTTTGGATCTGAGTGATTTGTAAGCCTGTATTTATAAAGGCTGAGGGTAGGGCTTGAGAGCCTGAGTGTAGGAGATTGAAATCTCTGAGTGTAGGCCTTGTTGGCTGAGTGTAGGCCTTGTTGGCTGAGTGTAGGCCTTTGTGGCTGAGTGTAGGCTTTGTGGAAAAGCTGAGTTGTAGGGCTTTGGGCCTGAGGTGTAGGAACCAATTTGGGTTCTGAGACAGTGGTGGAGTTTGGCCGAATCTAGTACACTGCTAGAAAGGCGAAGGGGGAAAGTGGATGTACCCAAAGCTTGGGGAACCACTATAAAACTCTGTGTCTGCTGTGCTGTGCTTTGCTGTGTATGCTGTGTGATTGCAAAAGTAGAGTAGATTCTGTGTTATAACTGATTGCTGCCATTAAAGTTTAAAAAAAGAATTAGGTCACCTATTTACCCCCCCTCTAGGTGTTTAGGTACTATATCTTTCAAGTGGTATCAAAGCGAGGTTCCTCAAAAAGGACTAACAGTCTGAGGAGATCCTGATTGGCAGATTCAGTCTAAGTCAACAATTCAGATTCAAGAAAATCAAGAAACATGGGTTCCTCTGAGAATCACAAGGAATTAGGATCCATGAAATTACCCATATGTAGGAAAGAGATATTTGGGATCTGGAAAGAAAGGGTAAGGCTGTTTATGGAAGCCTCAGACCCTAGGATCTATATCACAGTAAAGGAGGGGCCATATGTGCCCATGAAGATATCAGTTCTAGATGCAAATCAGAGAACTCCAAAGGATTTCTCTGAAATGACAAAGGATGAGATTGTCCTAGCCACCATGGACAAAAGGGCACAAAACATTATAGTGAGTGCCATAGATGATGTAACTTTTCAGAATCTTATACATTGTAAGACAGCCAAAGAGATGTGGGACACTCTTATTGTGTATATGGAGGGTTCTGAAGAAGTTAGACAAGATAGAAAATCCTTGCTAAATCAGGAGTATGAAAGTTTTAGACAAGGAAAGGGTGATAGCATAACTGAGTGCTATAAGAAGTTCTACAGAATAGTGAATGAACTCATGTCTTATGGAAGAGAGTTCAGCAATTATGAAATAAATGACAAGTTCCTAAGGTCCCTAACTAAAGATTGGGACACAAAGATCTGTGCCATTAGAGAAATGGCTAAGTTGGGAGAAATTCCTCCACCTACACTGTTTGGCAAGTTACTGTCTTATGAAATGAAATTGACAGTGAGGAAAGAGGAGGAGAAATAAACAAGAACTGAACACAAGGAAAGAACAGTAGCTTTCAAGACAGAAGCTCCCAGAAAGCACAGAGGAAAGTCACCAACTCCACCTCCAAAGGTTGCTGAATCAGAGTCAGATGAATCAGTCAGCACAAGGTCTGAAAGCAGTGAAAGTGATGAAGACTTTGCTGCCTTCACTAGACACTTTCAGAAATTCTTGAAGAAGAAACAGTGGAGGACAAGGCCTTCTACTTCAAAGGGAAAAGAAGACTTTTATCAGGATAAAAAGCCTCCAAAGAAAGACAGGAAGAGTACTAAATCTAGCAAGGCAACTGTTTTTAAAATAGTGTGCTATTGCTGCAATAGACAAGGCCATGTTGTTGCAGATTGTCCTGAAAAGAGAAAGGAGTCTAGTGACAAGAAGAAGACTCATTTCAAAGGAAAGAAAGAGAAGTCTTTTGTTGCAAAGAAAGAGAAGACTCTATCAGATATCTCTTCTTCAGAAACTGAGTCTGATGCTGAGGCATACATAGGGCTATTTGCTGAAGAAGAAGAAGAAGAATTCCTGCAGATAATGGAGTCTATTTATGAACAAAAAGACAGTCAATGTCAAGGGCTAATGGCTTTGACAGAGCATGACAAAATCCTCGAGCAGCCAGGACCCAGTAAGGTACAAAGTTCAATTTTATGTTCAGTTTCTTGTTCTAGTACAGAATCAGATTCATCATCATCTAGTCATGAGAGTGTATCTGAGTCTGAGGAAGATATTCATCAGCTTATAGATGAATATAAAGTGCTGTTGCAAGCTTACAAGAAGAGCAAGTCCCTAGCCAAAAGTCAGGCAAAGGAAATTGCTGATCTTAAAGCTGCTGCAACAGATTCTGAGAAGCTATTTGATCAAAAGCTTAATGAGATAGCCAGGCTGAAACACATAACAGTGATTCAGATGGGTACTATATCATTTAAAAATGATCAAATCAAGAGTCTGGAGATTAATCTTCAGAAAGAGAGGGACTTAGTTGCTAGGTTTTCTAAACCTAAGTCAGTGTTACCCATAATTGATGAATTTGTTCATCATAAGGGTAAAGCTGGACTGGGCTTTACTAGACCTGCAAGGACTGAGCAGTCCAAGGGCAAAGCCCCAGCATTCAACAAGTCTGCTGTAGATAAGACAGCAAAGACTGTACCTAAGCAAAGGTACAATAAGTTTGAATGTTGGTGCTGTGGCAAAGTTGGCCATTTTGCAATGGACTGTTGGCACAATGTTAGTGCCAAAGTGAGTTGCAAATTACCTGTTGGAAAGCCAGTAGGTAGTTTTGTCAAGTTGCAAACTAACAAGTACCAAGGACCCAAGAATTCTTTGGGTTCTAAGGTTCATTAATCTGTTTTGCAGGTAAGTCCAAGTGGCCATACCCCAACATAGTACTTGGACAGTGGATGTTCCAGACATATGACTGGAACTAGGGGACTACTGAAGGACTACATTCCAGTCAAAGATGGTCCTAAAGTCACCTTTGGTGGTTCTGAAAAAGGAATCATCAAAGGGTTTGGTAACATTTCTAGCAACTTAGTTACCATTACTCAAGTGGCTTATGTTAAAGGGTTGAAACACAACCTAATAAGTATAAGTCAATTAAGTGATGTAGGGTATGACATCTCATTTGTTAAAAATGGTTGTCATATCAAGAGGTCAAGTGATCAAGAGATCATTTTGACAGGTTATAGGAAGAGGAATGTCTACTGCCTAGACATTATGGTTGAGAACAATGGTTCTCCAGTATGTCTTGTAGCTGATGAGACAGTCTCTCATTGTGTCAAATGGCACAAGAGGCTTGCCCATGTTAACTACAAGACTATTAGCAAACTCTTTAGCAAAGAGTTAGTGAGGAATGGTCCTCAAGTTAAGTGTGTTAAAGATGGTATTTGCTCAGCTTGTCAAAAGGGCAAGCAGACTAAATCCACCTTTAGAAGCATAGAAAACAAAGATGCTGTGAGGTGTTTATAGCTTTTGCATATGGATCTCTTTGGTCCAATGCCAGTTCACAGCTTAGGTAGGAAGGTCTATACCTTTGTAGTGGTAGATGACTACTCAAGGTTTTCCTGGGTGTTCTTCTTAAGACAGAAATCTGAAACACCTAGTGTCTTCCATAGCTTTGTCAAGCAAATTCGGAATGAACTAAACTGTACAGTGGTCAAGATTAGAAGTGACCATGGTACAGAATTTCAGCCTGATAGCATGACAAGACTATGTGAAGACTTTGGGATATTTCAAGAGTTTTCTTCACCTAGAACACCTCAACAAAATGGCATTGCTGAGAGGAAGAATAGGACCTTGATAGAGGCTGGTAGAACCCTATTAAGTGACACATCACTGCTAGAGTATTTCTGGGCTGAAGCAGTTAATACTGCATGCCATGTCATAAATAGGGCTACCATCACTAAAGGCCTCAACAAGACCCCCTATGAAGTTGTGAAAGGCAGGAAACCAAACCTATCCTACTTTAGGTTCTTTGGTTGTAAATGCTTCATACTTAACAATGAGAAGTCTTACTTGACTAAGTTTGCTGCCAAGTCCCAAGAGGGAATTTTTGTTGGGTACAACAACAATAGTAAGGCTTATAGAGTCTACAACTTGACTACACAAGTTATAGAAGAATCTGTGCATGTAGTTTTTGATGAGACTAAACTTATTAACAATGAGTTATCTAGTAGTGTATGCAGCCCCACAGGTTTAACACAGAAGAAGGACAAGCTTGCTATAAAAGAAGACAGTGGCAATTGTCCAGGGGAGAACTACATGTACCAGTTGCTGATGAAGTTCAAGGTGTACAGCATGATGGAGATGCTGAAGAGGTTCAACCAGAAGTTAGGATGCCTCCAGCCAATAGGCATCTTAGAGATCATCCAGTAGAGCAGATTATTGGAGATCCAAGACAAGGAGTACAAACAAGGAGAAGAAATCAGAATGCTGCAATCTACTCCAGTTTTTTGTCTCAAGTTGAACCTAAGAAGTTTGAAGAAGCAATATTAGATCCACAATGGACTGAAGCAATGCAAGAAGAGCTTAATCAGTTCAAAAGGTGTAAGGTTTGGGAACTTGTTCCTAAACCTAAAGATCACAATATAATAGGAAATAAGTGGATCTACAGGAATAAGTTAGATGAACAAGGGGTCATCATTAAGAATAAAGCAAGATTGGTTGCTAAAGGATATAGGCAAGAAGAAGGTATTGAGTTTGATCAAACCTTTGCTCCAGTAGTCAGACTGGAAGCCATAAGGATGTTCTTGGCCTATGCAACCTATCAAGGATTCAAGGTTTACCAAATGGATGTCAAGTCAGCATTCCTGAATGGTAATCTTAAAGAAGAAGTCTATATGGAACAGCCTTCAGGTTTTGTTGATCCAACTCTACCTCATCATGTCTATAGACTTAGGAAAGCTTTATATGGGTTAAAGCAAGCCCCTAGGGCTTGGTATGAAACCCTATCTAGTTTCCTCATTGAGAACAAGTTCTCAAGGGGAAAAATAGATAAGACTCTATTCCTTAGGGAATCTAGAGGCAAAGTTATACTAGTCCAAATATATATAGATGACATTATATTTGGGTCTACTGAGAGCAGCCTTTGCAAAAAGTTTGCAAAACTTATGCAAGGTTAATTTGAGATGAGTAGTATGGGAGAGCTGAAGTTTTTCTTGGGTCTCCAAGTTAAACAGACTGAGAGTGGTTTATCCATATGTCAGTCTAAGTTCACCCTAGAACTCATAAGGAAATATGGTATGGATTCATCCAGCACCATGAAGACTCCTATGGGGTCAAGTATGTCTCTTACCAAGGATGATGCAGGGAAACCTGTAGATGAAACCTTGTATAGAGGGATAGTTGGCTCCCTATTATACTTGATTGCTAGTAGACCAGATATCATGTATGCTACATGTGTCTGTGCAAGGTATCAAGCCTGCCCTAAAGAGTCTCATTTGACAGCAGTCAAAAGAATACTGAGATATCTAAAGGGCACTCCCTATCTTGGCCTCTGGTACCCTAGGAATGGGGATTTTGAACTAACAGGTTATTCAGATGCAGACTTTGCAGGATGCAAAGAAGATGGAAAAAGCACTACTGGAACCTGTCAATTCCTAGGTGGGAGACTAATTTCATGGAGTAGCAAAAAGCAAACCAGTGTGGCTATCTCCACTGCAGAGTCAGAGTATGTAGATGCAGGAAGTTGCTGTGCTCAACTTCTGTGGATACAACATCAGCTAGAGGACTATGGATTTCATGTAAGTAAAACTCCACTTTTCTGTGATTCTACAAGTGCTATTTCAATAGCTAATAATCCTGTATCTCATAGTAGAACAAAACATATTGAAATTAAATATCATTTTCTTAGGAAGCATGTAGAAAGAGAAGATATTTCACTTGAATATGTTAATACTGATAATCAATTAACTGATATGTATACTAAGCCCCTAGAAGAAGCTAAGTTCAATAGATTTAAAATTGAACTAGGAATGATAAACTTAGACTAAGTTTACAGAATTGAAAATGGCTAAGTCAAAAGGTGTCGACACACAGAGATCTCTGTATCGACACAGAATAGTAGTGTCGACACTTCAAGAAAAAGGTGTCGACACATCTAGGAAGTTGGTGTCGACACTTCTGAATATTAGTGTCGACAGATGTCAAGTAGGTGTCGACACATCCAATGTGGTGTCGACACTTAAGTTTTACTCAGAATTTTCTAAGTAAAGTCTCGACTATGTGTCGAGTAGTGTGGTGTCGACACATAATATCTGTTGACTAAACTTGTGTCGACACATATGTGTCGAGACATTATAAGTCAGTGTCGACACTTATTGCCAATGTCGACACATTTTAAGTTAGCTATCCCGCCTGTTCATCTTCAAAATTAGAAAGGTATAAATAGGGTTTTGCCTTAGTCTGTCGACACGCTTTCAAAAGTTTCGAGACCAAAACTTCTGTGTCGACATTTCTCTCACTCAAGTCTAATTCTTCACCCCTAATGGCGCCTAAGCTAGAGGAGAATGTTAACGAAGGATACGAGCTGGTGCGCGGCGCCTTTGAAGATGCTGAGCAAGAAATCACGCACGTGATAACCCTAGTTGCCGATTCTGGGTTAGATTATCTCGTTTCAGAACCTACTAAGATATGGAAGAAAGAGGTACTTGAATTCCTTAATGGAGCCAAGATAGATGAATCTGGATACAAAATCAAATCCAGGGTTCATGGTGAGAAGGTGAAGGTATCACCTAAAAGTTTGAGGAAAATTCTACAGCTTTCAAGAACTAAAGAGGAATTTGAGGTTACTGCTTCAAAGACCAGGGAAGCTTTAACCTGTTGTGGATTAGATTCTACAATGAAGATTGGTTCTGTGTTTAACAGGAAGGGAATGAACAATCAAGGAAAGTTTCTTTCTGAACAATCAAGGAATTTGAGGTTTCATTCTCAGCAAGCCAGGAGGGCATGACAGAGTGTCTGCCCATATGTTTAATATAATGACAAGGATAATCTTCACTCTACAAACTGACTAGTCAATGGTAGTTTATGAGAAGATTAAAGAAAGCTTGAAGAAGCCCAACCTGTGCAGAATTATAAGTCTATACCTAGCTGGTGCCATACCAGAGGTAATGCAACAAGCTGCAGGGAGCAAGATAAATCATATGAGAAGGATGGATCTGAGGATCTTTTCTAGATGGGACAGGGTGTTGTCAAAGGAAATGCCAACCCCTGAGAAGATAGTTTCTGATAAAGAACTTCCTCCCAAGAAGAAAAGGAAGACTGCTCCAGTGGCACAAGAGTCCACTAGCAGTTCTGATAGTGAAGAACAGGTTGTCTTCACTCCAGATGAGCATGAGGAAGAGCCTACTGAAAAGTCTCCTGCTCCTCAAGAGGTTGCTGAGATTCAGGGGGAGCTACCTCAAGCTAGCCCCATCCACAAGGATCACAGCCAGGGGGAGCTTCCAGTTGTACAAGAACCCTCTACACTGGAAAGTGAACAAGCCACCAACACCATACTAGAGGTACTCACTGACCTAAATACTTTAGAATTTCTTATAGAAGATGCTGATTTGTCTGATGTTCATCAGCAAACTCAGCTAGATAGTCAAGATCCAGATGCTGTTATAAAAGACACATCTGTTGTACAAGCAGTTGTTCCTGATCCAGTGGTTGAAGAGCCTAGAATTACTCCAGCTCCTTCACCACAAAAGTACACAATGAAGGATTTATTTTTAAATCTGGATCAAGTGGATTTTGACAAAGAACCTACTACTGCTGAAAGATAGAATGCTTCTGCTAAGGGGGAGCAAGTGCAGATTCTGGAAGAGCCTATAAGGCAAGAAACTGAGAAGGCACAAGATGTTCAAACTGAGAAGCCTCCAAGCCCTAAGGAGAGGGTTGACATAGCCAGCTCCTCAGAATCTGAAGATGAGGAGGCTATAAGGGCTAAGCAAAAGAAACTTTATATCTTCAGGAGAAGAAGCAAAAGTTACAAGAAGGCTCTCCAAACTATAGCACCACAGCCTATAGTTCAGCTAGCACCATCTTTTGATTATAGTGCATTGATGGTTGCCATGCAGATCAAGCTGGATGAACATAGAAAAGCTATAGAGACTTATGTGGATAAGGGGCACAAGACACTACAGTTTGATCTTGCACAGGATATCAAGTCTATAAGGTTTGAAATGACCTTAACAAGAAGGAGATGACTGAATGTTTCCACAAGGGTGGAAATGCAGTGGTGTACTTGGCAACACACCAGGAAAAGATAAAGGCACAAGTAGATGACATAACATTGAAGCAAGGGTATGTACTTGAAAATCAGATAATGATGAATGACAATCTTACTGCTTCCCATAATGCTATTGTCACAGAATTAAAGAACCAGGCTGCTGCACCTTCTACCTCTACTGTTGCTGTTAAAGCTGAATTTGATAAAGTATTTCAAGAAGAACTCTCTGCTGTTAAGACTGCTATTCAAGACTCCCAGAAGGCCATATCTGAACAACTTACAAAGCTCAAACCTTTCTTTAAAGATGGAGTCAGATACTTGGATAATCAAATCAGATTCCAGAAGGATGATGTCAGAGATCAAATGACTAGAGAAGTCATAAAGGGGGAGAGAGTTTTAGTCAAAGCTAGCTCTGATCATGCCAAATGGATATCTAATTCCATCAGAGCTACACTGGGCTATCCTCCACTTTGTGATGATGGCAATGTTGCTGAATCTGGAATTCAACCTGCATATCTTGGAGGTGAGCAACCAGAGGTAGCTCAAGTGATCTATCCTCCACCAGATTTTGAAATGGTGCAAGCTGATATTCATCACATGTATAGCCCAACTGAAGGGAAGTCTAATGTTATTCTGCAGAAAGTGGTTCAGCCTATATCTGAAGCAATGCAAGCAGCTCTTTAGAAAGAAGAAGAAGCTCTACAAAAAGAAGAAGAGACAAGACTGTCAAAGAAGAGGTTTAGGGAACAAGCTGAACAGAGACCAGACTTTGAGCAGTGGAGCCCTACCTCTAGAAACATTATATTAACTGCCTGGAAAGCTGCCAAGGATAACATTCAAGACAGGAACAAATGGTTCTCTGAAGCTGAATAGAGAAAGCATGAATCTAAACATGAGGCCATTGTTCAATACAGAAGGAAGGCAAAGATGGGAAAGCTACCTCCTACAGCTCAGGAGCCTAGCAAGTACTTTCCTAAGCCATACCATTATTTTGAGAGGCAGAAGATCAAAGCTGAAGAGCTTAAAAAGAAAGATCTGAAAGGCAAGAAGCCTGCTGATGCTGAAACTGCTGATGCTTCTGTCCAAGCTAAAGTCCAAGCTCATAATGGCATAGTAATTATGGAGCCAGAACATAAATAGATTTAGATTTTCTTGAAGTTTATTTTGTAATCTTTTGGATGTAAAACATTTGGTGAACTTCTGAAAATGTATAAGACAGATATTAGAACAATATATGATTAATATATTTCATGTGTGTTCTGTGAATATGTCTATGTCTATTTCTTATTTGTTCTGTGTTGATGTATGTGTATACATGTGTAATTGATACATGTTATGTTTACCCTGCTGTACATAATCCTGCTTTACATCATTTTGTAATTTTATTATGAATGGTGTATATCATTGACTAAGGGTTATGACTTCTCCAAATAGGGGGAGATTGTTGGGTACATTGGTTAAATGTACCTGATTTGAAGAAGCCTCACCCAACTCAATGATATACATCATAATGTATTTGATGTATGTTGAGTTTACTTGTGCAGGTTAAGTAATTACTGAACTGAAGCAAAAAGTTTCTAAATCCATGTGTCGACACCCAGAGGGAAAGTGTCGACACTTAAGAAGACTTCTGTCGACACCCAGACAAGCAGTGTCGACACTTGGAGTCATTGTGTCGACACCTGGGATGCAGAGTCGACACCAAACAGAAAGTGTTGACACTTGGAGCTGTGTCGACACTCAATGAAGAAAAGTGCAGACAGAAAGTGTCGACATAAGGAGCTGTGTCGACACCCAGTGAAGCTGTGTCTACACCAGAAAGTGTCGACACTTGGAGCTGTGTCGACACTCAGCAAAAGTCAGCAGAGACTAAGTTAAAGTGTCGACACCAAGAACAAAGTGTCGACACTCAACAGAAGAGTCAGCACATGAAGTAAGTGTCGACACCTAGAACAATATGTTGACACTCAGCTGAAGTCTCAACAGAAGAATCAAGTGTCGACACAAGGAGTTGTGTCGACACTCAGCAAGTATCAACATAGAAGACTATGTGTCGACACCAAGAAGCAGTGTCGACACTTAACAGATTCAACACAAGAAGTTATGTCGACACAAAGGAGATGTGTCGACACTTAGAAGAATTCAGCAAGTTACATAAGATCAAGTACTTGTGTCGACACTCAATTTCAGTGTCGACACATGCAGAAGAATCTGTGTCGAGACATAGTATCTACAACACGAGGAGTTGTGTCGACACCTTGTAGACTTGTGTCGACACTTACACAACTGGTGTCGACACTTGGTCTATAAGTGTCGACACTTAAAGACAGAAAGTCTCGACACTTTCAGACAGTTAGAGATTTTCAAGAATTGACTGGATGACTTGACAGGTGCCGTTCCAGCCGGTCTACAGCACCTGTCAGAGATGTCAGAATTCAGTTATGGACCGGACCAGCCGGTTACCATGAAGAAGGCCTATAAATAGGCTCATACAGTTTACAGAAACTGTTGTTCAGATTGTTGTTGAACAAGTTATTAAAGTGGTACACAAAGTTATTGATCAAGTATCAAATCAAGAAGATCTAGCTGTCCAAGTGCAGATCTAAGAAGTTGGAGAGAGAGGGCTCCATCCAAGAAATCAGCCTCTGGAACTACGCTGAGAAGAAGGGTTCAGATTTATTCTGAATTCTAAGTGGCAGAGGTCAAGGATCAACTGCAGAAGGAGACAATCTTATTCAGTTCTACTTTCAAGAAGCTTTGAAGAAAGCTAAGTCAGATTGTATCCAGCTGAGTTCTTCTAAGAACTCATCAAGAAACTCTCAACTTCCCTCTCTTGTTTCTGAGTTGTTGAGTTATTATTTCTATACTCATTTTTATCTTGTAGGATCCTTTGGATCTGAGTGATTTGTAAGCATGTATTTATAAAGGCTGAGGGTAGGGCTTGAGAGCCTGAGTGTAGGAGATTGAAATCTCTGAGTGTAGGCCTTGTTGGCTGAGTGTAGGCCTTGTTGGCTGAGTGTAGGCCTTTGTGGCTGAGTGTAGGCTTTGTGGAAAAGCTGAGTTGTAGGGCTTTGGGCCTGAGGTGTAGGAACCAATTTGGTTTCTGAGATAGTGGTGGAGTTTGGCCGAATCTAGTACACTGCTAGATAGGCGAAGGGGGAAAGTGGATGTACCCAAATCTTGGGGAACCACTATAAAACTCTGTGTTTGCTGTGCTGTGCTTTGCTGTGTATGCTGTGTGATTGCAAAAGTAGAGTAGATTCTGTGTTATAACTGATTGCTGCTATTAAAGTTTAAAAAAAGAATTAGGTCACCTATTCACACCCCCCCCCCCCTCTAGGTGTTTAGGTACTATATCTTTCAGCGCACACAAAGGGCAATGACAAGGATAAGAAATAAACCACATGAACAGGGCACATACAGGTGGAAGAAATAAGTTGCAAAGACAGGTCGTGAGAACAAGGATCAAGCAGTGTGGACAGGTCGCGCTGATAGAGGAAGCTCACAGAATCAATAGAAAAAGATCGAGTCCTCTGATACCATGTGCGAACAAGAAAAACTAGACCTAAAATTTGGAGTAACAAAACTTTTATTATCCAAAAAGGTATCTATTACAAAGGTATGACCTCCCTTTTATAGAATGGAGGAAGAAGAAAGATTACAAATAAGCAATGTGAGATTGGTAATTATAAGAACAAGCATCTATACATGCTGCATAAGCCATGCGATTAAACTAACCGCACGACAACTACATTGTGCAGAAGACAACCTGTTACTATCTTCAAGTCGCCATAAACAAGCCTCTAGACTGCCCGGTCACCAATAAACACCAACCGTATAACAAACCGCTGAAGATAAAATGCCAGACCACGCGGTATCCAAGCTGCTAGAGGCAGACCTCCAGACTGTCCGGTCTCTAAGTCTCCAGGGGCAGACTGCCACACCGCCCAGACACCATGCAACAATAGGAAGAAAGATCCAAAAAGAAGCCTAAGGGTAGTGGCACTGTGATAAGGGAACCCAAAACTTGCAATGTTTCTTGTTCTACTTATAGGGCTTAAGGAATGTGTTATGTTTTGTTATATGCATATAAACATTTGTTCCTTCTATGATAAATGAAAAATCATTTGTGAGTTATGCAATGTGTCTTTTACTGTATTTGTTGCATATTTGTGTTAATGTATACATTGTCTTAGGTTTTGAATTCTTCAAATAGGGTGAGATTGTTGGGTCCATTGATCCTAATATCCTGGATTTGAAGAAGGTCTTGTAGACAATGGTATACACATGTTGTAATCTAAAATGTCCTTCAAGTTCTATGTATGCAGGATACCTTCTATGCATAGATTGGACAAGTTGATTAAAGTGGCCAAGACAAGTGATGGCTAGGAAAGCTAGTGGAAAGATAGAAAACTGTCTAAGTCCATAGGCATTGAGTTAAGTCTATTCACTCAATGCTAGGTGGCTAATAGCGTTAAGTACAGCTTGTATAGTCAAATCCAAACAATTGGCAAGCTGAAGATGTGGCTAACTCCACAGGCGTTGAGTGAAGTCTACTCACTCAACGCCATATATCAAAAAGCTGTGAGACAGGCTAGGGCAGTAAAAGCCTAAGAAGAAACATGCAAAAATGGCTAAGTCCATAGGAGTTGAGTCAAGTCCATTAACTCAATGCCATAACTTCATATCCGTTGAATATAGCTCAAACAGTCAAAGCCACAGAAAATCAGGGTAGATATTTGACTAAGTCCACAAACGTTGAGTGAAGCTTACTCACTCAACTCCATGTGATAAAAAGCATTGACTTAACCTTAGTCAGTCAGAAACTTTGATTTTACACAAATATTTGGCTAACTCCAAATGCGTTGAGTGAAGGCTGCTCACTCAACGCGTTGTAACAGAAGAAAATTTGTTATGTAGTTTGGCATTGAGTGCAGCATACTCACTCAATGCCAAGTGACAGAAAATCTATCCAAGTAGTTTGGTGTAGAGTGAAGCTTACTCACCCAACGCCTAGTGACAAAAAATCTGTCTAAGTGTTTTGGCGTTGAATGAAGCTTACTCACTTAACGCATAGTGACAAAAATATCTGTCTAAGTGTTTTGGCGTTGAGTGAATCTTACTCACCTAACGCCTATACTAAAGATGCTTGATTTTGGCTAAGTCCACAGATGGTGACGTCAACAAAGTCAACAAAATTTGAATTTGTTGTGGGAAAGCTACAGTATGCGACAAATGTCGCCGCTTGCCTTCAGTACAGCTATTAATGCAAAAGCTAGGTAGTAGCCAACCAATTCCAAGTGGGGCCCACTGCTCAAAGAGCCGTTGATGGGATAAAAATAAAAGGCAGAGATCGAGGAAGAATAAGTAGTTTTTTGAGAACACACAGCTGGACTTCATCTTCTTTCTCTTCATTGTTGTGGAGCTTGGAGAACCAGTTAAAAGTGCCGATCTAAAAGCAAAAACCAAGTTAGTCTGTGACTCACAGACAATTAGCTGTTGAAGAATCTATTCACTAAAGAGTCAAATCATCTTCAACAGCAAGATCAAAAAGTCTTCTTTCTAAGTAAGAAGAAGAACCTGAGTCATCTGGTTTCAGCAATCTGCAAGACATGGCTGAGTGTATCTCAGCTTCAGAAGCTGTTAAGGGAAAAAGCACCAACAGCAGATACTTCAAAGATCTAGCAGAATATTTCCTGAATATAAATTTTTGTAGCTATGTAGAAGAGAGAGTTGAGCTTCTAGTTCAGTTCAGCAAGGAGCAGAGCTGTAGATCCGCAAAGTTGCTTCCAGCTCAAGATTCTTGTTGTTGTGAAGATGTTATGGCTAAGGATATCTTAGCTCAGAAAGAAGAAGAAGGCTCATTGAAATTTCTATGCTGTCATAGTCAAACTACCCACACTCATACCCTGTAGGATCTTACCAGATTTGAGCTGTAGGCATGGATATATAAAGGCTGAGTGTAGGATTAAAGTGTGAATCTGAGTGTAGGATCCAATTGTGGATCTGAGCATAGGATCCAGTTTGGATATAAGGTAGGTGATCAGTTGAACACTGAGCTGTAGGGCTTTTGAGCCTGAGGTAGGAGAGTCATTCTCTCTGAGTGGTAGGGCACTTGTGCCTGAGTTGTAGGATCCCTTTGGATCTGAGGTAGGGTCTTTGTGCCTGAGAAGTAAGACAGTCATTCTCTTTGAAGTATGATCCTTTATGGATCTGTGGTAGGGCTGTCCTCCCAACCTGAGTTGTAGGGATTTTGGCCTGAGGTATGTGATCTTTGGATCACTAAGTTGTTAGGCCTTATGCCTGAGCTGTAGGTTTTGAAGGGGACTGAGAGATCCTGAGGGATCTGAGTTCTAAACTTATAGGAGTTGAGATTGGAAAAGTACTTTGTCTAACAAGTAGTTAGAAAGGTGGGAGGGAAAGTGGATGTATCGAAAATTCGGGGAACCACTACAAATTTGTCGTGTTGTCTGTGTGATTGCCTTGAAAGCACAATTAACATAATCACATCACTCACATAAGTAATTAAGATAAATATATAACATAAGAGACCAATAACCTATTCACCACCCTCTAGGTAATTTAGCTATCCTTGAAAACAAAGATTTTCAGGGATGGTATCACCACAAAGAGGCAGTTTTGGGCATATGACACGGTGCAAAAAAGGTTGTCTTACAGTTGCCATCTCCACTGCTGAATTAGAATATATTTCAACTTGAAGCTGCTGTGCACAGCTACCGTGGATTCAACATCAACTCCAAGTCTACAATCTCAAGCTAAGTAAAACTTCCATGTTTTGTGATTCTTCAAGTACAATCTCTATTGCTAGGATTTTGGTGTCTCATAGCACAACTAAGCACATAGAGATTAGATTTCATTTCATAAGAGAGCATCTGGAAAAGGAGGACATCAGTCTTTAGTTTGTCCCCACTGACATACAAGTGGCTGATATTTTCATTAAGCCACCAGATGAAACCAAGTTCGACACCTTCAAATTTGAGTTAGACATGTTGAACTTAGTATAGATTCATTTTCTTTTCATGCATATGTGTTGCAGATTGACTTGACCCTTGCAGGATATTAAATAAGATATAGACTAAGTGTCCAAGCATCAAGTGAGCTGATACAAAGTGTCCATTTGTCGAGTGCATTGAGACTAAGAGTTCAGGCATCGACTGTGTTGAGACAACTTCAAGCGTCAGGTTTGTCGAGTCCACTCAACGATACTATACAATTAATTCTGATTACGACTATCTTCTAGAATTAATCTCAGTCATTGATCTACTTGTGTCAATCACGATTGGTATGCACCTCTCCACTTTCTCAAATAAGTGTAAGTATAAATATGATTGTGTGTACTTAAAATAAAATACACTATTCCTAGCGCTCTTCGACTTTCTACCTCCCTACAATGATATCTCGAGCAAACTCTATAACCTCAAAGGTTTGATGGTGCCAAAAGGATTGGTTTTCCTTTTCCAGGGTTCTGAGTTAGTAAGAAATTGATTCAAGGATGCTCAAGAGGAAGTTCAACTAGTTCACTACTTACTGCAGGTTGTTGACCCAGAATTTGTCCTGTCAGATCCCAGTTCGATATGGAAGTGAGAAGTTCTCGAACTCTATTCGAATACCACTATCGACTCATCCTCCAACAAAATCAAGACATCTATCAGTGGACAAAAGATGAAGATCACATCCAGGAGACCGAGCAAAGCCTTGAATCTTCCTAAGTTCAGACCATCAGACGAAGAAGATGTACGATATCCGGATGATGTGAAATCCACCCTCAAGTAGTGTGGCCTTTCAAAGCACACCACAGGCTCCATTCTATGAATGAAAATGAATCTGAAAGGAAAGTTTCTAGTAGATGTTATCAATAAAACTCTGATCTGCAAAATAGGGTCCCATGATAAGATCTCCAAGAAAATGTTTGAAATAATGACTAGGATAATTCTATCCAAAATAACTGACTGGAGAAAGATACTGTTGGGCAGAATTGTGAAATGTCTCCAGTGCCAAACCTGGGAAGAATCTTTTCCAGGAATCCTCAATGTGAGACTAGGAACAAAGATCCATCATATGAGAAGAATATATTCTAAGACATTTGATAGATGGGACAGAGTGTTGTTTCCACACCAACAAAAAACCGTCAAGAAGAAAAAGAAGGAAGCTATCTTCACTAAAGAAAGCACTGGAAGCAACTCTTCTTAGTGTAGAGAGGAAGAGCCTTATGACCCTAAATTGTTTGACTCCTCTGATGAGACCAGAAGAGATATGAGTGCTCAGGTTTCTAAGTCCTCAGAACCTGCAGCGAGGACTCAACTTGGTGGCTCTCAGTCTAAAGAGACTCCAACATAAATGATAAGTTGTAAATATTCATTTTTTATGTATGTATATTAAGTCGTTTTAGTTTATTTTCGTCATTTTTAGTTATTTTTCTTTACTAAAATGCTCCTTTTTTGTATATATTTTCTAACTTAGCTTTATTTTGTTTTCTAAAATTATTCAGGAAAAAGTCGAAAAATCAAAGTACACGCCCGTGTATTTCCCGGTCACGCCCGTGACCTGGCCGTGTTACTTTGATTCCAGCGGAAGTTGCCTCCATTTCAATGTTCGGCGTTCGATGTTCGTAGAACTGCCCGACACGCCTATGTCCCGGTCCGACACGCCCTGTATCACGCCGCTCGATGCTCGACGTTCGTCGAACTTGACTCGACGTTCGTCGAACTCGATTCGACGCTTTGCTGAACACGCCTGTGTCCCAACTTTACACGCCCGTGACCCCCCTCAATGCAACGCCTCAACAACTCAATGCCTTCCCCAGCTACACATTCCCGCCACGCCCATGTCGATTCAGAACACGCCCGTGATAACCTCGATTTTCCTGACAAGATTCAACAACACGACATGGGTTCGACGTTTTGGCCAGTCACGCTCATGCGACACACCCGTGACCGTAGGGTCACGCCCGTGACTTCCACGTGGATAGCCCCAAAGTCAAACGATAATAAATGCTCGGCTTCAACTCAGCGCCAGTAGCTACATGCCCCCCAACAAGTCTGTGACCTCGGCGTGTAACCCGAAATTTTTTGTCTATATATAGATCTCAGTTGTAAGGTCTAAGCATTCGAATTTTTTGGACAATTTTGCTTAGGGTTAGGGGTTGCTTTTGTGTCTTCGAAGCAATATAAGGGTATTTTCTCCCCTCTCTTTAGTTTTTGTTTTAACTTTTCTGTAACTCTTTTGTCTTAATAAAATATGTGTTTTTCTTCTCCATACATGATTCTGGAATACATCTGAGTGCCCCTCCTTATGCAATCTTATTTATTTCTATCCTTTGATTTTTTTTCTTTAAAATGGGTGTGTGTGTGTACGAGCGTAGTTTGCTAAATTTACGTTTTTCTTCTTCAATTTACATAGCTCTTTTAGCTTTTATGCTTTTTAATAGCATTTTATTCATTCTTATAAATTCATAAAAGTGCATTCAAAGTGATTTTTATTTTTTTAACTTAGATTTTCTTTTTAAATTGTAAAACTTTTTGTTCTTTTCAATTTTATTTCCACTTTTTATACTCTTGAAGTTATAAAAATGGATTTACAATCATTTTAATTTTTCGAACACTTTGATTTTGCATTCATTTGAAAATCTTTCTCCTACTTCAACTTTTATTTTCCTTTTTATGTATTTTCATCAAGTTCTAGGAGTAGAAATATAATCGTTTTAATTTTTAGATAACTTTGTTTTTCTATTTTATGAAGGGTGTGTGAGTGTATGAGTTAGCCTTTTTCTTGCTTGCTTTCAAGTTGTGTGCGTGCGTGTATGAGATAGTTTTTACTGCTTTAATTTCTGGCCTACTCGTTTGAGTAGGACTTATCATTTCCCGCCAACTCGTTTGAGTAGGACTTATCATTTCCCGCCTACTCGTTTGAGTAGGACTCGTATTTACTGCTTTAATTTCTCGCATACTCGTTTGAGTAGGACTTGCACTTTTACTGCTTTCATTTCCCGCCTAGTCTTTTGAGTAGAACTTGTCATTTTATCGCTTTCATTTCCCGCCTACTAGTTTGAGTAGGACTTGCATTTTACAGCTTTCTTTACTGCTTTCATTTTCTGCTTTCATTTACTTTTTAATTTCACGCCTACTCGTTTGAGTAGGACTTGCACTTTCAATTATGCATTCCTTTTCTTAAGCCGTCCCCATTCCGATGAGTGGCTAATCGTTCTTAGCCCTCAGTATCGAAGGGCATTGGGACAGATAAAATCGCTTTAAATAATTAAAGGTCCTCGTTTTCCCTTTAATTAAATTACTTAAGGTTTGCCCCAGTTTTATGACGCGTAGAACCACATATCAATGTGTGGGATCTATTTCCGTAGTCCGTACGCTAGCTGTCGAGAGGCCGTGCGTATGGACCGATCACCCCTGGGTAAAGAGAGTTCCACACTAACCCTCGAGAGAGGAGGCACGGAATTCTAGCTGATTGGGTTCACCCCCCTATAGCTGGGTTCTTAGCATAATGCGGTCATTATGAGGAATCCTTCGTCAAACGAGAGCACAGTCGAATAGTCTTAATGTTCAGGTGAGCGATAGTCCTAAAGATAGGTGAGCTCATTTTTATGGAACCTTCACGGCCAAGTCTCCGCCTTAATTAATTTGAAATTTAGGATCTCTATTTATTAAAAGTTATTTTAGTTCAAATTCATTTCGGTACCATTGTGCTAATTCTTCATCG
The DNA here is from genome assembly GCA_039583875.1 of Platanthera guangdongensis. Lineage (NCBI taxonomy): Eukaryota > Viridiplantae > Streptophyta > Magnoliopsida > Asparagales > Orchidaceae > Platanthera > Platanthera guangdongensis. The sequence continues at coordinate 87,704,079 of CM077160.1, forward strand.
CCTTTTTTAAGTTTATTTTTCAATTTTTATATAAATAATAACCCAACAAGTTATCTTGGGTAAAATAATAGTCTAGTGACGGCTACACACATCTAGTGACGGCTACTGAGAAAGATGATCCTTCCTCCTGACTCGAGCAAAACAAGTCTAGTGACGGCTACACACATCCCTATACTACCATTCGATTCACACCGAATTCACCAATTTTAGAGTAAAATAAATAGTATTTACGTAATTAGAAAAATATAAACTATAAGCATAAAAAAAAATAAATCTACTCCAATTTCTACACGAGACGAGAGCATTCGACTAGGAGAACTACAAGAGTCAACATTTTACTCCGTCTCACAATCCATGCCAGCACAATAATTTTCCTAACTCATACAAAAGAAAGGAGTTTAACTCGTAGCACGCTAACAACTAAGGACACGCTCATGTGGGTGCAGTGGTGTGCGATGTAATGAAGTAACCAAAATAAAACAATAAAAGCTTCTAGTAAGCAAATGAAATGTGCACGTGCAAGGTATCGTCTACATGGAGACGGCAGGAGGAGAAAGGCATTAATGGAGCTTCCACAATAGAGAAGGAATTAACCTCCTCGTGAGAGAGAATGCTATCTTCCAAGAGTCAAGCTGAAGGCTCTAATTCCTCCTGAAGTGCCTGCGAAGACTCAACCCGCACAGGTTCAGATATAGAAAGGGGATCAAGAAATAAAGGAGATGAAAAACTAAAATAATCAAAAATAGGTGGAGTGGTCCCGGTCTCACTCCTAGAAGGATCCAAGCATAGATCATCGTCGTTGTCATATGAGTCATAACGAGGGGAATCCAAGAGCTCGACGTCCTCGATGGTGGTTTGGACCTGTTCATCCGACAAGGAAGTGAAAACTTACTCATCAGAAAGGATGTCCTCATCATCCCACCTTGGTGCATCATCATGTTCCAAGGTGTCACACTCTCCATTTGAGAGAATAATGTTCTCTTCCCAGATTAGTGAAACCTCATGCTCTGAATCACAATCTAGCATAACATATTCAACCGACTCACTAAAAATTGTGATAGATAATTATTGCAAAGAAAGCGGAGGAATAACAACATCAGAGAAAATATGTGCGGGTTCCTTCGGTGGTGAATCCAAAAGAGGGGAATAATGCATAGGGAGAGACGGCACCACAATATCATCACACTGATCAGCTGAAAGTCTGATCGGTATATCCACAGCAGTCCCCCATAGATAAGGTGGTACTACGAATACATCATCAGAAACAGAAGGGGCAGCCAATTGATAGGCGGATGGAACAAATCAGATACCCGATTCATCCTCCTCCTCCAACTAGCACTAAAATTCTGCGCAATCTTTCAACACGTGCTCGGTGCTACGACAACACAACAATATTTTCCATTACTCCTCAGTCCTGGTTGGACCGGAGAGGAATATGAAAAAGGTGAAGGTGTAAAAGAGAAGTGGCAATAAGACTTGGGTATGGTTTATGAAGTACCATAAGAGGACGGTGCTCCATACACTGAATCCCCGCACAATCTACCACGGATATTCATATAAGGAAACATGGTGCAACAAGAAAGAATTCACCAAAAAAAATATTCTAAGAAAAAATTAACTACACACTAGCAGATAAAAGAAAAGGAATGCCACCAGCTGAAAAATTAAAACTAGGAACAAAGAAAAAAAGCAACAAATTCTAAAAACTAAAGCAAAGAAGAAACATGAAATGAACAAATGGAAAAGGGCTTCTATCTCCTATCTCCCTCTCCAAAAACTAACACGACTGTGTTCCCCGGCAACAACGCCAAGAACTTGATGTTGTTTACGACAAGTGTACCGGTCGCACAAGTAATATAAAATGGGCGAATTTTTCCAAGTATCGATCTCTCAAGGAACACAGTAAGGTGGACTTAATTTTGAGGAGAACTTGAGATTTAAGTCCTTAGGTTGGTGTTTACGAAGGGGTTTTTGATTGTTTGCGGGAAAAGAAAGTAAAACACTAATAAACTACTCTTATGCAATGCTGTTATGTAATGCTTCGCCAGGCGGATGGAAAATTACTCGGGCCACTATGCACAGAATCGCTAGGCGGATGGATGAGTAGGCTTGTGGACGAGGTGGTGAGAACGGTGGAATGAGGGTCGTGGGCACCTCTTCGCTACTCATGCCACTAGCAATTGCTAGTGCGACACTGTGTGGTGGAGGATGGATAAGGGCACACCTCAAGCAAATAACGTGAATATAAAATCACATAGACATGATTGTACACAAACATATATCAAATTAAGCACACTTCAACAAATACATAGAGATCAAACTACACTATGAACAACAAAAGAAGAAGAGAGTGCGAAATCGACTGGATCTGAAGTCTTGCTGAGGATTCATGGAAGGAATCACCGGGTTGTCAATCCGCGTCCTAGCTCGGTCCTCAATTGCGTCCGGGCTAGAGGAGCCTGTCACTAACTCCCAATGGACCCGCCTTCTTCGTGTCACGATCTGGCAAAGGATGACACAAACTCCACCGAGCTTGATGATGAAAGCTAGGTCAAACCCTCTTGAAGCTCAAGGATGAAGGAGGGGGCTGAAAGGAAGCTTTGGCTTGAATTTGGCATTGAAAGCTTGCCCGGAGCCCCTACTTGCGATGGAGGAAGAAGGAGATTGGTGGAACCCTCCTCAGAGACGTAAACGGTGGAGAAAGAGTCCAAAATGCGGAATTAGGGTGGAACCTGCGTATTTATATATTGCAGAAACTATAATGCACACGATCAGTGTCACACGACCACTGGTCGTGCGCACTGTGTCCTGTAATAGTGCGTACTGGCATGGCAGAACCTGGTAAAAAATGAAATCAATGCACACGATCAGTGGCACACGACCAGTGGTCGTGTGCTAAGGAATCCATTGAGCGCATGCTTGTAAAAACACACGATCAATGGCCCTTAGGCATAAATGGGACCCAAACAAACCCAGAGCACCCACACAACCGCTGTACCTATAGGAAAAACTAACCACTGATATGTACAGACATTCCAGGCGATCACAATAAGAAGTACAATCAATAAAAGTAACAAAAATACACAACCACGGGCATATAAGTGCAGTTCCTGTGGAAATAAAGAATTTATGAAATATATGATAACGAACAAAAAGTGAAGTGCTAGCGAAAGAAAACTAGCCCGGATGAGTCCGAAAATCTGTATATAAATAGGACTCATCAGCTAGATGACCAGAGAAGACAGATAGAACATTATGTTGATAATTCTATCAAAGAGTTGAGAAACAATCTATCTACAAAAATCAAATCCATCAAATTTGAAGTAAACCTGCTAAAGGCCAATACAGATGCATTATTCATGAGGGCTGCTCCTGCTATAACCTATACTAAAATCAAGTTTGAGGAATTCAGTAAAACACAGTATGATATAATAGAGAATCAGAACATCACTTCTAGCAATATGAAATGGTTTATAATGTGCAGAAGAACCTCATGGAAACACACAAGACAACTCTGGAGAGAAGGATGGATGCATGTACTGAGTATCTGGATGATCACATGTTGGAGGTTAAGAATCATATTACAAAAGGGGTAAATTTTCTGGACGAAATACTCTCCACAACCAAGAACTCTCTGACTGCTACTATGTCTGAATAAATCATAAAGGGGGGAGAATACAATGATCAAATCCAACACTGAAAATACTGTTTGGTTAACTAATATACGGGATCATTGTGACTTGACCAATATTCATATGATAATATTGGTCCTGCTCCACTTCTAGAAGTACATATTGATGGTAATCAGTATGATGAACAGTATAGTGCTCAGCATGGTGAACAACATTGTGATCAGTATGGTAATATGGTGTTCAGGGTGATGAATTCTCTGTTGCTAAAATTCTTACCTTCAGCCGCACTACTGAACAGATATCAAGACCCAAAGGAAAGTCAGTTGTTGAAGAGGATGAAAAGATCGTGTGAAACAAAAGGAGGTATAGAGAAGAGATGGAAACAAGGCCTTCCTTCGAAAAATGGAGTCCTCCATCAAGGACTATCATTCTGTCAGTATAGGATGAAATCAAAGAAAACAAAATGGAAAGGGGAAAGCTATATAGCACCATAGAATGGGATAAGATGGTATGAAATGAAGAGGCAAGGAGAAAGTTCAGAAGAGACAAGAAGGTTGGTGCAGTGCCACCAGATGCTCTTGAGCTAATCAAATACGTCGCAAAGCCTTACAATTACTTTGAAAGAAAAAATTGAAAGAAAACTAATGCTGATGAAAAGTCTGCTAAGAAACCATACAAGGGCATATTTATCAAGGAACCTGAAACTTGAAATGTTTATGTATTAGGTTCCTTAATGGCTATTGGAAATGAACTTTATTATAAGCACAATGTCTATTTACAATTATCATTTCATATGTTAATCACACTTTTGATTATGTGCTAATTATTGCTCTTGTTTGTTGTGAATGTTTATCTCCTTCATATGTGAGTGTATATGATTAACTAGGATTCGGACTTCTTCAAATATGGGGAGATCTTTGGATCCATTGATCACAATGCCACAAATTTGAAGAAGGCCCACAGATCAATGGTATACACATGTTATTTCTGATATATGTTTAAAGTTCATTGTATGCAGGTTGTATGTAACATCCCTAAGACTTCTAGACCCCTAGTATGGTTTTGTCATGACCGGGTCATGACAAAACCTTGGGAAGCACTAAAGGGTTTGGGTGAACATGGGAATTAGGGTGTGAACCACCTTGGTCTGCAAATAGTAGAATTCCAATTACTAGCTTAGGGATGAACATAGGGCTCCACCATGACCCCATGACCCCACCACAACATCTCTAACCCATTAGAGGGTCCATTAGAGCCATAGAGACCCATGAGAGTCAACAAAAGAGGCCAAGTTGACCAAGGTCAACCTTAATCCTATGAAAGTCAACTCAGCTCAATTTGGGTTAATGGACCACCTAAGTGTCAAATGACCTCACCCTTAGTCTCTTGGAATCATGGGGGACCCAATGGCCCCAAAAGCCCCATGTATAAGTCACCAAAGTGGCTAATTTGGACAAACTTAACTCGTAGCTCAATTTGGTCAATTTGGGCTAACTTAGCCAAATCCAAGCGGGCTAAGCCCAAACTAGTGTGTCTTATTGGTCTAGTAGATGGAGAGGCACCTTTGGGGACTACTAATTTCTGAGATTTGTGACTAGGAGAGAGAGAATTGGAGTTTCGCCAAATTTGGTGGAGAGAGAAAACTAGGGCTTGATGGCCATCATGTCTATGAAGGCTCCATAACCCCCACCTTGATGGGGCGTTTACTCCTCTAAGGGAGAGGAGAAGATTTTTGGAGGTGGCCGACCATTGGGTGGCTCAGCCCCCTTAATTTGGCTGAAACTGAAAATTTGGTTTATGGCCATTAATGGTGTTTTGCAAAATTTGGGAGTTACAAGCCTAATCTCCCAAATTCCTTCTTTAAGGACCTTCAGTAGAGCAAGGGGAAGCCTTTCCACCAATTACTTTTCAATTCCATTGAGGTTGGTGTAGAGGTTGCAGAGGGGCCAAAGCTCGGTAGCCGAAAATGGTGAGGAGGCAAAGCACACATGTTCATGCCGCAAACCAGGTCCTCCTCTAATCCTTCATGGGTTAGATCTTAGGAATCTTTAGAGATAAAAATCGGGCTCAATTGAGCACGATTTGGTGGAAAATCTTAGCCTGCACAACTTGGCGCGGGCTCGCTCAGCACAACAGGGGCGGACTCTTCCAAGTCCGCCTAGCAGTAGAACCAACTCCAGAAGGCAGTCCCAAACCGCGCGATCTGTTGCGGATTCGGCGGACGCCATTCTCTACTAGCAAAACTTATCGACTCACCAGGGGTAATGTTACCGAAAGCCGTTACCAACTCGGGCCTATAAATAGACCCCTATACCTCTCATTGTGGACAGTAACATCACTTCTCATGCTCGAGGACAGTCAACAACAAGCTCGAGCCTTCAGCCCCTGTAGACTCCCTTTCTCAGTCCGCACCCTCATTTCAACTAACCGCGCGGCCTGCGGACCGGACTCCTCAGTCCGCGCGGCCTCCTCTCTGGCACCTTTCTTTCCATAGCCAAAAGCTTCCCCCAATGTACCCTATATTTGCTTTCCATGTAAAGGTGTAACAAAATCCGTAATACTAAATATTAATCAAAGGAAAGCCATCGCAAGAGTGGCATTTAAGCCGCGGCGAGCGAAGTGTGTTGTTGCCACTACTAGTGGCCCCTCTCTTCTTCTCAGCTCAACTCTCTCGGCATCAACCTGCAAGCACATCCATCAAAGTAAACGTCTGCTCGACAGCTCTTGATCAACGTTCCCTGTCATCTCTGCACTCGGATCAACATCCTTCTCTCCTCTATCCCCGCAACCCTTGAACAAGCATTTGCTCCACTCTCGTGCACTCAGAAGCTTTCTCCTCTCCTCCCCTCTTTGTTATCCCCACAACCATCAACCTCTTCACGTCATCACCTTTCCTGTGAGACCGAACACACCTTGTTCACTGCTGGTGCCCGTGACAATGACCCTCTCCTCTCCTCTCTCGGTTTTCGCGCATCAACAGTTCACAAGCGACCTTCAAATATGAACAGACGGTGAACACCGACAGTTAACCATGACAGATCATTAATCAGCCGAGAACTCTTCTCTAAGTCCTGGTGAAGACTCACTCTGGGAGGCCTTAGAGAAATCACGTCGTGAAACTGCTCAACAATTCCAAGCAATCAACCAAACTCTTGCTGTAATCGTGCAGTGATTGGAACTCAATCTGCAGCAGCTCCGGTTGCTCCAGCTGCTCCAGTCATTCCAACAGCAACATTGGAGAATCAGCAAGCCTATCCTCCAACTTACCTGCAGGTCTATCCTCATTGTACACCAACCTTTCTGCAAGGGCCTGCAACCAATTTGCGACCTCCAAATGATGAGTGTGCAGCTCGTCAAAACTTCTTTCGGGAAGCTGCCCGGGGAAGCCCAATAAGATTTTTGAACTTTCAGGGAAGTCATCCTTACCCATCAGCTCCTTCCTTTGCTCATCGTACAACAGCTTTTCCCATCTATCCTTCTGCTCCTTTTGCAGCTACAACTTTTGCTCCCTTCTTTCCTTATGCTGTAGGAGAACAAGAAGAGTCGTCACCGTTTTCAGAGAATGTTTGTAATGAACCAACTCCAGCTATTTTCAGAGAGCCACGGTTACCAATCTACACTGGAGCGACTGATCCAGTGAAGCATCTTCAAGCCTTTGAATCAGCCATTACTCTCAAAACACTCTCAGATGCTACCAAGTGCAATCTCCATGTGACAATGTTTGATGGAAAAGTGAGGGATTGGTTCTATGGCCTGAGCCCTCAGTACATCACTTCCTTCGCTGATCTGCGAAGGGAGTTCTTGCTCAGATTCTCTACTTCAACAAAGAGAAAGGGCGGAGCAGAAGCCCACTTCGAGATCAGGAAACGTCATAATGAAACTTGGTCTCAATTCGTTGATCGATTCCAGAAATAAATCTTGGACATCGAGATTGTTGATCAAGAAATATACCGAGTGGCTCTTATCCACGGTCTCCGTGAAGGGCCGCTCAAGTTTGAAGCCTATGTCCGTGTACCAAGAACATACCAAGAGTTGATTGGCCTTACCAAATCATACATTCGAGGTGAAAAGAGCAACACAGGCTTCATCTCTAGGCTTATAGCAGAGAAATATCCTTCTTCTCACAGGCAACCTCCGAGGTCTCCTCGGAAAGATTTCCCATCTCACTAAAAGAAGGGAAGGAGATTTCAGCGTCATCGATATTCGATCCCAGACCATGATCGTACTCGAGATCAATTGCTGTTACTACCAGCTCCATCTTCACAAACAACCTCAGTTCATCAACAGTAAGATGATGAACTACAAGAGTGAAAACTCTAAGATGCCATGCTAGAAGTAAGCCAAGTCATGAAGGATAGGGCTAATTACAAAAGGCCTTATCGACCAGCTGATCAAAGATCTAAATACTGAGATCCATACTACGAATTCCATAAAGAGTCAGGCCACATAATTAAAAACTACCGAGCACTTCGTCAACTATTTCAAAGGATGCTTCGACAGGGTAAGATGTGTGACATGCTCCCCAAAGATGATCACCCTGATCCATCAACCTCAAAGGGAAAAGAAGTTACAGACTCTCATTATTGCACAAGAGGAGTGAGCAAAATCTACGATTACCCTCGCCTCGTTGTTAACAATACCATTGAAACCTGTGATGCCGATGACGAGGGCAAGCTAGGAAGACTATTTTGAGCTGACGAACAACACCGAATCCTCAAAGCTCCTCGCAATCAGTACCGGTTACTCTTACTCTACTACATGTTTCAAACATTTTCTTTACACAGCACTTCTAAGTGTTTCTTCATGCATTTCAATAAAATTTACATCAGGGATCCCGTACTGACACATTTTCCTTTTTGGAGTGCTTCGTCCTCTATTTTTCTCTTTGCCAAAGAGATCATTGAACCACCGAGACATCGCCGAGTCTTACTATAGGCCACCTTGAGATTGGACTCTGGCGTAAGGCCACGATGAACACATATCGTGGGGAGTGTTCCTATATGTGTTGTGGGAGCTATACATTTCTCATGCGGTGGAATACGGGACTTCAGATCCTAGTCGGTATCTAGCACAAAGTGTGCATCATGGGAGATCCCATGTGTTAGCTCTGCTGTGCTTCGTTAAGGATACATTACAGTTATGATGATCTTTTCTTGACAAGCAATGACGATCAAGCGTAGCTTTGTCTCTTCGATCATCTAACAACTGTGATGGCCGAATACTCTTTGGTACTCTCAATCCGTGCTTTCGCGGGGCCCACAACTGTGCTGATCTTTGTCACATACAAGCAATGCTTTAGACCACTTGGCGCACCTGGCCTGACCAATCAACGATGTTGTAACCCGAAGCCTGAGAGCAGTGTATCTAGCGATCCTTTTTAGGATTTCCTGTGTATTTCTCTTGTGTACCCTTCTAAAGGATGCGCGGCCAGCCCGCTCTTAGTAGGACAATACTCATGATGACCTTTTACTTGCAAGCGATGCATAAAGCCCACGACTAATCTCCTGTGACAGCATCCAGTCTTTCTTGGTCATCTCCGAGTATAGACCTCCTTTTTTATCAACTGCCACTTTCATAAGTTAACAAGTTAAATCCGACCTATCAAAAGGATTTGCGACAATCATTTTGCTTATTCTCATCTTATATGTATTGTTTGCTCAAAGCTCTATCAGATGATGATCTATAAAGCTCTTCATTACTCTTATCAAATGTTAATGTCATCAATCATTGATCAAAGAATCTAGCTTTCCTTGATTAACAAGCCTTGTTATTGGAATCTGTTCAAGATGATTTCTTCTTATTGATCTAGACTTCATATTAAAGATGTCATCTCTAATCTAGCAAGACCACTATTCTGGATTGATCCTCATTCAATCATCAGAGTTCATCAAACATTTCCTCTGCTATATGATCATATCCATCTTATCTCATCACTAGTTAGCATTCGCAAGTCCCGCTCATGTACATGAAGCTTAGTTCATTATATTAGGTCTGCTGCCCACTCTTCCCTTTGCAGTGATTAACGGGCACCTGCAAGTCTCATCAAGGTACTTGCAACTTAGTCTTTTCATCACACCTGCTTCTAACTCTTTGTTTGTAGAGATCAGCAAATACTTGCAAGTTTCTTCACAGGTACTTGCAACTTACTTTCATATATCACATCTGCTTCTAACTCTTTTCTTGCAGAGATCAGCAGATACTTGCAAGTTTCATCACAGGTACTTGCAACCTACTTTCATATACTGCATCTACTTCTAACTCTTTTTTTGTAGAGATCAGCATATACTTGAAGTTTCTTCACAGGTACTTGCAACTTACTTTCATATATTACAACTACTTCTAACTCTTTTCTTGCAGAGATCAGCAGATACCAGCAAGTTCCCTTTTAGGTACACAGAACCTATTTTCATATATCATATTTGCTTATAACTCATTTTTTGCAGAGATTAGCAGATACCTGCAAGTTCCCTTCAGGTACTTACAGCTTTCTTTACTTTATTATCTGCTTCTAACTTCACTTTTGCAGAGATTAGCAGATACCGGTAAGTTCCCTTCAGGTACTTGCGACTTTCTTTACTTTCATATCTGCATCTAACTTTTTGTTTGCAGAAACTAGCGGACGCTTGTAAGTCCCCTGCAGGTACTAGCAAGTTATTGTTTCTTCTATGCTTTTTACTCATCTTTGTTTTGCAGAACTCAGTGGAAGACACGTCTCCTTCATTTTTACAAAGGCAAACTCAGGTACACACAAGATGTACCTTCCACACATGCTAACACTAACTTTTCCTTTGCAGGAAGAAGATCAACATTAGCAAACTCCTAAGGAGAGACATCATGTTCTATCTCTCCTTACCACCCTTTTTCTTTGCGGTGGATCACGATTTTCGTGGGTCTCCTACTTTTTCGAATTTTCCTTCGGAACTTAAAAAAGTGAGGGGATTATGTTAACCCAGAAATCGGCGATCCTTCCCAAGGTAGCCAACTCCCTAGTCGCGGCCTGTTCTGGGTTCTCCCAGGAGGTCGTGATGTTAGAGGCTGGGCGGACATGCTTCTCTGTCTGCTCAGGCCACACGTCTTGTGCGGTCTCAGCGGTCTGACCGCGTAGGCCGTGCAGCATTTCATTATTCGGCAGGGGTCGTGGATTGCTTCCTCAGTACGCCCCTGCAGGCCGCGCCCTTTAATCAGCTAACCGCATCTAGCTCCTCTCCATCGCAACAGGTGACGACTGATAACTCTAATTTTATCCATATTTTTATATATTTTTTATTTAATAATTAATTAGTTTATAAATATATTTTATGAATTTATCATCTAATTTCTTTAATTTCTTGTTTTATGATCAATCTGGGCTGCAAATTTCAATATATAGTGTACATGATTGATCAAGAGACAAAGCTGGACAAAGCCGAAAAAAATGCAAAGTACACGCCCCGGTCACGGCCGTGACTGCCAGGTCACGGGCGTGACATCCAGGTGTGAACTGGCGCATGCTCAAGAGCTCACTGCCACGTCTATTAAAAGTACATGCCCATTTGTCACTGGCATGACCATGCTGACTCGGGCGTGTCAACCAGCCGCGACACACAGATGACAATCCAGGCCTCCACTCCACGTCAGATTAAAGTTACATGCCCGAGCATGGGCGTGACATCTTGGTTACGGGCTTGACTGCGAGTCGTGACATCCAGGTGTGCCAAGTTTAATGCAGCAGTTTCAAGGCCTGGCAGTTTTTGCCTCACACACACTTGGTCACGGGCGTGACCATGGGCGTGACCCTTCCAACAATGGCAGGAGTTATTCCCGCCATTTCTGCTTCCCGCCATTTTCAACAACCGACAAGACAAGCTCTAGGTCACGGGCGTGACCTACTGGCGTTACCCTCCAATTAACGATTTTTGGCAGTTTCGCGCAACGTTCCCAGGACTTGAAGATGAGGGTTTCGAACCATACACGCCCTAGGTCACGGTTGTGACCTAGGGGCATGACCATCCAGCAAACTTGCCTATAAATTCCAAGTAATTCCAGAAGCTGAGGCGGAGATATTTGGCAGCTTTAGTTCCGTATTCTTGCTTTATTTCTTTCATTTTAAATTCATTGTGTAGCTTTTATTTCAAGTCTTTTTTATAATCATGTCTCTCTTCAACCTTTCATGTAATTCTCCCATCATGAAGAGTAGCTAATTTCCAATTAGCACTTGATCATGATGAACTTTAGAATGGAATAAATTTCTTCTATTTATCTCAAATTATCAAGCTCTCTATTTTTATGTACTTCGGTTTATCTTTTATTTTGTCTTCATCGAATTCATAAGTTGCAATTTATGTTTATTCGATCTTAGATCCGTATCCTAGATTTACCGAGAGGTTATGGATATGAGTAGATCACTTAAGGATAAAGAGAGTTTCATGCACACCTCGAGAGAGGAAGACATATTTCTTCTGCATTGGAGTCAATTCCATTAGTGAGGTTCACCGCCTAAAGCAAGCTTAGGTTTTTCGACTAGCCGAGAGGTCTTAATCGATCAACCTAAGGTTAGTCAAATTCTTATTCTCGAGAGAGGCACTTCATAGCTATGGAACCTCCGCAGTCGATGTTAATAATTTAGATGCTTGTATTTTATCATTTCATGGAAATTTATTCTAACCCAAAGGGATTCTAGATCAAGTGCTAGCTTTCCTATCATCGTACTTCTCCTTTTAGTTTAACGTTTTCTTTATCAAATTCGCAAAACCAATTTCCATTCGATTAATTAATAGCTCTTCCTTGTGATTACAAGTACTCAACGGTCCCCGAGTTTAAATACGACATTTCCTATACTATATTTTGATAGGTGCACTTGCCTATTTCGACATTATAGTTTGGATATAATTTAAAACTATATAAATTCTCCATCAAGTTTTTCGCGTCGTTGCTGGGGACTTTTTGTTGATATTTTGAAAATAAGGATCTATTAGTATTATCATTTTCGTTTTGTTTTAAAAAAATCAAAATCAAAAAAAATTTATTTTGTTTTTTTTGTTTTTATCTTAGTGTATGACCCGAGGGAATCAGTAAAATCTACTTGATTTGGATCCGGAGATCGAGCGAAGCTTACGGTGAAGTCTAAGACTCCACGATCTCAATTCTCCAGACTTGGTTGAGGAATCCCTTGGTGACACTTCCTCTTCTTCTTCTTCTTCTACTTCTTCTTCCTCTTCTTCTTCTTCTTCTACTTCTTCATCTATTAAATTTTCTTCTAATTCGGGTAACTCAAATCCAAATATGGTTGATCAACAGACTATGTGTTATTATGCTCAACCAAATTTGGAAAATGCTCAATCAAGTATTGTTCGACCCGCTATTGCGAACAGTAACTTTGAATTGAAGCCAAGCATCATCCAAATGGTACAACAATATATACAATTTGATGGGCTTCAAGATGAAGATCCCAACTCACATATTTCTAACTTTTTAGAAATATATGACACTTTTAAAAGTAACGAGGTTTCAGATGATGCCATCCGGATAAGGCTTTTCCCTTTCACATTACGCACTAAAGCTAAACAGTGGTTGGCCTCTTTACCAAGAGGATCCATCACTACTCGGGCCGAGATGATGGAAAAATTTCTCACGAAGTATTTTCCGGCCGCAAAAACGGCCAAGTTGCGCAATGATATTACATATTTATCCCAAGTTGATAAGGAAATGTTATATGATATTTTGGAGCGATTTAAGGAATTGCTTCGCCATTGTCCGCATCATGCAATCCCCGATTGATTGCAAATCCAAACCTTCTATAATGGCCTCAATCAACAAACGAGACAACATATTGATGTCGCCGCCAGTGGAACGTTAAACAACAAAACACTGGCGGCTGCCCAAGAACTTATAGAAGGTATGTCCATGAACACATATTAGTGGAGTACACCCCGGTCTCGACCGCCTTAACCGGTCGAGATGTACGAAATCGATACTGTTTCAAGTTTATCTCTCCAGGTTGAGAAACTACAAAAACAAATAGCCGAGATGTCTGCTTCCTTGTCTACACCTACCTGTGAACCCCAATATTGGGAACCTTCCACCATTGCTGAGCATGTGGATTACATGAGTAATCTGAATCGGCCACCTTATAATTCGGGTAATAATTTTGATAACACTTATCACCCGGGTTTAAGGGACCACCCCAACTTCTCTTGGAGTAATCTCACTAGATCTCTTCGTAATTTGGAGAACCAAATTGGCCAAATAGCAAAGGTGCTCTCCGATCGCCAACAAGGATCATTACCGGGCAATACAGAGCCCAACCCAAAGGAGAAAGCAAAGGCAATTATGCTACGGAGCGGGAAGGAGGTACTTCTTCCAATCCGGTTGAACAAGAGGTAACAATTTCTACATCCCCTCCTCCTCTAAGATTTTTAATCAAAATAAAATTAAAGAATATCAACCGCCTTTTCCCTATCCGTCTAAATTACAAAAAGACCGGGCGGATGATCTTTTTGGTAAATTTGTAGAATTATTTAAGCAAATCCATATTAATTTACCATTTTATGAAGTTATAGCACAAATGTCGAAGTATGCCAAGTACATCAAGGATCTTTTATCCAAAAAAAAGAAACTTGAGGATATCACCGCGGTTCAGTTGAACACGGAGTGTTCGGCATTTTTACTTAATATATTGTCTAGGAAATTACCGGATCCGGGTAGTTTCTCTATTCCTTGTTTATTTGGCGACTTATTAGTAAGACGTGTGTTAGCCGATCTAGGCGCCTCAATTAATTTAATGCCCTATTCTTTAGTGAACAAATTGGGATTAGGGGAGCCTAAACCCACAAGAATGTGCATTCAATTAGCGGATCGGTCTGTCAAACTCCCTATGGGGATTATTGAGGATGTGCTTGTCAAAGTTGACAAATTTATCATTCCGATAGATTTCGTCATCTTTGACATCGAAGAGGACACCGAGCTACCACTCATTCTCAGTCTCCCTTTTCTCGCCACTGCACGCACCATTATAGATGTTAGTAACGGTAAACTTCTCCTTAGAGTAGGAGATGAAGAAGTTACCATTAATATTGACTCGTCTATGAAAAATTTGCTCTCAAATGACGACTCATGTTACAATTTGGAGGCTTCTCCCGAAGAAGACTCCATCTTATTTTCTGAAAATTTTTATTTGCCTATTTTTCGTGACGACAATTTTGAAACTTTAATTTTAATTTATCATGAAATTAGTAATAACCATTTGATCACAAACGCACCTATTTTGGAAACTCTTGGATTAGGTAGTGACCTCTTAAGAACTTCATTTGAGGAACCTCCAACTTTAGAACTTGAACACGTGTTAGATGCTTTATAATATTTATCTCTAGCGGAGGGTTCCAAACTTCCCGTTCATGCGTCAGCTTATCAATCTGAAAAGCTCATAACATAGCGCCCGTCACTATGGTCGAGCTCGACGACCATAAACAAAACGCTCGTGGGAGTCATCACATGGTTATCTTTTCTTTTTATTTTAATTTTCTATCTATGTTTTTGCAGGTTTGAAGGACATTATTGCATCATGATTGGACGGGGTATAGAGTCAAGTTTACGTGATTGTTCAAGTCGGTAAATTTTGTTTTATTCTAGTTTATCTGAATCTCAAAAAAATAAAAAAAACAAAGATAAAAACAAAAAAATTTTCTGTTCATACACCCCTCTGACACGGCCATGACCTATGGGTCATGGGCGTGATATAGCCATGTTTAGTTCGTCCTGTGAAACCCGAGAATGTTTCATCGAGCGCAGTTTTTTCGTTCATCTCCCGTTAAAGTCACGGGAGTGATAATTATTGGTCACGGGCATGATAGACGCCGAGACCGGTTTCGTCGAGCGTTGTTTTGTATTTGTTGAATGCAGTTCTCCATTCAACTTTCGTTACAGTCATTGGCATGACCATTAATGGTCACGGGCGTGACAAGCGTGGAATCCCGTTCAACGAGATGTTTTAGGAGCACGATTTTTTGCCTAGTCATACTCGTGATAATCCATGTCATGCCCGTGACAAAGGAAAGTCACGTCAGTGACTGTCCCGGGAACCCCAACCACTAAAAAACAAAGTTTTTAATCGTTATCTGTTACACGCCCCAGGGTCACGGGCGTGACCCTGGGCCGTGTCCAACGAATCCGAGACAATGACTCGGTCAATGCCTCAGATTCCCGCTAACCCGCATTTTTTATGTGACACTCCCCAGAGTCACGGGCATGTCTCTGGGGCGTGATCCGGGAATCCGAGGCAGGGAGCCTCAGATTCCTCAGCCTTTTTATTTTTATAAGTACACAACCCCTATCACGGCGTGACAGGGGGGCGTGACTAAACCGAGAATTCCTATAAATATGATATCTCCCCTTTCTTTCCTCCACACCACCCAGCCCTCCTCCTTCCCTTAGCCAATCCGAAAACCCATTTTCCTACCTCCTTTCACAATGCCTCGCCACCGCCCTCACTCCACCGCTTCCTCCTCCCAGCACCCTGTGTATCCCTCCACGATGGAATCCATGCTCCTTTTTAAGAACCCTACCCAACAGGATCGGAGCGATCACCTACGCGCCAAACCCCTTGGAGTATTCTGCATCTTGGATTGGGCGATTCTCACCACCTTTGGAGTTGCGGATTTGGTTCGTGAATTTCTATCCACTCCTGGATGGAGTTCCCTCTTCTCCATTTCAGAACACGCTTTCCTTGATCTCACCGTCGTGTTCTTAGCGTCTTTTGAGTTCCGTTGGGCGGTGAATGACGATTTCATTGTCTTTCGCATGGGTGGGTTGATGCATCAGCTCACCATTCGCCAACTCAATGTCGCAATGGGCTTTTGCTCGGAGGCCTTCTCCCAATCTCCCGCCGACCTCGGTCTACTTACTGATTTCCCTCCCAATGTCAACCTTCTCACCTTTTGGGCGGAACTCAGTAATTACACCACGCCCTACACCCTAAAGAAATCAAAGGGTAGCCACCTTATTTCCCCCGCTTTGCGCATTCTCCACAACCTCCTCACCTTTACAATT
The DNA here is from genome assembly GCA_039583875.1 of Platanthera guangdongensis. Lineage (NCBI taxonomy): Eukaryota > Viridiplantae > Streptophyta > Magnoliopsida > Asparagales > Orchidaceae > Platanthera > Platanthera guangdongensis. The sequence continues at coordinate 87,720,734 of CM077160.1, forward strand.
TCTGGTCGCGGCGACAGCCATGGGTTGGTGACTCGGGAAGATTTACTATATTTATATAGTATGTTTTACCGAGTCCCACTAAACCTTGGCTATTTGATCGCAATTTTCTTTCAGAACAAAGCCAAAAATGCGAGGTTGGGAGCAGTGCACAGTGGGAACTTCATCACTTTTCTCGCCAAGCAGATCGGTCTTTGGGATGCTCTTCCACGACTGAGCTGCGTTCAGACTCCGCAAGTCATTTCGTTCCAGACCATCCAGGCCCTTGGTCTTGTGCGGCAACAAGATGGAGAGTTTGAGGCTATCCCCCCATTGGTCGGTGGCGTGGATCTTGATCTTGATTTTGGTGCCGGTCCCATTGGCACTATTCACTCTCCACACATTCCACCACCATCGCAGGATCCTTCTTCAGAGCCCGGTCCTCAAAGCTATTGGGATCATCATTTTGGGTCTATTCACACACGCTTAAATGTGATGCAAACCGATTTTGACGCTTCTTTTGCGAGTTTTGACTGTCGATTTACCATTCTGGAGGAAAGTCAAGTTTCTTATATGACACATATTGAACTTGAGTTTACGGACCTACGTACGTACTTTCAGCAGCCGAGGAACCATACTGATGAGGATTAGGTTTCTTTTTCTTTAGGGTTGTAGTCGGTTGACATGTATCTTTTCTTTGTATCTTTTCTTTTCACTTGCCATGTATCTTTTATTTTCATTAAAAAAATATCAAAATTATGTTTTGCTTCAGTCATATCTTAGAGGTACATTTTGGTGCTGAGTGGACCTCTTCAGGGAAGTCTCCTTGCCTTTTCTTTATTTATTTTTCCATTGGGTACAATGTATTGTTTAACTATGTGGGGTTATTTCTCAAGCAAAACATACAAAAAAATCTTAAATTTTTTCAATTTAATTTTTACTTTGTATTCACAAAAATACAAAAAACTTAAAAAAGAACAAAAATATCAAAAATTTCATAAAAAATAGAGAATCAAAATTAAATTTCTTAGAAAGGGATGTTTGGGATATCACCCCATCTTACATCCTAGTACCGGTGAGAGCCCTTCACAGGGTATACCTTGAGAAGTCTAAGAAATAACAAAAAATTAGGGTTAATTTAAAAATTAGAGAAATCTTTATTTCTATATTTATTCACATCTGACATCCATAATATTCAACTTTTACATAGTGTTTAGAAGATTTTTGATTCTTTAATTAAATTTTGAATTTTGGAGTAGAACTGTTGGTCATGTTGTGTTTCTAGTCAAGTGCACATGTTTGTAGAATTTAAGTAGAATTAAACATTCAGCATACAATTAGTTTTTTTTCTAAATGCGTGGAAATAGTTTATCTTACTTTTACTTTGAAACCGGTAAAATCTAAGAATAGTTTAGGGGAGTGTGTAGAAGTTTATTAAAGAGATATTTCGCGGATCAAGAAAGAGGTATTCTTTCTCGATATCTAGAACTTGCCCTCTAGCTATTCTAAAGACTTTGCATAGGTTAAACTCATTAGCATAAATATGATTTAGGCACTTCTTTTGGCAAGTTTGAGCCTTTGCACCCTTACCTAACGCTTTATCTTAGCTAAGCCAATTTGAGCCTAAAATCTTCCTTTTGTTTTAGCTTCACCAACACTTTACCAAAGCCTAAAAAACATCCTAATTACACACCTAAGACCGAGCTTGAAATTAAATATACAAAATCGGTTTATGAGTGATTAAGAGAAATTTTATTTTGGTGGCTAATTGAAAAAAAGAGTTGTTTTATTTTTCATTCCTCCTCAAAAAATGGAAAAAAATATATATGTAAAAAAATGAAAATAAATAGGGGAAGTTGAAAAAATCTTCAACATGTTAAGGAAAAGAAATAAAAGAATTTAGGAATTTGTGGAGTTCTTCAATTTATTTCTTTTATGCAAGCTCTCATTAGGTTTTGATGTCTCTACCCATCGTTTTTATCTTTGATTTTCCAAACTAAAAAAAACCAAAGCCTATATTTCAACGTAGTTTAGCCCTACTGATTTGTGCTTATAAGTTAAACTAGTGTCGTGCCGAGAGTGTGAAAATGCAAGCCTATGACCATCGACATTGATGGATTTCTTTGGAGTGTATCCTGATCTTCGATTTGTGCAAAGTTATCGTAGTAAGCACGCTACTTTCTCCGTAAATGTGATTTTATGATTTACCGGGTTTTCATTTTCGAAGTAAAAATAATAAGTGAAAACACATTTTAGAAAAGTGAAAACTAATTTGTATGCTGAGTAGGTTTTTTACAAAAATAATTATGCGTATAGGCATAAGTCTTCGCATTTTACTCCTTAGGTTCAATTTTCGTTTCTAGCGTTAAATGTTTTCTACTCTCTATGAAAACTTGTGTGCTCGGGACGAGCAAACGAGTAAGTATGGGGGTATTTGATTACTCTAATTTTATCCATATTTTTATATATTTTTATTTAATAATTAATTAGTTTATAAAAATATTTTATGAATTTATTATCTAATTTCTTTAATTTCTTATTTTAGGATCAAACTGGGCTGCAAATTTCAATATGGAGTTTACAGGATTGATCAGGAGACAAAGCTGTACAAAACTAAAAAAATACAAAGTATACGCCCCGGTCACGGGCATGGCCGCTAGGTCACGGGCGTGACCGCTATGTCATGGGCGTGGCCGCTAGGTCACGGGAGTGACATCAAGGCGTGACCCGGCACATGCTCTAGAGCTCGCTGCCACGTCAATTAAAAGTACACGCCCATTGGTCACGGGCATGAGCATGCTGACCCCGGCGTGTCAACAAGACGTGACACGCAGATGACGGTCCAGGCATCCACTCCACGTCGGATTAAAGTTATATGCCCGGGCACGGGCTTGAAATCGTGGTCACGGGCGTGACTGCGAGCCGTAACATCCAGGCGTGCCAAGTTTAATGCAGCAGTTTCAAGTCCTGGCGGTTTTTGCCTCACATGCCCTTGGTTACGGGCGTGACCATGGGCGGGACCCTTCCAATTACGGCCGGAGTTATTCCCGTCATTTCTGCTTCCCGCCATTTTTAACAACCGATAAGACACGCCCTAGGTCACGGGCATGACCTTGGGGCGCGACCCGCCAATTAATGCTTTTTAGCGATTTCGTGCCAACGTTCCCAAGTCTTGAAGACGATGGTTCCGAAACTTACACGCCCTAGGTCACGGGCATGACCTAGGTGGTACCTGATCAACTACCACACCAGACGAAGGGGTTGAGTTCGATGTAGATAGGAAGTCACTGCCTCGGCTTTGCCTTCACTAAACCGCTCTCGGATCTTCAATCCGCACTCCACAGCTCCTTCAGCAGCTGGTTCTCCTTCCTCCTTTCCTTCCCTTGGACTTTCACTCTTTCTCTTTCTTGTAATGAGAAGAAGAAGAAGATGAAATGAAGAGTTAATTCTGCATTTCGGCCTATAACAGCAAGATGAAATCTGAGCCATCAGACCGCATAGGAAGAAAAGGAACGGCCAGAAAATTCCCTAAAAACAGCTCTCTCTGGCCAGACACGCCCTGTGACACGCCCGTATCACAGGCCGTGTCCCCTAAGCGGTGCACGAACCACCTTATCCAACCTTATCCACAGCAAGGTGACACGCCCATGTTACGCCCGTGTCAGCCCAGTCACGCCCGTGACACGGGGCGTGTAACCTACTCGAGACATACACGAGATGACTTACTCGAGAGAAAACCAACTACTCGAGTACCCAGATAGGACACGCCCGTGTCACAGATGACACGCCCGTGTCACCCCCTCGTACTCGAGTACTTTTCCACCTACACGAGTACATTTCGACCTACAGAGATCTAGTCGAGTATGAGCGGGACACGCCCTGTGACACGCCCGTGTCACAGGCCATGTACCCTCTACCCGACGATCATCGAGCGCAGTTCATCGACCTAGAGAGAGTCATCGACCAGGGGAGGACATGCCCTGGGTCACGCCCCTGACACGCCCGTGTCACAGGACGTGTACCCCCCGAAGGATTCGTCGACCACGCGCTCGACCACTCAATCCAAGCAAGACACGCCCGTGTCCCAGGCCGTGTCAACCAATATTTTCCCGTTTCTCGAATTTGGGCTGTTACAATAACACAGATCTCTCAGAATCTCTCAGGTCTCCTCCAAGACCCTACCTCAGACACACGTGCCTTCCACTTAGAATTATCAAGAATTCCTACACTCAAGCACACATGCCCTATAACTCAGAGTTCTCTTACTCCTATAGATAAAAAATTAAGTTGGTTTACTACCTCAGACTTCCACTAAGTCCTACACTCATGCTTATCACCAAGCCCTACACTCAGGCTGGGAGTACAACCCAACAACTCAGACTTATCAAGAAATCCTGTAGAAATAATTGAAGTAGAGTTTGTAATAAATACTAAACTAAATAGACCTTGAATCTTCAGAGTCTTCTGTTGTTCTGGCTTGAAAGCAAGTATCAGGAAAGATCCCTTGTAGAATTTATCTTCAAGTAGACCAGAATTAGGGCTTTCCATCATGATCTTCTTCTTCAGTAGGAAGAAGGCCTAGATTTTAGTCCAGATGATTGACTCTATCTTTGTTCTTCTAAAAGTCTTTAGAAGGAACTAGCTTGCTTCAACAATGCGCCATTTATGATTCATGATTTTTCTTTTGTGAGCGGCAACGACATGGGTTGAAGGATTAATGTAAAATGACATTGGTTTAATGGGTACTATTATATTGCCCTAACTTATCTTTTTATACCCCTTAACTTTCATCAACATTCTCAGAAAACTTCTTGTCAAAGGTATTGATCATAATAGAATACTCTGTTCATTCATTATGCGCTAGCGCCAATTTTCTATCCCATCTAACTGTATGGGTTCAATGATAACATTTACTCTTGTCCTCATGAACCGTTAAGCAAAATCTTCTTGCTTAATAGTATCGACCTTGACGCTGGGAACTGCACCTTTCTTTAACTTCTCCACGATATCATCTTGTAGCTTTCCACGATATCAACGGTATAGATGAGAACCTTATATCAATCTCAATAGCCTAAACCTTTTTCGCTAGATCTTGCTTTTGAGTCTTCTCCATGATCATGTCGATATCATGGAGTGTCATATACTGATCTCAACGGTATCTGCACTTCTATGCTCTAAACATGTTTTAGAGTCAAGATAATATATCCTGCATAATCATGAAATATATATTCTACAAATACAATATGCACTTAACATTGTAAGTGTTGCTTCTTGAAATCTTGAAATATTGAGTGTAATATTCCCAACAATATCTATATTATATATAGATATACTTTCTTGCACACTTTGAAGCCATGTGCTAACCATATATTGAATCACAACCCTTAGATCTAGGTAAAAAGGTCTGCAAAGAGCGACTAAGGCAAAACCCATCTCCCTGACATCCATTGAAATCTCGACGCCCACGAGCATTCACTGGATATTTATGCCGCTGCTTACAGCCTCCACGGATCCCCCAGCGGGTTCGCTAAACTCTAGCAAACCCGTCAGGAGTTGGCTAATGGTGAGAGGGCAGGGCAATGGTGGTCCTGCCCATGAGACCCAGATCAGTGGAACTGCTCGCTCACTGTCAGACAACCCCCGACGAGATCGCCGGGGCCCGACAAACCTCCCGGTGGTCGCGGGGCAGCCATTGGTTGTGAAGGCATTTAACGGGTGGGCAAGAACATTTGTAACACCTTTACTTCCCTCACCGGTTCATCGCACGGCCAGGATTCCAGCTAGAGATAGTAATTAAAGGCGTAGCTTCAGCTTACATAATTTCGCGGAGGCTTTTAACAGATATTCGGTGAACGGCTCATAATTATTACACCATCATAAAGAGTAAAGCAGCAGCCGACACATAGTAGATAGAGGGCCAGCAGAATTTATTGCGGGACAGCTCAGAAGGAACTCTTCATCATCATAGCCGTTAGGATTTTACCGTTATAAGCTCATGCATTATCTTTTATACATAGGATTAAGGCTGTAATCATGAATTAAGAAGTAAAGTTTAAGCATGTTCATTTTCCTCCTTCTCCCCTTCCTCTCTCTAGCTCCGGCCACTCCCTTGGCCATTCTTCTAACAGCTTAATGTTTTACCACTAGTTCTTACATTATTGGCGCTCTCGTCCTGCAACTCTTCTTTCCTCTACCATAGCTGCCGGGACACGATCTCATTCTGAGGAACACCATCCCGTGGATGTCTCTCAAGCCATTCAAGAAGATCAACGCGCAAGACAAGCGCAGATCGATTCCTTAAGAAACGATATGCTATCACAAAACAAGATCTTGACACAACAATTCTTGGCCGCTAGAGGGCACACATAAGATCAATAATATCAATTACGAAGAGAGATGTGCATTTACATGGAAACTAACCAGCGTTCACTGGATTTACAGAACTCACGCTTCTAAAAACAACCGGACCTCTGCACCGGTCAATTTTCCGCCAGCATCCTGGGAGTCTCCCTGCCTACAGATCCTGTAATTCAGGTTGTTTCTGCTCAACCTAAATTACTTTCCATTTCTTCCCATGATTTTCTAACGGAGATCCTATAGATTGGCTCTATGATCTCAAAAATTTACTCAATATAATAATTTTGATCCACAAGAATTTTTACTCTACGTCGCTTTACACTTCGACAAGCTAGCCTCCTGCTGGTTGTTGGGTACATTGGAAAATGCGTACCAGATTTGGAGAAGCCTCACTTAGCTCAATGATATTCATCAAGGTGTATTTGATGTTGTTTTGAGTTTATATGTGCAGGTTAAGAATATGCAGGAAAAGTTTCTAAGTCCATGAGTCGACACCAGAAGAAGCTATGTCGACACTTGTGAAGACTTATATCGACACTTGAGAAAAGCTGTGTCGACACCTGGAGTCAATTGTGTCGACACTTGGAAAAGCTTTGTCGACACCAGCAGAAATTATGTCGACACACAGGACTTGTGTCGACACACAAAAAGTTCAGTCGACATCAAGTATGTCGACACATAGGACTTGTGTCGACACACAGAAAGTTCAGTCGACATCAACTGTGTCGACACACAGGACTTGTGTCAACACACACACACACACACACACCAGAATTTCTTCTAAGTTAATTGTGTCCAGACAAGAAGTGACTGTGTCGACACATAGGACTTGTGTCGACACATTCTTACAGAAGCTATGTCAAGAAGCAGTGTGGACACCATGAGAGCTGTGTCGACACCTCGAAGGATTGTGTCGACACTTAGTGTACTTGTGTCGACACATGTGAAGTTCAGTCTCGACACTTTGCTGACAGAGACAAAGTTTCAAGAAGTGACTGGAGACTTGACAGCTGCCATAACCAACAAGTCTACTGCAACTGTCAGATCTGTCAGAAGTTGGTTAGCAATCGGATTAGCTGGTAACCTTGGATGAAGTCTATATAAAGATAGATTCTATCAATTGAAGACGTAGAAGTACACAAAAAACACAATTACAACAGAAGATCCAACATACGCAAGAAAATCCAGTCAGAGATTTCTAGTGGATCTAAGTGAAGAATTTCAAAATATCTTCAGAAGAATTTGTAGAGAGAGAGCTCTAACAATTCAAGTGAAGAAAGAGACTATCATCAACTAGTCTCTTAAGAGCAGATCCTGAACTAATCTGCAAAGAAGAATTCAGATTAATTTCTGGATTATAAGAAGGAAGCTGATTGAAGATCAACTTCAAGAAATTCAACCTTACTATGTTCAGATTCAAGATGCTTTGAAGAAAGCCAAAGACAGGTTGTTTTCTGTGTAATCAGATTCCTGAAGAACTGATCAAGAAAACTTTCTACCTATTCTCTCTCAACTTTGGTGAAAGATAAAACTTATTTTTATATCATTTTTCTGTAAGATCATTATTGATCTGAGTTGTAAGCCTAATTTATAAAGGCTAAGGTAGGGCTGAGTGCCTGAGGTAGGAGATTTACATCTCTGAGTTGTAGGCCTTGGGAAGGCTGAGGTAGGGCTGTGTGCCTGAGGTAGGAGATTTAATTCTCTGAGTTGTAGGCCTGGGTAAAGGCTGAGGTAGGGCTTAATTTCCTGAGTTGTAGGAGTGTGGACTCACTCTGAGTTGTAGGAACCTTGACTGGGTTCTGAGCTGTAAGATCTGTGGATCTGAGAAGGAAGGAAGAAGTTAGGCCGAATCTAGCACACTGCTAGATAAGCGAAGGGGGAAAGTGGATGTATCCATCATTTGGGGAACCACTATAAAATTGTGTGCCATCTGTGATTGTATGTGATATTGTGATTTCTGTGATGTGGTAGCTGTAGAACTGTTTGATTCTATTTAATTAACTGAATTAATATTCTGCCTTAGAGTAAAAAGGAATTGAACCTATTCACCCCCCCCCCCCTCTAGGTGTTTAGGTTATCTTGAAACTAATTCTTTCAAGTGGTATCAGAGCCAGGTTACTCAAAGATATATTTAACAGTTTGAGTAAGATCTGTGAGGCAGAATAAATTAGAAAAGATGGGTTCAGGAGAAAATCATAAGGAACTTGGTTCCATGAAGTTGCCCATATGCATGAAAGAAATCTTTGGAATATGGAAAGAAAGGGTCAGATTGTTTATGGAAGCATCTGATCCAAGAATATATATAACTATTAAGGAAGGGCCTTATATTCCAATGAAAATCTCAGTTCTTGATGTTAATCAGAGGACACCAAAATACTTTTCAAAAATGACTAAGGAATATGAGAGCTTCAGACAAAGCAAATCAGACAGCATCACTAAATATTACAAGAAGTTCTTCAGAATTGTGAATGAACTAATGTCATATGGAAGGGTCTTTAGTATATATGAGTTGAATGATAAATTCCTTATATCTTTGACTAAGGATTGGGACACCAAGATCTGTGCCATCAGGGAAGTGGCCAGACTGGTAGAAATCTCTCCTCCAACACTATTTGGCAAATTACTTTCTTATGAAATGCAACTCATGGCCAGAAAGGAGGAATAGAAAAGTACTAAAGTTGATCATAGAGAAAAGCCAGTGGCCTTCAAGGCAGAAGCCACAATAAAGGACATGAGGATGTCTCCATCTCCTCCTAAGAAAGCTGCAGAAGTGATCTCTGAAAGTTCTGATAGTCACACCTCAAACAACAATCATTCTAATGAGGACTTTGCTATTTTCACAAGGCAGTTTTAGAGATTTTTGAAGAAGAAGCAGTGGAGAACTAAGCCATCCTCCTCTCAGTCCACGGATGAATATTATCAGAAAAGATAGTCATCTAGAAAGGACAAGAGTGGGTCAAAACCTAGCAAATCAACAACTACAAAGATTGTGTGTTATTGCTGCAACAGACCTGGACATGTAGTAGCTGATTGTTCAGACAAAAGAAAGGAATCTACAGATAAGAAGAAGTCTCAGTTTAAGAACAAGAAGGAGAAATCCTTTGTAGCAAAGAAAGAGAAAAGCTGGATAGATCCATCATCTTCAGTTTCTAAATCTGATGCTGAAGCTTATATTGGTCTGTTTGCAATAGAAGAAGAGACAGAGTTCTTGCAATTGCTGGACTCAATAAATGGAACTGAAGATCATTAGTGCAAAGGGCTGATGGCCCTAACTGATGAAGATCACTTCTAGGATCAGCCTAGTCCTAGTAAGGTAAAAAGCTTATCTGAAGACTCTGATTATTACACTGGCTCAGAATCAGAAGCATCTACATCAAGAGATGTGGATGGATATAAATCTGAACGAGATCTTCATCAACTTATAGATGAATATGGTGATTTGCTGCAGGCATTTAAGAGATGCAAAAAACTGACTAAAATTCAGGCTAAGGAAATTGTAGCTCTTAAGTTGGCTGCATCTAATTCAGAAAAGCTGCTGGATCAGAAGATGAATGAGATTGCCAAGCTGAAAAATATAACCGTTATTCAGATGGGAACAATCACATTCAAGAGTGATCAAATCAAAAGTCTGGAAGTCAGACTTCATAAGGAAAAGGATCTAGTGGCTAGTTTCTCTAAGCCAAAATCCGTCCTACCCTTAATTGATGACTTTGTGTCTCAAAAGGGTAAGGCAGGATTGGGTTTTAAGGGAAATACTAGGGCAGCTAATTCCAAAAGAAAAAGGAAAGCCCCAGTTAAGCCACCTGTCTTCTATCCCCCCATTGCTCTCAAAAAAGTGCAATAGCCTACCAATAGATATGATCATGATATCATACATGGTCATGGTAAGTCTAATATTCTGAATGACAAGTGGTATCCTGTACTCAAGCAAAGAGACACTGTACCTACAGTATTGAGAACAGCAGACAGCAAAGCTGTTAAAATTGTACCTAAAAAGAGGTATAATAGATATGAGTGCTGGTGTTGTGGCAAGGTGGGACACTTTGCCATTGACTATTGGCATAACACTAGTGTCAGGATGAATGCCAGCTTACCTGGAATAAGGGCTGCTACAAATTATGCTAAATTTCAGTCTAACCTGAACCAAGGACCCAATAACAATTGAGGTTCTAAGATTAAGTAATTATTTGTTGCAGATAAGTCCAAGTAGCCATGCCTCTTTATGGTACTTGGACAGTGGATGTTCAAGACATATGACTGGAACAAGAGGATTGCTGAAGGACTACTCACTCATATTGAATGGACCTAAAGTAATCTTTGGTGGTTCTGAAAAAGGAGTCATCAAAGGGTTTGGTAACATTTTTAACAGCTCAATTACTATCACTCAAGTGGATTATGTGAAGGGTTTGAAACATAACTTGATAAGCATACGTCAACTGAGTGATCTTGGATATGACATTTCATTCATTAAGAATGGTTGTCATATTAAAAGGTAAAGTGATCATAAGATCATGTTGACTGGCTATAGGAAAGGAAATGTGTATTGCCTAAACTTTGTGAGTGAGAATAAATATTCTCCTATTTGTCTGGTAGCTGATGAGAAAGCCTCTCATTGTATCAAATGGCACAAGAGGCTAGCTCATGTAAACTACAAGACTATTGGTCAACTCTTTAATAAAGAGTTAGTGAGGAATGATCCTCAAGTTAAGTGCATTAAGGATGGAATATGCTCAGCTTGTCAAAAAGGCAAGCAGACCAGATCCTCCTTTCATAGCCTAAAAACCAAAAACTCAATGAGGTGTTTATACCTCTCGCATATGGATTTATTTGGTCCAATGCCAGTTCAGAGTGTAGGTAGGAAAGTCTACACATTTGTGGTTGTAGATGAGTATTTTAGATTTTCATGGGTTTTCTTTCTGAGGCAGAAATTTGAACCCCAACTGTTTTCTACAACTTTGTTAAGCAAATTCAGAATGAACTGAACAATTCACTGGTCAAAATAAGAAGTGACCATGGAACTGAATTTCAATCTGAAAATATGACAAAGTTGTGTGAAGAATTTGGGATTCATCAGGAATTCTCCTCACCTAGAACTTCTCAGCAAAATGGAATTGCTGAAAGAAAGAATATGACTCTGATTAAGGCAGGTAGAGCTCTATTGAGTGACACTTCTCTCCCAGAATATTTCTGAGCTGAGGCAGTAAACACTGAATGTCATGTGCTCAATAGGACTTCCATAACTAAGAACCACAAAAAGACACCCTATGAGGTTATGAAAGGAAGAAAACCAAACTTATCCTATTTTAGGATCTTTTGTTGCAAGTGTTATGTGCTTAACAATGACAAGTCTTACCTGATAAAGTTTGCTGCCAAATCCAAAGATGGGATATTTGTTGGGTGCACCACCAATAGTAAGGAATATAGAGTCTATAACTTGACTACATAAGTTGTAGAAGAGTCTATTCATGTTATATTTGATGAATCAAGAGTTATTAATAGTGAGTTGCCTAGTAGTTCTTGTAGGTCTACAGGTATAAAAGAGAAGATGGACATGCTGACTATCAAAGAAGATCAAACTGCAAGGCAGGAAGAGGAAAATGATTGTTGATGTCCAAGGGGAGTATAAGACTCACAAGATGTTGATGAAGACCATGAAGTACAACAGAATGAATAAAATGGAGAAAGTCAAACTGTAGACAGACTTCCTCCAGCAGTTAGACATTTAAAGGATCATCCTGTACACCAGATTATTGGTGATCTTAGACAAGGGGTTCAAACTAGAAGCAGGAGCTTGAACACTGTACTATGCTCAAGATTCTTATCTCAATAGGAACCTAAAAGATTTGAAAAAGCTATACAAGATCCATACTGGATTGATGCTATGCAGGAGGAGTTGAATCAATTCAGCAGATTCAAGGTCTGGAAATTAGTTCCTAAACCAAAAGACCACAATGTCATAGAGACTAAGTGGATCTACAGGAACAAGCTAGATGAGAGTGGGATCATAATTAAGAAAAAGGAACGGCTTGTTGCCAAAGGACACAGGCAGGAAGAGGGCATAGACTTTAATCAAACATTTGCCCCTGTGGTAAGGTTGGAAGCAATAAGGCTATTCCTAGCCTATGCAGCTTATCAGGGTTTCAAAGTGTTCCAAATGCATGTTAAGTCAGCATTCCTGAATGGAGACTTAAAGGAGGAAGTCTATGTAGAACAACCATCAGGTTTTATTGACCACACTATCCTAATTATGTGTATAGGCTTAGGAAAGCCCTATATGGTTTGAAACAAGCCCCAAGGGCTTGGTATGAAACCTTGTCTACTTTCCTCATTGAGAACAAATTCTCAAGTGGGAAAATAGACAAAACTCTATTCCTTTGGTAATCCAAATGGAAGATAATCCTAGTACAGATATATATTGATGACATAATATTTGGTTATATTGAAAACAACCTTTCTAGGAAGTTGCTAAACTTATGCAAGGGAAGTTTGAGATGAGCAGCATGGGAGAACTTAAGTTCTTCTTGGGACTCCAAGTAAGACAGACTGATGATGGCATGTCCATATTCCAGTCTAAGTTCACCCAGGAGTTAATTAAGAAGTATGGTATGGAGTCATCCACTACCATGAGAACTCCAATGGGGACAAGTATGCCTATAAGAAAAGATGATGCAGGAAAACCTGTAGATGAGTCTTTGTATAGAGGGATAGTTGGCTCCCTCCTTTATCTGACTGCTTGTAGACCTGACATCATGTATGCTACATGTGTCTGTACTAGGTACCAATCCTGCCTAAAAGAATCTCATTATACAGCTGTTAAAAGGATTTTGAGATATCTTAAGGGCACACCTAATCTAGGCCTTTGGTACCCTAAGAATAGAGATTTTCTAATGACTGGATATTCAGATGCAGACTTTGCAGGATGCAAAGAAGATAGAGAAATCACAACTGACACCTGTCAATTTCTCGGAGGGAGATTGGTGTTATGGAGCTGTAAGAAGCATACTAGTGTGGTAATCTCCACAGCTGAGTCTGAGTATGTAGCTGTAGGGAGCTGCTGTGCACAGCTGTTGTGGATACAGCATCAGCTTAAAGATTATGTTTTCCAGGTAAGTAGAACCACATTATTCTGTGATTCTACAAGTGATATTTCTATTGCTAATAATCTTGTTTCTCATAGTAGAACAAAACATATAGAAATAAGATATCATTTTCTTAGGGATCATGTAGAAAAAGAGGATATATGTTTAGAATTTGTCAATACAAGTTTTCAAATTACTGTCATGTTCACTAAGCCATTGGATGAAACTAAATTCAATAATTTTAAAATTGAATTAGGTATGCTGAACATAGTATATATTGAAAAATTTGTCTAAGTAATTTTGTGTCGACACAAAAAGTGGTCTATGTCGATACAGAGAAGTTGTGTCGACACGTCTAGAAAATTGGTGTTGACACTTCAGAGGAGTTGTGTCGACACTTAGAATTAGAGTCGACACAGAATTTCTGTTGAACTAATAATTATGTCTGTGTCAACACATCATTAATTGGTGTCGACACATAGGAATCAACACTTCTGTCGAGACATTAGAAGTCTGTGTCGACACCATCTCAATAGTGTCAACACATTAAGTAAATTTTGACGCGCCTTTTGACCTTCAATGTTTAGACACATAAATAGGTCAAGAACAAACCCTGTCGACACGCTCTCCAGATTTTTGAGACTATATTCTTGTGTCGATAATCTCTCTTCTCCATTCAAGATTTCTCACCATCCCAATGGCTCCGAAACTTGACGAAAATGTTTACGAGGGATATGAACTGGTACAGAATGCCTTTGACGATGCTGAACCAGCGATTAAAGCTGTGATAGCTCTAATAGCAGAAAATGGCTTGGAGTATTTGACATCAGAACCTACAAAGATATGGAATAAGGAAATCCTTGAGTTCTATGGAGCTGCAACTCAGGATTCCACTGGAGTAAAGATTAGGTCTTCAGTCCAGTGTAATAAAATCAAACTCACCATGAAGAGCATACGAAAAACTCTTCATCTGCCAAAAAATCAAGAAGACGAAGAAGTTACCTCTTCCAATACTAGGGAAGCACTCCAGTGTTGTGGATTAGATCCCACCATGAAAATTGGATAATCCATGAATAGAAAAGGAATGAATGTACAAGGAAAATTCCTTTCTGAAGTAGTTGGCAAAGTAATCTTATGCAAACCAGGTGGACATGATAGGGTCTCAGCCTACATGTTCTGCCTCATGACCAGGATCATCTACAAAATCAACACCAATTGGTCTGCAGTCATATATGAGAGGATTAGAGAAAGTATCAAAAACCGAATCTAGGAAGGATATTAAGTTTATACTTGGCTGGAGCAATTCCAGAATTGATGCAACAGGCTGCTGGATCCAAGATCAATCACATGAGGAGAATGGATCTAAGGATAATCTCTAGATGGGATAGAGTGCTGATAAAAGAAATGGCTGATGAAGAGAGGCCAGAAACTACTGAGAAATCACCTACTCAAGACATTAGACATTATGATCAAATGCAGGGGGAGCCTCATCTTGAGGAAGAGCCAACACACTTAGAAAGTGAAATGACTAATCAAACTATTCTTGAGGTAATCCAAGAAGTTAATCAAGAAATTTTCAATAATGAGTATGAAACACTAACTTTGCCCTTGATTGATGTTGACCAGACCACTCAACTCAACAATCAAGCACATGATGTTATCATGGAGGATACATCTAAAGCTGCTGATGCTCCAGAGTTAGTGGTGCCACTAGTCCAAACTCAACAAGAGTTTACTCATGAAGAGTTGTTCCCTGATATAGAGATAGCAAGAACTGAGGGGGAGCAAGACAGGACTTGTAACGCCCCGAAACTCAAAGGAGCGAAGGGGGATGTTTTGGGCGAGTTTTGGGTGAGTTTTGGGTTCTGGCTGCAGGCACACGGCCTGGGACACGGGCGTGTCCCAGGGCGTGTCAAGCCTGTGTCGACACTTAGCCGAGAAGTCGACACTTTGGTCTCGACATTGTGTCGAGACTGGGCACACGTCCTGCGACACGGGCGTGTCGCAAGGCGTGTCGACCCGTGTCAACACTTAGCCGCGAAGTCGACACTCTGCGTTCGACGAAGTGTCGAGACATGGCACACGGCCTGCGACACGGGCGTGTCGCAGGGCGTGTCAACCCGTGTCGACACTCATCCCGGGAAGTCGACACTTTGGTCTCGACATTGTGTCGAGACATGGCACACGGCCTAGGACACGGGCGTGTCCAAGGCCGTGTCATCTGGTCGACGATCTTCGCTCGACGAAGTGTCGAGTGTCGAGACCGTGTACACGGCTTGGAGCCCTGGCGTGTCAAGGTGACACGGGCAAGGACACGAGCGTGTCCTAGAACCCGTGCAGTGCTCGGGTTGTTTTCGGGGAAAAATGATGGGGGTACACGGCCGGCCACACGGCCGTGTTAGGTGGAATACGGGCGTGTCAGCTTGAACACGGGCGTGTTCGATACCCGTGTGAGGTTCCAGGCGAGCCGATTTTGACGGTGAATGAGGCACACGGCCCTGGACACGGGCGTGTGCCAGGCCGTGTTCGGTCCAGATTGGGCATTTCAGTCCCGAATCAAAGCCGTTCGTTTCCTTATTTTGAGATCCAACGGCTGGGGGTTGTTCCTGAAGGGATATACCCAGGATTGGACTTAGAAACCCTCACTTTTCATGAGTGGTTATCTTTCTAAAACCTTAGAGAGAGAGGAGAGCCAATGAAGGAAGAAGGAGCTAGATCCGGCCATTGGAGGAGATTCGAAGCTCCGAATCGTGAGCCGACTCCGGATCCACGGAGGCAAAGCTAGTGCGGTGCTTTTCATCCGTTTACTTTTCAATGGCGCCAAAGAGGAACGCTAGGGTAACGATTCTCTTCTTGAGCATGAGTAGCTCTCCTTCTTTGCATAGGAAGCCCGCTCTCGCGAGTTTGCGGAGAGTTGGAGGCGTTCCTTCGGGTAGATATGTGAAGTCCCCGTTATTTAGAGTCCGTAAGCGAGAACGGACATAAGCATGATGTGTGAAGCCTACCCGGACATGTTGGTCTGGATCGGTGATGTTGCATTGCATAATGCCGGAGAAGACTCCGTGCTATTGGTTGTTTTTCGGGTTTTCTACGCGGTAGATTGCAGCAGGGAGCCTTGGGGATTAACCCAAAGATGTACCCGGAAAACTGGGCGGATACGAGATCTTGCCAACTTGGTGGCCTGAGAGCCAACTTGAACATAACCGGGTTATGTGAATTGTGATGGAAACGGGACTCGGTGGAAGTTTGACCCACGCAAATGGCTTAAATTGTCGTTGCGATGTGAGCACGGGTTAGATGGAACCGTACCCGCTCTATGTCGTTCGGTTAAAGAGACCTAAAGGCACGTGGCACTTGTCGTTGGCATAGATTAGGGTCTTTGGCGGTCGATGGCTTAAATTGTCGTGACCCAGGCCAAGAAGACAAATTGCTCATAGGTTTGGTCGTCAAAGTGTCGGTGGTGAGTCCGGAATGTCTATGGCTTTAATTGACGTGACATCGACCGATTCACCGAGAATGTGCCCTTAGAGCACGGGGTATGTGGCCGTGCGAGCCAACGTCTGTGATGAAATGGCTATATATATATATTGCTCGCTTATGCTAATGAAATGCAGGGAAGGAGCATCGCCACCCCGAGTTGGGAGCGGGATCGTTATAATTTGGTCAGCATTGCTGACCGTTGCCTTGTTTTGCCACCATGCGGTGGTTTGTTGCTTGCAGGTGCTGCTGGACCAAGCGGTCAATAGCGGGCTAAAGACCTTTTTGCGAAGCCGGCCCTCGAAGGCCCAAATGGTAGTGTTTACTGTTTTATTCACATATGACCGACCTGCGTGCCGTGGTTTGTAAATCATATAATATCAAGTGAAACATTTTGTAAGGCCTTAAGGCTTATGTTGGTATTTTGTATACATTCCTATTTTGGTTAGTGGACATTCATGCTTTAATGCTGGGTTCTTTGTTACAACTTTTATAAACTTCTTCCGCTAGAATGCTCTGTGTAAGACGTTGAGATTGGTTTGATGGTTTCCATAAGTAACCACCCGGTCTGTCTGCAGTATATGGCGTCGGGCCCCGGCCGGACCTACTGCTATATGCTATGCGACGGATAGGGGGCGTTACAATTTGGTATCAGACTACTGGTTTTGGTCGGGATTAAACTGAATTCGTGGGCGAATTCTTTTTAAGGGGTGGTGAGCACATTGTGTGCGTCATCGTTATAATGGTAAAAGAACCCATGAATGTCCACTTAGGAATGAAAATACTCGTGTTTGAGGAACCTGCGTGTTCCTATAATTGCTGTTTGCAATTTTATTTGGTCGCTTAACGGTGTTTTGTACCACTATAGGTGACCAGAAGTGGTGTTGGTCCGTCAGAACGCCGAGTTTCTGAGGCTAATAGTGCACCGATGTTGCTCCCGCAACACCTCTATTGGCTGAGAACATACGATTGGTGGCTGAAGCGGTGTTGGCCGTGATAAATGCGCAGCCTGCAAGGCAAACGCAGCAACCCGCTCCTGCGATGGAGCGGGAACCTCTTCAATAGGCTTAACCAAGGAGAGTGGAGCAATGGTTGTGGAACCGGTGGTGCCAAGGAGGGCAACCGAGAGGCAGCTTAAGCATGTTATGAGCTTTAACCCTCCGTTATTCTCGGGGTTGGGAACCCCATCTTAGGCTGAAGACTGGCTCTCCAGGGTGAAGAGAGTCATGACAGCGATGGAGACGGAGGAGTGGCAAATGACCACCATCGCTACGTTCCTTCTGGACGGTGAAGCGAGAATATGGTGGGACGGATTGGAGCTGCACTTATTGAGAGGTAGGCAACTTGGTGATGTCTCGATGGAGGAGTTCTCGAGATTTTTCTTGGCTAGATACCTCCCTTCGACGTAGAAGATAGCGTTGGAAAATGAGTTTCTGAAGTTGGTTCAGGGTGAGAGGAGCGTGGATGAATATCTCCACGAGTTTACTCGTTTGAGTCGTTATGCTAGCTCCACTATTGTGGATGAGGAGCGCAAGACTAATCGCTTCTATGAATGGTTGAGAGATGAGTTGAGATTACTACTTTCGGGGCCGATGACGCAGGGTTTCTTAACCTTGGTCAATACTGCGCGGTCCTTGGAGAAGGACATGAAGAATGTGCAAGCAAATAAAAGCTTGGGTGATAGGAAATCTGAGTTTAAAGTGCCGACTACTTCAAAGTCCAGCTATCGGAGGTCTTTCAAGAAGCATAGGACTTCGGGTCCAGCTCCATCTGGTGCTTCTGGGGCGACTACGAGTCGGACCCCGGGCGCGTGTTTTACTTGTGGAAAGACGGGGCATTTTGCCCGTGACTGTTGGAGCGGATGTCCTAAGTCCGAGAGAAGGCCGGGAGCTACATATGAAGAGAAGGGAAAGGCGGCGGAGTCGACCGCATCCCACTATGCTCCGGCCCAACCAAGGGTGTATAATCTTGGCCAACAGGAGGCCATCAAACAAGTTGATGTGGTGACAGGTACGGTTTAATTTATAGCACGTCAATTTCTTCGAATACTTGTTATGCACATGTTACCTTACCACTGCTTGTTTAGGATTTGTATTGATTTGTGAAAATCCGGCACGAGCACTATTCGATACGGGAGCTTCACACTCCTTCTTGTCCGAAGGATTTATCTCACGCATCGGAGTCCCTTCTTCGATGGCGAAGGATAAGTAAGATGTGTTGTTGCCCAATGGGTGTTCGATGCGAGCGGATAGGATCTGCGATGTTAAGATTCGTATTGGGAATCAGGAGATCGACCTGCAGGCGTCTCTACTTCCGTTGGTGGAGTTCGACGTTATATTTGGCATGGACTGGCTCTCGGAGCAGCAAGCCTATATCGATTGCGGTCGGAAGGAAGTCAAGCTGGGAGCGAGTCGTGAAACGACTTTTACGGGCTTAAAGGGGTCGAGCAAGACGTTGATGTCTGCTCTTCAGGTGGTGAAGGCGGTCGTGCCGGTGCAAAAATGTTCTTTACACTAGTGGAGGTTGCAAAGCCGAAGCCCGTGTTGGATTGTATTTCAGTGGTATCGGAAAACCCTGATGTGTTCCCTGCAGATCTTCCTGGAGCCCCTCCTCAGCGGGAGATAGATTTTACGATTGAGCTAGTGCCAGGTGCAAAGCCTGTGTCACGATCTCCTTATCGGCTAGTGCCTAAGGAAATGGCGGAGCTGAAAGTTCAACAGCAAGAGTTGTTGGAGCAAGGGTATGTGTGCCCGAGTTCTTCGCCTTGGAGCGCACCGGTCCTCTTTGTTAAGAAGAAGAACGGAAGCTTGAGGCTATGTATTGATTATCGGGAGCTCAACAAGCTGACTGAGAAGAACAAGTACCCGATCCCCCGGATTGATGATCTTTTTAATCAGTTAGTCAGGTCGACGGTGTACTCGAAGTTGGATCTCAAGGTTGGGTACTATCAGCTGCGAATAAGGGAGAGTGATATCCCGAAGACAGCGTTTAGTACGAGATACGGGCATTATGAGTTTACGGTCATGCCGTTTGGGCTGACCAATGGACCGTCAGTGTTCATGGATTTGATGAACAGGACGTTCAGGGAGTACTTGGATCATTTCGTGATCGTCTTCATCGACGATATTTTGGTGTACTCGCAAAGTGAGGAAGATCATTTCAAGCATCTTCATTTGTTGTTGGAGACACTAAGGAGAAATCAGTTGTATGCCAAGTTCTCGAAGTGCGAGTTTTGGCTATCCTCAGTGGCGTTCCTCGGGCATATAGTAAGTGGAGAGGGTATTGCTATGGATCCGGCGAAGATTGTTGCGATACGGTAGTGGCCTGAGCTTGTTACGGTAGCGGAAGTCCGGAGTTTTTTGGGGCTTGCCGGCTATTATAGGCGCTTCGTAGAGAACTTCTCGCGGATAGCGTTACCTCTCACTACTTTGACGAGGAAGGAGCATAAGTTCATTTGGACATCGGAGTGCGCGCGAGCTTTTGAGGAGTTGAAGTGTCGGTTGACCACGACGCCTGTGCTGAGTTCGCCATGTGGGACCGAAGTCTATGAGATTTATAGTGATGCTTCGGGCAGCAGTTTGGGTTGCGTGCTACTGCAACATGGAAGTGTAATAGCTTATGGCTCGAGACAGCTAAAAGTGCATGAGAGGAACTATCCGGTCCATGACTTGGAGTTAGCGGACATGATTTTTGCCTTGAAGCTGTGGAGACACTATTTGTACGGTGTGAAGATTGATATCTACACCGATCACAAGAGCCTGAAGTATCTCATTGATCAAAAGGATCTGAATATGCGGCAGCGTAGATGGATGGAGTTCCTGGGGTACTATACATTCAAGATCCACTACGTGCCTGACAAAGGGAATGCGGTTGCGGACGCGTTGAGTCGCCGAGCCCCAGCTCAAGACAATTGGCTATCGGTGCATGATGAGCGGTTGGTGCGAGAGTTGGAGGCGTTGGAGATTGTTTGTGTGGATAGACAATCAAGAACTGAAACAGTTCTGAATTGGACTGAAGTCCAATATGACCTGGCTGATCGTATTCGACAGGCTTTGGATATGGATGCTCATATGAAGCAGTTCATGGTAGAGGCTCTGGATGGGTCAAATTCCCAATTCGTCGTGGAAGACGGATTACTTTGGAAGGACGGTCGTCTGTGCGTCCCAAATGTGGGTAATTTGCAGGTGGAGTTGTTGTACGAGGCACACCATACCAAGTACTCGATTCACCCGGGGAGCACGAAGATGTACCGTGATGTGAAGAAACTGTTTTGGTGGCCGAGTTTGAAGAAGGATGTGGCGCTATACGTAGCAAAGTGCCAAACTTGCGCCTTGGTAAAGGCGGAGTGCCAAAAGCCGGGAGGATTTCTTAAGTCCTTGCCTATTCCAGAGTGGAAATTTGACGACATATCTATGGACTTTGTGCACGGTTTGCCAAGGTCGCAAAAGGGGAACGACGCCATTTGGGTGGTTGTTGATCGATTAACGAAGGTGTCGCATTTTATTCCGCATAGGAAGGATGATCCGGTGGAAAAGTTGGCAAAGCGTTATGTGGATAACATAGTACGGCTTCATGGTGTGCCCCGCAGCATCGTGAGTGACCGAGATGGGCGGTTCACATCCAATGATTGGAGGCTAGTGCAGCAAATGTTGGGAACAAAGTTGAAATTCAGCACAGCCTTCCATCCGCAAACGGATGGGCAGACCGAGAGGGTCAATAGAACCATGGAAGACATGCTTCGCATGTGTGTCTTGGATTTTGGAAAGCAATGGGAAGACCACCTTTATTTGGTGGAGTTCGCATACAACAACAGCTACCAAGCGAGTATTCAAATGGCGCCCTTCGAGGCCTTATATGGTAGAAAATGTCGCACGCCCTTGTCTTGGTTAGAAACGGGTGAGTCAAAGTTGTATAAGCGATCGGAAGTGGAGGATGCTACTTCTTTGGTGAGAACCATTCGGGAGAGGTTGCTTATCCCTCAGAACCGGCAAGCAAAGTACTATAATGCCAAGCACAGGAACGTGGAGTTCGCTGTGGGCGATTATGTATACTTAAAGATCAAGCCATTCAAGGGTGTCTCGCGGGTGTGGCGATTGAAAAAGCTAAGCCCGAGGTACCTTGGACCGTTTGAGGTTCTGGAGCGAGTTGGTGAAGCGGCCTATCGGTTGAAGCTTTCAGTGGAGCTTAGTGGTTTACATGATGTATTCCATATTTTGGTACTTCGGAAGGCGGTGCAAGAGCCTACACAAGTGATCGCGGTTGATCAAGTGCCGGTGGATAGTGGGCTAACGACAAAGGTTAAGCCCGTGCGGATTGAGGACTCGGAGGTCAAGCGACTACACAATAAAGAGATCAGCATGGTCAAGGTCCGGTGGGACAATTGCGGTCGTGAGGAGCTCTCTTGGGAGCGAGAGCAGACTATGCTTCACGAGTATCCGGAGTTGTTCCGCTCAGGTACAAATTTTGGTTTTGTACATGTCTTTCCTTTATATATAATTTCGTGGACGAAATTATTTAAGAGGGGGAGAGTTGTAACGCCCTGAAACTCAAAGGAGCGAAGGGGGACGTTTTGGGCCAGTTTTGGGTTCTAGCTGTAGGCACACGGCCTGGGACACGGGAGTGTCCCAGGGCGTGTCAAGCCTGTGTCGATACTTAGCCGAGAAGTCGACACTTTGCTCTCGACATTGTGTCGAGACTGGGCACACGGCGTGCGACACGGGCGTGTCGCAAGGCGTGTTGACCCGTGTTTACACTTAGCCGCGAAGTCGACACTCTGCGTTCGACGAAGTGTCGAGACAAGGCACACGGCCTGCGACACGGCCGTGTCGCAGGGCGTGTCAACCCGTGTCGATACTCGTCCCGGGAAGTCGACACTTTGGTCTCGACATTGTGTCGATACAAGGCACACGGCCTAGGACACGGTCGTGTCCAAGGCCGTGTCATCTGGTCGATGATCTTCGCTTGACGAAGTGTGGTGGGCCCATAACCCACAGTTCAGAGGATTGAAACCTCCCTCTGATACCAAATTGTAACGCCCCCTATCCGTCGCATAGCATATAGCAGTAGCTCCGGCCGGGGCCCGATGCCATATACTACAGACAGACCGGCCATTGGAGGAGCTTCGAAGCTCCGAATCATGAGCCGACTCCGGATCCACGGAGGCAAAGCTAGTGCGGTGCTTTTCATCCATTTACTTTTCAATGGCGCCAAAGAGGAACGCTAGGGTAACGATTCTCTTCTTGAGCATGAGTAGCTCTCATTCTTTGCATAGGAAGCCCGCTCTCGCGAGTTTGCGGAGAGTTGGAGGCGTTCCTTCGGGTAGATATGTGAAGTCCCCGTTGTTTAGAGTCCGTAAGCGAGAACGGACATAGGCATGATGTGTGAAGCCTACCCGTACATGTTGGTCTGGATCGGTGATGTTGCATTGCATAATGCCGGAGAAGACTCTGTGCTATTGGTTGTTTTTCGGGTTTTCTACGCGGTAGATTGCAGCAGGGAGCCTTGGGGATTAACCCAAAGGTGCACCCGGAAACTTGGGCGGATACGAGATCTTGCCAACTTGGTGGCCTAAGAGCCAACTTGAACATAACCGGGTTATGTGAATTGTGATGGAAACGGGACTCGGTGGAAGTTTGACCCACGCAAAGGGCTTAAATTGTCATTGCGATGTGAGCACGGGTTAGATGGAACCGTACCCGCTCTATGTCGTTCGGTTAAAGAGACCTAAAGGCACGTGGCACTTGCCGTTGGCATAGATTAGGGTCTTTGGCGGTCGATGGCTTAAATTGTCGTGACCCAGGCCAAGAAGACAAATTGCTCATAGGTTTGGCCGTCAAAGTGGCGGTGGTGAGTCCGGAATGTCTATGGCTTTAATTGACGTAACATCGACCGGTTCACCGAGAATGTGCCCTGAGAGCACGGGGCGTGTGGCCGTGCGAGCCAACGTCTATGATGAAATGGCTATATATATATTGCTCGCTTATGCTAATGAAATGCAGGGAAGGAGCATCGCCGCCCCGAGTTAGGGGCGGGATCGTTATAATTTGGTCAGCATTGCTGACCGTTGCCTTGTTTTGCCACCGTGCGGTGGTTTGTTGCTTGCAGGTACTGCTGCACCAAGCGGTCAATAGCGGGCTAAAGCCCTTTTTGCGAAGCCGGCCCTCGAAGGCCCAAATGGTAGTGTTTACTGTTTTATTCACGTATGACCGGCCTGCATGCCGTGGTTTGTAAATCATGTAATATCAAGTGAAACATTTTGTAAGGCCTTAAGGCTTATGTTGGTATTTTGTATACATTCCTATTTGGGTTACTGGACATTCATGCTTTAATGCTGGGTTCTTTGTTACAACTTTTATAAACTGCTTCCGCTAGAATGCTCTGTGTAGGACGTTGAGATTGGTTGGATGGTTTCCATAAGTAACCACCCGGTCTGTCTGTAGTATATGGCGTCGGGCCCCGGCCGGACCTACTGCTATATGCTATGCGACGGATAGGGGGCATTACAGGACTGAGGGGTAGTAAGCTCAAATTGAGGGGGAGCAAACTAGGACTGAAAAGGAACTGCCTCCTAGTCCACAGGAAAGAGTTGATATAGCAAGTACCTCAGCTTCTGAAGATGAAGCAGAATCTCAAGCAAAGAAGAGAAAGCTTATGGTTTTCAGAAGAAGAAGCCAAAGCTATAAAAGGGCATTGCAAACTGCTCCATAACCATTTCCTGCACATGATTATAACTCCTTACTGTTATCTTTGCAAGTAAAATTAGATGAACAAAGAATAGCCATGGAAAAAAATATATGGATGAAACTCATAAAGATTTGCAATTCTCCTTGGCTAAAGATATAAAATCAATTAGATTTGAGGTAAACCAGAATAAAAAGGAGATGACAGATTGCTTTCACAAAGGAGGTAATGCTGTGGTTTTCCTAGCAAAACAACAAGAAGGATTAAAGACTCAAGTTGATGATCTGGTAGTTAAGCAAGGCTATGTCCTAGAAATTCAACTAAGGATGAATGATAATCTTATTGAATCACATAATGTGATTGTTGCAGAATTAAAGAATAATGCAACTGCACTGACTGAGGCAAGGGCTAAAGAGAAATCAGAGTTTGATAAGAAATTTCAAGAGGATTTAGCCACTTTCCAATCTGCCCTTCAAGCCTCTCAGAAGATTATATCTGTTCAGCTTCAAAATTTTAAAGCCTATTATACAGAGGGAACAAAATATCTGGATACTCAAATCAGGTTCCAAAAGAATGATCTCAGGGATCATATTGAAAGAGAAGTCATAAAGGGGGAGAGGTTGATAGTCAATGCTAGCTCAGAGCATGCCAAATGGATAACAAATGTTGTTAGAGCAACTCTGGGATATCCACCCCCATGTGATGATGACAACACAGCTGAGTCAGGAATTTAAGCTGCAGGAATTGAAGGGGATAGCAGGAAGTAGCTCAAATCTTATATCCCCCTTCTAACTTTGAGAAAATTCAACACCTTGTTCATCAGATGTACAACCCTCCAGAGGCTACTAAGAATGTTATCATTGAGAAAGTAGAAATGTCAAAGGCAGCTTTGCATAAAGAGCAAGAAGCTCAACTCTCAAAGAAAAGGTTTAGAGAACAGGTAGAGTTGAAGCCTGATTTTGAGCAATGGGGTCCTACTTTCAGGAATATTATATTGACTGCCTGGAAAGCTGTGAAGGACAAGACCCATGAAAGGGGTAAATGGAACACTGAGCAAGAATGAAACAAGTATGAAGCCAGGCAAGAAGCCATTCTGCAATACAGAAGGAAAGCAAAAGCTGGGAAGTTACCTGCTAATGTTCTGGAGCCTAGCAAGTACTTCACAAAGCCTTTTCATTATTTTGAAAGGCAAAAGATAAGGGATGAAGAACAGAAAAGGAAAGATCTGAAAGGGAAGAAACCTGCTGATGATGCTGAACCTACTTTGCAGGCTCAGATCAAACCAGAAAAAGGCATAGTCATCAAGGAGCCTGATAAGCCTTAGAATAGATTAACTAGATTTTACAATAATGTAATCTTTAGTTGTTAAAAAAATCTATGTAAACTAATTGTTGACAAACTTTTGATAGTTTAAACAAAACAATGATTCATGCTCACTGTGTTTGCATCATTCTGTAATGACATATTATACATGTAACGCCCCGAAACTCAAAGGAGCGACGGGGGACGTTTTGGGCCAGTTTTGGGTTCTGGCTGCAGGCACACGGCCTAGGACACGGGCGTGTCCCAGGGCGTGTCAAGCTTGTGTCGACACTCAGCCGGGAAGTCGACACTTTGGTCTCGACATTGTGTCGAGACTGGGCACACGGCCTGCGACACGGGCGTGTCGACCCGTGTCGACACTTAGCCGCGAAGTCGACACTCTGCGTTCGACGAAGTGTCGAGACATAGCAAACGGCCTGCGACACGGGCGTGTCGTAGGGCATGTCAACCCGTGTCGACACTCGTCCCGGGAAGTCGACGCTTTGGTCTCGACAAGGTGTCGAGACAAGGCACACGGCCTAGAACACGTGCGTGTCCAAGGCCGTGTCATCCGGTCGACGATCTTCACTCGACGAAGTGTCGAGTGTCGAGACTTTGTACACGGCTTGGAGCCCAGGCGTGTCAAGGAGACACGGGCAAGGACACGGGCGTGTCCTAGAACCCGTGCAGTGCTCGGGTTGTTTTCGGGGAAAAATGATGGGGGTACACGGCCGGCCACACGGCCGTGTCAGGTGGAACACGGGCGTGTCAGCTCGAACACGGGCGTGTTCGATGCCCGTGTGAGGTTCCAGGCGAGCCGATTTTGGCGGCGAATGAGGCACACGGCCCTGGACACGGGCGTGTGCCAGGCCGTGTTCGGTCCAGATTGGGCATTTCAGTCCCGAATCAAAGCCGTTCGTTTCTTTATTTTGGGATCCAACGTCTGGGGGTTGTTCCTGAAGGGATATACCCGGGATTGGACTTAGAAACCCTCACTTTTCATAAGTTATCATCTTTCTAAAATCTTAGAGAGAGAGGAGAGCCAAGGAAGGAAGAAGGAGCTAGATCCGGCCATTGGAGGAGCTTCGAAGCTCCGAATCGCGAGCCGACTCTGGATCCATGGAGGCAAAGCTAGTGCGGTGCTTTTCATCTGTTTACTTTTCAATGGCGCCAAAGAGGAACGCTAGGGTAACGATTCTCTTTTTGATCATGAGTAGCTCTCCTACTTTGCATAGGAAGCCCGCTCTCGCGAGTTTGCGGAGAGTTGGAGGTTCCTTCGGGTAGATATGTGAAGTCCCCGTTGTTTAGAGTCCGTAAGCGAGAACGGACATAGGCATGATGTGTGAAGCCTACCCGGACATGTTGGTCTGGATCGGTGATGTTGCATTGCATAATGCCGGAGAAGACTCCGTGCTATTGGTTGTTTTTCGAGTTTTCTACGCGGTAGATTGCAGTAGGGAGTCTTGGGGACTAACCCAAAGGTGCACCCGGAAAACTGGGCGGCTACGAGATCTAGCCAACTTGGTGGCCTGAGAGCCAACTTGAACATAACCGAGTTATGTGAATTGTGATGGAAACGGGACTCGGTGGAAGTTTGACCCGGGCAAATGGCTTAAATTGTCGTTGCGATGTGAGCACGGGTTAGATGGAACCGTACCCGCTCTATGTCATTCGGTTAAA
Organism: Platanthera guangdongensis; assembly: GCA_039583875.1. Classification (NCBI taxonomy): domain Eukaryota; kingdom Viridiplantae; phylum Streptophyta; class Magnoliopsida; order Asparagales; family Orchidaceae; genus Platanthera; species Platanthera guangdongensis. The sequence goes on from CM077160.1 coordinate 87,748,285, forward strand.
GAGACCTAAAGGCACGTGGCACTTGCCGTTGGCATAGATTAGGGTCTTCGGCGGTCAATGGCTTAAATTGTCGTGACCCAGGCCAAGAAGACAAATTGCTCATAGGTTTGGCCGTTAAAGTGGTGGTGGTGAGTATGGAATGTCTATGGCTTTAATTGATGTGACATCGACCGGTTCACCAAGAATGTGCCCTGAGAGCACGGGGCGTGTGGCCGTGCGAGCCAACGTCTGTGATGAAATGGCTATATATATATATATTGCTCGCTTATGCTAATGAAATGCAGGGAAGGAGCATCGCCGCCCCGAGTTGGGGGTGGGATCATTATAATTTGGTCAGCATTGCTGACCGTTGCCTTGTTTTGCCACCGTGCGGTGGTTTGTTGCTTGCAGGTGCTGCTGGACCAAGCGGTCAATAGCGGGCTAAAGCCCGAATGCGAAGCCGGCCCTCGAAGGCCTATATTTGGAAGTGTTTACTACTTTATTCATGTGTGACCGGCCTGCGTGCCGTGGTTCGTAAAACATGTAATTTGAAGTGAAACATTTTGTAAAGCCTTAAGGCTTATGTTGGGTATTTTGTATAACATTCATATTTGGATTAGTGGACATTCATGCTTTAATGCTGGATTCTTATTTGCAACTTTTATAAGCTGCTTCCATTAGAATGCTCTGTGTAGGACGTTATGATTGGTTGGATGGTTTCCATGAGTAACCAACCGGTCTGTCTGTGGTATATGGCGTCGGGCCCCGGCCGGACCTACTGCTATATGCTATGCGATGGATAGGGGGTGTTACAATTTGGTATCAGACTACTGGTTTTGGTCGGGCTTAAACTGAATTCGTGGGCGATTTCTTTTTAAGGGGTGGTGAGCACATTGTGTGCGTCATCGTTATAATGGTAAAAGAACCCATGAATGTCCTCTTAGGAATGAAAATACTCGTGTTTAAGGAACCTGCGTGTTCCTATAATTGCTGTTTGCAATTTTATTTGGTCGCTTAACGGTGTTTTGTACCACTATAGGTGACCAGAAGTGGTGTTGGGCCGTTAGAACGCCAAGTTTCTGAGGCTAGTAGTGCACCGGATGTTGCTCCCGCAACACCTCTATCGGCTGAGAACATACGATTGGTGGCTGAAGCGGTGTTGGCCGTGATAAATGCGCAACCTGCAAGGCAAATGCAGCAGCCCGCTCCTGCGATGGAGCAGAAACCTCTTCAAGAGGCTGAGCCGAGGAGAGTGGAGCAAATGGTTGTGGAACCGGGGGTGCCAAGGAGGGCACCTGAGAGGCAGCTTAAGCTTGTAATGAGCTTTAACCATCCGTTATTCTCGGGGTTGGGAACCCCATCTCAGGCTGAAGACTGGCTCTCCAGGGTGAAGAGAGTCATGACAGCGACGGAGAAGGAGGAGTGGCAAATGACCACCATCGCTACGTTCCTTCTGAACGGTGAAGGGAGGATGTGGTGGGAAGGATTGGAGCTGCACTTATGGAGAGGTAGGCAACTTGGTGATGTCTCGATGGAGGAGTTCTCGAGATTGTTCTTGGCTAGATACCTTCCTTCGACGCAGAGGATAGCGTTGGAGAATGAGTTTCTGAAGTTGGTTCAGGGTGAGAGGAGCGTGGATGAATATCTCCACGAGTTTACTCGGTTGAGTCGATATGCTAGCTCCACCATCGTGGATGAGCAGCGCAAGACTAATCGCTTCTATGAAGGCTTGAGGGATGAGTTGAGATTACTACTTTCGAGGCCGATGACGCAGGGTTTCTTAACCTTGGTCATTACTGCCCGGTCCTTGGAGAAGGACATGAAGAATGTGCAAGCAAAGAAAAGCTTGGGTGATAGGAAATCTGAATTTAAAGTGTCGACTACTTCAAAGTCCGGCTATCGGAGGTCTTTCAAGAAGCATAGGACTTCGGGTCCAGCTCCTTCTGGTGCTTCTGGGGCGACTACGAGTCGGACCCCGGGCGCGTGTTTTACTTGTGGAAAGACGGGGCATTTTGCCCGTGACTGTTGGAGCGGACGTCCTAAGTCCGAGAGAAGGCCGGGAGCTACTTATGAAGAGAAGGGAAAGGCGGTTGAGTCGACCGCGTCCCACTATGCTCCGGCCCAACCAAGGGTCTACAATCTTGGCCAATAGGAGGCCATCAAACAGGATGATGTGGTGACAGGTACGGTTTAATTTATAGCAAGTCAATTTCTTTAAATACTTGTTATATACATGTTACCTTACCTCTGCTTGTTTAGGATTTGTATTGATTTGTGAAAATCCGGCACGAGCACTCTTCGATACGGGAGCTTCACACTCCTTGTCCGAAGGATTTATATCACACATCGGAGTCCCTTCTTCGATGGCGAAGGATAAGTTGGATGTGTTGTTGCCCAATGGGTGTTCGATGCGAGCGGATAGGATCTGCGATGTTAAGATTCGTATTGGGGAGCAGGAGTTCGACCTGCGGGCGTCTTTACTTCTGTTGGTGGAGTTCGACGTCATATTTGGCATGGACTGGCTCTCAGAGCAGCAGTCCCATATAGATTTCGGTAGCAAGGAAGTCAAGCTGGGAGCAAGTCGTGAAACGACTTTTACGGGCTTAAAGTGGTCGAGCAAGACGTTGATGTCTGCTCTTCAGGTGGTGAAGGCGGTTCGTGCCGGTGCAGAACTGTTCTTTACACTAGTGGAGGCTGCAAAGCCGAAGCCCGTGTTGGATTGTATTTCAGTGGTATCGGAATTCCCTGATGTGTTCCCCGCAGATCTTCCTGGAGCCCCGCCTCAACGGGAGATAGATTTCACGATCGAGCTAGTGCCAGGTGCAAAGCCTGTGTCACGATCTCCGTATCGGCTAGCGCCTAAGGAAATGGCGGAGCTGAAAGTTCAACTGCAAGAGTTGTTGGAGCAAGGGTATGTGTGCCCGAGTTCTTCGCGTTGGAGCGCATCGGTCCTCTTTGTTAAGAAGAAGGACAGAGGCTTGAGGCTAGTATTGATTATCGGGAGCTCAACAAGCTGACTGAGAAGAACAAGTACCCGATCCCCCGGATTGATGATCTTTTTGATCAGTTAGTCGGGTCGACGGTGTACTCGAAGTTGGATCTCAAGGCTGGGTACTATCAACCGCGAATAAGGGAGAGTGATATCCCGAAGACAGCGTTTAGTACGAGATACGGACATTATGAGTTTACGGTCATGCCGTTTGGGCTGACTAATGCGCCGTCAGTGTTCATGGATTTGATGAAAAGGACGTTCAGGGAGTACTTGAACCATTTTGTGATCGTCTTCATCGATGATATTTTGGTGTACTCGCAAAGTGAGGAAGATCACTTCAAGCATCTTCATTTGGTGTTGGAGACGCTATGGAGAAATCAGTTGTATGCCAAGTTCTCAAAGTGCGAGTTTTGTCTATCCTCAGTGGCGTTCCTCGGGCATATAGTAAGTGGAGAGGGTATTGCTGTGGATCCGGCGAAGATTGTTGCGATACGGGAGTGGCCTGAGCTTGTTACGGTAGCGGAAGTCCGGAGTTTTCTGGGGCTTGCCGGCTATTATAGGCGCTTCGTAGAGAACTTCTCGCGGATAGCGTTACCTCTCACTACTTTGACGAGGAAGGAGCATAAGTTCGTTTGGACGCCGGAGTGCGCACGAGCTTTTGAGGAGTTGAAGTGTCGGTTGACCACGGCGCCTGTGCTGAGTTCTCCATGTGGGACCGAAGGCTATGAGATTTATAGCGATGCTTCGGGCAGCGGTTTGGGTTGCGTGCTACTGCAACATGGAAGTGTAATAGCTTATGGCTCGAGACAGCTAAAAGTGCATAAAAGAAACTATCCGGTCCATGACTTGGAGTTAGCGGCTGTGATTTTTGCCTTGAAGCTGTGGAGACACTATTTGTATGGTGTGAAGATTGATATCTACACCGATCACAAGAGCCTGAAGCATCTTATTGATCAGAAGGATCTGAATATGCGGCAGTGTAGATGGATGGAGTTCCTGGGGACTATACATTCAAGATCCACTACATGTCTGGCAAAGGGAATGCGGTTGCGGACACGTTAAGTCGCCGAGCAACAGCTCAAGCCAATTGGCTATCGGTGCATGATGAGCGGTTGGTGCAGGAGTTGGAGGCGTTGGAGATTGTTTGTGTGGACAGGCAATCAAGTGCTGAAGCAGTTCTGAATTGGACTGAAGTCCAATATGACCTGGCTTATCGTATTCGACAGGCTTTGGATATGGATGATCATATGAAGCAGTTCATGGTAGAGGCTCTGGATGGGTCAAATTCCCAATTCGTCGTGGAGGACGGATTACTTTGGAAGGACGGTCGTCTGTGCGTCCCAAATGTGGGTAATTTGCGGGTGAAGTTGTTGTACGAGGGACACGATACCAAGTACTCGATTCACCCGGGGAGCACGAAGATGTACCGTGATGTGAAGAAACTGTATTGGTGGCCGGGTTTGAAGAGGGATGTGGCGCTATACGTAGCGAAGTGCCAAACTTGCGCCTTGGTAAAGGCGGAGTGCCAGAAGCCGGGAGGATTTCTTAAGTCCTTGCCTATTCCGCAGTGGAAATTTGACGACACCTCTATGGACTTTGTGCACGGTTTGCCAAGGTCGCAAAAGGGGAACGACGCCATTTGGGTGGTTGTTGATCGATTAACGAAAGTGTCGCATTTTATTCCGCATAGGAAGGATGATCCGGTGGAGAAGTTGGCAAAGCTTTATGTGGATAACATAGTACGGCTTCATGGTGTGCCCCGCAGCATCGTGAGTGACCGAGATGGGCGGTTCACGTCCAACGATTAGAGGCTAGTGTCACAAATGTTGGGAACAAAGTTGAAATTCAGCACAGCCTTCCATCCGCAAACGGATGGGCAGACCGAGAGGGTCAATAAAACCATGGAAGACATGCTTCGCATGTGTCTTGGATTTTGGAAAGCAATGGGAAGACCACCTTTATTTGGTGGAGTTTGCATACAACAACAGCTACCAAGCGAGTATTCAGATGGCGCCTTTCGAGGCCCTATATGGTAGAAAATGTCGCACGCCGTTGTCTTGGTTAGAAACAAGTGAGTCAAAGTTGTATAAGCAATCCGAAGTGGAGGATGCTACTTCTTTGGTGAGAACCATTCGGGAGAGGTTGCTTATCGCTCAGGACTGGCAAGCAAAGTACTATAATGCCAAGCACAGGAACGTGGAGTTCGCTGTGGGCGATTATGTATACTTAAAGCTCAAGTCGTTCAAGGGTGTCTCGCGGGTGCGGCGATTGATAAAGCTAAGCCCGAGGTACCTTGGACCGTTTGAGGTTCTGGAGCGAGTTGGTGAAGCGGCCTATCGGTTGAAGCTTTCAATGGAGCTTAGTTGTTTACACGATGTATTCCATATTTCGGTGCTTCGGAAGGCGGTGCAAGAGCCTACGCAAGTGATCGCGGTTGATCAAGTGCCGGTGGATAGTGGGCTGACGACAAAGGTCAAGCCCGTGCGGATTGAGGACTTGGAGGTCAAGCGGCTACGTAATAAAGAGATCAGGATGGTCAAGGTCCGGTGGGACAATTACGGTCGTGAGGAGCTCTCTTGGGAGCGAGAGCAGACTATGCTTGACGAGTATCCGGAGTAGTTCCGCTCAGGTACAAATTTTGGTTTTGTACATGTCTTTCCTTTATATAATTTCGAGGACGAAATTCTTTTAAGAGGGGGAGAGTTGTAACGCCCCGAAACTCAAAGGAGCGACGAGGGACGTTTTGGGCCAGTTTTGGGTTCTGGCTGCAGGCACACGACCTGGGACACGGGCGTGTCCCAGGGCGTGTCTGTTGATGCACGAAAACGGACAGGGAGTCGGGCACCACCAGCTAACGGTTCGAACACCGGGGAATAGGGAAGGAAAGGAGGAGACTGTCGACCAATCGGTTACTAGCGGTCGCGGCTAAAGGACCGGAAAGGGGCCCGCTGACAGCGACAACAGCAGAGTTCGCCCGCCGCGGCTTAAATGCCACTCTTGCGGCGGGCTTTCCTTTACTTAAAAATGAGAAACAGTTACAAGAAGTAAAAGAGGAAGCCGGCCGGAATACAAACCGCAAAACACTAGACTGGAGACCGCAGCTCTCAACAGGCGAGCTCCTGGGTACCAGTCAGCGTGTCTTGGGGAGTGCACCCTCCCCCTATTTATAGGCTCGGGGGCCTGCCCAAACGGGCAGGGCTAAAGTTACCGGCTGCCCGGGGTACAGGAGAACCGGGCAGAGGTGAGGGGAAGCAAAAGAGAGAGAAACAAGAAAGGAGGGAAGCCGCGCGGCCTGGCGGATTCCTCCTGGCGAGCTGGCGGCTGGGTCCTTGAGCCTTGTCGCTGAGCAGGGTCGGCGTTTGCAGCGGCCTGACATGGAGACCGCCCGGCTTGACTAGCTTGGAGGCTTGAACAAGCAGACCGCCCGGTCTGGAACACTGCGCGGACAGGTCGCGGATTCCGGGCTTATCATAATCCCCGCACATTTTTAAGTTTCCAGAAAACTTCGAAAATGTAGAACTAAGCCGGAGACCGCGACTGCCTCATCGTCGTCTATAAAATCCCCTGACCCTTGACATTCTTCAGAATTCCTGCTAAGCCACGGGTCGTCACTCGCCACTTGCGGTCAGAATTTTGCAAGTCGGCACGATTTCTCTAAAGATGGATGTTATGTCATCAATGCTAGCCCGCAACAAGAAACCGCCAGAAACGAAGCCGAGCCGGAGCGAGAACTCGAATGATCCTGCCCGACAGCCTGCCAAGAAGATTGGGAAGCCGGAGACTTCGGCGGCTTCTAGATCTGAAAAGAGGCCGACAGAGACCGTCGGCGGATCATCGCAGGCCGCAGTAGATCCCAAAGCGGTTTCAAAGACTGCACCAGCACAAACCGGAATTGCCAAATCCTTCGACATGACTTTCTCTCCATCAGGAGAACCATTGCTAAAAATCGGTGGGACGGAGGAGAAAAGTGTTGACTCTGGGAAACCGTCCGAATTGCAGGACAAGGTCGACGTAATCGTTGTCGATGACAACGAGCCGGAGAAGGAGCTGGAGACCGAACAGATTTTGGGCGAACAGCGCAAGCGGACTGAAAAGGTGTTCAGTTCCTTGAAACGGCAGAAGGATAGGCGCGAAACCCTTGAAGAAAGGATGAAAAGGAAGGTGAGGAAGCTGCATGCCAGAAACCGGAATATTTCCGAAAAGACCGGCGCGGACAGTCTTCAACACAGGCCGCACGAGAAGGAGGTACCCGAGAACCCGCCCACACCGGATCACAAGCCGAGCGAACTGGAGAGTACGCCCGCGGTTAGCGATTCGCTCAGTGAGCTCCTGAAGGGCATGGAGGCCCTCCAGCGGCAAGACGCGCTATTGTCGACAACAGCGGCTTCTGAGGAGGTTGACCGCCCCGATATCCAGGTTATTGGGGAGAAGCCTGGCGAACCTGTTTCCACGGCTTCTGAAGGAGCCGAGAAACTGAAGCTTCGCAAGAAGATGGAGGAGATGAAGAAACTGATCGCCGAGAAGCCGGTGGTGACCACACCTCCAATGTTGCAAGGTAAACACCGGGACGTTAGGCGAATTATTAAATTCTACAAGTCGCGGTCAAGGAAGAAGGGGGCGAATATAATATTAAATCCGCCGGCCAGCTTTTTCCTGACCACGGCTCAACTGAAAAGCCGAAAGGAAACCGAGCGGCTATGGAAAGAAAAGCTGAAGAGGATAGATCCTGAGCGGCTCAGGCGGCCAGCGATTAAAATCCATACCGCGGCCTCTGGAGGAGATAAACATCAAACCGGCGGTCTTATCCTACCGATTTCCTTACTAGAACCTCGCAACAATCCGGCTGAACCTGACTGCGGTTTCTCTTCTACAGGTGTACCGGAGACCGCGATGAAACCGAGCGACTTGACCTCATTTTTGTCTATGCTGCCACCGCCTCCGCCTCCAAGTGTTCGCGAGAAGGAGATGGCCGACTTCCAGAAAGACGTCGGCATGCTGCAGGCGGCTTTGAACGCGGCCACCGAAACCCTGCGGATTAAAGACGAACAGCAGCGGGTTGCCCAGGAGGCCGCGGAAAAAAGGATCCAAGAGTTGCAAACCGCCCTGGAGCAAGAGACCACAAGGGTGCAAACTGCGCTTGAGCAGGAGACCGTGAGGTTGAAGACTGCGATGGAACAAGAGACGGCCAGGCTCCAGACCGCGATGGAAGAAGAAACCGCCAGGCTGCAGACCGCGACGAAGGAAGAGGCCGCCAGGCTGCAGATCGCGATGGAAGCCGCTGAGGCGAAGATTGCTGAGATGCAGGCTGCCTTGGAGCAGGAAAGGGCGGAGAAGTACTTGCTGATGGCCGCGCGGCTGGAAGGAGACAGAGAAGAGATCCCACGTGCTGAAGGCGGCGAGAACCAAGACCTGCCAGCGGAGACCGGCGGAGAACAGCGGCCTGCACTACCAACTCCTGCAGAGTTGCCGGGAACTAGCCGCCCGGCCTCCGGCGAGAGTTCGCATCCGCCGGTGGCCGCGGCGCCTAACCAGGTCGCAGTTCCAAGCGGTCTGGGGGCCCAGGCGATCCCCATGATACCGTTTGCGAGAGTAGAGCGCGACGCTGCGCGAGTTCATCTGACACTGCATGCGCTTCATAATCTGGTTAGCCAGGTGTACGTTGCGATTGTGCAGACCGGTGAACAGGTCGCGCACATAGGATGAGACAGGCCGGAAGACGACAAACGATCCTGAGCGACTTGAGAGAATTAAGCCGCGCGGACAGTCGTATATTATGTTGTAATATATATTTTTTCTGCTGGATTGTTGGACAATTTGATTGCTGTAAACTGTTGTATTTTATTATGCTGCGAACTGAATGCGACTTATGCGGTTTGAATTTATAATCCACATGTCTGCTGCTTTGTCCTGAGGAATTTAAAGTTTAGGATAGTAGCCGCGCGTTCTGGCGAACAGAGCGCCGGCTTGAATACTTGATATCCACATGATTCGCCATAGAAGTTTTCCAAGTGCAGGGAAATTGCCGTGCGGACTGGCGGACTAAACGGCGGCTTGGTCACTAAGCTGATCTGCACTTCTAGCGGACTTAGGCCGCGCGGCGTGACGACTAGCCGCGATTTGACGTTGGGCACTGTAGCTTCACGGATTTTCTATAAATAGAGCTGACCCCGTAGATTTCATCACAAATCAAGAAGGATGCGGGCTAAGTCCAAGTCGTTGCGGTCTGACAAGGCCACAGCCGTTAGGACAGACGCGGCCTCCGCATTCCACTCAGCTGACCATAAAGAATGCCGGCTTACAAAAGCCGAGCTGGATGACTTTGTCGAGAAACACATGCAAGGAAGTCCGCTGATCGCGCGGCTTCCCCGGCAGGATGAGCGGATTAACTCCTCCAACGCGAATCAGATCGCGGTCCCCATTGACCACTTTGACTGCGGCTTCAGCTTCCCGGTCATGATGGAGGCCGTAGCGGTCTTCGACCACTACGGAGTTGTGCCCGGACAACTTCCCCCAAACTCGATAGCCGCCATTTACAGCTTCATCTCCTATCTGAGGTCGGAAAGAGTCCGCTTCTCTATGAGGCTCTTCCGAGAGTGCTTCTCGGTGCGGTCTATCCCGGACTTCGGGACAAAGATCTTCCGGGGGCACCTCTACTTCGGCTGCAGAGGGCTGAAGATAGTCAAGTTGGCCAACAAGATCGCGAACTGGCCGGAGCGGTTTCTCATCTTCGAGGGAAACCTGTGGTTGCTGCCGGTCGACCCCCAAATCCGCGAAGAAGCCGCCTTCGGCAGCAGCGGCTTGGACGGCATGGAGAAGGAGATCTACGACTTCTTCAAAGGCGTGCGGCTTGATGTAAACCACTACATCCCGATGTTGCCGTCTCTGGTTGGAATTGAGGCGGAAGACAGTAAGTCCCAAACCGGCCGAACTGCATTCTTAGCCGCACGGCCTGATAATTAACATTGCCTCTATCTTTGCAGCTGCTGTGGCGGTCCCGCTGAACAAGCCGCAAACTCCCGGCGGCTTGACCCTCACTCAAAGAGAGAGGAGGGCGAAGCGGGCCAAGCCGGCACGAGTTGCGGAAGAGGAGGAGGGCGAAGCGGGCCAAGCCGGCGCGAGTTGCGGAAGAGGAGGAGTCGGGCTCCTCTGGAGAGTTCATGCTGCAAGGAACCGGCAACAACCTAAAGGATGTCCACGGCGATCCGGCCTTGCGGTGGAGTCCGGATGGCAAGTCGGTGACGATCTCCACCGCCCTCCCCTACTGGGGAGCAGAAGAAGTAAGCCGCCATGCGAGCGCGGTTGGCGGCACGCTGTATGGCAAGCGCAACTTGAGGGCTATGCGACGAGTTCCTCCAGACGACCTGTCGCGGCTAGCCGCGCAAGTCGGCGCGAGGAGCTTCGTGGCTAGTCACTTCATGGGCCTTGCCTACAAGCAGCTGATGAAGGACAATAGCGGCCTGAAGACACAGTTAGGCGAACAACAAGAAGAGAACAAGCGGCTTAAGGAAAAGGAGGCGGTAAGACATTACCGTTACCCGTGCGGTTAGCTTTATGTAACCGCGCGACCTTACCTTTACTTTTGCTTTGCAGGAAATGTATAACCCGGCCAACCCCATCTTCCAAGACCAAGTCTTCCCCCAACTTGTCCAAGGGATCGATGGAGCGCTTAACCGCCTCCGGGAACTTGGCGGCTTGGCCACCGGTTTCACCGACTTTACATGCGCCGACATCTACCCCTCCCTGAAGGAGCAGGTGGCTGACGTCTATAGGTCGATCAAGGGCAAGGTCGGGGAGGAAGTCGGCGAGGTGGTGGGAGACGCCGTGGAAGAGGTCGGCCAGGGAAGCCGTAGTGTGCGCACATCGCCTGAGTCCGGCGGTCAAGAATCTGAGACCGCGCGGCCAGACTCGTCAACTTCTGGCGATTCAGGGAGCTCGGCAACTAGCAGCGGATACTCTCTATCATCCGTCGATATTGGCGATGGCGGTGATTTGGATTCTCCTGCGGCTAAGAAGCTCAAACCGGGCGATTAGAAAATCTATAACTTGTTTTAGTATTTTGAACTTTTTTGAAATCGGCGGTATTGTTTTTGTAACCGCGCGATTAATACTTTTTTGTAATACTTAATGAAATGGAAATGAAGGCATTTTTACCTTTCTTTTTGTTACGTCTCACTTTTCTTACTTGATCAAGTCCGCGCGGTCTCAGAATAGCTTTCGATTTAAAATATAAGTATGTAAACCGGCTGAGTTTGCGCTGCGACTTCAACAAAGCTATCCGCAAGAGAGAGATATTTCCCTGCGGTTTATACCGGAGTGCACGTCGACAATAAGCCGAGCGGCTAACAATTTAAACCGCAATTTTCCTTGATGAATTATTCAACGTTATCTGCTGGAAGAGCTGAATTGCCGCGGCTTGCGCATACATAAACCGTGACCGCTAAGCCGCGCGGCCACCTGTCGCAGTCGGCAAACATCCATAACATTGAAATATTAGATTGCGTCTAGGGAGAACTCTGAAACGAATTGCCCATTTGATTAAAGGAACAGGAATAGAGAAACAAGCTTCGGCTTCCGATAATACATGCCGATATAGGCATATGAAAGCCGTGAATTTTTGTGACGACAGTTCGCTGATTAGCTAATATAATTAATACCATAAGTCGGCAGATCAAAGCCAAGAATTAAGTACCAGAAGCAGGTCGGCCGACTTCCTTTCCATATGAATAACAAACCGGCAATTGATATATTTAAGCCAAATAAGATACCGAATAGCGGATAGGCGGACGTAAGTCGGCCGAGTTCCCAAATATATTAATGATAATCCGGCAGGTAGGAACAGGAAAGTTAAAAAACTTAAGCCGGAATATGAAACCGGGCGGCTTGTTTAATTAATTATACAACCTGCACAGGCCGCTTAGTAAAACCGCGAGATAGCGGATAGGCGCGTGTTGTCCTGCAAAAATAGATGAAGACATGCACTTATGTGTCAATGTGGGCAGGTGCGTGTGGCAGAGCTTTCCACACAAAGAACACATAAGCGGGATTAAAATTCTTAAAATCCATTACCAATGTCAAGCGGGACAAGTACGCAACGTCTGCGACTGAAGTCAAGCAGGACAAGTACGCAATGTCTGCGACGAAGGTCAAGCAGGACAAGTACGTAATGCCAATCTGTGACTGAAGTCATGCGTGACGGGTACGCAATGTCTGCGACTGAAGGCCAAGTGGAATTCCCACTACACATCTGCGACTGAAGTCAAGCTGGATGTGGAGTGCTTAAGAATTCAAAAGGGGGCTCTTGCCCCTACGTGCATGCATATTGGCATAAAGAGTAAAGCTAAAAATGAGCTTCAAATGAAAAAGTAACATTTGCATGATGTTAAGGAAATGATAAAGGATATATATCTGTAGTTTTAGCACGCCCCATTAATACCAATTGTGAAGGGGACGTTATATATACCATTCTGAACATAAGCACTTTTCTTTATAGAAAGATAGAGGAATCACTGCTTGAATTATTGAGCGAGAAATGGAAGATTGCCTTAGAGAGTTACTAAATAACATATTCTTGCAGCTTTCCAGCTCTTACAAGTTGATTAGCCAATTCCCTGAGAGCTATGCAATCTTCTGCTAGATGACCAATATCTTTATGATACTTGCAAAAAAGCTGCTCGTGCCGATACTTGATTTTGGATTTCATACGCCGAGGCTTCTTGAACTCAGGCATTCCCTGAATGATTATCAAAAGATCTTCCATAGGAATTTTGAACTTAACATACTTACCTGAACCTTTTTCATACTTTGGAGTTTTATCCTGGAGAATATAAGGAGACTTGCCATATTCAACTTGCAAAACATCTTGTGAGGAAATAGATTGCTGTTGAGCAGAAGTCCCTTGAGATTGTTTGGCAATTTGATTCAGAAACGAAACATAACCTTTATTTGCCTCTTCGCCTATTATGAATGTATTAACTATATCAATAAGGTCTCCGTAGCTTTTGGGATACTTTGTGGTGAGCTTGAATTTCAATGGGCCTTCTTGAAGTGCATTAATGAAAGCATGCAAGTAATAGTCTTGATGGACGTTACAAACATCCAGAACCTCCTTTTGAAACCGATCAACAAAATCTGGATTAGACTCGTCAATTCCTTGCTTGATTCGGAAGAGAGCTCCAACGTCTCTTTTCCGCTTCCTATAAATAGCGAATCTAGAAATAAATTGACTTCGAAGATCCCTAAAGCTGGTTACCGATCGAGGTGGGAGGCTATAAAACCATTCTCTTGCAACATTGCCAAAGGATATAACAAAGAGTTTGCATTTCACTCCATTTGACACTTTTCTCAGTGAAACAGCTGATTCAAAAGCTTGCAAATGAGAAAACGGATCATCACATCCAGAATACTCCGGGAGACGCGGTACTCTAAAGTTATCGGAGACAGTATCCCACCGAATATGATTAATGAACGGAGAAGGGGCCTCTTCTTCTTCCTCACAAAGAGGTTCATTTGCAACAGATTCTAGTCCACGCTCAACACTATTTGCAAAAAATTCTCTACGAGGGTCAACAAACTCATTATTATAATACGAGCAATCCTGTACTTCTGAGAGATCTGTAGTAACTGAGATGCGGCTCGATTTATCCTGACCCTTTGCAGGATTCATCTTGAAAAGAGGGAAATAGCCGAAATTTTTCAAGAGACCGCAGAATAGCAGCGGCTTAACGAGCGGCTAGATGATGCAACAAGCTGACAAAAAGACCGAGAAGAAAACCGAGCGGGTAGAACGCCAGGTTCTACAGCGCTGGAGGCGGGCTAAAAACCTTAGCCGGCGAAGTCGCGGCTTGCCAGACAGGCCGCCGAACTTTAGAGGATAGAGCGGTCTAATTAGCTAGACCACTGATTTCATCGATTAGTCGAGATCTGAAGGTCGCGTGTTAACTGTTGATGCACGAAAACGGACAGGGAGTCGGGCACCACCAGCTAACGGTTCGAACACCGGGGAATAGGGAAGGAAAGGAGGAGACTGTCGACCAATCGGTTACTAGCGGTCGCGGCTAAAGGACCGGAAAGGGGGCCGCTGGCAGCGGCAACAGCAGAGTTCGCCCACCGCGGCTTACATGCCACTCTTGCGGCGGGCTTTCCTTTACTTAAAAATGAGAAACAGTTACAAGAAGTAAAAGAGGAAGCCGGCCGGACTACAAACCGCAAAACACTAGACTGGAGACCGCAGCTCTCAACAGGCGAGCTCCTGGGTACCAGTCAGCGTGTCTTGGGGAGTGCACCATCCCCCTATTTATGGGCTCGGGGGCCTGCCCAAACGGGCAGGGCTAAAGTTACCGGCTGCCCGGAGTACAGGAGAACCGGGCAGAGGTGAGGGGAAGCAAAAGAGAGAGAAACAAGAAAGGAGGGAAGCCGCGCGGCCTGGCGGATTCCTCCTGGCGAGCTGGCGGCTGGGTCCTTGAGCCTTGTCACTGAGCAGGGTCGGCGTTTGCAGCAGCCTGACATGGAGACCGCCCGGCTTGCCTAGCTTGGCGGCTTGAACAAGCAGACCGCCCGGTCTGGAACACTGCGCGGAGAGGTCGCGGATTCCGGGCTTATCAGTGTCAATCTTGTGTCGACACTCAGCCGGGAAGTCGACACTTTGGTCTCGACATTGTGTCGAGACTGGGAACACGGCCTGCGACACGGGCGTGTCGCAGGGCGTGTCGACCCGTGTCGACACTTAGCCGCGAAGTCGACACTCTGCGTTCGACGAAGTGTCGAGACATGGCACACGACCTGCGACACGGGCATGTCGCAGGGCGTGTCAACCCGTGTTGACACTCGTCCCGGGAAGTCGACGCTTTGGTCTCGACATGGTGTCGAGACAAGGCACACGGCCTAGGACACGGGCGTGTCCAAGGCCATGTCATCAGGTCGACGATCTTCGTTCGACGAAGTGTCGAGTGTCGAGACCGTGTACACGGCTTGGAGCCCAGGCATGTCAAGGTAACACGGGCAAGGACACGGGCGTGTCCTAGAACCCGTGCAGTGCTCGGGTTGTTTTCGGGGAAAAATGATGGGGGTACACGGCCGGCCACACGGCCGTGTCAGGTGGAACACGGGCGTGTCATCTCGAACACGGGCGTGTTCGATACCCGTGTGAGGTTCCAGGCGAGCCGATTTTGACGACGAATGAGGCACACGGCCCTGGACACGGGCGTGTGCCAGGCCGTGTTCGGTCCAGATTGGGCATTTCAGTCCCGAATCAAAGCCGTTCGTTTCTTTATTTTGGGATCCAACGGCTGGGGGTTGTTCCTGAAGGGATATACCCGGGATTGGACTTAGAAACCCTCACTTTTCATAAGTTATCATCTTTCTAAAAGCTTAGAGAGAGAGGAGAGCCAAGGAAGGAAGAAGGAGCTAGATCCGGCCATTGGAGGAGCTTCGAAGCTCCGAATCGCGAGCCGAATCCGGATCCACAGAGGCAATGCTAGTGCGGTGCTTTTCATCCGTTTACTTTTCAATGGCGCCAAAGAGGAACGCTAGGGTAACGATTCTCTTCTTGAGCATGAGTAGCTCTCCTTCTTTGCATAGGAAGCCCGCTCTCGCGAGTTTGCGGAGAGTTGGAGGCGTTCCTTCGGGTAGATATGTGAAGTCCCCGTTGTTTAGAGTCCATAAGCGAGAACTGACATAAGCATGATGTGTGAAGCCCACCCGGATATGTTGGTCTGGATCGGTGATGTTGCATTGCATAATGCCGGAGAAGACTCCGTGCTATTGGTTATTTTTCGGGTTTTCAACGCGGTAGATTGCAGCAGGGAGCCTTGGGGACTAACCCAAAGGTGCACCCGGGAAACTGGGCGGATACGAGATCTAGCCAACTTGGTGGCCTGAGAGCCAACTTGAACATAACCGGGTTATGTGAATTGTGATGGAAACGGGACTCGGTGGAAGTTTGACCCGCGCAAATGGCTTAAATTGTCGTTGCGATGTGAGCACGGGTTAGATGGAACCGTACCCGCTCTATGTCGTTCAGTTAAAGAGACCTAAAGGCACGTGGCACTTGCCGTTGGCATAGATTAGGGTCTTCAGCGGTCAATGGCTTAAATTGTCGTGACCCAGGCCAAGAAGACAAATTGCTCATAGGTTTGGCTGTCAAAGTGGCGGTGGTGAGTCCGGAATGTCTATGGCTTTAATTGACATGACATCGACCGGTTCACCGAGAATGTGCCCTGAGAGCACGGGGCATGTGGCCGTGCGAGCCAACGTCTGTGATGAAATGACTATATATATATTGCTCGCTTATGCTAATGAAATGCAGGGAAGGAGCATCGCCGCCCCGGGTTGGGGGCGGGATCGTTATAATTTGGTCAGCATTGCTGACCGTTGCCTTGTTTTGCCACCGTGCGGTGGTTTGTTGCTTGCAGGTGCTACTGGAACAAGCGGTCAATAGCGGGCTAAAGCCCGAATGCGAAGCCGGCCCTCGAAGGCCTATATTTGGAAGTGTTTACTGCTTTATTCATGTGTGATCGGCCTGCGTGCCGTGGTTCGTAAAACATGTAATTTGAAGTGAAACATTTTGTAAAGCCTTAAGGCTTATGTTGGGTATTTTGTACAACATTCCTATTTGGATTAGTGGACATTCATGCTTTAATGCTGGGTTCTTATTTGCAACTTTTATAAGCTGCTTCCGCTAGAATGCTCTGTGTAGGACGTTATGATTGGTTGGATGGTTTCCATGAGTAACCACCCGGTCTATCTGTGGTATATGACGTCGGGCCCCGGCCGGACCTACTGCTATATGCAATGCGACGGATAGGGGGTGTTACAATACATATTTTGTTTATATATTATCCTGTAATGTAATTGTTGGGTATATTGGAAAATGTGTACCAGATTTGAAGAAGCCTCACCTTACTCAATGATATGCATCAAGGTGTATTTGATGTTGTTTTGAGTTTATTTGTGCAGGTTAAGTAATTGCAAGAATGCAGGAAAACTTTCTAAGTCCAAATGTCGACACCAGAAGAAGTTGTGTCGACACTTATGAAGGCTTTTGCCGACACTGGAGAAAAGCTGTGTCGACACTTGGAGTTAATTGTGTCGACACTTGGAAAGGCTGTGTCGACACCTGAAGAAATTGTGACGACATACAGAGGTAGTGTCGATACATAGAGAAGCTTAATCGACATCAACAGTGTCGACACACAGAGACAGTGTCGACAAAAAGAAGACTTTATCGACATCAACTGTGTCGACACACAGAGGCAGTGTCGACACACAGAAGACTTTGTCGACATCAACTGAGTCAACACACAGAAGCAGTGTCGACACATAAGACTGTGTCGACACACAGCAGAGTTTCAACATAGTTAAATAGAAGAAGTGATTGTGTCGACACACAGAATTAGTGTCGACACATTCTACAGATGTTGTGTCGAGAAGTAGGGTCAACACCAAAGGAGCTGTGTTGACACCACCAGGGCTTGTGTCGACACTTAGTCTACTTATGTCGACACATGATGAAGTTCAGTCTCGACATTTTGCTGACAAAGACAGAGTTTCAAGAAGTGACTGGATGACATGACAGCTGGCATTACCAACCGGTCTACTGCAACTGTCAGAGTTGTCAGAAGTTTGTTAGAACCCAGATCAGCCGGTCACCATGGAGAAAGTCTATATAAAGGCATTTTTCCTTGGACAGAATGTGTGATTGAGAGAAAAGAATATATACACATACAGTTTCACAAAAATTGAAGAATATTTTCGTCAGAAGATCTAAGAAGAATTTGGAGAGATAGAGCTCCATCTTTTGAAGTGAAGAAAGGGACTTATATCAATAAGTCCGTCAAGTGCAGATCCTGAACCAGTCTGCCAAGAAGGATTCGGATTGAGATCTAAATTTCAAGAAAGAATCTGATTGAAGATCAACTTCAAAGGAGTTCAACCCTACTTAGTTCTGATTCAAGAAGCTTTGAAGAAAGCTAAGAGTGGTTGTTCTCTGCCATCAGATTCTTCCAAGAACTGACAAGAAGCCATCCATCCTTTCTCTCTCTACTAGGGTGGTGGTAAAAGACATTGTTAAATCTATTTTCTATAGGATCTTTATAAGATCTAAGTTGTAAGCTTGTGTTTATAAAGGCTGAGTTGTAGAAGAGTATTTTCTCTGAGTGGTAGGCCTTGTTGAAGGCTGAGGTAGGGCTGTGAGCTTGAGTTGTAGGAGATTGTGATCTCTGAGTTGTAGGCCTTGTTGAAGGCTGAGGTAGGGCAGATTGCCTGAGCTGTAGGAGTGTGGACTCACTCTGAGTTGTAGGAGCCTTGTTGGGGTTCTGAGCTACTGTAAGATCTGAGGATCTGAGGTGAAGAGAAGAATTTAGGCCGAATCTAGCACACTGCTAGATAGGCGAAGGGGGAAAGTGGATGTACCGAGACCTTGGGGAACCACTATAAAATCTGTGTGCAATCTGTGATTGTGTGATTCTGTGAATTCTGTGCTGTGTTAGCTATAGAATTAACTGTTTCTGATTAATTAACTGACTAGATAATCTGCCTTAGAAGAAAAAGGAATTACACCTATCCACCCCCCCCCCCTCTAGGTAGTTAGGAACTAATTCTTTCAAGTGGTATCAAAGGGAGGTTCCTCAAAGGTTGACTTAACAGTCTGAGTGAGATCTGTGAGGCAGAATCAATTCAAGAAAATGGGTTCAGGAGAAAACCATAAAGAACTTGGTGCAATGAAATTGCCTATTTGCAGGAAGGAGATATTTGGAATATGGAAGGAAAGAGTCAGATTATTTATGGAGGCATCTGATCCTATAATTTACATAACAGTTAAGGAAGGAACATATGTTCCTATGAAGATTTTTGTTCTTGATGCCAATCAAAGAATTCCAAAGGATTTTTCTGAGATGACTAAAGATGAGATCATCTTGACAACAATGGATAAAAGGGCACAAAATATTATAGTAAGTGTTATTGATGATTCAACATTCCAGAATCTAATTCACTGCAAAACCTCCAAGGAGATGTGAGATACATTGATTGTCTAAATAGAGTGTTCTGAAGAGGTTAGGCAAGAAAGAAGGTCTATGCTTAATCAAGAATATGAGAGTTTCAGACAAGCCAAGTCTGAAAGTATAACTGAATGTTATAAGAAGTTCTATAGGATTGTCAACGAACTCATGTTTTATGGAAGAATATTCAGTACTTATGAGCTGAATGATAAATTCCTTAGGTCTTTGACTAAGGATTGGGATACAAAGATCTGTGTCATAAGGGAAGTGGCCAGATTGGGTAAGATTTCTCCTCCAACACTGTTTGGAAAATTGTTGTCTTACGAGATGCAGCTATTAGCCAGAAAGGAGGAAGAGAAAAATACCAAGGGTGACTATAGAGAAAAGTCTGTGGCCTTCAAGGTAGAAGCCACAAGGAAGAATAGGAGAATGTCTCCATCATCTCCTAAGAAGGATGCAGAAGTGTTTTCAGAAAATTCTGATAATCACAGTACAGATAGCAGTAATTCTGATGAAGACTTTGCAGCATTCACAAGCCAGTTCCAGAGGTTCTTAAAGAAGAAGCAGTGGAAATCTAAGCCATCCTCATCTCATTACAAGGATGACTATTATCAGAAGAGGAAATCATCCAGGAATGACAGGAATGGGACAAAGCCTGGCAAGTCAACTACATCCAAGATCATATGCTATTGCTGTAACAAAGTTGGACATGTTGTGGCTGACTGTCCAGACAAAAGGAAGGAGTCAGCTAATAGAAAGAAGTCTCAGCACAAGAGCAAGAAGGAGAAATCCTTGGTTGCTAAGAAAGAGAAAAGTTTGACAGATCAATCAACTTCAAAGTCTGAATCTGAGGCTGAGGCATATATTGGTCTGTTTGCAGAAGAAGAGGATGAGTTCATGCAATTACTAGACTCTATCTATGAGCAGGAAGACCATCAGTGCAAAGGACTGATGGCTGTGTCTGAAGAAGAGAAGTGTCAGGATCAACCTGGCCCCAATAAGGTAAAATGTGTATCTGTAGATTCTGATTACTTCACTGGGTCAGAATCATATGCATCTCTATCAAGAGATGAAGATGAGTCTGATTCTGAAGGAGATATTCGTCAGCTGATAGATGAATAGGGAGATTTATTGCAGGCACTTAAGAGAAGCAAAAACCTGGCCAAAAATCATGCTAAGGAAATTGCAGCTCTTAAGTTGGTTGCATCTGATTCAGAGAAGTTGCTAGATCAAAAGATGAATGAGATTGCCAAATTGAAGAACATAACTGTTATTCAAATGGAAACAATCACATTCAAGAATGATCAGATTAAAAGTCTGGAAAACAGACTTCAGAAAGAGAAGGAGATTGTGGCAAGTTTCTCTAAGCCAAAATCTATCCTACCCTTAATAGATGACTTTGTGTCACAAAAGGGTAAGACAGGAATAGGCTTTAAGGAAACTGCATGGGCTGCACAGTACATTAAGAAAGGCAAATCCCCAGCACAAAACAAAAGACCTGCTGTAAATAATACAGCAAAGATTATACCTAAAAAGAGGTATAATAAGTTTGAGTGTTGGTGATGTGGCAAGATAGGCCATTATGCCTTACACTGTTGGCACAATACCAGTGTCAAGGAGAATAGCAGTCTGCCTGTTAAGAGAGCTGCATGTAGATTTGTTAGGTTTCAGACTAACCTGAACCAAGGACCCAAAATTTATTTGGGTTCTAAGGTTAAGTAAAATTTGTTGTAGGTGAGTCCAAGTTTCCATGACCCTATATGGTACTTGGGCAGTGGATGTTCCAGGCACATGATTGGAAGAAGGGGATTGCTGAAGGACTACTCACCTATGCTGAATGGGCCTAAAGTATTCTTTGGTGGTTCTGAAAAGGGAGTCATCAAAGGTTTGGGTAACATTTCTAACCACTCAATTACAATCACTCAAGTGGCCTATGTAAAGGGATTGAAACATAACCTAATAAGCATAATCCAGCTGAGTGATCTAGGATATGACATTTCATTTGTCAAAAATGGGTGTCATATCAAGAGGTCAAGTGATCAAAAAGTCATATTGACTGGATATAGAAAAAGAAATGTGTATTGCCTAGATTTTGTGTATGAGAATAAGAATTCTCCTATCTGTCTTGTGGCTGATGAGAAAGTCTCTCATTATGTCAAATGGCACAAGAGGCTAGCCCATATTAACTACAAGATAATTGGCCAACTCTTTAGTAAAGAGTTAGTGAGGAATGGTCCACAAGTTAAGTGTTATAAGGATGGAATATGTTCAGCTTGTCAAAAAGGCAAGCAGACAAGATCCTCCTTTCATAGCCTTGAAACCAAGGATTCAGTGAGGTGCTTGTACCTCTTGCATATGGATTTATTTGGTCCTATGCCAGTTCAGAGCCTAGGTAGGAAGGTGTACACTTTTGTGGTTGTAGATGACTATTCTAGATTCTCATGGGTATTCTTTCTGAGACAGAAATCTGAAATCCCAAAGGTCTTCTACAATTTTGTCAAACAAATTCAGAATGAATTAGATAGTTCAGTGGTCAAAATTAGAAGTGACCATGGAACTGAATTCCAATCTAAAAGTATGACAAGGCTGTGTGAAGAATTTGAGATTCTTCAGGAATTCTCCTCACCTAGAATACCTCAGCAAAATGGCATTGTTAAGAGAAAGAATAAGACATTGATTGAGGCTGGAAGAACACTATTGAGTGACACTACTCTCCCAGAATATTTCTGGGTTGAGGCAGTAAACATTGCATGTCATGTGCTCAATGGGGCTTCCATCACCAAAAGCCACAAAAATACACCCTATGAGGTTATGAAGGGCAGAAAACCAAACTTATCCTATTTTAGGATCTTTGGTTGCAAATGTTATGTGCTTAACAATGACAAATCTCACCTAACTAAGTTTGCTGCCAAATCTCAAGATGGGGTATTTGCTGGGTACAATAACAATAGTAAGGCTTATAGGGTCTACAATTTGGCTACTCAAGTTGTAAAAGAGTCAGTTCATGTCATCTTTGATGAAACTAGACTTATTAATAGTGAGTTATCAAGTAGTTTTTGTAGTTCCACAGGTATACAGCAGAAGATGGACCAGCTTACTATCAGAGAAGTTCCAACTGCAAAGCAGGATGAGGAATATGGTAGTTGCTGTCCAGGGGGAGTACAAGACACTCAAGATGCTGATGAAGACCATGAGATGCAGCATAATGAAGAGATTGGAGAAGGTCAAATTGCTGATAGATTACCTCCAGCAGTTAGATAGTTGAAGGATCATCCTGCACACCAGATCATTGGTGATCCAAGACAAGGAGTATAAACAAGGAGCAGGAACTTGAACACAATTCTTTACTCTAGCTTCTTATCTCAAGTGGAACCCAAGAGATTTAAAGAAGCTATACAAGACCCTCACTGGATTGATGCTATGCAGGAGGAGTTAAATCAATTCAGAAGGTGCAAGGTCTGGGATTTGGTTCCAAAACCAAAGGGCCACAATGTCATAGGGACAAAGTGGATTTATAGAAACAAGCTTGATGAGAGTGGGATCATAGTGAATAACAAGGCAAGACTAGTTGCCAAAGGATACAGATAGGAGGAGGGCATAGACTTTGATCATTCTTTTGCTCCAGTGGCTTGGTTGGAAGCTATCAGGCTTTTCCTAGCCTATGCAGCAAATCAAGGCTTCAAAGTGTTCCAGATGGATGTTAAGTCTGCATTCTTAAATGGAGACTTAAAAGAGGAGGTCTATGTAGAGCAGCCCTCAGGTTTTGTTGATCCACGAAATCCAACTTATGTCTATATACTTAGGAAAGCTTTGTATGGGTTAAAACAAGCTCCAAGGGCTTGGTATGAAACCATGTCTAATTTCCTCATTGAGAACAAATTCTCAAGGGGGAAAATAGATAAGACTGTATTCCTTAGGGAATCCAAAGGAAAGATCATCCTAGTCCAAATATATGTTGATGACATAATATTTGATTATACTGAGAATAACCTTTGTAGAAAGTTTGCAAAACTTATGCAAGGGAAATTTGAAATGAGTAGTATGGGAAAACTTAAGTTCTTCTTGGGTCTCCAAGTAAGACAGACTGATGATGGCCTGTCCATATCTCAGTCTAAGTTCACCCTGGAGTTAGTTAAAAAGTATGGTATGGAGTCTTCCACTACCATGAGAACTCCAATGGATACAAGTATATCTCTTAGCAAAGATGATGCAGGGAAACCTGTAGATGAAACTTTGTATAGAGGAATAGTTGGCTCCCTCCTATATCTGACAGCTAGTAGACCAGATATCATGTATGCTACATGTGTCTGTGCTAGGTACCAATCCTGCCCTAAAGAATCTCATCTTACTGCTGTCAAAAGAATTTTGAGATATCTTAAGGGCACCCCTAATCTAGGCCTTTGGTATCCTAGGAATAGAGATTTTCTACTAATGGGCATTCAGATGCAGACTTTGCAGGTTGCAAAGTAGATAGGAAAAGTACAACAGACACCTGTCAATTCCTAGGAGGAAGATTGGTTCTTAGAGCTGTAAGAAGCAGACCAGTGTGGCAATATCCATAACTGAGTCTGAGTATGTTGCGGCTGGAAGTTGCTGTGCACAACTATTGTGGATACATTATAAGTTAGAAGATTATGGTATTCAGGTAAGTAGAACTCCATTATTATGTGATTCTACTAGTGCTATTTTTATTGCTCATTATCCTATTTCTCATAGTAGAACAAAGTATATAGAAATAAGATACCATTTTCTTAGAGATCATGTAGAGAAAGAGGATATCTCTTTAGAATTTGTTAGTACTGATTTACAACTAGCTGATATGTTTACTAAGCTTTTAGATGAAACTAAATTCAACAATTTCAAAATTTATTTAGGAATGTTGAACATAAATTAGTTTAGTAAATTTGGCTAAGTAAAATTGTGTCGACATAAGAAGTTATCTGTGTCGACAAAGAGTAGTTGGTGTCAACATTACAGGAAAGTTATGTCGACACATCTCGAGGTTGTGTCAACTTCCCAGAAAAGTGGTGTCGACACATCTAGAGAATAGTATTGACTCTTCAAAGAAGTTGTGTCGACACACCCAGAAGTTGTGTCGACACTAACAGTCAACTGATGTCGAGACATTAGAAGTCTATGTCGACACTTTCCAACAGTGTCGACACATTAAGAGAATTATGACGTGCCTTTTCACCTTCGTTATTTAGAAAGGTATAAATAGGTCAACAACATAGTCTGTCGACACGCTCTGGAAACCCTGTGTAGACAACTTTTCTCTCCTAAATTCAAGATTTCTCTCAACCCTAATGACGCCAAAGCTAGAAGCTAATGTCAACGAAGGCTATGAGCTGGTACGCCATCTCTTTGATAATGCGGAACCCAAAATTAAAGCAATAGTAACCCTAATTGCTGAAAATGGGTTGGAATTTCTGGTATCTGAACCAACAAAGATTTGGAAGAAAGAAATACTAGATTTCTATGGGGCAGCTACTTTAGATTATTCTGGGCTTAAGATCAAATTTATAGTTCAGGGAACTAAGGTTAAACTTATTTTGAAGAGCTTAAGGAAAACTCTTCAACTCCCAAGATCATAAGATGAAGAAAAAGTTCCCTCATCAAATACTAGGGAAGCACTTCAATGGTGTGGATTGGATCTCACCTTGAAGATTGGATCAGCAATGAATAGAAAAGGAATGAATCAGCAAGGAAAATTCCTTTCAAAAGTAGTGGGAAAAGTCATTCTCTGCAAGCCAGGGGGCATGATAGGATTTCTGCCTATATGTTCAGCCTGATGACCAGGATTATCTACAAACTAAACACTGATTGGTCAGCAGTAGTTTTGAAAAGATTAAGGAAAGTATTAAAAAGACAAATCTGGGAAGAATTATGAGTCTGTACTTGGATAGAACAATTCCTGAAGTACTGGAACAAACTGCTGGTTCAAAGATCAACCTTATGAGAAGAATGGACATATGGATTATCTCCAGATGGGATAGGGTCATAACTAAGGATATGCCTGATGAAGAAAGGCAAGAGATTCCTGAAAAATCTCCTGCACAAGTTATTGGAGATAGTGCTCAGGTGCAGGGGGAACTTAATCTTGAGGAAGAGCCAACCCACTTGGAAAGTGAAAAGGCTACACAAACTATTCTTGAGGTAATTCAAGAGGTTAATCAATCAATTCTCATTGATAAGGATGAAACACTAACTGAATCTTTGATTGATGTTGACCAGCCAACACAACTAAACAGTCAAGCACAAGATGTTATCATGGAGGATACATCTGCTACTGCTAATGCTCCAGAGATAAGAGTATCTCCTGTCCCAACTCAATAAGAGTTTACCCTTGAAGAGTTGTTCCCTGATATAGGGCAAACTGAATTTGAGGGGGAGAAAGCAGATTTTGAGGGGGAGAAAGCAGATTTTGAGGGGGAGAAAGAAGATTTTGAAGGGGAGCAAGTTAACATTGAGGAGGAGTATGTAAGTACTATGGGGAAGGAGCGAGAGACTCAAGGGGAGCAACCTATGATTGAACAGGAATTGCCTCCTAGTCCTAAAGAAAGAGTTGATATTGCCAGTACCTCAGCTTCTGAAGAGGAAGCAGAAATTCAAGCTAAGAAAAGAAAGCTAATGGTATTTAAAAGAAGAAGCCAGAGTTATAAGAGGGCATTATAAACTGCTCCACAATCTGCCCCAGCCACTGATTATAGTTCCTTGTTGATCTCATTGCAAGTAAAGCTAGATGAACAAAGGATTGCCATGGAGAAATATATGGATGAAAATCATACAGTTCTGCAATTCTTCTTGGCTCAGGATATTAAATCTATAAGATTTGAAGTAAATCTGAATAAGAAGGAAATGACAGATTGCTTCCACAAGGGTGGCAATGTTGTGGTCTTTCTTGCAAAACACCAAGAAGGAATAAAGAATCAAGTTGATGATATTGTTGTTAAACAAGGCTATGTTCTAGAGAATCAACTTAGAATGAATGATAATCTGACAGAATCACATAATGTGATTGTTACAGAAATAAAGAATATTGCTACTGATCAGACTGCAGCAAGGGCTACAGCCAAGGACGATTTTGATAAGCAATTACAGGAAGGCCTAGCTGCTGTACAAACAGCTATTGTGCAATCTCAAAAGACCATTTCTGCCCAGCTCCTAAAGTTAAAGTCATTCTATAAAGATGGTGTTAATTTTCTTGATGAACAAATCAGGTTTCAGAAAGATGACCTCAGGGATCATATTGCTAGAGAAGTCATAAAGGGGGAGAGAGTGTTAGTCAAAGCTGGCTCAGATCATGCTAAATGGATACCTAATAGCATCAGAGCCACACTTGGATATCCACCTCTCTGTGATGATGACAATGTAGTTGAGTCAGGTATACACCCTACTTATTTTGGAGGTGATCAAGGTGAAGTTGCTCAAGTCATTTACCCTTCAGCAAATTTTGAAATGATTCATCAAGAAGTACAGTCCATGTACAACCCTCCATAGGGTAATAAAAATGTTATCATTGAGAAAGTTGAAATGTCAGGAGCAGCTGTGAATAAAGAGCAAGAAGCTCAACTGTCAAAGAAGAGATTCAGAGAACAGGCTGAGTTAAAGCCTGATTTTGAGTAGTGGAGTCCTACTTCTAGGAATATTATCCTGACTTCCTAGAAAGCTGTAAGGTCCAGACCCATGACAGGGGAAAATGGTACTCTGAGCAAAAATGGCAAAAGCATGAAGCTAGACAAGAAGCTATTTTGCAATATAGAAGAAAGGCAAAGGCTGGGGAGCTACCTCCTAATGCTCAGGAGCCTAGCAAATATTTCCCTAAGACTTTTCATTATTTTGAAAGACAGAGAATAAGGGCTGAAGAACAAAAGAAGAAGGATCTAAAGGGCAAGAAGCCAGCTGATGATACAGATGCTCCTATACAAGCCAAGATCCAATCAGGCAAAGGCATAGTCATCAAGAAGCCAGTCCAGCCTTAGGATAGATTTACTAGATTTTACAACTTTGTAAATTTTGGTGTTAAAAATCTATGTAAACTATTGCTAAAATTTTTTTGAAATTTGAAACAAAACAATTATTGATGCTCATTGTGTTAGCATTATTATTCTGTGATGATATATTGTATATGTTTTGTTTAAAAGTTACCCTGTCATAAAATATTCTTATACATCATATTGTGTGTTTATTTTGAATGGTGTATATCATTGACTAAGGGTTATGACTTCTCCAAATATGGGGAGATTGTTGGGTACATTGGAAAATGTGTACCAGATTTGAAAAAGCCTCACCTTACTTAATGATATGCATCAAGGTGTATTTGATGTTGTTTTGAGTTTATTTGTGCATGTTAAGTAAATGCAAGAATGCAGGAAAAATTTCTAAGTTCATATGTCGACACCAGAAGAAGCTGTGTCGACACTTATGAAGGCTTGTGTCGACACTAGAGAAAAGCTGTGTCGACACTTGGAGTTAATTGTGTCGACACTTGGAAAGGCTGTGTCGACAACTGAAGAAACTATGTCGACATACAGATTGAGTGTCGACACACATAGAAGCTTAGTCTACATCAACTGTGTCGACACACAGAGGCAGTGTCGACACACAGAAGACTTTGTCGACATCAACTGTGTCCACACACAGAGGTAGTGTCGACACACAGAGGCAGTGTCGACACACAGAAGACTTTGTCGACATCAACTGAGTCAACACACAGAAGCAGTGTCGACACACAGGACTGTGTCGACACACAGCAGAGTTTCAACAAAGTTAAAGAGAAGAAGTGATTATGTCGACACACAGAATTAGTGTCGACACATTCTACAGATGTTGTGTCGAGAAGTAGGGTCAACACCAAAGGAGCTGTGTCGACACCACCAAGGCTTGTGTCGACACTTAGTCTACTTATGTCGACACATGATGAAGTGCAGTCATGACACTTTGCTGACAGAGACAGAGTTTCAAGAAGTGACTGGATGACTTGACAGCTTCCATTACCAACCGGTCTACTGCAACTGTCAGAGCTGTCAGAAGTTTGTTAGAAACCAGATCAGCCGGTCACCATGGAGAAAGTCTATATAAAGGCATTTTTCCTTGGACAGAATTTGTGATTGAGAGAAAAGAATATATACACATACAGTTACACAAAAATTGAAGAATATTTTCGTCAGAAGATCTAAGAAGAATTTGGAGAGAGAGAGCTCCATCTTTTGAAGTGAAGAAAGGGACTTATATCAACAAGTCCCTCAAGTGCAGATCCTGAACCAGTCTGCCAAGAAGGATTCAGATTGAGATCTGAATTTCAGGAAAGAAGCTAATTGAAGATCAACTTCAAAGGAGTTCAACTCTACTGAGTTCAGATTCAAGAAGCTTTGAAGAAAGCTAAGAGTGGTTGTTCTCTGCCATCAGATTCTTCCAAGAACTGATCAAGAAGTCATCCATCCTTTCTCTCTCTACCAGGGTGGTGGTAAAATACATTGTTAAATCTATTTTCTGTAGGATCTTTATAAGATCTGAGTTGTAAATTTGTGTTTATAAAGGCTGAGTTGTAGGTGAGTATTTTCTCTGAGTGGTAGGCCTTGTTGATGGCTGAGGTAGGGCTGTGAGCCTGAGTTGTAGGAGATTGTGATCTCTAAGTTGTAGGCCTTGTTGAAGGCTGAGGTAGGGCAGATTGCTTGAGCTGTAGGAGTGTGGACTCACTCTGAGTTGTAGGAGCATTGTTGGGGTTCTGAGCTGCTGTAAGATCTGAGGATCTGAGGTGAAGAGAAGAAGTTAGGCCGAATCTAGCACACTGCTAGATAGGCGAAGGGGGAAAGTGGATGTACCCAAACCTTGGGGAACCACTATAAAATCTGTTTGCAATCTTTGATTATGTGATTCTGTGAATTCTGTGTTGTGTTAACTGTAGAATTAACTATTTCTGATTAATTAACTGACTTGATATTCTGCCTTAGAAGAAAAAGGAATTACACTTATTCACCCCCCCCCCTCTAAGTCGTTACGAACTAATTCTTTCAGTAATGTTTATATACATCATACTGTGTGTTTATTATAAATGGTCTATATCATTGACTAAGGGTTATGACTTCTCCAAATAGGGGTTGATTGTTCGGTACATTGGAAAATGTGTAACAGATTTGGAGAAGCCTCACTTAGCTCAATGATATTCATCAATGTGTATTTGATGTTGTTTTGAGTTTATATGTGTAGGTTAAGAATATGCAGGAAAAGTTTCTAAGTCCATGAGTCGACACTAGAAGAAGTTGTGTTGACACTTGTGAAGACTTGTGTCGACACTTGACAAAAGCTGTGTCGACACCTGGAGTCGGTTGTGTCGATACTTGGAAAAGCTGTGTCGACACCAGCAGAAAATGTGTCCAAACACAGGACTTGTGTCGACACACAGAAAGTTCAGTCAACATCAACTGTGTCGATACACAAGACTTGTGTCGACATACAAAAAGTTCATTCGACATCAACTGTGTCGACACACAGGACTTGTGTCGACACACATACCAGAATTTCTTCTAAGTTAATTTTGTCAAGACAAGAAGTGACTATGTCGACACACAGGACTTGTGTCGACACATTCTTACAAAAGCTATGTCGAGAAGCAGTGTCGACACCATGAGAGCTGTGTTGACACCACCAAGGATTGTGTCGACACTTAGTCTACTTGTGTCGACACATGTGAAGTTCAGACTCGACACTTTGCTAATAGAGACAAAGTTTCAAGAAGTGACTGGAGACTTGACAGCTATCATAACCAACAAGTCTACTGCAACTGTCAGATTTGTCAGAAGTTGGTTAACAACCGGATCAGCCGGTAACCTTGGATGAAGTCTATATAAAGACAGATTCTATCAATTGAAGACGTAGAAGTAAACAAAAAACGCAATTACAACAGAAGATCCAACATACACAAGAAAATCCAATCAGAGATTTCTAGTGGATCTAAGTGAAGAATTTCAAAATATCTTCAGAAGAATTTGCAGAGAGAGAGAGAGCTCCAACAATTCAAGTGAAGAAAGAGACTATCATCAACTAGTCTCTTAAGAGCATATCCTGAACTAATCTGCAAAGAAGAATTCAGATTAATTTCTGGATTATAAGAAGGAAGCTGATTAAAGATCAACTTCAAGAAATTCAACCTTACTGTGTTCAGATTCAAGATGCTTTGAAGAAAGCCAAAGACATGTTGATTTCTGTGTTATCAGATTCTTTAAGAACTGATCAAGAAAACTTTCTACCCATTCTCTCTCAACTTGGGTGAAAGATAAAACTTATTTTATATCATTTTTCTGTAAGATCATTATTGATCTGAGTTGTAAGCCTAATTTATAAAGGCTGAGGTAGGGCTGAGTGCCTGAGGTAGGATATTTACATCTCTGAGTTGTAGGCCTTGGGAAGGCTGAGGTAGGGCTGTGTTCCTGAGGTAGGATATTTAATTCTCTGAGTTGTAGGCCTGGGTGAAGGATGAGGTAGGGCTTAATTGCCTGAGTTATAGGAGTGTGGACTCACTCTGAGTTGTAGGAACCTTGACTGAGTTCTGAGGTGTAAGATCTGTGGATCTGAGAAGGAAGGAAGAAGTTAGGCCGAATCTAGCACACTGCTAGATAGGCGAAGGGGGAAAGTAGATGTACCCATCATTTGGGGAACCGCTATAAACCTGTGTGCCATCTGTGATTGTATGTGATATTGTGATTTCTGTGACGTGGTAGCTGTAGAACTGTTTGATTCTATTTAATTAACTGAATTAATATTTTGCCTTAGAGTAAAAAGGAATTGAACCTATTCACCCCCCCCCTCTAGGTGTTTAGGTTATCTTGAAACCAATTCTTTCACTGGTACCAGTCTATTCTTTCCTATCACCCCTCCCTTAATTTTGAC
Source organism: Platanthera guangdongensis (assembly GCA_039583875.1). Taxonomy (NCBI): domain Eukaryota; kingdom Viridiplantae; phylum Streptophyta; class Magnoliopsida; order Asparagales; family Orchidaceae; genus Platanthera; species Platanthera guangdongensis. Next base: position 87,779,140 of record CM077160.1, read on the forward strand.
TTCTTTGTTAAAGCTATTATGCAATGTTTTGGACCTAGCCCGTATGAAAATCCTAAGGGAGCTTTGACAAAATTGACTCAAATGTCCATCATATTAGCATACAAAACTAAGTTTGAAGAATTAAAAAATAAAGTGCCAGGCCTTGACCCTTCCTTTTTAACAAATATGTTCATATCTGGCCTTCAACCTTGCATACAAAGTCAGGTTATGATACATGAACCGCAAGACCTAGATCGTGCTTTTGCCATGGCTCGAATGTTTGAAGCCCAACACCTCAAATATCACAAACCTCCTTCACAACATTATAAGCCGACCATCAAATACCATCCTAAACCACCTATCTGGCAACCCAATAGCACTTCCAAATCATATACACCTCCCCTCAACAAACAATTTATAAAAAAATTAACACCCTAGGAGTTACAATACCGACGGAAGAAGAGATTATGATATAATTGTGACGAGAAGTATCAGCCAGGGCATAAATGTCGCGGAAATGGAATCCTATGTTATTTTCAAGGGACCAAGGATGAGGACTTGTTAGACACGATAGACCAACTATCTGATATTGAGTATGAAAACCCTACCACAGCCGCATTAATCCAAACATTAACTGACTCTACCCCAACCCATTTCATATTCTTCACGGGACACATATCACAATCCCCACTGGAAATTCTGTTCGACAGTGGTAGTTCCCACAATTTTATTTCAACTCACATGGCCAAATACTTACGACTTTCTATTTATGCTATACCTGAATTCCTAATCCTAATGGGAAACGGGAGTTCCATCAAGGGTAAGGGCGTTTGTAAGGATATAGAGTTGCTCATTTAGGCTAACCATTTTACTGCCAATTATACGTACTGGACATCACAGGAGCGGACATTATTCTTGGAGTACGTTGGTTAACACCATTAGGTCCTATAACCCCCGATTACTCAACCTTAACCATGTCATATGTCAGCAACAAGGGACCAATCATACTTAAGGGACATAACACTTTCCCTGATTGCCAAATCTCATCATGGCAACTTACCCGGTTAATATCCTTACAGGCTTTAGCACTTTGTTGGCTTATTACTTCAGACACAATGTTTCCCACTAGCCTCAATGCCGAGCTCCACACGACCTTACCATAGAACTTCACCAGCCTTCTTAAAAAATACGAAAACTTGTTCCTGGAACTTGTCTCCTTACCGCCTCAACGTACCGTAGACCATCATATTAACTTTGAACCAGGTGCGCACGCACCTAGTCTATAATCATATCGATTTCCTTACAGTCAAAAACATGAAATTGAACGATTAATTATTGACATGTTGCATAAGCACCACATCAGACCGAGCACCTCTAGTTTTTCTTCCCTAGTCATACTCTTGAAAAAAAGGACAGTACTTGGAGATTCTGGGTAGATTACAGAGCTCTCAATAAAATTACAATTAAAGATTTATTTCCAGTTCCAACTATCGATGAGTTATTAGATGAACTTCATGAGGCACATTTTGATTTTCTAAATTAGACCTACGCTTAGGATATCACCAGATACGAATGGCCGAAGAAGATATACATAAAACAACCTTTAGAACACACCAAGGACATTACAAATTCACAGTAATGCCCTTTGGTCTATCTAACGCTCCTTCCACATATCAAGCTTTAATGAATAACATTTTTCAACCTTACTTAAGAAAGTTTATAGTCACTTTTTCGATGATATTCTAATATACAGTGCAACCACCGAAGAACATTACTCTCATCCTAGTATGACTTTGGAAGTTCTCAAGCGTCATAGTTTATATATATTAGAAAATAAACGTTCCTTTGTCACCTCATCTATAGAATTCTTGGGCCACCAAATATCTCAAGGACAAGTTGGCCCAACCAAAACAAACTTTGAGGCTATATAGAATTTTCCCATACCCAAATCCCAGAAAAATATTAGAGCATTCCTGGGTTTAACAGGTTATTATCACAAATTCATCAAGGGGTATGCCACAATTACTTACCCCTTAACAGATTTACTCAAACAAACCCCGTTTCTCTGGACTACGGAAACACAAACCGCTTTTGATATTTTAAAAACAAACTTAACTAATCCTCCAATTTTAACATTGCCCAATTTTAATATACCATTTGAAATTGAGACTGACGCTTCCGGGAAGGGAATCAGAGCAGTTTTAACCCAGCAAACCAAGTTGATTGCGTATTTCAGTAAAACATTGGCATCCCACATGCAACTTAAATCCACATACGTACGAAAAATGTATGCCATTATTTTCGCTTTAGCAAAATGGCGCCAATATCTGTTGGGCCATAGGTTTATAATCCATACTGACCATCAAAGCCTACATCATCTATTAACCCAAGACCTACACACGCCAGAGCAACATAATTGTTTTTCTAAACCACTAGGCTATGATTACAATATCAAATATAAGGCCGGTAAAAATAACATTGTTGCTGATATCCTGTCTAGGGTGGATTCCATCACACAACGATCTCCATTGATGCAACTAAGAGCATTTTCAGTTCCAGCCTCTACTCTTTTGAGTGGACTGGAGCATGATTATATTACAGATACCTTTTCACAACAGATTTTAAATAAAATAAAAAATACACCACAGTCGGACCCTAATTGGTCCCTTAAAGGACCTTATATTTACCACAAACACAAGCTATACATCCTAGAAAATTCCAGATTACGAACAACACTAATTAAGGAGGCTCACGAAAGCCTGTGGGTGGGGTCTTTCTGGCGTTAAGGGCACGACATTTCGATTACAACAATAATTGTACTTGCCAAACATGTCTAAACAAATTGAGCAGTATGTTAAGCAATGTGCGGTATGCCAGAAAGCGAAACCATCTAACCATCTACCTTATGGCCTACTGCAACCACTACAAACCCCGACCAAATTATGGTCTGATCTCACAATGGACTTCATAGCCAATTTACCAAAATCTAACTCTTATATGATTATAATGGTAGTGGTAGACCGTTTTTCCAAAGCTGTGCATTTTGCACCAATTTCAAAATTAACAACACCAACAGCTGCAAATTCATTTTGGGAAACAGTCGAATAGCTTCACGGGGTTCCCGAATCCATCATTACTGATCGAGACACCATATTCATCAGTAATTTTTGGATGAAATTATTTAGGTTGCAGGGAACTCAATTAAAATACAATTCATCCTACCATCCCCAGACGGATGGCCTAACTGAACGGATTAATCGATCCCTGGAACAATATCTACGCTTACTTTGCCACCATAACTATAAGAAATTGACTACATATCTTAGTTTTGCTGAATACTATGTTAACACGACATTTAATTCTTCGACCGGGATGACCCCATATGAGGTCATGTTCGGTCGGCCTCCACCTGGTTTATTATCTTACACCCCAGGGAGCACAAGAAATGAAGCGGCGGGTGCAACTATGGCAAAAAGAGAGAAGATTCTACAACAGCTGAAGGAACACCTGTCTAAATCACTGCAACAGATGAAAACATACACCGACAAGAAGAGAAAGAGCTATACCTAGTACCAGAAAGTGGGTGCTCCTCAAATTGCAACCATACAGGCAACTATCAATGGAACGCTCCTACAACAAAAAGCTGGGACTCAAATATTATGGCCCTTATGAAGTATTGGAAGTCATCTATCAAGCAACCTACTGGCTTGATCTCCCCCTAGAATCAAAAATACACCATGTATTTCAAATCTCTCTGTTAAAACCATACATCAGAGAACCCGAGCCTCCATCTGTTTCCCTTCCAGGGAATCACTGGAGAAACAAGCCACTTCATAAGCTACTAGCTATCGTAACTATGCGTCACATTTCACAACAAGACAGGGAAATACATCAAGTATTAGTACTGTGGGAAGGAATGCTACCAGAAGACAGCACTTGGGAGGATTTATCCTCCCTCAAAGATTTTCCCCACTTGAACTATCGGATTAAGACACAGAAAGGAGATACATGGACAACAAAGGGGAAATGAAGCTCGAGAAAGACAAAAAGGGCGCAAACGAACACCAGGCAGAAAACTACGTTTCTGCTTAGCTCTCATCGAAAACAACCAAACAGTGGCAGCACAAGATACTTCTTCAGCAGAATCTTACCTAGCCTTGCTAATATTAGCAGAATTAGCCTTTAAATTCAAATTCACCGTGCGATCTCATATTTGTTCTCATCAGCATCATTTTCTGCTGTCTTCTATTAGGAAACCCAGAAGATTCGACACGTCAGAGAAGAAATTTCTTTGGTTGTCCCTTCAGCCCACTAGGGTTTCAGATTGCGAGAAGCGGCTGGAATGAGAAAGATGCTGAGGACAACGTCCTTTAAAAAGGGGGAGGTAATTGTAACACCTTTACTTCCCTCACTGGTTCATCGCACGGCCAGGATTCCAGCTGGAGATAGTGATTAAATGCAAAACTTCAGCTTACATAATTCTGCGGAGGCTTTTAACAGATATCCGGTGAACGGCACAGAATTATTACACCATCATAAAGAGTAAAGCAGCAGCCGACACGTGGCAGAGTGATCGCCAACAGAATTTATTGCGGTACAGCTCAGAAGGAACTCTTCATCATCATAGTCATTATGATTTTACCGTTATAAGCTCATATATTATCTTTTATAAATAGGATTAAGGCTGTAATCATGAATTAAGAAATAAAGTTTAAGCATGTTTGTCTTCCTCCTCCCCTTCCTCTCTCTAGCTCCGGCCACTCCCTAGGCCATTCTTCTTACCGCTTAACGTTTTACCACCAGTTCTTACAACGTCATTGGGATTTTGTGTTTTGCGAGAGAGAGGAATTTATTTCCACATCGTGAAACACGATTCTCCTATCGTGTATATAATATATCATGGCATTTTTGTTTTTGAAATTGAGGTTATAACAGGATTATGCATAAAAATAGAAGGATAATTTTAGGGTGGGCCCCTGTCCACCGCGTTGCTAACGACGGTCGCGATTAATCACGTGACCGCCCATTTTTTAAAATTTAAATAGTACTTTTTTAATTTAAAAATTGTTTTTTTTACAAAAAATGTTTCAAAATTCTTCATAAAAAATTAACTCTTCTGTCAATTTTATACAAATAAAAAAATAAATTCAAAATATTAATAAAATATTTGAAATAATGTTTTTGTTTAATGTTTTCAAAATTTTGTTTTGATCTTTTAAACTTACTGTTTTATTTCATTCCACCGCTTACTATCGCGCGGGGGACAGAGCGCTCCCCGTACATAGTCACTTGTGTGTGCGTGTGTGTATAAATATATACACTATATAAAAAGGAAAAATAACATTTGGTTAAACATTCACTTTTTGATTTTACCCCTCTTTAATAAAAAAATTTCCAATCTAAAAAAAAATTATTTTGAAAATTGTGCTCTCAAATAGTCGTGCCCAATAAGCCAGATCGGGCCAGAGCTTTTTGCCAACCGGACTCGGGTCGGGCTTGGGCCCCCTCTCAAAGAGGGGGCCTGATCGGGGGCCTTAAGATCCGACCGACCTGATTTCCCTATTTATGCGGGATTAAAATCCCGCCTATTAAATATAAAAGGCAGAAGTTTAATCCTGCCTAATTCGGCTGGATTAATCCATCATAAATAGAGGTGGGATTAATCCCGCCAATTGATAGGCCAAGATTAATACCATCTATTTAGGCGGGATTAATCCCACCTAAATAAAGGCATGATTAATCCCTCCTATTTAGGCAGAATTAATCCCTCCTAAATGGTAATCACGCTATTGGCGAAGGTGGAATTTTTTGCCAGCCTGGATGCTAGGCAAGTGTAGGACCAACACCCAGGCTTACCCGTCCCAGCTTGGGCCAGGCACCGGGCCAGGCACTGAGTTAAAATTTGGGCCCTATAAGGGCTCCCAAACCGGGCTAGGTCCATGCCGGGGTTTTCTTTGGCCGGGTCTAGCAAGGATTTTTACAGGTTGGGTTCGGGTCGGCTCGCCGAGCACTGTCTTTTTGAACACGACTACTCTCAAATATACAAAATCCTATTCCAATAGTAAAAATGCATTTTTCCTGCCGCTCATAAACCTTCATGCACACCGCAAAAATGATCTAAAAGAGGAGTATAACACTAAGGTATTTGTAAACGGCGGTTGTGAAGTTGCATCAGACAATGTCATGGTTGGGATAATGTCATGCTGGGTACAAGGCCCCTATGCACTGTCAGAGTTGAGGTACTATCGTGGTTGATCGTAGGAGCTTTTGGGGAAAACCCTTATGATTTATCTTAATAAATTATTTTAAGTGATTTTACATACTAGATTTATTACCCATGATGTTAGTAAGGCTAATTTGGTATTAGAATTCCTTGTATGTCAATGATATAAAAGACTTAAAAGGCATACTGAATATAAGAGAAAAATCATGAATTGTCAACATGCATCGACTAGAAGTCGACGCAACTTTAACTGAAATTTGACGCTACTTCAAATAAACGTCATAGCAATTAAATTTCCTAAGTGGAAGACAAATAAAGGATCATATCGACGCATAGTTAGACATGATATCAACAAAACATCGACTACAGAGTTAATCATACAGATAGTCAGAATTCGTTGTTGCTTCTATTAGAACACAACATTATGTCGAATGAATTTCTTAACAGAATTCATTTTGAGACTTAAATCAGAATTAATTCAAGAAGAGGTTTGAATAACAAAATCTTGGAGTCGTTAGAAGAAGTCAACATAAATATATATATATATATATATATATATATATATATATATATATATATATATATATATATATATATATATATATATATATATATATATATATATATATATATATAAATAAATTGAGATACAATAAAAAAGTAGAGGGTAATGAATTATCATTGAATTCTTATAATAATTACCAACTACAAACAATCAAGAAATTCATATTAAATTATGATAAATTGATTTCGATAGTGAATGTTTGGAAGAACATCATCTGCAATTGAATTTCCTCCATCAGTCAGTCGATTGTTAGATTGTTGCTGAATCTGTAAAGGAGAATTAGTTCTTCTTCTTCTCAAGAAGAAATCACATCTAATTCTAAGAAAATTGAAGGATAATCTTGAAATAGGGCATATAATCTTTATGAGTTTAACATTCAAAGAATCATAAGAAATTCCAGATATCATCACTACTGGTACTCAGAAATCTGTTGAGAGTACATAGAGAGAAGATTAATTCAATCACCAATCTTCTTTCATTTTCTTTTTACACTTTATGAAATGAGTTTTGGGAATCCATATTCAAAGGATTTAGTGAGTGGTTCTGAGAGTCTCCATGAGAAAAGACTCAAATTGTATTGGCTCAAGATCTCATAATCAAAATATTTGGTATTGGTTCTAAGAATCTCCTGATCGAAATACTTAGACACTGTGATAATGAATTCCTACCAAGGGGGTAGAAGAGTGGATGTAGTCAGATTGACGGGAACCACTATAATCATTGTGTCTTCTGTGTTTTTATATTTATTTTTAATTGCGTGTTGTGATTTTATTTACTTACATCTATTTCTGGTCGATTGTTGATGTAGATGCAAATTCTGTGAAGTAAACTAAGTATTTGAAATAAAATTTTAATCTCTATTCAGCCCCCTCTAGAGAAAACTCTGAGGTATTTAATAACTGGTCTCTTATTTCAATTGGTATCAGAGGGAGGTTGATCATTATTAGGTTAATACAGAGGAGATTAATCAATCAAAGATCAACACCATGATCAAAAGATCATCTCAGTTGCATTAGTATATATTCATTTACATTTTCAGAAATGTCTTCAAATACATTCAGAGGGTTTGCATCTACTAGGCCAGCAATTTATAATTTTAAAAATTTTACACTCCGGAAAATCAGAATTAGATTATACATGAATTCTATTGATAATGGTATATTTGAATCAATTTTGATATAACCAACAATGCCATACAAAAAAGGATATAAAGAGAAATACAATTACAGTACTTGTATCTAGAAGTGAATGGACATACATGAAAAATAGAATAAAAGATTGGAATGCATAAACTATGAACAAACTTGTTTCAACTATGTCTGATTATGTATTTCAAAAAGTTATTGATTGTTAATCAGCAAAAGAAATATGGGAATTACTTTCAAGTATTATTTATGGAAGTGCAGATGAGAGAAATGATAAAAGATCACTTTTAATTTCTCATTATGAGAATTTTTGAAAGAAAACTAATAAATCTGCAGCAGAAATGTTTGACAAATTCAACATGATAATTAATGAGCTGAATGGATTGAATAAAGATATATCTCTCACTGAGATAAATGATAAATTATTCATGTGTATCCTAAGTATATGAGATTCTAAAATTTGGGTCATTATAGATGCATGGTGTCACAATAAAATTACAACAAATGCTTTACTAGGAAAGTTGAAGTCATATGAACAACTACTGAAGAGTAGATCAGAAACAAAAGCTAAGGAGAATAACTTAACATCTAGAGAAAAATCAATTGCTTTAAAACTTACTGAGGATGAACCATCTGATTTAGAACATGAGATGTTCAATCTTCTAGCAAGGAGATTCAAAAGGTGGATAAAGTCAAAAAGTTCTAGGAGAATAGATAGAAATTCATGCAAGCCAAAGTTTGACAAGACTCATAATAAAGAGATAATCAACTTTACATGTAAAAAACTTGGACATATATTAACAGAATGTCTAGATCAACAAAAGGAGAGATCAACTATCAAGGATCAAAAGAAGAAAAACCTGAAGAGAATGGATAAGAAAAAGGCAAAAAGTTTCATTACTGAAATATGGAGTGATACAGGTTTTTAATCTAGTTCTTCATCAGGTAATGAAGAAGAAAATGATGTTGAAGAAGCTTGTCTCATGGCTCTACATACAAAATCAGACAATGATATAAATAAGGTAAATTATTTTAATAATATTGAATTTTCTTTTGAATAATTTAAATTAGATTTTAAAGAGTTCTGTGAAGATCAGTTAAAATCTGAACAACAAATTGAACACTTAAGTAAAGAATTAGATGAATTAAGATGTGAAGGTCATTATTATAAAAATTATATCTATAGGGTTGAACTAGGAAAATTAGAGAAACAATGATAAAATCTAATTATTGAAAATAAAGAAATACAAGTTAAGTTAGCTATGATAAAAGATTTAAATATCATTTTGAAAGAAAGGAATCAGGAGGAAAATCAAATACGCAAGGTATCAAATGATTTAATATGCAAAAAACAATAATTCTGGATAAAAACAAAGATAGTCAACCTATAATTGGAAGAGGGCATGGTTTAGTAAAAAAAACAACAAAGTTTAACTTGGAGACTTCATCAAAAATCAATAAGAAAATTATGAAAAAGAAATCACAAAATATACAATCTTTGAAAACCAAAAACATTGCTCACTGGAAATATGAGTCAAATAAACATCAACCGAATTTATCAAAAACACAACTACAAGAAGTTGGTTTTAGATCATATCAAAAAAATATTAAGTATATATCTCAAATAGTTTTAATACACACATTGTTTATGACTATCTTAATCATGAGAATATATGTACAAAGAATATATGTACAAATTGCCTAAGAAATGGTCATGACACCAAAAATTATTAGAGTGATAGACCTATCAGTTATCATCCAAAGGGCTATTTTAATAAATCTTCATATACCTCTATCACTCAGTTTAATGGTAGAATAAGTAATGGATCTAAGCCAATATGGATTCCAATTAATTCTCGAACAAAGAAAACTATTGAAAATCTTCTTATATGAATGATATAAACATACATTATTTATTGGAATTAATGTTGGGAAAAACCAACAAAAGATTTAAAATTTATGTCTGTAATCGATGTAATGTTGAATAGAACTCGAAAAAACATCAAAATCTATTCAACGCAATGTCTATGAGTTGGCGGCTATGAAGAGTTCTAAATCTTATTGACGCAACGTCAATATATATATATATATAACACGCATGCGTCAATTATAACTAAAGTCTTAATGCGTCCAATATAACTCGATGTAACGTCGACTACAAAAAGGCGTGCTAAATTATTGATGCCCTAATTTGTCATCAGTTCCTCAATGTTTATATAATATGTATTCTTTTCAAAATTCTTCATCTTCCCGACTCTCTATTTTTGCTTTCACGTTTTCTATTATTTGGAAAGAACACTTGCAGAAAAATTAGTGGTGTCAAAGATTAATTCATGATTCAAAGTAGATATGGAATCATTCAGTGCAGTATCTGAAACGTTTTGAAGAATTCTCAAACTATTCATTAATTCTGGTCTCGATCAGCTTATTTCAAAATGATGTAGACTTTTTGAGACAGAACTTGCATATTTTGTTACAACAGTTCAATACGAAGAGGATAGTTCATTGACTGGAACAATTACTACACAGAAGGTACCTATATAAATAGAAATTATATAGAAGTCATTTGATCTCTTGTAAGGAAATGATTCTATAGAACTTTCTGAAGAAGAAATTAAAGAGGTATTAAGAATCATGAACTATACAAAGTACAAAGTCATTGTTCTTAAGAAAATAGATATATTAGAGGAATATTCGTTCATGGCATATTTAGTTGGAAAAGTATTGGTTTGTAAAACGTCAGCACATGATGTAATTCGTAAAGTTCAATTACATTTAATGGGAGTTCTAGTGCTTGGAAAAAGGATCAATTGGGGGGAAAGAATAATAAAGCTTATTAGATATTAATATAGACAAGGGAAGAATGACTACATGACTATAATGTGTCAAGTTCTGTTGAAAAATTTTCAACATCTATGCATATCCAAGGGAATACCAATACGTCCAGGAAAGAAGTTGTCAATTTCCCTTTTCATAAAATGGACTAGACAAATAGCTAAACCTTCTACCAACATGGTGGCCTGGGAGCCAACTTGAACATAACTGGGTTATGTGAAGTGTGTGATAAAACGGGACTCGAGGAAGCTTGACCCACGCAGACAGCTTAAATTGACGTTGCGATGTGAGCAATGGGTTAGGCGGAACAGTACCCGATCTATGTGGTTCGGTTAGATAGAACTAAAGTACGTGGTACTCGTCGTTGGCATAGATGGAGGGTCTTAGGCAGTGTCCAGAAAGACCAAATGCTCACGTGATATTGCCATCCAAGGGGCGGTGGTGATGCAGCGGACTTTGACTGTGTTCACCGATAATGTGCCCAGAGTGCACGGGGTGTGTGGACGTGCGTGCCCACACCTGTGATGAAGTGTTTAATCACTATGCTGCTTGGTTTTGCTAATAAAGTGTAGGGAAGGAGCATCGCCGCCCCGAGTTTGGGGGCGAGATCGTTAGAATTTGGTTAGCATAGATGACCGTTGCCTTTGTTTGCCACCTTATGGTGGATTGTGCTTGCAGGTGCTGCGAAGACGAGCGGTAAATAGCGGGCTTAAGCCCAAGTTGTTGAGCCGGCCCTTGAAGTCCTAAATTGAGTGTTTACTTATTTTATTCATGTGTGACCGGCCTGCGTGCCGAGGTTTGGAAGACATATATTATTTGAGTAAACAATTGTAAGGCCATAAGGCCATAGTACTTGTGTATTGTACTTCATTCCTATTGTTTTGAGTAGTGGACATTCATACTTGTGGCTGGGTTCTTTAATTTGCAACTTTTAATAAATGCTTCTGCTAGAATGACTCTGCGTAGCACGTTGGTTATTGGTTGGATGGTTTCCATTGAGTAACCATCCGGTCTGTCTGTGGTATATGACGTCGGGCCCTGGCCGGACCTACTGCTATATGGTATGCGACGGATAAGGGGTGTTACAAAATCAGTGTACACGCCCTCGGTCAAGCCCGAGTCACCACTACACGGGCGTGTTCCAGAGGCGTGTCCCCACGATCTGAGGAATCGCCACAGGAAGCTCTTTTTCCCACTCCACCGTCGCACTGAAATGGTCACGCCCCCTAACACGCCTTGGTCGGGCATGACATATGGGCGTGTACTTCAATTACAATGACCGTCACCTCCACCAGTAAATTGCAGCCAAAAAAGTAGCACTGAAATGGTCACGCCCCGTGGACACGCCCTGGTCGGGCGTGACATATGGGTGTGTAACCCAACTACGATGAACGTCACCTCCAGCATTCAATTTCAACCCAAAAAGCCGCATCGAATGTGTCATGCCACAGGTACACGCCCTGCCCGGGCGTGTCAGGGGGGCGTGACCCGACCCGAAGAAAATCTATAAATTGAGCCCATCTCCAAGGGTTCAGGGCCATCTTTGGATTGAGAGGGGAGGTTCTGCCCTTTAGTTTTCTTGTAGTTTTCTTGTATTTTTCCATGCTTCTTCTCTCCCTCCTCATTTTAATCTTGTTAATCTAGCTTAGTTTACTTTTTGTTTTGTATTAGTTGTTGTAATTGCTCAGTAGCTGAATGTTAATGCTAGCATAGGTTTTCAATTCCAGAACTTGTAATCGTCTATTTCAAGTGTAGCTCTCTTCAGTATAAATAAAAAGTGTGTTCATTTCTTTGTGTTCTAAATGCTTTTCTACTTCTCTCTCTCCCTCCATTTCACCATGAGTAACTAATCCTCCTTGTACTTGATCTTGGTTATCCTAGGTTCGAGTTGATTAAGTTATGATGCTCTAGTTCACTCTTTCTTTGTAAGGCTTAGACTTTTGATTTACTCTTGGAAAAATCTTGTTTGGAGTTATATTATTGATATATAATTTCCATATTTGTTTTCATTCTTAGCTAGTCGAAAGGCTCGTAGTTTGAAGTGATCACTCAAGAGTAAAGAGCGTTACATGCACCCCTTGAGAGAGGCAGACATTAAATATCCCAGATTGGAGTGAAATCCAATAGAAGGGTTCATAGCGTAAAGCGAGCTTTAGGTCTCTGATTTGGACGAGAGTTCGGTCGGACCTTCCTAAACTCAGGTAGGCACAGCTTCGAGAGAAGTGTGTTCATGCTTATGGAACCTCCACATTCAATGTTTTCGCTTTATAAAGTTAGGGTTTATTATCGCATTTCTTAATCAACTTTACCTGAGGTGATTCGCGATCGAGTGCTCTTCTTTATCATCGTCTTAACCCATTATTGTAATTGTTTTAATAGCTCTCTATTTAACCGCAAGCTTTTCTTTTTTAACAAAGTACTTCTCTTCTTAATCGTATTTTAGCATTTTCTTAAACCCAAAATCAATCTTCGATAAGATAATAGTTTTCGTGTGAGTAAGATTATTCGACGGTTCCCGGATTTTAATACGACACTTGTGTCCCCTAGCTGCATTTCGATAGGTATACTTGCCTCGTTGGATTGCTAGTTTGGTTTATTTTCTCCTTGCTAATATAATCACAGCATTGAGCAGGGGTCAATCTGAAGATGCTCCAAAACATGATGTTTACTTGCCTTTAGCTTAGGAAGCTGGGCAAGTAGCTGAAGATTTTGTCAACAAAATATCTGTTAGGATGGAGTGGAAGACTTCCAAGCCTGATGCTGCTGCTGAAAACATTCCAAATCCAGTGGATGTAACCAGCCCTCAGAGTGAGGGGGAGCAACTCTAGGATCAAGTAAAGAAGGTTGCATTTACTGAGGGCGATGAAGAGTCCATTTTTATACCTATTTTCGGACTCATCTGGGCTTTTTTTCCTTCGCTTGCACTTCACTTTTAGTTCGTTATCGTATATATTTCATCTTATCTTTATTTCCATAGGAAGTGCACACTTAGACCCGTGGTTGTGTATTTTTGTACTTTTATTGTTTTTACTCCTTATTGTGCTCGTATGGAATGTCTGCACATATCAGTGATGGGTTTAGCGATCGTGTGCGTGTTCCGGGGATGTTTGAAGCAGGAATACCGCGCACGATCATCGGATATAGTGCGCACGAGCACTAGTTGTGCGCCAATGATCGTGCGCAATGTACCCTGATTTCCAAAATCTGACTAGGGTAATTGCACGACCACTGGACATAGTGAGCATGACTACCGGTCAAGCGCCCTGATCGTGTGCTTTGATTCCTCTTTTCCTGGAGTTCATTCTGGGTTAATCGCACGACCATTGCATATAGTGCGCACGACCACCGGTCGTGCACCATTGCTCATGCGCAGTACCCCAGTTCTTCTTCCTAATCTGCCATGCCAGTCCACACGATCACTGGACATAGTGCGCACGACCACTGGTCGTGCGCCCGTGATCGTGCGCATTGTTCAATTCATCTTTCAATAAATATGCAGGTGCTGCCCTAATTCAGAGAGCTCGACATTTATCCTTCGTTTTCATCTCTGAGGAAGGGTTCCATCGTTCCCCTTCATCTTCCATCGTATGTAGGTGCTCCGGGCGTGCTTCCACCGCCAAATCTAAGCCGGAGCTTCCTCTCGGCCTCCTCCATCATCTCTTGGGCTCTTTTCAAGCTTCAACGCCATAGCCATCAAGCAAAGGGAAGCTTGCAACTTTCATCTGCTATCGTGACACGAAGAAGACGGGCCATTGGAAGGTGGTGATAGCCCTTCTCTACCCCGGACGCAGTTGAGGACCGAGCTTCGACGCGAATTGACAACCCGACGATTCCAACCGTGAATCCTCAGCAAGACTTCGGATTCGGTCGATCTTTTGCCTTGTTCTTCCTTTATTGTTGTTTATTTATTGTTATAAACTTTATTTGTAGATGATGTGCGCTTAGTTGTAAAATGCTTTTATTAAATCATGTCTTTGTGATTTGTATTGTCGTTATATTTGCTTGAGGTGCGCCATATTCCATCCACCACCATCTACCCTTGCCGCACTACAATTGCTAGTGGCGTGCGTAGTGAAGAGGTGTTTTCGACACTCATTTCGTCATTCTAACCACCACATTCGCAAGCCTACTCGTCCATCCGCCCAGCGATTCGGTGCATAGCGGGCCGACTAGTCTTCCATCCCGCCTGGCGAAGCATCGCGTAGCAGCGTTGCATTGGAGTAGTTGTTAGATTTTTACTTTCTTTTTCCGCAAATATCAAAACCCCCCTTAGTTAGCTCCGACCTAAGGACTTCAATCTCAAGTCCTCCTCGAAATTAACTCCACCTTACTGTGTTCCTTGAGAGATCGATACTTGGGAAAACTCGCCCATTTTATATTACTTGTGCGACCGGTTCACTGCCATGATCTTTAGCTTCAAGTTTTTGGCGCCGTTGCCAGGGAACACAGTTGTTTGAGTTTCTGGAGAGGGAGACGTGAGATTGCTTTCCTTTTCCTTTGTAAATCGCTTTTGTTTTGTTCTATTTCTATTTTTCCTGCCTTTTTCTTGTTTGTTTAGGCAATTGTAGTAATATATTGTTGGATTTAGAAATTTGCACAATTTATTTTGAATGTGCTGTTTTGACACCATGTGGGGATATTCATATGCCAAATTTCATTGGTGTGGAAAGCCTTCCCACGCTAGTCATGAATGCCCTATGAGAGATATTGAGCATAAGCTTCAGCGCATAATGTATGAGATGATGTATTTGTACAACCCTTCAAACACTATGCCCCGAGCTTATGGTCAATCATCCTCGTAACATACATCGTTCTCTTATTCCTCTCTAGCCCCACAAGGACCACAGAGTAATGCGAGAAAGTGTTTGTATTGTCGTAGAACAGATCATGTCCTGAAGGATTGTGTATGGTACCTCCGTGTTATGGAAGAGGATGATGAGCCGGACATCCAGATCATCCCAACTCCTACCCTTGGTGGCACACCTTCATCATCTTGTTATGTATCCCTATCACCTTCATTTGTTGAAGGGAATGATGTGGACACAACCATCACATGTGTGGCTCATCTAAGCTTTGATGTGGCTGAGCTCATCTCTCCTGTGCATACATCTCCAAGTGTGGAGCGGATTCTTTGTGAGGAACCTGCGCTTGAATTTTACCGAAGTAAAGTTCTTCCGCCTTTTGTGCATTCTACTTCAGTCGTCTCTGACGACATTTTCAACGATGCAACACAAGTTGAGGCTTGTGATACATGGATTGTTTCCACTCCCATGGAGGAGGACAACCTTCCTGGTGCCGAGGTTTCTCCCTCGACACAAAAGGAGGATGTCCAAGTCTTGGTGGAGGCCTCTATGGATCCGGCCGAGCCTTGTAGCATTTTAGACATTACTGACGATGTTTTTCAACCTCGGCCTTAGGGGACTGAAACCGAGATCACTCCCTCAATTATTTCTTTATGTTCTTCGTCTCTTTTATTTCTTGACCCCCTTTCCTTATCTGAGCTATGGCGGGTTGAGTCTCCACAGGAGCTTTAGGAGGACTTGGAGCTTTCAGCTCGAGTCATCGATGGTAGCATCCTCTCTCGTGAGGAGGTTGATTCCTCCTCTATTGAGAAAGCTCCATTGATTGTTTTCTCTTCCTGCCTTCTCCCTATAGTAGACGATACCTTGCTGGGCAAGGATTTATTTTGTGGTGAGAAGAGTGAGGACCAGCGCTCCTTCTCTTCTTACTTCCTATTTCCTCTGCCTGCGAGGAGCAGGTATGATTATTTAGGCAGAGGGGTAAATGTTCTATCGCTGTATCGGTACCCGTTACCGAAACGGATTTTGGAACAGTTACCTGTGCATTTTTTATTTTCATAGGCGCATTAGCTAGAACCTTTTCGTAGCCAAATAAGTCATGCTAGGATGACAATAACCACAGTACTTATCTTTTATTTCCTGCATTTTCATTTTTCATGTCTAGCTTAGTTTTAGCATTTCTTTGTATTTTCTATTTTTCTTTTGTTTTGCGGAGCTCACCCCTGCAGGTATTCTTGACAACTTCCTGTTGGCGGGGTTGTGATTCTTCGTATGGCGGGCCTGCTTCAGGTTTCCACGCGTCTTCTGGTATGCTCTCTGGCTGAGCATTAGGTAACCTCTTCCCTTAGCTCTTTATGATTTTAATTTCTCCATTATATGTTGTGTAGTTTAGTTTAAGTGTGGGGGAGAGCCAGTTTTGTTACCTTTTTCACGCGCACATTTCATATGCATACTAGAAGCTTTTATAGATTTATTATGATTAGTTCATTGCATCACACACCACTACACACACATGAGCGTGTGCTTAGATTTTTGCGTGCTGCGAGTTAAACTCGTTTCTTTTGTATGATTTGGGAAAATTATTGTGTTGGCTTAGGATTGTGAGACAGAGTAAAACGTTGACCTTGTTGTGTTTATAGTCAACTGCTCTTATCTCGTGTAGAAATTTGAGTAGATTTAATTTTTCTGTATACTTATGGTTTTATACTTTTCTATTTGCGTAAAGATCTTTTTATTCTACTCAAAAAATGGTGAATCCGGTGTGAATCCGATAGTAGCTTAGGGATGTGTGTAGACGGCCATAAGGTTCGTATTGCTCGAGTCGGGAGGATGGATAGTCTTTCTCGTTGGCTAAGAACTTGCCCCAAGCTATTCTTGAAGCATGGGTATAGGTTAGTTCACTCGCATGAGCGTGATGTAGGCCATCATTTTGGCCCGGTTGAGCTTTCTACCGTTCTTAACGTCTTGTCCTCGCTAGCCCCGTTGTGCCTACCCCTCCTTTTGATTCAGCTCCACCATGATTTCACCAAAGCCTCATAGCCAATCCTAGTCGCACGCCCAAGTTGAGCTTTAGATTTTTACATTTTCATTCGGGGATGTGATGTGGTGATATTATATGTGAATATGTGGATGTGCTCCAAATCTTATATTTGCTGAAATTGTTAAAAGAGAAGTAATTTGAAAAAGAAAAAGAAAAGTTAAAAAAATTGATGTTAATTGTGAAAAAGTGAAAAGTAAAAGTAAAATTGAAAATCCTATTTGAGATGTGAGTATTTTCGGAGTAGGCGGTATACACACCAATATGTTAAAATTTAAGTCTGGGGATGTGGTGTACCCGCATATATTTTGGTTAGTTGATGGATTCTTTTTATGATAGCTCATTTGGGTTAGGTGTTTAGCCTTCCTGTTTATCTTTGTTTACCTCACCGAAACCCAAGCCCCATCTTTTCACCTAAAGTCCTACTGATTCGTGTGTGAACCAAACCAGTGTCATGGAGAGAATGCAAAAGGGCAAGCATATGGTCACCGATATTGGTCGATTCCTTTGGAGATTATCACGAGCCCCGATCTTTGGCAATGCAAGCCTAGCGATTTGTCTACTTTCTCCCTACGCGTGACCGGATGATTCACCGTGATTCCATTTTTGATTAATAATAAAATGTTGATACGCATTGTGAAAAGTATAAACTATTTTGTATACTTAGAAATTTCTTCTTTTATATTTTTACGCGTGCGAGCATGCGACTTCGCATGGTACTCTGTCTCGCAATTTCCTTGTTAGCTACATCATTTTCCCTATTTGTTTAGATTTTGTTTATCGGGACGTGCAAACAGTTAAGTCTGGGGGTGTGATGAGTCCATTTTTTATACCTATTTTCGGACTCATCTGGGCTTGTTTTCCTTCGCTTGCACTTCACTTTTAGTTTGTTATCGTATATATTTCATCTTATCTTTATTTACATAGGAAGTGCACACTTAGGCCCGTGGTTGTGTATTTTTTTACTTTTATTGTTTGTACTCCTTATTGTGCTCGTCTGTAATTTCTGCACATATCAGTACTAGGTTTAGGGGTCGTGTGCGTGTTTTGGGGATGTTTGGAAGTAGGAATACCGCGCACGATCATTGTAAATAGTGCGCATGACCACTGGTTGTGCGCTGATGATCGTGCGCAATGTACCCTGATTTTCAGAATCTGCCTGGGGTAATCACACGACCAATGGACATAGTGTGCACTACTACCGGTCGTGCACAACTGATCGTGTGCTTTGATTCCTCTTTTCCTGGAGTTCTGTCTGGTGTAATCGCACGACCATTGGACATAGTGCCCATGACCACCGGTCGTGCGCTATTGCTCGTGCGCATTACCCCAATTCTTCTTCCTAATCTGCCATGCTAGTGTGCACGATCACTGGGCATAGTGCGCACGACCACTGGTCGTGCGCCCGTGATAGTGCGCATTGTTCAATTCTGCTTTCTATAAATATGCAGGTGTCGACCTAATTCGGAGAGCTCGACATTTCTCCACCGTTTTCATTTCCGAGGAAGGGTTCCGTCGTTCCCCTTCATCTTCCATCGTAGGGAGGTGCTCCGGGCATGCTTCCACCGCCAAATCTATGTCGGAGCTTCCTCTCGGCCTCCTACATCATCTCTTGGGCTCATTTCAAGCTTCAATGCCATAGCCATCAAGGAAAGGGAAGCTTGCAACTTTCGTCCGCTATCGTGACATGAAGAAGACAGGCCATTAGAAGGTGGTGACAACCCTTCTCTACCACGGACGCAGTTGAGGACCGAGCTTGGACGCGGATTGACAACCCGACGATTCCAACCGTGAATCCTCATCAAGACTTCGGATTCGGTCGATCTCTTGCCTTGTTTTTCCTTTATTGTTGTTTATGTGTTGTTGTAAACTTTATTTATAGATGATGTTGGCTTAGTTGTAAAACGCTTTTATTAAATCATGTCTTTGTGATTTGTATTATCGTTATATTTGCTTGAGGTGCACCATATTCCATCCAACACCATCCACCCTTGCTGCACTAGCAATTGCTAGTGGCGTGCGTAGTGAAGAGGTGCTTTCGACCCTCATTCTACCATTCTAACAACCTCATCTGCAAGCCTACTCGTCCATCCGCCCAGCGATTCGATGCATAGCGGCCTGACTAGTCTTCCATCCCACCTGGCGAAGCATCGCATAGCGGCGTTGCATAGGAGTAGTTGTTAGATTTTTATTTTCTTTTTCCGCAAATATTAAAACCCCCCTTAGTTAACTCCGACCTAAGGACTTCAATCTCAAGTCCTCCTCGAAATTAACTCCACCTTACTGTGTTCCTTGAGAGATCGATACTTGGGAAAACTCGCCCATTTTATATTACTTGTGCGATCGGTTAACTGCTATGATCTTTAGCATCAGGCGAGGAGTTTCAAAACTCTCCAGATATAAATCAAGATGCTGAGAAAATTTGTGTTGCTGCTGATGTTGTTGTAATGCATGCCAAAGAGGGCATGACAGATATTGAGGGGGAGATTCAATATGAACTCCCTACTCAGGTTGAAGTTGTAACAACCCCATACGTTCATATAGTATATACTAGAAGGTCCGGTCGGGGCATGATGAGTTGTAAATATAACAATTTTTATGTACATTATTTAAAAATATTTTGTTTTCTTTTCTTGTTTTTAGTTAAATTTCTTAAATAAAATGCTTCTTTTAGTGTAAATATTTTGCTAACTTAACTTATTTTATTTTTCAGAAAAAATACAAAAAAATCCGCCCAAAACAATATGTACACGCCCGTGTACTTACTGGTCACGCCCGTGTCCAGGGCGTGACATTCCAATTTCCCGTGAAATCAGCAAAAGTGAAGAAAAAGTGTGACACGCCGTGTCACACGGCCGTGCCAAATGTGACATGGTCGTAACCTAACCCGTGTCACTCGCACTCGACGTTTTTCGCTCGATGATCATCGAGACAAGGACACGCCCGCGTCCATGTCCCGACACGCCCGTGTCAGTCCTGATCAACGATCAAGCCTACTGCTCGATGATTTTCCGCTCGATGTTGGTCGACACTCTCCGACACGCTCGTGTCAAGACGCGATACGGGTGTGTACTTCTCCACCTGGCCCGACAAACCACCGCAGGCAGCTTTTTGATGCAAACGACGCCCAGTTCAACCTCCCGACATGCCCACCGTCAAGCCCGTGACTAGGGGCGTGACTTCCACGTGGACCTCCCGAAGTCAACAACGCCGTCAAATCGCCGAAATCTGATGATGAATAGTGCCGACACGCCCAATGTCACGCCCGTGACCTAGGGCGTGACCACCGCGTTTTCAGCCGCAAAGTCAAAATCTCAAGTCAATTCACGGCCGCCATATGTAAAGTGTCAACACGCCCCCTAACACGCCCATGTCAGAGGGCGTGTCCCATGAAATTTTTTGTGTATAAATTGACAGCTTCTGTTTGTAATCCTGTTCCCTTTTTCCTGAACCATTTTGTATAGGGAGGTGCTGCCAAGATGGATTTCCAATCCTTGTAATGAGATTTTCTCCCTCTCTCTCTCTTTTATTTTCAATCTTGTAATCATCTTTTATTGTTAATGCAATGTAGTTTTTTTCATTACATGGCTTTGGACTTCATCTATATGCCCACTCTTATGCAATCTTATTTCTTTTATTTTGTTTTAACTTTATTTTTGTTCTTTTAAAATGTGTGCGTGTGTGTATGAGATTAATTTTCATGCTTTTATACTTAGTTATTTTCATTTAGTTTTGTCTAAATTAGGATTTTATAGCTTTCTTTTGCATTCCTATAAACCTGTAAAAAATTTCAAAGTTATTTTCTTTTTTTTTCTAACTTAGATTTTCTTATTTAGGATGCAAAACTTATCGTTATTTTCACTTTATTTTCACTTTTTAACAACTTTTACGGAGTTATAGGAATGTATATAAAGTCAATTTAATTTTTCGTGCACTTTGGTTTTTGTTTTAAACTTTTGCCCGTTTAATTTTTATTTCTTCATTTTATTCATTTCTACCGCATTCTAGCGGTAGAAATGTAATGATTTTAATTTTTCGAACACTTCCTTTTTGCACTTATTTTCAAAAACTTTTGCTCCTTTAAATTTTTATTTTCACTTTTTATGCATTTCTACAGCATTCTAGCGGTAGAAATACAGTCATTTTAATTTTTTGACAACTTAGTTTTTCTTAATTTTTGTACGTGTGCGTGCGTGTATGAGTTAGTTTTATAGCTTTATTTCAATTCATGTAGAGTGTGTGTGTGTGTGTTGTATTTAATTCCGCCTACTCATTTGAGTTAAATGGCCGGTCTTTATTTTTCACCTGCTCATTTGAGTAGGATTTGTGTGTGTGAGTATTTAATTTCTGTAGAGTGTGAGCATTTATTTTCTCCTACTCGTTTGAGTAGGACCCACTTTAATTTTCTCCTACTCATTTGAGTCGGACTTGTGCACGTGTGTTTTCAATTTACTGTTGTGTGCGTGTGTTTTACTTTCAAATAGAGTGCGTTAGTGTTAGAATTTATTTTCGCCTACTCTCTAGGAGTTAAATGACAGGACTTTATTTACCGCCTACTGATTAGAGTTAAATGGCAGGTCTGTGTGTGTGTTTACTTTTCAGTAGAGTGCATGCGTGGATGCTTTTATTTTCTCCTACTCTTTTGAGTAGGACTCGCTTTATGTCTCCCGCCCACTCATTTATGCCGGGACTTGTAATTTTACTGCTTTCATTTCAGTCCTACTCGTTTGAGTAGAACTTGCAATTTACTGCTTTCCTTTACAGCTTTCTTTTATCGCTTTCATTTACTGCTTTATGTATCGCTTTCATCGCAAGCCGTCCCCTTTCCGATGAGTGGGTAACCGTTCTTAGCCCTCAGTATCGAAGAGCATTAGAAGAAATAAAATTGCTTTAAATAATTAAAGGACCTGTTTTTCTAATTAATTAAAATTAACTTAAGGTTTGCCTAGGATTTACGACGCATAGGACTACATAATCGATGTGTGGGCCCTATTTCCGTAGTCCATACGGTAGATAGCCGAGAGGCCGTGCATATGGACCGATCGCCCCTTGGTAAAGAGAGTTCCGCACTAACCCTCGAGAGAGGAGGCGCACCAACTCTACCGGTTTGGGTTCCCCACCCAATAGCGTGGTTCTTATCGTAATGCGGGTGTTAAGAGGAATCCTTTGTCGGACGAGAGCCTGGTCGAATAGTCTTAGCATTCAGGTGAGCAATATTCGTATAGCTAGGTGAGCTCATGTTAGTGGAACCTCCACGGCCAAGTCTCCGCCTTAATTAATTTGAAACTTATGATCTCTTTTTATTAAAAGTATATTTTAGTTCAATTTTATTCGGTGCCATCGAGCTAAGCTCTTCATCGGCACCACCTTTTTACTTGCTTTTATTTTTATTGCCTTTTTTATTATATATAAAAAATTACCTGATAAGTAAATATAGGTAAAATAATAGCCCCCTCCAGGAAAGAGTAGAAATAATCGAACTGACCCCGAGAACAATACGACCTCGATATTCCACACCGGAATATCCTGTACTACACACGATAAGTGCACTTGCCTTCTTTCGTTAAAACTCGATCTAAACCCTTTGTATATCCAAATAAAAATCTGCACGCCCCATTTTCCAAATAAAATCAATCAACCGCTTTCTCAAATAAAACCGCCCGGGGAGCCGCGAGCTCGTAATAATTTTGGAGTTTTAACCTGCATCAAGTTTTTGGTGCCGTTGTAGGGGAAATTTTGTGCCGTTATTTCAAACTCTGGAGATCTATTAATTTTACCTATTTTTTATATATATATAACAAAACTTAAAAAAATGGCCACCAAAAATTTAACTGAATCAGAATTAGTATAATAACAAAAATAAAACTACTTTTTTTAAAAAAAAACTTAAAATTTTTTGTTTGTTATTCTTATCAAAGAAAAAAATAAACCAAAAAAAAATTTATATCAAATTAATATTATTATCTATAAAACATTTTAAAAAAACAAAAAAAAGATGACTTTTTCTACTAAAAAAATTAACTAAATATCTAAAAACTAAAAAAAACTCTTAAAAATTTAAAAAAAAGCACACACGAAAAAAACAAAAACACTAAAAACATAAAAATCCAAAAAACAACTTAAAAACTAAAAAGCAACCAAAAATCAAAAAAACACAAAACACAAAAAAAAAATATCTATAACCAAAAAAATTTAATTTTTTGTTATTAAAATTGTATATATTTTGTTTACCTTATTATATTTCACATTATTTTGGTTCACTTCGGCGGACTGTACACTTTTGTGCACAATATGGGGTCACATTTCTATTACGCTCACAAGCTAAGACGTTCGCTTCGAGTCACACACAAACCTCCCCCTACCGCCCGCAACCTTTTCGTCGAATTTCTCTTTTCCATTTCTTCTGTTATTTTTCTTTTTAATAATGCAGGGTATTCACCCCGGGCCTCCCCGAACTCGTATAAGGGTAGTTCCGACCCCCACTCCCCTTTATTTTGTACATATTTTATTTTGTCTATTATTCATTCCGCATACTTAGATTGCAATATTGGGGACAATGTTGGGTTTAAGTATGGAGTTGTTTTTCTTTTCTGCATTTCTTATATTCTGTACTTAGCAAAAATACAAAAAAATGCAAAAAAAAACAAAAAAACTTTTTCATTGTTTTTTTATAATAATCTAAACACTTCAAAAAAAATTCATAAAACCATGAAGTTCAAAAAAAAAACTTATAAAAAAAGTTCAAAAAAATTTCATAAAGTAAAAATTCAAAAAAAAATTTAAAAAAAATCTTTTACTTTCTATATATTTTTTATATAAAAATAAATCTTTCTCTTTCCTCCCCCAATCTTCTTGTTTGTAAAAGCTCGTTTTTTAGCAAACTCGCGGCGTTCGACTCATCAAACCAACCACTTAAATAAGAGTCTGTTTGCGGGCCCTCGAGTTTTAACTTGTACTTTTTTTGTAAAAATTTTCGAAAAACTAAAACTCCAGAAAAAAGAATAACTCTAAAAATTAAAAAAAGATAATAAATCAAAAATATAAATAAATAAAAAAAAATAATGAAAACTCTAAAAAAATTCCAAAAAAATCTTTTGTTAATTATGTAACAAAATAAAATCGAATATCTCAATTCTTAACCTTTTTCGCTCTCCAAAAATTTAGTTGCGAGTTAATTTATAAGCGAATTTTAGTTATTCTTTGTTTACTATTCATTTATTAATTGGAGATCGATAGATTTAGATATCTGAGGTTAAGATTTAAAAAATTTGTGTATGCCTTTTTATTTAGATAAAGACCTGTTTTCAGCACTACTTCTAACCTATCTAAATAGTTGCACATTTCTTTTGTTAGAAAATAATGATCTTAGATTTCAATTATGTTAACTCCAAGCTTTTTTTCGACATATAGGAATGTTTAATTTATGAAGGTTGCTCTAAAAAACTTTTTATTAAACGTAGTTTTATTTTTGAACAAAACCTATCACCTTTTTTCATGTCATACTTGGAATGATTTTGATCCTTAAAAGATCATATGTCAATGAGAATAAGTCTTCATTCCGTAAACATAGACATCCAATATTTAAAAAGATTATATGACATGGAGTAATAGGATAAAATTCATTGCTCTTATACATATAAATTGGATTATTATGAAGATGTTTAAAAAAAATTTATGTTATGGAAAATAAGATTTCGTTTTCCTAACATCCATTTTCAAGCCAAAAAATTCATTAGAGGTTCGAGCGAAAAAAATATTCCCTCGCTTCTAAATTTCAAGCCTTCTTCATATACCACGATATCCTACTCCGCCAATCTCAAATAATTCTAGATTTAATTTTAAAAATCTTTTTGAGAGCATAATTTATAAATGAAATTATTTCCTATAATTCTTATAAGCTACAGTTTCATAATCCAATCTATTTTTGTTAAACTAACAAATAAATTTTTTTGCTATATATTCGATCGTATCAGAAGTTTTTAACTGAAACTCTTCCTTTTTTAAAATTTTTGGCATAATTTAGTATTTAACTCTAATATCCCAGATATTTATTTAGATCTTTCTTTCGATTAAGTCAAGTGATAGCTAAACTTATGATTTCTTTAATTCCTTATAAGTACATCTCCAACTTTTGCTCTGAAATAGCAAAAGCTTAAATATGAGGGTATTTGATGAGTTGAAAATATACTTATTTTTATGTACATTATTTAAAAATATTTCATTTTCTTTTGTTGTTTTTAGTTAAATTTCTTAAATAAAATGATACTTTTAGTGTAAATATTTTGCTAACTTAACTTATTTTATTTTACAGAAAAAATACAAAAAATCTGCCCAAAACAGTAAGTACACGCCCGTGTACTTACTGGTCACGCCCGTGTCTAGGGCGTGACATTCCAATTTCCTGTGAAATCAGCAAAAGTGAAGAAAAAGTGTGACACGCCCTGTCACACGGCCGTGTCAAATGTGACACAGCCGTGACCTAACCCGTGTCACTCGCGCTCGACGTTTTTCGCTCGACGATCGTCGAGATAAGGACACGCCCGTATCCATGACCCGACACGCCCGTGTTAGTCCTGATCAATGATCAAGGCTCCTTCTCGATGATTTTTCGCTCGACGTTCATCGACACTCCTCGACACGCCCGTGTCAAGATGCCACACGGGCCTGTACTCCTCCACCTGTCCCGACAAACCGCCGCCGGTGACTTTTTGACGCAAACGACACCCAGTTCAACCTCCCGACACACCCACCGTAACGCCCGTGACCAGGGGCGTGACTTCCACGTGGACCTCCCGAAGGCAACAACGTATTCAAATCACTGAAATCTGATGATGAATAGTGCCAACACGCCTAATGTCACGCTCGTGACCTGGGGCGTGACCGCCGCGTTTTCAGCCGCAAAGTCAAAATCTCAAGTCAATTCACGGCTGCCATATGTACAGTGTCAACACGCCCCCTGACACGCCCGTGTCAGCGGGCGTGTCCCATGAAATTTTTTGTGTATAAAATGACAGCTTCTGTTTGTAATCCTATTCCCTTTTCCTGAACCATTTTGTATAGTGAGGTGCTGCCTAGATGGAATTCCAAGCCTTGTAATGAGATTTTCTCCCTCTCTCTCTTTTATTTTCAATCTCGTAATCATCTTTTATTGTTAATGCAATCTAGTTTTTTTTTCATTACATGGCTTTGGACCTCATCTATATGCACACTCTTATGCAATCTTATTTCTTTTATTTTGTTTTAACTTTGTTTTTGTTCTTTTAAAATGTGTGCGTGTGTGTATGAGATTAATTTTCATGCTTTTATACTTAGTTATTTTCACTTAGTTTTGTCTAAATCAGGATTTTATAGCTTTCTTTTGCATTCCTATAAACCCGTTAAAACGATTTCAAAGTGATTTTTATTTTCTAACTTAGATTTTCTTGTTTAGGATGTAAAACTTTTCGTTATTTTCATTTTATTTTCACTTTTTAACAACTTTTACGGAGTTATAGGAATGTATATAAAGTCGTTTTAATTTTTCGTGCACTTTGATTTTTGTTTTAAACTTTTGCCGGTTTAATTTTTATTTCTTCATTTTATTCATTTCTACCGCATTCTACCGGTAGAAATGTAATCATTTGAATTTTTCGAACACTTACTTTTTGCACTTATTTTCAAAAACTTTTGCTCCTTTAAATTTTATTTTAACTTTTTATGCATTTCTACCGCATTCTAGCGGTAGAAATGAAGTCATTTTAATTTTTAGACAACTTAGTTTTTCTTAATTTTTGTACGTGTGCATGCGTGTATGAGTTAGTTTTTATAGCTTTATTTCAATTCATGTAGAGTATGTTTGTGTGTTGTATTTAATTCTGCGTACTCATCTGAGTTAAATGACCGGTCTTTATTTTCCACCAACTCATTTGGGTAGGATTTGTGTGTGAGTATTTAATTTCTGTAGAGTGTGAGCATTTATTTTCTCCTACTCGTTTGAGTAGGACCCGCTTTAATTTTCTCCTACTCATTTGAGTAGGACTTGTGCGCGTGTGTTTTCAATTTACTATTGTGTGCGTGTGTTTTACTTTCAAGTATAGTGCGTGAGTGTTAGCATTTATTTCCGCCTACTCGCTTGGAGTTAAATGACAGTACTTTATTTACCGCCTACTCATTTGAGTTAAATGGCAGGTCTGTGTGTGTTTACTTTTCAGTAGAGTGCATGCGTGGGTGCATTTATTTTCTCCTACTCGTTTGAGTAGGAATCGCTTTATTTCTCCCGCCCACTCATTTGAGCCGGGACTTGTAATTTTACTGCTTTCATTTCAGTCCTACTCGTTTGAGTAGGACTTGCAATTTACTTCTTTCCTTTACAGCTTTATTTTATCGCTTTCATTTACTGCTTTATGTATCGCTTTCACTGCAAGTCGTCCCTATTCCGATGAGTGGCTAACCATTCTTAACCCTCAGTATCGAAGGGCATTGGGACAAATAAAATTGCTTTAAATAATTAAAGGTCCTGTTTTTCTAATTAATTAAAATTAACTTAAGGTTTTGCCTAGGGTTTACGATGCGTAGGACCACATAATTGATGTGTGGGCCCTATTTTCGTAGTCCATACGCTAGCTAGCCGAGAGGCCGTGCGTATGGACCGATCGCCCCTTGGTAAAGAGAGTTCCACACTAACCCTTGAGAGAGGAGGCGCGCCAACTCTACCGGATTGGGTTCCCCACCCAATAGCGGGGTTCTTATCGTAATGCGGGCATTAAGAGGAATCCTTCGTCGGATGAGAGCCCGGTCGAATAGTCTTAGCGTTCAGGTGAGCGATATTCCTATTGTTAGGTGAGCTCATGTTAGTGGAACCTCCACGACCAAGTCTCCGCCTTAATTAATTTGAAACTTTGGATCTCTTTTTATTAAAAGTATATTTTAGTTCAATTTTATTTGGTGTCATCGAGCTAAGCTCATCATCGGCTCCACCTTTTTACTTGCTTTTATTTTTATTGCCTTTTTATTATATATAAAAAATTACCCGACAAGTAAATATCAGTAAAATAATTGTTCCCTCCATGGAAGAGTAGAAATAATCGAACCGGCCCCGAGAACAATATGACCTTAATATTCCACACCGGAATATACTGTACTACACACAATAGGTGCACTTGACTCCTTTCGTTAAAACTCAATCTAAACCCTTTGTATATCCAAATAATAAATCCGCGTGCCTCGTTTTCCAAATAAAATCAATCACCTGCTTTATCAAATAAAACTGCCCAGGGAGCCGCGAGCTCGTAATAATTTTGTAATTTTAACCCGCATCAGGGCCCCACAACATATACTACAAAGCAGGCGGTGAAGGTACGGAGTGATACCAGAGTTGCGCATCCTAACACATGCATTCTAACGGAAGCCTATAATACATAACTTGAATGCCACCGTGAATGTCCACCATATAAACAAAACATTTATATAAAACAGGAATGTCAGTAAATACAAAGTCAGGTAGCCTTATGGCCTTACAAGTCTCTTTACAACTGTGGCTTTGAACATTGGCGTATAGGCCAGCCATATATAAATAAAACACAGCATTTGCTTCGCCTTTTAGGGCTAGCTACAGCAACAACAACAGCAGGGCCTTCAGCCTTTACGTGTCCGTCTTGGTTCTCCAGCAACTGTGCAAGGACATTCATCCCAACAGTGGCAAACAAGGCAACGTTCAGCATTCAGCTGACCAATTTTATAACGACCCTACCCGTTTCCAAGGGCAGTGGTATTTCTCCCTGCAGGCATAGCATTTCACAGGCATATATATATATATATATATATATATATATATATATATATATATATATATATATATATATATATATATATATATATATATATATATATTCATACATTATGCTCTCACGCACATACATTCCATCACAACCGTCAGCCACGCGGCCCGACAGTCCGTGCACTCAGGGCACATTTTTGGTGCATCGGCGAACCAGGTGCCCACCACTATATCAGGGTCGCAACCCAATGGTAAAACATTGAGCATTTTCTCCATGGCATGCAGCCGGAGATTATAGTCATAGTGAACCGGGCTTGGCCCGTAGCCCCCCATTCTATCACGGTGCGCGGGACTAAGACTCTCACTCTGGGCTCCAACAGACCGCACTTTCTGGTCTCACGTCGGACGGACATAACGCAGGTCGGATAATCCACCCCCCGTTGCTCAAATCGCATTGCCATCACCGAGCATAGCGTACTCGCGGCTAAAGCAAAGGCGCGGGTTGGTTTCACCTTATCTGTTTGGCATAAAGCCCGGGTGTTTTCCTGGGCACACTGGTACTTGCAGTTGCACCCATTACGTATCACAACATCAGAGGGTCTTTCCTGGACGTCCAATCCAGTACTTCATGATACTCCCATTCGCAGGTACAACCCCACAGATATCACAAGTATCAAAGGTATTTTCCTGGCTTACCACGCCAGTACTTCCTGCTACTCCCCTTCATAGGTACCGCCCATGAACATCAAGCATTACAAAAGGGTATTTCCTCGACTTCCGATCCAGTACTTCCTGCTACTCTCTTTTACAGGTATAACCCAATAGCACAAGCATCACAAAGGTATTTTCCTGGACTACCACTACAGTACTTGTTGTTACTGCCTTTCACAGGTTTAACCCATGGACTCCTATACGACACGTTTATCACGTAGTCTTCTCCGGTGCGTCTATGCAACATCACCAATCCAGACCAACCTGTCCAGATGGGCTTCACAAAGCATGCCTATTCTGTACTCCTTTTCCGGATCTATATGCCAAATGATTGGGGATTTCATGAATCAACGCAAGAGACTCCCATAACACGCCACACTCTGGTGGGGGAATCATATGCACATGCCAAAAAGGAAGCCTTCACATGGCTAGGAAGAAAAGTTGTTACCCTTGAAGATCGTTTCGGCGCCATATGCTCCTAGCTGGCTGGAAAGAACCACAACGGCTTTTCCTCCACAACACTAGCCTCAGATCTCTTGTCGGAACCCCGTAGCACCACCGGTGACCAGCTCCTCTTCCTCCTCCTTCTTCCTCTCTTTCTCTCTCTATGAGTTTAGAAAGATGAAGGCCAAAATGAAAATGAGAACTTCTTTCTCATCCACGGCCTTAAGGAAGTAGGGAGGCACCTCAGCCCTTGGATCACAGCTGAAGAAATGGACAACCACGATTTCGACATAAAATCATATTTTTTTTTGCCTGACACGGCATGTGACACGCCCGTGTCCCAGGCCATGTACCTCAAGCGGTGCTCAACCGACTTATCCAGTTCAGTACATGCCCATGGGACATGCCCTTGTCACGGGCCGTGTCACCTGACATGCCTTCAGACACGCCCGTGTTTGAGGCCGTGTACATCAGGCTACACAAAATTGAGATCAACTCGAGTGGGACACGACCAGTGATACGCCCGTGTCACAGGCCGTATACCCTAAAACACAGCTGTGTCATGCCCGTGTCCACCAGGCCTCATGGCCTTCGGCACAACCTGAAAAGGACACGGCCTGTGACACGCCCATGTCCCAGGCCGTGTGCCCATACACGGTACTAGACACGCCCTAGCTCAATTTCGTCGAGCTGAAGTTCGTCGAACCGCAGAGGACACGCCCTGTGACACGCCCGTGTCACAGGCCGTGTACTCTACACTCGACAATCGTCGATCGAAACTTCGTCGAACACTTGCCGACTCCTCACCCACGCAGGAAACGCCCTGGGAGACGCCCGTGTCCCAGGTCGTGTCACCCAAACTTTTCCCCACTCTGGAATTTGGGGTATTACAACCCTCCCATCCTTACAAAAATTTCGTCCCCGAAATTTACACACAGGAAGGCGATCAAATTCACGAATTGCATTCCATAATTATTTTGTACAATGTGAGACACACTGCATAATAGTTACATAAAGAGTTCGGGAAAGTCAGCTCGCATGGTCTGCTCTTGCTCCCATGTGAGTTCTTCACGGCCGCATTTGTCCCACCGGACTTTGACCATCCCAACTGTCTTGTTCCGTAACTGTTTATCTGCGCGATTCTCGAGCCGAATGGGCTGAACTTTCATCGTTAGCCCATACTCCACCAGCACACGATCGATCTCGATCACCTGAGCTGGATCGTTAACGGCCGTCCAAAGCACAGTGATGTGACATACATCTTGTAATCCACCAAAGACTGCCGAAAGAGCTAGCCGAGTTGTAGCTTCTCCAACTCAGACCAAGGTAGCGAGCACTCAAGGTTTTCAGATGTCGAATCCTAGATACGCCTTTGAAGGGTTTGATCGTCAAGTATACTCAGTCGCCTACAGTGAACTCCACGTTCTGGTACTTGGTGTTGTAGGATTTCGCATGACGCTCTTGGGCTACCAGTAGCCTCTCACGAACAGTGTGTCTCGTCGAGTTCGCTTCCTCGACTTCGTTATGCCTAGACACTTTGGATTCGCATGCTTCTGCATAAGAGAATGGAGTACGACACTTCCAACCATACAGAGCTTCATACTGTGTTATACCGATGATCTCTTAGTAGATGTTGTTGTAGGCAAACTCCACCATATAGAGATGATCTTCCCATCTCTTGTCAAGGGCCAGGACGCACATTCGGAGCATGTTTTTCATTGTCCTGTTGGTCCGCTCAGTTTGGCCATCAGTTTGGTGCTGAAAGGATGTACTAAACATCAACTTTATGACAACAACTGATGGATTAACCTCCAATCAGTTGATAAGAACCGTTCATCACACTCATTCCCGATGCTCTGAGGAAAATCATGTAGCCGTACACTCTGCTCAACATAACATTGTGCCAAACTGTTCACAAAATTGTCCCATTTATTCAGGAGGAAGTATGCCATGCTCGTCCACCGGTCTACAATCACGCAGTCTGAATCAGTCTCGTGTTTGTTGAAACTGATTCCTCGATCTCCTGTAGAGTTCGCCCTTGGGGAAGGGGCGGTCTCGCGCCTACTTCGCTCCTGCAAGCAAAACAACAAAGAAGACAAGTTGACACAGACCCAAGGGCTCGGCGGGGGAGGTCCCACCACAAACCCGGAAGATCTCAGAGCGCTTCCCCTCCTTAGCCAGAAGCCGGGCTAAGGTACCCTCAGAAAGCACTTGAAGATTGGAGCAGGAGAGCATCGGGGAGAAACTGCTTTCTGGGGTGCCCCTTGGGTCCTAATTATAGTTTTCAAAATCCGTACTGCCAATAAACAAAAGGACTAACCTGAAATTACCAGAGAACCCTTCCATGGGTCTGCCAACAGCCAAACTCTGTTGTTTTGAAGTGCTATAGGCAGACCAGCGGGGGCAAAACAGTAATAAGTACCTCATACATCCAGGCGAGCTGGGGAGCTTTGACCACCTCGGCATGTTCTGCTCGCCTCTACCGCCAAGCTCCAATGAGGGGACGCGAGCTGTGGCTCGCTTGGAGAATGCCGAGCTCAGGGTCGCCGATCGTCGATCTCTGGTCGACGGATGCCGGGCTCGAGCTCGCCCTCTTTACTGCCGAACTCGCCTATTGTCCTTAGCCCGATCTGCCTAGACCCTGGTGACCTTGCTCGCCGGACACGCGGTTGTACACAATCCCCTCTCTTTTTGAGCTTGTCAAAGCTCGGAAAGAAACATCCAACCCCAAGTGTGCGGCGAGAGTGGGTTGGCGAGTTGGAGGGAATCTTCTGGTGGGGGCCACCTGCGGTTATATATATGTGCACCTTCCCACCTGCCTGACTCTTGCCATTCCCTTTGATATTCTGCCAAGATGCCTCTTCCCAAGGAGATCCAAGAGCGCATAGACCGAACCCGCCAGGTCTCCGCAGCTCGCGTTGCCACCCTGACGGCGGTCCCCGCAAAAGCTCCCCAAATCGACTCTATCGTGCCCAGCTCCAAGAGGTCAAAGCCATTCCCTGAGGCGGCTGAGCCCATTTTCAACGACCTGAGGGCCACCCTGGCTCGCGAGACCGGCTCTTCCACCCGAACTATTCTTGAGAAGGATAGAGAGGTCGTCGTATTTGGCGACGATCAGGATGGTCAACTAGATGGCGAGGACGTCGCGCCGCGAGAGCCCACACCGCGAGGCGAGACCACGCTTGCCAACTCGCGATTCACGGCACCGGACAGCCATCCCCGGGACCCGACTCTTCTCTTTGGGATCCTGCCTGTGAGCTCGCAGAGGCCGAATTCGCCAGTGTGCTCCTCCCCTCCTCGCCAAACTGACGTGGCCGCGGGGGCGGGTCTGGGGACCATTCCCACCCCGGGATTCGACCTCATCTTGTCTGGGTCTCGCGACCCAGGTCCCGGGAAGGATCTGAGGTTCATCACTCCCCGCACCTCCCTAGAGCTGCCGAGCTCGTCTGGTCAGTCTTGCTTGACTCCTCGCTTCATGAGTTTTTTCTGCCTCTCTTTGCTAACACCTGTCTTCACAACTCTTCCCAGTCAATCGGCTGCCAAGGAATCCTCGCGGGCAGCCCACTATTCTCCCCTCCCTTCCCCGAGTTACGCCTTCCTCTATGGCCGGAGATCCGGCAAATCTTAAAATATTACGGAGCCGTGCCCGCGCAGCTGAATTCCAACGCCATCGTGATGATGGTGGCGTTCGCGAGCTACCTCCGGCGGGAGAGGATCGAGTTCAACCTGACGGTGTTCAGGAAGCTCTTCTCCTACAAGGCGACGCCGGACGAGGTCGCCTACTTCGGCGGCTCGCTAATCAAAGTTCGCGAGATCGCGAACAAGCACCATACCTGGATGACCAAGATCGCCTTCATCAAGGGCGATCTCGGCAACATCCCATACTCACCTCAGCAGAAGGGCGAGGAGGTGTACCGCCCGCTGGCCGTGTCCGGCAACGACGCCGAGCTCCACAAATACTTCCTCCATAAAGACTTCGAGGTCGCCTTACTACGGAGGGGCCTCGACGCGCTCCCCCCTATTCTGCCCGGTGAAGGTATGCTCCCCTCCTAATCTTGCCGAGTTCGCTTGACCGCCGTACTAGCCATATCATCGCTAAATTCCTAATTTTTCCAAGTATTTTCTTGCAGGGGAGCGAATAATCCCCGTGAACCCGCCGTTCGCGGATCCGGGGCTCCATACCGACCCTCTTGCTCATGAGAGGGCGGCGGCGGCGGCCTGCTGAGATGAGGCGGCCATCTCGCAACCCTCTTCCAGCAAGAGGCAACCTGAGGACGCGGGATCGAACCCGCCATTCGGCCATCGACAAATAAAGAAGATGCGGAGGGCCCTTCTGGCTCCGCGGGGGCAACAACAATAGCAGTCCATCCC
This sequence comes from Platanthera guangdongensis, assembly GCA_039583875.1. Lineage (NCBI taxonomy): Eukaryota > Viridiplantae > Streptophyta > Magnoliopsida > Asparagales > Orchidaceae > Platanthera > Platanthera guangdongensis. The sequence goes on from CM077160.1 coordinate 87,814,005, forward strand.
TAAGTACATCAGCTCGTCGGAGACCCCTCCCGACGCGTCGCCGGAGAGCCCGCTGAAGGAGACAACCAGCAAGGGCCGAAAAGGTGGTGAGGGCCCCTCTTCCACGGCGGCGATCTATCCTCGTCCGTCGGCGAAGAGGGCCGCCCGCAACCGCGTGCCGCCGAAGCAACACCCCCTCTTCAACTTCGGCGCCCGGTGGAAGGACTCGGCGGGCGAGCCCATGCTGCAGTGGGACGAGCTCGCTCATCGAGTCTCCGTCTCCACCCTGCACCCCTCTTGGCATGACAGCGAGCCCGCCACCGGCCACGCCTATGCCCTCGGCTTCGGCCTATATGGCCGGGAGGATGTCGAGGCCTACAAAAAGATGACCCTCCGGTAGCTCGGCCATGAGGGCCTGCAGTCCCACATGCGGACCCTGAAGCTGCATCATATGCTTTCCCGCCGCAGTTTCGCCCTCAGCCACCAACTCGAAAAGGCTGAGCAGGCTCGCGACATCGCCAAGGACAAGGTCACCGACCAGGAGAGGCAGCTCGGCATAGCGGAGGGTCTACTCGCCCAAGCCGCCGGCGGGCTGGTAAGTGCCAAGCGCTACTCTTCTCTTTTACTTAGGATATTTTGTGCTGCTGCTAAATGGACTCATTTCCAGGATGCCAAGGCCACAGGGGAGCTTCAGGCTCACAACACCGAGCTGGGGGAGGAGATCAGCCAGCTGCGCGCACTCCTGGCCGTGGGTGCCAAGGCTGCAGAGGACTTCCAGGCTCGTAATGCCGAGCAGGGGGAGGAGATCGGCCAGTTGCGTGTACGCCTCGCCGAGCTGGAGGGCGCGAACACAAAGCTGAAGTGGGAGAATCAGCACCTCCTCAGCGAGGTCCGGCGCCAGGCAGAGATCTTCTTCCCGCCTCACGACATCGACCCCACCCTCCTCTACAAGAGCCCGCGGATCTTTGGCGAGGCCGACCTCATCGAGAGATTGCGGACCAATTCCATCCAAGCCACCGAGTGCACCCTCCAGATGATGAAGGATTCTGGGGTGCTGGTGGAGGGGTGCGAGGGGATCTCGGCTCGGGACCTGATGCCGAGCCTGTTCCCGGCAACGCCGCCCAGCGAGAAGGAAGACAGCCTGGACGCGATGTTCGGGAAAAACTTCCAGGATCCTTCGGGTGACGACGAGGACTAGTCCGGCGGAGGGGGCGAGGCGTGAGGATAGCCTGTACTTTTTGTTTTCTTTTCTTTTTTGTTCACTCGCCGAGGCGAGCCCCCTGTAATTACTTTTTATAAACAATTAATGAAAGTTTTTGATCATACCCTTGCCACTTCCTTTTCTTTTCTTTCTTTACTTTGTTTGTTGTGCTCTGAATATATCCGAGTGTTTCCCCACGCGACCTCGCCGAGACAGGTTCCACTAGTAGGGTAGTTGTGAGAGCGCTCCCGCGAGTGGATGCGTTTTAAGTGTTCGCCGATCCCCAAGCGATTCGGGGGAGAGTTGCTATCTGCCCTTGTCACGCCACCATAACTCGTACGCGAGCCATCCAGGTTGAGCCCAAAAGAAGAAGAGAAAATTTTCCAACTCACACGGGCAAAGGGGTGAGGTGCCCCAGCCTGGCTTGCTTTCCTTTGGCGAGGCCCGGGTCTGCGACCTACTCGCCAATGCCGAGCCGGGAATGACGAGTCCATACTCGCCCATGCAGAGTCCTCCGGCATGGCTTGCCTTCCTTTTTGATCATGCCGAGCTGGATTTGCCGAGCCCGTGCTCGCCTTGATAGAACCCCTTTCCCCTTGCTTCCTGGTACTTTGACTTTGATCTTTATCTGACGATTTCGAGGCCGACACCATCGAGTGACTTCCGGCCGTGCCAGCTAGGTGAGAGCCTGGCAGTGGGATCTCCTCGGGGTCCAAACATATTCCATCGAGTGACATCCGGCCCTGTCAGCTAGGTGAGAGCCTGACAGTGGGATCTGCTCGAGGCCAAGGATGACACCGAGTGACTTTCGGCCCTGCCAGCTAGATGAGAGCCTGGCAGCAGGATCTTATCGGGGTCCAAATACATTCCATCGAGTGACATCCGGCCCTATCAGCTAGGTGATAGCCTGACAGCGGGATCTGCTCGAGGCCAAGGATGACACCGAGTGACTTCCGGCCCTGCCAGCTAGATGAGAGCCTGGCAGCGGGATCTTCTCGGGGTCCGAACACATTCCATCGAGTGACATCCGGCCCTATCAGCTAGGTGAGAGCCTGACAGCGGGATCTTCTCGAGGCCAAGGATGACACCGAGTGACTTCTGGCCCTGCCAGATGAGAGCCTGGCAGCGGGATCTTCTTGGGGTCCAAACACATTCCATCGAGTGACATCCGGCCCTGTCAGCTAGGTGAGAGCCTGACAGCGGGATCTGTTCGAGGCCAAGGATGACACCGAGTGACTTCCGGCCCTGCCAGCTAGATGAGAGCCTGGCAGCGGGATCTTCTCGGGGTCCGAACACATTCCATCGAGTGACATCCGGCCCTATCAGCTATGTGAGAGCCTGACAGCGGGATCTGCTCGAGACCAAGGATGACACCGAGTGACTTCCGGCCCTGCCAGCTAGATGAGAGCCTGGCAGCGGGATCTTCTCGGGGTCCAAACACATTCCATCGAGTGACATCAGGCCCTGTCAGCTAGGTGAGAGCCTGATAGCGGGATCTGCTCGAGGCCAAGGATGACACCGAGTGACTTCCGGCCCTGCCAGCTAGATGAGAGCCTGGCAATGGGATCTTCTCGGGGTCCGAACACATTCCTGTTGGGTATTTTATCCACAATTACCTGGATTTGAGGAAGCCACCTGTCAAGCTAAGATGAATTCACAATGTATTTGATAAAATCTTTCAAGTTGTGCTTGCAGTTATTCCACACTAAGTACACACCAATGTCAGGGTGCAGTAGGTCAATATACACGGGTCTGCGCGACGTAATCCCTCGTTGAGCAGATCAGTGTGTTGGCCTACGTGTACTCTCTCTATTAGAGTGTACTTATTTTCAATTACAGGGCTGTGTTAAGGCAAGAGCAGACAAGGAGCAAGGATGGGTCAAGGAGCACCTCATGGGTGGAAAGACGAAAAATCATCTAAGTGTAAATCGACGAGAATCACTAGTGATTCTCGCCGAATCATCGAGAATCATTCGCTGATTCTCGCCGACTCGATCCAGCTACTTCAAAGCAAGCAACTCTGATTCTAAGTAAGAATCGACGAGAATCACCAAGTGATTCTCGCCGATTCGGCAAGAATCACTGGCTGATTCTCGCCGTCTCGTCCCGGCTAAATCAGTGCGTGCAACCAAGTCAACTTCGACGAGAATCATCTTTGATTCTCTCCGAATCGTCGAGAATCACCTTTGATTCTCGACGATTCGACGAGACTCACTCTCGATTCTCGCCGATTTTTACTTGGGCAATTTTCTGGAAAAAGCTGGACCGGATTCTGCCGCTTGCACTATTTTGAACCGGATTTAGGGTTTCTTCTGGTGGGACCCATAACGGTCATAAAAGATGATTTTACTGTATAAATATACGCGTATTTTTGAACAGTAGAAGAGTGAAGAAGATTTAAAAGGAGGAGCTGCGATGTGACCTAGATCGCGATTTCCGCCGCCGCCGCCGTCGCCGCTCGAGCAAGTTGGTCGCCGGTCTTGATCGTGGTTTCTTCCAGATCTTCCGGCGACAGAAGCTTAGCCAAGCTTAGAGTCTCACGCATCTAACCGGAGATCCTTTGTCTCTTGATTTGTTGATCGGGAAAACCTTCCCCGTCCGAATCGATTGAGACGATCGATCCTAGTGTGACCGTTGGAAGACCTAGCTAGCTTTGCTACGAAGTTTGGATCTCCAAAGTACAGCAGCCGCACACCGTTGTCGCCGCCGATCCCGAACCAAGCCGCCGCCCTCTTTGCCGCCGCCGGTTCCGGGGAGATTCTCTCCAAGAGAGATCTAGGGGTGTGGACTCTTCGTGGACTTCAAGAACACGTCGTCAACGAAGAGGGACACCTTAGTCTCCAAAAGTAGTTTGTATTTCTTGTACATTCTAGTTCATTTTTGTTGTAAAGGAACGTTGGTTCCGAGTTGTAAGGGTTGGGTGCAACCCGTGTTGTGGGAGTGTTGTCTCCTACGTGTGGAAGGGTTCCTTCCGATAGTGCAAGGATTGGATTTCAATCCTGTTGGTGAAGAGACCGAGTCGTCCCTTGTTGGGAGATAGGTCGAAGGGGGAAAGTGGATGTACCCAAATCGGGGAACCACTATAAATTGCTTGTGTACCTTCTTTGCTGTGGTGTTTTATTTTTGTGTGCAGGTACAATTTTAATTCTGCAAAAACGCTGCACGTCACCTATTCCCCCCCCCCCCATAGGTGAAGCTAGTTGACACTAAGTGGACTTTCAAGTGGTATCAGAGCCAGGTTACTCATCAAAAAGGTTAACACCTTGAGTAGAATCCTGCCACCAGTGTCAGAAGCATGGGGCTGGATCATGAGATATCGCCACTAAGACTTCCCACATGCACAAAGGAGTATTATCCCTTCTGGAAGATGAGAGTGTTGTATCACTTGGAGGCTATCGATCTTCGAGCATCTTTCATCCTGGAAGAGGGTCCTTTTATTCCTATGAAGACCTCCGGCTCTGGAAAGAATATCCAAGTGCCCAAGTGCATTGCTGAGATGTCGGAGACGGAACTTTCATTATTTAATCTGGACAAGAGGATTCGTCAGATTATCATGGATTTCTGGTCTGGACCTTTTTGCTCTTGATTGGAAAAATGTGAGACGGCCAAATCTATGTGGGTGATGATCTCAGAGCTGATGGGGGGATCAAAGAAAGCTGGAATCTGCTGTCAACTAGAGGATGAAGCCTATGTGGGGGTACTCGCCTCTGAAGATGAAGGCAAGGATCAATCGGACAGCATCATAGCTTCAGTGTCCGTGTCAGAGACTGAAGAAGCCTGTGAGGAAAGCAGTTCTAATGAGGATGACACAACGGTCAATGGCGCTAGTGACAATAACACTGAAGAGCAGGTAACTTCTTCATCTTGCCCTGTCTCTCTTGAAGTTCCTGAAGACAGGAACTGTTTCCCTTCTGAAAATCCTGATTCCCTGAAGAGAGCCCTTCAGAAAAGCAACCTACTTGTTGAGGAGCAAGCTCAGGAGATTGCTCGGCTGAAGATCTTGTTGGTTCTCCAATTGGCATCCAACAAGGTCAAGGACTCTAAAATCTCAGATCTAGAGAGTAGTCTAGAGAATGAGAAAAGGATAGTATCTAACTTTTCCAAGGTTGATGCTATGAAGAGAAAGGTAGAAAATGGGTGGATCTCCCGAATTATCAATTCGTGGAGAAATGGGGAAACGGTATTCCGACCCCCCACTCCAAGCAGGAAGGCTACTCATCATGCCTTCAGGTATGATCACAGGAATAATCATGATCACTGCAAGGGTGATCTGTCCTCATGTGGAGACACCCATAGTGCAAGGGCCGTCATGGCCACCCATGAGAGAATACCTAAGGCTCCTTCTGAGCCCTTTGTATTCTCGGCCACTGCCCCTACTCGGCATGAATCGGCTGGTATCAGCTCTCAGAACTCTTCTCTCCACACAAGGACACAGGAAAGGGGGGTTAGAAGTCATGCTGTAAGTTCTCATGGGGCCTCAGGAAGGGGGCTGACTGAAAGGAAGGCACCACCTCCCAGGCCTCGTGACGCTCGCTGCATGCATTCATTCCACCCTTCCATGTGTCACGGTGGAAGAGGCAGTTCTGGGAGCAGATCCAGATCAATCCCGTTTGGACCGAGGATCATGACTACCTCAGTCACTAGATCAGGTCAGAAACGGAGATACAACATTCACGCGTGTTGGTGCTGTGGCAAGGTGGGACACTTTGCCATAGACTGTTGGCACAACCCCTCTGTGTCAAGGGCAAGGGCCTATCCACATCCCCTGGGCAGAGGTAGTCTTCCTGACAGGATTTCTGAAGGAAGGCATTCGAGTGTTTATGCTAACAGGAACCTAGGACCCAATATTTATTGGGTTCCTAAGGTAAAGTAACTCTCTTTTGCAGGGTAGTCTAGGTTCCCGTAAATATTATGGGAACTAGACAGTAGATGTTTCAAGACTATATTGGAACAAATATATGGAATAACTGAAGTGAAATCTACCTGGGCATACTCACATTGAGCACCTGGTATGTTTTAACCAGAGGGGCTAAAAGAAAACTCTCATAATCCCAGGTACTCTAAATCAGCTCCAAGACTTGAGTCATATTGTATCGACATTTCTATAGATATATATATTTATATATTTATATACACATATATGTGTGTACACCTAAGGATAGGTTAACACGGTAAACATAAACCTTAGACACATCAATGAAGATTTATCGGAAATTCCACTGGTAGATTCGAGAACTAACATCTACAGGCGTAAATCAGTTCACTGAAAACTAACGAAGATACGTCATTGGAAATCTCGACAACTTACAATTGACATCCAGAAGTGTATGGAAACGCCCCGTTCAAACCCTAAATAGATTGGCTTTAAGAAATATATATATATTTAGAGGATTTTGTAAATTGTCTTGATATCAGAAGACTTCGAGAATCCGGCGGGGCCCGAACCTTAGCGTTTCACTCTTCACACGGAAATCCTTTTTCAACTCGTCGATATCGCATAGCATCCCGTCGACCCTTCATATTCCGCAGGAAGCTCACAGAAGGAAACTCGCCGATCGATCGCAGGAATACAACAGCAGGAATCCCGCCGACCCTTCATATTCACACGGAAATCCTTTTTAAACTCGCCGATCGACTCTCTCGTCGACAACAACAAGAATCGACAACAGCAGGACTCTCGCCGATTCGTGAAGCTTTCCCGCAAGATTCCCGCAAGCTTCTTCCTGAAGGACTCTCACCGAAGGACTCTCACCGAAGGACCCGTGATTCTTCCCCTTCCGTCGACATCGCGCAAGAATCCCGCAACTCGTGAAGAATCCCGTCGATCTCGCCGATTGCCTTCCGTGGATCTCTCCTCTCTCTCGTCCAGGTATTTCTCCGCAGTTTCGATCAATCACAGTCGCGTGCACCTCCCGGGTGTCCGTCGTCTTTGTCAAACTAACTCACCGTCTACGCTCTTGGGTAACCACATCCTCATCCTTACAAGAACCTTATTACTAGTTTCGCTTCCCTTTTGACTTTTGATTAAGCGTAGAGTAGGGATTCTCTCCCTAGGTTTGCAATGGCTCCAAGGACAACCGCTGGACTGATCACTGGATGTGAGCTGGTGCGAACAGGGTTCTCACATGCTTCTGACGAATTCAGAAACATCATTATCATGCTGGAAGAGGCTGGACTCTCATTCGTACTGGAGCACCCGTGTAAAATCTTGGACAAGGAAGTGCTGGAGTTCTTTGCTACCGCCAAACTACGAAATGAAGACTCTCTCATCAAGAGCAAGGTTGCAGGGGCAACGATCAAGATGTCGGCAAGCAAGCTAACCCAATACTTGCAGCTCACTAGTTTGGAGCACGAGGACTATCTTGAGGAAGAGGATAAAACTAAGACATTATTATTCTGTGGACTCGCTCGAGGCACCAAATCGATAAAGCGAAAGGAAATGAATGGGGAGGGGAAGCTTCTGTCAGACAACATTGGGAAGGTACTCATATGCAAACCGGGTTCACATGACCACATCTCTGCGGACATGTTCAAGATCCTGGTGGCAATTGTCTGCAGAAAAAGATTCAACTGGGGGGCTTTGTTTTTTGAGAAGATAAAGGACACACTCAGATCTCCTAGCTTTGGCCAAATCATCAGTCTTTATCTCAATCAGTTAAACGGAGATAAGTATGACATGAGTAATGGAGTTCAACTGCATTACTTGAAGAAAATGGACTCGAGCGTCTTTGACAGATGGGAGAGACGCATTGGGCAGGCTGCCGTGGTAGAACAACGAGAAGCATCTCCAGCCGAGGACGGAACTGTGGTTGATTCCGTAGTAATCCCCAGTGAAATTCCTGATGCACTGACTGCAGGAATTGAGGGGGAGCCTCTACCCGCTTATGATAATATCGTATCTGACATCTCCCTGATAGCCAGAGATGCAGTGGCGGATATACACGAAGAAAGTGAAGCTGTAATGGAGAATGAGGAGACTGCTGACGAAGGTTTAGAAGATGATGCTGATGAGAATGATCTCATGGATGATGAAGATGAGGAAGAAGGCAATGAGGGACAGGAAGCTTTGGAGACTCAGGATATCACTGAAGTTCCATCTGACAAGCACGCTCTTGAGATCGTTCCTGAGAACATTGGTGCAACAGTGGAGGGGGAGTCCGAGAAATCTACAGAGGCCGCAAGCATTCCCCCCTTAGAGACTGTGCTCGTGTCCAGCTCTACAGGTGCATCTGCTGAAGAGCAAGGCCAAGGAGTGCCTCAGGAGCTTCCACTACGAGATGATCTAGCCAATCACACCGTGAATGTCATTCAGGGTATAGTGGATTAGCTTAAAGCATCTTTTGAGAAAGCTCAAAATAAAATGTTGAAAAGAATTAAGAAATCAAAGAATCTCATGCTCCAGAACACGGTGGAGATCAATCACAAACTGGACGTGATGGAAAAGAAGTTTGAAGATAAGTATACAGCGGCCGGCCAAGCTGTCACTCTTCTTATGGACGGATTGGAAAAGAACACCGATACTCTCACCGTAGTGAATCAGAATGCTCATGTCGTAGCAAATAACATTCAAAAGTTTGATGGCAATATGGTTACTCTTAACACCAATCAACAAGCCTTGGTCACTGAATTCTCCAGGACTACAAAGCATATTGATGAGTCACTGCATTCTTATGCAAACTTCATTGCAGTCGAAGCCAAAAAGGGGGAGAAAGAATATATAGCTAAGATGGCCGAGCTTCGGGAAGTCATGATCAAAAACTTTGAACAGTCAAACCAATATGTCTATGACAGTTGCTGGTGGATGCTCCAACAAGCGTTAGGCGTCGATTTGCCTGAAAATCCTGCGGGTGTTCATGCTCCTGAGAATATCATCCATGCCGATCCAACCCAAAAAATGCACAGAAGTCATAGTATCACAATAAGTAAATGTCCAAATTCAATACATGAATAGTAAGGAACTACATCGGTGACGCATCAATATGTGTTGGCAATGTTTGACAAAGGAGCCCTAGCAAAAGCCAGAGACAAGAGAAAATTGCAAGAAGGGACATCCAAGGAAACACAAGCTGAAAAGAGAATCAGATTGAAGGAGGAGGAAGTAAGAAACGAAAAGTGGAGTCCGGTATCAAAGAGTATCATCTTGGACACTTTCTGGCTACAAGAAAAAGGAGAAATAAATCGAAACGACGTATACAGCCAGCATGAGTGGGAGCTGCACAAGATGTATGAAGCTAAACGGAACATCTTCTTCAGGACCAACACTGTGGTAGATAAAGCTCCTCCTCCCAGATACTACTCAAAGCCCAAGGAATATGTTGAAAGGCAAAGAAAGAAGTTTTTGGCTCAGAAACATAAGGATGACCTAGCCAAAAATCCATAGACAGAAATTCATAGATTGTCATTGTCTCTTGAACACTTTTATCTTGTCTTATTGATATATGAACAATCCTGATTATATTTATATATATATATATGTGTATATGAATTTGTGATTGACTGAAGCCTTGATCTGTTTGCCTATATTTTCTTGTGCCGCATCTTTATATTCTCTATGTTGTATATATTATCTGGTTGGTGGTATTCATCTTAGCTAGTAGGATTTTGGCTTCGTCAAATTGGGGGAGATTGTTGGGTATTGTATCCACAATTACCTGGATTTGAGGAAGCCACCTGTCAAGCTAAGATGAATTCACAATGTATTTGATAAAATCTTTCAAGTTGTGCTTGCAGTTATTCCACACTAAGTACACACCAATGTCAGGGTGCAGTAGGTCAATATACACGGGTCTGCGCGACGTAATCCCTCGTTGAGCAGATCAGTGTGTTGGCCTACGTGTACTCTCTCTATTGGAGTGTACTTATTTTCAAGTACAGGGCTGTGTTAAGGCAAGAGCAGACAAGGAGCAAGGATAGGTCAAGTAGCACCTCATGGGTGGAAAGACGAAAAATCGTCTAAGTGTAAATCGACGAGAATCACCAAGTGATTCTCGCCGATTCGGCGAGAATCACTAGTGATTCTCGACGAATCGTTGAGAATCATTGGCTGATTCTGGCCAACTCGATCCAGCTACCTCAAAGCAAGCAACTCTGATTCTAAGTAAGAATCGACGAGAATCATCGTTGAGAATCACTGGCTGATTCTCGCCGTCTCGTCCCGGCTAAATCAGTGCGTGCAACCAAGTCAACTTCGACGAGAATCATCTTTGATTCTCGCCGAATCGTCGAGAATCACCTTTGATTCTCGACGATTCGACGAGACTCACTCTCGATTCTCGCCGATTTTTACTTGGGCAATTTTCTGGAAAAAGCTGGACCGGATTCTGCCGCTGGCACTATTTTGAACCGGATTTAGGGTTTCTTCTGGTGGGACCCATAACGGTCATAAAAGATGATTTTACTGTGTAAATATACGCGTATTTTTGAACAGTAGAAGAGTGAAGAAGATTTAAAAAGGAGGAGCCGCGACGTGACCTAGATCCCGATTTCCGCCGCCGCCGCCGTCGCCGCTCGAGCAAGTTGGTCGCCGGTCTTGATCGTGGTTTCTTCCAGATCTTCCGGCGACAGAAGCTTAGCCAAGCTTAGAGTCTCACGCGTCTAACCGGAGATCCTTTGTCTCTTGATTTGTTGATCGGGAAAACCTTCCTCGTCCGAATCGATTGAGACGATCGATCCTAGTGTGACCGTTGGAAGACCTAGCTAGCTTTGCTACGAAGTTTGGATCTCCAAAGTACAGCAGCCGCACACCGTTGTCGCCGCCGATCCCGAACCAAGCCGCCGCCCTCTTTGCCGCCGCCGGTTCCGGGGAGATTCTCTCCAAGAGAGATCTAGGGGTGTGGACTCTTCGTGGACTTCAAGAACACGTCGTCAACGAAGAGGGACACCTTAGTCTCCAAAAGTAGTTTGTATTTCTTGTACATTCTAGTTCATTTTTGTTGTAAAGGAACGTTGGTTCCGAGTTGTAAGGGTTGGGTGCAACCCGTGTTGTGGGAGTGTTGTCTCCTACGTGTGGAAGGGTTCCTTCCGATAGTGCAAGGATTGGATTTCAATCCTGTTGGTGAAGAGACCGAGTCGTCCCTTGTTGGGAGATAGGTCGAAGGGGAAAAGTGGATGTACCCAAATCGGGGAACCACTATAAATTGCTTGTGTACCTTCTTTGCTGTGGTGTTTTATTTTTGTGTGCAGGTACAATTTTAATTCCGCAAAAACGCTGCACGTCACCTATCCCCCCCCTATAGGTGAAGCTAGTTGACACTAGGTTGAATTTCAATTCCATCAAGTGACATCCGGCCCTGTCAGCTAGGTGAGAGCCTGACAGCGGGATCTGCTCGAGGCCAAGGATGACACCGAGTGACTTTCGGCCCTGCCAGCTAGGTGAGAGCCTGGCAGCGGGATCGTCTCGGGGTCCAAACACATTCCATAGAGTGACATCCGGCCCTGTCAGCTAGGTGAGAGCCTGACAGCGGGATCTGCTCGTGGCCAAGGATGACACCGAGTGACTTCCGGCCCTGGCAGCTAGATGAGAGCCTGGCAGCGGGATCTTCTCGGGGTCCAAACACATTCAATTCCTCTATGCAGGCTAGCTATGATAATACTATAGAGTTGAAGAAATTTATTATAATCAAAGTGTCGCTTACATGCTTCAGGGGGAAAATCGTTTTAGGTCGTTACCACTCCAGGTGAGACTCAGGGTCTCGCCCTCTACATTTTCGAGTCGATAGCCTCCTGACTTCAAGGCTTCCTTTACAATGAACGGTCCCTCACAGCTGGGATTGAGCTTCCCTACGGATGCCGACCTCCCTGCTGCATCAACCTTTTTCAGTACCAAGTCCCCTTCCACGAACTGTTTGACCCTGACATGCTTGTCAAAGTACTTGGCCATTCTTCTTTTCACCTCCTCCTGTCGGATAGCGGAAAGGTCCCTCACCTCTTCCAGCATATCAAGGGAGAGCCTCAGCTCTTTCTCATTCTCCGCTTGCCATTCCTCACGGCCTTCTTTGGCCGCAATGACTCGCGGTGTTTGGACTTCGAATTCCACGGGGAGCACTGCCTCGCACCCATGGGAGAGTTTGAAGGGCGTCTCTCCCGTAGCTGTGTTGGGGGTGGTCCTTAGGGCCCAAAGAACTGCGGGAAGCTGCTCCACCCAGCTCCCCTTCAAATTCTCCACCTTCTTCTTGAGGAGGTTGATGACGATCTTATTCGCGGCCTCCACCTGCTCGTTGCTCCTGGGGTGATGTACCGAGGCGAACCTGAGGTCGATTCCAAGTTGTTCGCAAAAGCTGGTGAATTCGGCGCTGGAGAACTGGGGCCCGTTGTCCGTGACGATGGCCTGGGGAAGCCCATGGCGACAGATGATCTCCCCCCAAACAAAGTTCCTGATTACTTGGGAGGTCACCTTGGCCAGTGCCTTCACCTCCATCCACTTGGAGAAGTAGTCAATCATCACTAGGAGGAACCTTCTCTGACCGCTGGCTTGGGGGAATGGTCCAACCAAATCCATTCCCCAGATTGCGAAGGGCTAGGGGGCCGTGATACTTCTGAGTCGCTGGGTCGGCTGTAGCTGGAGAGGGGCGAACTGCTGGCAATTATGACATCTTCTTGCGAACTCTGCGGCATCTCGGCCCAGGGTGGGTCAGAAATAACCTTGCCTGACTATCCTCCCTTCAGGGTCCGACTCCCGGAGTGACTCCCACATTCCCCAGAGTGGACTTCCTCCAAGATCCTTCGTACTTCGCCCTCGGTCACGCAGCGAGCCAACATTCCTGAGAGGGTCTTCCTATATAGCTGCCCGTCCTGGAGGAGGTAATATGCCGACTTGTGCCTTAGTTTCTTCTTATCTACCCCCTCCGGATACTCTCCCGTGGAGAGGAGGACCATGACTGGATCCATCCACGAAGCTTGTTGATCGATTTGCATGAGTTCTCCCTCTTCGATGGAGGGGCGGAACAGGTCGGTGATGGTGCCCCCTGCCTGGAGACCAGGCTTTGCTAGTTGGTCGGCTTGTTCATTTTCTTCCCGGGGCACGTGTCGGATGGAGAAGGTCTGGAAGGTGCCTATGACCCCCTTCACTTTGGCCAACTACGATCTCAGGGTGGGCTCCCTTGCCTCGAACTCCCCGTTGATCTGGGAAGCCACCACCATGGAGTCAGTAAGGACCTCCACATCCAACACCCCCAGCTCCCTGGCCAGGCGCAGCCCTTCTATCACGTCCTCGTACTTGGCCTGGTTGTTCGTAATGGGGAAGTGCACCACCACCGTCTGCTCAATTCGAGTTCCCTGGGGGCTTTCTAGGATCACCCCCACTCCAAGGGAATGCCTCCCTGAGGCACCATCCACCCTCACCTTCCAAGGAGTCGGGCGTGTGAGTTCTTCCTCTGCCACTTCAACTACGTAGTCGGCCAGGAAGTCGGCCATCGCTTGAGCCTTGATCGAGAGCCGCGGAACGAAGGAGACATCGAACTCGCTCAGTTCCACCGACCACTTAGCCAGTCTGCCTGAATGCTCCACCCCCTCAAAGATGTTGTGGAGAGGATGGTCGGTCACCACCCGAATTGAGTGTGCCTGGAAGTAAGGTCGCAGCCTCCTGGCCGAGATGATCAGGGCAAAAGCTAGCTTCTCCAAAATCGGATATCGGAGCTCGGCTTTCCTTAGGACCCGACTCACGTAGTAAATAGGGAGCTGCCTCCTTCCCTCTTCACGAACCAAGATGGAGCTCAAGGCCTCTGCCCCGACCCCGAGATATAAGAACACGTCCTCCCCCTCCTTCGGCCCTTGGAGCAGCGGAGCCTGTGTCAACTGCACCTTGAGGGCCTGGAACGCCTCCGCGCACTCCTTGGTCCATTAAAACCTCTGACCACCCCTCAACGTTTTAAAGAAGGGGGAGCACTTCTCCCCCGCCCGAGAGAGGAAACGACTCATCCCTGCTAGCTTCCCCGTCAGCCATTGGACCGCCTTAGCATTCCGCGGGGACCCTAGCTCCAAGATAGCCCTGACCTTATCTGGATTCGGCTCGACCCCTGCGTGGGTGAGGAGGTGCCCCAAGAACTTTCCCCTGCTGGCCCCAAAGACACATTTTAGGGGATTCAACCGCATTTTGTATTTGCGCAGGGTGGCAAAGGTCTCCTCCAGGTCCCGGAGGTGGGAGTCCACATCCCGACTTTTGAACATGAGGTCATCTACATACACCTCCAAATTCCTCCCCCTCTGCTCCTTGAAGACTCTATCCATCATCTTCTGGTAAGTTGCCCCAGTATTCTTCAGCCCGAAGGGCATCATCTTGTAGCAGTAGCATCCATCTCCTGTGATGAACGAGACATCCTTGATTTCTGGGGGGTGCATCCTGATTTGATGATAACACATCCTCCATCGGCCGTCTCCTTTTTTAACCATGACCACGTTGGAGACCCAGCCGGGGTACTGGATCTCAGACACGAACCCAGCCTTGAGGAGTTTCGCCACCTCCTCCCTGATAGGGTCCGCCAGCTTGTCCCCCGTGGACCTCTTCTTCTGCTGAACGGGGCGTGTTCCCGGGTCCAGGTTGAGGCGGTGGCAAGCCATATCCTTGTCAACCCCCGGCATCTCCGCGGCGTTCCAAGCAAAGATGTCCACGTTCTTCTGGATGCACTCCAGAATCATGCCTTGGTCCTCCGGGGTCAGCCCCCCGCTGACGCGGATCTTCTCCATCCTGCCTCCCTGGGTGAGCACCTCCAGCTCCACCACTTCCTCAGCTGCCTCCAGCCTAGATTGCTCCCCTATCCCTCGACATCCCCTTCCTCTAGAACGAGGGCCTCTACCTCCATCTCTTCTCCCGCGGCTCTTACTTCGGCCACCTCCTCCAGATCTCCTCCTGCCGTCTCCTCCTCTGCGCAGTTCTTCGTTTCCAGCTCCTCTTCTCCTGCTTCCTGCCCGGCCTCCTCCATCCTTCGCCCCATCTCCTCGGCTCCCTCCTGTCAGGAGATGTTGTTCACCGCAGTAACATAACACTCCTGCGCCACCTTTGGGTCCCCCCTGACCCTGACCTGGACCCCCTCAGCGTTGAACTTCAAGCACTGATGGAAGGATGAGGGGACGCAGCGGAAGGCGCTGATAAGGGGCCTCCCGAAGATGGCAACGTAGCTGATGGGGGCGTCCACAATGATGAACTTGCAGTTTCGGGACTGCCCCCCCAACATGACATGGAGGCCTACTCCTGCCTCCACTTCCTTCCTTTCTCCTGAAAACCCGAACAGGGGCCCATCCGAGGCCAGTGTCACAACCCGCATTTTCTCATTAAAATATAAATCAGAGCACGAGATAACTACGAGCTGTGATGCCACGTCAAGCAGGGGATAACTGCTGACGCTCAGGCGACACTCTAATCCTTCAAATCATAAGTTAAAATGAATAGAAAACTGATTTTTAAATTAATTGGCCGTATCCCTCGGCTTAGTGGATCAGATAGTCCACGGTTTGAAAACTATTTTTTTATACGTAGCGGAAAAATACTTCATTTATGCTTAACATCCTAAAAGAGCGCATAAGTGTCCTAAGAGGACAACTTACACTATGCAAGACCCTAGATTTTAATTTATAATATTTATAAAGAAAACAACATTTTTACGCATTTGGAAAATAATGTTTGAGCTTTTATAAAACATGCTGATCATGCAATACATATAGTAATTCTTTATAGGTTTTAAAGTAACTAGCAACCAGGCATAAAACATTCCCAGAGAGCAAGTGAAACTATCACAAAACAGGTAAACTAGCAGCTAAGCAAAGTCTTAATTTCACAAAGGAAAATCACCAACGGGCGTCAACAACCTGACACGAACCCGCTGGCGAGCATGTATGTCTGTACTACTACAAGGCTAAAGAACTACCTCAACAAGTGAGGAAAACACTGCCACAACGCAGTCCACAGGGAAACTCCTGAAACTAGTCGCACAGCCGGCTACAGACCTGAACCTGAGGCATTCAAAAGAAGAACACCTCAGCAAGAAATAATGAAACAGGAGGCAAAGAAACATCAGATAATAATCGAATGAAAAGAGCAGAAAGAAAAAAGGTTACCAACCCTGCAAGAGAGATGCTGAAAATCTCAGCTAAAGGATCCAAAAAGGGACAAAATGTAAGTAAAACAATAAGTAAAGTGAGAGAAATGCATCAAGTACCAAAACGTACCAAACTCCGTCCAAGCCTGGAGAGACAAAAAGGGCACCAATATGCATCAAAAGAACAGTATGAAAGGAACTAACAGTCCTAAACTTGTAAATCGTTAGCACTGGCACAAATCCCAAACCTGTGTCGGAGACTAAGAACAGTCACAACCGAACAACCAGGTCCAGGTGTCTCAAGAGTACTAAAGGGGCCGCCACAGGGTCCACACACATAGAGTTCCAACCTCTTACAGGAACCCAAAATGTCCAAAGGAGGGAATGGTGGTGGCCACGGCTCAAACTCCCCTGGTACCATACTCCTTCAGAAACCCAGCTACCGCATGCTAAGGATCTACGATTCGGCACCAAAACTAGCCGACAACACCACTTAAAACTACCAAGTTCTACAACCAAAACCCGCCGAATTATTTCCCTCTACCCGCCGAACTATTTCCCCCTACCCGCCGAATTAATTCCCCCTACCCGCCGAATTATTTCCCCCTACCCGCCGAATACAACTAAAAAATAAATTCTGATAACTTCCTATTTTAGGCCGATCACAAGCCCTAAACTAGGAATATTCCTATCTCACCTATTCTACGACAAGAAGAAAAGAAAATAAAGCAAAAATACAACTCATGGAGGCGCGCAAGAGGGGAGAAACCCACTTGCCTCAAATCGCTCTTGAAAACGTCCTCCCAAAATACTCCACCACGTAGATCCGTCCAAGAGGGGACACGCGGAGACGAGATCTACGAAAAAACGGACAACCGGGGTTAGGGCCGAAAAAAATCTAAGGCGAAACGGTCACCGAAACGGGAAAAACTTACCGCGATCTCGAAGCTCTCGCCGAGAGCTTTCCAACGCCGCGATCGGATCGAAAATCCGTCCACCGGATCGGCGGTGGCGGCCGCCGGAAGATTCGCGAACGAAAGGTTCCGCACACTCCGAAAAATGTCGCACAGGGGGGTGGGGCTGCTGTTCGGGGAAGAAGAAAGGTTTGCCTTATCTTAATCTTAAATAAATATATAAATATATACTTAATAATAATATATACTTATTATATACATTTAAAACATAACAAGGGGGGGGCTGCTGATTCGGATTGGCGGGAAAGGCAAGGGGGGAGGCTGAATCGGTGAAAATCATTCTCATCGATTCCCTCTCCCCCTAATTCTCCTATTTTCTATTTTTTATATAAAAACTTAAAATATTAATATTATAAATAATATAAAACAAGGGGGGGGGGGGGGAAACCGATCGGTGAGAATGATTCTCCCCGATTCGGTGAGAATCATTCTCACCGATTCGGTACAATTATTATATATATATATATATTATATATATATATTTTAATTAATTCTTTATATATATAATAATAATATTTATTATTATTTAAAACAAAAGATATAACATATATCGTTACGGAGGGCCAAACGCGCGCCGAATCGAACGAAATTCGCACCGTAGGCGAATGACGACGCTACGAATCCAACGGCGAAGTCGAAATCGAATTCCGACGCACCGTTTTCGAGATAATAATTTCTAAAGTTAACGGCGTACGCGAAAACATACAAACTACAATCGTGCGCCGAGGCTCCAAAAATGCTCGGAACGCGACAAAACTTGACGAGCAAGTCTAAAATTAGCCGATCTAAATTCCTAATATAAAATTTTTCACTCCCAACGCAAATCCCAAAATTTGGCCGGTCAAACCTAACGAACGCAAAACGCGCTAACGACAAAGTCGGTAACCAAATCCGACAAACAAAACTTGGGCAAATTTCTCCCGAAGTCAAAACACAAGCATTCCCCAAGAGGCTCCACCGAGTCACCAAACAGACTCCGGCTCGCTAGGGAATCTTGCTACCAGGCATCACCAAGCCACTCAGGGAACCTAAAGAGCTAAAAGCACGCTCTAAAAACGTCACATGACCAACACGCGCTAACATAACGCTCTGACGTCATAATACGTCAAATAAGAAATTAAATAAATCACTGGAAAATCGGGGGCGTTACAGTCACTCCCCCTAAAAGAAAGTTTCGTCCCGAAACTTTACGCATAAAACACTGCTACCAAAGAAGGAAAAGAAAATAACCAAGGGTTATCGAATGCTTACCGAGCACAGCTAGGAGAACAGATGAGGATGCGCCTCCCTCATAGCTGACTCCAACTCCCAAGTCGCGCTCTCCACGTCTTGGTTTCTCCACAGAATCTTTACCATCGGTATTGTCTTTCTCCGCAACACTCGATCTTGCACATCCAAAACACGAATAGGAACTTCCACATAGGAAAGGTTAGGCTCCAACTGGGGCACTGCATCCAGAACTTGTCTGTCACTTAGCACGCACCTCCGCAGTTGGCTCACGTGAAAAACATTGTGCACGCCAGGAAAATTTTCGGGTAATTTCAACTTGTAGGCTGACACACCAATCCGCTCCACAATTTCAAATGGTCCCACATACCTTGGGTCCAACTTATGGTTCTTACCGAATCTCTTCACTCCAACCATCGGGGAAACCTTAAGGAAAACCATGTCCCCCACAGAAAATTCCAAAACGGACCTACGCCGATTAGCGTTCTTCTCGTATCGCTCTTGAGCTATCCGAAGCTTCTCTCGAATAAGCTTTACAGAGACTTCCATTTCTTCTAAGGCATCTGGACCTAACATCGGCCTCTCACCAACCTCAGCCCAAAATAGAGGAGTTCTACATCGTCTTCCATATAGCGCTTTGAAAGGAGCCATTTGCAGACTCTCTTGATAACTGTTATTGTATGCAAACTCCATCAATCTCAAGCGTTCATCCCACGCTCCTCCGTGGTCTAATATATAACAACGGATCATATCTTCCACAATCTGATTAACACGCTCCGTTTGACCATTGGTCTGTGGATGGTATGCGGTAGAATATCTCAAGTCAGTTCCCAATCCTTCTTGAAGGCTCTTCCAGAAACGAGACGTAAACCTGGAGTCTCGATCTGATACTATACTTACGGGTACTCCATGTAATCTGATAACTTCATTCAAATATAGCTCCGCTATCCTTTTCATCGAGTAACCAATCTGAAAGGGTACGAAGTGCGCACACTTTGTTAATCTATCAACAATCACCCAAACAGAGTCATGCCCTCGGGGAGATCTCTGCAAACCAGTAATGAAATCCATTGAGATACTCTCCCACTTCCAAGTTGGAATCTCTAAAGGCGCTAACTTTCCAGCAGGCCTTCCATGATCAGCCTTAACTCTTTTGCACGTAAACATTCTGACACAAATCTTGCAATGTCACCCTTCATCCCAATCCACCAGGCAATCTGTTTCAAGTCCTTATACATTTTTGTAGACCCTGGATGGTAGGCCACACTTGAACCGTGTGCCTCACTGCACAACTTAACTCAAATATCTCGAAAATTGGGGACGCAAAATCTACCGCGGTACTTTAGAGTACCCGCGTCATCGATCGAAAAGTCAGGCAGCTCCCCCTTCTCAGTTCTATTATGAAGGTGCAGTAGATCAGGATCGTCCTTTTGATGAAGCCTCGTAAGAGAAATCCATGAAGGCTCAGACACTTCCAAACTACTTGGCGAGTCACATTTGCCAACTGAAATATCCATTAAAAGGAACTCTTCTACTAACAACTCAGTGGAAAGATTGAAAATTTTCCCTGTCTTCCTGCTTAAGGCGTCGGCTACCACGTTAGCCTTACCCGGATGGTATAGGATCTCCACTTCATAATCAGCCACATACTCTAACCATCTGCGCTGGCGCAAGTTCAATTCCTTTTGAGTGAAGACGTACTTCAAACTCTTATGATCTGTATAAATCTTGCACTGCGCGCCATATAACAAGTGTCTCCATAATTTCAATGCATAAATAACTGCTGCGAATTCCAAGTCATGCGTAGGGTAGTTCCTTTCATGAATCTTAAGCTGTCTTGACCTATACGCAATCACTTTTCCTTCTTGCATCAGCACACAACCAAGACCCACGTGGGATGCGTCCACGTAAACGGCATAGTCTAATCCTTCCGTAGGCAATGTCAATATCGGAGCAGTGCACAGTCTATTCTTTAGCTCTTGGAACGCTTCTTCGCACTTATCGCTCCACACAAATGCTGCATTCTTCTGCGTCAATTTGGTCAATGGCGCAGATAACGTAGAGAAACCCTCTACAAATCTCCTGTAGTAGCCAGCCAACCCTAGGAAGCTCCTTATTTCTTTGGGTGTGGCAGGTCTCGTCCATTCCATAACTGCGGCTATCTTTTCTAGGTCGACAGAGATTCCGTCCTTGTTAACCACATGACCCAGGAAAGATCCTGAGGCAACCAGAACTCGCATTTACTTAGCTTGGCGAACAACTTATGGTCCCTCAAGGCAGATAAAACTAGACGCAAATGTTGGTCATGCTCCTCAACATTGCGTGAATACACCAACATATCGTCTATAAATACGACTACAAACTTGTCCAGAAAGTCCTTGAAAACCCTGTTCATCATGTCCATGAAAGCAGAAGGTGCGTTGGTCAAACCAAACGACATCACCAAAAATTCAAAATATCCATGTCTGGAACGGAAGGCAGTCCGCGGGATATCTGATTCACGGATCCTTAACTGGTGGTAACCCGAACGAAGGTCAATCTTAGAGAACACGGCGCTGCCTCGCAGTTGATCAAACAAATCATCTATCTTCGGCAACGGATACCTATTCTTGATCGTTACCTTATTTAGCACTCTATAATCGATGCACAACCTCATCGATCCATCCTTTTTCTTGACGAACAAAACGGGAGCACCCCAAGGCGAAGAACTCGGCCTTATAAATCCGTTCTCAAGCAACTCGTCTAACTGGATACGCAACTCCTCCAGTTCGCGTGGGGCCATCCTGTAAGGCGCCTTGGCAATAGGACGCGTACCCGGCTCCAAATCTATAACAAACTCCACGTCTCGATCAGGCGGGAGACCAGGAAGGTTAGCTGGAAAGACATCAGAAAAATCACGAACCACCGGGATCTCCTCCAAACGCGGCAAACTAACCTTGGTTTCTAAAACCGAAACCAAACAAGCAAAACAACCGGAATCTACAAGCTTCCGAGCACATACCGCCGATATAGTCGGTGAATCCTTGCGCGGATAACCGTAAACACTCCCGGGCTGACCGTTGTCCATCCTGAAGTCCAAGCGTTTACCCTTGCATTGGATCACAACATCATATCTAGACAACCAGTCCATGCCTAGGATCACATCAAAGTCTTCCAGATCCAACAGCTTCAAATCAGCAATCGCGAGAAAATCGCCTAGTAAAATCGGACAACTCTGAATACCCTGATCCGAAACTACAGATTCGCCTGAAGGAAACTTGACACAGAACGCATCACCAACACGATCGAGATTCAAACGGTAACGCTCTACGAAGGCCCTAGCCACAAATGAGTGGGTAGCGCCGGAATCGAACAGAACACGCGCCCAGCGGTTCTTTACCTTAAATCGTCCTATAAAATTGCACACGCGACTAAGGAAGCGAACGCTCAAAACTATAACTATGAGATAAACATTAAAACTAGGGGAGAATCTAACCTGATATCACTTGCGTGGACGCCTGAGCTTCCTCCATAGAGACCACGTTCAACTTTCCTTTTCCCTTGTCCACTCGCTGCGGCGGCGGCAAAGCCTGAAGAGGAACTGGCTGCAGAGTAAGCTGAGCTTGCGGGCACTGATACTTGAGATGACCCTCTTGACCGCACAAGAAACAACTTCTCGTCTTCTTCCAGCAATGGGCAGCATCGTGCCCCGGCTTCTTGCATACAGAACAAAACAAGTCTTTCTTTGGGATACCTTGGAGTGCATGAATCTGCTCTTTCTTCTGAGCTCCTAATCTTTGATAGCACCTTTCCAAAGGATGGCCCGGTCGGCCACAGAAACTGCATACCTCTTTGTTTCTCTTCCTCGGAGCAGCGTCAGGGACCTGAGTACTCTTACCCTCATCAGACTTTCTTTTATCTTTTCTCAGTTGTTGACCTCGATTCTTGGCGTTATCAATTGCCTCTACTTTTAAGGCAGCTTCCACCATACCAGCATAACTTGAGGTCGCATAGGCACTTGCTAATTGCTGGACGTCACTCCTTAGCCCAGCCAGAAATCGCTTGATTCTATTTTCATCGGAACTCACCAAGTCTGGGGCAAATCAGCTTAGCTTACTAAACTCGATTTCGTACTCACTAACCGTGAGCTGCCTCTGCTTTAAGTGCAGGAAATCATTCATCAGACGGTCCCTCTCGACCGATGGAAGAAACTTGCTCAGAAGTAGTTCCTTAAAGGACTCCCAGGAACACCCGTCCTTCAGACCTTCTTTCTCCCTCAGCCACCAGCCCTTTGCCAACCCTTTGAGCTGATATGCGGCTAACATCACTTTTTGATCATCAGTGATCCCGGAGTATGAGAACATCTCCTCGATTGATATCATCCAATCGTCTAAGACCATGTAATCTGCCTTGCCGTCATACGTCGGAGGCCTAAGTCGCTGAAACTGAGAAATAAAGGTCATCTCTGGTGACACCACGACTGGAGGCACTAGAGGAGCGGGGGGAACAGGGACAGCTTGACCCACAATAGGGTCCTGAACTCTCGGAATCTGCCCTGCCACAACTGCTAACAAGGACTGGACCTGAGACTGCAAATCCACTACTTGCTTTGACAAGGCTTCATTGCTTTGTCGCAGACCTTCTATCACTGCGCTGCTCTACGCACCAGAAGATTCTCCCTCCGATTGGGGAGTCAACCATGTCGAAGGACGCCTCGACATTCTAATGGAACAACAAAACACTAATTAGACACCTAGCCCACCCACTAGAACCAAACAACATAGTACAAACAATACATACTTAAGTACTTGCTCATGCTGCTAACTTGCTCTGGGATTTTCAATAATGATGATATGCTTATCCTACGATGATTCACTATCATCACACTAACTCTTGTGCCTAGATCGGGAATGCATGAATTTATATTCTTTTTGACTCAAAATTATGTGTGTACACATGTCATCCTACAAATCTTTAGCTTGGCACGTTGTGCTTATGTAATGTTATGCTATGCATGATTGTGCTATGCATTCTAAAAAGGCCCTAATGCATGTTATGAGCGGCGTACACATGAAAATGTTATGCATCCCATACTACATAACATTTCCATGCAACGAAAAAGAAAACGTGCTAGCCGCATTCATGTGGTGAGGTTATGCATCCCATACTACATAACCCTCACATGTTGCCTCCTATGGTGGATTCATATACAAACACATAGTATGCATCCCATACTACATAATATGCCTCGTATACTTCATGTCATGCTATGAGTGTAGTGTTCGTGCTTCAGCCAAGACGTGCTGATGACATATCGGTGTGTGTATGATATGACTCTAAACACCTAATACTTACAGGGACAGGTTGCCCGACAATTTGTCAAGCAACCTCCCTCTGATACCAACTGTCACAACCCGCATTTTCTCATTAAAATATAAATCAGAGCACGAGATAACTACAAGCTGTGATGCCACGTCAAGCAGGGGATAACTGCTGACGCTCAGGCGACACTCTAATCCTTCAAATCATTAGTTAAAATGAATAGAAAACTGATTTTTAAATTAATTGGCCGTATCCCTCGGCTTAGTGGATCAGATAGTCCACGGTTTGAAAACTATTTTTTTATATGTAGCGGAAAAATACTTCATTTATGCTTAACATCCTAAAAGAGCGCATAAGTGTCCTAAGAGGACAACTTACACTATGCAAGACCCTAGATTTTAATTTATAATATTTATAAAGAAAACAACCTTTTTACGCATTTGGAAAATAATGTTTGAGATTTTATAAAACATGCTGATCATGCAATACATATAGTAATTCTT
Organism: Platanthera guangdongensis; assembly: GCA_039583875.1. Lineage (NCBI taxonomy): Eukaryota > Viridiplantae > Streptophyta > Magnoliopsida > Asparagales > Orchidaceae > Platanthera > Platanthera guangdongensis. The sequence goes on from CM077160.1 coordinate 87,838,219, forward strand.
TATAGGTTTTAAAGTAACTAGCAACCTAGCATAAAACATTCCCAGAGAGCAAGTGAAACTACCACAAAACAGGTAAACTAGCAGCTAAGCAAAGTCTTAATTTCACAAAGGAAAATCACCAACGGGCGTCAACAACCTAACACGAACCCGCTGGCGAGCATGTATGTCTGTACTACTACAAGGCTAAAGAACTACCTCAACAAGTGAGGAAAAAACTGCCACAACGCAGTCCACAGGGAAACTCCTGAAACTAGCCGCACAGTCGGCTACAGACCTGAACCTGAGGCATTCAAAAGAAGAACACCTCAGCAAGAAATAATGAAACAGGAGGCAAAGAAACATCAGATAATAATCGAATGAAAAGAGCAGAAAGAAAAAGGGTTACCAACCCTGCAAGAGAGATGCTGAAAATCTCAGGTAAAGGATCCAAAAAGGGACAAAATGTAAGTAAAATAATAAGTAAAGTGAGAGAAATGCATCAAGTACTAAAACGTACCAAACTCCGCCCAAGCCTACAGAGACAAAAAGGGCACCAATATGCATCAAAAGAACAGTATGAAAGGAACTAACAGTCCTAAACTTGTAAATCGTTAGCACTGGCACAAATCCCAAACCTGTGTCGGAGACTAAGAACAGTGACAACCGAACAACCAGGTCCAGGTGTCTCAAGAGTACTAAAGGGGCCGCCACATGCTCCACACACATAGAGTTCCAACCTCTTACAGGAACCCAAAATGTCCAAAGGAGGGAATGGTGGTGGCCACGGCTCAAACTCCCCTAGTACCATACTCCTTCAGAAACCCAGCTACCACATGCTAAGGATCTACGATTCGGCACCAAAACTAGCCAACAACACCACTTAAAACTACCAAGTTCTACAACCAAAACCCGTCGAATTATTTCCCTCTACCCGCCGAACTATTTCCCCCTACCCGCCGAATTAATTCCCCCTACCCGCCGAATTATTTCCCCCTACCCGCCGAATACAACTAAAAAATAAATTCCGATAACTTCCTAGTTTAGGCCGATCACAAGCCCTAAACTAGGAATATTCCTATCTCACCTATTCTACGACAAGGAGAAAAGAAAATAAAGCAAAAATACAACTCATGAAGGCGCGCAAGAGGGGAGAACCCACTTGCCTCAAATCGCTCTTGAAAACGTCCTCCCAAAATACTCCACCACGTAGATCCGTCCAAGAGGGGACACGCGGAGACGAGATCTACGAAAAAACGGACAACCGGGGTTAGGGCCGAAAAAAATCTAAGGCGAAACGGTCACCGAAACGGGAAAAACTTACCGCGATCTCGAAGCTCTCGCCGAGAGCTTTCCAACGCCGCGATCGGATCGAAAATCCGTCCACCGGATCGGCGGTGGCGGCCGCCGGAAGATTCGCGAACGAAAGGTTCCGCACACGCCGAAAAATGTCGCACAGGGGGGTGGGGCTGCTGTTCGGGGAAGAAGAAAGGTTTGCCTTGTCTTAATCTTATATAAATATATAAATATATACTTAATAATAATATATACTTATTATATACATTTAAAACATAACAAGGGGGGGGCTGCTGATTCGGATCGGCGGGAAAGGCAAGGGGGGAGGCTGAATCGGTGAGAATCATTCTCACTGATTCCCTCTCCCCCTAATTCTCCTATTTTCTATTTTTTTATATATAAAAACTTAAAATATTCATATTATAAATAATATAAAACACGGGGGGGGGGGGGGGGGGGGGGGGGGGGGGGGAACCGATCGGTGAGAATGATTCTCACCGATTCGGTGAGAATCATTCTCACCGATTCGGTACAATTATTATATATATATATATTTTTTATATACATTAATTAATTCTTTATATATATAATAATAATATTTATTATTATTTAAAACAAAAGATATAACATATATCGTTACGGAGGGCCAAACGCGCGCCGAATCGAACGAAATTCGCACCGTAGGCGAATGACGACGCTATGAATCCAACGGCGAAGTCGAAATCGAATTCTGACGCACCGTTTTCGAGATAATAATTTCTAAAGTTAACGGCGTACGCGAAAACATACAAACTACAATCGCGCGCCGAGGCTCCAAAAATGCTCGGAACGCGACGAAACTTGACGAGCACGTCTAAAATTAGCCGATCTAAATTCCTAATATAAAATTTTTCACTCCCGACGCAAATCCCAAAATTTGGCCGGTCAAACCTAACGAACGCAAAACGCGCTAACGACAAAGTCGGTAACCAAATCCGACAAACAAAACTCGGGCAAATTTCTCCCGAAGCCAAAACACAAGCATTCCCCAAGAGGCTCCACCGAGTCACCAAACAGACTCCGGCTCGCTAGGGAATCTTGCTACCAGGCATCACCAAGCCACTCAGGGAACCTAAAGAGCTAAAAGCACGCTCTAACAACGTCACATGACCAACACACGCTAACATAACGCTCTGACGTCATAATACGTCAAATAAGAAATTAAATAAATCTCTGGAAAATCGGGGGCGTTACAGCCAGCACTCTCTTTTCCTCCAACTTCATCGCGTCAAACGCCTTTTTGAAGACGACGTTGACGGATCTCTCGTTGTCCACGAGGATCCGAGAGACAGTGAAATTCTCGATGGCGGCCTTGATGACCAGCGCATCGCAGAATGGGTCCTCGTGGTCTGGCATATCGCTCCTGGAGAAATTGATCCTTTCCTCCGGGGGTGGGGTTTGGGATGTGGAGGCGACGCTTCGCCGGTACATGGTGTGGAGGCTTGCCTTGCGGGAAGCCTCGATCCCGACCCCTCCGTGGATCACTCCGATTCCCCCTCGGGTTCTGACATCCACCCGGTCTTCGCAACGATCCTCCTCCACCCGAGGCAGGACCTCCTCGATCCTCACTTCTTGCCGATCTCCCTGCTGCTGCTGTTGTTCCAGATTCCCCCTCAGCTCGAGGAACTCCGGGCAGGTGGCTGTGGCATGCCCCTCTTCCTAATGGAAGTCGCAATATGGCAGCTCCACCCTGACCTCTCTCCTCCTCCTCCTCATAATCCCCCTCCTTGCTCCAAAGGCTATGGCCATGGCCTCCTCCTAATCGGGGAGCCGGGGCCTCTGGCCCTGCCTCCATCCTGGAGGGTGGAACTGACCTTGCCTCCCATGGTAGTGACCCCTTCCGTAGTACCCTCTCTGTGGCCCCTGCCCCTGCCACTCGGGTATCCAGCCTAGCCGACGGTCGGGCTCCTGACGTCCCCACCCCGGCTGCTGCTGCCACTGGAGCTGCCTTTGCTCCCTCTGCCTAGGCACTCCTCTTCTCTCCTCCTGTCCTTTCCCTCCTCTTGACTCATTCTCTTCCTCCATGGCCCACCTGGCCAGCTTCCTTGCAAACTCCGGGTTCGACGCCTCCCCGTCGACCTCTCTCGCCGCCCTCTCCATCAACTCCTCGTAGGAGATTGGGGGGAACTCTCTTCAGCTCCATTCGGAAGAAACTCTGCTGCAGGCCCAGGGTGAAGGCCATCATCAGACTATGGCCCGACATCTCTTGTACCTGAGTAACTTCCTCCTGAAATCGGTCCACGTAGCTTCCCAACATCTCGTTCACTCCCTGCTTAATGTGGAACAAAGACTCGGACTCCTTCTTCCTCTTCTTCGAGGTGTGAATCTCAGCATGAACCCTCGGCGCAGGTCCTCGAAGCAGTAGATGGAGCTGGCCGGGAGCTGGTGGAACCACTCCCTTGCCTTCTCCCGGAGGGTGACGGCGAAGAGTCGGCATTTGAATCCGTCCGACATCTGGTGGATGGAGACCACATCCTCGAACCATTGGACATGATGGACCGGGTCTCCCTTCCCGGTGTAGTAAGACATCTCGGGTTCCCTGAACCCATCTGGAACTGGAGCTGAGGAGACCAGCTAGCTGAAGGGACTGCCTACCCCCACCGGGCGAGCCGGCGAGTCTCGCGAGCCCAGCTCACCGAACCGGCCTCTGCCTATCGAGCCGGGGAAGAGCTCGCGCCCGGGGAGCTCGCATCCCCGACCTTCCTCAGCCACCTCCTTCCCAGCTCGACTGCCGGGAGCATCCTCGCCCAAAGAGGGGGCGACCGCGATCTGGGCTGCCGGAGTCGAGCACTCGGCCCGCGCGCCGAGGGCGAACTTGACGAGGCCCAGCACCTCGTTCCTGAAGTCTTCCAACATCCCCACCATTGCGAGAGGCGGGGGGGGGGGGGGGGGGGGGCGGGGGCGGTGAGTTCTGCCTGTCAGATCCTCGTCCTCCTGTCATTGAACTTGCCGAAGCTTTTCTGCACAGACCACTGTCCACGCTCACCGCACCAAAATGTTGAAACCGATTCCTCGATCTCCTGTGGAGTTCGGCCTTGGGGAAGGGGCGGTCTCGCGCCTACTTCGGTCCTGCAAGCAAAACAACAAAGAAGACAAGGTGACACAGACCCAAGGGCTCGGCGGGGGAGGTCCCACCACAAACCTGAAAGATCTCAGAGCGCTTCCCCTCCTTAGCCAAAAGCCGGCCTAAGGTACCCTCAGAAAGCACTTGAAGATTGGAGCAGGAGAGCACTGGGGAGAACCTGCTTTCTGGGGTACCCCTTGGGTCCTATTTATAGTTTTCAAAATCCGGACTGCCAATAACCAAAAGGACTAACCTGAAATTACCAGAGAACCCTTCCATGGGTCTGCCAACAGCAAAAATCCACTGTTTTGAAGGGCTATAGGCAGACCAGCGGGAGCAAAACAGTCATAAGTACCTCATACGTCCAGGCGAGCTGGGGAGCTTTGACCACCTCGGCATGTTCTGCTCGCCTGCTGCCGCCGAGCTCCACTGCGGGGACGCGATCTGTGGCTCGCTTGGCGAATGCCGAGCTTGGGGTCGCCGATCGTCGATCTCTGGTCGACGGATGCCGAGCTCGAGCTCTCCCCCTTTACTGTCGAACTCGCCTATTGTCCTCAGCCCGATCTGCCTAGACCCTAGTGACCATGCTCGCCGGACACGGGGTTGTATAGTGTTGAGATCTCAGCAACGCGTGCATGAAATCCATTTTGAAATCGTAGCGAACTTCCATTCCGGAATCGGCAACGAGTTCAAGAAATCGCCAGGCTTCTGGCATTCCGCCGTCATCAATACACAAGTTTGGCATATAGCTATCTCCGTTCATGTCCCTGAACAACATTGTGCTCCCAGGGTGACTAGAGTACTTCGTATGCTCTTCCCTCAACTTACCCAAATATGGGATGCCCAACCGGTCCTCTTTTCGAAAAAGACCGTCGTCTCAGGAGCCTTTGCCATCTGGCCCAACTTTAGCATAGCGTTGGAGACTTTCATCCAGTTTCGTTGCTTGTCGAACCCTATTTGCAAGGTCATGCTATACCTTCGTCCAGTTCAAACATGCACCGGATGTAGCATTCTTGTCAACACAAGAAAGGTCTAACGTTGCAAACTCCTGGATTAGACGTTCATGGTGCATTTGTAGCCACTTTACCCTTATTAGAATTCGCCAACTCAGGGTATCAACGACTACATTTCCCTTCTTGGGAGGATAATGCAGTTCAAAGGTGTCGTCCCTAAGGAACTCCGCACAACTTCGTTGTCGCATTTACAGGTTTTGGCTGTTGTGGTCCGCATAGATCTCCATTTTCATGCCATAAAGATAATGTTGCTATAACTTTAGATCAAAGATCACCGCTGCCAACTCTAAGTCATGGTTGGGATGCAATTGGCGCGAGCCATAATCAACCAGTTTCCCATTTTGTAGAAGAACGCAGCCTAATCCACTTTCTGAAGCATCGCGAGAGATCTCACATTTGTCGATACCGCATGGCGACGTCAACCTAGGAGTCGTGGTTATTCGACTCTTGCGTTCTTTCAAAGTTTGTGCACACTCTGGTGGCTAACCGACCTTCTGATCCTTTCTGGTCAATGTGGTCAAAGGCAAAGCAATCCGCGAGAGGTTTGCAATACATCGTCGATAGTAGCCTTCCAGGTCAAGGAAACTTCTGACTTCGGCCACTGAAGACAACACCGACCACTTCTGTATGGCTCCTCTTTCTGGCAGATCCACTACTATGCCTTCTCTCCTTACCACATGGCCCTGAAAAGTCACCGACGATAGTCAAAACTCACACTTCGAGAACTTGGCATCGAGTTTATTACTTCGCAAAGTCGACAACACCAACCATAAGTGGTTTTCATGATCAGCGTCAGATTGAGAGTTCTTCAAAAGATCATTAATGCACACGATCACAAACAAGTCCAGGTACTCTCGGCACATTCGGTGTGTCAGGTCCATGAATAACGAGGGCACATTGCACAGCTGAAATGACATTACCGTGGATTCATAATGACCATATCGCGTGCCAAATGCGATCTGGGGAAGGTCGTCTTCCCGCATACTTCACGGGTACTCCTTAGATTTTCCATCCAACTTGGAGTAGACAGTTGATCCCACCAACTAATCGACCAATTCGTGGAATCAGTTGCTTCCTCGTTTCTTGCAGCTTAGTCAATGCAAGATAATCAATAGATACTCGCAAATCACCGTCTTTCCTTTTTATAAGAAGAATAGGTGCGCTCCAAGGTGACATACTTGGGCGTATACATCCTTGCGCCCACAACCCTTTCAATTGGATTTTCAACTCAGCCATTCCTTTGGCGTGACGTAATATAACGAGCGGGCCACAAGTTTCGTACCTGGGACCAATAGAACAGTAATCGATCTCTCGCTGGGGTGGTAGCCCAGGAAGATCCTAGGAAACACAACACATCAGCAAGCTCCCATATCGGCATTGCAGATGCATCCACACATAATTCCCAATGTCCAAGTTGCACTGCCACATTGCAACCTCACTGCAAACCATTCGTTCGGTAAGAACATCCATCCCCGAGCAAATATGCTCTCACCAGTGTATTCCAAGTCACATCACACACACAAGCTACATACACAGTATGCCATTAGAAAAGCAAGCAACGATATCATCACTTGTGCCAACTTCACTATACTTAATGGCCAGGAGTAAAGACGTAGGAGTGCGCCTGGGATGCAGAGGACTTCACCACTGCTTTTCCCGTTTCCACATAAGATGCTCCTATATTCTTTTCAACCATTTGTCAACCACTCCTGACAATGATGGGTGAAATTGACCCCATATAATAGAAAATCAACTGGCTATTCGTATTCACAATTACCGTACAAACATGTTTATTCCACAAATACATGTATTGTATGCATATAACACAAACGTAGCAGTGGAAACTGCCAAGCAACACTGCTTATTGTACAGACAACGCTTGCCTAATACCCAAGTACATGAGTAGCACAGTTATTTATATACGTCAAGTCGACAGTTACTCCTTATCTAAGAGTCACTTCGGCAGTCTCGGGCTTTATGCCCTGCTTCACAACATACGTAACACTTCTATTACTTCTTTGGCTGCTGAGCACCATCCCAACAGTCTCGGGCAATATGTCCTTTCTCGCTACAAGTATAACAAGTGCGATTCTCACGTCTCTGCCTCTTGCGGTGAGCAGACTTTCCAACCCTTGGAGCTCTCACTTCCTTGATCGCAGACATTTGTTGGGTTCCCGCAGGCATCTGCTGGGCTCTTATCAAGTCCATTTCCAAGAGTCTAGCTAACTCCACCAATGGTTGGAATCCCAATAGCTTAGGACCCATCAACAAGAAACGAAGTTCCTTATGGAGCCCATCAAAAAACCGATTGATCTTAGTCTCCTTGGTTTCAAACACAAACTCTGGTTATTGTCTCATTGCAACAAATGCGTGAAAATACTCCTCAATCGTGTCCTCTCCTTAGCTCAAGCACACGTTCACCGACGAAGCTGATGTGTTTCCCTTGGCCGACTGCTCACTTACACTGACGGGCATAGAACGCATGACCGGATCAGAGGTTTGCACCTGTCCCTCATGGTAAGCCTTGAGTGTTGCAAAAACCACATCAGCAATCAGTCGAGCCGTCTCTATCGATGGAGGAGATGTTGGTACCACAGTTGATGTCATGCTTCCCATCGAATAGTGGGGTTCCTGCTGCCACGTCATCGCACTAGTCGCCTACAGTCATAAAATACACAAGTAAGCAACAACCATATTGCCAAAAATAATACCAGGAACACACAGGTTTGCCAAACAGGTGTCTTTACATGCATTCCTAAGTGGACATTCAAGAGTTCAATCTTGTTAATGCGGTTTGAACGGACACGTGCTCGCCACCCCCACAAAAGAATTTGACCACGAATGCGAAATGGAAAGATCGAGACAGCTCTGATACCAAAAATGTAACAACCCCATCAGTTCATATAGTATATACTAGAAGGTCCGGCCGGGGCCCCACAGCATATACCACAAAACAAGCGGGGAAGGTACGAAGTGATACCATAGTTGCGCATCTTAATACATATGCATTCTAGCGGAAGCCTATAACACATAACTTGAACGCCACCCTGAATGTCCACCATATAAATAGCACATTTATACAAAATAGGAATGTCAACAAATACAAAGTCAGGTGGACTTATGGCCTTACAAGTCTCTTTACAACTATGGCTTTGAACATTAGCACGCAGGCTAGCCACATATAAATAAAACACAGCATTTGCTTCGCCTTTTAGGGCTAGCGGAAGCAACACCAACATCAATAGCAGGGACTTCAGCCTTTACATGTCCCTCTTGGTTCTCCAGCACCTATGCAAGGACATTCCACCCAATGGTGGCAAACATGGCGATGGTCAGCATTCAGCTGACCAATTTTATAACGACCCTACCCCTTTCCCGGGGAAGTGGTATTTCTTCTCTGCAGGCATAGCATTTCACAGGTAGAGATATATATTCATACATTGTGCTCTCATGCACATACAATCCATCACAACTGTCAGCCACACGGCCGGACAGTCCATACAATCAGGGCAAATTCTTGGTGTACCGGCGAAACAGTTGCCCACCACCGTATCAGGGTCTCAACCCAACGGTAAAACATTGAGCATTTACTTCATGGCGTGCATCCAGAGATTATAGTCTTAGTGAACCAGCTTGGCGCGTAGCCCCCCCATTGTATCACGGCGCGCAGGCCTAAGACTCGCTATGCGCTCCAACAGACCGCACTTTCTGGTCTCACGTCGGACGGACATAACGCAGGTCGGATCATCCACCCCCTGTTGCTCAAATCGCCTTGCCGTCACCGAGCACAGCATACTCGCGGCTAAATAAAAGGCGCGGTTCGGTTTCACCTTACCTGTTTGGCATAAATCCTGGGTGTTTTCTTGGGCACACCAGTACTTGCAGTTCCACCTATTATGTATCACAACATCAGAGGGTCTTTCCTGGACATCCAATCCAGTACTTCCTGCTACTCCCTTTCGTAGGTACAACCCCACAAATATCACAAGTATCAAAAGTCTTTTCCTGGCTTACCGTGCCAGTACTTCCTGCTACTCCCCTTCACAGGTACCACCCATGAACATAAAGCATTACAAAAGGGTATTTCCTACATTTCTGATCCAGTACTTTCTGCTACTCCCTTTCACAGGTATAACCCAATATCACAAGCATCGCAAGGGTATTTTCCTGGACTACCACTCCAGTACTTCCTGCTACTTCCTTTCATAGGTTTAACCCATCGACTCCTAAACGACACGTTTATCACGGAGTCTTCTCCGGTGCGTCTATGCAACATCACCAATCCAGACCAACCTGTCCAGATGCGCTTCACACAGCATGCATATTCCTTACTCCTTTTCCGGATCTATCTGCCAAATGATTAGGGATTCCATGAATCAACCCAAGAGACTACCATAACACGCCACCCTCTGGTGGTGGAATCATATGCACAGGCCAAAAAGGAAGCCTTCACATGGATAGGAAGAAAAGTCGTTACCCTTGAAGACTGTTTCGGCGCCATAAGCTCCTAGCTGGCTGGAAAGAACCACAACAGCTTTTCCTCCACAACGCTAGCCTCAGATCTCTTGTCGGAACCCCGTAGCACCACCGGTGGCCAGCTCCTCTTCCTCCTCCTCCTTCTTCCTCTCTTTCTCTCTAAGAGTTTGAAAGATGAAGGCCAAAATGAAAATGAGAACTTATTTCTCATCCACGGCCTTAAGGAAGTAGGGAGGCACCTCAACCCTTGGATCACAGCTGAAGAAATGGACAACCACGATTTCACCACAAAATCATATTTTTTTTGCCTCACACGGCCTGTGACATGCCCGTATCCCAGGCCATGTACCTCAAGCAGTGCACAACCGACTTATCCAGTTCAATACATGCCCATAGCACACGCTCGTGTCACGGGCTGTGTCACCTGACACGCCTTCAGACACGGCCGTGTTTGAGGCCATGTACATCAGGCTGCAGAAAATCGAGATCAATCCGAGGGGGACAAGGCCAGTGACATGCCCGTGTCATAGGCCATGTACCCTAATACACAGCCATGTCCTGCCCGTGTTCACCAGGCCTCATGGCCTTGGGCACAACCCGAAAAGGACATGGCCTATGACACGCCCGTGTCCCAGGCCGAGTGCCCATACAAGGCACTAGACACGCCCCAGCTCAATTTCGTCGAGCTGAAGTTTGTCGAACCGCAGAGGACACGCCCTGTGACACGCCCGTGTCACAGGCTGTGTACTCTGCACTCGACAATCGTCGACCAAAACTTGGTCGAACACTTGTCGACTGCTCACCCGCGCAGGACACGCCCTGGGACTTGCCCATCTCCCAGTCCGTGTCACCCAAACGTTTCCCAACTCAGGAATTTGGGGTGTTACAAAAGTTCACAAAATAGACTCTTCTATGTCAGAAAAAGAACAAGATGCTCTTATGGATGCACCAAGAAGTCATTCTTCTGAATTCAGACAGGCTGACTCTGCTAATTGGGAAAAGGTCAGTCTAGTCCCAGAAGGAAATGATGAAGGCACCTCTACAAGGATGGATCCAATTCCTCCTATAATTCTTACCCAGATGATGGGCTGGCTGGATGAGCAGAGGAGATAATTGGAAAATTTTATGGATGATTCTCTCAAAGAAATCAGGAAGGAGCTATCTACTGAAATAAAGTCTATCAGATTTGAGGTCAATCTTATGAAGGGTGAAAATGTAAATTTCTTCACATGAGTAGCTCCAGTAGTAGACTATACTTTGGACAAACTGGATGAGGCGGGCAAGAATGCTGAAATAATCATAGATAATCAAAACATTCAAGCACAGAATATGTTGGCTATACGCAATGCAGACAAAGAATTGCTGGATAAACAGAGTACTAACATATTGAACAAGAAGGATTGCTGTACCAAGCTACTGGATGACCATATGCTGGAGGTCAAAAATCAAGTAATAGCAGAGGTGAATTATCTAGAAACTGAAGGGAGCAAGGAATGCCTCTCACAGACCAAAGAGCTTATTGAAGGAGCCAAAAAGGGTAGAGTAATGTAATAAGAACAAATACTGAAAATATGGTCTGGGCTACCAATGTGATGAGGGGATATTATGTGATTGAACCTATCCAGTATGATAACATCGCTATATTTCCTGCTCAAGTACAAGAGCCTTTGAATCCTGAAATATCTGCTCAACTTGAAGGCCAGTTGCAAGATGATCTGAATAGAGAAGATGGTGCTCAATGGCATGATTCATATGTTGCTCATGAATTTATCCCCTATGCAGAACCGCTACAAAAGTTAAACGGAAAGGCTGCTGATGAGGAAGAGGAGAAATCAGATTAAGAAAAAAAGGTATAGAGGAAAGATGGAAAAGAGAGATGATTTTGAACAACAGAGTCCACTATCCAGAAATATTATTCTATTAGCGTATTTCCAGATCAAGTCAAAGAAGACTGATATGGCAAAGTTGTATAGTTCTTTTGAAAGAGCTAAGCAGGATCAGAATGAAGTTGAAATGGAAGCATATAAAAGAGATAAAAGGCTGGCATACTGCAACCTGATGCAGTGGAGCCTATAAGATACTTTCCAGAGCCTTACTGTTACTTCCAAAGGTAGAAAAACAAGAAAGCTGAAGCTGAAATTGAAAAAGTAGACAAGGAAGAAAATAAATAGAAAAAGATAGTTGATGGAGCTGAGAAGGAAGAAAGTTCCAAAAAGAAGCCTAAGGGCAGTGGCATTGTGATAGGGGAACCTAAAACATGAAATGTTTCTTGTTCTACTTATAGGGCTTAAGGAATATGTTATGTTTTGTTATATGAACATAAACATTTGTTCCTTCTATGATAAATGAAAAATCATTTGTGAGTTATGCAATGTGCCTTTTATTGTATATGTTGCAGATTTGTGTTAGTGTATACATTGTGTTAGATTTTGACTTCTTAAAATAGGGGGAGATTGTTGGGTCCATTGATCCCAATGTCTTGGATTTAAATAAGGCCTTCTAGACAATGGTATACTTATGTTGTAATCTAACATGTCCTACAAGTTCTATGTATGCAAGGTACCTTCTATGCATTGATTGTACAGGTTGATTCAAGTGTCCAAGACAGGTGACTAGGCAATCTAGTGGAAAGACAAAAAACTCTCTTAGTCCAACGGCGTTGAGTGAACTCTATTCACTCAATGCCAGGTGGATAAGAATGTTGAGTTTAGCTTGTTTAGTCAAAGCCAAACAATTGTCAAAATGAGGATGTGGCTAAGTCCAAAGGCATTGAGTGCAGTCTACTCACTCAACACCATACAACAAAATGTTGTGAGATAGGCTAAGGAAGTAAAAGCCTAAGACGAAATAGGCAGAAATGTGTCTAAGTCCACAGGCATTGAGTGAAGGCCATTCACTCAATGCCATAACTTCATATTCGTTGAGTATGACTTAGACAGTCAAAGCAATAGAAAATCTATGTAGATATTTGACTAAGTTCACATGCATTGAGTGAAGCCAACTCACTCAACGCCATGTGATAAAAAGCATTGACTGAACCTTAGTCAGTTAGAGACTGTGATTTTATATAGAAATTTGGTTATGTCCAAATGAGTTGAGTGAAGGTTGCTCACTCAATGCCTAGTAACAAAAGAGAATCTGTTAAGTAGTTTGGCACTTAGTGAATCTTACTCACTCAATGCCAAGTGACAAAAAAATATGTCTATGCGTTTTGGCATTGACTGAAGCTTACTCACTCAACGCTTAGTGACACAATATCTGTCTAAGTGTTTTGACGATGAGTGAAGCTTACTCACTCAACGCCTATACTAAAGATGCTTGATTTTGGCTGAGTCCATAGATGGTGAGGTCAGCAAAGTCAACAAGTCAACCGAATTTGAATTTGTTGCGAAAAAGCTACAATATGCGACAAATGTCTCTGCTTGTCTTCAGTACAGCCATTAATGCAAAAGCTGGTAGCAGCCCACAAATTCAAGGTGGGGCCCACTGCTCAAAGAGCCATTGATGGGTTAATAATAAAAGGTAAAGATCGAGGAAGAACTAGCTTTGGAGAAATTACTGTAAGACTTCATCTTCCTGCTCGCCATTATTACAGAGATTGGAGAACCAGTTGAAAGTACTGATCTAAGTGCAAAAGCAAGTTAGTATGTGACTCATAGATAGTTAGCTATTGAAGAAGTTATTCTCTGAAGAATCAAATCATCTTCAACAATAAGATCACAAAGTCCTCTTATTGAATAAGAAGAAGAAGCTGAGTCATCTTGTTTCAGTAATCTGCAAGATAGGGCTGAGTTTATCTTAGCTTGAGAAGCTATTAATGGAAAAAGCCCTAGCAGTTGTTACTTCACAAGTTCAACAGAACATTTCATGAAGATAAATTTCTAGAGCTGTGTAGAAGAGAGAGCTTCTAGTTTTATTCAGCAAGGTGCAGAGTAGCAGATCTATAAAGTTGCTTCCTGCTGAAGATTCTTATTATTGTGAAGAAGTTAAGGCTGACGATATCTTTGCTCAGTAAGAAGAAGAAAGCTCAGAGTAATTTCTCGATTGTCATAGTCAAACCACCCACACTCACACCTTGAAGGATTGATGAAGAATTTATACTTTTAAAAAAAATTTCAAACAAACATTCCGAAATAGGCAAGTGTACCTATCGAAATATAGTATAGGAAATGTCGTATTAGACTCGGGGCCTATTTAGTACTACTAATCACGCAAATTAATTTTATTTTATCTAATAATGTCATAGAGAATAATTAAACTAAAAGAGAAATTTCTATGGAATGCAAATTAACACTTGATCTAGAATCCCTTTGGATTAAAATAGAATTTCTTGAAATGATAAAAGCACAAGCTCCTAATCACTTACTTTGATCGTGGATGTTGCAAGAATATAAAAGTGTCTCTCTCGAGCTCATGCTTTTGACTAACCTTAGGTTGATTGATTAAGACCCCCCGGCCAGTCAAAACCCTTAAGCTTGCTTTAAGCGATGAACCCCACGATTAGATTTGACTGCAATCTGGCGGATTTATGTCATCCTCTCTCGAGGAGTGCATGCAACTCCTTTTATCTTTTAGCGATCTACTCGTATCCGCAACCTCTCAGTCATTTAAGATACAGACCTATAATCGAAGAACATATCCGCAAAATATGAATTCGACACAAAACAAATCAAAGATAAATCAATAGCGAGCAAAAATAGAAAGCTTGACAATTTTGAAAAAAATAAAGAAAGTTTATTTCATTCCAAAGTTCATCATGATCAAGTGCTAAATAAAGTTTAGCTACATAACATGATGAAGCAACTACAATAAAAGAAGGACTAGAACATGTTAGAAAAAGTGCTTGAATTGAAATAAAGCAAAGCAAAACTAATCTATGAAATTGAAATTACATAAAGAACTGAAATTGACTAACAATCTACTCCTAGATAAATCCTAGATGCCTCCCTAGATGCCTCCCAGCTCCTTGCTTTGTCTGGAATTTATAGGAAAATTTCTAGAAGGTCACGCCGCTAGGTCACACCCGTGTCCTAGGGCTTGTAAGGCTCGAAAACCGCTGTCTTGAAAGCCCAGGAACGTTGGAAAAAACCGCCAAAAGACGTTGTTTTGCGGGTCACGCCCCTCGGTCACGCCCGTGACCTAGGGCGTGTCAAGTCTGTTCCTGGAAAAGGCAGGAACTCAAAACAGTGGGAAATAACTCTGGCAGTTGCTGAAGGGTCACGCCCGTAGGTCACTCTCGTGACCTAGGGCGTCTAGGCTTGAACGCTCTGCAACGGAATCTTCTGATTAATGACCAAGTAATGCCGGGGAGTCACGCCTATGGTTCACACCCGTGACCAATAGGTCACCGCCGTGTCTAGGGCTTGTAACCCAAAACCAGTGTGGCATTGTGAGCTGCAGCTCTTGCACGAGGAACGCCCCGTGTAGGTTGGTCATGCCCATGTCACGCCCGTGACATGGGGGCGTGTAACTTCAATTGATGTGGAATGGCGGCGGATCAGCACCTGGAGGTCACGGACCGTGACTATGGTCATGCCCCACTGTCATGCCCGTGACAGGGGCATGTACTTGGGAAAAATTCAACTTTTCTCCAGATTTTCTCCTTACCAGTCCTTTCAGCTCCAAATTGTTGTTCGCAGCGCAGATTAACCTGAAAATGGAAAAAAGAACGGAATTAATAACATAATTACTAAAACATAATTATAATCTTATTATTTATTAAATAAAATCTATATAAAAATTACGATATAATTAGAGTTATAAAATACCCCCATATTACTCATTTGCTCGTCCTGAGCAAACAACTTTTCATAGGGAGAAGAAAAATTTCAACGCTACAAAAGAAAATTGAACATAAGGAGTAAAATGCGAAGTCTTATACCTATGTGCGTATCTATTTTAGTAAAAAAACCTACTCAGCATTCAAATTAATATTTATTTTTCTGAAATGTGTTTCCACTTATTATTTCTACTTTTTAATTTGAAAACCCGGTAAATCTTGAAATCACATTTAGGGTGAAATTAGTGTGTTTACTAAGATAACATTGCACAAATTGAAGATCGAGATTCTCCTAAAAGAAATCCATCAATGTCGATGGCCAAAGGCTTTCCATTTCACACTCTCACCACAACACTAGTTCAACTTATAAGCACAAATCATTAGGACTTAACTAGGTTGAAACATAGGCATAAGTTTTTTTGGGGGTTGAAAAATAAAGGTAAAAATGATGGATAGACACACTAAGACCTAATGAGAGCTTGCACAAAATAAATTATTATGTTTTAAAGAACGCCGCTAATTCCTAAATCCCTTTGTTTCTTCTCCTTAACATGTTGAAGATTTTTCCAATTCCTCTATTTATTTTCATATTCTTTTCTCTTTTTTTGAGGAGAAAGGAAAAATAAATCAACTCTTTTTTTCTCAATTAGCCACCAAAATAAAATGGCTCCTAATGACTCATAAACCGTTTTTGTATATATATTTCAAGCTCGGTCTTAGGTGTGTAATTAGGATGCTTTTTAGACTTTGGTAAAGTGTTTGGTGGAGCTAAAACAAAAGAAAGTGTATAGGCTCAAATTGGCTTAACAAAGATAAAATGTTTAGGTGTGGGTGCAAAGACTCAAACTTGTCAAAAGAAGTGCCTAAATCATATTTATGCCAATGAGTTTAACCTATACAATGTCTTGAGAATAGCTAGAGGGCAAATTCCAGACAACGAGAAAGAATGCCTAATCTTGATTCGTGAAATATCTCTCTAGTAAACTTCTACACAATCTCCTAAATTTTTTTAGATTTTTACCATTTTTCAAAATAAAAGTAGAAAAAACTATTTTTACGCATTTAGAAAAATAAAAATCTAATTGTATGCTGAATATTTAATTCTACATAAAATTCTACTTACATGTGCACTTAACTAGTAACACAACATGGCCAACCAATCTACTCCAGAACTCAAAATCCAATTAAAGCATGAAAATTTCTATATACTATGTAAAAGAGAAATACTAGAGATTTCGCATGTGAATAAATATAAAATAATGATTTCTCTAATTAAAAATTTAATATTAAACCTATATTTTTTCAATATTTTTTTAAAAATAAAAACCACTAAAGATATATCACCAACATACTTAAAAATAAACATTGTCCCCAATGTTTATATGCAAGCAGGAGGGGGTAAACAAAAAAACTAAATTAAAATTATTTTAGAAATAATAAATAAATAATAATAATAAACAAGGGGTGTCTCCAAAGAGTGCTTTTCTTTTTCCCTTCTTTAAGCAAGACAGTTTAGGTTAGGAGAATGGAAAATAAAAATTGAAGTGAACGAGCAACTCCCTTAATTCGCGCATTGGCGAAGATGCCAAAGTCGCTCGCCTGACTACTCCTCTGCTTTCTTCTTGATTTTTCTTCTTTCAACATTTGATTTGAAAATGTAGATTCAAATCACCTCTCCATACCTGAGGTGATTCGAATCTCTATAAATGAGCGGTAAATGGATCAGGGACAACGTTGTATTGCAACGACTCATCTTCTTCCTGAAACTTGTTAAAGAAAGAAAAATCAAGAATAAGCACGTTAGAAAATTTTTCGCGAGGAGGATGCTCTTGCGAAGTTATATGATTAGGCTCTGGTTGTTTATTTTCTAAAATAAAATCATTATCTAAAAATTCTAAAGAAATATTATCGGCCTCGTTATTTTCAAGAATTTCAATTTCTAAATATTTATTTGAGATACTTGAAAATTCATGAAAATAAGAGTCGGGTGTAGTAGGAGAAGAAACATGTTTTTCTTCTAATTCACCTGATGCGCCCATAATATTATTAAATTTTGGATATAATAATTCGTCATCCTCTTCCAAATAAGAAACCAAAGGGGCACATGAAGATTCATGTTCCTCCATAGGTGAAATATTTGAAGTGGGAGAAGAATTATTAGAAAAAGATTTAATAAATTCTTGATATAATAATTCCTCCTCCTCTTTGGAATAAACCACTAAGGGGGCACATGAGGATTCATTTTCCATCCTAGGCGAAATATTTGAAGAGAGGAAAGAATCATTAGAACAAGTAATAATTTCTTCTAAATTTTGGGTAGGATCAACTATTAATTGTGTAAAATCCCCAAAATTAGAAGAAGAAGGTTGCTCTGTGATAAAAGAAGAATAAAAATTCGGAACTAAATAATTATTCTCATAACTAAGGGAAACCTCCGGTTGATCTTGTGAACAAGGAAAATTAATATCCGAGGAGGAAGAAAGATTTTTTAAATTTGAAAAAGTATTCTCATTAAGACTTGAAAAAATATTTTCATAGATATTAGTTAAATCGGAAAATTTATTTTCATGAAAATATGAAGAAGAATTAGCATCAAAGTGAGAATAATTATTAATTGCAAAATTATTTTCATAACAAATTTTTTGATAATAATAATAATAACAATTATCACTTTGATGAGCAGCACCACAATAATAACAAAAACTTTGGCTCTTTTTTGCGGCTTCCAAAAGATTAACTTTGTGTGTAAGCTCGTCAATTATAGCGGCCAATTGTGATAACATTAATTTTGTAAAAAGACAATAAAACAACCGGCACTTAATAGAATGGAATTCAAAAAAGAAAATGAAAACGTGAAGAGCGGTAGAGAAAGAGAATGATAAAATTAATAAAATTTGCGCTTTCAAAATATGAACCAAAATAGTCCCCGGCAACGGCGCGAAAAACTTGATGAAGAATTTATAGTTTTAAAAATAATTTCAAACTATAATTGTGAAATAGGCAAGTGTACCTATCAAAATATAGTATAGGAAATGTCTTATTAGACTTGGGTCATGTTGAGTACTTCTACTCACGCAAATTAATATTATTTTATCTAATAATAATCATAGAGAATAATTAAACCAAAAGTGAAATTTCTATGGAATGCAAATTAACACTTGATTTAGAATCCCTTTGGATTAAAATAGACTTTCTTGAAATGATAAAAGCATAGGCTCCTAATCACTTAATTCGACAGTGGAGGTTCCAAGAATAGAAAAGCGTCTCTCTCGAGCTCATGTTTTTGGCTAACCTTATGTTGATCGATTAAGAACACTCGGCCAGTTGAAACCCCTAAGCTTGCTTTAAGCAGTGAACCCCACTATTGGATTTGACTCCAATCCGACTGATTTATGTCGTCCTCTCTCGAGAAGTGCATACAACTCCTTTTATCTTTGTGCGATCTACTCATATCCGCAACCTATCGGTCATTTAAGACACGGATCTAGAATCGAAGAACATATCCGCGAAATAGGAATTCGACACAAAACAAATCAAAGATTTATCGATAGCGAGCAAAAATAGAAAGCTTGACAATTTTGAGAAAAATAAAGAAAGTTTATTTCATTCCAAAATTCATCATGATCAAGTGCTAAATAAAGTTTAGCTACTTAAAATGACGAAGTAACTACAATAAAAGAAGGACTAGAACATGATAGAAAAAGTGCTTGAATTGAAAAAAATCAAAGCAAAACTAATCTATTAAATCGAAATTACATAAAGAACTGAAATTGGCTAACAATTTACTCCTAGATAAATCCTAGATGCCTCCCTAGATGCCTTCCAGCTCCTGGTTTTGTCTGGAATTTATAGGAAAATTTCTAAAATGTCACGGCCCTAGTTCACGCACATGACCTAGGGCGTGTAAGGCTCGAAAACAACTGTATTGAAAGCCCGGGAAAGTTGGAGAAAACCGCCAAAAGTCGTCATTTTGCGGGTCACGCCACTCAGTCACGCCCATGACCTAGGGCGTGTCATGTCTGTTCCAGGAAACTGCGGGAACTTGAAACGGCGGGAAATAACTCTAGCAGTTGTTGAAGGGTCACGCCCCTAGGTCATGCCCGTGACCTAAGGCGTGTAGGCTTGAACGCTCTACAATGGAATCTGCTGATTTATGACCAAGTAACGCCGGGGAGTAACGCTTATGGTTCACGCCCGTGACCAATAGGACATGCCCTTGTCCAGGGCGTGTAACCTAAAATTGGCGTGGCTTTGTGAGCTGGAGCTCTTGTTGGCAGCACGCCGTATATAGGTTGGTCACGCCCATGTCACGCCCGTGACATGGGGGCGTGTAACTTTAATTGACGTGGAATGGCGGCGGATTAGCACCTGGAGGTCACGACCGGTGACTATGGTCATGCCCTATTGTTACGCCCGTGACAGGGGCGTGTACTTGGGAAAAATTCAACTTTTCTCTAGATTTTCTCCTTATTAATTCTGTCAGCTCCAAATTGCTGCTAGCAGCACAGATTAACTTGAAAATGGAAAAATAAAGGAATTAAAAACATAATAACTAAAACATAATTATTATCTTATTATTTATTAAATAAAATCTATTTAAAAATAACGATATAATTAGAGTTATCAAGGTTCTTAATAGATCTGAGCTGTAGGCCTAAATAAATAAAGGATGAGTGTAGGATCCAAGTGTGGATCTATGTAACGTCTCTCCTGTAATGACCGTATAATATTTGTCCGGCCGGGGCCCCACAACATACAGACGCTACAGCTTTAGCATTAAAAGATGATATAATCTACCCAACTCAAAACTCAGAAGTAAACAACAGCAAAAAGAGCAACCAGACTAGAAGTTATCCACACATATAGGAGAATCGAAACAGCATTATGACCTTACAACAAAAGAGAGTCCACAATTCAATTGATACATAACACAGCAATGTGCAAAGGCACTCCTAAGCTACCTCGGCATGCAAGCCGGAAGTCAAAAGCATCAAACATACAATATCACAAAAGTAAAGCTAATGCAAAGCTAGTAACACTTCATGAGGCTTAGGACTTTTTGGCCGGCGAGCTTGCTCCTTCTTGTGATCCTTGCCCTGTAAAAATTTGTTATAATGTGGGTCAGCAAAGGTTGACCTCTAACAATATAACAAACACATCTCCTCCCGGCCGCCCTAATGGACCCCAGGGTACCCCTCCAACCTACAAGTCAGCACTTTGTATACCAGATGAGTCCATATTTTACACTGATTTTTGGACTCATCTGGTCTAGTTTTATCGTCTTAGCACTACACTTGAGAGCCTTTATTGCTTATATGTGCTTATGTACCTATTTCATGATTAAGTGCACTGTAGGCCCGTTTCTGTGTGCTTTCTGTGTTTCTTTATTTTTGTTATTCTTTAGCCCTATCTCGGGGATGTGGTGTGCACGTTTTGGTGGCCTATCTGCCTCTTCTGCTGGTACAGGGGTCATGTGCGTGCTCCGGAACCGCTTGGGAGACACCGACGATTCAGGAATACTGCGCACGACCACTGGACTTATTGCGCACGACCACTGGTCGTGCGCCACTGATCGTGCGCATTACACTCCCTTTTTCCTAATCCTATCTTGGTAATCGCACGAGCACTGGCCGTAGTGCGCACGACCACTGGTCGTGCGCCACTGCTCGTGCGAATATATGCTGATGCTTCTTGTCCAGGTTGCAGGTCTATTTCGAAAAGTCGCACGATCATCGACCGACAGTGCGCACGACCACTGGTCGTGCGTCACTGTTCGTACGCACTACTTCTGTTGCCTCTGTATTTAAGGCCCTGCTCCGCGATTTAGGTCAACGCCTGTCATTTGCAGCGATCGGAGACTGCGGGGAATCGCCATTTCACTTCTCCAGCTGCTCCATCACCTCCACCTTCGTCGGGAGTCCATTGCCAACTACTCCAAAGCTTTTCAACTCTCCGGCAAAGCCCTCGGCCATTGATGACTTCAACTCCAAGCTTTCCTCCGGAGTTGGTGAAGTAGACAACCTAGAGAATGGACTTAAAGGCCTTCGAGGTGACAGCTCGTTAGTACCGGAAGCCTCCTTGGACAGAGCCCGGAAGCGGATTGACAACTCGCTACTCCGGCCACGACCCGCGGTGGATCTTCACTCTCTTTTGGTTTACTCCTCTTCCCCTTCCTCTGTAGTATGGAATGTTTTGAGCAGTGTAATGAACACTTCCATCCATGAACATCAAGTTTATTTTATAACTAATGGAATGTTAGTATTTTCTTATGCTTGTGAGTATTGTCTGTGAATGTGCTTCGCTCACCCCACATCCACTCCATTCCCATGTCTTATCCGATTGCACTTCACACAAGAACACTTCAATCCATTAGCTTCCCTTCCACTAACCCAACTGAAGTTCGGCATCGCGGCCGACAAACCCACCCCACCTTGCGAAGCGGTGCCTTTGACCCGCATATCTTTTACTATTTCAGTAGATCAAACATCCACAATCTCCCAAGTCCTCTATTTCCTCTTTTTTCTATTTATAACTCTCATAACGATATTCTCTGTACTGTTGCCGTTCTACGCTAATTGCATTTCTCAAGAGACCGACACTCGGGGATTTATTCCCAAAACTTTATTACTTGTGCGACCGGTGCGCTTGCCGATTTACACGCATCAAGTTTTTGGCGCCGTTGCCGGGGAATGCAATTGTAGAGCGACTCTGGATGATTGAGAATTTCGTTATACGAGTTGTATTGTTTTGTTTTGTTGTTTTTGATCCCTTTTCTCTTGTGTTGTTATTCCGTCAGATGGAATTATTAGTTTTATTCGCAGAATCTATGCCAAGTAGTTGTATCCCTTATATTTGAAATCGCTGCAATGTGGGCCAATTTCAATATCAATTGTCGTCATTGTGGAGACATCTCTGATGCTAGCGACAGATGACCTGAGAAGTATAGTAGCCAGGAAATTCATGAATCGACATATCGTCGACATAAGCCGGTTAGCTACCGACCTACGGAGCCATTGCCGCACTACTTTTATTCAGCTTCAGCACCCGTTGCACCGCCGAAGCCGGCTAAGCAGTGTTTTTTTGTCGAAGCTGGGATCATGCATTGAAAGATTGCGCCGCGTACCTAGCTGAGCTAGAGGTGGATGACGAGCCGGATTTTCGGATTATCTCCACTTCAACCTTGGGCAACATCCCTTCTGTATAGGGATATGCACCATTGCCATCTCTCTGTTATGGAAAAGACATCCCAGGTATGTGCACCAATACATGTGCTTATCGCCATTCCGACACTGCTATTTATACTCCTGAAGTGCATACTTCACCTAGTATAGAATCTATTAGTTGTGGCGAGCCAGCGCTCAACGTCCTACCGAGCTTCGTGTCATCACCTTCTTCTTTGCATAGCATTCTTTCTTCTTCTGACAGTGCTGTCGAGGTTGAATCACAGGTGGCAAATAGCATTTCCAGTGTTCTGTTAGATCCAGTCGAGGCGGATGACTCCGTGGCAGAGGTTGCAACCTTCACCCCATGTTAGGATGCCTGAGGCATTGACGAGGCAGATGCAACTTTAGAACATCCTTTCACCAGCCTAGACAGCTGTTTGGAAGCGCTCTCAATTTCACCGACGGGGGATGACTCCGGGATCATCTCCAAGATCGAGGACCACATTGTGGAATTGATCCAATCAGTGCAAGGGCCTGTAATGCGGCCTAGGACTTATTGTGACCAGATGCAGGTGGAGTTGGAGCCGATGAGCTTCCCAAGTTACTGTCTGCCCATGCCTGACACCTACGATAGGTATACGTCTACAGGTATTGGGGCTTATGTTCTATCTCCATTCCGGTACCCGCTACCGCAGCGCGACCAAGAACCTCTGCCTGAGCATTTCCAGTTTCATTCGCTCATCAGTTAGGAAATGTTCAGATTTTGAATAAGTCTTGTTGGGAGACAATAAACGCAATAGTTATCTAGGATAGTGTTTCTTTCGTTAAATTTTTGTTTGTATTTCATTATTTGGGTGTGGTAGCCCAGCTGCGTGATGAGCTCTCTATCGCACCACGTGGTCAGCAGTGTGAAATAGACTGAAAACTCGGGCGTGTGAAAAATTTCACTGCGCACGACCATTGGTCGTGAGCACTACTTATAATTGCACGACCACTGGTCGTGCGCATGCCCGGTTTCTTTTAAATTCCAGCCGTTGTCCACTGTGCGTGCGCCCTAATCTCCCGCTTGGTCCGCTGCGCGTACGTTGTCGACGCTCATCCCCTTCCAATTCCTCTCCGGTGGTTTGGTTCTCTCTCCTCCGGTAGGATCCCTCAACTTCAGATCTCTCTTCCTCACTGTGCTGTAATGGAGCCTGGACGCCGCCCTATAGTAAAGGCCTATCAACGATCCGGTCGTGCTTCAGAAACTCCTGCTCAAATCTTGGGAAGAATGGGAACCTTTGCTAAGGCAGAGCATACTGAACGCTATAATTCCTTGAAGGACAAGCCATTCCTCTCTCAGCGGCTTGTTGACTGGAACGAGCTGCGTTCCATTGGGGATGATGGTGCATTAGCAGAGGCCGTGCTCATTCTCTACTCTTTCAATTTTTGGAGCAAGTTGTTCGAGTACGACGAGCTTGGCTTCCGGGAATTGACATTGGAATTCCTTTCCACATTCACTTGGGAGACAACGGCGGACAACCGATATCTCCCCACTTGTTCCTTTCGGATGATGGGAAATGTCTTCACTGTCACACTGTCGGAGCTTGCCATTCATGCAGGCGTCTATTCCGAGGCAGAGGCATCCCAGATTAATTTCCCCGAATTGTGCATTGATTTTCCAGAGGGTGTGACTCCGCGGTCCGCTCGGCATTCTCTGACCGGAGGGAATGAGGAGTACGTAGCCCGCCATGCCAAGTCAACGATGATTGTCTCCCCCGCTCTCAGGTTTATGCAGCATTTGCTTAGTCACTCACTCACCGCTAGGGCCCTGAGCAAGAATGTGGTGGGGTGGCAGGATTTGATCTCCTTATTTAGCATGCAGCAGCAGTACCCCCTCCATTTGGGGTATATGCTGGCCTATTTCTTCCCCCACAAAGCCACTTATGGTCTCGTGGGCGCGATCGGGGGTGCTTACTACATTACCCGCATAGCCAAAGTTTGGGAGTTTGGAGCCAACTACCTCCGATGATGCAGGTCACTGCCCCATCCATGATCTCCAGGGCCAACCTGGTGAGTTGCCATTTGCTACGTGTGGTTGGGAGAAAAGGTGGCCGGAAGTTTATTATCTGCATGCCTGGTGATGCGCCTGCGGGTAGAGATGAAGGGGAAGATGAAGGAGAGCCAGGTGAATCTTCCGCTATGGGTAGGCAGAGTACAGGAGTGCCACCGCAGCAGAGTCAACAACAACTGAGGCCTCCCATAAAGCATGAGGGGCAATCTAGCCGCCAGTTCAGCTCAGCTCAAGAGCAGGGCGTCCCATATTTGTCCGAGCTCCTTGCTAATCTGGAAGCTTCCCAGTTTTGGATGCAGGATTTTATTTATCAGCAAGCAGTGTGAGGCGGGTTGAACATTCAACCATCGCCCACTCTTGTCGCCCCATCAGCACCTGGTCCACGTCCGTCGCCCATCGAGATTCACGACAGTGATAGTGAGGGGGAGTGAGTGGAGCTCACCACAGAGCTAGTCTACCACGCCTTCTATTTCTTTTCTATTGTTAGTATTTTCTGAGCAAGACAACTACTATATTTTTGTGAGCGCCCATCTGGGTGCCGACTATTTTTTTTTCTTTTTTTTGATATATATCTAGATCCTATTTGAACTGCTAATACAGGTATTTGGTCCACCTTAAGGACGGTAAACAAAAGAGCTTTCGGGAGACAACCCAAGTTGGACCGTTTGGTCCTATGCTGTGTTTTGATTTCTTTTTATATATTCATATATTCCTGTTTCCATATTTTATTTGGCTGGCATCCTTCAATCGCAGGTGCAGGAATATTTGAGGTGCGGCAACTTGGACGCACTTGGACATCTCATTGCACGACTGGTATGCTCAATTTTGAGCATAGGTACTTCCTACACTAGCTTTTAATCAAATATGACATGCTGATTTTTACTAGTTGTTGACTTTACGTCTGGGGGGGATAGCATGCCTGTGGTCACTCCACCACACTTTCTGTTGCATACCAGTTTCTTGTTTACTTATTTCTTGATTTATGTTGCACACACTGAATCACCCACACGAGTGCGTTCTTACCCACGCGCACAACCCGAGTCAAATTTATTGCTTTTGTGTAAGCTTTAAAATAGTGGTACTGGCTTAGGATTT
This sequence comes from Platanthera guangdongensis, assembly GCA_039583875.1. NCBI lineage: Eukaryota > Viridiplantae > Streptophyta > Magnoliopsida > Asparagales > Orchidaceae > Platanthera > Platanthera guangdongensis. The sequence continues at coordinate 87,864,173 of CM077160.1, forward strand.
CAGGATTGAGTAGTTCGAAACTCATGCAGTGCTCCTAATCGAATACTCATGGTTTGTGTAGATTTAGGATAGAATTAATTTTTCTTTATGCTCGTAGATTTATCTTTTTCTGCAAACGTAAATATTGTTTGTACTACTCAATATCTGAATCTGGGATAATCGAACGATAATGTATGAATGTGTGTAGCTGCCACTAGACTCGTATTGCTCGAGTTGGGAGGAAGGATCATCTTTCTCGGTGGCTAAGAACTTGCCCTAAGCTACTCTCGAAGCATTGGTGCATGGTTAGTCAAGCGTGAGCATGACGTAGGCCTTCATTTTGGCTAGTTTGAGCCTTGTTTAGCCTTTCCTACCTGTTAACCGTTGCATGCCAAATTTGTGCCTACACTTCCTTTGATCCAGCTTCACTCACTTTCACCAAGGCCTGAAGCTAAACCGACCATCGCAATCAAATGCTTAAGCTGATTTATATTTACTGTTTTGCCGAAGTTGTGATAAGTGGACATTGTTTTTGGGGGTGCTGAATTCATTCACGTTTTGATTGCTACGTTTGGGGATTGCTAGCACAGAAAAAAAATTTTAACAAAAAAAAGCCGATAAGTGCAAAAGAGAGAAAAATATGAAAGAATTGCTTTGAGATTTCGATCCCCATCCTCTTTATTGATTTTGGTCGGCTTCAGCCATGTTCACACCCGGTTTTCAAGCTAAGTCTGGGGGCATGTGCCCCGTTCATTTCTAAGTGGCTTTATTGGTTTGGGTTTTATTCGCTCGCTCTGGTTGCATAGAGCCTTCATGTTTATCTTTGACTACCAAGCCTTCGCCTAAGCCCCATTGTATCCTACAAGTCCTACTAATTCACGCTTGAGTCTCACCTGCGCCGTGGAGAGAGTGTGAACGTGCAAGCATATGGTCCCCGACATTGGTGGATTCCTTTAGAGGTGATCCTGAGTCCCAAACTTTGGTAATGCTCACCTTAGTGGCCTGCATACTTTCTTCCAACACATGATCGCAAGATCCTCCAGAATTCTAATTTTGAGCAATTACAATATTTATTTATGTCTGTCGAATAGTTTCAACTACGTCGTATAATTAAAAAGTTTTTCTATTATATATTCTATACCCATGATGTATTTGATTTCTCGTCTTACTTCTTTTTAAAATTTCTGAGCCAGTTAGCTATTTTCTAGTCCACGGAGTGTTGATTTGCTCGGGACGTGCAAATGGTTAAGTCTGGGGGTGTGATGAGTCCACATTTTACACTGATTTTTGGACTCATCTGGGCTAGTTTTATCGTCTTAGAACTACACTTGAGAGCCTTTATTGCTTATATGTGCTTATGTACCTATTTCATGATTAAGTGCACTGTAGGCCCGTTTCTGTGTGCTTTCTGTGTTTCTTTATTTTTGTTATTCTTTAGCCCTATCTTGGGGATGTGGTGTGCACGTTTTGGTGGCCTATCTGCCTCTTCTGCTGGTGCAGGGGTCGTGTGCGTGCTCTGGAACCGCTCGGGAGACACCGACGATGCAGGAATACTGCGCACGACCACTGGACTTATTGCGCACGACCACTGGTCGTGCACCACTGATCGTGCGAATTACAGTCCCTTTTTCCTAATCCTGTCTATATAATCGCACGAGCACTGGCCGTAGTACGCACGAGCACTGGCCGTAGTGCGCACGAGCACTGGCCGTAGTGCGCACGAGCACTGGTCGTGCGCCACTGCTCATGCGAATATATGTTGATGCTTCTTGTCCAGGTTGCAGGTCTATTTGGAAAAGTCGCACGATCATCGACCGACAGTGCGCACGACCACTGGTCTTGCGCCACTGTTCGTGCGCACTGCTTCTGCTGCCTCCATATTTATGGCCCTGCTCCGCAATTTACGTCAACGCCTGTCATTTGCTGCGATCGGAGAGTGCGCGGGAATCGCCATTTCACTTCTCCAGCTGCTCCATCACCTCCACCTTTGTCGGGAGGCCATTGCCAACTACTCCGAAGCTTTCAACTCTCCGGCGAAGCCCTCAGACATTGATGACTTCAACTCCAAGCTTTCCTCCGGAGTTGGTGAAGTAGAAAACGTAGAGAACGGACTTAAAGGCCTTCGAGGTGACAGCTCGTTGGTACCGGAAGCCTCCTTGGACTGAGCCCGAAAGCGGATTGACAACTCGCTACTCCGGCCATGACCCGCGGTGGATCTTCACTCTCTTTTGGTTTACTCCTCTTCCCCTTCCTCTGTAGTATGGAATGTTTTGAGCAGTGTAATGAACACTTCCATCCATGAACATCAAGTTTATTTTATAAGTAATGGAATGTTAGTATTTTCTTATGCTTGTGAGTATTGTCTGTGAATGTGCTTTGCTCACCCCACATCCACTCCATTCCTGTGTCTTATCCGATTGCACTCCACACAAGAACACTTCAATCCATTAGGTTCCCTTCCACTCGCCCAACTGAAGTTCGGCATCGTGGCCGACAAACCCACTCCACCTTGCGAAGCGGTTCCTTCGACCCGCATAGCTTTTATTAGTTCAGTAGATCAAACATCCACAATCTCCCAAGTCCTCTATTTCCTCTTTTTTCTATTTATAACTCTCATAACGATATTCTCTGTACCGTTGCCATTCTACGCTAATTGCATTCCTCAAGAGACCGACACTCGGGGATTTATTCCCAAAACTTTATTACTTGTGCGACTGGTGCGCTTGCCAATTTACACGCATCAATACCATATATGTAAACAAGTAAAGCACTAAAAGAACAGGCTTGGATGTCTCAAACAACATGCACATTTTCTATTGTTGAGCATATAATGAAAAGGGGCCTACTATGCAGCATGTATGCAAAATACGGGCTTCACCCAAGACACCCTATCGTGTATGCATCTAGCACATCATCAAACATCTGGGTACTTCCACTTTCCCCATTGGCGTTAAGACACAAACAAAAGGGTACTATAATTCCGCTAACGGCATATAAGCCGCCACACAGAACTCTTGCCAAAGCCCCACCCGCTCACAGTCTTAGACCCAGGCTTGCCTGCAAGCTCTGACTTCTCATGTCAGGATTCCGTCTAACACACTGACCGATTATAAGAACCCTTGATGGACCCCACCCACTCATGGCCTCATTGCCCAGGCTTGCCCCATGCTTGGCATTCTCCTCAGTCTAACAGAAGGGGACTAGTCTTGCCGGGACACTCTCCACATATGACAAGCACGTCACGAGATAGCAAGCTGACCACGGAGACAAAGCCACGCTTTAGCACATCACAATCCAATATCAATCCCACCCTAATCCCTCATTTTTACTGCAACGTCCCCGCGCACCAAGGAAATCATCTACCGCCAATGCAGAGCTAACCTTATCCACCAAAGAAAGCATCTACCGCCATTGCGGAGCTAACCTTGTCCAGTTTCGGCTACACGTACTCACTTGAGAAAAAGGGGGAAAACACAAACATTACAAACGGCATCTTACCGCAACGGATTTCTATAAAATCCTTAAAGCTCGTATACAACATCACCGAGTCGGACTAACATTCGCTACCACGGCTTCACCCACAATGCCTAATCCACTAACGGAGCGGATCTCTAATACAAAAACATGCCGTGGATGGACTCAATCGACCTGGAGGTTCCTCTTGAACTATGGCGACCCAAACCCCTCTCATGTGAGAGATTTGATGCCCAAAAGCTTGAAAGAAAAGATGCTAAACACGCATCCTAAAACCAAGAGGAGAAGTGTCGTTACCTTATGACCCCTCTTACTAGCCATGGAAACTTAGTCGGATGAAAACCTACACAATGGCCTTGCCTCCACGGATCCAGACTCGGGTCACGATTTGGAGCACTGAAGCTTCTCTGACAGCCGGATCTCTCTTTCACCTCCTCCCTTGCTCTCCCTTCTCTCTAGAACTTAGAAAGAGAGTACTTGATAAAGAATGAAGGTTCCCAAACCCTATTTCCATACTTAACTCTGCAAGGACAGCCCTGGACCATCAGATCCCAAAAGAAGGAAATGGACGGCCACGATCCGAACTTAAAATCAAAACTCCTGGGGCGAACACGGCTTGCGACATGCCCGTGTCCAAGGCCGTGTGCCTCAATCGACGCCGAAACTGTCGCACCCAGAACAGGACACGGGAACTGGACACGCCCGTGTCGAACATAACATGCCTGTGTCACTCAGTACATGCTCGTGTTGCTGGGCGTGTTCCTCCATCGACACAGGATCAAAAACCAACCGAGAAGGACACGGGAAATCGACACGCCCATGTCGAAATTGACATGCCCGTGTCAGGCCGAAAATGTCTGGGCTCTAGGCCATGTTAAATCCCCTTACACGGCCCGTCTCACAACCCGAGCAGGACACGGCCTAGGATACGCCCATGTCTCAGACCGTGTTCGAAGTCTCGACGATCGTCGACTCCTTCTTGTCGACTTCGCGAAAAATTTGTCGAACACGCGCACGATACGACCTTGGAAATGCCCTTGTCCCAAGTCATGTTCACTGTCTCAACATTTCGTCGAGCGCAGTTCGTCGACCACCCGGGCTCTCGACGAACCCGAGCACGATACGACCATGGACATGCTCGTATCCTAGGCCGTATTCCCCGTCTCGACACTTCGTGGAGCAAAAAATTGTCGACTTTCTAGGCTCTCGACAAACCCGAGCACGACACGGCCATGGACATGCCTGTGTCCTAGGCCGTGTTCACAAAGACCAAAACTTGGATCTCGATGCTGCTCGTCCCTCTTTCGAATTTTGGGGCGTTACAATCTGAGCATAGGATCACTGGTTGATTTGAGGTAGGATTCTGTTGAGAATCTGAGTGTAGGGCTTTGGCCTGAGAAGTAGGATTCAAGTGTGAATCTGACCAATAGGGCTTTTGAGACTGAGGTAGAAGAGTCATTCTCTCTGTGTGGTAGGGCACTTATACCTGAGTTGTAGGATCCCGTTGGATCTTAGTTAGGGCCTTTGTGCCTGAGAAGTAGGAGAGTCATTCTCTCTAAAGTAGGATCCTTTGTAGATCTGAGATAGGGTTGTTCTCACAGCCTGAGTGGTAGGTCCTTTAACTTGAGGTAGGTAATCAGTTGATCACTGAGTTGTAGGGTTTAGTGCCTGAGTTGTAAATCTTGGAGGAGACTGAGATATCCAGAGAGATTTGAGGTGTAAGGTCTTAGGAGCTGAGATTGGAGAAGTGCCATGTCTAACTAGAAGTTAAGAAGGTGGGAGGGAAAGTGGATGTACCCATAATTTGTGGAACAACTATATATTTATCGTGTTGTCTATGTGATTGCCTTGGAAGCTCACTTCTCTATGTCGGGGTATTCTTCGCAGCTTCTCGGGGAATACCTCAAGAAAATCCCACACAACCAACACATCATTCATAATACCGCCATCAATTTTAATCCAAAACATATCATATATACCTCTTCCCCGTTCATATGGTCCATAAGGGCCTGGATTGAAGATAACAACATTCGAGGTGCGAATTTAATACCTTTAAAGACGACCTCAAAGTCTCCATTCCTTAAAGTGATTTGCTTTGCCGCACAATCTATTATGATGTGGTGCTAATCCAACCAAGCCATGCCTAGTATAAGATCGAACTCTAGCATTCTCAAAAACATTGCAGGGGTTTCAAAAATCCTTCCTCCAATACAAGCTTCCAAGTCACACTTGGCGGACAACGACATCTCGGAGCCGTCCAGGAGGCATAATTTCAGAGTGACACCGGTGAAATATTGCATGCCCTCTAAATCTTTTACGAAGTCCGCCAAGAAAAATAGATGCATGGCACCAGTATCAAATAGGGTGTATGCTGGTTTCCCACTCATAGTCACAGTGCCTAAGTACCAAATCATAACAACCTCAATGCTAAATTACTATCAAAACATATACGTGCTAAGGACGGATGCTTATAAATATATTAATCAAGTTATGACAAACCTGCAATCACATCCTGAGGGTGCCGCTCCTGAGTCATGTCCAAAGGAAACATCTGCTTTGTAGCAGGTCCAAGATTCCTTCCTCGTGGTCCTCGTCCTCTACCACGACCTTCTCTTTATCCTCTTGGAGTTGCCGGTGGAAAAGCTGGGGGAGCATCTTTCACAACCCAAATTTTCTCTGCATTTAAATGATGAATATGAGAAAGTGAAAACATACGTCATGATGCCACACCATGCAATGGATAACTACATGCGCTTAGGCAAGAACCCGAACCTAACACTTCATATGAAATCCTCAAGTTTATTATGAAGAAAAATGTAATTCCATTTAAGTTTTGATGGTCGTATTCCTCGGCACAGTGGATCAACTAGTCCACAAGTGGAAATGTGAATATACGCCACAGAAAATACTTTGTTTATATCGATTGACATTCTACATGAGCATAAACATTCAAATAGGACAACTCATGATATGCATACCTCTAGATTTAATATAAGTATTGAAATAGTTTTTACGTTCGTTAAAATATAATGACTTTGGTTTATAACCATGCTATGAATGAGATAGTAAAAATGATACTTTTATATTTTTAAAATAACTAACATGCAATCCTAGCATAAAACTTTCCCAGAGAGCAAGTAAAACAGACCAATCATCAAGATGAGTATAAGCAGCTAACAGGTAACATAACAATATAAAAACTCCGGTGGGCCTCAACAACCTGACACAAACCAACCAAAAGAAGTAGCAAGTATGTCTGAACTAATAACAGAACAACAACATTACCTCACACTGGTGAGGAAAAGACAACTGCAACAACTGCAGAATAACAGCAACCACCAAACCTAGCCGCTCAACCGGCTACTGCTCCAAACCTGATGCATTTCAAAGAAAAGAAAACCTCTGTAATAATATACAACTGGCAAATAAATAAAATCATTAGTAAACTAAAATCGAAAAGGAAACAAAAGGGTGTTCCAAAACCCTCTCACAAGAATGGCCGACAAACCTCAGGTAATAAGCCAAACTATAACCAGTAAGGAAAACTTCTCAATAGTAGAGCAAGCGAAGTTGCACCAAGTGCGAAATGAAGCCAAGCTTCAATAAAATCTGGAAAAGTAAGTGTCCAGCATATGTCTATTGTTGCAGAATAGGACCGGGCGGTCTGGCGGTTTGGTTCTGGTGGATTGCAATCCGGGCGGTCTGCCAATCTCTCCCTAACGACTTGGTGTCCGGGAGGTCTGGCGGTCTCTGTGGCGGCTTGGTGTCATCCTCTGATAGTTGCCGGGCGGTTTGTCCTTGCACCAAACAACGCGGCTTGGCGGCTTGTAGTTAGATTAAACCGCTTGTACATTTTAGTTCTTAGTCCCACATTGTTCAATTATAATCTCTCATCTCCTACATTCTATAAAAGGGAGGCAATACCATGTAATACACACCTTTTTGGGATAATAAAGATTTCATTTATTCAAATTTCCTGACTTTATTTTTTTGTTCGCACATGGTATTAGAGCCCTCGATCCTTTCCTCTAGATTTTCGATGACTTGATCTTGTCCGCGCGACCTGTTCTCGAGGTTTCTTCCTCTTCTCGCGAGCTGTTCTCGCAATCTCCTTCTTCTCTTGTCACGCCCTGTTCGCGCGTTTTCTTCTTCCCTTGTTTGGGCGACCTCTTTGCCCCATCTAACCGCTCTGTCTAATAGCCACGACCTATTCCTAAGTTGTTTCGACCTGTTTCCTTGTAGCCGCTCCTGCTTGCTAGTCGTCGCGGCCTAATCTTTAGCCGTGCAACTTGTTCTTCTCCTCTATTCGCACGCCTTTCTGGCAAACTCCTCAGAGTTTGCATGTCTTCACCTTGGTCATGCTCCTCCCCGACTTCTTCACAAGCTTCTGCCCCACCTCCCTCCACATCATCCTCCTCTTAACTGTGACGCATGCCAACTTGGCAAGCATCACCACTCCTCCTTCCCACCAAAGCAAGATCATGGTTCTACCCATCCATTTGATCTTATTCACTCCGATATCTGGTGTCCTGCTCCTACCCTTAACGTTGGTCTGTGTAGTTCTTATTTTGTTACTTTCATTGATGACTTTTCTCGATGTACTTGGGTGTATCTCTTACGAGACCGCTCTGAACGTTTTGATGTATGGACATCTTTTTATCATTCAATTAAAACTCAATTTGATGTTTCCATTAAAATCTTACACTCTGATATTGCAAAAAAAGTATCTTAGTCAAGCTTTTTCCTCTTTTTGTACGCAACATGGGATTGTTCATCAAACCAGTTGCGTTTACACCTCCCAACAAAATGGAGTGGCGGAACTCAAAAACCATCACTTCCTTGATATCGCTCGCACTCTGCTAACACAAATGCATGTCCCTCACTCTTACTGGGGCTATGTTGTTCTCATTGCTTTCTATCTCATCAATCGCATTCCCTCTAGCATTTTTCGTGGTCAAACCCCTTTCTCCATTCTCGAACCGGGCAAGGATCCCTTTCCTCTCCCTCTACGTATCTTTGGATGCACAACCTTTGTGCATGCTCCCTCCGCTACCCGTGACAAACTCTCCCCTCAGTCCACTAAATGTGTCTTTCTGGGCTATTCCATCACTCAGAAAGGCTACTGTTGTTTTGACCCCATTCTTCGCAAGCAGTTCATCTCCGCAGACGTTACCTTCTTCGAGAATGCTCCTTATTTCTCTGATGCCTCCTCTACTCTTCCTGTGGCTTCCAATTTCACTCCTCTTCCCACTCTCCCAAGCAATGGTTTCCCTCCTACCACTATCACATCCCCTCCTACTGAGGTCTTTCCTCTTCCACCATCTCCATCATCATATCCTCCCTCTTCACCTCAGCCATCTCCCTCCTCTTCGCCGCCGTCGCTCTCTCATCTCAGGCCAGCTCTCTCCACAATAGATGCTCCGAATACTGAGGAACCTACTGACCTGGACCTCCCTATTGCTCTTCGCAAAAGGCTTCGGGCATGTACCCATCACCCGCTTGCTACAATTGTTTCCTATGATCGTCTCACCCCTGCTTGCAGGAAGTTTGTGCTGGCTATCTCTTCCACTTCCACTCCCTATTCCTATCAGGAAGCCCTTGCCATTCCACATTGGAAGGCTGCTATGGATGAAGAGATTGCTACTCTTACTGAACGGGGTACCTGGACCCTGGTTCCTCCTCCTTTCGGCACAGATTTTGTTGGTTGTCGCTGGGTCTTTGTGGTAAAGTTCCTCCCCGATGGTAGTGTGGATCGTTACAAGGCTCGACATGTTTCCAAAGTCTTTAACCAGACTTATGGGGTTGACTATTTTGACACCTTCTCTCAAGTTGCTCGTCTCAGCACTATTAGGGTCCTTTTATCTATGGCTGTCAACAGGAATTGGCCCATTTCGCAGCTGAATGTCAAGAATTCCTTTCTTTATGGTGATCTTCAGGAAGATCTTTATATGGAGCAACCTCCATGGTATTTTGCTCTAGGGGAGACACAGGTTTGTCGGCCTAAGAAGGATATCTATGACCTCAAACAAAGTCCTCGCGCTTGGTTTGACAAGTTTAGCGGGATTGTGGCGGATGTATGTTTTACGAGAAGTTCTGCTGATCACTCCTTATTCACTCGTAAGACTTCTCTGGGTCTTGTGGTGCTTGCGGTATTTGTGGATGATATACTTTTTACTGGAGAAGACCATGCTGGAATAATCTTGACAAAGAAGCATCTTCGGCGACACCTGGTTATAAAGGATATGGGCTCTCCAAAATACTTTTTGTGGATAGAAATTTCTCGGAAGCCCGATTCTCTTGTCTTCTCTCAACGGAAATACGCTATTGACTTGTTAAAAGAGGCTGGGTTGACTGGGACTAAACCTGCCCAATGTCCCATGACGACTGGAGAAGATAAAGCATGGACGGATGCCTCTCCTCTTCTTTCTGATACTACGAGGTACAGACGTCTGGTTAGAAAACTTATATATCTCACGGTGACCAGACCCGGCATTGCCTATGTTGTAGGCAAGGTTAGCCAGTTCATGTAAGCTCCTCTGGAGTGTCATCTACAATCTGCCATGAGGATATTAGAGTATATCAAATCAGCTCCTGGGAAAGGACTTCTCTTTCAGAAGAATGGACATTTGAGGATTGAAGCTTACTCCGATTCAAGCTATGCTGATGACAAAGGAGATCGCATGTCAACATCAGGTTTTTGCACCTTTGTGGGGGGGGGGGGGATCTTATAAGCTGGAAAAGCAAGAAACAGTCAGTCGTCTTCAGGTCCAGTGCTGAAGAAGAATATAGAAGTATGACATCCACCACGTGTGAGTTGAAGTGGTTACGTGCTCTCATGCTTGACTTAGGAGAGGTCTACAACTATCCTCTACCTATATTTTGTGACAACAAGGCCGCCATATACATCTCTAAAAATCCGGTCTTCCATGAGAGAACTAAGCACATCGAAGTTGACTGCCATTTTATTCGGGAAGAGATTCTGAAGGCACAAATTCGTACTTTGTTCGTCACCTCCGATAAAGAGTTGGCTGATATTTTCACCAAGCCGTTCTCCGCATCTTTTTATCATATTTGCGACAAGCTGGGCATGATCGACATATATGCTCCAGCTTGAGGGGGAGTGTTGCAGAATAGGACCGGGCGGTCTGGCGGTTTGGTTCTGGCGAATTACAGTCCGAGCGGTCTGCCAATCTCTCCCAGACGACTTGGTGTCCCGGCGGTCTGGCGGTCTCTGTGGCTGCTTGGTTTCATCCTCTGATAGTTGTCGGGCGGTTTGTCCATGCACCAAACCGCGCGGCTTGTCGGCTTGTAGTTAGATTAAACCGCTTGTACATATAATTTTTTAGTCTCACATTGTTCAATTGTAATCTCTCTCATCTTCTCCATTATATAAAAGGGAGGCAATACCATGTAATACACACCTTTTTTGGATAATAAAGATTTCAGTTATTCAAATTTCCGGACACTCTTTTTCTGTTCGCACATCTATGCAATAGGAAGAAAAGAGACTAAGCATCAATTAACACGTGAATCATTAACACCGATAAAAACGATTCTGAGTCCGTGGCCACTATGTCCAACATGAACTAACAGACCCAAACATCATCAAAAGGTGCTGTGGTAGTGGCCATTATGTCCAACACAACCAGACAATCCAAACATCTCACAAAAAGGCACTGTGGTGGTGGGCACAATGTCCAACACAACCCAATAGTCCAAGAGAAAACACCATAAGAAAAACGCACAAAGTGCAATGATTCACGAGCCGACACGAGGTTTGTGGTCCTTTATAAACTGCCAACCATGGGCCACAGCTAAAAATCCATAAACACCTATAAAACACCAACCAAAACACCGGGCTCCTCCAATGATAAGTGGGATGAAAAATCCAGAAATTTACCCTAAGGCCTACACTCGACGAATTGGCTCAATTCAGCGAGAAAACTAAGTCCGTACTGATTCGTCGTGTATATTCGATGAATACAGTAGACACTCTACAAAAACAAACATAGCAAACTTAGTTAATTTACTGATACTCGACGATTCGGCTTACATAATCTTGATATTCGACGAATAAGCGAAATTACACAAGTCCACGGGAAATTCATCGAGTATACTCGATGAATCGGGAGTTCACTCAACACTCTAAAAGTCAAAGCATTCTCACTCGATGCATGGACTTAACTCAACGAAATTTACTTCAATCAATGCCTTCACTCGACGTCTATCTTAGTTCACTCAGCGCACTCGACGCCAAGGTAGAAACACTCAAGCACTCAACGCAATTTGGTTCAATCGACGCTCTCGACGGCAAACCGATAATACTCGACAAATTTGTCGAGATTACACGATTATTTTGACTTATTCTCCCAGGATACTCAATGCTGTCAATGTCAAGTCAAATTCACTCAATGCCAAAGCCGATATTCGACGAACTCGTCGTGAATACTTGACAAATTTGCGATACTCACAAGGATCATTCAACGCTAAGACTGATTAAGCCAACACACTCAATGCCAAGGCAACATTCAACGGCAAAGGCTGATGCTCGATGAATTCGTCGAGATTACACGACGAATCTGACTTCACGAAACAACTATACAATTCTATGAATTAGACTTAATCTAAGACCCATACTTGACGAATTTCATTCAGGCTGACCCTGCCATACTCGACGAATCTATAAACCTAAGCTAAATGTCATATTCAACAAATTTATCTTTGCTTAGATTGTCATATACGACAAAATTACATTAGGTTAATTGTCCTAACAGTCATACACTCGACGAGTTGACCTAGACTAGCAGTCATATACGGCGAAATTTCTTACACTTGATTGGAAATCCTACACTACTCGGTAGATCAAACTTGACCGATCCCTACACTACTCCTAATTCTAAGGAGGGACGAAAAATAAAAAAGAATCACAATGAAAAAGACTTGGCAAGGGAAGAAATCTCCACTTGCCTCTAACTCTAAAAATCTGGCCACACAAGCGACCTTTCTCACGTATCAGGACGCAAAAACACCTTAGCAACACTTCTTGAAACTTTTCGAGGGAAAATAGGGTCAAAAACCGAATAACCTAACGTCCAATATTTCAAGAAACGGGAAGAACTCACCGCACGCACGTAGATCTAGGCGAGAGCAATCCAAATCTACCCTCCGATGACAATTTCGAACACCAGAGCTCCTTCAATCGATGACCGAAAGCTTGCGAAGTCCACCGTTCCTCTCTTTTGCAAAATAGTACGAAGGCTTCTGAGGAAGATGTTGAATAGGGTTTCCTTCCTATTATAAGACTATATATATATAATATATTTTATTATTATTATAATAACATCCAAATTACTAATATATCCAACCAACTCGGATTTCTACGAAATTCACAATGAAACTAAATATCGATGCTACGTATCCAACGACGAAGTCGAAATCAAAATATGACAAACCAAACTCTGGTAAAAACTTCCTGATGTCCAAAACATCAAAATATCCCAAAAAGGCTCAACCGAGTTTCAAAACAAACCTGAATCGCATGGGAAAACTCAAAAAACACACTAGAATTTAGCCAAGCTAATATTCTATGTCAAAACCTCAGATACCAAATGTGCGAAAGTCACGATCCGGCAATTGTACCCATTAACTATGTGTAAACGTAACTCCCTCGCGTACAAAAAAATACGCCACTAAATGAATTAAAGTAAACATAGAAAAATCAGGGGCGTTACATCCACTCACCCTAAAAGGAAGTTTCATCCCAAAACTTGATACACAATAGAATCCTCTAAAGAAGGAAAATAGCCAAGAGTTATTGAATAGAACACTTACCAAAATAAAATAGGACAACAGATGAGGATGAGTCTCCCTCATGGCTGACATGAATTCCCAAGTTGCGCTCTCCACATCTTGGTTTCGCCATAAAACTTTAACCATGGTTATTGTCTTCCTTCGCAACACCCAATCTTGAGTATTCAGAATGAGAAAGACACCTCGACATAAGAAAGGTTTGGCTGCAACTAGGCACCGAATCGAGAACATGTCGGTCGCTAAGCACACAGTTCCACAACTGGCTCACATAAAAACATCGTGCACACCAGGAAAATTAGCGGGTAAATCCAGTCTATAAGCTGACACTCTGTTGTGTTCAACAACTTGGAAAGGTCCCACCAACTTGGGTTCCAACTTATGCTTCTTTCCAAACCTTTTTACACCAGACAACGGAGAAAACTTGAGATACACCATGTTTCCCACTTCAAATTCCAGATCAATCCTTCTCCGATTAGCATTCTTCTCATAACGCTCCTTAGTTATATGAAGCTTCTCTTGAATATACATCACAAAAATATTCAATTATTTCAAAGCTTCTGTTCCCAACAATGGTCATTCGCCAACATCAGCCCAAAATAAGGGAGTTCTGTAACGTATCCCATACAAAGCATCAAACGGGGGCATCTGCAAGATCTCATGATAACTGATATTATAGGCGAATTGGATCAATTCTAGCCGCTCGTACCACTCCCCTCCGTGGTCCAAGATGTAACATCTTATCATATCCTCCACAATCTGATTTACTCTCTCCATCTGCCCATTGGTCTGCGGATGATAAGCGGTTGAATATCTGAGGTCGGTACCCAATCCTTCCTGTAAACTTTTCCAAAAATGAGATGTAAAGCTGGAATCTTGATCTAAAACAATACTAACAGGTACTCCATGTTGTCTGATGACCTCATCCATATATAACTCTGCTATTTACTTCTTGGAGTAATCAATCTTAAATGGCATGAAGTGAGCACACTTTGTTAGGCTGTCAACTATGACCCACACTGATTCATGACATCGGGGAGATGTCGGCAAACTAGTGATAAAGTCCATAGAAATACTCTCCCACTTCCAAATTGGAATCTCAAATGGTGTCAGCTTGCCACCAGGCCTTCCATGATCTGCCTTAACATACCTGCAGGTAAAGCACTCAGACACAAACTTGGTTATATCATTTTTCATTAAATATCATCAAATGATCTGCTTCAGATATCTATACATCTTAATGGAACCAGGGTGGTGGGAAACACTAGAACCATGACCCTAAAAGTATCTAGCGTCTACATAAATCACATAGAGGGGAGGTGAATAGGTGATGTTTGTATCTTTTGTGGAATAAAAAAAATCTTAAATAACAAGCGCACAAACACAGAGATTTTATAGTGGTTCCCCAATTTGGGTCCATCAACTGTCCCGCCATGCCTATCTCCCACGAAGGGCAGATTCGACTACTTCACCAAACTCAGATTTCATCAATTCTTACACCTCGGAGTCGCAAATCCTACACCTCGGAGACGAAGCTCCTACAACTCGGAGAACAAACTCTCCTATAACTCGATCCGCAAACTAGATCTACAACCTCGATCCACAACTGAATCGACTCTCTAGATCCACAAACGGATCTACAAAACTCGTAGAAAAATCTCCTATAATATTTAAATGATATTACAACAATAACACACGATTACGATTCTTGATCCGACGTTCTTGTAAGGGTTGATCTTTGAAACTAGGAGAACTCAGAAACTTGGAATCTTTAGATCTTGAACTTTGGATCTTGGATCATCAATCAGCTTGGACAGGACTAGAATAAATCTTGAGAGATGAAACAATCTAATCAAAAATGTCGATGAAGAAGAAGATCGATGAAGCTGCAGCCGAATGGAATAATATCACGAAACTAGTAGCATGCGGCCGACAGGATCGATTTCGAGAAAGTTTTGAAATTCTAAATGACAATTATATTTTTGGATTAGTATTGATTTCGAAATCACCCTAGGTATATATAGAGATTCAAAATCAAACGTCTATAAAATGTTTCATAAAACGAACCCTAGAAAAATATGGCGGATGGACGACGGATTCCAAACCAGAAAAAAATCGAAAAATCGACAAGACTTTCGGCGAGTTTCGTCGAGTATCCAGTATGATACTCGCCAAATATGAAGACGATATTCGCCGAAAATGCCTTAAACAGAATTTCAGAAAAGTCAACAAATGGCTCAACATACCGGGCGAGTATCGTCAGGGATACTCATCCAATTCGGCGAGTATGACAAGGGTTACTTGTCAAATTCGGCGAGTATCGCTACTGATACTCGACGAATTCGACGAGTATCACTAGTGATACTTGGAGAACTTGCCTTGGAGAATTTTCTACTTTTCTGCGAATTTTCCCTAAGTATATACGATGCATTCGACGTGTATCAGGAAGCATATACAATGAATTCGGCGAGTATCAAGGGGATACTCGACGAATTCGACGTTCATGACTCACCATACTCGACGAATTTTACTTAGCTAAAATTCTTCATTTCTGACACCAGGTCTTTGGCCTTCCTTGATCCTTCTCCTGTACTTGGGATAGATGTATACCCCAATAGAGATATTACACATGAGTAAACACAATGGCCTACATAATGTGGGATTACATTGTGTAGTCATGTGTTTGCTGACCCACTGTTAACTAACATTGGTGTGTACTTGGCATTGTAAACCTGCAAGTACATAACTAAAATGCAATATCAAATATAAACTCAATTCATCTTAGCTTGACTAGACCCTTCTTTAAATCAGGGTTATTATGCACACAATACCCAATAATCTCCCGCTTTTTGAAGAAGCCAAAATCCTACAATCTAAGGTGAATTGCGCATACCAAATAAATTTAAATTAAGACTTGAAAAGATAAAAGGAAATTAAAACGATAACAGCACGCATTCCAAGACAATTAGATAAATCAAATATATATATATATATATATATATATATATATATATATATATATATATATATATATATATATATATCAAAAGTGTTTTGGATTATGGAGGGCAGCCGACAACACACAACAATGAGATATATATAATCATTTAGATGTTCTTGTTCTTTCTTTTCAACAACTGTCTCAAAATATTCCCTGGGCACAGGATAGTACTTTGGAGGAGGAGGTGGAGGCATAACATCAACATTCTTGTACTTCCAGAAATGAATCCTCGTCCTGGTGCAGGCTTCTTTGTATATGTTCCATTCTTCTGAACTATAGTGATCCTAATGCTTCTCCGCTCCGAGCTCGTACAAGGAAAAGGTGTCCCGAAAAAATTCCTTTTGAAGTTTGGCTCCAAAGTTCATCCATTTCATGATTAGGCCCTTCTATGACTTGAGCTGTCTTGGTAAGTTCTGGTCTGACTTCGGAAGTACCTTCTCCAAATTTCCTTTTCTTGAGAACCTGAGCCTCTGAGAACACAGAAATAGCAGCAATAGTAGCAGCTAAAACATCTGGAATCACAGCAGCAACACCATGAAGCAGAGAGAAGTCTTGTGAGTCTATCTAGTATTGAGTGTAATCCGAAGCCGGATAAACATCATCATAACCAGGCTCAGCCAGATAAACGTCAACATGAACAGGCACCGCAGGAACTGGAGGAGGGAATAGTTGTCCATTTAACCACATGTCATTTTCATAGCTATAATCATTGGTTTGTTTGAATTGATCGAGCATAGACTTTTCAACACCGAAAACCTTAGCTGTAATGATATCCTCCACCTTTTTGTCTGCTGCAACAATTGCATTGGCATAACATTTCATGGAAGAGTCATAATGTGCCATTGATCTATTATGGGCCTCGATGAGGGAGAGAGAGTGTTTGTGTCAACAATTTTCAGTACTCCTTCATTGTGCTTTAAGTCCTCTCATCATAAGGGTTACTGCAGTTGTAGCCTCTTCATACTTTCCATCAAATCTGGCCTCTAGCTTATCAAATTTTAATTTAACTTCAGCAAGCCCATCTAGCATAAAATTCTCTGATTGTTTGGCACTTTTAACAACATTCGCCAACAAGGCATCGAACTGTGTCTGTTGCTTTGCTAGTATAGCTTCAACGGCTTTCAGTATCTGATGACTTGAGCTTGAGCTAGGAACATCTGGCAGCACGGGAATAGAAACTTTTGCAGAAATCAAACTTGGTTCCTCAGAACCTATGACAGGTGCATGCACATCTGCAGCTCCTTCCTCAGCAGAAAGATCAACTTCCTCTTCGGGCACCACTGATATCCTGCCTGGTCTCTTGTCCAGGTTGCGCATTGATGCGTGGAAATCGGCAGGCACACCAGTCGCACAAGTACTAAAATTTGGGAATAAATCCCCGAGTGTCGGTCTCTTGAGGAATGCAATTACGATAGAGCGGCGACAGTTCAGAAAATATCGTTTTGAGGGTTATACGTAGAAAAGAGTAAAAAGGGGCTTGTGAGATTGTGGTTTTGCTCTAATAAACTAATTAAGGCTGTGCGGGTAGAAGGCACCGCTTCATAAGGTGAGGTGAGTGTATCGGCCGCGATGCCGAACTTCGTTTGGGCGAGTGGACGAAAAGCTAATGGATGGAAGTGTTCTTGTGGGGAGTGCAATCGGGTGAAACAATGGTATGGGGTGGATGTGGAGTGGGCGAGGCGCATTCACAACACACAACTCAAAAGCAAATGAAAAGTACAAACATCCACTTAGATATAGAGTATAAAATGTAGTTCATTACAATATCAAATAATTCCACACAACGGAGGAAGGGGAAGAGGAGTAAACCACTAGAGGGTGAAGGTCCACCGCAGGTCGTGGCCGGAATAGCGAGTTGTCAATCCGCTTTCAGTCTCAGTCTGAGGAGGCTTCCGGTACCAACGAGCTGTCACCTTGAAGGCCTTTGAGTCTGTTCTCTAGGTCATCTTCTTCGCCAACTCTGGTGGAAAGCTTGGAGTTGAGGTCATCAATGGTCGGGAGCTTCGCCGGAGGGTTTGGAAAGCTTCGGAATCACAGGCTACGGACTCCCGATGAAGGTGGAGGTGGATGGAGCAGCTGGAGAAGTAGGGCGGCACTTCCCGTGCACTCCCCGATCGCAGAAATGATCCCCCAATCTAAAACACGGAGCAGGCCCTTAAATACGGAGGCATAATAAGCAGAGCACATGATCAGTGGCACACGACCAGTGGTCGTGCGCACTGTCGGTCGATGATCGTGCTCAATTTCCAATTAAACCTGCAACTTGGACAGAAACATCAGCAGATAAGTGCACGATCAGTGGCACACGACCGGTGGTCGGGCGAACTAAATCCACTGATC
This sequence comes from Platanthera guangdongensis, assembly GCA_039583875.1. Taxonomy (NCBI): domain Eukaryota; kingdom Viridiplantae; phylum Streptophyta; class Magnoliopsida; order Asparagales; family Orchidaceae; genus Platanthera; species Platanthera guangdongensis. The sequence continues at coordinate 87,882,774 of CM077160.1, forward strand.
GTGCGATTGGCTAAGACAGAACTGGGGAAAAGGAGAATGTAATGCGCACGACCAGTGGTCTTGCGCAGTGAGTACAGTGATCGTGCGTAGTGCTCCTGTATCGTCGGGGTCTCCCGAGCGGTTCCGGAGCACGCACACGACCCATGCACCAGCAGAAGAGGCAGATAGGCCACCAAAAGTGCACACCATATTCTCAAGACACGGCGAGAGAACAAGTAAACAAATGGAAATACAGAAACATCTAAAGCACACAGAAAACGGGCCTAAAGTGCACTTAATCATGAAATAGACAAATAAGCAAATATAAGCAGTTATAGCTCTCAAGTGCTGTGCTAAGACGATAAAAATGGCTCAGATGAGTCCAAATTTCAGTGTAATATTTGGACTCATCACACCCCCAGACTTACCCATTTACGCGTCCCGCGGAAATCATTACTCCGTGCACTGTAAAACAGCTAGCTGGCTTAGAAGCTTCAAAATAAAGTAGGACGAGAAATAAAATACATCATGAGCATAGAAAATAGAATAGAAATACTTTTTAATTATACTATGGAGCTTAAATTATTCGACAGAGGTAAATAAATATTGTGTCTACCTAAAATTAGAATTCTGGAGAATCTTTCGGACATGTGTACGGAGAAAGTAGACAGGCCACTAAGGTGAGCATTTCCCAAGACCGGGGCCCGTGATCACCTCCAAAGAAATCCATCAATGTCAGGAACTATAAGCTTGCCCTTTCACACTCTCTCCACGATGCTAAGTAGACTCAAATGTGAATCAGTAGGACTTGTAGGTTTGAATGGGGCTACGACTAAGGTGTTGTAGTCAATGATAAACAAGGAGGCTACACGCAACCAAAGCAAGCAAACAAGAGCTAAACCCAAACAAGCACTGAGAAATGCATGTGTGACACACCCCCAGACTTGGCTTCAAAATCGGGTACGCACACGGCCTATCCCGACCAAAAACTAACACACAAGATGGGGATTGCAATTCTCTTTGTAGTAATTTTAAATTTTCTTTCTTTTTCTTTTTTTATTCATCTTTTTCATCTTCATTTTTATTCTTTTCATTCAGCAATCCCCAAATCTAAAAATTAGCAAATTATGAATTCATCTCCACATCACATGAATCCCAAATATCACAACTTATCAAATTTTTGAAATTGATCAAGCTCAAGGTTTTGGTTGCGACAGAAGGGTTGGCTTTTAGGCTTTGATGAATATAGGTGGATCTGAAACAAAAGGAGGGTAGGCATAAATTTGGCTTGCAAGGGTCAGCTGTTAGGACTAGGCTCAAAAAGGCTCAAACTAGCCAAAATGATGGCCTACCTCACGCTCACACTCGACTAGTCGGGCACAATTGCTTCGAGAGTAGCTTGGGGTAAGTTCTCAGTCCCCGAAAAAGACGATCCTTCCCCCCGACTCAAGCAATACGAGTTTAGTGACAGCTACACTCATCTCTACACTACCGTTCGATTACTCCAGATTCTACAATTTTAAGTAGCACAAACAAAATTTACTTTTGTAGAATAAATTTAAGTCTACGAGCATGAAGAAAAAGTAATCATATACTATTTCTATGCAAATCATGAATACTCGATTAGGAGCACTGCATGAGTTTCGAGCTACTATATCGCAAAATCCTAAGTCAGCACCACTTTTTAGAGTTTACACAAAAGTAATACATTTGCCCTGAGCCGCGCGCATGGCTAAGTGCGCACTCATGTGGGTGATTTAGTGTGTGCAACTAGTGATCAAGAAATAAATAAAGGCAGACTAGTATGGAATAAACTGTGTTGTGTAGTGATCATAGGCAACTCCACCCCCAGAGTAGAATATGACAATACGAAAAAGTAAAACATGTAAATAAAAATAAAGGGCTCGGGGAAGAAGTACCCATGCTCAAAATTGAGCATACTTGTCGTGCGATGAGATATCAAAGTGCGGCCAAGTTGTTGTGCCTCAAAAAATTCCTGCACCTGTGATTTAAATACGGATGCAAAATAAAAGATGGACACATAGATATATAAAGAAAAAGAGCTCAAAACACAGCACAGGATCAAATGGTACAACATGGGTTGTCTCCCGAAAGCCCTTTTGTTTACCGTCCTTAAGGTTGACCAAATACCTGTATTAGCAGATCATATAGTATATATAAAAAAAACATTCGGCACCAAGATGGGCACCCACAAAAAATATAATTGTCTCATGTCTAACCCTGCTGCTAAATAAAGTACAAAAAATTCTCCAATTTAATAAAGCACGGAAAAATAAGAACAGAAGGCGTGGTAGACTAGCTCCGTGGTGAACTCCACTCACTCCCCTTCACTATCGCTGTCGTGAATCTCGATGGGAGACGGACGAGGAGCAGGCGCCGACGGAGCGACATAAGTAGGTGGTGGTCAAATGTCCAACCCGCCTGTCACCGCTTGCTGATAAATAAAGTCCTACATCCAAAATTGTGAAGCTTCCAGATCACCAAGACGCTCAGAAAATGTGGGACGCCCCGCACCTGAGATGGCTGAACTGGCGGCTAGATTGCCCCTCATGCTTTACTTGAGGCCTCAGTGGCTGCTGACTCTGATGCAGTGGCACTCCCGCACTCCGCCTACCCATAGAGGAAGATTCACCCGGCTCTCCTTCATCTTCCCCCTCATCTCTACCCTCAGGCGCATCACTAGGCATGTTGATGACAAACTTCTAGCTAACTTTTCTCCCAACCACTCGCAGCAAATGACAACTCACCAGGTTGGCCCGGGAGATCATGGAAGGGGAAGTGACCTGCACCATCGGAGGTAGCTGGCTCCAAACTCCCAAATTTTTAGCGATGCAGGTAATGTAGTGAGCACCCCCGATCGCGCCCGCGAGGTCATAAGTGGCTTTGTGGTGGAAGAAATAGGCCAGCATGTACCCCAGATGGATGGGGTACTGCTGCTACATACTAAACAGGGATTTCAAATCCTGCCACCCCACCACATTCTTGCTCAGGGCCCTTGCGGTGAGTGAGTGATTAAGTAAATGCTGCAAATACCTTAGAGCGGGGGAGACAATCTTCGTCGATTTGGCACGGAGGGGACGTACTCCTCGTTCCCTCCGGTCAGAGAACGCCAAGCGGCACGCGGAGTCACACCCTCTGGAAAATCAATGCATAACTGGGGGAAGTTAATCTGGGATGCCTCTGCCTCGGTATAGATGCCGGCATGAATGGAAAGCTCCGACAATGTGAGACTTTTCCCATTATCCGGAATGAACAAGTGGGAAAATAGCGGTTGTCCGCCGTTGTCTCCCAATCGAATGTGGAAAGGAACTCCAACATCAGTTCCCGGTATCCAAGTCGTCACACTCAAACAAGTTGCTCCAAAAATCGAAGGAGTAGGGGAGGAGCACGGCCTCCGCCAACGCACCATCATCCCCAATTGAACGCAGCTTTTTCCAGTCAACAAGCCGCTGAGAGAGGAATGGCTTGTCCTTAAAGGAATTGTAGCGCTGAGTATGCTCTGCCTTCGAGAAGGTTCCCATTCTCCCCAAGATCTGAGCAGGGGTTGGCAAAGCACGACTGGAGCGTTGGTAGGCCTTTACCACTTGGCGGCGTCCAGGCTCCATTACAACATAAGGATTAAGAGAATCTAAGATTGTGGGAGCCTATTGGAGGAGAAAGGGCCGGATCACCTGAGAGGAATCGGAATGGGAGGAGCGACGAACAATGCACGCGCAGCGGACCAAGCGAGAGATTAGGGCGCACGCACAGTGGACGGTGGACTGAAATTTGAAGAAACTGGGTCGGCGTACGACCAGTGGTCGTGCGATGATAAGTAGTGCGTGCGACCAGTGGTCGTGCGCAGTGAAATTTTTCGCACGCCCGTTTTTTTCAGTCAATTTCAGACTACTAACCACGTGGTGCAATAGAGAGCTCATCACACAGCTGGGCTACCACACCCTTTCGACGGATAAATGTAACAACAATCCTAAAATTGAGACAAAAAAATACATACATATATTTAAAACAAAAGAAACAATACCCTAGATAGCTGTTGGGTTTATTGTCTCCCAACAGGACTTATTCAAAATCTGAGCATTTCCTAACTGATTGGCGTATGAAACTTGAAATGCTCGGGCAGTAGTTCATGTTCGCATTTTGGTAGCGGGTACCGGAACGGAGACAGAGCCGAAGCCTCAATACCTGTATACGTATACCTATCGTGCGTGTCAGTCATGGGCAGAAAGTAACTTGGGAAGCTCGTCGGCTCCAACTCCACCTGCATCTGGTCACTATAAGTCCTAGGCCGTATTATAGGCCCTTGCACTGATTGGACCGGTTCCACGATGTGGTCCTGCAGGGAAGTAGATACGAGAGCGGGGTCAAGAAATAAACTAGAAGAATAACATAAAGGAACCTCAATCTTCGGGATGGTCCCGGAGTCATCCCCCGTCGGTGGAATTATGGGTGCTTCTACATAGTTGTCTAGGCTGATGCAAGAATGTTCTAGAGCTACATCTGCCTCGTCCGCGCATCGAGCATCCTCACATGGGGTAGAACGCTGTAAATGCTAATTTCAACATGCGAATCAACCTCAACAGCACTGTCAGACAAAGAAAGAATGCTATGTAAAGAAGAAGGTGAAGGCACGGAGCTCGGTAGGACGTTGAGCACTGGCTCTTCACAACTAATAGACATTATGCTAGGTGATGTATGCACTTCAGGAGTATAAATATCTGTGTCGGAATGGGGATAAACACATGTATCAGTGCACATACCTAGGATGACTTCTCCATAACATAGAGATGACAATGGTGCACAACCCGATACGGAAGGGGTGCTGCCCAAGGTTGAAGTGTAGACAATCTGAAGATCCAGCTCGTCATGCACATCGAGCTCAGCTAGGTAAGCGGCACAATCCTTCAATGCATGATCCCAGCTTCGACAAAAAAGGCACTGCTTAGCCTGCTTCAGCGGTGCAACGAGTGCTGAAGCCGAATAGAAGTTGTGCGACAATGGCTCCGCGAGTCGGTAGCTAACAGACTTATGTCCATGATATGTAGACTCCTGAATTTCCTGACTACTATACTTCTGAGGGCATATATCACTAGCATGAGAAATGTCTCCACAATGACGACAACGGATATTGAAATTGGCCCACATTGCGGAGATTTCAAATATAAAGGATACAACTACTTTACATAGATTTTGAGAATAAAACTAACAATTCCAACTAACGGAATAACAACACAAGAGAAAAGAGATCAAAATAAAACAAAACAAAACAACTCCTGAAAACTACTTTTAGCGATACAAATAACTCTTATAACAAAATTTTCAGTCATCCAGAGTCGCTCTATAGTTGCATTCCGCGGCAACGACGCCAAAAACTTGATGCGTGGAAATCGGCAAGCGCACCGGTCGCACAAGTAATAAAATTTGGGAATAAATCCCCGAGTGTCGGTCTCTTGAGGAATGCAATTAGCATAGAGCGGTGACAGTTCAGAAAATATCGTTATGAGGGTTATACGTAGAAAAGAGTAAAAAGGGGCTTGTGAGATTGTGGTTTTGATCTAATAAACTAATTAAGGCTGTGCGGGTCGAAGGCATCGCTTTGTAAGGTGAGGTGAGTGTATCGGCCGCGATGCCGAACTTCGGTTGGGCGAGTGGACGGAAAGCTAATGGATGGAAGTGTTCTTGTGCGGAGTGTAATCGGGTGAAACAAGGGTATGGAGTGGATGTGGAGTGGGCGAGGCGCATTCACAACACACAACTCAAAAGTAAATGAAAACTACAAACATCCACTTAGATATAGAGTAGAAAATGTAGTTCATTACAATATCACATCATTCCATACAACGGAGGAAGGGGAAGAGGTGTAAACCACTAGAGGGTGAAGGTCCACCGCAGGTCGTGTCCAGAATAGCGAGTTGTCAATCCGCATCCGGGCTCATTCCGAGGAGCCTTCCGGTACCAACGAGCTGTCACCTCGAAGGCCTTTGAGTCCGTTCCCTAGGTCATCTTCTTCGCCAACTCCGGTGGAAAGCTTGGAGTTGAGGTCATCAATGGTCGGGAGCTTCGCCGAAGGGTTTGGAAAGCTTCAGAATCACCGGCATCGAACTCCCGATGAAGGTGGAGGTGGATGGAGCAGCTGAAGAAGTAGGGCGGCACTTCTCGTGCACTCCCCGATAGCAGAAAAGATCCCCCCTTCTAAATCGCGGAGTAGGCCCTTAAATACGGAGGAAGAATAAGTAGAGCGCAAGATCAGTGGCTCACGACCAGTGGTCATGCGCACTGTCGGTCGATGATCGTGCACAATTTCTAATTAAACATGCAACTTGGACAGAAACATCAGCAAATATGCGTACGATCAGTGGCGCACAACCGGTGGTCGTGCACACTGAATCCAATAATCGTGCGATTGGCTAAGACAGAACTAGGGAAAAGGATAATGTAATGTACACAATCAGTGGCGCACGACCAGTGGTCGAGCGCAATGAGTCCAGTGATTGTCGGTAGTGTTCCTATATCATCGGGGTCTCCCGAGCGGTTTCGGAGCACGCACACGACCCATGCACCAGCAGAAGAGGCAGGTAGGCCACCAAAAGTGCACACCATATTCTCAAGACACGGTGAGAGAACAAATAAAACAAATGGAAATACAGAAACATCTAAAGCACAGAGAAAATGGGCCTAAAGTGCACTTAATCATGAAATAGGAAAATAAGCAAATATAAGCAGTTATAGCTCTCAAGTGCAGTGCTAAGACGATAAAACTAGCCCAGATGAGTCCAAAAATCATTGTAATATTTGGACTCATCACGCATAAGTATGACAACCTCAGTGGAGATAGATATTCAGGACAGAGTTGTCTCCCCCTCAAAAACTGAATTAGTGATTCTCTCAATGAGAGGAACTATCCGATTGTCCATAACCATCGGCTCTGAAACAACTCTGACATCATTGGTAATGTTAGTGGTAGCAGACTTATCAAGAACTAACAAATTCTCACCAGTGGTAGTATCTAACTCAAAATCAACAGCTGGAAGATCATCATCATCAGCACTATCATCAAATACCTCAGCATCATCATCATGCTCCGAAGGATCTCGATCCTCTTCCTCAGCATGTAATTCTGTATCCTCAACTGTCCGAACCACAACACCAGTAGCAGCATTAATAATAGCATCCTCTGCTAGGAGATCCACTGAATTTGAATCTGGAAGCACTATATCCGGGGCCACTGAAATGAAAACTGTATTTGGAACTGAAATCACTATAGTTGTAACTGAATCTGGGATCACTGACTCCCCCTCAATACCTGCACTCAAGCTATCAGGAATCTCACTGGGGTGTGGAGAAGGAATCCTGTTATCAGGAACATGTTCTTCCTCATCCACTGAGGGTACTGGGGCTCCCCCTCTCTAGATGTTCTCCTATCCAATCTAGTGAAGATTGAGGAGTCAATTTTCTTCAAATGATTAATAGGGACACCATTGGTCATATCGAACCTATCACCATCCAGGTGATTCAGGTATAGGCTGATAATCCTCCCAAAGTTGGGAGTGCATAAGCTATCATTTATCTTGTCAAACAGCAACGCACCCCAATCCAAAGCACTTCGAACATGTCTGTAGAAAGGTAGTCATGCGAGACGGTCATGCAGATCAGCACCTTGCCAATGATGTCAGAGAGGAGCTTGTATTCCTCATTCATCCATTTATGCTTGATGGCCTTGGTGTCTCAGGGAAAACCACAAAATAGTAGGGCCCTATTGAAATCGTCTTTGTTTAGGTAATCGGCCTCTTCATAGACTGGAAGCTGCAGATACCTTTACAGAATTGAAGCTTTCTCTTTGACCTTATACTTCTTAACTTTGCTCTTTATCACTAAATCATCCCTTCTGAGCTGTTCATTCTGGAAAAATTTAAGAACTTCCTTGTCTAGAACCATGCAGGGTTGTTCGAGGACGAAGGATAGTCCAGCTGTCTCCAGCATGAGGATGACTTTCTGGAATTCATTAGAGGCATGAGCAAACTCGGTACAAACCAACTCACCTCCCCCTAGCAAGTCACTGATGCTTCTAGGATCCATTAAAAATCAAGGAACAATGAACTTCAGGTAATCAAAAATCTGGAAAATGCATTGAATCACTGTATAACAGGTTTTCTGAACACTGAAGCTCGTATAACTGTCAACAACTACACTGATGAATGTCTGGATCGACAGCGCACTATACTGGACTTAGGAAACATCGACAGCCGACATTCGGGAAATTCCACTATGCGGGATCGACGGGAGTGTAGATGTGATTGTCGGTTAGGGCATGGGGAAGACGAACAACCATAGTCGCATGCTCTACAAGAATTATTCGACGGGAACGAAGAAATGAATTCGGCGAGATCCGGAAGCCAAAGGGGCGGAATCGATGCAGTTCGGCGAGTCGGCATGTTTCGGTGTATTCCGTCAATGTGCCCTCCCTTTTATTTTTAAATATATATATATATATATATATATATATATATGATTTTGAAATTGCCTAAAGAATGCGCGTACCTCAAATTTGGTCGTCGAGTCTTCGGATCCAATAAAGTCCATTGAAATTTTTCCCTAAATAGATTTTGGCGAAATTTGGTGTTGGAGGAGTCCGATTCGGCGACTATTGCATGATTATGTGACGAGTTGCCCGAAATTCGCTAAATTTGACTTGCAAAAATTACTGCTTTGTTGAAATGGATCCCGAGACAATTTTTGTCAATTTAACTATCTTCATAGGTCCTTGTTCAGCATACCCAACTCCTTTTTGAAAAATGAGAACTTGGTCTCGTCCAGCGACTTCGTAAAAATATCAACGACCTGCTTGTTCGTCGGGACAAAGCTGAGGGCTATGTCCTTGTTCTCCACATTCTCCCAGATGAAGTGGTAGCGCACCTCGACGTGCTTGGTCCGGCTATGGGAAACTGTATTTTTGCGATCGCAATGGCGTTGGAGGCGTCGGAAAACTTCACAATTTCTCTGAACTTCAAGTTATAATCTTCGAGTTGATTCCTTATCCATAGAAGCTGTGCGCAAAAACTACCCGCAGATATATACTCTGACTCGGCAGTAGATGTACGCCCCAGAAGTGCTTTTTCTGTCATCCCTGCTACCTACAAAGTTAGCATCTGAAAAGCCAATTAGCTTGATGTCATTACTTCTTTGGTACCATAAGCAAATATTAGGTGTAACCTTATGGTATCATAAAATCTGCTTCACAGCGACGTAATAATATTCCTTAGTGTTCATCTGATATCTAGCGCACACACATGTTGAGAATATTATATCGTGTCTACTGGCAGTCAGGTGGAGCAAGGATCCAATTATGCTTTTGTACTTGATTTCATCAAAAGGTTTCCCTTTCTCATCCTTGTCCAGAGACACAGTTAAACCAATTGGTGTCCTCATAGAGGATGTGCTCTCCATTCAAAATTTCTTAAGAAGCTCCTTGGTGAACTTCGTCTGAGGGATGAAAATTCCATCTTCAGATTGCTTCACCTGAAGTTCTAAGAAATACTTCAGCTCTCTCATACTGCTCATTTCTAACTTCCCTTACATTTGTTTGGAAAACGTTTTGCAAAGGTTGTCTTCTATAGAGCCAAATATGATGTCGTCGACATAGATTTGCACTAGAAAAATCTTGTCTTTAACTTCCCTAGGAAATAATGCCTTGTCTATCTTTCCCCTTGTGAAATTGTTCTTAAGAAGAAAGCTAGACAACGTCTCGTACCAAGCTCGGGGAGCTTCCTTTAACCTGTACAAAGCTTTATTTAAAAATAAACATAATCAGGGAATTGAGAATTTACAAAACCTGGGAGTTGTGTTACGTAAACTTCCTCTTACAGATTCTCGTCGAGGATTGCTGACTTCACGTCCATTTGGTAGACTGTGAAGCCATTGAGGGAAGCATACATAAGAAATAACCTGGTCGCCTCGAGACGAGCCACTAGAGCAAATGTTTGGTTGAATTCGATCCCCTCTTCTTGTTTGTATCCTTATGGTACAATCCTGTCTTTGTTCTTAATAATTACTCCATGTTCGTCCAGCTTGTTTCTAAATATCCATTTGGTGCCGATCACATTCTGTCCCTTTGATCTAGGTAGCAGCTCCCAGACTTTGCATCATTCAAACTAGTTGAGGTCCTCTTGCATTACCATGATCTAAGAGAAATCTTTGTTTGCTTCCTCGAACTTCTTCGGTTCAACCTGAGATCGAAAACTCAGATGCATAATTTCATTAGTTGTACCTCGTCTAGTTCTAACACCATAGCATGGATCTCCAAAGATCTGATCAGCTAGCTGGGTGATCTCTTAGTTATTTGAGCCCTAGGTTCCTTGCTCTCCCTCCAGCAGGATCTGCAACTTCCGATGCTACCTATGTAGGTTGAGGAAATTATTCCTCTATGGGTTCTTCATCAACCAATCCTAGATCAACGAGCTTAACTAAGCTTGGAGCTTCTTCCTTGATAGCTTCATCCAACCTTAGCTTCTTGAACCTGGTACCTGCATCTGCACCAATAATAATAGACGAGCCGTTATGAAGCAAGCTAGTCTCATCAAATAAAACATTTATCCATTCTTCTACCACGAGAGTTTTCTTATTGAAAATCCTATAAGCCTTACTATGACTACTATTTCCTACAAAAATACTTTCAAAACATTTTTCACTAAATTATGTGCGGTAATACTTCCTATTATTAAGTACGAAGCATTTGCTTCTAAAGATTCTAAAGTAGGACACAATCGATTTTCTTCCCTTCAATAGATCATAGATGGTCTTATGATAGCTTATGTTGATGAGTGCTTTGTTTTGCACATGACAAGCCATGTTGACTGCTTCAGCACAGAAGTACTCCAGAAGTGAAGCGTCGTTCAACATGGTTGTAAATGCTTTAATTAGGGTTCTGTTCCTTCTCTTAGCAAATCTATTTTGCTGTGGAGTGCACGGGGAGGAAAACTAAACAAAGATATCTTGACTTTCACAAAAAATTATCATGGCACCAGACTCAAACTCTGTTGCATGTTTGCTTCTGATTTTGACCACGGAGTAGTCCAATTCGTTCTAAATTTTACGGACAAAATTAGCGAAAGAATTGAAGGTGTCTGACTTGTGTTTCAGAAAGAACACCCAAGTGAAACTCGAGTAGTCATTGACAATTACTAATGTACATGCCTTAGGTCCTAAGCTGTGAATAGGCATTGGACCGAATAAGTCAATATGAAGCAAGTATAAACTTCGAGAAGATTCTTCATCAACAATACCCTTGAAGTTAGCCCGTGTCTACTTACCCATTTGACAGTAGTGACATGGACTCTCTTTAAGGCACTTAATGCTTAGGGCATCGTGCACTAAGTTGTGAGAAAATAGCATATTTAATGCTTTAAAATTAATATGTGCTCATCTCTTGTGTCATTGGTCACAAAGAGACGCACTATCTTTTGCAATAAAACACACTGGGGTAGAATTGTCTAAGCGAAGGAAATTTAAACAGAAAATATTTCTTCTCTGAGTGCCTGTTAAGACCATCTCCAAATTAGCAGAAGATTTTATCGAACACTTGTCCTTGCAGAACTCAATGATGTAGCCTTTATCACATAATCGACATATGCTTATGAGATTATGGTGTAATTATCCAACATAAGCAACGACTGTGAAAGATACTACACCGTTGGATATCATACCATAACCTTTGGTTATTCCCCTATCTGACCATCCAAAGATAACTTTTGGTCCTTCTTTGACTGGGGTATAGTCACGCAAAAGGTTTCTTGTCTCGGTCATGTGCCGAGAGCATCACTGTCCAAATACCAGATTGGCATTCTAATGGCATTTAAACATACCTGCAAAATATATCATTTTACCTGAGGAAACCAAACGTATTTGGGTCATTGGTTCCTAGTCAGCTTACCACCACTAAGATAATTAAATTTACGAGTGTTCTGTCTCACATAACTAAACCGTTGGGTAACAACGTTAGCGGGGTTGTACCAGCAATCTGCGCAAAAGTGACCAAGTTTGCCGCAACACCAATAGTCAAACATGTTGTGCCTTCTCAGGTACTCCTTCTTTACCTTTTGAAATTTAGGTGTAGCAGAGGCACTGTACTTTGAGGTGGAGGCCTCATGATTGCAGCATACATAAGGTTTCTGCCTCTCATTTTCCTTTTGTACAACGTGTAACGACCCGACCCTTTAGACCAAGGCCTCCCGGCCCACTAATAGCCCATGGACCTTTAAACCACGGACTACGGTGGTACAACCGGAATATACCAAGGCCTGCAGGCCATACACCCCAACGCCTCTCTGGCCTGTTTCTCAGCAAACAGCGCGTTGTTGGCGCAGGGATTCGAACCCGCAACCCTTGATAAGAAACCTTCAACAGTTCTCATCACCAAGTGAGCTGCAGCTCAGTTGGTGATGAGAACTGTTGAAGGTTTCTTATCAAGGGTTGCGGGTTCGAATCCCTGCGCCAACAACGCGCTGTTTGCTGAGAAACAGGCCAGAGAGGCTTTGGGGTGTATGGCCTGCAGGCCTTGGTATATTCCGGCTGTACCATCGTAGTCCGTGGTCTAAAGGTCCATGGGCTACTGGTTGGCCGGGCGGCCTTGGTCTAAAGGGCCGGGTCATTATAAAAAAGTACACTTTTTATGTAGCGTCCGGCCCATTTAGACCAAGCCCGCTACAAGGCTGCAGCCCAATACACTCCAACGCCTCTCCCGCCTGTTTTTCAGCAAGGCGCGTTGTTGGCGCTAGGTATCGAACCCGCAACCCATGACAACACTCTCTTTCAACAGAGCTCATCACCAACTGAGCTGTAACGCCCCCGGTTTTTCTGTGTTTTGTTTGATCTTTGGCTGGCGTTACGATGACGTGTTTCCGGCCCTTTGCCGTTGTAGAGCGTGGTCTTAGCTCTTAGGGTTCCTCGTGTAGCCTTGTTGTAGCCTGTTAGAAAGATTCCCCAGCTAGCCGGAGTCTGTTTGATGACTCGGTTGGACCTCTTAGGGAATGCTTGTGTTTTTGGCTTCGGGTGGTGATATCCCGGTTTTTTGTTCGTCGAATGCTAATTTCGACTTCGCAGTTGTGTTCGTAGCATGGTTTTTTAGCTGCGATGTGAATTTCGTCATTTTCCGAGATGTTTCGGGTCTCGTGTTGTTTTGATATTGCGTGTAAGTAATTAATATGTATTGATTGTTTATTATTAAACTGATGCATATATATATAGCCTTAGGTTAGAAATTAGGGCTGAGTTCTTTGCCTCTTTTCATTTTCTCTTTCTGGAAGAAGTCGCCGCCTGTACGAGAGGAAGAGAACCGCCGGACTACCCTAGCCTTTGGACGCCGATTCCTGGAGATTTAGCGGTCGAAATCCGATTTCGAGAGTGGATCTAGACTACCCTCGCCTGGATCTGCATTCTTTCTGTTCCTTGGCTTTGTGCTCTGTGGCTAGATCCGAGAGTGGGGGATATCGCCGACCAAGATTTTCTAGTATTGAGGCAAGAGATGCTCCCTCATCCTTGCCAAAGTTGATCTTTGTCTTCTTTTTGAATAAATTTTATCCCTCTCCTGCTTAGATCTTAGGTGTATGCTAGGGTTCGTTCCCGATCATACCTTGGTTAGTGTAGAGAAGTTCCAGTTGAATCTCAGTTTTCCTGAGGGATTGTGTCTATTAAGGGGAGATTTGGTTCGGTTCAGGTCGAGTAGTTGCTATTGCCGATGGATGATGAAATTCTAGAGAGAGGCCGCATCCTCGTTTGTGTTGTCTGCTCGGTTTAGCGCCGGTGGCCAGTCGGGGTGTCGACACTTGGTGTCGACACTAGCAGCAGGGGGTGTCGACACTTGGTGTCGACACCAGTAGCAGGGGGTGTCGATACCTGGTGTCGACACCAGCTGCAGGGGTGTCGACACTTAGTGTCGACACCAGCAGCAGGGGGTGTCGACACTTGGTGTCAACACCAGCAGCAGGGGGTGTCGACACTTGGTGTCGACACCAGCTACAGGGGTGTCGACACTTGGTATCGACACCAGCAGCAGGGGGTGTCGACACTTGGTGTCGAAAGCAGCTGTAGGGGTGTCGACACTTGGTGTCGACACCAGCAGCAGGGGTGTCGAAACTTGGTGTCGACACCAGCTGCAGGGGTGTCGACACTTGGTATCGACACCAGCAGCAGGGGGTGTCGACACTTCGTGTCGACACCAGCAGCAGGGATGTCGACACTTGGTGTCGACACCAGCAACAGGGGGTGTCGACACTTGGTGTCGACACCAGCTGCAGGGGTGTCGACACTTGGTGTCGACACCAGCAGCAGGGGGTGTCGACACATGGTGTCGACACCAGCAGCGGTTGTGTCGACACCTTGTGTCGACACCGGCTTATTGTGGTGTTGACACATCGTGTCGACATGGGTTGCCGCGCTGGTTTTGGGGTCAGGTAGGACTCGGGGTTGGTTCGGGTTAGGCGTGCAAGGCCGCGTCGGTTGGACCCGACGTTTTTGCCTTGGGTTCGTGTGTTTCTTAGGATTGTTAGTGTGACTTTTCCCTGGAGGGGGTATTGGGTGTTTGGCTAATTTTTTTGCTTGCCGACTCTTGGGTTGTGGTAGGTGGTGGAGTTTTGGTGGCCTCTGGAGGGGTGGTTTTATGTGATGAGCTGTGGCCACCGCCTTTTGCCCCGGTTTGGGTTGGCGTGTGTGGGACCCTAGTGCTATCACTGTTTGACCCCTTAGCCCTTTTTGGATCTGGTTTTGGTTACGTATTCAGATCCATGTTTTGACCACTGCCACTCACCCACGTGCTAGGACTGTTAGTCCCTTTCCTGTTTATGTTTTCTCTTTCTTTTGGCATATATGTATATGTCTTGTTGCTGTTGCAGACTCTTTGTAGGGCATGCTGCTTTTATTGCTCGCACTTGCTGTGCCTTGCTATGCTTTAGACAGCACTCTTTTCTTACTGTCATGCCCTTTCTTTCGCTTATATCAGTTTGTTGCCGGGTTGGTAAACCCTTTCTTTGTTTGCTCATTTATCTAATGCTCTATTTACCTTTTGTTTATCTTCTTGCTGAGGTGTTCTTTTCTTGAATGCCTCAGGTCTAGGTTGTAGCCAGTTCTGCGGCTAGTTCTTTTGGAGGGGCTTGTTGGTGACCTCTTGGGTAGCTGGGATAGCTGATCCCCGTTTTTGTGAGGTAGTTCTTTACTTTTCTGTATAGACATACATACTCGCCAGTGGGTTCGTGTCAGGTTGTTGACGCCCGCTGGTGGCTTCTTGCGATGCTGGGTATGAATTTAAACTGCTGTTTTTGCCTATTTGTGGTTGGTTACTTGCCTCTGGGAAGGATTTATGCTAGGTTGCATGTTAGATATTTTAAAACCTAAAGGCATTATTATATGTACCCCATGCATAACATGTTTCTAAAACAATGACATTACTATTCCTCAGCGTTAAACACTATCTTTCATACATACTATATTCACCTTGGAGTCGTGCATACCATGAGTCGTCCCCCGGGGACACTTGCGCTCACTTAGGGTGTCAACTTAACTGAACCAAAGTATTTTCTGCTGCGTATAAATATAGTTTTAACTATGGACTAGCTGATCCACCGTGCCGAGGGATACGGCCATTCAACATAACTGGTTTTATTTCGTATTAATCTACCATTTTCCTTAAAATCTAAAGTCTAGAGTTTTGCCTGAACGTGTGCAGTTATCCCCTGCATGACGTGGCATCACGACACGTGTTTTCTCTTGCTCTGATACGATTTTATCGTTGAGAAAATGTGGGTTGTGACAGTTTGTATCAGAGGGAGGTTGCTTGACAAATGGTTGGGCAACCTTTCCCTTGTCTGCATTAGTGGTTAGTGTCATGCCATTCACACACCGATATGTCATCAGCACGTCTTGGCCGAAGCACGGACACTACACTCATGAGCATAAAGAAGTATACAGGGCATATTATGTAGAATGGGATGCATAATATGTGTTTGTATATGGATCCACCATAAGAGGCAACATGTGAGGGTTATGTAGTATGGGATGCATAACCTCACCACATGAATGCGGCTAGCACATTTTCTTTTCGTTGCATGGGAATGTTATGTAGTATGGGATGCATAACATTTTCATGTATACGCCGCCCATGGCATGCACTAAGGCCTTTTTTTTAGAATGCATAGCACATCATGCATAGCATAACATTTCATAAGCACAACGTGCCAAGCTAAAGATTTGCAAGATGACATATGTACACACATGGTTTTGAGTCAAAAAGAATACAAATGCATGCATTCATGGTTTAGGCACCCGAGTTAGTATGATGGCGGTGAACCATCTTAGGTTAAGCATAACATCATCATGGTAAAAACAACTCCCAGAGCAAGTTTTTGCAGTTGAAGTTCATACTTAAGTGTGTTTATCTGTACCGGGTAGTTTTATTCTAGCTGATTGTCTAGGTCTTGTCTAAAGTTTGTGCGATTTTAGGATGGCGAGACGTCCTGCGACGAGATCGACCCCCCAATCCGAGGGTGAGACGTCAGGAGCGCAGGGCGATGCGTTGGTAGAAAGCCTGCGGCAGAGTAATGAGGCGTTATCGAGGTAGGTAGTGTCTATGCAGGCTCAGATTCAGTCCCTTGTAGCAGTGGTGGCGGGACAGACCCCGAGAGCTCAGGACCCCGCTGAGGGGGTAGCTGTTCCTGCCCCTCCTGCTCCTCCCGTTCATTTGGTTATGGTGCCACCGGAGATGACATTCATATCCCAGTTCCAGCGGCTTAGGCCCCCTACTTATGATGGGCAAGCAGATTTCATGATTTTGGATGACTGGCTGATTACCATTGAGGAGATGTTCTCTTACTCAGGGATTACGGATGATCAGAGAGTGATGCTCACTGCCTACCAGCTTAAGGGCTTAGCAAAGAATTGGTTGCTGAGGGAGAAAGAGAGCTTAGTGGCAGGATGCACTTGGGAGTCATTTAAGGTGATGTTGTTAAGTAAGTTTCTGCCTTCAGTCGAGCGGGATTGGCTAATGAATGACTTTCTTCATTTAAAGCAGAGGAAACTCACGGTTAGTGAGTATGAGATTGAGTTTAGTAAGTTGAGTCGGTTTGCTCCGGGTCTGGTGAGTGTTGAGGCGGACCGAGTTAAGCGATTTCTGGGTGGACTAAGAAGCGACATTCAGCAGTTAGCGAATGCCTATGGAGCAGTCAGTTATGCCTGCGTGGTTGAAGCTGCCTTGACGGTTGAGGCCATTGAGAATGCCAATAATAGAGGCCAGCAGTTAAGGAAGGATAAGCGGAAGTCCGGTGGAGGGAAGAGCCCTCAAGAACCTAATGCTGTCTCGAGAAAGAAGATCAAAGAGATTTGTAGTTTTGTGGCCGGCAAGGCCACTCCTTTGAGAAATGTTTCAAAAGGTTGGGAGCGCAGAAGAAGGAACAGGTGCACGCGATTCAGGGTGTTTCCAGGGGAGACTTGGTGTGTGCCTTGTGTGGAAGGAAGGGGCATGAGGCTGCCCGTTGTTGGTTAAAAGATAAGTTCTGTTTTCAGTGCGGTCAGAAGGGTCATCTCAAGACAAGGTGCCCTCAGACCCAGCCTATTCTGCAGCCAGTTCCCCTCCAGGCTTTGCCACCGCCTCAGCAAATGGATAAAGGAAAGGGGAAGCTGAATGTGCTTTCGGTAGACGAAACGAAGACTTCGACCCAGGTTATCTCAGGTTCGACTCCTCCCCCGTCGTTTCGTTATGTTCCCTTTTTGGTTGTAGTTTTCGTTTTAGCGCTTGTTGCCTTAGATGCGTGTGCAATTCGTAGGACGATTTAAGGTAAAGAACTGCTGGGCGCGCGTTCTCTTTGATTCCGGCGCTACCCACTCGTTTGTGGCTAGAGCCTTTGTGAAGCGGTTCAGTTTGGGCCTAGATCGTGTTGGTGGTGCCTTCTGCGTTAAGTTCCCCTCCGGTGACTCTGTGGTTACGGACCTGGGTGTCCTCGATTGTCTGATTTTATTGGGAGATTTTCTAGTCAAGGCAGATCTGAAGGTGATTGACCTGGAGGACTTTGATGTTATTTTGGGCATGGACTGGTTGTCAAGGTACGATGCTGTGATCCAGTGCAAGGGTAAGCGCTTGGACTTCGTCAAGGACAACGGTCAGCCAGGGAGTGTTTATGGGTATTCCCTCCAGGAGTCTCCAATCATTTCTGATGTGCGTGCTCGGAAGTTGCTTGTTTCTGGCTGTTTTGCCTGTGTGGTTTCTCTGGTAGGGTCGGTTGTTAGTGTGCCCCGTTTGGAAGAGATTCCTGTGGTGTGTGACTTTTCTGATGTGTTTCCTGACGATCTTCCCGGTCTTCCACCCGATCGAGATGTCGAGTTTGCCATAGATTTGGAGCCAGGCACGCGCCTAATTGTTAAGGCGCTGTACCGGATGGCCCCGTGAGAGCTGGAAGAGTTGCGAATTCAGCTGGATGAGTTGTTGGCGAAAGGCTTTATAAGGCCGAGTTCTTCACCTTGGGGTGCACCAGTGCTGTTCGTTAAAAAGAAGGATGGGTCGATGAGGTTATGCATCGACTATAGAGAGCTGAACAGGGTTACTATTAAGAACAGGTACCCTTTGCCGCGAATCGACGATTTGTTTGACCAACTGCGTGGTAGTGCCATGTTCTCTAAGATAGATCTTCATTCGGGCTATCACCAGTTGAGGATTCGGGAGTCAGATGTTCCGCGGACGGCGTTCCGCTCTTGTCATGGGGATTTTGAGTTTTTGGTTATGTCATTTGGGTTGACTAATGCGCCCTTAGCTTTTATGGATTTGATGAACAGAGTTTTCAAGGATTTTCTAGATAAGTTTGTGATTGTGTTTATAGACGATGTTTTGGTGTATTCTAAAGATGCGGAGGAGCATGACGGACATTTGCGGCTGGTCTTGGCGACTCTGAGAGACCATAAGCTATACGCCAAGCTGAGCAAATGTGAATTTTGGTTGCCTCAAGTTTCTTTTCTCGGCCACGTGGTTAATAAGGAGGGAATATCGGTGGACCCAGAAAAGATCGCTGCTGTTATGGAATGGGCGAGACCTGTTACTCCCAAAGAGATCAGAAGCTTCTTGGGTTTGGCTGGTTATTATAGGAGATTTGTAGAAGGCTTCTCTACCTTGTCCGCGCCGTTGACCAAGTTGACGCAGAAGAATATAGCCTTTATATGGGATGGCAGTGTGAGAAGGCTTTTGAGGAACTAAAAAGAAGGCTATGTTCGGCTCCAATTTTGTCTTTGCCTATGGAGGGTAGTGAGTATGATATATATGTGGATGCGTCGCATGTCGGACTGGGCTGCGTTTTGATGCAGGGCGGGAAGGTGATTGCGTACGGGTCGAGGCAGCTAAAGACTCACGAGAGGAATTACCCTACGCATGACCTGGAGTTTGCAGCCGTGATCTATGTGTTGAAGTTGTGGCGGCATTTGCTATACGACGCGCAGTGCAAGATTTTCACGGATCATAAGAGTTTGAAGTATGTCTTCACTCAGAAAGAATTGAATCTGCGCCAGCGGCAGTGGTTGGAGTACGTGGCCGACTATGATGTTGAAATCCAGTATCATCCGGGCAAGGCAAATGTGGTGGCCGATGCCCTGAGTCGGAAGTCAGGTAAGATTTTCAATCTCTCCGCGGAACGTTTAGTGGAAGAGTTTCTTTTGATGGACATTTCTGTGGGGATCTGCGATTCGCAGAGTAGCTTGGCAGTGGCAGAACCTTCGTGGATTGCGCTTACGAGACTACATCAGAAGGACGATCCCGATCTCCTGCATTTGTATCTTCGAGCTGAAAAAGGTGAATTACCAGATTTCTCTATAGATGATGCGGGTACCTTGAAGTACCGTGGCAGGTTTTGCATCCCCGCGGTTGGAGATGTTCGGGATATGGTGTGCAGAGAAGCCCACGGATCTAGTGTCGCCTACCATCCAGGGTCTACCGAGATGTATCATGATTTAAAACAGATTGCCTGGTGGTATGGGATGAAGAAGGACATAGCCAGATTTATTTCGGAATGTTTCACTTGCAGGCGTGTGAAAGCCGACGATGGGAGGCCTGGTGGCAAGCTGACTCCCTTGGAGATTCTGATGTGGAAGTGGGAGAGTATCTCGATGGATTTCATTACAAGCTTACTGAGGTCTCCTAAGGGGCATGATTCAGTCTGGGTAATCGTAGACAGATTGACGAAGAGCGCTCATTTCGTACCATTTAAGATCGATTATCCCATGAGGAAGATAGCCGAGCTGTATCTGGAAGAGGTCGTCAGATTACATGGTGTACCCGTAAGTATCATATCAGATCGAGACTCCAGGTTCACGTCTCGTTTTTGGAAGAGCCTTCAAGAGGGGTTGGGTACAGATTTGAGATATTCCACGGCTTATCATCCGCAGACCAATGGTCAGACGGAGCGAGTAAATCAGATTGTGGAAGATATGATCCGATGCTATATTCTGGACCACGGAGGAGCGTGGGCCGAGCGCTTGCGGCTTATGGAATTCGCATATAACAACAGTTATCAAGAAAGCTTGCAAATGGCTCCTTTTGAAGCTTTGTATGGGAGGCGCTGCAGGACCCCCATGTTTTGGGCTGAGCTTGGCGAGGGACCTTTGTTGGGTCCAGAAGCGCTCGAGGAGATGGAAACCGCTGTGAAGCTTATTCGAGAAAAGCTTCAGATAGCCCAAGAGAGGTATGAGAAGAACGCTAATCGGTGTAGATCGGACTTGGTATTTGCCGTGGGGGACTCGGTGTTCTTAAAAGTCTCCCCGTTGATATGAGTCAAGTGGTTTGGCAAGAATAGGAAGTTGGACCCGAGGTACGTGGGGCCATTTCCGATTGTTGAGCGGATTGGGGTATCGGCCTACAGGCTGGCTTTGCCCGCGAATTTCTCTGCCGTGCATGATGTCTTTCACGTTAGTCAGCTGCGGAAATGTGTGGTAAATGGCAGGCAGGTTTTGGATTCTATGCCTCAGTTGGAGCCGAATCTTTCTTATGTGGAGGTGCCTGTTCGCATTTTGGATTCTCAAGTTCGGGCGTTGCGGAAGAAGACTATTCCTATGGTTAAAGTTTTATGGAGGAATCAGGACGTGGAAAGCGCGACTTGGGAGCTGGAGTCGGCTATGAGGGAGGCTCACCCTAATCTGTTTCCCTGATCTTGTGTCTGGTATGTTCTGTTTTATTTATATTTAGCCCTTTCCTGGCTCCTTCTCTCTCTCCTTCTTTATAGGAGTGTCGTGAGTAAAGTTTTGAGGCGAAACTTTCTTTTATGGGGAGTGGCTGTAACGCCCCCGGTTTTTCTGTGTTTTGTTTGATCTTTGGCTGGCATTACGATGACGTGTTTCCGACCCTTTGCCGTTGTAGAGCGTGGTCTCTTAGGGTTCCTCGTGTAGCCTTGTTGTAGCCTGTTAGCAAGATTCCCTAGCTAGCCGGAGTCTGTTTGATGACTCGGTTGGGCCTCTTAGGGAATGCTTGTGTTTTTGGCTTCGGGTGGTGATATCCCGGGTTTTTGTTGGTCGAATGCTAATTTCGACTTCGCAGTTGTGTTCGTAGCGTGGGTTTTTAGCTGCGATGTGAATTTCGTCATTTTCCGAGATGTTTCGGGTCTCGTGTTGTTTTGATATTGCGTGTAAGTAATTAATATGTATTGATTGTTTATTATTAAACTGATCCTTATATATATAGCCTTAGGTTAGAAATTAGGGCTGAGTTCTTTGCCTCTTTTCATTTTCTCTTTCTGGAAGAAGCCGCCGCCTGTACGAGAGGAAGAGAACCGCCGGACTACCCTAGCCTTCGGACGCCGATTCCTGGAGATTTAGCGGTCGAAATCCGATTTCGAGAGTGGATCTGGACTGCCCTCTCCTGGATCTGCATTCTTTCTGTTCCTCGGCTTGGTGCTCTGTGGCTAGATCCGAGAGTGGGGGATATCGCCGACCAAGCTTTTCTAGTATTGAGGCAAGAGATGCTCCCTCATCCTTGCCAAAGTTGGTCTTTGTCTTCTTTTTGAATAAATTTTATCCCTCTCCTGCTTAGATCTTAAGTGTATGCTAGGGTTCATTCCCGATCATACCTTGGTTAGTGTAGAGAAGTTTTAGTTGAATCTCAGTTTTCCTGAGGGATTGTGTCTATTAGGGGCAGATTTGGTTCGGTTCAGGTCGAGTAGTTGCTATTGCCGATGGATGATGAAATTCTAGAGAGAGGCCTCGTCCTCGTTTGGGTTGTTTGCTGGGTTTGGCGCCGGTGGCCAGTCGGGGTGTAGACACTTGGTGTCGACACCAGCAGTAGGGGGTGTCGACACTTGGTGTCGACACCAGCAGCAGGGGGTGTCGACACCTGGTGTCGACACCAGCTGCAGGGGTGTCGACACTTGGTGTCGACACCAGCAGCAGGGGTTGTCGACACCTGGTGTCGACAAAAGCTACAGGGGTGTCGACACTTGGTGTCGACACAGCAGCAGGGGGTGTCGACACTTGGTGTCGACACCAGCTGTAGGGGTGTCGACACTTGGTGTCGACACCAGTAGCTGGGGGTGTCGACACTTGGTGTCGACACCAGTTGCAGGGGTGTCGACACTTGGTGTCGACACCAGCAGCTGGGGGTGTCGACACTTGGTGTCGACACCAGCTGCAGGGGTGTCGACACTTGGTGTCGACACCAGCAGCAGGGGGTGTCGACACTTGGTGTCGACACCAGATGCAGGGGTGTCGACACTTGGTGTCGACACCAGCAGCAGGGGGTGTCGACACATGGTGTCGACACCAGCAGCGGTTGTGTCGACACCTTGTGTCGACACCGGCTTGTTGTGGTGTCGACACATCATGTCGACACGAGTTGCCGCGCTGGTTTTGGGGTCAGGTAGGACTCGCGGTTAGTTCGGGTTAGGCGTGCAAGGCCGCGTCGGTTGGACCCGACATTTTTGCCTTGGGTTCGTGTGTTTCTTAGGATTGTTAGTGTGACTTTTCCCTAGGGGGGGGTGGGTATTGGGTGTTCGGCTAATTTGTTTGCTTGCCGACTCTTGGGTTGTTGCAGGTGGTGGAGTTTTGGTGGCCTCTGGAGGGGTGGTTTTATGTGGTGAGCTGTGGCCACCGCCTTTTGCCCCGGTTTGGGTTGGCGTGTGTGGGACCCTAGTGCTGTCACTGTTTGACCCCTTAGCCCTTTTTGGATCTGGTTTTGGTTACGTATTCAGATCCATGTTTTGACCACTGCCACTCACCCACGTGCTAGGACTGTTAGTCCCTTTCCTGTTTATGTTTTCTCTTTCTTTTGGCATATATGTATATGTCTTGTTGCTGTTGCAGACTCTTTGTAGGGCATGCTGCTTTTATTGCTCGCACTTCGTGTGCCTTGCTGTGCTTTAGACAACACTCTTTTCTTACTGTCATGCCCTTTCTTTCGCTTATATCAGTTTGTTGTCGGGTTGGTAAACCCTTTCTTTGTTTGCTCATTTATCTAATGCTCTATTTACCTTTTGTTTATCTTCTTGCTGAGGTGTTATTTTCTTGAATGCCTCAGGTCCAGGTTGTAGCCAGTTCTGCTTCTAGTTCTTTTGGAGGGGCTTGTTGGTGACCTATTGGGTAGCTGGGATAGTTGATCCCCATTTTTGTGAGGTAGTTCTTTACTTTTCTGTATAGACATACATACTCGCCAGTGGGTTCGTGTCAGGTTGTTGACGCCCGCTGGTGGCTTCTTGCGATGCTGGGTATGAATTTAAACTGCTGTTTTTGCCTATTTGTGGTTGGTTACTTGCCTCTGGGAAGGATTTATGCTAGGTTGCATGTTAGATATTTTAAAACCTAAAGACATTATTATATGTACCCCATGCATAACATGTTTCTAAAATAATGACACAACTTTTCCTCAGCGTTAAACACTATCTTTCATACATACTATATTCACCTTAGAGTCGTGCATACCATGAGTCGTCCCCCGGGGACACTTGCGCTCACTTAGGGTGTCAACTTAATTGAACCAAAGTATTTTCTGCTGCGTATAAATATAGTTTTAACTGTGGACTAGCTGATCCACCGTGCCGAGGGATACGACCATTCAACATAACTGGTTTTCTTTCATATTAATCTACGATTTTCCTTAAAATCTAAAGTCTAGAGTTTTGCCTGAACGTGTGCAGTTATCCCCTGCACAACGTGGTATCACGACACGTGTTTTCTCTTGCTCTGATATGATTTTATCGTTGAGAAAATGCGGGTTGTGACACAACGGGCTTGGCTTTAGGTGATTTCAATTTGTTATGTCCATGAACATATGGACCATAACTCTTCATCTCAATATCCTTAAATGGTGCTTTGAATACACTAACACCAAAGTCACGCGGACGGCTCCATCCCTAGTATCTGCTCTTGGGCTCTACATGAGTAGGCCTTGCATGATGACCGTAGGATGACTCAAATTCAAACTTGTTCGTCGGGAAGATTACTTTCCTGAACGATGGTTCACTCATGGGTGCTTTACTCTTTTCTTTGGCGCTAGCCTTTTTGGCAACCTTACCTTTTTCACCGACGTGGCCAAGACCACTACATTTCTTCTGAGCTGAGATATCATCAATGAGAGGTATAACAGTCTTCGGCTTGGTGTAACTCTCAACGAGTTTTCTCTCGACCGCGGTTTTTTCTTCCAGCTCATCAAGATATTTTTCTTTCAGTTTTAATGTCTCAGCAGATTCCTTATGTCATGCCCAAAATTTGAAAGAAGGATGAGCAGCGTCGAGAGCCAAGTTTGGGTCTTGGCAAGGGTCACAAGGCCTAAGACACGGGCGTCTCCATGGCCGTGTCGTAGCGGGTTAGTCGAGAGCCCGGGAAGTCGACGATTGTTCGCTCAGTTCATTGACTAGTGAGAGACACGCCCTCCGACACGCCCGTGTCGGAGCCCGTGTCGCAGGCGTGTTCTCTCGGGTGTCGACACAGAGGTGTCGACATGGTGGCGTCGACACAATTGTGTCGATATAGAGGTGTCGACACAGTGGTGTCTACACAATGGTGTCGACATAGAGGAGGTGTCGACACAGGCAGGGAACATGGCCTAGGACACAGGCGTGTCCATGGCCGTGTCTTTCCGGGTTCGTCGAGTGCCTGTGGTTTCGACGTTTGTTTTTGCTCGACGAAGTGTCGAGGCAGTGAACATGGTTTGGGACATGGGCGTGTCCAGGGCCGTGTCGAGCGTGTTGGACGAATTCCTACGAGTTCGACGAAGAGGCAGTCGACGATCGTCGAGACGTCGAACACGGCCTGAGAAACGGGCATGTCCAAGGCCGTGTCCTTCTCGGGTTGTGAGCCGAGACTTGTAAGGGGTTGGACATGGCCTGGAGCCCAGGCGTGTTCAGGTTGCACATGGTCGTGTCAAAAGTGACACAGGCGTGTCAAGGACCCGTGTCCTATTTTGGGTGCGACGGTCTCAGCGTTGATTGGGGAACACGGCCTTGGCCACGGGCGTGTCACAAGTCGTGTTCTGCCCAGGTGTTTTGTTTTTCAGTTCGGATCGTGGCCGTTCTTTCCCTTCTTTTGGGATCTGATGGTCCAGGGTTGCACTTGTTGTGTTAAGTACGAGAATAGGGTTAGAAACCCTCATTCTTCTCCAAGCAATCTCTTTCTAAGATCTAGAGAGAGGGGAGAGCAAGGAAGAAGGTGAAGGAAAGATCCGGCTGTTGGAGAGGCTTTGTTGCTCCAAATCGCGAGCCGAGTCCAGATCCGTGGAGGCAAGATCGTTTCGAAGGTTGTCATCCGGATAAGTTTCCATGGCTAGGAAGACGGAAGGTAATGACACTTCTACTCTTGGTTTTAGGATGCATGTTTTAGCACCTTTTATTTTCTAGTTTTTGGGCACCAAACTCTCAAATGAGAGGGGTTTGGGTCGCCAAGGTTCAAGAGGAACCTCCGGGTTGATTGAGTCCGTCCCCGGCATGTTTTTGCATTAGAGATCTTCTCAGTTAGTGGATTATGCATGGTGGGTGAAGTTGTAGTTGTGATCGTTAGTCTGACTCGGTGATGTTGCATACGAGCTTTAAGGATTCGTAGAGATCTGTTGCGACAAGATGTCGTTTGTGTTGTTTGTGATGTTTTCCCCCATTCTCGAGTGAGTACGTGTAGTCGAAATAGGACAAGGTTAGCTTCTCAATGGCGGTAGATGGTTTCCTTGGTGAACAAGGTTAGCTCCGCATTTGTGGTAGATGGTTTCCTTGGTGCGCGGGAACGCTGCAGTACGAATGAGGGACTAGGGTGGAATTGTCTTGGAATGTGATGTGCCAAGGCGTGGTTGTGTCTCCTTGGTCGGCTGGCTATCCCATGACGTGCACGTCATGTGTGGAGAGTGTCCCGAAGAGACTAGTCCACTTCTGTGAGACTGACGAGAATGCCAAGCATGGGGCAAGCCCGAGCAATGAGGCCATGAACGGGTGGGGTCCAGCAAGGCTTCTTAGAATCGGTTTGTGTGTTTGTTGGAATCCTGACATGAGAAGTCAGAGCTTGCAGGCAAGCTCGGGTATAAGACCTTGAGCGGGTGGGGCCTTTGCAAGAGTTCCGTGTGGCGGCTTGTATGCGTCGTGGGAATGTTGGTAACCCCCCCCCCCCTTTGTTTGCGGCTTTATGCTAATGGGGAAATGATGAGTACCCATATGATGTGATGATGTGCTAGTTGCAAACGCGATAGGGTGTCTTGGGTGAAGCCCGGGTTTTTGCATAGATGCTGCATAAGTAGGCCCTTTCATTATATGCCCAACAATAGAGAACATGTATGTTGTTTGAGACATCCAAGCCTGTTCTTAGAGCCGTACTTGTTTAAATATATATATATTGCATACGAAGTTCTGACTTGCAGGTTGGAGGGGTTCCCCGGGTTCCCCGGGGTCCGTTAGGGGCGGCCGGGAGGAGATATGTTGGTTACACATTTTGAGGTCAGCCTTTGCTGACCCACGTTACAATCAAATTTTTACAGGGCAAGGATCGCAAGCAGTAGCTAGCTCGCCGGCCAAAAGGGCCTAAGCCTCATGAAGTGTTACCGTTTTGTTGTAGCTCTACTTTTATGATATTGTATGTTTGATGCTCATGTTTTCCGGCTTGCATGCCGTGGTAGTCTAGGAGTGCTTATACGCATTTATGACTGGTGTTATTATTTGAGTTTTGGACTCACTTCTGTTGTAAGGCCTTAAGGCCGCTTCGATAATCCTATATGGTGTGGATAACTTCTATTCTGTTTGTTTTTTTCTGCTGTGCTGTGTTATGAGTTTTGAGATCGGGTAGTTATATCATCTTATAATACTGAAGCTATGGCGTCTGTATGTTGTGGGGCCTCGGCCGGACCCAAATTATACGGTCATTATAGGGGAGGTGTTACAATTTGGTATCAGAGGGAGGTTAGGTTCAAGGTCAGTGCTTATAGAGGTTATCCACATAGGAGTAATGCGGGACCATGAGTGCCCTTTTGTTCGAGTCTTGCGATTAGAGACTGATTCCTTATTTTCTTACTTCCTTGAAGAGTGCAAGCAACGAGGAGGGTACGTCGAGATGAAGAGAAGAGCTTTCGGCGAGCAGCGCCACAGCTCAGGGTCCTTTGGGCATGGGTGTAAACCCGGCCGACTTCTACCGCATGCTTGTAGAAGCAATGGTGGCAACCCAGGCTGCAGCAACAGCTCAGGTAGCAACCCCTGCTACACCGGATACGACGACGGCGGTGTCAGGCGGAGAAGCCAGACGAGTAGGCCTTTGGCAGAAAGGGTGGTTGTCGGGCATGGAGACCGGTAGATGAAGTACTTTCTGAGTTTCCATCCCCCGACATTCAAGGGTGTCGGTACTCCGACTGATACGGAGGATTGGTGGGCACGGATTCAAGAGCTTATGAGGGCGGTAGATACGTCGGAAGAGAAGATATCTGAATTTGCGGCCTTCATGTTGGAGGAAGAAGCAAAGTTGTGGTGGGTGAGCCATAGCGGCCGCCAATTTCCTGGACGCACCCCGTCGATGGAAGAATTTGGTGATGCTTTTCTAAATAGGTACATTCCCGTTTTTACGAGGTTGGCCCTTCAGAGGCAATTTCTGCACTTGATGCAGCGAGACAAGACGGTGGACGAGTATGTGCAGGAGTTCACCCGTTTGGGTCGATACGCGGGAACGATGATGACAGATGATGTAGAGAGGGATAACCTCTTTTACCAGGGTCTGAGGGATAATCTAAGGCAACCCCTCATTATCATGAAGAGAGCTGGTTTTAACGAGCTAGTTGAGGCTGCCAGGACGTTGGAGAGTGATCTAGAGCGAAGCCAACGACGCAAGGGTTTTGTACCCAAGCAAGGAGAAGGGAAGCCTTCTCAATCCTAGGAAAGTTGGAAGGGAATAGATGGAGGAAGAAGTCTCAACCGTACAAGTCCGTTGAGAAAAGCAAGTGGAAGTCCGAAGGGTCTGACTCTAAGGGGCCACCGACGTGCTTCGACTATGGCAAGGTGGGACTCATAGCTCATTTTTATAACCAAGGGGGTGCGGAGCAGGAGACAAGGCAGGAGCAGACTTGCGCTCCGGCCCCAGTGCTGCAGAGAAAGGGAAGATGGCGGAGTCGAGCGCTTCTTGGTTCCAATCGTTGCAACCAAGGGCTTACAACCTTAGACAGCAGGAAGCAATCCGCCAACCCGACGTGTTGACAGGTATGAGGAAGTTTAAGTTTAACCTTGCGCTCGTACGTTTAGACCGTTATTGTTGATGTCTATGTTGTAGGCTTTGTGTTGGTTTTCGGTTACCCCGCTAGGGTACTATTTGATACGGGAGCGTCACACTCCTTTCTTGCGAAAAGCTTCATCCGGTGGATTGGAGTTGAGTCATTTTCGGCGGACGCGGAGCTGAAGGTGCGCATGCCCAATGGGTCATCCATGACAACCAGAAAGAAAGGGCGCATTTGTTGGGAGCTAAGCGGAGTTGACTTCGTGTTGATAGCAACAGTCTTACCGTTGGTCGAGTTTGATGTGATTTTGGGAATGGACTGTCTAGCAGAGCAACGTGCCAGTAGTGATTTCCTATCCAAGGTGGTGACTCTAAGAAGCGAATGGCAGTTGGAGGTCAAATTTGAGGGCCTCAATGGAGTGGCATGTTCCCTGATTTCGGGCTTGTAGTTGGCGCGGGCAGTTATCCAGGGTGGAGTCGTGCTTGTAGCGTTATTGGAGGTTCGCCTTTCCAGGTTATCACTTGGGGAAGTGCCAGTGGTGGCATAGTTCCAGGATGTTTTCCCGGATGAACTTCCTGGAGCGACTCCTCGATGGGAGATCGATTTCTCGATTGAGTTAGTACCGGAGGCTAGGTCGGTGTCGCATCCTCCGTTTAGGATGGCACCAAAGGAGTTGGCTGAACTCAAGGTACAGTTGCAGGAACTATTGGAGCAAGGATATATCAGACCCAGTTCTTCACCGTGGAGCGCGCCGGTGTTGTTTGTAAAGAAGAAAGACTGTAGTATGCGGCTATGCATAGACTACCGAGAGCTGAATAAACTGACCGTCAATAATAAATATCTGGTTCCTCGGATAGACGACCTGTTCGACCAGTTGATGGGGTCGGTAGTGTATTCAAAGTTGGACTTGAAGTCAGGATACTATCAGTTGCGGATTCGGGACGAGGACATACCCAAGACAGCGTTTGGTACAAGGTATGGACACTTCGAGTTCTCGGTGATGTTGTTCGGGCTGACGAACGCACCATCTGTATTCATGGATTTGATGAATCAAGTATTTCGAAAATACTTGGACACTTTTGTAGTTGTCTTTATTGACGGCATCTTGGTGTATTCCAAATCAGAAGTGGAGCATGAGACTCACTTGAGAATGGTCTTGCAAGTGTTGAGGGAGAACCAGTTGTATGCAAAGTTCTCGAAGTGCAAGTTCTGGTTAGAGAAGGTGGCATTTTTAGGCCACGTGATTAGTGAGGATGGGGTGGCGGTTGATCCAACAAAGGTGGAAGCCATCAGAGATTGGCCGATTTTGATAACCGTGGCGAAAGTCCGAAGTTTTCTTGGACTAGCTGGGTATTATAGTAGATTCGTGGAAAACGTTTTGCGGATAGCTCTACCCCTCACCTCACTCACTCATAAAGACCAGAAGTTTGTGTGGACTCAAGAGTGCAGTAAGGCATTCGAGGATCTGAAGGAAATACTGATGACGGCTCCAATCCTAAGCCTACCGAAAGGGACCGAAGGATTTCAGATCTTCAGTGACGCATCAGGTTGAGGTTTGGGTTGCGTGTTGGTGCAACATGGCAGTGTAATAGACTTTGGGTATAGACAGCTGAAGCCTCACGAGAGGAAATACCCCGTTCATGACTTGGAGTTGGCGGCGGTAATTTTCGCGTTGAAAATATGGCAACACTATGTCTATGGTGCGAAGGTAGAGATCTTCACGGATCATAAAACTCTGAAGTCTCTCTTAGATCAGAAGGACTTGAATATGCGGCAGTGCAGGTGCGTTAAGTTCCTTGGAGACTATGAGGTGGCGATTCAGTATACGCCAGGCAAGGACAATGTGGTGGCTGATGCATTAGGTAGAAAATACTCTGGGCAAGGGAATTGGATTGACGCTCATAATGAGCGGTTAGTGCGGGAATGGGAGTCCCTCGGCTTGGAGTGCGTAGCAAGAGGCGAGGCTAGCGTAGCTCGATTAAACTGGATTGAAGTGCAGAACGACTTGTCCGATCGTATTCAGGAAGCGTTTCGTTTGGATGTGGAGTTTCAGCCATTCGTGGTGGAAGCTCAAAAAGGCGAGAGCAGCGCCTGGGAGATGATTGACGGGATTTTGAGGAAGGATGGAAGGATTTGTGTACCGTAGTTTGGCAAGCTCCATGAGGAGTTGTTGTTTGAGGCTCACTTTACAAAGTACTACATTCATCCGGGCAGTACAAAGATGTACTTGGATATGAAGAGATCCTTTTGGTGGCCTGGACTAAAGCGGAACGTAGCTTTGTATGTGAATCGATGTCAAACTTGTGCCTTGGTGAATGCCGAGTGTCAGATGCCGATCGGGTTCCTGAAGCCTCTTCCAATCCCCGATTGGAAATTTGATGACATCTCCATGGATTTTGTGCATGGTTTACCTAGATCACAGCAGGGTAACGACGCTATTTGGGTGATTGTGGATCGCTTAAACAAAGTGGATCACTTCATCCCAAACCAGAAGGAGGGCAGCGTGGAGAAGCTGGTGGAGTTTTATGTTCGCAACATTGTGCGGCTACATGGGATTCCTAAAAGTATCGTCAGCGATCGTGACGGACGTTTCACGTCCAAGGACTTGAGGTTGCTTCAGAAGAGCCTGGGCACAAAGCTAAAGTTCAGTACGGCTTTCCATCCTCAAACTGACGGGAAAACTGAAAGAACGAACCATACTATGGAGGATATGTTGAGGATGTGTGTTCTTGACTTCGGCAAGAAATGGGAGGATCACCTCTTCATTGTGGAGTTTGCGTATAACAATAGTTACCAAGCAAGTATAAATATGGCGCCATACGAAGCTCTGTATGGGAGGCGGTGTCGAACACCGATGTCATGGACAGAGGCGGGAGACACCAAACTATTTGGAAAAGAAATGGTGGCTGATGCTTGTGAGTTGGTACGGACCATTCAAGAACGCATGAAGGTGGCTCAAGATCGGCAAGCAAATTATTTTAATCCGCACCACAGGAAGTTGGAGTTTGCGGTAGGCGATTGGCTCTATTTGAAGATCAAGCCGTTCAAAGGCATTTCACGGATTCGCTGACTCAAGAAATTGAGTCCAAGGTTTCTGGGCCCTTTTGAAGTTGTTGAACGGGTGGGAGAAGCAGCTTACCAGTTGGTGTTGTCCGCAGAGTTAAGTGGATTGCATGACGTCTTCCATGTTTCCATCTTGAGGAAAGCCTTGGTAGAGGCTAGTGTGGTGATCGAATCGACATTGGTGCCGATAGAGGAAGACTTGAGGATGCGAGTCCGTCCAATTGCTATTGAGGACTCAGAAATTCGGCAGTTGCGGAACAAAGAGGTCAAACTCGTAAAATTTCGATGGGACAACTGCGGCCGTGAGGAGCTCTCTTGACAGCGAGAACAAACCATGCTGGAGGAATATCCAGAGTTTTTCTGTTCAGGTATCATTTAAATTTTGTGTACCTCTTCTTGCTTTTTGATAATTTCGGGACGAAATTCTTTTAAGGGGGAGAGAGTTGTAACTCCCCGAAATTTGAAAGAAGGACGAGCAGCGTCGAGAGCCAACTTTGGG
The DNA here is from genome assembly GCA_039583875.1 of Platanthera guangdongensis. Lineage (NCBI taxonomy): Eukaryota > Viridiplantae > Streptophyta > Magnoliopsida > Asparagales > Orchidaceae > Platanthera > Platanthera guangdongensis. Next base: position 87,914,996 of record CM077160.1, read on the forward strand.
TCTTGGTGAGGGTCACACGGCCTAGGACACGGGCGTGTCCATGGCCGTGTCATGCCGGGTTCGTCGAGAGCACGGGAAGTCGACGATTTTTCACTCAGTTCGTCGACTTGTGGGGGACACGCCCTCCGACACGCCCGTGTTGGAGCCCGTGTCGCAAGCGTGTTCTCTCGGTTGTTGACACTGAGGTGTCGACATGGTGGTGTCGACACAATGGTGTCGACACAGAGGAGGTGTCGACATAGAGGTGTCAACACAGTGGTGTCGACACAATGGTGTCGACACAGGTAGGGAACACGGCCTAGGACACGAGCGTGTCCATGGCCGTGTCTTTCCAGGTTCGTCGAGCGCCTGTGGTTTCGACATTTTTTTTTGTTCGACGGAGTGTTGAGGCAGTGAACATGGTTCGGGACATGGGCTTGTACAGGACCGTGTCGACCGTGTTCGACGAATTCCTGCGAGTTCGACAAAGAGGCAGTCGACGATCATCGAGACGTCGTACACGGCCTGAGACACGGGCGTGTCCCAGGCCGTGTCCTTCTCGGGTCGTGAGGCGGGACTTGTGAGGGGTTGGACACGGCTTGGAGCCCAGGCTTGTTCAGGTTGGACACAGCCGTGTCAAAAGTGATGCGGGCGTGTCAAGGACTCGTGTCCTGTTTTGGGTGCGACAGTTTCGACGTCGATTGGGGAACACGGCCTTGGACACGGGCGTGTCACAAGCCATGTTCGGCCCAGGTGTTTTGTTTTTCAGTTCAGATCATGGCCGTTCTTTCCCTACTTTTGGGATCTGATGGTCCAGGGTTGCCCTTGCTGTGTTAAGTCCGAGAATAGGATTAGAAACCCTCATTCTTCTCCAAGTAATCTCTTTCAATGATCTAGAGAGAGGGAAGAGCAAGGAAGAAGGTGAAGGAAAGATCCGGCTGTTAGAGAGGCTCTGGTACTCCAAATCGCGAGCCGAGTCCAGATCCGTGGAGGCAAGATAGTTGCGAAGGTTGTCATCCGGATATGTTTCCATGGCTAGGAAGAGGGGTCGGAAGGTAACGACACTTCTCCTCTTGGTTTTAGGATGCATGTTTTAGCACCTTTTATTTTCTAGTTTTTGGGCACCAAACTCTCAAATGAGAGGGGTTTGGGTCGCCAAGGTTCAAGAGGAACCTCCTGGTCGATTGATCCGTCCCCGGCATGTTTTTGCATTAGATATCCGCTCCATTAGTGGATTAGGCATGGTGGGTGAAGCCGTAGTCGCGACCATTAGTCCGACTCGGCGATGTTGCATACGAGCTTTAAGGATTCGTAGAGATCCGTTGCGGCAAGATTTGTTTTGTGATGTTTGTGTTGTTTTCCCCCTTTTCTCGAGTGAGTACGTGTAGTCGGAACTGGACAAGGTTAGCTCCTCAATGGCGGTAGATGGTTTCCTTTGTGAACAAGGTTAGCTCCGCATTGGTGGTAGATGGTTTCCTTGGTGCGCGGGAACGCTGCAGTATGAATGAGGGACTAGGGTGGAATTGTCTCGGAATGTGATGTGCCAAGGCATGGATGTGTCTCCATGTTCGGCTGGCTATCCCATGACGTGCACGTCATGTGTGGAGAGTGTCCCGGCGAGACTAGTCCCCTTCTGTGAGACTGACGAGAATGCCAAGCATGGGGCAAGCCAGGGCAATGAGGCCATGAGCGGGTGTGTTCCAGCAAGGCTTCTTAGAATCGGTCTGTGTGTTTGTTGGAATCCTGACATGAGAAGTCAGAGCTTGCAGGCAAGCCTGGGTCTAAGACCTTGAGTGGGTGGGGCCTTTGCAAGAGTTTCGTGTGGCGGCTTGTATACCGTCATGGGAATGTTGGTAACCACCCCCCCCCCCCTTTTGTTTGCGGCTTTATGCCAATGGGGAAATGATGAGTACCCATATGATGTGATGATGTGCTAATTGCATACGCGATAGGGTGCCTTGGGTGAAGCCCGGGTTTTTGCATACATGCTGTATAAGTAGGCCATTTCATTATATGCTCAACAATAGAGAAGGGTATGTTGTTTCAGGCATCCAAGTCTGTTCTTAGAGCCTTACTTGTTTATATATATTTATTGCATACGAAGTGCCGACTTGCAGGTTGGAGGGGTTCCCCGGGGTCCGTTAGGGGCGGCCGAGAGGAGTTGTGTTGGTTACACAGTTTGTGGTCAGCCTTTGCTGACCCACGTTACAATCAAATTTTTACAGGACAAGGATCGCAAGCAGGAGCTAGCTCGTTGGCCAAAAGGGCCTAAGCGTCACGAAGTGTTATCGTTTTGCTGTAGCTCTACTTTTATGATATTGTATGTTTGATGCTCATGTTTTCTGGCTTGCATACCGAGGTAGTCTAGGATTGCTTATGCACATTTATGACTGGTGTTATTATTTGAGTTTTGGACTCACTTTTGTTGTAAAGCCTTAAGGCCGCTTCGATACTCCTATATGGTGTGGATAACTTCTAGTCTGTTTGTTTTTTTTCTAATGTGTTGTGGTTATGATTTTTGAGATCGGCTAGTTATATCATCTTATAATACTGAAGTTGTGGCATTTGTATGTTGTGGGGCCCCGGCCGGACCCATAATATACGGTCATTACAGGGGAGGTGTTACACCTTAAGTTCCTCTTTCAAGGAGTGGACTTCATCTCTGAGAGAAAGTAATTGTGCAATTTCTTCCTTCAGATTTTCTTCCAATGCCTTGAGGGAGGCAAACTCTTTTACCTGCTTCCGTATAACCTTACGACATTTGTCGAAAGCCTTTAACAGGTGCTGGTGCTGAGCAATCAAATCTGAAGAGTAGTCTTCATGATCATTAGACGACATTTCAGATTCTGAGAGGATGGTGTGCGAATTTACCTTCCCATGGTATTTGGAGTCGCCCACTTCCTCATCAGATTGAGGCATAAGCCCAAAGCAATCTTCTTTATTTTCAGAACTCGACTCACTCGAGTCACTGTCACTGAGAGTCTTCAACTTTTGGCGACGAAGCTCTTTTCTTCTTTTTACATCCCTTTGAATGATATCTTCTCATACATCCTGGAGTTATACTTCTTCTTGTAAGGACACTCCGTAATCATGTGACCTAATTTATTTGAACAATAGCAAACAATGTCATAGGAAAACTGTTTGTTCGGTTTGGATTTATACTTGTCCTCCTTATTTTAGCTTTTCTTGTTACGATCACCGTCACTATGTGTTCTCCTAGAATTTGAAGAGAATGACTTATTTTCATCTGTATCCTCTTGTTTAGTAGCTTCATGAACTGCTTGGAGAGGAGGAAAAATTCTCCATTTTATAGCTCAGAGCCAGACGTGGTATGCTCTGAGTCTTCAGGAGTGTCAGGAGCTCGTGTCCTTATAGGTGACACAGCTTTAGATTTTCTTGAACCTTCCGCCTTCAGATCTACAGACTTTTCACTACTAGACGTTGTGTTGTTCTGCTCCTCCTTTCGTGTATTCATTTGAAGCTAATAGGAGAGCGGCTTTCCAAACAAATTTTGATGGTCTATCTCTGGCAGCTTCCCAAATTCTCTAATGGAAACAAATTTTGTGTCGCAGTCCTTTGTCAACAATCTATGGAATTTGTCATTCAGTTCGCCATAAGTGATGATGCAGACGTAGTTCCTGAGACCTGAAAGTTAGGGTTAGATCTGATGTACTCTAGAGGGGGGGGGGGGTGAATAGAGCATCTTTAAAATTTTAATGCCTTTTTTTAGTAAATAAAAATCAGACCTAAGATAAAATAATCTACTACAGTCACATCAAATATAAACTAGCTATCACAGACACAGCAACCTAACTAGCACAGCTAGAGCAAGAACAAAAGAAAAAAGATGGCAACCAGACAACACAAGAATTTTATAATGGTTCCCCTAAACATGGGTACATCCACTCTTCTACCACCCTGGTAGGAATCCACTCAGGTTTTTGATCAGGTGACCGCCACCAATGAGCTTTTGATCAGGTGCTCAAAAACTAATCCCAAGTCTTTTGATCAGGTGACTTGCAACCAGGAATAACTTTTGAAGAGAGTTAAAGAACCCTTTTTTACAGTGGGGGTGAGAGAGTGATGATGTCTTCTCTATCTCAAATACAACTGAGAAGACTTAGTGGATCTTTGATTTTAACAAAGTCTCCCCTTGAGATATTGATTTGTTCAGGAAGGTTGGAGCTTTACTTCATGGTGAGTTGGTCTTCAATGTTTCAGCCTTGACCAGAAGGTATACAGGAACTTCTTGAATGATAGAGTATTAATTGTCTTTTAAAGAATCCTGGAATGAAGAGAGAAGAAGACTCTTGATATTTGATTGATGTTCTTCTTCTTCTTCTGTATCTGGTATTATTTCTCTAGACTAGGGCTTTTCTTTGTTACTATTCTATTGCCATGTGTTTCTTGTTCTCTATGTTCACTGTATTCTGTCTGTCGTCTGTATAGAGGAGGAAGAAAAAAAATCCTTTTTCTATATTTCTTATGACAACTTCCTTCTGAATTTTTGAATTCCTTCTGCATTGATTTCTGACGGCCTGGAGAATGTCGGCATTGAATGATTTCCCCAACTGTCCCATTGATAAGCGGCAAGTAATAATCCTGATGAAGACCATAATCAATGCTTAATTCTAACGGTAATATTCAGAGAATATTAAGCATTGATTACTCAGGAATCATTGCAATAAAATAAGGGACAGAGGGAGGAAAAATCCATGTCTGGAACTGCACAGAAATTGTCGACCAAAGAACAGAATTCGTCGACCTGGGTCCTGAGTTTGTCGAGCTGAGAAGTTATGTTCATCGACTAGATAATCTTTATTCGTCGAGCTGAGATCCAATATCGTCGAACTAAGAACAGATAACTGCTTTCTCCAGAGCCTTACCAATTCTGTGTATCAAGATCGTCGAGTTGAGAATATAAGTTCGTCGACTAGTGTTCAGAGAAATAGTTCTTGGACTTTATAATGTTGAAGTAGAGTGTCCAGAAATCATTGACATGAGAACCAAATTCGTCCAGCTGATATTCTAACTTCGTGGACTGGAGTTTAGAGAAAGGAATTTTGGACTTGGCGTGTTGAACTGTAGTGTCCAGAGATCGTCGACTTGAGAACCAAATTCATCGAGCTCATCTCAAAGAATTGTCTTTGAGCTCGTCGAGCTGAGCATGCCTTTCGTTGAGCTGAGTTCAATGAACGTCGAACTCATTTCCCGAGTCTTTGAAATTTCTCTAAGTCCTGAGTCTTCTGCAGTCTGTTGATGGTTGGTCCATGTAGTGTTGACTCTAAGGACATGAACTAGACTTTAGGACACAAACATGACCCTGGGTATACATGTTGGGTCAAACATCCTAGTTTAGTGAACCTAACCCAAATCTAACTAGAGATCCAACAATCTCCCCCTATTTGGGTGAGGTCACTAAATACAGACACAAGATATTCACAAAGTAAGAAAATATATATCTGGCAGGAAATTGTAAAATATGCAACAGATATACATGTACAGAGAGCTTTGTATCAAAAATATAAATAGACAGTTTTAAAATAATCAAAGAGACTAAACAGTTTAAAGTTTATTTCTTCTTCTTTTGCTCCTTGTGCTTCTCCTCTTGAACTTTTTCACCAGGCTGAGTGAACTTGATCTCCCTATTTGGATTGGCTACTTGTACTTTTGTCATTGTCAGATCAACAACCACAATGATATTAAGGGAGGTGGCCCTTGGCACTACAGCTTCTGAATGCAATTTCATGTAGTCATCAACATTAAAAAATTGGTTAGCTTTAGCAAACCTGTTGAGTTCTTACTTCCTGTATTTGGACATGGTTGTGTATTTAGAATGATCCTTTCCTTCAACTTTTACTTTGTTATTCATGGATAGGCCAACCAATTCCTGGAATCTGGCCATCCTTGTTGTTGTAGCTATTTCTGGATCTTCAAAAGGTACAGGAGGGGAGGCAGGTCTCTTTGGGCTTTCAGCTTTCTGATGTTCAGTGATTTGTTGTTGTTGTTATTGATGATGTTGTTGTTGATGCTGTTTGCCAGATGAATATTGCCTCTGCTAGCTGCTTACTGAAGAAGAGGAGGACCTACACTGATGTCTCTGATATGCTTGATACTGGGTAGTCCTCCGAGTTGAAGAACCTGAAGCACCAGCAGCAGGTGGAGGAGGAAGAGGAGTGTCTTTCCTAAATATTGGAGGAGGAGGTGAGTATCTCCTGCTTTTCTTTCTTTTTTTTGTTGGTTCTTGGATAGCCACATACATGCTGGCATGACCTTGTATGGTGTGATTTTTTGCAGTATATAAGTGGGAGTATCATTTGTTGGATTTGGTTTTGGGGAAGGAGGTGGAGGAGATTTTCTCTTCTTAGAGCTTTCTTCTTAGGCTCATCATCAGAGTCCTCTTCATCATCATCCTCTTCAAAAGATCCTTGAGGAGTATCATATAAAGCACCAATGGCTTTTAGTACAGATTTATCAATAGGCTTTTCAGCCTGAGTAGGAGCTGGAGAAAGAACTGGAGCTGGAGAAAGAACTGGAGCTGGAGAAAGAACTGGAGATCTATACACAACAGTGCTTTCAGCAACTATTTTATTTTCTTCTTCTATATTAGCCATGATCAATGGATCGAGATCAGGCATTAGGGAGTCATCCATAACAAAAGTTGGAACAGAAATGTCTCAGGGAGGGGATGAGATAATGGGGGAAGCAGCTTTTGGTGGAGATAGAATAGCTGGAACCTCTTTTATAGCAAAACTAACCTTTAGTTGCTTGGCAACCTTGGGGCATAATGGAGAGGTATAAGGGACTATAGCCAAAGATGGCTTAATGCTGTCTTTTAGCAGAAAGTTCAAGTGAACTGTATCAAAAATGCTTAACAAATTCAAAAGATCAACTGTGGGATTTATAATATAATCACCAGCAGTATCTATTTTCTATGAGACTATCTCATCCACTTCCATATCAAACTCAATGAAATGAATTAAATCAAATAAATCATTATCAGCATCTGCATTTGCTATTGCTTCTGCTTCTGCTGCTGCTGTTTCTGCTGTCACTGCTGCTGCTAGTGCTTCTGCTATTACTTCTTCATAGAATATCTCCCCCTGCCTGGTTTTAGTGGGTACTGAAGCCAGGCCCCTAGCTGAAGGAGTAGCGGAGAGAGCAGAAATTTTGTCAGCAAGAGAAGAGATGGAGGCAGCAAGAGGTGAAATAGCCTCTGCTATAAGGGTTTGGAGGTGGGGAGTGAGAAGTGCTAGAAGAGGTAGAATGATAGAGGGGGCCAGGGGCAGGAATACAAAGGGTTTCTCAATGGAGACAGAAGGAGGGATGGAGGAGGATGGTGGAAGAGAATGTAGAGAATCCTGCATAGGTTCATCTGGTGGAGAAGGAGTATGAAGCGGGGATGTAAGCAGTGTGAATGAGGTAGGGAGGAAAAAGTTCAGAGGGGAATGTCAGCCAAATGAGGTGGAAGGGGGGATGAAGGTGGTGATGTAGTTGGTGTACCATGTTGGGAGGAAGGGGATGTATGAAAGTGAATATGAGTGGGGGATGTATGTATTGGGGTGGATGGAGGCGTGAGAGTGTGGACTGTGGTATGGACTGTGGAGGGGAGTTGGTGTGCCATCTAAGGATGAGTTTTGATGGCTGGAGGTGATGGAGCTGGAGGAGGGATATCTTCAGCAGTTTATTAGGGGTTTCTCCAGAATAACCCATCTTATTTGACATTCCATTAAATTCATCACTATCAATTTCTAATTCCTCATCACCATTTACTAAGCCAAAAATCTCAGTCAGGACGGTGTGGGTAAGAGAGATGGCAGTACCCGATATTGTGCCAGTCATGGTGTTCTCATCTGTTGTGGAGGAAGTATAGACCCATTCCCTGATTTCTGCACTGGCGAGCTTGATCCTGGTGGTCATCAACTTTTTCAACTGCTGTTATTCAAGTAGTTTTAGAATATCCAGGAAGATTGGATCGGAGTGTTGAAACGATTCAAAGTCCACATCAAAGCCGGTATCAAATTTCATGGCCGTAAGACTGCCTGTTGGAATCGCCATTAGTTAACCTGCAAGAGAAAAACGAAGATCAAGTGCAACAGAACTGAAAGCGCGGGATGGTGGTCGAAGAAAAACCTAGATATAGGATTTTTCGGAATATGAATCGACAAACTCCGTTCCACAAAAAATAAATAATTCTTCGATCTGAGATCGATGAAATAATTTGTAGTTAAATAATTCATCAAGCTCAGTATGAAGATTTGAAAATATTTCTTCGAACTCCATTCGACGAAAGTTTTCTGAAGCAGATTCGTCGATCTCCGTTCGACGAAAACAACTTCACTCACAAAGAGTTCGACGATCTTTGTTCGACGAATATCTCAAGAACTCTTCCCAGTTCGTCGAGCTCTATTCGACGAACTTTGAAAAAATCATCTAGTGCAGACATAAGTTAAATCAAAGCTTCTCCACTGATCATGCCCAGCTGATTTATAAAGAACAAGTGATTTCTTTCATCCAAGGGTTTGGTGAAAATATCTGCACTTTGTAAATCAGTATAGATATAGACAAGTTTAATTTTGTTTTTGTCTACACACTCTCTAATGAAATGATACCTAATGTCTATATGCTTAGTCCTACTGTGATGGACTAGATTCTGTGCTATGGATATAACACAGGTGTTATCACATAAGTGAGTTGAATTATTTAAGTTGAACCCATAGTATAGGAGTTGGTTTTGAATCCACAACATCTAGGAAAGACAACTGCGAGCTGCAATGTATTTTGCTTCAGTAGTTGATGTGGACACAGTTGATTGTTTCTTGCAGAACCAAGACACTAATCTCATACCAAGGAACTGACATCTTCCTGAGGTACTTTTCCTATCTACCCTGTATCTAGAAGAGTCAGCATCTGAATATCCAGTTAAATCAAATTCTGACTCAGTAGGATACCAGAGACCTAAACTAGGACAACTCTTTATATATCTCAAAATTCGTTTTAGAAAAACTAGATGAGATTCTTTCGGGTTCACTTGGAACCTAGCACAAAGACATATGGAAAACATTATGTCAGGTCTACTTGCTGTAAGATATATTAGGGACCCAATAATGCCCCTATATAATTTTTAATCAACTGGTTTCCAATGTTCATCAGTGTCTATTACAGCATTAGTAGTCATAGGAGTTTTCTTTCCTGAGGCATTAGCCATCCCAAACTTTTTAAGAAGCTCTTTAGCATATTTAGCCTGGGAGATGAAGATGCCATCATGTAGCTACTTCACTTGGAGACCAAGGAAGTAGGAGAGCTCACCTATGCTACATATTTCAAACTTATAATGCATGAGGTCAGAAAACCTCTTGCATAGTTTGGAATCAGTCGACCCAAATATAATGTCATCTACATATATTTGTACTAATAAAGTTTCGTCCTTATGGTGCATAGTGAACAATATTTTATCTACTATGCCTCTAGTTAATTTATGTTCTATCAAAAAGCTAGCTAGGGTCTCAAACCAAGCACTTGGAGCTTGCTTTAAACCATAAAGAGCTTTATACAATTTAAAAACATATGAGGGATGGGTTGGAGAGATAAAACCTGGAGGTTGTTCAACATAAACCTCTTCTTTAAATACTCCATTTAGAAATGCACTCTATATATCCATCTTTTAAACTTTGAACTTCGTGTATGCAACATAAGCAAGGAAAATTCTGACTGCTTCTAACCTTGCAACTGGTGCAAATGTTTGGTCATACTCTATACCTTCTTCTTGCTTATAACCTTAAGCAACAAGCATAGCTTTGTTCCTCACAATTGCACCATGGGCATCTAGCATGTTTCTATATACCCATTTAGTTCCAATGAATGGGTAGTCTTTGGGTCTTAGAACTAAATCCCAAACTCTACATCTCTCAAATTGGTTGTGTTCCTCTTGCAATGCAATGATCCAGTTGGGATCTTGCTCAACATCTTTTATGGATTGAGGCTCAACTTGAGAGAGAAAACAGGCATGCATCACATCTTGGTTAAATTGATGCCTTGTCTGTACATCTACTGTTATGTCTCCAATCACTCGAGATCTAGGGTGATCCCTTAGTGTGACAAGATCAGTGGGTGTCGTTGGCTCAGCAACAGCATTTGGAATAAATTCCTCTTGTGGAATATATCTGCTGTTGAATGATGTTCAGCCTCTTCCAAGGGTTCATATTCACTGTCTTCATCAACTTGTGGAGGAGAAGGTGATATATCTTCTTGTGGAAGGTTTAATTCACCCATTTTCTCACACAAGTGAGGTACCTACAAGGTGCTATTGGTAGAAGTCTCTTTCTCCTTATAAGACATGTTAGTTTCATCAAAAATCACATGTATTGATTCTTCAATTTTTAAAGAAGACTTGTTAAACACCCTATAAGCTTTGCTTACTTGGGAATATCCTAGAAAAATTCCGTCTTCAGCCTTAGCTTCAAAATTTTTAATATTTTTCTTATCATTATTATGTATATAACATATGAAGCAAAAACTTTAAAATATGTGATTTTAGGTTTCTTCCCTTTAACCAATTCACAGGGAGTCTTATTCTTAAGTTTATATATTAGGATTCTGTTCAGTACATAGTTTGTTGTGCTTACAGCCTCTGCCCAAAAGGATAGGGGCATGTAAGCATCTGCAAGTAATGTGCCTGCAACTTCAATTGAGGTTATGTTCTTCCTTTAAGCTACCCCATTTTGTTGAGGAGTTCTAGGAGCTGAGAAGCAGTGCTTGATACCTTCCTTCTCACAGAATTCATGCATAAGAAGAGACTCAAACTTTGTACCATAATCACTTCTGATCAATGAAACATGAGTAGAGTACTCAATCTGTATGGTCCTGAGAAAATCTATAAGAATTTTGAATGTATCTGACTTAGATCTCAAAAGAACACCGAAGTGAATCTTAAGAATTCATCTATAATAACTATAGTATAGAGTTTCTCTCCTAGGCCTTGTACAGCAATAGGTCCAAATAGGTCCATGTGTAGCAAGTACAAAATCCTAGGTGAATCACTTTTATTAACTGACTTAAAACTAGATTTAGTTTGCTTGCCTAGTTAACAAGCCCTGTAGAGGCCTTCCTTCTTGTAGGGACCAGAAGGTAAACCTCTCACAAGGTTGTCTTTAGATAGCCTTGCAATGTTTTTCATATTTAAATGTCCCAGCCTTTTATGTCATAATTCATTTTGATTGCAAACAATGTTAAGCAGACAAATATCTGAATTGGCAGAATGAAAGTCAACTAAATATATGTTTCCTTGTCTATTTCCAATTAAAACATTTTGTTTTTCTTTATTATAAATAATACAAGATGTTAAGTTAAAGTGTACCTGATAACCTTCATCACATAATGTGTTATAGAGATGAGGTTATGCTTGAGTCCACTTACATATGTCACGTTTTGAAGGTGACTGCTCCAATCTTTACTTCTCCAAAGCCTTCAGACTGGCCACACTTTGAATTATCAAAGATCACCTTTGGTCCCAGCTTGTACTTGTAGTTAAATAAATTATCCTTGCTGCCAATCATATGTTTGGAGCATCCACTGTCCAGGTACCATTTTTGATTAACCACTGGACAGCCCTTTTCCTGCAATGAAAACAGTTAGTTGTTCTTGACCAAGGTTACCTTGGGTCCTTTATATTGTTGGTAAGAAAAACTAGATATTACTGAAAATTCATGTTGTGATTTATACCCTAAGGGGTGATATATTATAGGAGGAATTGTCCAATCAGCAAGTGGATTAAAAGGTTTCCAAGATTAATTTGAGTTACTGTGATAATTATGACTTTTATTAAGTCTTTCTTGGTTCGACGAAATATTGTGAGTTCGTCGACCAGAGTTCGACGAAACGGGATGAGATCGTCGATCTCTACTCAGAGAATGAACATACTCATTTTCTGTTCCCCAAATTCATCGATCTCTACTCGACGAACCATACACAGTTCGTCGATCGCAGTAAGACAATTAATTATTATTTTGATTTGCGTTCGGAGTTCGTCGACTTGAGTTCGACAAACTGACCATATTTCGTCGATCTGCGTTCGACGAAATCTGCCGAACTTTGTTTTTATCTATGGTTTTCTGATTTTGATTTTTCTTGTTTTTGTGTGTGATTTCAGTTTGATTGGGATTGTTATTATCTACCTTTTCTTTACCATTTTCAGACACAAATTTTATTGGTGTGGTTAATATATTTTTCTTGAGTATGGGCGGTAAACTTGATGATGCACCCAAGCCTAGTTTGCCATTCAGTCTGGCATTGACTGTGCTTGTGATGTCCATCAACTTAAAGCTTCTCCCATTAAGAGATTCCTCAAGTGGTTTGGCCTCACATAGCTCTGTTTTTAAAGAAGTGATTTGTTCATTAGCTAATGTTAGTTCTTCCTTTAGCTTAGTGTTTTCAGAAATCAGGTTTTCTTGATTAGATAATTTTTCCCTAAGTGTTTTGATTTCTTTTTCAGAGTTGATTAAGTCAATACACAAGGTTTTAAATTCATATTTTAAACTATCAGAACTATAATCAAAAGTTGAAAATTCTTGATCAGCTTTTGACTCTGAAGTTCTTTCAGTTTCAGATTCTTCCTCTTCTGATTGACTTCTGGAGGCATCAATGGCCATGAGGCAGACTTCTTTGGCCCTTGCTTCTTCTTCTTCTTCACTGGAACTGGAAGATGTGGATTCATCTTCAATGTCACTCCAGCATTCTGCTACAAAGCTCTTCTCTTTCTTTTTGTATTTGCTGGAAGAAGGCCTTGAGCTTTGTTATTTTCTGGAGTCTTTCTCTCTTCTCCTTTATTTCTTTTGATTCTCTGGACACTCTGAGATGAAATGTCCAGGTTTCCTACAGCCAAAGCAAACTACTTCTTTAGTGGGAGTTTTGTCATAGCTTGGCTTATCATCTTGCCTGGATGATTTTCTCCTGAAGTCTTTCCTTGCCATTTTGTAAAATATTTTGTAAAGAAGACTCATTAGCTCTTCATTCACTATTGAGGCTTCAGTTTCTTTAGCAGCCTTGAATGCCAGGTTGTGCTCTTTCCTTACTGGTGGATAAGTCCTTTGTTCAGCTACTTCTCTGAACTTTATGAGCTGCTCATAGGACTTGAGCTTTCCTAATAAAGACTCTGTGGAGATCGTATTTAAGCTTCTGGCCAACTTGATTAGCCAAATCCTTGAATCCCATGAGCTAGGGAAGTACATGAGGATTTTATCATTCACCTCAGTGAGGGTGATGTCCTTATCCATGGTCTTCAGCTTATTGATGATTGAGCTCAGTCTGTTGTACATGTCTGCAACAGATTCTCCTTCATCCTTCTTGAAATTCTCATACTGGGATATGAGATTTGATCTTCTGTCCTTCCTTTCATCAGCAAAGCCAGCTACCATTTGGTTGAGAGAATCTCAAATGGCCTTGGCTGATGTGCATTCAGCCACTCTTTGGAAAATGTCATCTGACATTGTTTGGGCCAGAATGTTCATGGCTTTAGCATTACCAACCTTTGCATTCTTTTGAGCATCAGTCCACTCAGGTGGTGGAACTGCATTAGTGCTTGAGGCTGCTGTAGATATAGACGCAGTTGATTGAGGAGGACCTGTCAAAATAAGTTGTAGATGTCCTCATAAATAGAATTCATATACAGTTTTATTCTTGCCTTCTAGATGTCAGACTTATTTAAGTTGCACACTAGAGGTTTGGTGCTTGCATAGTTTTTGTTCTATGTCATGCTGTGTATATAATCCTAATAGAAATAAAAAACAGATCTAACGAGTGATCTTTTGGTTCAAGAGTTAGCTTGAACAACCAAAGGAACTCGCTCTGATACCAATTGAAAGTTAGGGTTAGATCTGATGTACTCTAGAGGGGGGGGGGGGGGTGAATATAGTATCTTTAAACTTTTAATGCCTTTTTGCAGTAAATAAAAATCATACCTAAGATAAAATAATCTACTACAGGCATAACAAATATAAACTAGCTATCACAAACACAACAACCTAACTAGCACATCCACAGCAAGAACAAAAGAAAAAAGATGGCAACCAGGCTACATAAGAATTTTATAGTGGTTTCCCTAAACTTGGGTACATCCACTCTTCTACCACCCTGGTAGAAATCCACTCAGGTTTTTGTTGGGTACATTGGAAAATGTGTACCAGAATTGGAGAAGCCTCACCTAACTCAATGATATGTATCAAGTTGTATTTGATGTTATTTTGAGTTATCATGTGCAGGTTAAGAAAATGGAAAGGAAAATTTTCTAAGTACAAGTGTCGACACTTGGGAATGGCTGTGTCGACACCAAAGGCTAGATTGTGTCAACATCCAGAATTTGTGTCGACACATAGAAAATCTGTCGACAACGCTGTGTCGACACCAAGGGACAGATTGTGTCGACATCCAGAATTTGTGTCGACACACAGAAAATCTATCGACAACGCAGTGTCGACACTAAGGGCCAGACTTGTGTCGATATTATCAGGAGTTGTGTCGACACATAGAGAAGCTGTCGACACATTCCAGAATTCTGTCGACAACGACTGTGTCGACACACAGAACTTCTGTCAACACACACCAGAATTCTGTTAACACCAACTTTGTCAAGACAAGGAGTGTTTGTGTCAACACACAGAACTTGTGTCGACACATTCCACAGAAGCTGTGTCGACAACAACAAGACTTGTGTCAACATATGGACTATGTGTGTCGACACATATGAAGAATTCAGTCGACATTCTCTGCTCCTGAGTCAAAGTTCAATGAAGGCTGAAGTAATACAACTAAAGAGTTGACAGCTGTCATTACTGACATTGCTGTCACATCTGTCAAAGGTGTTAGAAGACGGTTTGAAACCGGAACAGCCGGTTACCATAGATGAAGCCTATAAATAGATATGCTCTCTCAACAATTAAGGTGTGGAAGTGAACAACAATTACAAGAACAACACTTACAGAACAGAGAGAATTTAATCAAGCCAATCAATTATAATCTCTGAAGGATTGTGAATCCAGAAGAAGAGAAAGAAACAGTCAACAGATTGTAGAGAGAGAAAAACAAGAAGGAGAGAAGTTCTTATTCAGTGAAGGCAGATCCTGAACAATCTGCCTAAAGAATTCAGATTAATTTCTGAAGGAGAAAGATTGAAGATCAACTCCAACATCAAGATGATCAATCATACTATGTTCAGATTCAAGAAGTTTTGAAGAAATCTAAGTCAGGTTGATCCTTAAGAAATCAGTTCTATTAAGAACTAATCAAGAAGACTTCAACTAATTCTCTCTCCATCTGGTTGAAGATATCAACAACTTTTCATCAATAATTTTGTTGGATCTGTACTAGATCTCAGTGTAGTAGATTTACATCTCTGAGTTGTAAGCCTAAATTATAAAGGCTGAGGTAGGGCTATGTGCCTGAGGTAGGGGAATCTGTTCTCTGAGTTGTAGGCTTGTGATAGAGGTTGAGGTAGGGTTGTTGCCTGAGTTGTAGGAGTGGGGTGTCACTCTGAGTTGTAGGCCTGTGGAAGAGGCTGAGGTAGGGCTTATGCCTGAGTTGTAGGAACCATTCTTGGTTCTGAGCTGTAAGTGTTAAGCCCGGAATCCGCGACCTGCCCGCGCAGTTTTCCAGACCGGGCGGTCTGCCTATTCCAGCCGCCAAACCCCCAAGCCGGGCGGTCTCCATGTCAGGCCGCCGCCAGTGCCGGCCCTGCTCAGCGACAAGGCCCAAGGACCCAGCCGTCAGCTCGCCAGGAGGAATCCGCCAGGCCGCGCGGCTTCCCTCCTTTCTTGTTTCTTTCTCTTTTGCTTCCCCTCACCTCTGCCCGGTTCTCCTGTACCCCGGGCAGCCGGTAATTTTAGCCCTGCCCGTTTGGGCAGGCCCCCGAGCCTATAAATAGGGGGTGGGTGCACTCCCCAAGACACCATGACTGGGATCCAGGAGCTCGCCTGTTACGAGCTGCGGTCTCAAGTCTAGTGTATTGCGGCTTGTAGCCCGGCCGGCTTCTCCTTTTACTCGTTGTAACTCTCATTTTTAAGTAAAGGAAAGCCCGCCGCAAGAGTGGCATTCAAGCCGCGGCGGGCGAACTCTGCTGTTGCCGCTGCCAGCGGCCCCCCTTTTCGGTCTGTCCTTTAGCCGCGACCGCTAGTAACCGATTAGTCGACAGTCTCCTCCTTTCCTTCCCTATTCCCCCGTGTTCGAACCGTTAGCTGGTGGTGACCGACCTCCCTTGTGTTTTCGTGCATCAACAGTTAACACGCGACCTTCAGATCTCGACTAATCGATGAAATCAGCGGTCTAGGGATCCAGACCGCTCAATCTTCTAGGTTCGGCGACCTGTCTAGCAAGCCGCGAGTCCGCCGGCTAAGGCTTTCAGCCCGCCTCCCGCACGGTAGAACCTAGCATTCTATCCGCTCTCTTTTCAGCCGGTTTTCTTATCGGTTTGCAGAATCGTCTAGCCGCCTCGTTAAGCCGCCGCTGTTCTGCGGTCTCTTGCAAAAGTTCGGCTATTTCTCTCTTTTCAGGATGAATCCTGCAAAGAGTCATGGTACATCGAGCCGCATCTCAGTTATTACGAATCTCTCAGAAGTGCAGGATTGCTCGTATTTGGATAGTGAAGTTGTTGACCCTCGTAAGGAGATTTTTGCAAATAGTGTTGAGCGTGGAATAGAATCTGTTGCAAATGAACCTCTTTGTGAGGATGAAGAAGAAACCCCTTCTCCTTTCACTAATCGAATTCGGTGGGATACTGTTTCCGATGATTTCAGAGAACCACGTCTCCCAGAGTATTCTGCATGTGATGATCCGTTTTCTCATTTGCAAGCTTTTGAATCAGCTATTTCACTAAGAAAAGTGTCAAATGGAGTAAAATGCAAACTCTTCGTTATGTCTTTTGGCAATGTTGCGAGAGAATGGTTTTATAGCCTTCCACCTCGATCAGTAACCAGCTTTAAGGATCTTCGAAGTCAATTTATTTCCAGATTCGCTATTTACAGGAAGCGGAAAAGAGACGTTGGAGCTCTCTTCCGAATCAAGCAAGAAATTCACGAGTCTAATTCAGATTTTGTTGATCGGTTTCAAAAAGAGGTTTTGGATATTTGTAACGTCCATCAAGACTATTACTTGCATGCTTTCATAAATGCCCTTCAAGAGGGCCAATTAAAATTCAAGCTCACCACAAAATATCCCAAAAGCTTCGGAGATCTTATTGATAGAGTTAATACATTCGTAATAGGCGAAGAAGCAAACAAAGGTTATGTTTCGTTCCTGAATCAAATGGTTAAGCAATCCCAAGGGACTTCTAGTCAACAACAATCTATTTCCTCACAAGATGTTTTGCAAGTTGAATATTGCAAGTCTCCTTATGTCTCCGAGATAAAACTCCAAAGTATGAAAAATATTCAGGTAAGTATGTTAAGTTCAAAATTCCATGGAAGATCTTTTGATAATCATTCAGGGAATGCCTGAGTTCAAGAAGCCTCGGCGCATGAAATCCAAAATCAAGTATCGGCACGAGCAGCTTTTTTGCAAATATCACGAGGATATTGGTCATCTAACAGAAGATTGCAGAGCTCTCAAGGAATTGGCTAATCAACTTGTAAGAGCTGGAAAGCTGCAGGAATATTTCATTTAGTGACTCTCAAAGGCAATCTTTCATTTCTTGCTCAATAGATCAAGCAGTTATTCCTCTCTCTTTCTATAGTAAAAAGTGCTTGTGTTCAGAGTAATACATAACATATCTCTCTCTTTCTATAAGGCATGATAAAATTGCAGATATATATCCTTTATCACTTCCTTAACATCATGCAAATGGTTACTTCTTCATTTAAAGCTTATTTTTAGCTTTACCTCTTTATGCCTATATATATGCATGTAGGGGCAAGAGCCCTCTTTTGAATTCTTAAGCCCTCCACATCCTGCTTAACTTCAGTAGCAGATGTGTAGTGGGTTTTCCGCTTGACCTTCAGTCACAGACAGGCTTTGCGTACCCGTCACGCATGACTTCAGTCACAGACAGGCTTTACGTACTTGTCCCGCTTGACCTCGGTCGCAGACATTGCGTACTTGTCCTGCTTGACCTCAGTCGGAGACGTTGCGTACTTGTCCTGCTTGACATTGGTCATGGATTTTAGGATTTCGATCTCGCTTATGTGTTTTTTGTGAGGAAAGCAATGCTATACGCACCTGCCCACATTGACACATAAGTGCATATCTTCACCTATTTTTGCAGGACAACACGTGCCTATCCGCTGCCTTGCGGTTATATTTAGCGGCCTGTGCAGGTTGTAAATTTAATTACACAAGCCGCCCGGTTTCATTTTCCGGCTTAAGTTAATTGCCTACCTGACGGATTACTATTAATATATTTGGGAAATCGGCCGACTTTATTCACCTATCCGCTATTCAGTATCTTATTCGGCTTATGTATATCAATGCCGGTTTGTTATTCATATGAAAAAGAGGTCGCCCGACCTGTCTTCTGGCACTTAATTCCTGGATATTGATCTGCCGAAGCTTGTTTCTCAATTCTTGTTCCTTTAATCAAACGGGTAATTCGCTTCAGAGTTTGCCCTAGCCGCAATCTATTATTTCAATATTATGGATGTTTGCCGACTGCGACAATAGACCGCGCGGCTTAGCGGTCACGGCTTATATATGAGCAAGCCGCGGCAATCAAGCTCTTCCAGCAGATAATGTTGAATAATTCATCAAGGAAAAATTGCGGTTTACATTATTAGCCGCTCGGCTTATTGTTGATATGCACTCCGGTATAAACCGCAGGGAAATATCTCTCTCTTGCGGACAGATTTGATGAAGTCGCAGCGCAAACTCAGCCGGTTTACATACTTATATATTTTAAATCGGAAGCTAAACTGAGACCGCGCGGACTTATTCAAGTAAGAAAAGTAAGATGCAACAAAGAGTAAGGTAAAAATGCCTTCATTACTATGTCAATAAGTGTTACAAAATTGTTAATCGCGCGGTTACAAAAACAATCCGCCGATTTCAAAAGTTCAAAATACAAAATCAAGTTATAAATTTATCTAATCGTCCGGTTTGAGCTTCTTAGCCGCAGGAGCATCCAAATCACTGCCATCGCCAACATCGACAGATGATAAGGAATACCCACTGCTAGTCGCGGAGCTCGCTGAACCATCAGAAGATGTCGAGTCAGGCCGCGCGGTCTCCGACTCTTGGCCGCCGGACTCTGGAGATGTGTGCGGGCTCCGGCTTCCCTGGCCGACCTCTTCCACGGCTTCTCCCGCCACCTCGCCGACTTCGTCCGCGACTTTGGCCTTGCCCTTGATCGACTTGTAGACGTCGGCCACCTGCTCCTTCAGGGAAGGGTAGATGTCGGCGCATGTGAAGTCGGTTAAGCCGGCGGCCAAGCCGCCAACGTCCCGGAGGCGGTTAAGCGCTCCGTCGATCCCTTGGACGAGCTGGGGAAGACCTGGTCTTGGAAGATCGGGTTGGCGGGGTTGTACATTTCCTGCAAAGCAAAGGTGAAGGTAAGGTCGCGCGGTTACATAATTCTAACCGCGCGGGTATTGGTAACTACTTACCGCCTCCTTCTCTTTAAGTCGCTTGTTCTCTTCTTGCTGTTCGCCTAACCGTGTTTTCAGGCCGCTGTTCTCTTTCATCAGCTCCTTGTAGGCAAGCCCCATGAAGTGATTTGCCACGAAGCTCCTCGCGCCGACTTGCGCGGCTAGCCGCGGCAGGTCGTCTGCAGGAACTCGCCGCATAGCCCTCAGGTTGCGCTTGCCGTACAGCGCGCCGCCAACCGCATTAGCATGGCGGCTTACTTCTTCAGCTCCCCAGTAGGGGAGGGCGGTGGAGATCGTCACCGACTTGCCATCCGGACTCCACCGCAAGGCCGGTTCGCCATGGACGTCCTTCAGGCTGCTGCCGTTCCTTGCAGCATGAACTCCCCAGAGGAGTCCGACTCCTCCTCCTCCGCAGCCCGCGCCGGCTTGACCCGCTTCGCCCTCTTTTCTCTTTGTGTGAGGGTCAAGCCGCCCGGCGTCTGCGGCTTGTTCAGCGGGACCGCCACAGCAGCTGCAAAGACAGAAGCAATGTTAGATTTCAGGCCGTGCGGCTAGCAATGCAGTTCGGCCAGTTTGTAGCTTACTCTCTTCCGCCTCAATTCCAACAAGGGACGGCAGCAGCGGGATGTAGTAGTTCACGTCAAGCCGCTCGCCCCTGAAGAAGTCGAAGATCTCCTTCTCCTTGCCGTCCAAGCCGCTGCTGCCGAAGGCGGCTTCTTCGCGGATTTGGGGGTCGGTCGGCAGCAACCCCAAGTTGCCCTCGAAAATCAGAAACCGCTCCGGCCAGTTCGCGATCTTGTTGGCCAGGTTGACTACCTTCAGCCCTCGGCAGCCGAAGTAGAGGTGCCCCCGGAAGATCTTAGTCCCGGAGTCCGGGATAGACCGCACCGAGAAGCACTCTCGGAAGAGTCTCATGGAGAATCGGACTCTTTCTGACCGCAGATAAGCAATGAAGCCGTATATCGCGGCTATCGAGTTGGGAGGAAGTTGCCCGGGCACAACTCCATAGTGGTCGAAGACCGCTATGGCCTCTAACAAGACCGGGAAGCCGAACCCGCAGTCGAAATGGTCAATGGGGACCGCGATTTGGTTAGCGTTGGAAGAGTTGATCCGCTCATCCTGCCTAGGAAGCCGCGCGATCAGCGGGCTTCCTTGCATGTGTTTCTCGACAAAGGAATCCAGCTCGGCCTTTGTAAGCCGGCATTCCTTGTGATCAGCAGAGTAGAAGGCGGAGGCCGCGTCTGTCCTGACGGCTGTGGCCTTGTCAGACCGCGACGATTTGGACTTAGCCCGCATCCTTCTTGATTTGTGAGGAATCCAACGGGGTCTGCGCTATTTATAGAAAACCCGTGATGCTACAGTGCCCATGTCAAATCGCGGCTAGTCGTCACGCCGCGCGGCCTAAGCCCCAGGAAGTGCAGATCAGCTTAGTGATCAAGCCGCCGTTTAGTCCGTCAGACCGAGCGGCTACTTCCCTGCACTTAGAAAATTCTATGTCGAATCATGTGGATATCAATTATTCAAGCCGGCTCTCTGTTCGCCAGACCGCGCGGCTACTATCCTAAACTTCAAATTTCTCAGAACAAACCAGCAAACATGTGGATTATTCAAGCCGCATAAGCCGCATTCAGTTCGCAGCATAATAGAATACAACAGTTTACAGCAATCAAATTGTTCAACATCCAGAAAAAAAATATATATATTACAACACAATATACGAATGTCCGCGCGGCTTGTTTCTCTCAAGTCGCTCAGGGTCGTTTGTCCTCCTCCGGCCTGTCTCGTCCCATGTGCGCGACTTGTTCACCGGTCTGTACAATCGCAACATACACCTGGCTAACCAGATTATGAAGCGCATGCAGAGACCGATGAATTCGCGCAGCGTCGCGCTCAACTCTCGCAAACGGTATCATGTGGACCGCCTGGGCCCCCAGACCGCTTGGAGCAGCGACCTGGTTAGGCGCCGCGGCCACTGGCGGATGCGAAATCTCGCCAGAGGCCGGGCGGCTAGTTTCCGGCAACTCTGCAGGAGTCGGTAGCGCAGGCCGCTGTTCTCCGCCGGTCTCCGCCGGCAGGTCTTGTTTTTCGCCGCCTTCAGCATCCGGGATCTGCTCTTTGTCTCCTTCCAGCCGCGCGGCCATTAGCAAGTACTTCTCCGCCCTTTCCTGCTCCAAGGTGACCTGCATCTCGACAATCTTCGCCTCAGCGGTTTCCATTGCGGTCTGGAGCCTCGCGGTCTCTTCCTTCATCGCGGCCTGGAGCCTGACAGTCTCTTGTTCACTTGCCGTCTTCAACCTCGCGGTTTCCTGTTCAAGCGCAGTTTGCCACCTGGCGGTCTCTTGTTCCAGGGTGGTTTGCAACTCTTGGATCCTTGCTTCCGCAGCCTCCTGGGCAACCCGCTTCTCTTCGTCCTTAATCCGCAGAGTTTCGGTGGCCGCAGTCAAAGCCGCCTGCAGCGAGCCGACCTCCTTCTGGAAGTCGGCCATCTCCTTCTGACGAACACTTGGCGGAGGCAGCGTAGATATAAACGCGGTCAAGTCGCCCGGTTTCATCGCGGTCTCCGGTGCACCTGCAGAAGACAAACCGCAGTCAGGTTCAGCCGGATTGTTGCGACCTTCTTGTAAGGAAATCGGTAAGATAAGACCGCCGGTTTGATGTTTATCTCCTCCAGAGGCCGCGGTATGAATTTTAATCACTGGCCGCCTGAGCCGCTCAGGATCTATCCTCTTCAGCTTATCTTTCCATAGCGTTCGGTTTCCTTTCGGCTTTTCAGTTGAGCCGTGGTCAGGAAAAAGCTGGCCGGCGGATTTAGTATTATATTCGCCCCTTCTTCCTTGACCGCGACTTGTAGAATTTAACAATTCGCCTAACGTCCCGGTGTTTACCTTGCAGTAATGGATGTGCGGTCTCCACCGGCTTGTTGGCGATTAGTTTCTTCATCTCCTCCATCTTCTCGCGGAGCTTCAGTTTCTCGGCTCCTTCAGAAGCCGCGGAAGCCGGTTCGCCAGGCTTCTCCCCAATAACCTTGATGTCGGGGCGGTCAACCTCCTCAGACGCCGCTGGTGTCGACAATAGCGCGTCTTGCCGCTGGAGAGCCTCCATGCCCTTCAGGAGCTCGCTCAGCGAATCGCTAGGCGCAGGTGTATTCTCCAGTTTCGCCCGGCTTGCACTCCGGTGTGAGCGGGTTCTCGGGCACCTCCTTCTCGTGCGGCCTGTGCTGAAGACTGTCCGCGCCGGTCTTCTCAGAGATATTCCGGTTTCTGGCGTGCAGCTTCCTCATTTTCTTCTTCATCCTTTCTTCAAGGTTTTCGCTCCTTTCTTTCCGCCTTTTCAAGGAGTCGGACACCTTTTCAGCCCGCTTGCCCTGTTCAGAAACAGTCCGCTCGGGTTTCCAGCGCTTCTCGGCTCGTTGTCATCCACAACGATTAAGTCGACCTTGCTCGGCAGTTCGGTCGGTTTCCCAGAATCAACACTCTTCTCCTCCGTCCCAGCGATCTTTAGTAGTGGTTCTCCTGATGGGGAGAAAGTCACGTCAAAGGATTTGGCATCTCCGGTTTGCAGTTGGAGCAGCTTTCGAAACCGCTTTGGGGTCGGCTGCGGCTTGCGATGGTCCGCCGACCATCTCTGTCGGCCTCTTTTCAGGTCCAGAAGCCGCTGTTGTCTCCGGCTTCTCGTTCTTCTTGGCGGTCTGCCGGACAGAATCATTCGAATTCTCGCTCCGGCTCTGCTCGTTTCTGTCGTTTCTTGTTGCGGGCTAGCATCGACGACATCACATCCATCGCTAAAGAAATCGCGGTCGGCTTGCAAAATCCTAACGCGCGAGTAGGACCCGTGCTGGCGAATCTGTCAGTCGTTTGACTGCAGTCGCGGTCTCTGCTTAGTTCTGGGGTAATGAAGACGAACAGACGTAGCAGAGAAGTGGCACGCACAAATCGCTTCGAATATCCTAAGCACGCAACGACCGCCCTGCGCAGAATCCCAGATTCCTGCAGCATTCTACACGCCAAACCTCGCCCACCCGCTCAACATTTTCGAAGTTTTCTGCAAACTCAACGATTATGTTAAGCCCGGAATCCGCGACCTGCCGCGCAGTTTTCCAGACCCTGCTATTCCAGCCGCCAACCCCCAAGCCGGGCGGTCTCCATGTCAGGCCGCCGCCAGTGCCGGCCCTGCTCAGCGACAAGGCCCAAGGACCAGCCGTCAGCTCGCCAGGAGGAATCCGCCAGGCCGCGCGGCTTCCCTCCTTTCTTGTTTCTTCTCTTTTGCTTCCCCTCACCTCTGCCCGGTTCTCCTGTACCCGGGCAGCCGGTAATTTTAGCCCTGCCCGTTTGGGCAGGCCCCCGAGCCTATAAATAGGGGGTGGGTGCACTCCCAAGACACCATGACTGGGATCCAGGAGCTCGCCTGTTACGAGCTGCGGTCTCAAGTCTAGTGTATTGCGGCTTGTAGCCCGGCCGGCTTCTCCTTTTACTCGTTGTAACTCTCATTTTAAGTAAAGGAAAGCCCGCCGCAAGAGTGGCATTCAAGCCGCGGCGGGCGAACTCTGCTGTTGCCGCTGCCAGCGGCCCCCCTTTTTCGGTCTGTCCTTTAGCCGCGACCGCTAGTAACCGATTAGTCGACAGTCTCCTCCTTTCCTTCCCTATTCCCCCGGTGTTCGAACCGTTAGCTGGTGGTGACCGACCTCCCTTGTGTTTTCGTGCATCAACAGTAAGATCTGTGGATCTGAGAAGAAGGAAGGAAGTTAGGCCGAATCTAGTACACTGCTAGATAGGCGAAGGGGGAAAGTGGATGTACCCATCATTTGGGGAACCACTATAAAACTGGTGTGCAATCTGTGAATGTTGTGTATGTGAATGTTGTGTTGTATGTTCTGCTGAATACATTGCTAAACTAGAAAGAATTATCTGACTAAATTAGAAAAAGAATTGAACCTATTCACCCCCCCCCCCCCCTCTAGGTTTTTAGAACATCTTGAAACCAATTTTTTCAAAGGTATTAGAGGGAGGTTACTCAAAGAATAGACCGAACAGTCTGCGTAGATATCCAAGGCAGAAATCTATTAGGAAAAATGGGTTCCATAGAGAATCATAAGGAGTTTGGTTCCTTGTAGTTACCCATATGCAGGAAAGAAATTTGTGGCATGTGGATAAAAAGAGTTAGATTGTTTATGGAAGCTACAGATCCAAGAATCTATATGACAGTCAAAGAAGGGCCATTAATTCCAATGAAAGTCTCAGTTCTTGATGCAAATCTCAGAACACCAAAGGAATATTCTGAAATGACAAAGGATGAAGCAATCTTGGCTTATAGATAAGAGAACACAAAATATAATAGTCAGTGTCATAGATGATTCTACTTTTCAAAACATGATCCACTATAAGACCTCCAAAGAAATGTGGGACACCCTTATTGTCTACATGGAGGGTTCAGAAGAGGTGAGAGAAGACAGAAAGTCTATGCTGAATCAGGAGTATGAAAGTTTTAGGCAATCTAAAACAGACAGCATAACTGAATGTTACAAGAAATTCTTCAGAATAGTTAATGAACTGATGTCATATGGAAGAGTATTCAGTACATATGAGTTAAATGATAAGTTTCTGAGATCATTGACAAAAGACTGGGACACTAAGATATGTGCCACTAGGGAAGTGGACAAACTACCAGAAATTTCACCTCCAACATTATTTGGCAAACTACTTTCATATGAAATGCAACTGATGGTCAGAAAAGAGGAGGAGAAAAGTAATAAAAATGATTATAGAGATAAGTCAGTGGCTTTCAAGACTGAAGCCATAAGATAGGATAGGAGGATGTCTCCATCACCTCCTAGGAAAGCTGCAGAAGTTATTTCAGATAGTTCAGACAGTCACACATCAGATAGTCCAAATTCTGATGAAGACTTAGCAGCTTTCTCAAGAAAATTTCAAAGGTTTTTGAGGAAGAAACAGTGGAGATCAAAGCCATCATCCTCAAAATCCAAGGATGATTACTATCAGAAAACGAAATCCTATAGGAAGGACAAGTATAGCTCTAAACCTAGTAAATTATCTTCAACTAAGATTGTTTGTTATTACTCCAACAGGCCTGGACATGTGGTAGCTGATTGTCCTGACAAAAGAAAAGAATCAAATGATAAGAAGAAATTAAAAAACAAGGGCAAGAAGGAGAAATCCCTTGTTGCAAAAAAGTAAAAAAGTTGGTCAGATTCTTCATCATCAGATTCTGAGGCAGAAGCTGAAGCTGAAGCATATATAGGACTGTTGGCAGCTGAAGAGGATGTAGAGAGGCTGAATTCTTGAAGTGGCTGGATTTAGTAAATGAAATTGAAGAACCATGTTGTAAAGGGCTGATGGCCTTGATAGAAGAAGATTAGTGCCATGATCAGCCTGGACCTAGTAAGGTAAAAAAATTCTTCAATAGATTCTGATTACTATACTGGTTAAGAATCAGAAGCATCTGCATCAAGAGATGGAGATGAATTTGAATCTGAAGGAGATGTTCATCAACTTATTGATGAATATGGTGACCTGCTGTAAGCACTTAAGAAAAGAAGAATCCTTAATAAAGCACGGGCTAAGGAGATTGTTGATCTTAAGCTTCCTGTATTAGATTCAGAAAAATTACTGAATCTAAAGATGAATGAAGTAGCCAAACTGAAAAACATAACTATTATTTAGATGGGTACTATTACATTCAAGAATGATCAAATCAAAAGTTTGGAAGTCAAACTTCAGAAGGAAAAGGATCTAGTGACTACGTTTTCTAAGCCAAAATCAGTTTTACCTTTAATTTATGACTTTATTCCTAAAAAAGGCAAGACTAGATTGGGCTTTGAGGGAAATGCAAGGGCTGCCAATTCCAAAAGAAAAGGCAAAGCCCCAGTACAGCCTCTAGCCTTCATACCCCCCATTTCATTCAAAAAGGTATGACAGCCAACTAATAGATATGATCATGATATTATACATTGTAATGGTAAGCCTGAAATTCTGAATGATAAGCAAGTAGCTCCAGCACTCAAGCAAAGAACTACTATACCAACAGTGTTAAGATCAGCTGACAGCAATGCTGTTAGAACTGTACCTAAAAAGAGGTATAATAGATATAATTGTTGGTGTTGTGGTAAGATAGGGCATTATGCCATGGATTGCTGGCACAACACCAGTGTCTGGAAGCTTATCTGTGAGGAGGGCTGCTGGTAAGAATATTAAGTTTTATTCTAACATGAACCTAGAGCCCAATAAAAGTTGGGGTTCTAAGGTAACTTAATTTTATTTGTTGCAGATGGGTCCAAGTTGCCATACCCCTATATGGTACTTGGACAGTGGATGTTCCAAGCATATGACTAGAACAAGAAGAATGTTAAAGGACTATACTCCCATAGAGAATGGACCTAAAGTGATCTTTGGTGGATCAGAAAAAGGGGTCATTAAAGGGTTTGGTAATATTTCTTCCAGTTCTATAACAATCACTCAAGTGGCTTATGTAAAAGGTTTGAAACATACTTTAATAAGCATAAGTCAGCTGAGTGATCTTGGTTATGATATTTCATTTATTAAGAATGAAATGTCCTTTTGGTTCTGATCACTTGTCCTTAATAAGCATAAGTCTTCTGATCACTTGTCCTTTTGGTTCTGATCAAAAGGACAAGTGATTAGAAGGTGATCTTGTCTGGTTATAGAAAAGGGAATGTTTATTGTTTAAATTTTGATTATGAAAACATGAACTCTCCTGTATATTTAGTTGCAGATGAGAAAGCATCTCAGTGTGTCCAATGGCACAAGAGGCTAGCTCATCTGAACTATAAGACTATAGGCCAGCTCTATAGTTTAGAGTTAGTGAGGAATGGTCCTCAATGTAAGTGCATAAAAGAGGGTATATGTTCAGCTTGTCAAAAAGGCAAGCATACTAAATCCTCTTTTCATAGTCTTGATACCAAAGACTCTGTGTGGTGTTTGTACCTCTTGCATATGGATCTATTTGGTCCTATGCCAGTTCATAGTCTAGGTAGGAAAGTCTATACTTTTGTGGTAGTACATGACTATTCTAGATTTACATGGGTTTTCTTTTTGAGGCAGAAATCTGAAACCACTACTGTCTTTCAAAACTTTGTTAAACAAATTCAGAATGAATGTAACAATTCAGTGGTCAAAATCAGAAGTGACCATGGAACTGAATTTCAGTCTGAGTGTATGACAAGGTTTTGTGAAGAATTAGGGATTCATCAGGAATTCTCCTCACCTACAACACCTCAGCAAAATGGAATTGCTGAAAGAAAGAATAGAACTCTAATTGAGGCTGGTAGAACTCTACTTAGTGACACTTCACTCCCAGAATATTTCTGGGCTGAGGTAGTAAATACTGCTTGTCATGTTCTCAATAGAGCATCTATAACTAAGAACCACAAAAAAGACTCCCTATGTGATTATGAAGGGCAGAAAACCAAACATATCCTACTTTAGGATCTTTGGTAGCAGATGTTATGTGCTTAACACTGGCAAGTCTCACCTAACTAAGTTTGCTGCCAAATCCCAAGATGGGATATTTGTTAGGTACAACAACAATAGTAAGGCATATAGGGTCTACAACTTGACTACACAAGTTGTAGTAGAATCAGTTTATGTAGTGTTTGATGAATCTGAGCTAATTAATAGTGAGTTGTCTAGCAATCCTTGTAGCTCAACAGGTTTAAAAGAAAGGTTGGACATGCTGACAATTAATGAAGATCAAACTGCTATGCAGGATGTGGAAAATGATGGTTGCTTTCTAGGAGGAGTACAAGGTCCACAAGCTGACATTGAAGACAATGAAGTTCAGCAAGGTGAAGAAATTGAAGAAGTTCAAATTGCTGATAGAATGCCTCCAGCAATAAGGAATCTAAAGGATCATCCTGCACACCAAATCATTGGTGATCCCAAACATGGTGTGCAAACCAAAAGCAAACACATGAACACAATGCTTTGCTCAAGTTTCCTGTCACAATTGGAACCAAAAAGAATTGAAGCCATACCAGATTCCAACTGGATTGATGCTATGCAAGAGGAGCTGAATCAATTCAGAAGGTGTAAAGTATGGGAGCTAGTTCCAAAACCAAAGGATCATAACATTATTAAGACAAAGTGGATCTATAGGAACAAACTGGATGAAAATGGAATAATAGTGAAGAATAAAGCAAGACTGGTTGCCAAAGGTTATAGACAGGAAGAGGGCATTGAATTTGATCAGACTTTTGCTCTAGTGGCAAGATTGGAAGCAATAAGGCTATTCCTTACCTTTGCTGCTTTCCAAGGTTTCAAAGTATACCAAATGGATGTCAAGTCAGCTTTCCTAAATGGTAATTTGAAAGAAGAAGTCTATGTTCATTAGCCCTCAGGTTTTGTTGATCCACTTTATCCTAATTATGTTTATAGACTTAAGAAAGACTTATATGGTTTGAAACAAGCCCCTAGGGCTTTGTATGAAACATTGTCTACTTTCCTCATTGAAAATAAATTTTCAAGGGGGAAAATAGACAAGACTCTATTTCTTAGGGAGCAAAGGGCAAGATGATCCTAGTACAGATTTATGTTGATGACATAATCTTTGGATCTACTGAAAACAACCTTTGTAGGAAGTTTGCAAAACTTATGTAAGGGAAGTTTGAGATGAGCAGTATGGGTGAGCTCAAATTCTTCTTGGGACTCCAAGTAAGACAGAATGATGATGGCTTGTCCATTTCACAGTCTAAGTTCACCAAGGAGTTAATTAAGAAATATCGTATGGAGTCATCCACCACCATGAGAACTCCAATAGGGACAAGTATGCCTTTAGGCAAGGATGATGTAGGAAAACTTGTAGATGAGTCTTTGTAAAGAGGGATAATTGGTTATCTCCTATACTTAACTGCCAGTAGACCAGACATTATGTATGCTACATGTGTCTGTGCAAGGTACCAAGCAAGCCCTAAAGAATCTCATTATACTGTAGTCAAAAGAATATTAAGATATCTTAAGGGCACACCTAATCTTGATCTTTGGTACCCTAAGAATAGAGACTTTCTACTGACTGGTTTTCCAGATGCAGACTTTGCAGGTTGCAAAGAAAATAGAAAGAGTACCACTGGCGCATGTCAGTTTCTAGGTGGTAGACTAGTATCATGGAGCAGTAAGAAGCAGACTAGTGTGGAAATTTCCACTGCAGAGTCTGAGTATATTGCTGCAGGCAGCTGCTGTGCTCAGCTTTTATGGATTCAACATCAACCTAAAGACTATGGTCTCAAGGTAAGTAGAACTCTACTATTTTGTGATTCTACAAGTGCAATTTCTATTGCTAAAAATCATGTATCACATATCAGAATAAAGCATATAGAAATTAGATTTCACTTTATTAGAGAACATGTTGAAAAAGAAGATATTTGTTTGGAATTTGTCACCACAAATAATCAAATTGCTGACATGTTTACTAAATCATTAGATGAAACTAAGTTCAATTATTTCAAAATTGAATTAGGCATGTTAAACCTAGAGTAACTTAGTAATTCTGACTAAGTAAATCAATGTTGACATATAGGAGTTTATGTTGACACAAAAGGAAATTTGTGTCGACATATAGTAGTTTGTGTTGACACTTACGATAAGTTGTGTCGACAAAGCAAAATAGTGATGAGATAGTGGTGTCGACACTTAGAGTTTGGTGTCGACACATAGAAGTTTTATCATTTAGATAGTTGTGTCGACACATACATAAGTCTGTGTCGACACATATATTAGAGTCCACTATTAAGAAGTCTGTGTCGACACATCACAAATTGTGTCGACACATAGTGTTGTCTGACTTTGTCGAGACAATAGAAGTCTGTGCCGACACAATCTCTACAGTGTCGACACATTAAGTATCTATTATCCTGCATTTTGGTCTTCTGTGTTGACAAACCTATAAATAGGTCACAGAACAATTTTGTCGACTAAGTTCTCAACATTTTCGAGACCCAAACCATGAGTCGACAAACCTTCATCTCTCTTCTCCTCAAATTTCTTGTCATCAATGGCGCCAAAGTTGGAGACCAACATCAACGAAGGCTATGAGTTAGTTCGCATTGCCTTTGACAGTGCGGTGACTGAGATTCGAGTTGTAATAACCCTAATCCAAGATAATGGTTTAGAATATCTAGTCTCCGAACCTACAAAGATCTGGAAGACAGAAATTCTTGAATTCTATACAAAAGCAACCTTGGATTCAACTGGAAAGAGGATTAAGTCATCAATTCAAGGCAGCATGGTGAAAATTACCCAAATGCGTCTAAGAAAAACACTTCAATTGCCCAGGACTCAGGAAGATGATGAAGTTCCATCTTCAATGACTAAAGAAGAACTTCAATGGTGTGGCCTGGATCCCACCACTAAGATTGAATCAGCCATGAAGAGGAAAGGAATGAACTCACAAGGAAAGTTCCTCTCAGAGATAATGGGAAAAGTAATTCTCTGCAAACCAGGTGGACATGATAGGATCTCAGCCTATATGTTCAGCTTGATGACCAGAGTCATATTCAGAATAAAAACTAACTGGTCTGTAGTAATTTTTGATAAAATCAAGGAAAGCCTGAAGAAACCTAATCTAGGTAGAATTCTGAGTTTGTATCTGGCAATAAATATTCCTGAAGTGCTGAACCATACCACTGGATCTAGAATAAATCACATGAGAAGGATGAATATGAAAATACTGTCCAGGTGGGAAAGAGTTCTGACAAAAGATGTTTCAACACCACAGAAACAACCACAATAGAAAAAGAAAAAGACAACCCCAAGGAAGCCTGAATCTTCTAGTGATTCAGAAGAATAGGTAATCTTCAGTTCAGATGAAGACTAACAAGAATCTACAAGGAAATCATCTACTCCTAAGCCTGTAGATGATAGTCAGCAGCAGGGGAGTATATTCCACAAAACACCATCCCACTGGATCAAGGTCAGGATGTGCCTCCTCTAGGGGGAGCCAATGAACTTTCACCAGTTCAGCAAGAGGTCTTGCCTCCAGATAGTGCTCCTGAGAAAGAGCAGGCTGCCTTAGAGAGTGAAACAGCCACTCAAACAATTCTTGAGGTAATTGGTGATATTAATCAATCAATTCTAGATACTGAGCCAAATACATTAATTGTGCTTCTATCTGATGTTGAACAGATACATCATGACAACATCCCTGCACAGAATATATCAATGGATGATACATCTGCCTTAAATGATATTTCATCAAATGTTCAAGCTACAGATATTCCTCCAGTTCAACAGCAACAAGAATTTACTCTTGAGGAATTATTCTCTGATTTACAAAAACTAAGAACTGAGGAAGTTGTGCCAAGAACTGAGGGGGAGGAGCCAGGGACTCAGGGGGAGTTGCCAAGAACTGATAGGGAGCTGCCGTCAAGTCCAAAAGACACTGTGAATCTAGAAAGTACTTTTGAATCTGATGATGGAGAAGCCCTAAAAGCAAAGAAGAGAAAACTGATGGTTTATAAGAAGAAAAGCTCAAATTATAACAAAGCTCTACAGACAGCCTCACAACCCTCAGCACCAACAGTTGATTTTAGTTCACTGTTGGTGGGTCTTCAAATTAAAATAGATGAGCAAAGAGCAGCCATGGAAAAATATATGGATGAAAGTCATAAGGATCTTCAGTTCTCTTTGGCTCAAGATATAAAATCAATCAGATTTGAGGTTAACCAGAATAAGAGGGAGATGACAGATTGCTTCCATAAAGGAGGTAATGCAGTAGTTTTTCTGGCCAACAACAACAAGAGGCAAGGACACAAATTGATGATATAGTGGTCAAGCAAGGCTATGTCCTGGAAAATCAACTTCGAATGAATGATAATCTTACCGAATCACATAATGTGATTGTTACTGAATTAAAGAATAAAGCAACTGCATTAACTGAGGAAATGGCTAAAGGGAAGTCAGAGTTTGATAAGAAACTTCAAGAAGATTTAGCCACTTTCCAATCTGCACTTCAAGGCTCTCAGAAGATTATATCTACTCAGCTACAAAAGTTTAAAGCCTATTATACATAGGGAACCAATTATCTGTTTAATCAAATAAGGTTCCAAAAGAATGATATCAGGGATCATATTGAAAGAGAAGTCAGAAAGGGGGAGAGGTTGATAGTCAATGCTAGCTCAGAGCATTCCAAATGGATCACAAATGCTGTTAGAGCAACTCTGGGATATCCACCCCTATGTGATGATGACAATACATCTGAGTCAGGAATTCAAGCTGCAGGAAATGAAGGGGGTCAGCAAGTAGTAGCTCAAATCATATATCCCCCTTCTAACTTTGAGGAAATTCAACACCTAGTTCACCAGATGTATAGTCCTCCAAAGGCTACTAAGAATGTTATCTTTGAGAAAGTGGACATGTCAGAAGTAGCACTGAATAAAGAGCAAGAAGCTCAACTCTCAAAGAAAAGATTTAGAGAGCAGGCTGAACTGAAGCCTGATTTTGAAAGGTGGAGTCCAACCTCCAGAAATATAACACTCACTGCCTAGTAAGCTGTCAAAGACAAAATGCATGATAGAGGCAAGTGGTATTCTGAAGTTGAGTGGTATAAATATCTGCAAAGACAAGATGTTATTCAGCAGTTCAGAAGGGATCACAAGGCTGGGAGAATACCTGCTACAGCAGTAGAACCCAGTAAATACTTTCCTAAGCCTTTTCACTATTTTGAAAGGCAAAGAGTTAAAGCTGAAGATCTTAAGAAGAAGGATCTCAAAGGCAAGAAGCCAGCTGAAGATACTGAATCTCCATTACAAGCAAGGATCCAGTCTGGAAAAGGCATAGTGATCAAGGAGCCTGATTAGCCTTAGGATAGTTTGGCTAGATTATAAAACATTGTAATTTTCAGTTTTAAACTCCATGTAATCTATTGTCAACAATCTATTGTGAAGTTTAAACAAAACTATGATTCATGCTTGTTATGGTTATATCATATTCTGGGATGATGTTATTTACTTATTTTGTTTATATGTTTCACTGTCAGTGAATGTTTTTATGCATCATATTGTTAATTTTATTATAAGTGATGTATCATTGAGTAAGGGTCATGACTTCTCCAAATAGGGGGAGATTGTTGGGTATATTGGAAAATGTGTACAAGATTTGTAGAAACCTCACCTAACTCAATGATATGCATCAAGTTGTATTTTATGTTGTTTTGAGTAATCATGTGCAGGTTAAGAAAATGGAAAGGAAAATTTTCTAAGTATAAGTGTCGACACTTGGGAATGGCTGTGTCAACACCAAAGGCCAGATTGTGTTGACATCCAGAATTTGTGTCGATACACAGAAAATCTGTCGACAACGTTGTGTCGACACCTAGGTCCAGATTGTGTCGACATCCAGAATTTGTGTCGACACACAGAAAATCTGTCGACAACGCAGTGTCGACACTAAGGGCCAAACTTGTGTCGACATTATCAGGAGCTGTGTCGACACACAGAGAAGCTGTCGACACCTTCCAGAATTCTGTCGACAACGACTGTGTCGACACACATAACTTGTGTCGACACACAACAGAATTTTGTCGACACCAACATTGTCAAGAGAAGGAGTGTTTGTGTCAACACACAGAACTTATGTCGACACATTCCATAGAAGTTATGTCGACAACAATAAGACTTGTGTCGACACATGAACTATGTGTGTCGACACATATGAAGATTTCAGTCGACATTCTCTGCTCCTGAGTCAAAGTTCAATGAAGGCTGAAGTAATACACCTGAAGACTTGACAGCTATCATTACTGACATTGCTGTCATATCCATCAGAGGTGTCAGAAGATGGTTTGAAACCAGAACAACCGGTTACCATGGATGAAGCCTATAAATAGATATGCTCTCTCAATAATTGTGGTGTGGAAGTGAACAACAACTACAAGAACAACACTTACAGAATAGAGAGAAGTTAATCAAGCCAATCAATTATAATCTCTGAAGTATTGTGAATCTAGAAGAAGAGAAAGAAACAGTCAATAGATTGTAGAGAGATAAAAACAAGAAGGAGAGAAGTTCTCATTCAGTGAAGGCAGATCCTAAACAATCTGCCTGAAGAATTCAGATTAATTTCTGAAAGTGGAAGATTGAAGATCAACTCCAACATCAAGAAGATCAACCCTACTGTGTTCAGATTCAAGAAGATTTGAAGAAAGCTAAGTCAGGTTGATTCTTAAGAAATCAGTTCTATCAAGAACTGATCAAGAAGACTTCAACCAATTCTCTCTCCATCTGGTTGAAGATATCAACAACTTTTCAGCAATAATTTTGTAGGATCTGTACTAGATCTGAGTGTAGGAGATTTACATGTCTGAGTTGTAAGCCTAAATTATAAAGGCTGAGGTAGGGCTGTGTTCCTGAGGTAGGGGAATCTATTCCCTGAGTTGTAGGCTTGTGATAAAGGCTGAGGTAGGGCTGTTTCCTGAGTTGTAGGAGTGGGGTGTCACTCTGAGTTGTAGGCCTGTGGAAGAGGCTGAGGTAGGGCTTGTGCCTGAGTTGTAGGAGTGTGGATTCACTCTGAGTTGTAGGAACCATTCTTGGTTCTGAGCTGTAAGATGTGCGGATCTGAGAAGGAAGGAAGTTAGGCCGAATCTATTACACTGCTAGATAGGCGAAGGGGGAAAGTGGATGTACCCATCATTTGGGGAACCACTATAAAACTGGTGTGCAATCTGTGAATGATGTGTATGTGAATGATGTGTTGTATGTTCTACTGAATACATTGCTACACTAGATAGAATTATCCGTCTAAATTAGAAAAATAATTGAACCTATTCACCCCCCCCCCCTCTAGGTGTTTAGAACATCTTGAAACCAATTCTTTCATTTTTGATCAGGTGACTGCCACCAATGAGCTTTTGATCAGGTGCTCAAAAACCAATCTCAAGTCTTTTGATCAGGTGACTAGCAACCAGGAATAACTTTTGAAGAGTGTTAAAGAACCCTTTTTAGAGTGGGGGTGAGAGAGTGATGTTGTCTTCTATATTTCAAATGCAACTGAGAAGACTATAGTGGATCTTTGATTTTAACAAAGTCCCCCCTGATATATTGATTTGTTTAAGAAGGTTAAATCTTTGCTTCAGGGTGAGTAGGTCTTCAATGTTTCAGCCTTGACCAGAAGGTATCCAGGAAATTCTTGACTGATAGAGTATTTGTTGTCCTCTGAAGAATCCTAGAATGAAGAGAGAAGAAGACTCTTGATTTTTGATTGATGTTCTTCTTCTTCTTCTTCTGTATCTGGTATTATTTCTTTGGACTAGGGCTTTTCTTTGTTACTATTCTTTTACCATGTGTTTCTTGTTCTTTGTGTTCACTGTATTCTGTATGTCGTGTGTGTAGAGAAGGAGGATGAAAAAAAAAATCCTTTTTTATATTTCTTATGACAACTTCCTTCTGAATTTTTGAATTCCTTCAACATTGATTGTTGACGGCCTGGAGAATGTCGGCATTGAATGATTTCCACAACTGTCCCATTGAAAAGCGACAAGTAATAATCCTGATGAAGTCCATAATCAATGATTGCTTCTAACGGTAATATTCAGAGAATATTAAGCATTGATTACTCCGGAATTATTGCAATAAAATAAGGGATAGAGGGAGCAAAAATCCATGTCAGGAACTGCACAGAAATCGTCGACCGAAGAACAGAATTCATCGACCTAGGTCCTGAGTTCGTCGAGCTAAGAAGTTATGTTCATCGACCAGATAATCTTTGTTTATCAAGCTGAGATCCAAGATCGTCGAATTAAGAACAGATAACTGCTTTCTCCACTGCCTTGCCAATTCTGTGTATCAAGATCGTCGAGCTAAGAATATAAGTTCGTCGATTTATGTTCAGTGAAATAGTTCTTGGACTTTAGAATGTTGAAGTAGAGTGTCCAGAAATCGTTGACCTGAGAACCAAATTCGTCGAGCTGATATTCTAACTTTGTCGACTGGAGTTCAGTGAAAGGAATTTTGGACATGGAGTGTTGAAGTGTAGTGTCCAGAGATCGTCGACCTGAGAACCAAATTCGTCGAGCTGAGCTCAAAGAATTATCTCTGAGTTTGTCGAGCTGAACACGCCTTTCGTCGAGCTGAGTTCAATGAACGTCGAACTCATTTCCTGAGTCTTTGAAATTTCTCTAAGCCCTGATTCTTCTGCAGTCTGTTGGTGGCTGGTCCATATAGTGTTGACTCTAAGGACATGGCCTAGACTCTAGGACACAAACATGACCCTGGCTATACATGTTGTGTCAAACATATAGTTTAGTGAACCTAGCCCAAATCCAAATAGGGATCCAACAAGACAGTTCACTATCTTAAAGAACTTTTCAAAACTGTCAGCAATGGAGTCAACGACACCTTGCTTGAAGGCTTCATACTCCTGGTTCAACAACAATCTACGATCGTCTCTCACTTCTTAAGTACCTTCGATTGGGACAACAAAATATTCCTACATCTCTTTGGCAGATTTGCAGTGAAATAAGTTTTGGAGCATTAAATCGTCCACTGCACTTGCTATGCTATTATTTGCCCTCTTTTTAAGGGAGACTAAGGCAATCTCATCTTGGTGAGACCATCATCTTTTTGGGAATCATGATCGCAGTATTTATCGTTGATGCCCGTATAGGGATGTGAGGTCCTTCTTCCACTATTTGGAAATTCCTCGCATCAACAACTTCCATGTAGAATCGTACTCGTTCCTTCCACATGGGAAAGTTTTCATTTGAACACACCTGTAGCTTTAGGGAAGACATGTATTTTGTTTTTTTCATAGTGAATGTGCGGAATCTCTGAATGCTAGATCAGGGATCTTGATCAAGGTGAAACACTTATCGAACTATACCTCCCTCTGATACCAATTGAGAGTACTAGCATCTACCTAAATCTCCTAGAGGAGGGTGAATAGGTGATGTTTGCATCTTTTTGCATAATAAAAATAATCTTAAATAACAAGCACACAAACACAGAGATTTTATATTAGTTCCCCGAGTTGGGTGCGTCCACTGTCACGCCTCGCCTATCCCCCACGAAGGGCAGATTCAGCTACCTCACTAAACTCAGATTTTGTCAAATCTTACACCTCGGAGTCACACCTCCTACACCTCAGAGACGACGCTCCTACAACTCGGAGAACAAAATATCCCACAACTCGATCTGCAAACTGGATCTAAAACCTCGATCCACAACCAGATCTACTCTATCGATCCACAAATAGATCTACAAAACTTGAAGAAAAATCTCCTACAATATTTAAAATGATATTTCAACAATAGCACACGATTACAAGTCTTGATCTGACATTTTTGGAAGGGTTGATCTTTAAATCTAGGAGAACTTGAAAACTTGGAATCTTTGATCTTGAACCTTGTATCTTGGATCATCAACCAACTTGGACTGGAGTAGAATAAATCTTGAAATATGAAACAATCCAATAGAAAATGTCGATGAAGAAGAAGATCGACGAAGATGCGGTCGAACAGAAGAATATCGCGAAACTGGTAGCGTGTTGCCGACGGGATTGATTTCCGGAAAGTTTTGAAATTCGAAATAGCAATTAGGTTTTTGGATTAGTATTGATTTTGAAATCACCCTAGGTATAAATAGAGAGAATCTAAATCAAGCTGCTATAAAAGGTTTCCTAAAATGAACCCTAGAAAAACACTGTGCTTTGCCGACGGATTCCGAACCAGAAAGAATTGGAAAATCGATGAGTCTTTTTCGGCGAGTTTCGTCAAGTATCCAGTACGATACTCGCAGAATATGAAAATGATATTAGTCGAAAATGCCTTAGATAGAATTTCAAAAAAGTCGACATATGGCTCAACATACCCGACGAGTATCGTCTAGGATACTCGTCGAATTCTTCAAGTATCGCATGGGATACTCGTCAAATTCGGCAAGTATCGATACTCGACGAATTCGGCGAGTATCACCAGTGATACTCGACATATTTGCCTTGGCGAATTTTCTGCTTTTCTGCGAATTTTCCCTAAGTATATACGACGAATTTGACGGGTATCGGGAAGCATATACGACGAATTCGGCTAGTATCAAAGGGATACTTAACATATTCGACGTGTATCACTCACCATACTCGCTGAATATTACTTAGGTAAAATTTTCCATTTTTGACCCTTGCCCTTTGGCCTTCCTTGTTCCTTCTCTTGTACTTGGGATAGAAGTACACCCCAATAGAGAGATTACACATGAGTCAACATGATGTCCTACACAATGAGAGATTACATTGTGTATTCCTGTATTTACTAATCTACTGTAACCTGACATTGGTGTGTACTTGGAATTTTAAACCTACAAGTACTTAACAAAAATGAAATATCAGATATAAACTCAAATCATCTTAGCATGACTGGACCCTTCTTCAAATCACTGTTATTATGGATAGAATACCCAACTGCACCTCATTGCAAAACTTAGCATCGACTACCACATTATTTTTGCCTGGGTGATATTGGATCTCGACATCGTAATCCTCAACTGCGGGGATACAATACCTACCACAGTACTTCAAAGTACACACATCATCAATAGAAAAGTCTAGTAATTCTTCATTCTCAGTTCTGCTATGAAGGTGCTGCAAATCAGGATCGTTCTTTTGATGTAGCCTTGTAAGCATAATCCATGAAGGCTTTGCTACTGCCAAGCTGCTTGGTGAGTCGCTACTTCTGACCGAGCTACCCATTAACAGAAACTCCTCCAACAATGATTCCACCGAAAGATTAAAGATCTGCACGGTCTTTCTACTCAAGGCATCGACTACCACATTATTTTTGCCTGGGTGATATTGGATCTCGACATCGTAATCTGCGACATATTCTAACCATCTACATTGGCGCAAATTCAATTCCTTCTAAGTGAAGACGTACTTCAAACTCTTATGGTCCGTGTAAATCTTACACAAGTGTCATACAACAAATGTCTCCACAACTTCAAAGCATAAATCAATGCCGCAAACTCCAAGTCATGTGTAGGGTAGTTCCTTTCATAAATCTTTAATTACCTAGACCCATACACAATTACCTTGCCTTCTTGCTCAGGACACATCCAAGACCGACATGTGATGCATCCACATAAAAAGCATACTCCAATACTTCGGTAGGCAAAGTCAACAATTGAACAGTGTACAATCTATTTTTTAATTCCTAAAAAGCTTCATCGCACTTATCGCTCCACACAAATTATGTGTTCTTCTGCGTAAGCTTAGTCAGCGACGAAGACAACAAAGAAAATCCATCCACAAACCTTGTATAAAAGCATGCCAACCCTACAAAGCTTCTTATCTCTTTGGGTGTGGGAGGCATTTTCCAATCCATTATGATAACTATCTTTTCAGGGTCAACAAAAATTCTGTCCTTATTCACAACATGACCCAAAAAGGAAAAC
Organism: Platanthera guangdongensis; assembly: GCA_039583875.1. Taxonomy (NCBI): domain Eukaryota; kingdom Viridiplantae; phylum Streptophyta; class Magnoliopsida; order Asparagales; family Orchidaceae; genus Platanthera; species Platanthera guangdongensis. Next base: position 87,954,932 of record CM077160.1, read on the forward strand.
TGAGTTAGACAAAACTCGCACTTACTCAACTTTGCATACAACTTATGCTCTCTTAAAGCAGATAGAACTAACTACAAGTGTTGGGCATGCTCCTCAGCATTCCGGGAATAAACCAGGACATCATTAATAAACATGACCATAAAACGGTCCAGAAAATCTTTGAACACTCTTTTCATCGTGTCCATGAAGGTAGAGGGTGCATTTGTCTATCCAAAGGACATTACCAACAACTCAAAATGTCCATGCCAAGAACGGAAAGCAGTCAGCGGAACATCCGACTAATGGACTCTCAACTGATGGTAGCCTGAATGAAGGTCAATCTTCGAAAACATGGTAATACCACGCAACTGGTCAAACAAATCATCTATTTGTGTTAAGGTATATCTCTTCTTGATAGTTACCTTATTCAATTCACTATAATTGATAAACAACCTCATAGATCCATCCTTCTTCTTTACTAACAACACGGGAGCACCCCATGGCGAAGAACTTGGCCTACTGAATCCACACTGCAACAACTCATCCAGTTGGGTACGCAACTCTTCCAGCTCACGCGGGACCATATGGTACAGTGCATTAGTAATAGGGCGAGTACCCGGCTCCAAATCTATAAAAAAACTGCACATCTCTCTCTAGCGGAAGACCAGGAAGACTATCTGGGAAGACATTAGGAAACTCTCGCACCATAGGAACATCCTCGATGCATGGCAAACAACTAACAGTTTCAAAAATAGAAATCAAACAAGCAAAACAACCGGAATTCAAACGTTTCTGGGCACATACCTCAAAAATATTTGGGGAATCCTGGCGCAAACAACCATAAACACTCATGGGGTGGTCGTTGTCCATCTTGAATTCCAAGCGATTAACCTTGCATTGGATAACCACATCATATCTCGACAACCAGTCCATGCCCAAGATCACATCAAAGTCCCTCAGGTCTAACACATTCAAGTCAGCAAAGCTAGGAAATCACCTAGAAGAATCAGATTACTTCGGATACCTTTGTCCGACACCACTGAATCACAAGAAGGAAACATAATGCAAAACGAATCACCAACTAGATCGAGAGTTAGACTGTAACACCCCAAATTCCAGGATTGGGAAAAAGTTGGGTGACACGGTCGGGGACACGGGCGTGTCTTGCTCGGGTGAGCAGCCGACGAGTGTTTGACGAAAATCCATTTTTCAAAACATGAGGGAACACTCCCTCTAACACGGGCGTGTCAGAGGCTATGTCCTCCTCTGCTCGATTAACTTCATTCGACGAAGTTAAGCTGGAGGCGTGTATGCTACCGTATAAGGGCACACGGTCGGTGACACGGGCATGCCACTGGCCGTGTCCTTTGCTGGATGTACATAGGGCATTTGAGGCCTGGTAAACATGGGCAGGACACAGTCGTGTCTTGGGGTACACGGCCTGTGACACGGCCGTGTCACTGGCCGTGTCCTAATCGGGTTGATTTGGTTTTGTGCAGCCTATAGTACATGGCCACAGACATGGGCTTTTCTGAAGGCGTATCAGGTGACACGGCCCATGACACGAGCGTGTCATATGGCCGTGAACTGGTCTGGATGAGTCGGTTTTGTGCTGCTTAAGGCACACAACCTATGATACTGGCGTATCACAGGCCGTATCAGGAAAAGTTTAGCATTTTGTGGAAAAATCTTGGCCGTCCATTTTCTCAGCTGAGATCTGACAGCTCAGGTCTCTCCCTCCTTCCTTAAGGCAGAAAATGAGACGGGAATACTCATTTGAGTGTCGCCATCATCTTTCTACAAACCTAGAGAGAGGAAGAAGGAGGAGGAGGCGGAGAGCCGACCACCGGTGGAGCTGCAGAGTTCCGTTTCGAGATCCGAGGCTAGCATTGTGGAGATAAAGCCCCTACGGTCCTTTCAAGCAGGCTAAACGTCCATGGCACCTAAGTGATCTTAAAGGGTAATGATCTTTCTTCCTAGCCATATGATGGCTTCCTTTTTGGCATGTGCATAGGATTCCCCCACCAGAGGGTGTCTTATTACGGGAGTCCCTTGGGTTGATTCATGGAACCCCCAATGATTTGGCATATAGATCCGAAAATGGAGTACAGAATAGGCATGTTGTGTGAAGACTATCTGGACAGGTTGGTCTGGATTGGTGATGTTGCATATACACACCAGAGAAGGCTCCGTGATTAAACGTGTAGTTTTGGGAGTCGATGGGTTAGACCTGTAAAGGGCAGTAGCAGGAAGTACTGGAGTGGTAGTCTACGAAAATACCCTTGTGATGCTTGTGATGCTGAATGGGTTGTACATATAAATGATAGTAGCAGGAAGTACTGGATTGGAAGTCTCGGAAATACCCCTGTAATGTTTATTGTTCATGGGTTGTGCCTGCGAAAGGTAGTAGCAGGAAGTACTGAATTTGAGATCCAGGAAAATATATTTGATACTTCTGATGTTTACTGGGTTGTGCCTGTGACGGGTAGTTTCATGAAGTACTGGTACGGAAGTCCAGGAAAGAGCCTCTGATGCTTGTGATACTTGATGGGTGGTGTTTGTGAAGGGTAGTAAGAGCAAGTACTGGTGTGCCCAGGAAAACACCCAGGCTTCATGCCAAACAAGAAAGGTGAAACCGACCCGTGCATTTTCTTAGTCGCGAGTATGCTGTACTCGGTGATGGCAAGGCGACTTGAGCAACGGGGGGTGCATGATCCGATCTGCGTAATGTCTGGCAGACGTGAGACCTAAAAGTTCGATCTGTTGGAGTGCATAGCGAGAGTCTTAGGCCTGCACGCCACGACACCATGGGGTGCTACGGGCCAATCCCGTGTCATTAAGAGTAAAATCTCCGGCTGCATGCCACGGATTAAATGCTCAACTTTTACCGTTGGGTTTCGGCCATGATACGGCGATCAGACCCTGGTTTGCCGGTATACCAAGAATGTGCCCTGAGTGCATGGATCGTCGGGCTGCGTGAATGACGGTTGTAATGGAATGTTTGTGCGTGAGTGCACAATATGTGATGAATATATATATATATATATATGCATATAAATTGCTATGCCTGCAGGGAAGGAATGACACTGCCCCGGGAAAAGGGGTAGGGTCGTTATAAATTGGTCAGCTGAATACTGATCGTTTCCTTGTTTACCACCATTGGGTGGGCTGTCCTTGTACAGGTGCTGGAGAACCGAGTGGGACATTTAAAAGCTGAAGTCCATGCTGCTGCAGCAGCAGCTACCGCTAGCCCTTGAAGACTATGTTGAAAATATTATGTTTGGTCCATGTGTGGTCGGCCTGCGCGCCAATGTTTGGAAGCCAATATTATAAAGAACAACTGTTAGGCCATAAGACCAACTGACTTTGTATTTGGTTAACATTCCTGTTTATATATATCAATGTGGATATTTGTATGGTGGACATTCATGTTTGGAGTTCAGTTTCATGTTATAAGCTTCCACTAGAATGCTATGAGTTAGGATGCGCAACTCTGGTATCACTCCGTGACTTCGCTGCCTATTTTGTGGTATATGGTGTGGGGCCTATGCCAGACCTTCTATTATATATGATATGAACGGATGGAGTCGTTACATTTTTGGTATCAGAGACGTGCGAACCGCGTTAACACTAATGAACTCTTGAATGTCAACGTAGGAATTCAAATATATGTGTTTGAGGAACCTGCGTGTTCCTATTTTGGTTGTTATTGCATGTGTGAGATCGCTAATGTGTGTGTCTTGCTCACTTATAGGTAACTCGAAGTGGTGCTGGGCAGTCGGAGCCCCAGCGTTCTGATGAGAGTACGGCACCAGCTGAGGTTCCTACACCTCCCCCTTTTGTGGAAACTGTTCGATTAGTTGTTGAGGCCCTGTTTGCGATGATTTAAGAGCAGCCTACTGGGCAGGCGCAAGGGCAGACGCAGCCGGCATTGAGGCCAGAATAGGTTGCGGCGAGGCCAGAACCTGTTGCAGCTGTGGATCCTCGAGCAGCTGAAAGACAGTTAAAGCAGTTTATGAGCTTTAATCCGCCTACATTTGCGGGTGTGGGATCCCCTACGCAGGCTGAGGACTGGTTGTCGCGTGTCAAGCAGATAATGATGGTGATGAGGACGGAGGAATATCAGAAGGTCACCTTAGCGACCTTCTTACTGGAAGGAGAAGCTTGTTTATGGTGGGACGAGATGGACCTACACCACATAGTGGGCAGGCCGTTAACACAAGTGTCAATTGAGTAATTCTCCCGATTCTTTCTGGAAAAGAACCTACCTGCGGCACAACGCATTGCAATGGAAAATGAGTTCCAAAGGCTGATGCAAGTAGAAGGCAGTGTTGAAACTTACATTCATGAGTTCATGAGGATTGGACGATATGCGGGTTCAATCTTCGCCGATGAGCAGCATAAAACCAATCGGTTCTATGAAAGCTTGTGGGACGAGTTGCGATTCCTGCTTTCAAGTTCAGTTAACCAAGGATTCCAGGCATTGGTTGACACTGCGTGTGTGCTGGAAAAGGGCATGAAAAGGGTGCAAGGGAAATCTTATTATAAGAAGAAATGGGGCAAGAGGTCTAAGTCATCAGGGAAATCTCCTTCTACGGTTGCATCAGGTGCAACATCGCGGGCTACTTCGAGGCCGGAAACTCATACGTGCTTTACATGTGGACGTGTGGGGCATATAGCCCGTGACTGCCAGGTTGTTCCGCCGAAAGGAGAAAAGAAGGCATGAGCGTCCTATTCTGAGAATGGAAAGGCAGTGGTGGAGTCCTCTGCATCCCACGCACAGCCCCGAGTCTACAACCTTGGCCTGTAAGAGGCCTTGAAGCAGAGTGACATCGTCACAGGTACGAGTTAAGTTATTGCATTGTTTTGCTTAATGCAAGCTTTGTTTATTGTATGCTTTGTATGTGGCATGTGTGTGATACAATTGCCACAGGCTTTGTTATGATTCGGAACACACTGGCATGAGCACTGTTTGATACAGGTGCTTCACAGTCATTTCTGTCTAAGGACTTCGTAGCACGAATTGGAATACCTAGTCATGCGAAGATAGAGAACATCAGGGTGGTGTTACCGAATGGTTGTTTGATGCTTGCGGATCGGGCTTGCGATGTGGCCGTTCAAATTGGAAGTCGGGAGTTCTATTTGACTGCATCTGTACTACCGATGTCGGAATTCGACGTGATCTTTGGTATGGACTGGCCCACGGAGCAGCATGCCTATATTGACTATAATGACAAAGAGATCACATTGGGCCAGAATATCGAGCATGAGACTAAGTTCGCTTGTATGCGTGGAGTGGGCGGGACCTTGATGTCTGCACTACAAGTCATCAAGGCTGTTTGGAAGGGCGCGGAGTTATACTTCACGCTGATTCAGGCTGTTGAGCCAAAGGCCAGTGTGAGTGATGTTCTGGTTATCTCGGAGTTTGCAGATGTGTTCCCTAAGGATCTTCCTGGGCTACCACCCCAGCGGGACATCGACTTCAAGATCGAGTTGGTGCCAGGTGCGAACCTGTGGCCCGCTCGCCATATCGCATCGCGCCAAAGGAAATGGCTGAGTTGAAAATCCAATGGCAAGAGTTATTGGAGCAGAGATATATACGCCCAAGTCTGTCACCTTGGAGCGCACCTGTTTTGTTTGTGAAAAAGAAAGACGGCGGCTTACGGTTATATATTTACTACCGTGAACTGAATAAGTTGACGGAGAAGAACAAGTATCCGATTCCACGGATTGATGAGTTGTTCGATCAGCTGGTGGGATCAACCGTCTACTCGAAGTTGGATTTGAAGTCTGGTATTACTAATTGAGGATACGAGAAGGAGACATTCCCAAGAACGCATTTGGAACACGCTACGGTCATTATGAGTTCACGGTAAAGCCGTTTGGGCTATGTAATGCACAATCGGTATTCATGGATCTGATGCACCGAATGTTCTGAGAGTACCTGGACTTGTTCGTGATTATTTTCATTGATGATATCTTGGTGTACTTGAAATCTAAAGCTGATCATGCAAACCACTTGCGGTTGGTGTTGCATACTTTGCGAAGTAATAAGCTCTATGCCAAGTTCTCGAAGTGCGAGTTTTGGCTATCGTCAGTGGCTTTTCTCGGCCATGTGGTAACTGGATAGGGCATTGCAGTGGATCCGTCGAAGATAAGGGCCATACATGAGTGGCCGGTGTTGTCTACAGTGACCGAAGTCAGGACTTTCCTTGGACTGGCGGGCTACTACAGACGGTTTGTTGAAAACTTCTCGAAGATTGCTTTGCCTCTGACCACACTGATGAGAAAGGATCAGAAGTTTGTTTGGATGCCGGAGTACGTACGAGCTTTTGAAGAGCTGAAGAGTCGGTTGACCACGTCACCTGTGTTGACATCGCCATGTGGTACCGACGGATTCGAGATCTATAGTGATGCTTCAGGAAGTGGCATAGGCTGCGTTCTTTTGCAGTCAGGGAAAGTGTTTGCTTATAGCTCACTCCAGTTGAAGGTGCATGTGCAAAATTATCCCGTCCCAGACTTAGAGTTGGCGGCGGTGATCTTTGCACTAAAGTTATGGCGGCAATATCTATATGGCGTGAAAGTGGATATTTATACGGACCACAAGAGCCTAAAGTACTTGTTGGAGCAGAAGGACCTGAATATGCGACAACGAAGGTGGCTCGAGTTCCTTGGGGACTACACCTTTGTGATTCAATATATTCCTGGGAAGGAAAATGTGGTCGCTGATGCCTTGAGTCGAAGGGCTCCGGCAAGGGCAAATTGGTTATAGAGGCACGATGAACGTCTAATACAGGAGCTGGAAGCGTTGGAGATTTCTTGTGTTGACAAGAATTCCTCAGCCAATGTATGTCTGAACTGTACTGAGGTGCAATATGACCTTGCGGACAGAATTCAACGAGCAACAGAGCTGGATGAAAGTCTCCAACGCTATGCAAAGGACGGGCCAGAGGGCAAATTCTCCTAGGATGACGGCCTTTTGCGGAAATATGGCCGGTTGTGCGTCCCGAGTATGGGTAAACTACGAGAAGAATTGATGTACGAAGCTCACCTTACGAAGTACTCAATTCATCCTGAGAGCACAAAGATGTTTAAGGACATGAAAAAGCTGTTCTGGTGGCCAAGACTGAAGAATGATATCGCTCATTATGTAGCCAAATGCCTAACTTGTGCTTTGGTAAAGGCGGAATGTCCGAAGCCTTGCAGTCTCTTGAAGTCGTTGCGGATTCCGGAATGGAAGTTCGATGATATTTCAATGGATTTCGTGCATGGGTTGCCGAGATCTCAATGCGAAATGATTCAATCTGGGTGATTGTGGACCGGTTGACAAAAGTGGCGCACTGTCTTCCGAACAAACGGGACGATTCAGTGGATAGTTTGGCAAAGCTCTATGTGGTGCAGATCGTACGGCTACATGGTGTTCCTCGTAGCATTGTGAGTGACCGGGATGGGCGCTTTACATCGAATGATTGTAGGCTAATCCATCAGCTGTTGGGCACGAAATTGACGTTCAGTATGACCTTTCATCCCCAAACAAGTGGCCAGAATGAGAGGACCAACAAAACTATGGAAGATATTCTCCGAATGTGAGCCCTGGTCTTTGAAAAGGGATGGGCAGATCATCTCTATCTGGTGGAGTTTGCCTACAACTGTTAAAATTCAAGAACATGGCACTACTACTACGTTGAATTTTCTCCAGGTTGTCAACAAGATAGCCCGATGCCAAATAAATATCCTCAGCAATATCAAGATAATAGCTTGATCACGCGGAAAATTTCCTGGAACCTGGAGTGAGTAGGGGTTATATCAACCTAAGCCAGTGAACCAGTAAACACATGCAGCATAAGAGTCTTTATTGATTCACAGCAATCTTCTCTACACAGCAAGACATACATGGCGAGACATGCTTCACCAAACAACCACCCAAGGGAAATCAGAGAACTATAGAAACAAGACAAGAGAAACAAGTCATGTGGACTCAACCACTAAGCCGTCAGTCTACTGCTGTGGAGTCCGCTCAGTCCGCCAGGTCACCAAACCGCAACCCAAGCCGCGCAGAATATCCCTTATTCCAATGCTTGCTCTAGCTGCCAGTCTACAAGCCGCCTGACCGCGAGGTCGCCTAGCCGCCAGACCGCACAAGCTGCGATGCCGAATAGAACAGTCCGCCTGAAGCAGACAACTTATTGAACCCCGAACCAAGATGCCAAAGAGAAGACCGTCTGGTCGCTGTCCGCGACCTGCTGTTTTCCGCTTGTTGCTTAACCGCAGAGTCCACACTATCCCTGACCGCAATCAGAGTCAAGTCCTGGCTTTCCAGCGCTATCTGCACAACCTGCACAGCACAATCCGGTCAACTCAACCAAAGCGCGTGGACACCAAAAGGCAGTCCGCATCAACTTGTGCGGGCTCAAGTTACTGTTCACTTACTTCGGCTTCTCAGGTTCCTTGTTCCTGATGTGACATGGGTCCTATTTATAGGCACGATGATGAGTGTGGTCACCGCCCTAGCCGATAGGATAATCGCCACATCCCACAGCAAGACTTCTCTGCAGTCCGCGGATACATTCCAGTCCGCCTCACCTGTGCAAGATAGCAAGCCCTCCTAGCTTCTCCAAGGCTAGACACAATCGCAAGTCCGCCTTGTAGCCAAAGGCCAATCCGCCGAGACATCACCAAGGTCGGACAGCAACACCAGTCCGCCTTATCGCCGAGGGCCAAGCCAGGACCGCCACAGCCGGACTCCGTAGTAACACTGTCCGCCAATCCGCGGACATAGCTCCAGCCCGCTTATCCCGAGCCAACAATCTCGCCATCAAGGCACCTGCCGGACTCAGCGGTCACACAGCTTTAGTCCGCCAATCCCGAGCCCACGGCCTTGCCAACAAGGCAACAGCCGGAGTCAGCGGACACACCGCGTCAGTCCGCTAATCCCGAGCCCATGGCTTCGCACCCAAGGAAACAGCCGGACTCAGCTGACACGCCGATCCAGTCCGCACATACTGCGGACAGCAGTAGTCTGCATATCCTTGTAGATAACTCCAGTCCGCATCTTTTACAAACCTCCAGTCCGCATATCCCACAGACTGCTCCAGTCCGCATATCCCAAGTCCATAGCCACGCTAGCAAGGCAGCTGCCGAACTTAGCAGAATCCAGCTCCAGTCCACACACAGTTGCGAACACAACCTCCAGTCTGTTTATTCCCAAACTCACAACCAAGGCACATGCACTTCTGCCGAGCTTGACGGACTGAGAAGTAGTCCGTGCTCCACTGAGTGATCTCCCCGAACTGAGCCAAACATGGACATGGTTCAGACCCAACCAAGTCCACATCACTGGCCATATGGTCCAGTCCGCACTTACTGGCGGACACCGGATTCAGACCGCCTGTCCCGGCGAACTCCAGTATCAATCCGCACTAACTGGCGGTCTACGTGGCTTCCACTTGCTGCTGCACCAGAGCAAGACCAAGGCAACTGCCAAACCGGTCTACCGAGCTCCAGTTCTTCAGTCTGCTTCATGTCGGACTCCGCGGCTAGAGTTTCTATTCGCCCGGTTACTTCCTGGGATCCAACTACCTACTGAGCACAAGCCAGCCTGGCTAATTGCCGCTACTGTCCATGTAGTCCGCGCGAACAGACCGCCTATGATGCTATAGAATAAACCATCTGCAACATCCAAGCAGACCAAGCAGTCTGCCAACCCTGTCCGCGTAGTCCGCGCGGATAGGTCCAAGTGCTCCATTCACCCACTTTTATTTTACAAATTTCAACACTCCCCCTTGAAGTGAGAAGTGGTGAATAACTCCAGCAGCTCCCGTAACCTTGCAACTGATCCCTCTGATAACATCTACGTAGAAAAGTCCAATACATAGTCCTCGCCCTGCATATTATGTACCATGAGGGAGCCCTCCAGAATCTCCTAAAAGGAGTCATGCTTCCCTCTGCCTTCTTCTTCAGCTTCAACCTCCACTCATGCATCATAGGAGTATCACCAACTACCTTTGGCACAAAATCCCAAGTCTCGTTACCTCTGAGAGAAGTCAGCTCTTCAGCCTTGGTGTCAACCACCTCCTTGATTCTAGTGGGGTCATCACAGCCAGAAGATACTCGCATAACCTGAGAGCTTGCAAGGAAACATGGGACCAAGCCCGTCGTGTTCCCTTCACTATATCGAGCTAGTTCCTTACTGATCCTCTTCGATCTCCGAAGAACCTGATCATGGCTAACCACCTCCACTGCTCCTGAACCAGCTTCGTTCCCGGGCAAATCCGGACAATGCTCCCCTTACTTCCTGAATAAGACACCTCATCACTGGAACCAGGAGCACCTAGAGCAACGCTCCTCCTGCTACCTGAACCAGAAGTCTTCGCTCTCGAACAAGAACTACCTGGAACATCGCTCCCCCTGCTTCCTGAACCGGAAGCCTCCGCCTTCGAGCTAGAAGTACTTAGAGCATCGCTCCCCCTGCTTCCTGACCCTGACGCCTTTGCCCCGGAGCTAGAACAACTTGGAGATCCTGGTGACTCAGGCAGCACCACCTGAACCATAGCAATAGCCTCCTTCAGCCAACCATCTGACCTGCTCATCTCTAGATCCACATAAGAGCTATCCCAATACGACATCAACTCATTGAAGACAAAGTCTCTCGATATGATGAGTTCTTCATCGCATGATCCACACACCTCCATCTTCTCCTCTGCTCATCATACCCAATAAAGACTAGCTTCATCTTGAGAGCATCTGGAGTGTGTACGTAGCAGGTAGATCCAAACACCCTTAGGTGCTTTACACTGGGCTTCACTTCGAACATCAGCTCATAAGGAGTCTTCACATAGATCGGACTAATAGGCATCTGATTGATGACATGAGTAGCACAGGCCATTCCTTCCGCCCAAAGAGCCTTAGGAACACCATTACTCTGAAGCCAACACTTGCAGGTATCCGTTAACCAACGGATCATCCGAGCTGCAATATAGCCTTGCTGTGAAGTATGTCCACAAGAAAGCTCCTTCCAGATCCCTTTCTTCCTGCAAAAGTTTGAGAACTCGGTTGAGCCAAACTCCCCACCGATACTTGTCCTCAACTTCTTGATCCTCAGGCCAAGCTGGACTTCCACAAGCTTCTTGAACTCCACAAAGAAGCGCAACATGTTTGACTCCACCTTCATGAAGTATACCCAAGTATACCTTGAATAGTCATCAACCAGTATCACCATGTACCTGCTGCCTCCAAGACTAGCGGTGACGGTCGGTCTAACCAGAGCACAATGGACAACCTCCAAAGGTGCTTTACATCTGGATTGTGCCTTATCAACCATAAAGCGATAAGCTTCACTTTGCTGACATCCCGCACACCGCTGACCATCGCCATAGGATGACAATCTAGGCAAGCCTCTTACGAGTCTTCTTTCCACCATTGCTTTCAGCTTGTCCATCCCTACATGCCCCAGTCTTTCATGCCAGATAGCTGCACTATCACTGGCCTTCATCGGATCAAAACTAGAACTTGTTGAAGACAAAAACAAGTTCTTCTCCTTGCCTCCAACATGAGCTACGTTCGCCGAGAGCAAGGTAACCTTGCACTCCTTCCTGAGATGACCATGCTGCTTGCATTTATAGCACCTTGGTCCTTCCTTCCTCTTCCCATCACGCCTAGGAGAAACACTCCTCTCTTGCTGATATGAAGTAGAAGGACCATTCTCTGTAGCAACCTTCAACTCCTTCCTGAACAACCCATCAAGAGAAGTCCAAACCTCCGCAGCTGACCGACATCCACTGATGTGGTCCAAGAGCTCTGATGAGATCACCTGCTTGATAATAGACTCTGCTTTCGCATTTGTCTCCTTCCAAGCACTCATCTCTTCAACATTGCTAGCAGTAGCCTCTTGTTTTTCTACTCCGCATACAACCTCCCAAAGGTCCTCGCCCAGAAGAAAGCTCTCTATACATGACTTCCACCTATCAAAGTTCGTCTCTGTAAGGAGATCAATTCCAAGACAACTTGCATCTTCCACTGTCATGGTCCTACCACGGGTTCCCTCTTCAAAGAGTAACAACCACTTCACTTGATCACTGCTTATCCACTTCAGTCTAGCTCTGATACCATGTTAAAATGAAACAACCTATCACTACTACCACGTTAAATTTTCTCCAGGTGGTCAACAAGATAGCCTGATGCCAAATTAATATTCTCAGCACTATCAAGATCATACCTTGATCACGCGGAAAATTCCATGGAACCTGGAGTGAGTATGGGTTATCTCAACCTAAGCCATTCAACCAGCAAACACATGCATCATAAGAGTCTTTATTGATTCACATCAATCTTCTCTACATAGCGAGACATACATGGCGATACATGCTGAAAGTGTAGCTAGATCTGATATACTCTAGAGGGGGGTGAATAGAGTATATGGTGCTTAAAAACTTTTTACAATAATTGTTGTAATCTGAGTGAACAGAGAAGCAGTTAATAAGTTTAATCACAGAACTAAACTAAACATAAGCTAATCACAGAACAATCACAGCCAGAAACAAAAATAAAGACAAGCAAGCCAGATGACACAAGGAAATATAGTGGTTCCCCTAAACTTGGGTACATCCACTCTTCTACCACCCTAAGTAGGAATCCACTGTAGGATGAGTTGATTAGGTGTCCTGGGCACCAATGAGCTTTTGATAAGGTGCTCAAAAACCAAATCAGATTTTTTGATCTGGTGTCTTGCCACCAATGAGCTTTTGACAAGGTGCTCAAAAACCAAGCTCAAACTTTTGAAGGGAGTTTGAGAAACACTTTACAAAGATGTGGGTGAGAGAGTGATGGAAGTCTTCTCTTTCTCAGATCAGCTGAGAAGACTATGTGGATTGATGGTGTCAAAGCTCCCCCTGAGTCCTTGAGATCTTCAGGAAAAGAAGCTTTGCTGTAGGGTGATAGGCCTTCAGAAGTTGAGCTCCAGCAAAAGATGATTTCAGCAACAGCTGAAGTGTTAGGTGTCTGGAGTCTTGAAAGATGTTGGCCTTGAACACTTGAAACAAGAGAGATCTGAGGATTTCAGAAAGTTTGATCTCCTGGGATGTGTGTTCTTGAGAATTCTTTGAGACAGAGAATATTTTTGTTCTTGTTCTGAAGATTACTGATGTCTGTCTGTCTATCTGTGTGTGTGTAAGAGATTCAAAAATTCTTCTTTTTATTCTCTGGTAATGAATGAAAAAACATCCTCTGTCAAGAATAGCCGTTGGCCTGCATTATTGCATCCTTAATTGCAAAATGTCTTCTGGAGGAAAGTCCATAGAAATATTCCTTGAAAATCCCTTGAAACTTGGTCAAGAAATAAATGAAAATGGCTAGAAAATCTTCTGAATTAATTGCAGAATAACTCATTAACTGATTTGAATTTGAATCTAGAAACATCCTTGAAGTTATCTGAAAACGTCGAACTGAGCTTTGCTATCGTCGAACTGAGCTCAGCGATATGGACTTATACTGCAACAAAATATTGTCGATCTGAGCTCAAAGATCGTCGAACTGAGCTCAGAGATAGAGATCCAAAGCTGAGTCAAGATCGTCGAACTGAGCTCACCGATCGTCGAATGGAGCTCGACGATTTGATGAGGTTGAGCTTAGTGATCGTCGAATGGAGTTCGACGATCTGTCGAAGTTGAGCTAGACGATCGTCGATCGGAGTTCGACGAATCGTCATACTGAGCTCGACGATATGACTTAGTCTAAAACTGAAAGATTCTGGGTCTTGAGGGCAGCTTCCAAACTTAGACTTCTAACCCTTAGACTCAATTATAATTGACCTTTTAAGATATACAGGAGGTCAAACATTGGTTTCCTAGAAACATAGTGATCCTGACCCAAATTAGTAATAGGGTGTTCCAACAATCTCCCCCTATTTGGGTTAGGATTACTATTTACAGAGTTTAAGAATTAAATAACATATAAGCAGCAATACAGAAAAACAAAAAGAAAAGATGGACAAGCAGAACCACAGATATATATATATATATATATATCATCTCAGATAATAACCAGAAGTCAGAGAGATTGTCACCTTACATAATCATTTCTTTTCCTTGCCTTTAATGAGTTTAAATTCTCTGTTGGGGTTGAGGGCTTCGTTCTTTGATCTAGTATCATCTGCTGCACCTAAAGTGGTTTGCTGTTTGGGCCTGGGAACTACAGCTTCAGGATGTAGTTCCATGTACCTGTCAGAATCAAAAAATTTGCTTGATGTATATTTTTCCAACTCTTTCTTTCTTTGTTCAGACATTGTAGAGATGTTAGAGGAATCTCTTCCTTGCTCTTTAGCTTTCTTGATCTGATCCACTGTAGCAAGTTCTTTCATCCTTGCAGTCCAAGCAGCTGGATTGTTCTCAGGGTCTTCAAAAGGTACTGGTGGCTCATATCTATTAGATGGATTGTCCTGAGGAGGCCTGGATAAAACAGTTTCCTTCAACTTATAGGGAAAGGGACCAGAGGTGGTGTCAGATGAAATTTGTCCTTCCCTGGAGTATGGATGTTGCCTTGAGTATCCTTTGGAGTAGACTTGGACTTCTCTTTGATTGCCTCTGTATCCTCCTCTCCTGGAATGAGAACCCCTGGACTGGCTTCCCCTATGATAGGATCTAGCATGTGGCTGATAGGGGGTTTGGCTTCTAGCAGGGGGTTGAGCAGCAGAACTTCCACCTACACCTGCATCAGGAGGAGGTGGTGGAGGAGGATGAGAATGTTGGAATTGAGAAGAGCCCTTTTCATATTTCCTTTTCTTTTTCATTGCTTTCAGTTGATTCTTTGAGTACTGCATCCAGTGCTCAGTGATGGGGCAATCATGAAGAATATAGTAAGATATATCATTGTTATCCTTGACCTTGGCAGGAGGTACTCTCTTCATGGCTTTGCTCCTTGCCTTTCTTTTCCTGGCAATGGTAGCAGAAGAATCATCAGAATCTGTCTTAAACTCATCACTTTCAGAACTCTGATCATCATACAGGGCATCAATCTTCTTCATCAAATTTTGCTTGAGCTGGATTGAAGCAGATACAGAACTGGTAGCAGGAGTTGTAGTAGCAGAAGTTGAGACAGTGGTAGTAGTGACAACAGCAGATGCAGAAGTTGTTACAGCAGATAGTGAAGGTGTGGCAGTTGAAGTTGAAACAGTAACAACAGCAGCAGATAATACAGGTTCTGGAGAAGTAACAACAGCAGCAGCAACAGTTTCACTAACAGCAAGAGCAGTAGAGATATCAGCAGAAAATTCAGAAGGCTCAAACTCATGTGACTCTGTCATAAGGATCTCCTTAGAAATTGGCTCATCAGCAGTAACAGAAGTATCAGCAGCAGTAACAAAACTTTCAGCAGCAGGAGAGGCAGCAACATCAGAAACAACAGCACTGCTTTCAGCAGAAGTAGCAGCAGCATATACTGAGTGGACAAATGAAGTGATGATGCTGGGGTCACAGCAAGAGAAAGGCACAAGGGCCTTGGACAGATCCTCTGGGGGCTGGAAAGCAACTGCCTCTGACAGACATCTGAAATATATAGAGTCAAAGTCTGAGAACAAAGACCTGAGGTCTACTGCAAAGACTACAGTAGGAGGTTGAACTGAAGCTTGAACCACAGCAGCAGGAGCAGTAGCAGTAAGAACTGAAGAAACAACAGCAGGCAGGCTCACTGAAACAGCAAGAGCAGCAGCAGGCAGGCTCACTTCATAGGGCATCTCCCCCTGCCTAGATTCAGACATGACTGGATCAAGGCACACTACTGAAGGGGCTGCCTGAGGGAACAGAGAGGAGAGCCTGGCACAGAGGGCTGCCACTGACATGAGTAATGGAGCCAAGGAGGTCTCCAAAAGAAGAGATAGCCTGGGGGCTAGCAATTCATACAGCCTGTCAGCAAGGGCTAGAATGTCTACTTGCTCAGTAGTGACTGGAGCAGAGGTAGAGGATGGAGGAGTAGCTGTTGGTGAGGGTAGTGGAGAGCTGGAGTAGTGGGGCAGGGATGGTTGAGGTGTGGGTAAAGTGGAGATGGAGGACAGTGGGATGGAGATGGATGGAATGAAGGTGGTTTGGTCAAAGATTTGTTGCAGAAGATCTTGATAGGATGTTGAGGATGAGGGAAACTCAGGAGGATAGGATGGTGAGTCATCCATAAAGGAATCATCAATGAGGGTGAAGGATGGATTGGAGGGTGATGAAGTGATAATTTCTGTTGGAGGGTAGGAGAATAAGGGATGGAATTGGTGTTCTGTGGTTGGAAGAGGAGGGATTGGAGATGGTGTAGATGTTGGAGAGGGGCTGGAGATGATGATGGTGGATGGAGTTTGAATGGTAGATGGAATGGGAAGAGATGGAATTGGAGGAGGAGGAGGAGAGGCATCAGCAGGCAGGTCATATGCAGGGGCAGAGACCTGTGGGGAAGTGACTCTGAGAGTCCTGGTGCCTGAAGGAGTGCTGGAGGAGGGCCTGATGGGCCTGATGATCTGTCTGTCCCATTTACCAAAGAGGGCACAAGACAGTCTTTTGGATGCATTAATGTGGATTCCAGAGGAGACCAGCAATACAGGGCACCTGTTCTGCAGAAACACCCATAGAATTCTTCCAAAGTTTACAAAACTTTTGTTGATCTTCTTCTTAATGAGGTCAAAGAATACATCTCCCCAATTCAGATTCTTCCTGTCTACTAGGGCTCCCATGAGGCAGAGCTGATACCTGGAAATTGTATCATGAGCAGAGTGCTTAGCCAGTAGAACTTTCCCAACTACATCAGCCAGAAATCTGTATTCCACAGACAGATTCTTTTTCAAGAGCTTACTAGGGTTAGCCTCAGAATGACCCATTCTGGCAAGCAAGTCACCATATTCTTCTTCAGACAAATCAGCAGTATCTCCACCAGTTCTTAACTCAAAAACCTCTGTTAAAATTGTTGGGGTCAAGGGTACCTGAGTACCAAAAATTGATCCAACAATGGTGTTGTTTTCCTGATTGTGGGCAGTGTAAACCCATTCTTTAATCTCATCAGAAGCAAGCTTAATCCTTGTAGTCATGATTGCAGTAAGGTTCTGCTCTTTGAAGAACCCCAAGATGTCCTGAAAGACCTGGTCTGTTGTGCTGAAGGATTCCATGTCTATGTCGAAGCCAGCATCAAATTTCATGGCGGCGAGAACAGCAATAGACACAGCCATAGGTACCTGCAAAGAT
Source organism: Platanthera guangdongensis (assembly GCA_039583875.1). NCBI lineage: Eukaryota > Viridiplantae > Streptophyta > Magnoliopsida > Asparagales > Orchidaceae > Platanthera > Platanthera guangdongensis. The sequence continues at coordinate 87,972,115 of CM077160.1, forward strand.
TCAACAAACAAAACGACCAAGTGCAGAAATGTTTGGAGGGAAAGAAAGTTTTTGCAGAGAAATCGAAAGCGCAAAGGAGAACGACGGCGAAAAATGAATTTTATATTAGGGTTCGACGCAGAAAAGGAAAGATCATTGAACTCCGTTCGACGATCGAGGCTTCTAAAGGAATCTGAAGAGTCTTCAACATCGTCGATCTCCGCTCGACGATATGGAGAGCGTCGAGCTCTGTTTGACGATCGTTCAGAGAACAAAATCGTCGAGCGCCGTTCGACGATCGTTGACCGGAAGAGATAGTTCATACTATCTGAGAAACGCTGAACTCAGGTCGACGATTTCAAAAATCGTCGATCTCCGTTCGACGATCTGGGGGAAAATCGTCGAGCGCAGTTCAGAGATCAGAAAAACTCTAGACACTAAGAAAAATCAAGATGTTTGCCTAGTCTTGGTCAATTTTTAATCTTTCAAAATCTTGGATATTATTTAAGACTTCCTCCATCTAACATTCCTAACTGATTTAGGAAGAAGGTGTGTTTCTTTTCATCCAAGGGCTTGGTGAAAATATCTCCTCTTTGTAAATCAGTTGGGATGTATTGTAGTTCAATTTTATTCTTTTCAACATTATCCCTTAAGAAATGATGCCTAATCTCTATGTGTTTTGTCCTACTATGGAGGACTGGATTTTGAGCTATAGAAATAGCACTGGTGTTATCACAAAAGATTTTAGACTTCTCTAAGTTGTAGCCATAGTCTAGGAGTTGGTTTTGAATCCACAAGATTTGTGAACAACAACTGCCTGCAGCCATATATTCAACTTCAGCAGTTGAAGTTGACACAGAAGTTTGTTTCTTACAAAACCAAGAGACAAGTCTGTCACCAAGGAACTGACAAGTTCCACTGGTGCTTTTCCTGTCAATTCTGCATCCAGCATAATCAGCATCAGAAAATCCAGTTAAATTAAATGCTGAATCTTTTGGATACTAGAGACCTAGATTTGGATAACTGTTAACATACCTAAGAATCCTCTTTACTAATGTTAGGTGTGACTCTCTAGGGCTTACTTGGAACCTAGCACATATACATGTAGCAAACATTATATCTGGTCTACTAGCTGTAAGGTACAGTAAAGAGCCAATCATTGCTCTATATGTTGTCTGATCAACAGGTTTCCCATGTTCATCAGCATCCAATACAGCATTAGTAGGCATAGGTGTTTTCATACAAGATGCTTCAGACATGCCAAATTTCTTAACCAATTCACGTGCATAATTGATTTGAGAAATAAAGATGCCTTCAGCATGCTTGAAAGTGCAGCTAGATCTGATATACTCTAGAGGGGAGGAATAGAGTATATGGTGCTTTGAAACTTTTTACAACAGTTGTTGTAATATGTGTGAGCAGGGAAGCAATAATAAATCTAATCACAGCACTAAGTTAAACAAAAGCTAATCACAGAGTAATCAAGGCCAGAAACAAACATAAAAACAAGCAAAACCAGAAGACACAAGGAAATATAGTGGTTCCCCTAAACTTGGGTACATCCACTCTTCTACCACCCTAGGTAGGAATCCACTGCAGGATGAGTTGATCAGGTGTCCTGGGCACCAATGAGCTTTTGATAAGGTGCTCAAAAACCAAAGCAGATTTTTTGATCAGGTGTCTTGCCACCAATGAGCTTTTGACAAGGTGCTCAAAAACCAAGCTCAAACTTTTGAAGGGAGTTTGAGAAACCCTTTACAGAGAGGGGGTGAGAGAGTGATGGAAGTCTTCTCTTTCTCAAACAACTAAGAAGACTATGTGGATTGTTGATGTCAAAGCTCCCCCTGAATCCTTGAGATCTTCAGGAAGAAAAGCTTTGCTGAGGGTGATAGGCCTTCAAAGATTGAACTCCAGCAATAGATGATTTCAGCAATGACTGAAATGTTGAATGTCTGGAGTCTGGAAATATGTTGGCCTTGAACACTTTGAAAACTAGAGAGATCTGAAGATTTTAGAAAAGGTTGATCTCTTTGGATGAGTGTTCTTGAGAATTCTTTGAGACAGAATATTTTTGAATGTATCTCTGTAATCTATGTGTCTCTCTCTGTATTCTGTTAGAGACTCAAAAAATTCTATCTTTTATTCTCTGGTACAGAATAGAATAACATTCTCTCTGAGAAGAATAGCCGTTGATCTGCATTAATTGCATCTTTAATTGCAAAATCTCTTCTGTAGGAAAGTCCACAGAAATATTCCTTGAAAAATCCCTTGAAACTTGGTCCAGAAATGAATGAAAACGGCTAGGAAATCTCTGAATTAATTGCAGAATAACTCCTTAACTGATTTGAATATGAATCTAGAAACATCCTTGAAGTTATCTGAAATCGTCGAACTGAGCTCAACTATCGTCGAGCTGAGCTCAGCGATCTGGAAATATATAGCAGCAAAATATCGTCGATCTGAGCTCAAAGATCATCGAACTGAGCTCAGAGATAAAGATCCAAAGCAGAGTCAAAATCGTTGACCTGAGCTCACCGATCGTCGAACGGAGTTCGACGATATAATGAAGTTGAGCTCAGCGATTGTCGAAAGGAGTTCGACGATCTGTCGAAGTTGAGCTAGATGATCGTCGATCGGAGTTCGACGAACCGTCGTGCTGAGCTCGACGATATGACTTGGTCTCCAAATAGAAAGTTCTGGTCTTCAGGGCAGTTTCCAAACCTAGACTTTTAACCCTTAGACTCAATTCTAATTGACCTATTGAGCTATACAGGAGGTCAAGCATTGATTCCTAGAGACATAATGATCCTGACCCAAATTAGTAATAGGGTGTTCCAACAATCTCCCCCTATTTGGGTTAGGATTACTATTTACAAAGTTTGAAAAAATTTAATAACAACATACAAGCAGCAAAACAGAAAAACAACAAGCTAGACAAAGCAGAACCACAGAAATATACAGTATCCAGATAATCAGAAATCACAGAGAATGTCACCTTACAATATCATTTCTTTACCTTGCCCTTAACAAGTTTAATCTCTCTGTTGGGATTGAGGACTTCTTTGTTTGATCTGGTATCATCTGCTGCACCCAAATATGTTTGCTTTTTAGGCCTGGGAACTACAGCTTCAGGATGTAATTCCATATACCTGTCAGAATCAAAGAATTTACTTGATGCATATCTCTTTAGCTCTTTCTGTCTCTGTTCAGACATAGTTGAAATGTTGGAAGAATCTTTTCCTTGCTCTCTAGCCTTTTTAATCTGATCCAGTGCAGCTAGTTCCTTTAATCTGGTAGTCCAAGCAGCTGGATTGTTTTCAGGATCCTCAAAAGGTACAGGTGGCTCATATCTGTTAGAGGGATTGTCTTGAGGAGGCCTGGCAGACACAGTTTCTTTCAGCTTATAAGGGAAAGGACCAGATGTTGTATCAGTTAAAATTTGTCTTTCCCTGGAATATGGGTATTGCCTTGAGTACCCTTTGGAGTAGACTTGAAGTTCTCTTTGATTTCCTCTGTATCCTCCTCTCCTTGATTGAGATCCCCTGGATTGGCTTCCCCTATTGTAAGATCTGGCATGAGGCTGATAGGGGGCCTGACTTCTGGCTGGGGTTGAGCTGCAGAGCTTCCACCTGCACCTACATCAGGAGGAGGTGGTGGAGGAGGATGAGAGTGTTGAGATTGAGAGGAGCCCTTCTCATATTTTCTCTTCTTCTTCATTGCCTTCAGCTGATTCTTGGAGTACTGCATCCAGTGCTCAGTAATAGGGCAGTCATATAGAATGTAATATGGGATATCATTGTTATCCTTAACTTTGGCAGGAGGTACCCTCTTCATGGCTTTGCTCCTTGCCTTTCTTTTCCTGGCAATGGTAGCAGAAGAGTCATCAGAGTCTGTTCTAAATTCATCACTTTCAGAACTCTGGTCATCATAAAGAGCATCAATTTTCTTCATCAAGTCCTTCTTGAGCTGTACAGAAGCAGATGAGGCAGAGGTTGTAGCAGCAGGTGTTGAAGTAGTAATAGCAGAAATGACAGCAGCAGATGTAGTAGAAGCAGTAACAACAGCAGCAGCAACTATGGGCTCTGGAGAGGTGACAGCAGCAACAACTTCACTGATAACAACATCAACAGGAGGAATATCATCAGAAACTATACAAGGCTCAATTTCAGGTGCCTCTGACATAAGAATTTCCTTGGAAATAGGTTCAACAGCAATGATAGAAACTTCAGCAGCAGTATCAACATTCTCAACAGCAGTATCAACAATATCAGAAGCAACAACAATGCTTTCTTCAGAAGAAGCAGCAGCATACACTGAGTTGACAAAGGAGGTTATAATGCTTGGGTCACAACAAGAAAAGGGCACAAGTGCCTTGGATAGATCTTTTGGAGGCTGGACAGCATTTATCTCTGGCAGACAGCTGAAGTATGCAGAAACAAAAGTTGAAAGCAAAGACCTGAGGTCTATTGCAAGGCTTGCAGCAGGAGGACTTTGTGCTTGAGGCACAGCAATAGCAGCAAGAGGAGGAGCTGAAGAAGCAGCAAAGACAGTAGCAGCAGCAGCAGCAGACAGGCTCACAGAAGCAGCAGCAGCAACAGCAGCAGCATGAAGACTCACTTCATATGACATCTCCCCCTGCCTAGATTCAGACATGTCTGGATCAAGGCACACTGCTGTAGGAGCTGCTTGAGGGAAGAGGGAAGAGAGTCTGGCAGAGAGAGCTGCCACTGACAGGTGTAGTGGAGCCAAGGAGGTCTCCAACAGTAGAGAGAGCCTGGGTGCAAGCAACTCATACAGCCTGTCAGCAAGGGCTGGGAGGTCTACTTGCTCAAGGGTGACTGGAGCAGAGGTAGAGGATATAGGAGCAGCTGATGGTGATGGTAGTGGAGAGCTGGTGAATGGTGGAAGGGATGGCTGAGGTGTTGGTAAGGTGGATATGGAGGACAGGGGAATGGAGATAGATGGGGTGAATGTTGGTTGGTCAATGATTTGGTGTAGAAGATCATGAAAGGAAGTGGAGGATGAGGGTAACTCAGGAGGAGATGATGGAGAATCATCTATAAATGAATCATCAATTAGGGTGAAGGATGGATGGGAGAGTGATGAAGTGACATCTGGTGGAGGGTAGGAGAATAATGGGTGGAAATGTTCTTCTGGTGTTGGAAGAATAGGTACTGGAGATGGTGTGGATGTTGGAGAGGGGCTGGATATGATGATGGTGGAGGGAGCTGGAGTGGTAGAGGGTAGGGGAAGGGATGGAATTGGAGGAGGAGGAGGAGAGGCAACAACAATAGCCAGGTCATCTGCAGGGGCAGAGACCTGTGGAGAAGTGACTCTTAGAGTCCTTGTGCCTGAAGGAGTGCTGGAGGAGGGCCTGCTGGGCTTGCTGATTTGTCTGTCCCACTTTCCAAAGTGGGCACAAGACAGTCTCTTGGAGGCATTTATATGAATTCCAGAGGAGACCAGCAAGGCAGGGCACCTGTGCTGCAGAAACACTCCAATGATTCTCCCAAAGTTAACAAAACTTTTGTTGATTTTCTTCTTGATGAGGTCAAAGAAGATTTCTCCCCAGTTCAGATTCTTTCTGTCTACAAGAGCTCCCATGAGATAGAGCTGATACCTAGAAATTATATCATGTGCAGAGTGCTTAGCCAGTAGCACTTTCCCAACAATATCTGCCATAAATCTGTATTCTACAGAAAGGTTCCTTTTGAAGAGCTTGCTAGGGTTTCCCTCTGAATGACCCATTCTGGCAAGCAGTTCAGAATACTCTTCTCTAGATAAGTCAGCAGTATCTTCACCATTCCTCAACTCAAAAACTTCTGATAGAATTGCTGGGGTTAATGGTACCTGTGTTCCAGATATAGACCCAACAATGGTGTTGTTATCTTGAGTGTGGGCAGTAAAAACCCATTCCTTTATCTCATCAGATGCCAGCTTGATCCTGGTGGTCATTATTGCTGTCAGATTCTGGTCTTTGAACAATCCCAAAACATCTTGAAAAACCTGGTCAGTTGTGCTGAATGATTCCATGTCGATGTCAAAACCAGCATCAAACTTCATAGCAGCAAGAACAGCAACTGACACAGCCATGGGTACCTGCAAAAATTCAACAAACAAAACGACCAAGTGTAGAACTGTTTGGAGGGAAAGAAAATTCTTGCAGAGAAATCGAAAGCACAAGGGAGAACGACGACGAAAAATGAATTTTTTATTAGGGTTCGACGCAGAATTGGAAAGATCGTTGAACTCAGTTCGACGATCGAGGCTTCTAAAGGAATCTGAAGAGTCTTCAACATCGTCGATCTCCGTTCGACGATATTGGAGAGCGTCGAGCTCCATTCGACGATCGTTCAGAAAACAAAATCGTCGAGCGCCGTTCGACAATCGTTGACCGGAAGAGATAGTTCATACTATCTGAGAGACGCTGAACTCAGTGCGACGATTTCGGAAATCGTCGATCTCCGTTCGACGATCTGGGGTAAAATCATCGAGCGTAGTTCAGAGATCAGAAAAACTCTAGACACTAAGAAAAATCAGAATGTTTGCCTAGTCTTGGTCAATTTTTAAGCTTTCAAAATCTTGGATATTATTAAAGACTTCCTCCATCTAACATTCCTAACTGATTTAGGAAGAAGGTGTGTTTCTTTTCATCCAATGACTTGGTGTAAATATCTCCCCTTTGTAAATCAGTTGGGATATATTGTAGTTCAATTTTATTCTTTTCAACATTATCCCTTAAGAAATGATGCCTAATCTCTATGTGTTTTGTCCTACTATGGAGGACTGGATTTTGAGCTATAGAAATAGCACTGGTGTTATCACAAAAGATTTTAGACTTCTCTAAGTTGTAGCAATAGTCTAGGAGTTGGTTTTGAATCCACAAGATTTATGAACAACAACTGCCTGCAGTCATGTACTCAGCTTCAGCAGTTGAAGTTGACACAGATGTTTGTTTCTTACAAAACCAAGAGACAAGTCTGTCACCAAGGAACTGACAAGTTCCACTGGTGCTTTTTCTGTCAATTCTGCATCCAGCATAGTCAGCATCAGAGAATCCAGTTAAATCAAATGCTGAATCTTTTGGATACCAGAGACCTAGATTTGGACAACTTTTAACATACCTGAGAATCCTCTTTACTAGTGTTTGGTGTGACTCACTAGGGCTTACTTGGAACCTAGCACATATACATGTAGCAAACATTATATCTGGTCTACTAGCTGTAAGATACAGTAAAGAGCCAATCATTGCTCTATATGTTGTCTGATCAACAGGTTTCCCATGTTCATCAGCATCCAATACAGCATTAGTAGGCATGGGTGTTTTCATACAAGATGCTTCAGACATACCAAATTTCTTAACCAATTCATTTGCATATTTGGTTTGAGAAATAAAGATGCCTTCAGCATGTTGCTTGACTTGCAATCCTAGGAAAAAGGATAGCTCACCCATGCTACTCATCTCAAATTTAGAATGTATTAGGTTGGAAAACCTTCTGCATAATTTGGAGTCAGTAGAACCAAAAATAATATCGTCTACATAAATTTGTACTAGTAGGGTATGGGACTTATGGGTTCTAATGAAAAGAGTTTAGTCTACTCTACCCCTTATAAAACCATTCTCCAAAAGAAAGCATGCTAGGGTCTCATACCATGCTCTAGGAGCTTGCTTGAGACCATATAATGCTTTATTCAATCTAAAAACATAATCAGGAAAAGTTGGAGAGATAAAACCTGGAGGTTGTCTGACATATACTTCCTCTTTGATGTCTCCATTGAGAAATGCACTTTTGACATCCATCTGATATACCTTGAATCCTTTGTGTGCTGCATAAGCTAGAAATATTCTAATGGCTTCTAATCTTGCAACTGGTGCAAAGGTCTGGTCGTAGTCAATTCCTTCTTCTTGAGAGTATCCCTGAGCAACTAACCTTGCCTTGTTCCTTACAATTACTCCTTGATCATCCAGTTTGTTTCTGAATACCCATTTTGTTCCAACAATGGAGTGATCCTTAGGCTTTGGCACTAGTTCCCATACTTTGTTCCTCTCAAATTGATGCAACTCGTCTTACATTGCAATGATCCAGTGTGGATCTTGCTCTGCATCTTGAATGGACTGAGGTTCAATTTGAGATAGGAAGCAGGTGTGCAACAGGTTTTGGTTAACCTGATTTCTGATTTGCACACTAGCTGAGATTTCTCCAATTATTTGAAAAATTGGATGGTCTCTTGATATTACTAAATCAACAGGGGGTGTTGATTGTTCACCAACCTGTGTTGTTGTTTCCTCTTGTGGTACAACAACTGGCTGTTCAAGTTGTTCTTCAATATGTTGAGAATTTTCTTCATCTCCACTGCTTTCATCTTCTTGAGTAACCTGTAACTTGTTCAAGTCTTCAACTAGAGAATGTTCCTGCAAAGGTTCTATGGTAGAAGAAGTCTTCTCCTTGAAAGACATATTAGTTCCATCAAATGAAATGTGAACAGATTCCTCAATTTTTAAAGATGATTTATTATAGACCCTATAAGCCTTGCTGATCATGGAGTATCCCAGAAACACTCCTTCATCAGCTTTGGCTTGAAATTTTGCTAAATATTTCTTGTCATTATTATGAATGTAGCAAATACAACCAAAGACTCTAAAATAATCAACTTTAGGTTTCTTCCCTTTGAGTAATTCATAGGGAGTCTTTCCCTTTAGTTTATGTATCAGACTTCTATTCAGCACATAGTTGGAGGTGTTCACTGCCTCTGCCCAAAAGGATAGAGGTAGATGAGCATCTGACAACAATGTAGTGGCAGATTCAATAAGAGTTCTATTTTTCCTTTCAGCTACCCCATTTTGTTAAGAAGTTCTAGGAGCTGAGAAAGTATGCCTGATCCCTTCACTCTGACAGAACTCTTGCATAAGAAGAGAATCAAACTCTGTCCCATGATCACTTCTTATCAGGGCAATGTGAGTATTGAACTCAATCTGTATACATTTGAGAAACTCTGTCAGACACTTAAAGTTATCAGACTTCTTCCTTAGAAAGAACACCCAAGTGAATCTGGAGAAGTCATCTACAACTACTAAAGTGTAGGATTTCCCTCCTAGGCTTTGTACTGTGATGGGTCCAAAAAGATCCATGTGTAACAGATACAATATCCTAGGTGAATCACTCTTATTAAGTGACTTAAAGTTGTTTTTATTTTGCTTGCCTAATTGACAAGCCCTGCAGAGTCCTTCCTTCCTGTAGGGGCCAGAAGGTAGTCCTCTAACAAGGTTATCCTTGGATAGCCTAGCAATAGTTCTAAGGTTTAGGTGTCCTAGTCTCTTATGCCATAAGATATTTGGTCTACAGACAGAATTAAACAAGCAAATATCTATATCAGTTGAAAGAAAATCCACTAGATAGATGTTACCTTTTCTTTTACCTGTCAACACAGTTGTGTTGTCCTCTGACTTGATTTTCCATAAAGCTTTGCTAAAGGTCACCTGGTAGCCTTCATCACACAGCTGACTGATGCTAATTAGATTGTGCTTCAGTCATTCCACATAAGCTACTTTCTTGAAAGTTACTGATCCAATCTGGACTGCAACATATCCTTTAGTCTGTCCAAAGTTTGAATCACCAAAGATAACTTTGGGTCCAAGCTTGGCTCTGAAGGATGTGAGGTTGTCCTTGATCCCTGTCATGTGCTTAGAGCATCCACTATCCAAGTACCATTGTTGGTTAGATGTTGGATAGGTCTTCACCTGCACACAAGACAATTCATTTGTTTTTGACCCAGTTTACCTTGGGCCTAGGTTGATAACCTTTAAATTCTGAAATAAAATACATCCCAGGTTGACTCTTATATCCTTCAGGATGATATCTCCTTGGAGGTATAATCCAATCAGTATAAGTGTTAAAGATTTGGGATGAAGGACCCTTACGATTCAATTTTGATTTGCCTTTGAAAAAATTTCCAGAGCTCTGACCTCTGTTCGACGATCTTGGAGCTGCGTTCGACGATCTTGGGTCAGATCGTCGAGCTCCGTTTGACGGTCGACTATGGGTGAGGTCAGGTATTTGAGATCGTCGACCTGCGTTCGACGACTTTGGCTGAGATCGTCGATCTTCGTTCGACGATTTTGCCTGAGATCGTCGAGCTGCGTTCGGCGATCGTCGATCTTCATTCGGCGATCTTCGATCTCCGTTCGACGATTTCTGCTGGGACTTAGTTTTCTGAGGCAGATCAGAATTTTTCCTAGCAACCTCTACAACTCCCTTTCCTTTGTCAGAAATGAATTTGATTGGAGTTGTTAGGACTATGGGTTGGCTGGATGAAGCACCCAAGCCCAGTGTACTGTTGAATCTGGAGTTCACTGTGCTTGTGATGTCCATCAGCTTAGTGCTTCTCCCATTAAGGGATTCTTCAAGCTTTTTGGCCTCAGAGAGCTCACTTTTCAGTGTAGCTATCTGTTCCCTACAGCACTCCAACTCCTGAGAGAGTTTAAGGTTTTCTGACTTTAAAGTATTGTGTTCAGATAATTGATTTCTGAGAGAGATAATTTCTTTCTCAGACTTTAGCAGGTCTAAACACAGTGCTTTAAATTCAGATTTAAAATCCTCTGAACTAAAATCAAAAGAACCAATTACTTGATTTTCTTCAGGTTGAGTCTCTGAGTCTGACTCTGACTCCTCTTCTTCTGAATTGTGCTGTGAGGCATTGATTGCCATCATGCAGAACTCTTTTTCTTCTGCATCATCCTCATCATCACTGGAGCTGGATGAGGCTTCTGACTCTTCTTCAGTCTCACTCCAGGATTCAGCAACAAACCCTTTTCTTGTATGTTTGTTTTTGCTTGATGAGGGTTTGCCATTGCCATTCCTCTTGGAGTCTTTCTCCTTTCTTCTTTCTTTCCTGTCCCTTCTGTCCTTGTTCTTGTTCTCTGGACAGTCAGGAACTATGTGCCCTGGTTTCCTGCAACCAAAGAAAATAATATCTTTATTATTGTTAATGGACTTGTCATACCTTGGCTTATCCTGCTCCTTGTATGATCTCCTTCTGAAGTCCTTTCTGGTCATCTTGTAGAATCTCTTGGCCAACAAACTGAGCAGTTCATCATTGCCTGTGGCTTTGTCTTCAGGCAGATCTTCAGTTGCCTTGAAGGCTATGGTCTTCTCTTTTCTTGTGGCTGGTGAGGCAGCCTTCTGTTCTTCCTCTCTATTTTTGATGAGTAGCTCATAGAATTTGAGCTTACCCAATAGAGCTTCAGTAGTGATCTCATTCAGACTTCTGGCATCTTTAATTGGCCAGATTCTTGAATCCCAAGTGCTATGGAAGCACATTAGGATCTTGTCATTAAGCTCTGTTAGAGAGATCTCTTTGTCCAATGTCCCGAGTTCACTGACAATTAGACTTAGCCTGTTGTACATGTCTCCCACTGACTCAGTTTCTCCCTTCTTGAAATTCTCATATTGAGAGATGAGATGGGATCTCCTATCCTTTCTCTCATCAGCTGAGCCTGAGACTATTTCTGAGAGTTTGTCCCAAATTTCCTTGGCTGAATTGCATTCAGCCACCTTTTGAAATATGTCATCAGACATTCTCTGGGCCAGGATGTTCATAGCCTTGACATCAGCTACCTTCCATCTCTTGATATCAGCATCTGTTCCGAGGTAGAACAGCATTTGTACTTGTGTTCTCTGGAGGTCTTGGACATACTATCAAAACAGAATTAAAAATATCTTCGTCAATAGAATTCATGTACAGTCTGATCCTTGCTTTCCAAAGTGTAAACTTGGATAGATTGCACACTGGAGGTCTGGTGCTAGCATAATCTTTGTTTTGGGCCATGATTTGTGAAAGCAAATCTAATAATAAAATACAAAAGAAAAATAGATCTAACTTGGGATCTTTGGGTTCAGGTGTTAGCCTGTACAACCAATCAGGTGTGGTATGTTTAACCAACCTCCCTCTGATACCAATTGAAAGTGCAGCTAGATCTGATATACTCTAGAGGGGGGTGAATAGAGTATATGGTGCTTCGAAACTTTTTACAACAGTTGTTGTAATATGTGTGAGCAGGGAAGCAGTAATAAATCTAATCACAGCACTAAGTTAAACAAAAGCTAATCACAGAGTTATCAAGGCCAGAAACAAACATAAAAACAAGCAAAACCAGAAGATACAAGGAAATATAGTGGTTCCCCTAAACTTGGGTACATCCACTCTTCTACCACCCTAGGTTGGAATCCACTGCATGATGAGTTGATCTGGTATCCTGGGCACCAATGAGCTTTTGATAAGGTGCTCAAAAACCAAAGCAGATTTTTTGATTAGGTGTCTTGCCACCAATGAGCTTTTGACAAGGTGCTCAAAAACCAAGCTCAAACTTTTGAAGGGAGTTTGAGAAACCCTTTACAGAGAGGGGGTGAGAGAGTGATGGAAGTCTTCTCTTTCTCAAACAACTGAGAAGACTATGTGGATTGTTGATGTCAAAGCTCCCCCTGAATCCTTGAGATCTTCAGGAAGAAAAGCTTTGCTGAGGATGATAGGCCTTCAAAGATTGAACTCCAGCAATAAATGATTTCAGCAATGACTGAAATGTTGAATGTCTGGAGTCTGGAAATATGTTGGCCTTGAACACTTTGAAAACTAGAGAGATCTGAAGATTTTAGAAAAGGTTGATCTCTTTGGATGAGTGTTCTTGAGAATTCTTTGAGACAGAATATTTTTGAATGTATCTCTGTAATCTGTGTGTCTCTCTCTGTATTCTGTTAGAGACTCAAAAAATTCTATCTTTTATTCTCTGGTACAGAATAGAATAACATTCTCTCTGAGAAGAATAGCCGTTGATCTGCATTAATTGCATCCTTAATTGCAAAATCTCTTCTGGAGGAAAGTCCACAGAAATATTCCTTGAAAAATCCCTTGAAACTTGGTCCAGAAATGAATGAAAACGGCAAGGAAATCTCTGAATTAATTCCAGAATAACTCCTTAACTGATTTGAATATGAATCTAGAAACATCCTTGAAGTTATCTGAAATCGTCGAACTGAGCTCTGCTATCGTCGAGCTGAGCTCAGCGATCTGGAAATATACAGCAGCAACATATTGTCGATCTGAGCTCAAAGATCGTCGAACTGAGCTCAGAGATAAAGATCCAAAGCAGAGTCAAAATCGTTGACCTGAGCTCACCGATCGTCGAACGGAGTTCGACGATATAATGAAGTTGAGCTCAGCGATCGTCGAAAGGAGTTCGACGATCTGTCGAAGTTGAGCTAGACGATCGTCGATCGGAGTTCGACGAACCGTCGTGCTGAGCTCGACGATATGACTTGGTCTCCAAATAGAAAGTTCTGGTCTTCAGGGCAGCTTCCAAACCTAGACTTCTAACCCTTAGACTCAATTCTAATTGACCTATTGAGCTATACAGGAGGTCAAGCATTGATTCCTAGAGACATAGTGATCCTAACCCAAATTAGTAATAGGGTGTTCCAACACGCTGTTTGACTTGCAATCCTAGGAAGAAGGATAACTCACCCATGATACTCATTTCAAATTTAGATTGCATTAGGTTGGAAAACATTCTGCACAATTTGGAGTCAGTAGAACCAAAAATAATATCGTCTACATAAATCTGTACTAGTAGGGTATGGGACTTATGGGTTCTAATGAAAAGAGTTTGGTCTACTCTACCCCTTATAAATCCATTTTCCAAAAGAAAGCATGCTAGAGTCTCATACCATGCTCTAGGAGCTTGCTTGAGACCATATAATGCTTTGTTCAGTCTAAAAACATAATCAGGATAAGTTGGAGAGATAAAACCTAGAGGTTGTCTGACATATACTTCCTCTTTGATGTCTCCATTTAGGAATGCACTTTTGACATCCATCTGATATACCTTGAAGTCTTTATGTGCTGCATAAGCTAAAAAGATTCTGATGGCTTCCAATCTTGCAACTGGTGCAAAAGTCTGGTCGTAGTCTATTCCTTCTTCTTGAGAATATCCCTGAGCAACTAGCCTTGCCTTGTTCCTTACAATTACTCCTTGATCATCCAGTTTGTTTCTGAACACCCACTTTGTTCCAACAATGGAGTGATCCTTAGGCTTTGGCACTAGTTCCCACACTTTATTCCTTTCAAATTGATGCAACTCTTCTTGCATTGCAATGATCCAGTGTGGATCTTGCTCTGCATCTTGAATGGACTGGGGTTCAATTTGAGATAGGAAGCAGGTGTGCAAAAGGTTTTAGTTGACCTGATTTCTGGTTTGCACACCAGCTGAGATGTCTCCAATTATTTGGGAAATTGGATGATCTCTTGATGTTACTAAATCAACAGGGGGTGTTGATTGTTCACCAACCTGTGTTGTTGTTTCCTCTTGTGGTACAACAACTGGCTCTTCAAGTTGTTCTTCAATATGTTCAGCACTTTCTTCATCTTCACTGCTTTCATCCCTTTGGGTAACCTGTAACTTGTTCAAGTCTTCAACAAGAGAATGTTCCTGCAAATGTTCTATGGTAGAAGAGATCTTCTCCTTGAAAGACATGTTAGATTCATCAAATGATATATGAACAGATTCCTCAATTTTTAAAGATGATTTATTATAAACCCTATAAGCCTTGCTAATCATGGAGTATCCCAGAAACACTCCTTCATCAGCTTTAGCTTGAAATTTTGCTAAATATTTCTTGTCATTATTATGTATATAGCAAATGCAACCTAAAACTCTAAAATAATCAACTTTAGATTTCTTCCCTATGAGTAATTCATAGGGAGTCTTTCCCTTTAGTTTATGTATCAAACTTCTATTCAGCACATAGTTGGAGGTGTTCACTGCCTCTACCCAAAAGGATAGAGGAAGATGAGCATCTGACAACAATGTAGTGACAGATTCAATAAGGGTTCTATTTTTCCTTTCAGCTACCCCATTTTGTTGAGGAGTTCTAGGAGCTGAGAAAGTATGCCTGATCCCTTCACTCTGACAGAACTCATGCATAAGAAAAGAATCAAACTCTGTCCCATGATCACTTCTGATCAGGGCAATGTGAGTATTGAACTCAATCTGTATACATTTGAGAAACTCTGTCAGACACTTAAAGTTATCAGACTTCTTCCTTAGAAAGAACACCCAAGTGAATCTAGAGAAGTCATCTACAACTACTAAAGTGTAAGATTTCCCTCCTAGGCTTTGTACTGTGATGGGTCCAAAAAGATCCATGTGTAACAGATACAATATCCTAGGTGAATCACTCATATTAAGCGACTTAATGTTGTTTTTAGTTTGCTTGCCTAATTGACAAGCCCTACAGAGTCCTTCCTTCTTTTAGGGGCCAGAAGGTAGTACTCTAACAAGGTTGTCCTTGGATAGCCTAGCAATAGTTTTAAGGTTTAGGTGTCCTAGTCTCTTATGTCATAAAATGTTTGGTCTACAAACAGAATTGAACAGGCAAATATCTACATCAGTTGAAAGAAAATCTACAAGATAGATGTTACCTTTCCTTTTACCTGTCAACACAGTTGTGTTGTCCTCTGACTTGATTTTGCATAATGCTTTGCTGAAGGTCACCTGGTAGCCTTCATCACACAGCTGACTGATGCTTATTAAGTTGTGCTTCAGTCCCTCCACATAAGCTACCTTCTTGAATGTTACTGATCCAATCTGGACTGCACCATATCCTTTAGTCTGTCCAAAGTTTGAATCACCAAAGATAACTTTGGGTCCAAGCTTGGCTCTAAAGGAAGTGAGGTTGTCCTTGTTTCCTGTCATGTACTTAGAGCACCCACTATCCAAGTACCATTGCTGGTTAGATGTTGGATAGTTCTTCACCTGCACATAAAATAATTCATTTGTTTTTGACCCAGTTTACCTTGGGCCTAGGTTGATAACCTTTAAACACTGAAATAAAAGATATCCCAGGTTGACTCTTATATCCTTCAGGATGATATCTCCTTGGAGGTATAATCCATTCAGTATAAGGGTTAAAGATTTGGGATGAAGGACCCTTAGGATTGGATTTTGATTTGCCCTTGAAAAAATTTCCGGAGCTCTGACCTCTGTTCGACGATCGTGGAGCTGCGTTCGACGATCTTGGGTCAGATCATCGAGCTCTGTTCGACGGTCGACTATGGCAGTGTTCCGGAACTTGAGATCGTTGACCTGAGTTCGACGATTTTGCCTGAGATCGTCGATCTGCGTTCGGCGATCGTCGATCTCCGTTCGACGATTTCTGCTGGAACTTATTTTTCTTGTGCAGATCAGAATTTTTCCTAGCTACCTATACAACTCCATTTCCATTGTCAGAAATGAATTTGATTGGAGTTATTAGATGTAACGGCCCGAAACTCAAAGGAGCAAAAGGGGGACGTTTTGGGCCAGTTTGGGTTCTGGCTGAAGGCACACGGCCTGGGACACGGGCGTGTCCCAGGGCGTGTCAAGCGTGTGCCGACACTTAGCCGCGAAGTCGTCGAGTTTTTCTCGACGATTCGCTGAGAATGGGCACACGGCCTGCGACACGGGCGTGTCGCAGGGCGTGTCGACCCGTGTCGACACTTAGCCGTGGAGTCGCCGAGTTGTACTCGACGAATCGTCGAGTATGGGCACACGGCCCGCGACACGAGCGCGTCGCCGGGCGTGTCGACCCGTGTCGATGATCGTCCAGGGGAATTCGTCGAGATTCGCTCGACGATCGTCGAGACAAGGCACATGGCCAAGGACACGGGCGTGTCCAAGGCCGTGTCAGCAAGTCGTCGAACTGCACGCGACGAAATCTCGAAACCGTGTACACGGCCTGGGGTCCAGGCGTGTCAAAGTGACACGGGCAAGGACACGGGCGTGTCCTAGAACCCGTGTAGTGCTCAGGTTGAAAATGGGGGAAAATCATGGGGTACACGGCCGTGTCAGCTGGAACACGGGCGTGTCAGCTCGAACACGGGCGTGTTCGATACCCGTGTGTGGTGCCAGGAGATTCGATTTTGACGGCGAATGCGGCACACGGCCCTGGACACGGGCGTGTGCCAGGCCGTGTGCGCTCCAGATTGGGCATTTCAGCCCTGAATCAAAGCCGTTCGTTTCCTTGATTGAAGATCGAATGGCTGGGGGTTGTTCCTGAGAGGATATACCCGGGTTTTGACATAGAAAATCTATTCTTTCTTCACTTTTCATCTCTCCAAATCCTTGGAGAAAGGGGAAAAGCCATTGGAGGAAGAGGAGCTAGATCCGCAATTGGAGGAGCTTCGGAGCTCCGAATCGCAAGCCGACTCCGGATCCACGGAGGCAACGCAAGTGCGGTGATTTCTATCCGATTACTTTTCGATGGCGCCAAAGAGGAACTCAAGGGTAACGATCCTCATCTTGAGCATGAATAGCTCTCTTTCTTGGCATAGGAAGCCCGCTCTCGCGAGTTTGCGGAGAGTTGGAGGCGTTCCTTCAGGTAGATATGTAAAGTCCCCGTTGTTTAGAGTCCGTATGCGAGAACGGACATAGGCATTTTGGTTGAAAACTACCCGGATATGTTAGTCCGGATCGGTGATGTTGCATTGCATAAGGCCGGAGAAAACTCCGTGCTATTGGGTGTTTTTCGGGTTTTCTACGCGGTAGATTGCAGCAGGGAGCCTTGGGGACTAACCCAAAGGTGCACCCGGAAAACTGGGCGGATACGAGATCTTGCCAACTTGGTGGCCTGAGAGCCAACTTGAACATAACGGGGTTATGTGATTTGCGGTAGAATGGGACTCGGAGGAAGTTTGACCCGCGCAAATGGCTTAAATTGTCGTTGCGATGTGAGCACGGGTTAGATGGAACCGTACCCGCTTTATGTCGTTCGGTTAGAGAGACCTAAGGTGACATGGCACTCGCCGTTGGCATAGATGTGAGTCTTCGGCGGTCAATGGCTTAAATTGACGTGACCAATGCCAGGAAGACGAATTGCTCATAGGAATGGCCGTCTAAGTGGCGGTGGTGAGTCCGGAATGTTAATGGCTTTAATTGACGTAACATCGACCGGTTCACCGAGAATGTGCCCTGAGTGCACGGGGCGTGTGGCCGTACGAGCCAACGCCTGTGATGAAATGGCTATGGTTATATGCATTGCTCGCTTATGCTAATGAAATGCAGGGAAGGAGCATCGCCGCCCCGAGTTGGGGGCGGGATCATTATAATTTGGTCAGCATTGCTGACCGTTGCCTTGTTTGCCACCGTGCGGTGGTTTGTTGCTTGCAGGTGCAGCTAGACCAAGCGGTCAATAGCGGGCTAAAGCCCTTTTTGCGAATCTGGCCCTCGAAGGCCCAAGTGGAATGTTTCTGTTTTATTCATGTATGACCGGCCTGCGTGCCGAGGTTTGTAAATCATGTAATATGCAAGTGAAACACTCTGTAAGGCCTTAAGGCCGATTTTTGGGTATTTTGTATAACATTCCTAAATGTGTAATAGTGGACATTCGTACTTTAATGCTGGGTTCTTGTTTACAACTTATATAAACTGCTTCCGCTAGAATGCTCTGTGTAGGACGTTGAGATTGGTTGGATGGTTTCCATACGTAACCACCCGGTCTGTCTATGGTATATGGCGTCGGGCCCCGGCCGGACCTACTGCTATATACTATGCGACGGATAGGGGGTGTTGCAATTTGGTATCAGACTCCTGGTTTCGGTTGGGCTTAAAGTGAATTCGTGGGCGAATTCTTTTTAAGGGGTGGTGAGCACATTGTGTGCGTCATCGTAATAACAGTAAAAGAACCCATGAATGTCCACTTAGGAATGAAAATACTCGTGTTTGAGGAACCTGCGTGTTCCTATAATTGCTGTTTGCAATGTTATGTGGTCGCTTAACGGTGTTTTGTATCACTATAGGTGACCAGAAGTGGTGTTGGGCCGTCAGAACGCCGAGTTTCTGAGGCTAGCAGTGCACCGGATGTTGCTCCCGCAACACCTCTGTCGGCTGAAAATATACGATTGGTGGCTGAAGCGGTGTTGGTCATGATAAATGCGCAGCCTGGAAGGCAAGCGCAGCAGCCCGCTCCTGTGATGGAGCAAGTACCTCTTCAAGAGGCTGAGCCGAGGAGGGTGGAGCAAGTGGTTGTAGAACCAATAGTGCCAAGGAGGGCAACTGAGAGGCAGCTAAAGCATGTAATGAGCTTTAACCCTCCGTTATTCTCGGGGTTGGGAACCCCATCTCAGGCTGAAGACTGACTCTCTAGGGTGAAGAGAGTCATGACAGCGACGGAGACGGAGGAGTGGCAAATGACCACCATCGCTACGTTCCTTTTGGACGGGGAAGCAAGGATGTGGTGGGAAGGATTGGAGCTGCATCATTTGAGAGGTAGACAACTGATAGACGTTCCGATGGAAGAGTTCTCAGGATTGTTCTTAGCAAGATACCTCCCTTCTACTCAGAGGATTTCAATGGAGAATGAATTCCTGAAGTTGGTGCAGGGAGAGAGGAGCGTGGATGAATATCTCCACGAGTTTACGCGTTTGAGTCGTTATGCTAGCTCCACCATCATGGATGAGGAGCGCAAGACTAATCGCTTTTATGAAGGCCTGAGGGATGAGTTGAGACTTCTACTGTCGGGGCCAATGACGCAGGGTTTCTTAACCTTGGTCAATACTGCCCGGTCCTTGGAGAAGGACATGAAGAACGTGCAAGCGAAGAAAGGCTTGGTTGAAAAGAAATCTGAATTCAGAGTGCCGACTACTTCAAAGTCCGGCTATCGGAGGACTTTCAAGAAGCATAGGATTTCGGGTCCAGCTCCTTCTGGCGCTTCTGGGGCGACTACGGGTCGGACCCCGGGTGCGTGTTTTACGTGTGGAAAGACGGGGCATTTCGCCCGTGGTTGTTGGAGCGGACGTCCTAAGTCCGAGAGGAGGCCAGGAGCTACTTATGAAGAAAAGGGTAAGGCGGTGGAATCGACCGCATCCCATTATGCTCCGGCCCAACCAAGGGTATACAATCTTGGCCAACAGGAGGCCATTAAACAAGCTGATGTGGTGACAGGTACGATTTAATTTATAGCAAGTCAATTTCTTTAAATGCTTGTTATGCATATGTTACCTTACCACTACTTGTTTAGGCTTTGTATTGATTTGTGAAAATCCGGCACGAGCACTCTTCGATATGGGAGCTTCACACTCTTTCTTGTCCGAAGGATTTATATCACGCATCGGAGTCCCTTCTTCGGTGGCGAAGGATAAGTTGGATGTGTTGTTGCCCAATGGGTGTTCGATGCGAGCGGTTAGGATCTGCGATGTTAAGATTCGTATTGGGGAGCAGGAGTTCGACCTGCGGGCGTCTTTACTTCCGTTAGTGGAGTTCGACGTCATATTTGGCATGGACTGGCTCTCGGAGCAGCAGGCCCATATAGATTGCGGTAGCAAGGAAGTCAAGCTGGGAGCAAGTCGTGAGACGACTTTTACGGGCTTAAAGGGGTCGAGCAAGACGATGATGTCTGCTCTTCAGGTGGTGAAGGCGGTTCGTGCCGGAGCAGAACTGTTCTTTACACTAGTGGAGGTTGCAAAGCCGAAGCCCGCTTTGGATTGTATTTCAGTGGTATCGGAATACCTTGATGTGTTCCCCGCAGATCTTCCTGGAGCCCCGCCTCAACGGGAGACAGATTTTACGATCGAGCTAGTGCCAGGTGCAAAGCCTGTGTCACGATCTCCGTATCGGCTAGCGCCTAAGGAAATGGCGGAGCTGAAAGTTCAACTGCAAGAGTTGTTGGAGCAAGGGTATGTGCGCCCGAGTTCTTCGCCTTGGAGCGCACCGGTCCTCTTTGTTAAGAAGAAGGACGGAAACTTGAGGCTTTGTATTGATTATCGGGAGCTAAACAAGCTAACTGAGAAGAACAAGTACCCGATCCCCCGGATTGATGATCTCTTTGATCAGTTAGTCGGGTCGACGGTGTACTCGAAGTTAGATCTCAAGTCTGGGTACTATCAGCTGCGGATAAGGGAGAGTGATATCCCGAAGACAGCGTTTAGTACGAGATACGGGCATTATGAGTTTACGGTCATGCCGTTTGGGCTGACTAATGCGCCGTCGGTGTTCATGGATTTGATGAACAAGACGTTCAGGGAGTACTTGGACCATTTCGTGATCGTCTTCATCGACGATATTTTGGTGTACTCGCAAAGTGAGGAAGATCACTTCAAGCATCTTCATTTGGTGTTGGAGACGCTAAGGAGAAACCAGCTGTATGACAAGTTCTCGAAGTGCGAGTTTTGGCTATCCTCAGTGGCGTTCCTCGGGCATATAGTGAGTGGAGAGGGTATTGCGGTGGATCCGGCGAAGATTGTTGCGATACGGGAGTGGCCTGAGCTTGCTACGGTAGCAGAAGTCCGGAGCTTTTTGGGGCTGGCCGGTTATTATAGGCGCTTCGTAGAGAACTTCTCGCGGATAGCGCTACCTCTCACTACTTTGATGAGGAAGGAGCATAAGTTCGTTTGGACGCCGGAGTGCGCGCGAGCTTTTGAGGAGTTGAAGTGTCGGTTGACCACGGCGCCTGTGCTAAGTTCGCCGGTTGGGGCCGAAGGCTATGAGATATATAGCGACGCTTCATGTAGCGGTTTGGCTTGCGTGCTACTGCAGCACGGAAGCGTGATAGCTTATGGCTCGAGACAGCTAAAAGTGCACGAGAGGAATTATCCGGTCCATGACTTGGAGTTAGCGGCCGTGATTTTTGCCTTGAAGCTGTGGAGACACTATTTGTACGGTGTGAAGATTGATATCTACACCGATCATAAGAGCCTAAAGTATCTAATAGATCAGAAAGATCTGAATATGCGGCAGCGTAGGTGGATGGAGTTCCTGGGGGACTATACGTTCAAGATCCACTACGTGCCTGGCAAAGGGAATGCGGTTGCGGACGCGTTGAGTCGTCGAGCCCCAGCTTAAGAAAATTGGCTATCCGGGCATGATGAGCGGTTGGTGCGGGAGTTGGAGGCGTTGGAGATTGTTTGTGTGGATAGACAATCAAGTGCTGAAGCAGTTCTGAATTGGACTGAAGTCCAATATGACCTGACTGATCGGATTCGGCAGGCTTTGGATATGGATGCTCATATGAAGCAGTTCATGATAGAGGCTCTGGATGAGTCAAATTCCCAATTCGTCGTGGAGGACGGGTTGCTGTGGAAAGACGGTCGTCTGTGCGTCCCTTGTGTGGGCAATTTACGGGTGGAGTTGTTGTACGAGGCGCACCATACCAAGTACTCGATTCACCCGGGGAGCACGAAGATGTACCGCGACGTCAAGAAGCTATTTTGGTGGCCGGGTTTGAAGAAGGATGTGGCGCTATATGTAGCAAAGTGCCAAACCTGTGCCTTGGTAAAGGCGGAGTGCCAAAAGCCGGGAGGATTTCTTAAGTCCTTGCCTATTCCGGAGTGGAAATTCGACGACATCTCTATGGACTTTGTGCACGGTTTGCCAAGGTCGCAAAAGGGGAACGACGCCATTTGGGTGGTGGTCGATCGATTAACGAAGGTGTCGCATTTTATTCCGCATAGGAAGAACGATCCGGTGGAGAAGTTGGCGAAGCTTTATGTGGATAACATAGTGCGGCTTCATGGTGTGCCCCGCAGCATCGTGAGTGACCGAGATGGGCGGTTCACGTCCAACGATTGGAGGCTGGTGCAGCAAATATTGGGAACAAAGTTGAAGTTCAGCACAGCCTTCCATCCGCAAATGGATGGGCGGACCGAGAGGGTCAATAGAACCATGGAAGACATGCTTCCCATGTGTGTCTTGGATTTTGGAAAGCAATGGGAAGACCACCTTTATTTGGTGGAGTTCGCATACAACAATAGCTACCAAGCAAGTATTCAGATGGCGCCTTTCGAGGCCCTATATGGTAGAAGATGTCGCACGCCGTTGTCTTGGTTAGAAACGGGCGAGTCAAAGTTGTATAAGCGATCAGAAGTGGATGATGCTACTTCTTTGGTGAGAACCATTCGGGAGAGGTTGCTTATCGCTCAGGATCGACAAGCAAAGTACTATAATGCCAAGCACAGGAATGTGGAGTTCGCTGTGGGCGATTATGTATACTTAAAGATCAAGCCGTTCAAGGGTGTCTCGCGAGTGCGGCGATTGAAAAAGCTAAGCCCGAGGTACCTTGGACCGTTTGAGATATTGGAGCGAGTTGTTGAAGCGGCCTATAGGTTGAAGCTTTCAGTGGAGCTAAGTGGTTTACACGATGTATTCCACATTTCGGTGCTTCGGAAGGCGGTGCAAGAGCCTACGCAAGTGATCGCGGTCGATCAAGTGCCGGTGGAAAGTGGGCTAACGACAAAGGTCAAGCCCGTGCGGATTGAGGACTCGGAGGTCAAGCGACTGCGCAATAAAGAGATCAGGATGGTCAAAGTCCGGTGGGACAATTGCGGTCGTGAGGAGCTCTCTTGGGAGCGAGAGCAGACCATGCTTGACGAGTATCCGGAGTTGTTCCGCTCAGGTACAAATTTTAGTTTTTGTATGTCTTTCCTTTATGTAATTTCGTGGGCGAAATTATATTAAGAGGGGGAGAGTTGTAACGCCCCGAAACTCAAAGGAGCAAAAGGGGGACGTTTTGGGCCAGTTTGGGTTCTGGCTGAAGGCACATGGCCTGGGACACAGGCGTGTCCCAGGGCATGTCAAGCGTGTGCCGACACTTAGCCGCGAAGTCGTCGAGTTTTTCTCGACGATTCGCTGAGAATGGGCACACGGCCTGCGACACGGGCGTGCCGACCCGTGTCGACACTTAGCCGTGGAGTCGTCGAGTTGTACTCGACGAATCGTCGAGAATGGGCACACGGCCCGCGACACGGGCGTGTCGCCGGGCGTGTCGACCCGTGTCGACGATCGTCCAGGGGAATTCATCGAGATTCGCTCGACGATCGTCGAGACAAGGCACACGGCCAAGGACACGGGCGTGTCCAAGGCCGTGTCAGCAAGTCGTCGAACTGCACGCGACGAAATCTCGAAACCGTGTACACGGCCTGGGGTCCAGGCATGTCAAAGTGACACGGGCAAGGACACGGGCGTGTCCTAGAACCCGTGCAGTGCTCGGGTTGAAAATGGGGGAAAATCATGGGGTACACGGCCGGCCTCACGGCCGTGTCAGCTGGAACACGGGCGTGTCAGCTCGAACACGGGCGTGTTCGATACCCGTGTGTGGTGCCAGGAGATTCGATTTTGACGGCGAATGCGACACACGGCCCTGGACACGGGCGTGTGCCAGGCCGTGTGCGCTCCAGATTAGGCATTTCAGCCCTGAATCAAAGCCGTTCGTTTCCTTGATTGAAGATCCAATGGCTGGGGGTTGTTCCTGAGAGGATATACCCGGGTTTTGACTTAGAAAATCCATTCTTTCTTCACTTTTCATCTCTCCAAATCCTTGGAGAAAGGGGAAAAGCCATTGGAGGAAGAGGAGCTAGATCCGCCATTGGAGGAGCTTCGGAGCTCCGAATCGTAAGCCGACTCCGGATCCACGGAGGCAACGCAAGTGCGGTGATTTCTATCTGATTACTTTTCGATGGCACCAAAGAGGAACTAAAGGGTAACGATCCTCATCTTGAGCATGAATAGCTCTCTTTCTTGGCATAGGAAGCCCGCTCTCGCGAGTTTGCGGAGAGTTGGAGGCGTTCCATCGGGTAGATATGTAAAGTCCCCGTTGTTTAGAGTCCGTATGCGAGAACGGACATAGGCATTTTGGTTGAAGTCTACCCGGACATGTTAGTCCGGATCGGTGATGTTGCATTGCATAAGGCCGGAGAAGACTCCGTGCTATTGGGTGTTTTTCGGGTTTTCTACGTGGTAGATTGCAGCAGGGAGCCTTGGGGACTAACCCAAAGGTGCACCCGGAAAACTGGGCGGATACGAGATCTTGCCAACTTGGTGGCCTGAGAGCCAACTTGAACATAACGGGGTTATGTGATTTGCGGTAGAATGGGACTCGGAGGAAGTTTGACCCGCGCAAATGGCTTAAATTATCGTTGCGATGTGAGCACGGGTTAGATGGAACCGTACCTTCTTTATGTCGTTCGGTTAGAGAGACCTAAGGTGACATGGCACTCGCCGTTGGCATAGATGTGAGTCTTCGGAGGTCAATGGCTTAAATTGACGTGACCAATGCCAGGAAGACGAATTGCTCATAGGAATGGCCGTCTAAGTGGCGGTGGTGAGTCCGGAATGTTAATGGCTTTAATTGACGTAACATCGACCGGTTCACCGAGAATGTGCCCTGAGTGCACGGGGCGTGTGGCCGTACGAGCCAACGCCTGTGATGAAATGGCTATGGTTATATGCATTGCTCGCTTATGCTAATGAAATGCAGGGAAGGAGCATCGCCGCCCCGAGTTGGGGGCGGGATCGTTATAATTTGGTCAGCATTGCTGACCGTTGCCTTGTTTGCCACCGTGCGGTGGTTTGTTGCTTGCAGGTGCAGCTGGACCAAGCGGTCAATAGCGGGCTAAAGCCCTTTTTGCGAAGCTGTCCCTCGAAGGCCCAAGTGGAATGTTTCTGTTTTATTCATGTATGACCGGCCTGCGTGCCGAGGTTTGTAAATCATGTAATATGCAAGTGAAACACTCTGTAAGGCCTTAAGGCCGATTTTTGGGTATTTTGTATAACATTCCTAAATGTGTAATAGTGGACATTCGTACTTTAATGCTGGGTTCTTGTTTACAACTTATATAAACTGCTTCCGCTAGAATGCTCTGTGTAGGACGTTGAGATTGGTTGGATGGTTTCCATACGTAACCACCCGGTCTGTCTGTGGTATATGGCGTCGGGCCCCGGCCGGACCTACTGCTATATACTATGCGACGGATAGGGGGTGTTGCATTAGAACTATGGGTTGGCTGGATGAAGCACCCAAGCCCAGTGTACTATTAAATCTGGAGTTCAATATGCTTGTGATGTCCATCAGCTTGATGCTTCTCCCATTAAGGGATTCTACAAGTTTCTTGGCCTCAGATAGCTCACTTTTCAGTGAACCTATCTGCTCCCTACAACACTCCAACTCCTGAGAGAGTTTGAGGTTCTCTGACTTTAAAGTATTATGTTCAGATAAATGATTTCTGAGAGAGATAATTTCTTTCTCAGATTTTAGCAGGTCTAAACATAAAGCTTTAAATTCAGATTTAAAGTCCTCTGAATTAAAATCAAAAGAACTAATTACCTGATCTTCTTCTGAGTCTGACTCTGACTCTTCTTCTTCTGAATTGTGTTGTGAGGCATTGATTGCCATCATGCAGAACTCTTTCTCTTCTGCATCATCTTCATCATCACTGGAACTGGAAGAGGCTTCTGACTCCTCTTCAGTCTCACTCCAGGATTCAGCAACAAACCCCTTTCTTGTATGTTTTTTTTGCTTGATGAGGGTTTGCCATTGCCATTCCTCTTGGAGTCATTCTCCTTTCTTCTTTCTTTGTTGTCCCTTCTGTCCTTGTTTTTGTTTTCTGGACAGTCAGGAACTATGTGCCCTGGTTTCCTGCAACCAAAGCAAACAATTTCTTTATTATTAATTGACTTATCATACCTTGGCTTATCATGCTCCTTGTATGATCTCCTTCTGAAGTCCTTCCTGGCCATCTTGTAAAATCTTTTGTCCAACAGACTGAGCAGTTCATCATTGCCTGTGACTTTGTCTTCAGGCAGATCTTCAGTTGCCTTGAAGGCTATGGTCTTCTCTTTTCTTGTGGCTGGTGAGGCAGCCTTCTGTTCTTCTTCTCTATTCTTGATGAGTAGCTCATAAGATTTGAGCTTACCCAATAAAGCTTCAGTGGTTATCTCATTCAAACTTCTGGCATCCTTGATTGGCCAGATTCTTGAATCCCAAGTGCTAGGGAAGCACATTAGAAATTTGTCATTTAGTTCAGTTAGTGAGATCTCTTTATCCAATGTCCTGAGTTCACTGACAATTAGACTGAGCCTGTTGTACATATCTCCCACTGACTCAGTTTCTCCCTTTTTGAAATTCTCATATTGAGATATGAGGTGGGATCTTCTATCATTTCTCTCATCAGCTGAGCCTGAGACTATTTCAGAGAGTTTGTCCCAAATTTCCTTTGCTGAATTGCATTCAGCCACCTTTTGAAATATGTCATCAGACATTGTCTGGGCTAAGATGTTCATAGCCTTGGCATCAGCTACCTTCCATTTCTTAATGTCAGCATCTGTTCCTGATGGAGGTGGAACAGCATTTGTACTTGAGTTCTCTGGAGGTCTTGGACACACTGTCAAAACAGAGTTAAAAATATCCTCGTCAATAGAATTCATGTATAGTCTGATCCTTGCTTTCCAAAGTGCAAACTTGGATAGATTGCACACTGGAGGTCTGGTGCTAGCATAATCTTTGTTTTGGTCCATGATTTGTGAAAACAAAATCTAATAATAAACTTCAAAAGAAAACAGATCTAACTAGGGATCTTTGGGTTCAGGTGTTAGCCTATGCAACCACCAAGGTGTGGTATGTTTAACCAACCTCGCTCTGATACCAATTGAAAGTGTAGCTAGATCTGATATACTCTAGAGGAGGGTGAATAGAGTATATGGTGCTTAAAAACTTTTTACAATAATTGTTGTAATCTGAGTGAACAGAGAAGCAGTTAATAAGTTTAATCACAGAACTAAACTAAACATAAGCTAATCACAGAACAATCACAGCCAGAAACAAAAATAAAGACAAGCAAGTCAGATAACACAAGGAAATATAGTGGTTCCCCTAAACTTGGGTACATCCACTCTTCTACCACCCTAGGTAGGATTCCACTGCAGGATAAGTTGATCAGGTGTCCTGGGCACCAATGAGCTTTTGATAAGGTGCTCAAAAACCAAATCAGATTTTTTGAACAGGTGTCTTGCCACCAATGATCTTTTGACAAGGTGCTCAAAAACCAAGCTCAAACTTTTGAAGGGAGTTTGAGAAACCCTTTACAGAGATGGGGGTGAGAGAGTGATGGAAGTCTTCTCTTTGTCAGATCAGCTGAGAAGACTATGTGGATTGATGGTGTCAAAGCAATCAGGTTTCCAAGAGAAGAGCGTCTGGTCGTTGTCCGCGACCTACTATTTTCCGCCTGTTGGTTAACCGCAGAGTCCACACTATCCCTGATCGCAATCAGAGCAAAGTCCTGGCTTTCCAGCACTATCCGCACAACCTGCACAGCACAATCCGATCAACTCAACCAAACCGCGTGGACCCCAAAAGGTAGTCCGCAACAACTTGTGCGCGCTCCAGTTACTGTTCAAATACTTCAGCTTCTCAGGTTCCTTGTTCCTGATGTGACATGGGTCCTATTTATAGGCACGATGATGAGTGTGGTCACCGCCCTAGTCGATATTATAACTGCCACATCCCGCAGCAAGACTTCTCCGCAGTCCACTGATACATTGCAGACTGCCGCACCTGTGCAAGATTGCCAGCCCGCGTAGCTTCTCCAAGTGCGGACATAATCGCCAGTCCGCCTTGTCGCCAAAGGCCAAACCGCCGAGACATCACCAAGGCCGGACAATAACACCAGTCTGCCTTATCGCCGAGGGCCAAGCGAGGACCGCTACAGCCGGACTCCGCAGCAACACTAACCGCCAATCCGCGGACACAGCTCCAGCCTGCTTATCCCGAGCCAACAGTCTCTCCATCAAGGCACCTGCCGGACTCAGCGGACACACAGCTTCAGTCCGCCAATCCCGAGCCCGCGACCTCGCCATCAAGGCAACAACCGGACTCAGCGGAAACACTGCTTCAGTCTGCTAATCCCGAGCCGACGGCTTCGCCACCAAGGCAACATCCGGACTCATTTGACACGCTGATCCAGTCCGCACATACTGCAGACAGCTCTAGTCTGCATATCCCTACAGATGACTCCAGTCCGCATCTTTCACAGACCTCCAGTCTGCATATCCCGCAGACTGCTCCAATCCGCATATCCCAAGTCCACATCCACACCAGCAAGGCAGCGGCTGGACTCAGCGGACTCCAGCTCCAGTCCGAACACAGTTGGGAACACAACCTCTACTCCATTTATCCACAAACTCGCAACCAAGGCACATGCACTTCTGCCGAGCTTGGCGGACTGAGAAGCAGTCTGTGCTCCACTACCCGAGCTCCCTGGACTGAGTCAAACATGGACTTGGTTCAGACCCAACCAAGTCCATACCACTAGCCACAAGGGCCAGTCCGCACTTAATGGCGGACACCAAATACAGTTTGCTTGTCCTGGAGAACTCCAGTATCAGTCCGCACTGACTGGCGGTCTCCGTGGCTTCCACTTACCGTTGCACCAGAGCAAGACCAAGGCAACTGCCAAACCGGTCTGCCGAGTTCCAGTTCTACAATCTGCTTCATGCCGTACTCCGCGGCTAGAGTTTTTAACCGCCCGGTTACTTCCTGGGATCCAACTGCCTGCTGAGCACAAGCCGGCCTGGCTAACGCTACTGCTGTCCGCGTATTCCGCACGAACAGATCGCCTAGGCCGCTACAGAACAAACCGTCTGCAACATCCCTGCCGACCTAGCAGTCCGCCAACCATGTCCACGTAGTCCGCCCAGATAGGTCCAAGTGCTCCATTCACCCACTTTCACTTCATAAATTTCAACAACAACAACAACAACAGCTACCAAGCGAGCATCGGTATGGCACCGTTTGAAGCTTTGTATGGTCGGAAGTGTCGTACACTGTTATCTTGTGTAGAAGCAGGCGAATCCAATGTGAATAGGCGTAACGAAGTCGATTAAGCGAACTCGATGATACGCACTATCTGAGAGAGGCTACTGATTGCCCATGATCGACAAGCAAAATACTATAACGCCAAGCACCGGAATGTGGAGTTCGCAGTCGGCGATTGTGTATATTTGAAGATCAAACCCTGCAAAGGCGTGTCCAGGATTCAGTGACTGAAAAAGTTGAGTCCGAGATATCTTGGTCCATTTGAAGTGGTGGAACGAGTTGGGGAGGCTGCATATCGACTAGCTCTTTCGGCAGACTTGGGTGGATTACATGATGTGTTTCAGAACTCAGTGCTTCAGAAAGCCGTCAAAGATCCAGCTCAAGTGATCCCGACTGATCGTGTGCCGGTGGAGTATTATAACACCCCCTATCCGTCGCATAGCATATAGCAGTAGGTCCGGCCGGGGCCCGACGCCATATACCACAGACAGACCGGGTGGTTACTTATGGAAACCATCCAACCAATCAACGTCCTACACAGAGCATTCTAGCGGAAGCATTTTATATAAGTTGTAACAAAGAACCTAGCATTAAAGCATGAATGTCCACTAAACCAAAATAGGAATGTTATACAAAATACCCAAAATTAGCCTTAAGGCCTTACAAAATGTTTCCCTTCAAATTACATGTTTTACAAACCACGGCACGCAGCCCGGTCACACATGAATAAAGCAGTAAACATCTCCAATTAGGCCTTCAAGGGCCGGCTTTGCATTCGGGCTTTAGCCCGCTATTGACCGCTTGGTCCAGCTGCACCTGCAAGCAACAAACCACCGCACGGTGGCAAAACAAGGCAGCGGTCAGCAATGCTGACCAAATTATAACGATCTCGCCCCCAGCTCGGGGCGGCGATGCTCCTTCCCTGCAATTCTTTAGCATAAGCGAGCAATATAATAACTCAATGCATCACAGGCGTTGGCACGCACGGCCACACGCCCCGTGCTCTCAAGGCACATTCTCGGTGATCACAGTCTAAGCCGCTAACTCACCACCATCTCCAGGATGGCAATAACTCGTGAGCAAAAATGGTCTTTTAGGCAAACGTTACGACACTTTAATGTCATCAACAGCCCATGTCACGAGACTTTAATGTCATCGACAGAAAGACCCGACCTCTATGCCCTCGGCATAACGCAGGAACGGTTCCCACTCAACCCGTTGCTCACTTGCCACGACACTTAAATATCATCGGCACGGGTTAAGCTTCCCTGAAGCCCGTGAATCGAACGTACGATGTTACATAACCCAGTTATGTACTAATTGGCACCTAGGCCCACAAGTTGGCAAGATCTCGCATCCGCCCAGTTTTTCGGGTGCACCTTTGGGTTAATCTCCAAGGCTTCCTGTTGCAATCTACCACGTAGAAAACCCGAAAAACAATGAATCGCACGGAGTCTTCTCCGGCATTTATGCAATGCAACATCACCGATCCAGACCAACATGTCCGGGTAGGCTACACACATCATGCCTATGTCCGTTCTCGCTTACGGACTCTAAACAACGGGGACTTCACATATCTACCCGAAGGAACGCCTCCAACTCTCCGCAAAATCGCGAGAGCGGGCTTCCTATGCAAAGAAAGAGAGCTACTCATGCTCAAGATGAGGATCGTTACCCTAGCGTTCCTCTTTGGCGCCATTGAAAAGTAAACGGATGAAAAGCACCGCACTAGCTTTGCCTCCGTGGATCCGGAGTCGGCTCGCGATTCGGAGCTCCGAAGCTCCTCCAATGGCCGGATCTATCTCCTTCTTCCTTGGCTCTCTACTTTCTCTAAGGTTTTAGAAAGCTAACCACTCATGAAAAGTGAGGGTTTCAAAGTCCAATCCCGGGTATATCCCTTCAGGAACAACCCCCAGCCGTTGGATCTCAAAATAAGGAAACGAACGGCTTTGATTCGGGACTCAAATGCCCAATCTGGACCGAACACAGCCTGGCACACGCCCGTGTCCAGGGCCGTGTGCCTCATTCGCCGTCAAAATCGAATCACCTGGAACAACACACGGGTATTGAACATGCCCGTGTTCGAGCTGACACGCCCGTGTTCCACCTGACACGGTCGTGTGGCCGGCCGTGTACCCCCATCATTTTTCCCCGAAATCAACCCGAGCACTGTACGGGTTCGATGACACGCCCGTGTCCCTACCCGTGTCACCTCAACACGCCTGGACCGCAGGCCGTGTACACGGTCTCGACACTCGACACTTCGTCGAACGAAGATCGTCGACCTGATGACACGGCCTTGGACACGCCCGTGTCCTAGGCCGTGTGCCTTGTCTCGACACCATGTCGAGACCAAAGTGTCGACTTCGCGGGACGAGTGTCGACACGGGTTGACACGCCCTGCGACACGTCCGTGTCACAGGCCGTGTGCCATGTCTCGACACTTCATCGAAGCAGAGTGTCGACTTCACGGCTAAGTGTCGACACAGGTCGACACGCCCTGCGACACGCCCGTGTCGCAGGCCGTGTGCCCAGTCTTGACACATTGTCGACACCAAAGTGTCGACTTCCCAGCTCAGTGTCGACACAGGCTTGACACGCCCTGGGACACGCCCGTGTCCCAGGCCGTGTGCCTGCAGCCAGAACCCAAACTGGCCCAAAACGTCCCCCGTCGCTCCTTTGAGTTTCGGGGCGTTACAACTCTCCCCCCCTTAAAAGAATTTCGTCCACGAAATTACATAAAGGAAAGACATGTACAAAACCAAAATTTGTACCTGAGCGGAACAACTCCGGATACTCGTCAAGCATAGTCTGCTCTCGTTCCCAAGAGAGCTACTCACGACCGCAATTGTCCCACCGGACCTTGACCATCCTGATCTCTTTATTGCGTAGCCGCTTGACCTCCGAGTCCTCAATTCGCACGGGCTTGACCTTTATCGTTAGCCCACTATCTACCGGCACTTGATCAACTGCGATCACTTGCGTAGGCTCTTGCACCGCCTTCCGAAGCACCGAAATATGGAATACATCATGTAAACCACTAAGCTCCACTGAAAGCTTCAACCGATAGGCTGCTTCTCCAATTCGCTCCAAAACCTCAAACGGTCCAAGGTACCCCGGGCTTAGCTTTTTCAATCGCCGCACCCGCGAGACACCCTTGAACGGCTTGATCTTTATTATACATAATCACCCACAGCGAAATCCACGTTCCTGTGCTTGGCATTATAGTACTTTGCTTGCCGGTCCTGAGCGATAAGCAACCTCTCCCGAATGGTTCTCACCAAAGAAGTAGCATCATCCACTTCCGATCGCTTATACAACTTTGACTCACCCGTTTCTAACCAAGACAACGGCGTGCGACATTTTCTACCATATAGGGCCTCGAAAGGCGCCATCTGAATACTCTCTTGGTAGCTGTTGTTTTATGCGAACTCCACCAAATAAAGGTGGTCTTCCCATTGCTTTCCGAAATCCAAGACACACATGCGGAGCATGTCTTCCATGGTTCTATTGACCCTCTCGGTCTGCCCATCCGTTTGTGGATGGAAGGCTGTGCTGAATTTCATCCTTGTTCCCAACATTTGTTGCACCAGCCTCCAATCATTGGACGTGAACCGCCCATCTCGGTCACTCACGATGCTGCGGGGCACACCATGAAGCCGTACTATGTTATCCACATAAAGCTTTGCCAACTTCTCCACCGGATCATCCTTCCTATGCGGAATAAAATGCGACACCTTCGTTAATCGATCAACAACCACCCAAATGGCGTCGTTCCCCTTTTGCGACCTTGGCAAACCGTGCACAAAGTCCATAGAGATGTCGTCGAATTTCCACTCCGGAATAGGCAAGGACTTAAGAAATCCTCCCGGCTTTTGGCACTCCGCCTTTACCAAGGCGTAGGTTTGGCACTTGGCTACGTATAGCGCCACATCCTTCTTCAAACCCGGCCACCAAAACAGCTTCTTCACATCACGGTACATCTTCGTGCTCCCCGGTTGAATCGAGTACTTGGTATGGTGTGCCTCGTACAACAACTCCGCCCGTAAATTGCCCATACTTGGGACGCACAGACGACCGTCTTTCCAAAGTAATCCGTCCTCCACGACGAATTGGGAATTTGACCCATCCAGAGCCTCTACCATGAACTGCTTCATATGAGCATCCATATCCAAAGTCTGCCGAATACGATCAGCCAGGTCATATTGGACTTCAGTCCAGTTCAGAACTGCTTCAGCACTTGATTGCCTATCCACACAAACAATCTCCAACGCCTCCAACTCCCGCACTAACCGCTCATCATGCACTGATAGCCAATTGGCTTGAGCCGGGGCTCGGCGACTCAACGCGTCCGCAACCGCATTCCCTTTGCCAGACACGTAGTGGATCTTGAATGTATAGTCCACCAGGAACTCCATCCATCTACGCTGTCGCATATTCAGATCCTTCTGATCAATAAGATACTTCAGGCTCTTGTAATCGGTGTAGATATCAATCTTCACACCGTACAAATAGTGTCTCCACAGCTTCAAGGCAAAAATCACGGCCACTAACTCCAAGTCATGGACCGGATAGTTCCTTTCATGCACTTTTAGCTGTCTCGAGCCATAAGCTATTACACTTCCATGTTGCAGTAGCATGCAACACAAACTGCTGCCCGAAGCATCGCTATAAATCTCATAGCCTTCGGTCCCACATGGCGAACTCAGCACAGGCGCCGTGGTCAACCGACACTTCAACTCCTCAAAAGCTCGTGCGCACTCCGGCGTCCAAACGTACTTATGCTCCTTCCTCGTCAAAGTAGTGAGAGGTAACGCTATCCGCGAGAAGTTCTCTACGAAGCGCCTATAATAGCCGGCAAGCCCCAAAAAGCTCCGGACTTCCGCTACCGTAGCGAGCTCAGGCCACTCCCGTATCGCAACGATCTTCGCCGGATCCACAGCAATACCCTCTCCACTCACTATATGCCCGAGGAACGCCACTGAGGATAGCCAAAACTCGCACTTCGAGAACTTGGCATACAACTGATTTCTCCTTAGCGTTTCCAACACCAAATGAAGATGCTTGAAGTGATCTTCCTCACTTTGCGAGTACACCAAAATATCGTCGATGAAGACGATCACGAAATGGTCCAACTACACCCTGAACGTCCTGTTCATCAAATCTATGAACACTGACGGCACATTAGTCAGCCCAAACGGCATGACCATAAACACATAATGCCCGTATCTCGTACTAAACGCTGTCTTTGGGATATCACTCTCCCTTATTCGCAGCTGATAGTACCCAGCCTTGAGATCTAACTTCGAGTACACCGTCGACCCGACTAACTGATCAAAGAGATCATCAATCCGAGGGATCGGGTACTTGTTCTTCTCAGTCAGCTTGTTGAGCTCCCGATAATCAATACACAGCCTCAAGCTTCTGTCCTTCTTCTTAACAAAGAGGACCGGTGCGCTCCAAGGCGAAGAACTCGGGCGCACATACCCTTGCTCCAACAACTCTTGCAGTTGAACTTTCAGCTCCGCCATTTCCTTAGGCGCTAGCCGATACGGAGATCGTGACACAGGCCTTGCACCTCGCACTAGCTCGATCGTAAAACTATCTCCCGTTGAGGCGGAGCTCCAGGGAGATCTGCGGGGAACACATCAGGGTATTCCGATACCACTGAAATACAATCCAACGCGGGCTTCGGCTTTGCAACCTCCACTAGTGTAAAAAATAGTTCTGCACCGGCATGAACCGCCTTCACCACCTGAAGAGCAGACATCAACGTCTTGCTCGACCCCTTTAAGCCCGTAAAAGTCATTTCATGACTTGCTCCCAGCTTGACTTCCTTGCTACCGCAATCTATATGGGCCTGGTGCTCCGTGAGCCAGTCCATGCCAAATATGACGTCAAACTCCACTAACGGAAGTAAAGACGCCTGCAGATCGAACTCCTGCTCCCCAATACGAATCTTAACATCGCAGATCCTATCCGCTCGCATCGAACACCCATTGGGCAACAACACATCCAACTTATCCTTCGCCATCGAAGAAGGGACTCCGATGCGTGATATAAATCCTTCGAACAAGAAGGAGTGTGAAGCTCCAGTATCGAAGAGTGCTCGTGCCGGATTTTCAGAAATCAATACAAATCCTAAACAAGCAGTGGTAAGGTAACATATGCATAACAAGTATTTAAAGAAATTGACTTGCTATAAATTAAACTGTACCTGTCACCACATCAGCTTGTTTGATGGCCTTATGTTGGCCAAGATTGTAGACCCTTGGTTGGGCCGGAGCATAATGGGATGCGGTCGACTCCACTGCCTTTCCCTTCTCTTCATAAGTAGCTCCCGGCCTTCTCTCGGACTTGGGGCGTCCGCTCCGGCACTCACGGGCATAATGCCCCAACTTCCCACAATTATAGCATGCGCCCGGGGTCCGACCCGTAGTCGCCCCAGAAGCACCAGCAGAGAGGGCTAGACCCAAAGTCTTAGCTTTCTTGTTCCACTTTCGGAACACAGATTTTGAGGTGTTTGGCCCTCTAGACTCCGACCTATTCTCGCCCAAGCTTTTCTTTGCTTGCACATTCTTCATGTCCTTCTCCAAGGACCGGGCCGTGTTGAACAAGGTTAAGAAACCCTGCGTCATTGGCCCCGAGAGTAGTAATCTCAACTCATCTCTCAAGCCTTCGTAGAACCGATTAGTCTTGCGCTCCTCATCCACAATAGTGGAGCTAGCATATCGACTCAAACGGGTGAACTCATGGAGATATTCATCCACGCTCTTCTCACCCTGAACCAACTTCAGAAATTCGTTCTCCATCGAAATCCTCTGAGTAGAAGGGAGGTATCTGGCCAAGAATAATCTCGAGAACTCTTCCATCGAGACATCACCAAGTTGCCTACCTCTCAGTAAGTGCAGCTCCAATCCTTCCCACCACATCCTCGCTTCACCGTCTAGAAGGAACGTAGCGATGGTGGTCATTTACCACTCCTCCGTCTCCGTTGCTGTCATGACTCTCTTCACCCTAAAGAGCCAGTCTTCAGCCTGAGATGGGGTTCCAAAGCCCGAGGATAACGGAGGGTTAAAGCTCATTACATGCTTAAGCTGCCTCTCAGTTGCCCTCCTTGGCACCACCGGTTCCACAACCACTTGCTCCACTCTCCTCGGCTCAGCCTCTTGAAGAGGTTCTTGCTCCATCGCAGGAGCGTGCTGCTGCGTTTGCCTTGCAGGTTGCGCATTTGTCACGGCCAACACAGCTTCAGCCACCAATCGTATGTTCTCAGCCGATAGAGGTGTTGCGGGAGCAACTTCCGGTGCACTACTAGCCTCAGAAACTCGACGTTCTGACGGCCCAACACCACTTCTGGTCACCTATAGTGGTACAAAACACCGTTAAGCGACCAAATAACATTGCAAACAACAATTATAGGAACACGCAGGTTCCTCAAACATGAGTATTTTCATTCCTAAGTGGACATTCATGGGTTCTTTTACAATTATAATGATGGCGCACACAATGTGCTCACCACCCCTTAAAAAGAATTCGCCCACGAATTCAGTTTATGCCCAACCAAAACCAGTAGTCTGATACCAAATTGTAACACCCCATATCTGTCGCATAGCATATAGCAGTAGGTCCGGCCGGGGCCCGACGCCATATACCACAGACAGACCGGGTGGTTACTTATGGAAACCATCCAACCAATCAACGTCCTACACAGAGCATTCTAGCGGAAGCATTTTATACAAGTTGTAACAAAGAAGCCAGCATTAAAGCATGAATGTCCACTAAACCAAAATAGGAATGTTATACGAAATACCCAAAATTAGCCTTAAGGCCTTACAAAATATTTCACTTCAAATTACATGTTTTACAAACCACGGCACGCAGGCGGGTCACACATGAATAAAGCAGTAAACATCTCCAATTAGGCCTTCAAGGGCCGGCTTCGCATTCAGGCTTTAGCCCGGTATTGACCGCTTGGTCCAGCTGCACCTGCAAGCAACAAACCACCGCACGGTGGCAAAACAAGGCAGCGGTCAGCAATGCTGAACAAATTATAACGATCCCGCCCCCAGCTCGGGGCGGCGATGCTCCTTCCCTGCAATTCTTTAGCATAAGCGAGCAATATAATAACTCAATGCATCACAGGCGTTGGCACGCACGACCACACGCCCCGTGCTCTCAGGGCACATTCTCGGTGATCGCAGTCTAAGCCGCTAACTCACCACCATCTCCAGGATGGCAATAACTCGTGAGCAAAAATGGTCTTTTAGGCAAACGTTACGACACTTTAATGTCATCAACAGCCCATGTCACGAGACTTTAATGTCATCGACAGAAAGACCCGACCTCTATGCCCTCGGCATAACGCAGGAACGGTTCCCACTCAACCCGTTGCTCACTTTCCACGACACTTAAATATCATCGGCACGGGTTAAGCTTCCCCGAAGCCTGTGAATCGAACGTATGATGTTACATAACCCAGTTATGTACTAATTGGCACCTAGGCCCACAAGTTGGCAAGATCTCGCATCCGCCCAGTTTTCCGGGTGCACCATTGGGTTAATCCCCAAGGCTCCCTGTTGCAATCTACCACGTAGAAAACCCGAAAAACAATGAATCGCACAGAGTCTTCTCCGGCATTTATGCAATGCAACATCACCGATCCAGACTAACATGTCCGGGTAGGCTTCACACATCATGCCTATGTCCGTTCTCGCTTACGGACTCTAAACAACGGGGACTTCACATATCTACCCGAAGGAACGCCTCCAACTCTCCGCAAACTCGCGAGAGCGGGCTTCCTATGCAAAGAAAGAGAGCTACTCATGCTCAAGATGAGGATCGTTACCCTAGCATTCCTCTTTGGTGCCATTGAAAAGTAAACGGATGAAAAGCACCGCACTAGCTTTGCCTCCGTGGATCCGGAGTCGGCTCGCGATTCGGAGCTCCGAAGCTCCTCCAATGGCCGGATCTAGCTCCTTCTTCCTTCCTTGGCTCTCTACTTTCTCTAAGGTTTTAGAAAGCTAACCACTCATGAAAAGTGAGGGTTTCAAAGTCCAATCCCGGGTATATCCCTTCAGGAACAACCCCCAGCCGTTGGATCTCAAAATAAGGAAACGAACGGCTTTGATTCGGGACTGAAATGCCCAATCTGGACCGAGCACGGCCTGGCACACGCCCGTGTCCAGGGCTGTGTGCCTCATTCGCTGTCAAAATCTAATCACCTGGAACAACACACGGGTATTGAACACGCCCGTATTCGAGCTGACACGCCCGTATTCGAGCTGACACGCCCGTGTTCCACCTGACACGGCCGTGTGGCCGGCCGTGTACCCCCATCATTTTTCCCCGAAATCAACCCGAGCACTACACGGGTTCGAGGACACGCCCGTGTCCCTACCCGTGTCACCTCAACACGCCTGGACCCCAGGCCGTCTACACGGTCTCGACACTCGACACTTCGTCGAGCGAAGATTGTCGACCTGATGACACGGCCTTGGACACGCCCGTGTACTAGGCCGTGTCCCTTGTCTCGACACCATGTCGAGACCAAAGTGTCGACTTCGCGGGACAACTGTCGACACGGGTTGACACGCCCTGCGACAAGCACGTGTCGCGGGCCGTGTGCCATGTCTCGACACTTCGTCGAAGCAGAGTGTCGACTTTGCGGCTAAGTGTCGACACAGGTCGACACGCCCTGCGACACGCCCGTGTCGCAGGCCGTGTGCCCAGTCTCGACACATTGTCGACACCAAAGTGTCGACTTCCCGGCTCAGTGTCGACACAGGCTTGACACGCCCTGGGACACGCCCGTGTCCCAGGCCGTGTGCCTGCAGCTAGAACCCAAACTGGCCCAAAATGTCCCCCGTCGCTCCTTTGAGTTTCGGGGCATTACAAGTATGGGCTAACGATGAAGATTAGGCCCATTCGAATTGATGATGGCACTGAGAAACAATTGTGGAACAAGACAATCGGGATGGTCAAACTCCGGTGGGACAGTTGCGGCCGTGAAGAGCTAACATGGGAGCGAGAGCAGACCATGTGAGCTGAATTTCCCGAGCTCTTTGTGTAACTGTTATGCAGTGCGTGTCAAGTTATATGAAAGGTTTATGGAATAGAACATCGTGTGTTTTATTTCCGTCCTGTGTGCAAATTTCGGGGACAAAATTTTTATAAGGATGGGAGGGTTGTAACACCCCAAATTCCAGGATTGGGAAAAAGTTGTGTGATACGGCCTGGGACACGGGCGTGTCCCCGAGCGTGTCCTGCTCGAGTGAGCAGTTGGTGAGTGTTCGACGAAAATCCGTTTTGTGAAACATGAGGGAACACACCCTCTAATACGCGCGTGTTGGAGGCCGTGTCCTCCTCTGCTTGATGAACTTCGTTCGACGAAGTTAAGCTGGAGGCGTGTCTGCTGCCGTGTAAGGGCACATGGCCGGTGACACGGGCGTGTCACTAGCCGTGTCCTTTGCTGGACATGCCCAGAGCATTTGAGGCCGGTAAACACGGGTAGGACAGGGTCGTGTCTTGGGTTACATGGCCTGTGACACGGGCGTGTCACTGGCCATGTCCCGATCGGGTTGATTTGATTTTGTGCAGCCTGTAGTACACGACCACAGACATGGGCGTGTCTGAAGGTGTGTCAGGTGACACGGCCCGTGACACGGGCGTGTCACATGGCCATGAACTGGTCTGGATGAGTAGGTTGTGTGCCTCTTAAGGAACATATCCTGTGACACGAGCATGTCACAGGCCGTGTCTGGCAAAATTTAGCATTTTGTGGCAAAATCGTGGCCGTCAATTTTTTCAGCTGGGATCTTATGGCTCAGGTCTCTCCCTCCTTCCTTAAGGCCGAAAAGGAGATGGGAATACACATTTGAGTTTGGCCATCATCTTTCTACAAACCTGGAGAGAGAGAGAGAGAGGAAGAAGAAGGAGGTGGAGGAGAGCCAGTCACCGGTGGAGCTGCGGAGTTCTGTTTCGAGATCCGAGGCTAGCGTTGTGGAGACAAAGCCGCTGCGGTCCTTTCCAGCCAGCTAAAAGTCGATGGCTCTAAAGCGATCTTCAAGGGTAATGATCTTTCTTCCTAGCCATGTGAAGGCTTCCTTTTTGGCATGTGCATAGGATTCCCCCACCAGAGGGTGGCTTGTTACGGGAGTCCCTTGGGTTTGTACATGGAACCCCCAATGATTTGGCATATAGAT
Organism: Platanthera guangdongensis; assembly: GCA_039583875.1. NCBI lineage: Eukaryota > Viridiplantae > Streptophyta > Magnoliopsida > Asparagales > Orchidaceae > Platanthera > Platanthera guangdongensis. The sequence goes on from CM077160.1 coordinate 88,012,904, forward strand.
CCGTAAATGGAGTACGGAATAGGCATGCTGTGTGAAACCAATCTGGACAGGTTGGTATGGATTGATTTTGTTGCATATACGCACCTGAGAAGACTACGTGATTAAACGTGTAGATTTGGGAGTCCATGGGTTAGAACTGTGAAGGGTAGTAGTAGGAAGTACTGGAGTGATAGTCCAGGAAAATAACCTTGTGATGCTTGTGATGCTGAATGGGTTGTACCTGTAAAGGATAGTAGCAGGAAGTACTGTATTGGAAGTCCAGGAAATACCCCTGTAATGTTTAATGTTCATGGGTTGTGCCTGCGAATGGTAGTAGCAGGAAGTACTCGATTTGAGATCCAGGAAAATACCCTTGATACTTGTGATGTTTACTGGGTTGTGCCTGTGAAGGGTAGTAGCATGAAGTACTGGTACAGATGTTCAGGAAAGACCCTCTGATGCATGTGATACTTAATGGGTGGTGTCTGTGAAGGGTAGTAACAACAAGTACTGGTGTGCCCAGGAAAACACCCAGGCTTTATGCCAAATAGGTAAGGTGAAACCGACACGCACCTTTTCTTAGCCGCGAGTACGTTGTACTTGGTGATGGCAAGGCGACTTGAGCAACAGGGTGTGGATGATCCGACCTGCGTTATGTCTGTCTGACTTGAGACCTGAAAGTGCGGTCTGTTGGAGCGTATAGCGAGAGTCTTAGGCCTGCGCGCCACGACACCATGGGGGGCTACGGGGCAATCCCAGGTCATTAAGACTAAAATCTCCGGCTGCACGCCATGGAGTAAATGCTCAAATTTTACCGTTGGGTTTCGGCCCTGATACGGTGGTGGGACCTTGGTTCGCCGGTATACCAAGAATGTGCCATGAGTGCACGGATTATCGGGCCGCATGGCTGACATTTATGATGGAATGTTTGTGTGTGAGTACACAATATCTGATAAATATATATATATATATATATATATATATATATATATATATATATATATATATATATATATATATATATATATATAAGCATATAAATTGCTATGCCTGCAGGGAAGGACTGTCACTGCCCCGGGAAAAGGGGTAGGGTCGTTATAAATTGGTCAGCTGAATGCTGACCATTGCCTTGTTTGCCACCGTTGGTTGGGCTGTCCTTGTATAAGTGCTGGAGAACCGAGCGGGACATTTAAAGGCTGAAGTCCCTGCTACTGTTATTGCTACTGTTGTCGCTAGCCCTTGAAGTCTATATTGAAAATATTATGTTTGGTTCATTTGTGACCGGCCTGCGCGCCGATGTTTGGAAGCCACTATTGTAAAAAACAACTGTAAGGCCATAAGGACAACTGACTTTGTATTTGGTGAACATTCATGTTTATATATATCAATGTGGATATTTGTATGAGGGACATTCATATTTGGAGTTCAGTTTCGTGTTATAAGCTTCCGCTAGAATGCTATGAGGTAGGATGCGCAACTCTGGTATCACTCCGTGACTTCGCCGCCTGTTTTGTGTTATATGGTTTGGGGCCCCGACTGGACCTTCTTTTATATATGATATGAACCGATGGAGTCATTACACAGACGATGACTCTCTATGAAGGTCCTAACCATGAATGAGTGGGTAGAACCAAAAACGAAAAGAACGTGCGTCCAACGATTCTTTACCCTAAATTTCCCGATAAGGTCGCATACATAACTAGACGAATAAGCTTCAAAACTAAAGCTAAGAGTTAGAACTAGAATATAATCTAACCTGAGATCACTTGGGCGGACGTCTGCACTTTCTCCATAGTCATGACATTTAACTTGCCCTTCCCTTTATCCAGCAGCTGCGAAGACGGTAATGCCTAAAGAGGAACTGTTGCAGCGGGGGCTGAGACCGCCAATTTGACTTAAAATGCCCTTTCTAACTGCACTAGAAACAGGATGTATCCTTGCTCCAACAATGGGTAGCATCATGCCCCTTCTTTTTACACAAGGCACAAACCGCATCTCCTTTGGGAGCGCTCTGAATTGCATGCACTTGCTGCTACTTTTGAGCCCCCAACCTCTTGAAAAACTTATCGAACGGATGGACTGGTCGGCCACAAAAACTGCACACATCTTTGCTTCTTTTCTTCAAAGCAGATCCAAAATCCCGAGAGTTCTTACCATCATCGGACATCCTCTTGTCCTTCCTCATTTGCATGCCTCTATTCCTGGCATTATTGATTGCTTTGACCTTTAGGGCAGCTTTTTCTGCCTCAGCATAGTTCTCAGATCCATAATGAAAGATATTGTACCTAATCACCTAGAGGGGGGTGAATAGGTGACTTAAATCTTTTAACTTTTTAGACAGAATTCAGATTATAACACAGAATTATATCTACTTTATCACAGCACACAATCAGCAATCACAGAATTCCACAAGCACACAGTAGACACTCAGATTTATAGTGGTTTCCCAAGATTTGGGTACATCCACTTTCCCCCTTCGCCTATCTAGTAGTGTACTAGATTCGGCCAAACTCCTCCACTATCTCAGATCCTCAGATCTTACACTCAGAACCCCAAACCAGGTTCCTACAGCTCAGGCCCAAGGCCCTACAACTCAGCTTCTTCACAAAGCCTACACTTAGCTTCTTCACAAAGCCTACACTCAGCCATCAAGGCCTACACTCAGCCACAACAGGCCTACACTCAGAGATTCAAATCTCCTACACTCAGGCACTCAAGCCCTACACTCAGCCTTTATAATTACAGGCTTACAGACTCAGATCCCTAAGGATCCTACAAGATAATATGAATACAAAATGTAACCCAAACAACTCAGAGACAAGAGAGAAGAGTTGTGAGTTTCTTGATGAGTTCCTAGAAGAACTCAGCTGAAATCAACCTGACTTGGCTTTCTTCAAAGCTTCTTGAATGTAGAACACAATAAGATTGATCTCCTCTGCAGTTGATCCTTGATCTCTGCTACTTAAGATTCAGACCAAATCTGAACCCTTCTTCTCAGCCTGGTTCCAACGGCTGTCTTCTTGGATGGAGCTCTCTCTCTCTCCAACTTCTTAGATCCTCACAGGATTCTTCAATGAATAGCTAGATCTTCTTTGTATATTGATCACTTGAACAATAATTAATCATCTGTTTCTATAGACAGTATAAGCCTATTTATAGGCCTTCTTCATGGTAACCGGCTGGTCCGGTTCATAACAGATTTCTGACAACTCTGACAGGTGCAGTAGACCGGCTGGAATGGCAGCTGTCAAGTCATCCAATCAGTTCTTGAAAACTCTGTAACTGTCTGTAAGTGTCGAGACTGTCTGTCTTTAAGTGTCGACACTTATAGACCAAGTGTCGACACAAGTTGACTAAGTGTCGACACTAGCCTACAAGGTGTCGGCACAACTCCTTGTGTTGTAGATTTTATATCTCGACACTGCTTCTTCTTCATGTGTCGACACTGATAATGTGTGTCGACACAAGTACTTGTACTTCAGTATATTGCTGAATTCTTGTAAGTGTCGACACATCTCCTTTGTGTCGACACATCTTCATGTGTTGAACTTGTTTAGTGTCAACACTTCTTCTTGGTGTCGACACATGCCTTTAGTGTTGATACTTGCTGATTGTCGACACAGCTCATTGTGTCGACACATTCTACTTGTGTTGATACTTTAGTTGAGTGTCGACACTTCTCCTTTGTGTCGACACTTGTACTTAGAATATTGTTGAACTTTGCTAAGTGTCCCCACAGCTCCTTGTGTCGACACTTTCTTCAAGTGTTGAGTCTTCAGCTGAGTGTCGATACATTCTTTCTTGTGTCGACACTTTCTTCAAGTGTAGAGTCTTCAGCTGAGTGTCGACACATTCTTTCTTGTGTCGACACTTTCTCTAAGTGTTGACTCTTCTGCTGTGTGTCAACACATTACTCTGGGTGTCGACACTTGTACTTAGACTCTGCTGACTTTTGCTGAGTGTCGACACAGCCTCCAAGTGTCGACACTTTCTGATGTAGACACAGTTTCACTAGGTGTCGACACAACTGTTAAGTGTCGACACTGCTTTACTGCACTTTTCTTCATTGAGTGTCGACACAGCTCCTTGTGTCGACACTTTCTGTCTGGTGTCGACTCTGCATCCCTGGTGTCGACACAATGATTCCAAGTGTCGACACTGGTTGTCTGGGTGTCGACAAAAGTCTTCTTAAGTGTCGACACTTTCCCTCTGGGTGTCGACACATGGACTTAGAAACTTTTTCATTTTTCCTGCAAATACTTGACCTGCACAAGTAAACTCAACATACATCAAATACATTTTGATGTATATCATTGAGTAGGGTGAGGCTTCTTCAAATCAGGTATATTTAGACCAATGTACCCAACAATCTCCCCCTATTTGGAGAAGTCATAACCCTTAGTCAATGATATACACCATACAGAATAAAATCATAGCATGATGTAAAGCAGGATTATATAACATGGTAAACATAAACATGTATTAAACAAGACATGTATACACAGATAGCATCTCAGAACAATTATGAAATAGATTTAAAACACATCATATTGTTCTCACAACTTTGTAATATTCATTATACAAAAGTTTTACATAGTGTTAAAAAAACACAAGATTACAATTGTAAACTGAATAAAATTCTATTCTATTTTTGTTCAGCCTCCTTGATCACTATTCCTTTTCCAGATTGTACTTTGGCTTGAACAAAGGCTTCAGCAACTTCAGTATCAGCAGGCTTCTTGCCTTTCAGATCCTTTTTCTTTTGCTCTTCAGCTTTAATCTTTTGCCTTTCAAAATAATGATATGGCTTGGGAAAGTACTTGCTAGGCTCCTGAGTAGTAGGAGGTAGCTTTCCCATCTTGGCCTTCCTTCTATATTGCACTATAGGTTCTTGCCTTGATTCATGTTTTCTCCATTCCAATTCAGAAAACCACTTGTTTCTGTCTTGTATATTATCTTTTGCAGCTTTCCAGGCAGTTAAGATAATGTTTCTTGAAGTGGGGCTCCACTGCTCAAAATCTGGCCTTTGTTCAGCTTGCTCCCTGAACCTCTTTTTAGAGAGTCTGGCTTCTTCTTCTTTCTGCAGAGCTTCTTGCATAGCTTCAGATACTGGCTGAACAACCTTCTCTATGATGACATTTTGTTGACCCCCAGGTGGGCTATACATTGATTGAATATCAGCTTGAACCATATCAAAATCTGGAGGAGGGTAGATGACTTGAGCCACTTCAGGTTGCTCCCCTCCTAGATATGCAGGATGTATTCCAGATTCTGCTACATTATCATCATCACATAAGGGAGGATAACCAAGGGTTGCTCTGATAGAATTAGATATCCACTTGGCATGATCAGAGCTGGCTTTGACTAACACCCTCTCCCCCTTTATGACTTCTCTTTCTATGTGATCTCTTACATCATCTTTCTGAAATCTGACCTGGTTATCCAAATAATTGACTCCATCTTTAAAGAAAGGTTTCAACCTTTGGAGTTTGTCAGTTATCAACTTCTGAGAGTCTTGAATTGCAGTTGTAACAGCAGTTAAGCTCTCTTGCAGTGCTTTATCAAAATCTGTCTTAGCAGTAGCAGTAAAAGTTGTCAGTCCAGCAGCTATGTTCTTCATCTCTGTGACAATTGCATTATGTGAAGCAGTTAAGTTATCATTCATTCTGATCTGGTTCTCAAGAACATATCCTTGCTTCAGTGCAATGTCATCTACTTGAGCTTTTATCTTTTCCTGATGAGTTGCTAAGTATACCACTGCATTCCCTCCCTTGTGGAAGCAGTCAGTCATTTCCTTTTTATTAAGATTCATTTCAAATCTTATAGACTTTATATCTTGGGCTAGATCAAACTGTAAGGATTTATGCCCCTCATCTACATAGGTTTCTATGGCTTTTCTGTGCTCATCAAGCTTGATTTGCATAGCAACTATTAGAGCATTGTAATCTACAGTTGGTGCTGGCTGTAGTGCAGGTTGTGGTACTATAGTTTGCAATGCCTTCTTATAAGTTTGGCTCCTTCTTTTGAAGACTTGAAACTTCTTTTTCTTAGCTCTTGCTGCCTCCTCATCTTCAGAAGCTGATGTGCTAGCAATTTCTACCCTCTTCTTAGGGCTTGGAGGTAACTCCTTCTGTACTTCTGGTGCCTTCTCAGGTTCTTGCCTTGCAGGTTCTTCCAGAATTTGCACTTGCTCCCCCTCAACTGGAGCATTCTTCCCCTCAGCAGCAGCACATTCCTTGTCAAAATCTGTTTGATCCAGATTTAGGAAAAGATCTTCCATTGTATATTCTTGTGGAGAATGGGCTGGAGAAACTCTTGGCTCATCTACAACTGGATCAGATACTACATGAACTTCAACAGATGTGTCTTCCATGACAACATCTGGGGGTTGGCTATCAAGCTGAGTTTGCTGATTAACATTATTTAAGGAATCAGACAAAACATTATCCTCTATAAGGAAATCTAAAGCATTAAGCTCAGAGATTACCTCAAGGATGATGTGGGTGGCTCTTTCACTTTCAAGAGGAGTTGGCTCTTCTACAACTAGAGGCTCCCCCTGGACTGAATCCTGGTGAATGGGGCTAGCCTGAGGTAACTCCCCCTGCCTCTCTGCAGCATCTTGTTGTACTGGAGACTTCCCAACAGTTCCAGTGACTTCTTCATCAGGTGTGATGACCACTTGTTCCTCAGAGCTGTTAGTTGACTCTTGAACCACAGGGGATATCTTCTTCTTCTTCAGTGGTGTTTCCTTCTCAGAAGTTATTTTCTCAGGTGTGGGCATCTCCTTAGACAAAACCCTGTCCCACCTAGAGAATATCCTCATGTTCATCTTCCTTATATGATTTATTTTAGTGCCAGCAGCTTGATTCATAACCTCTGGTATACTACCAGCTAGGTATAAACTTATTATTCTACCCAAATTGGGTTTCTTCAGACTCTCCTTAATCTTTTCAAAGACAATAATAGACCAATCAGTTTTTAAGCTGAAGATTATCCTGGTCATGAGATTGAACATATGGGCAGAGACCCTGTCATGCCCTCCAGGCTTACTTAAGATTACTTTTCCAACAATTTCTGATAGAAATTTACCCTGGCTGTTCATCCCCTTCCTATTGAATACAGATCCAATTTTCAGTTTGGAATCTAGACCACACCATGTCAATGCTTCTCTGGTCTTAGAAGCAGTTATTTCATCCTCTTCTTTAGTCCTTGGCAGGTGTAGAACCTTTCTCAAACTCTTTGGAGAGACCTTCACTTTATCTCCATGGACCCTGTACTTGATCTTGAATCCAGAATCGTCTACTTTAGCTTCATTCAGGAATTCCAGTACTTCTTTCTTCCAGATCTTAGTCGGCTCAGAAACATGAAATTCTAACCCTGAGTTTGCAACTAGGGTTACTACATCCTTGATTTCTTGTTCTTCTTCGTCAAACGCTTGTCGCACCAATTCATAGCCTTCATTGACGTTCTCCTCGAGCTTTGGCACCATTAGGGTTTCAAGAATTTGACTGGAAAAAAGAGAGGTGTTGACACACAAGTTTGGTCTCGAAACTTTAGTGAGCGTGTCGACAGACAATGGAGAAATTCTATTTATACCTTTCTAGGTTTGAAGATGAAAAGGCGGGTTAACTAACTTAAATTCTGTCGACACTGTTGAAAAGTGTCGACACAGACTTATAATGTCTCAACACACTGTGTCGACACAAGTTTAGTCGACAGATAATATGTGTCGACACTTGTTTATGTGTCGACACCACTCAACTCGACATTTAGTCGAGACTTTACTTAGATAATTCTGATTAAACTCTAAGTGTCGACACCATCTTGGATGTGTCGACACCTACTTGTCATGTGTCGACACTAATATTCTGAAGTGTCGACAACAACTTCCTAGATGTGTCGACACCTTTTCCCTGAAGTGTCGACACCACTTTTCTGTGTCGACACAGATAACTCTGTGTGTCGACACCTTTTTACTTAGTCATTTCTATAAACGTATTCTAAGTTTATCATACCTAGTTCAATTTTAAACCTATTGAACTTAGTTTCTTCTAAGGGCTTAGTATACATATCAGCTAGTTGATTATCTGTTTTAACATATTCCAGTAAAATATCTTCTTTTTCTACATGTTCCGTAAGAAAATGATATTTTATTTCAATATGCTTAGTTCTACTATGGGAAACAAGATTGTTTGCAATTGATATAGCACTAGTAGAATCACAAAATAGTGGAGTTCTACTTACCTGAATTCCATAGTCCTCAAGCTGATGTTGTATCCATAGAAGTTGAGCACAGCAACTTCCTGCAGCCACATATTTTGATTCTGCAGTGGAGATAGCCACACTTGTTTGCTTCTTGCTACTCCATGAAATCAGTCTTCCACCTAGGAATTGACAGGTTCCAATTGTGCTTTTTCTGTCTTCTTTGCATCCTGCAAAGTCTGCATCTGAATAACCTGTTAGTTCAAAATCCCCATTCCTAGGGTACTAGAGGCCAAGATAAGGAGTGCCCTTTAGATATCTCAATATCCTTTTGACTGCTGTCAAATAAGACTCCTTAGGGCATGCTTGATACCTAGCACAGACACATGTAGCATACATGATATCTGGTCTACTTGCAGTCAAATATAAGAGGGAGCCAACTATCCCTCTATACAAAGTCTCATCTACAGGTTTCCCTACATCATCTTTGCTAAGAGACATACTTGACCCCATAGGAGTCTTCATGGTACTGGATGAATCCATACCATACATCCTTATGAGTTCTAGGGTGAACTTAGACTGGCATATGGATAAACCATTCTCAGTTTGTCTAACTTGTAGACCCAAGAAGAACTTAAGTTCTCCCATGCTACTCATCTCAAATTGTCCTTGCATTAGTTTTGCAAACTTTTTGCAAAGACTGCTTTCAGTAGACCCAAATATTATGTCATCTACATATATTTGGACTAGTATTACTTTGCCTCTGAATTCCCTAAGGAATAGAGTCTTGTCTATTTTCCCCCATGTGAACTTATTCTCAATGAGAAAACTAGACAGGGTTTCATACCAAGCCCTAGGGGCTTGCTTTAACCCATACAATGCTTTCCTAAGTCTATAGACATGATTAGGTTGAGTTGAATCAACAAAACCTGATGGCTGTTCCACATAGACTTCCTCTTTTAGATTACCATTCAGAAAGGCTGACTTTACATCCATTTGGTAAACTTTAAATCCTTGAAAGGTTGCATAGGCCAGGAACATCCTTATGGCTTCCATTCTGGCTACTGGAGCAAAGGTTTGATCAAAGTCAATACCTTCTTCCTGCCTATATCCTTTAGCAACCAATCTTGCTTTGTTCTTAATGATGACTCCATGTTCATCCATCTTGTTCCTAAAGATCCACTTGGTTCCAATTATATTGTGGTCTTTTGGTTTAGGAACAAGTTCCCAGACCTTGCACCTCTTGAACTGATTCAGCTCTTCTTGCATTGCCTCAATCCAATGAGGGTCTAGGATGGCTTCTTCAAACTTCTTTGGTTCAACTTGGGATAAAAAACTGGAGTAGAGCACTGCATTCAGATTTCTGCTCCTTGTTTGTACCCCTTGTCTTGGATCACCAATGATTTGTTCTGCTGGATGATCTCTTAGATGCTTATTGGCTGGAGGCATCCTGGCTTCAGGTTGAACTTCTTCAACTTCTTCATCTTGCTGCACTCCTTGAACTTCATCTGCATTAGGTACATGTAGTACTCCCCCTGGACAACAGCCACTATCTTCTACCTGCTGTCTTGCAGTAGGTTCTTCTTCTATAGTGAGCTTGTCCAACTTCTTAGTTATACCTGTGGAGCTGCATATACTACTAGACAACTCATTGTTAATAAGTCTAGTTTCATCAAATACTACATGTACAGATTCTTCTACAACTTGTGTGGACAAGTTGTAGACTCTATAAGCCTTACTGTTGTTGCTGTACCCAACAAAAATCCCCTCTTGGGACTTGGCAGCAAACTTAGTCAAGTAAGACTTTCCATTATTAAGTATAAAGCACTTACAACCAAAGATCCTGGAGTAGGATAGGTTTGGTTTTCTGCCTTTCATAACCTCATAGGGGGTCTTGTTGTGGCTTTTAGTAATGGTAGCCCTATTAATCACATGACATGCAGTATTAACTGCCTCAGCCCAGAAATATTCTGGTAGTGATGTATCACTTAATAGGGTCCTACCAGCCTCAATCAAGGTCCTATTTTTCCTCTTAGCAATGCCATTTTGCTGAGGTGTTCTTGGTGAAGAAAACTCTTGAAATATCCCAAATTCTTCACATAGTTTTGTCATACTATCAGACTGAAATTCAGTACCATGGTCACTTCTTATCTTGACCACTGTACTATCTAGTTCATTCTGAATTTATTTGACAAAGCTATAGAAGACACTAGGTGTTTCAGATTTCTGTCTAAGAAAGAACACCCAGGAAAACCTTGAGTAGTCATCTACAACTACAAAGGTATAGACCTTCCTACCTAGGCTGTGAACTGGCATAGGACCAAAGAGATCCATATGCAAGAGGTATAAACACCTCACAGCATCTTTGTTTTCAATGCTATTAAAGCTGGATCTAGACTGCTTGCCCTTTTGACAAGCTGAGCATAATCCATCTTTAATACACTTAACTTGAGGACCATTCCTTACTAACTCTTTACTAAAGAGTTGGAAAATTGTCTTGTAGTTGAGATGGGCTAGCCACTTGTTCCATTTGACACAATGAGAGACTTTCTCATCAGCTACAAGACACACTGGAGAACCATTGTTATCACACATAATGTCTAGACAATAAACATTCCTCTTTCTATAACCTGTCAAAATGATCTCTTGATCATTTGACCTTCTGATATGACAACCATTTTTCACAAAAGAGATGTCATATCCTACATCACTCAATTGACTTATACTAATAAGGTTATGTTTCAAACCTTTAACATAGGCCACTTGAGTAATAGTTATATGGGAGCTAGAAATGTTACCAAATCCCTTGATGATTCCTCTTTCAGAACCACCAAAGGTGACTTTAGGACCATCTTTGATTGGAGTGAAGTCCTTTAGCAATCCCCTTGTTCCAGTCATATGTCTGGAACATCCACTATCCAAGTACCATATTGGGGCATGGTCACTTGGACTCACCTGCAAAACAGATTAGTGAACCTTAGAACCCAAAGAATTCTTGGGTCCTTGGTACTGGTTAGTTTGCTTCCTAACAAAGCTACCTGGAGGTTTTCCAACAGGCAGTTTGCTACTCACTTTGGCACTAGCATTGTGCCAACAGTCCATTGCAAAGTGGCATACCTTGCCACAGCACCAACACTCAAACTTATTGTACTTTTGCTTAGGTACAGTCTTAGTTGTTTTATCTACAGCTGGCTTGTTGAGAGTTGGGGCTTTGCCCTTGGACTTGGACTTGACAGTCCTTGCAGGTTTAGTAAATCCCAGTCCAGCTTTACCTTTGTGATGAACAAATTTATCAATTAAAGGTAGAACTGACTTAGGTTTAGAAAACCTAGCAACTAAATCTCTCTCCTTCTGAAGACTAATCTCCAGACTCTTGATTTGATCATTCTTATATGTTATAGTCCCCATCTGAATCACAGTTATGTGCTTCAGTCTGGCAATCTCATTAAGTTTTTGATCAAACAACTTCTCATAATCAGTTGCATCCATTTTGAGACTAGCAATCTCCTTAGCTTGACTCTTGGCCAAGGATTTGCATTTCTTAATTGCTTGCAACAGAACTTTATATTCATCTATCAATTGATGAATATCCTCTTCAGACTCAGATGCACTCTCATCACTTGATGATGACGAATCTGATTCTGAACTAGCACAAGAAATTGAACTGAAAGAACAATTTTGTACCTTACTAGGTCCTGGCTGCTCCAGGATTTTGTCACTTTCTGTCAATGCCATTAGCCCTTGGCACTGACTGTCCTCTTCTTCATATATAGAGTTCATGATCTGAATGAACTCTTCTTCTACTTCCTCAGCAAACAGTCCTATGTATACTTCAGCATCTGACTCAGTTTCTGATGAAGAAATGTCTGACAGGCTCTTATCCTTTTTGACAACAAAAGATCTTTCCTTCTTGCCCTTAAATTGAGTCTTTTTCTTATCATTAGATTCTTTCCTTTTCTCAGGACAGTCAACAATGACATGTCCTTGTCTATTACAGCAATAGCAAACAATTTTAGATAAGGTTGCTTTGCTAGACTTGGTCTTTTTCCTGTCTTTCTTTGATGACTTTTTATTCTGATAATAGTTATCTTTACCCTGTGAAGTAGATGGCTTTGATCTCCACTATTTCTTCTTTAAGAACTTCTGAAAATGTCTTGTGAAGGCAGCAAAGTCCTCATCACTTTCACTGCTTTCAGACTTTCTACTTTCTGACTCATCTGATTCAGTCTCTGTCACTTTTGGAGGTGGAGTTGGTGACTTACTTATGTACTTTCTAGGGGCTTCTGTTTTAAATGCCACTGTCCTTTCTTTATGTTCACTTCTTGTAGATTTCTCCTCTTCTTTCCTCACCATCAACTGCATTTCATAGGACAGTAGTTTTCCAAACAGTGTTGGTGGAGGAATTTCTGCTAATTTTGCCATTTCCCTTATGACACAGATCTTGGTGTCCCAATCTTTTGTAAGGGACCTTAAGAACTTATCATTAAGCTCATAGTTACTGAACTCTCTTCCATAGGACATTAGCTCATTCACAATCCTATAGAACTTCTATAGCATTCAGTTATGCTATCATATCTACCTTGCCTAAAGCTTTCATATTCTTGGTTTAGCAAAGATTTTCTGTCTTGCCTCACTTCTTCAGAACCCTCCATATAAACAATAAGAGTATCCCACATTTCCTTGGATGTCTTGCAGTGTATCAGATTCTGAAAGGTACCATCATCTATAGCACTCACTATGATATTCTGAGCCCTTTTGTCCATTGTGGGTAGAACAATCTCATCCTTTGTCATTTCAGAGAAATCCTTAGGTGTTCTCTGATTTGCATCTAAGATTGAAACCTTCATGGGCACATATGGCCCTTCTTTCACTGTGATATAAATCCTAGGGTCTGAGGCTTCCATAAACAGTCTCACCCTTTCCTTCCAGATGCCAAAGATCTCTTTTCTACATATGAGTAGCTTCATAGATCCTAATTCCTTATGATTCTCAGTGGAACCCATGGTTCTTGATCTTCTTGATTCTGTAATTTTACTTAGACTGAATCTGCTAACAGGATCTACTCAGACAGTTAAGTCCTTTTTTGAGTAACCTGGCTCTGATTCCACTTGAAAGATATTGTACCTAATCACCTAGAGGGGGGGGGGGGGGTGAATAGGTGACTTAAATCTTTTTAACTTTTTAGGCAGAATTCAGATTATAACACAGAATTATATCTACTTTATCACAGCACACAATCAGCAATCACAGAATTCCACAAGCACACAGTAGACACTCAGATTTATAGTGGTTCCCCAAGGTTTGGGTACATCCACTTTCCCTCTTCGCCTATCTAGTAGTGTACTAGATTCGCCAAACTCCTCCACTATCTCAGATCCTCAGATCTTACACTCAGAACCCCAAACCAGGTTCCTACAGTTCAGGCCCAAGGCCCTACAACTCAGCTTCTTCACTTAGCCTACACTCAGCTTCTTCACAAAGCCTACACTCAGCCACCAAGGCCTACACTCAGCCACAACAGGCCTACACTTAGAGATTCAAATCTCCTACACTCAGGCACTCAAGCCCTACACTCAGCCTTTATAATTACAGGCTTACAGACTCAGATCCCTAAGGATCCTACAAGATAATATGAATACAAAATGTAACCCAAACAACTCAGAGACAAGAGAGAAGAGTTGTGAGTTTCTTGATGAGTTCTTGGAAGAACTCAGCTGAAATCAACCTGACTTGGCTTTCTTCAAAGCTTCTTGAATGTAGAACACAATAAGATTGATCTCCTCTGCAGTTGATCCTTGATCTCTGCTACTTAAGATTCAGACAAAATCTGAACCCTTCTTCTCAGCCTGGTTCCAACGGCTGTCTTCTTGGATGGATCTCTCTCTCTCCAACTTCTTAGATCCTCACAGGATTCTTCAATGGATAGCTAGATCTTCTTTGTATATTGATCACTTGAACAACAATTAATCATCTGTTTCTGTAGACAGTATAAGCCTATTTAAAAGCCTTCTTCATGGTAACCGGCTGGTCCGGTTCATAACAGATTTCTGACAACTCTGACAGGTGCAGTAGACCGGTTGGAATGGCAGCTGTCAAGTCATCTAGTCAGTTCTTGAAAACTCTGTAACTGTCTGTAAGTGTCGAGACTGTCTGTCTTTAAGTGTCGACACTTATAGACCAAGTGTCAACACAAGTTGACTAAGTGTCGACACTAGCCTACAAGGTGTCGACACAACTCCTTGTGTTGTAGATTTTATATCTCGACACTGCTTCTTCTTCATGTGTCGACACTGATAATGTGTGTCGACACAAGTACTTGTACTTCAGTATATTACTGAATTCTTGTAAGTATCGACACATCTCCTTTGTGTCGACACATCTTCATGTGTTGAACTTGTTTAGTGTCGACACTTTTTCTTGGTGTCGACACATGCCTTTAGTGTTGATACTTGCTGAGTGTCGACACAGCTCCTTGTGTCGACACATTCTACTTGTGTTGATACTTTAGCTGAGTGTCGACACTTCTCATTTGTGTCGACACTTGTACTTAGAATATTGTTGAACTTTGCTAAATGTCGACACAGCTCCTTGTGTCGACACTTTCTTCAAGTGTTGAGTCTTCAGCTGAGTGTCGACACATTCTTTCTTGTATCGACACTTTCTTCAACTGTAGAGTCTTCAGCTGAGTGTCGACACATTCTTTCTTGTGTCGACACTTTCTCCAAGTGTTGATTCTTCTGCTGTGTGTCGACACATTGCTCTGGGTGTCGACACTTGTACTTAGACTCTGCTGACTTTTGCTGAGTGTCGACACAGCCTCCAAGTGTCGACACTTTCTGATGTAGACACAGTTTCACTGGGTGTCGACACAACTGTTAAGTGTCGACACTACTTTACTGCACTTTTCTTCATTGAGTGTCAACACAGCTCCTTGTGTCGACACTTTCTGTCTGGTGTCGACTCTGCATCCCTGATGTCGACACAATGATTCCAAGTGTCGACACAAGTCTTCTTAAGTGTCGAAACTTTCCCTCTGGGTGTCGACACATGGACTTAGAAACATTTTCATCTTTCCTGCAAATACTTGACCTGCACAAGTAAACTCAACATACATCAAATACATTTTGATGTATATCATTGAGTAGGGTGAGGCTTCTTCAAATCAGGTATATTTAGACCAATGTACCCAACACATAAGCGCTAACCAGCTACTGGAAGTCACTCCTAAGACCACCTAGAAATTGCTTAACTCTGCTAGCTTCAGAAGCAACCAAATCCAGGGCAAACCAGCAATGCTGAATTCTACCTCATATGCACTAACCGTGAGTTGTCTCTGTTTCAAATGCAGGAAGTTATTCATAAAGCGGTCTCGCTTGACTGACGGCAAAACTTTCTTCGGCAATACCTCCTAGAAGGATTCCCATAAGCATCCATCTGTGAGGTTCTCCTTCTCTCTCAACCACCAGCTCCTTGCAAGACCCTTAAGATGGTAAGCAGCAACCATCACTCTCTTGTCAGAAAAAAACTCCTGAATACGAGAACATCTTCTCGATGGCGATAATCCAATCGTCTAATAACATGAAATCAGCTCTACCATCATAGGTAGGAGGTCCTAATCACTGGAAATGCGAAATGAAATCCATCTCTGATGGCAGCAAAACTAGAGCCACCAAAGGAGCAGGGTTAACAGGAACAACTTGACCAACAGCAGGTTCCTACACTCTAGGTTGCTATCCTGAAATGACAGTCAACAATGCTTGGATTTGCGATTGCATTTCCACCATCTGCCTGACGGAGACTCATTGCTCTTCCGCAGTACATCAATCACAACCTAACTCTACGCACAAGACTACGTGCCCATAGACTGGGGAGTCGACCTTGTCGCAACACGCTTATGCGGCATCATAAGAATACAATGAACAACTAATCAAAACCTAGCTTAACTGCTAGAACTACACAACTTTGTTCAGGCCATATGTGTATAGGCACTTGCTCATGCTGCTAACTTGCTTTGGGATTTATAAATTATCTCATGTTAACTTAGGAGATATACCGTCATACTATTGACTCATGTGCATAAACCATGAATGCATGAATTCTTATTCTCTTCCTTTAAAACTATGTGTGTGTGTGTGTATGTCATCATGTAGATCTTTAGCTTGGCGCGTGTGCTAATGTTATGTTATGTCATGTATGTTGTGTTATGCACTATAATAAAGGCCTTAATGTATGTTATGAGCGTCGTACATATGAAATATTAAACATCCCATACTACATAACATCACATGAAACAAAAAAAACAAAATCTAATGTGCATTTATGTGATGATTATTATGAATCTCATACTACATAACAGTCACATATTGGTCCCTATAAGGATCCATATACAAAAAGATATTATGCATCTCATACTACATAATATATCCCGTATACTTCTTGTCATGCTTTTGAGTGTAGTGTTTATTCTTCATCCAAGACGTACTGATGACACATCGGTGTGTGTATGAAACAGAACAAGACAATCTAAAACTAACCAGAGATAATCATTTGACCGATTGTCAAACAACCTATCCCTCTAATACCAACTATAACAACCCGAATTTTCTCCTCATTTAAATGATGAATCAGAGTAAGAGAAAACATGCATCATGATGATATGTCTGCAGGGATAACTGCAGGCACTCAGGTAAGAACCCGAATCTAACACTTCATATGAAATCCTCAAGTTTATTATGAAAAAATTGTAATTCAAGTTAAGTTTGGATGGTCGTATGCCTCGGCTCAGTGGATAAACTAGTCCACAAATGAAAATGTGAATATACCCTACGAAAAATACTTTGTTTATATCGATTGACATCCTACATGAGTATAAACATCCAAATTGGACAACTCATGATATGCATTCCTCTATATTTAATATAAGTATAGAAATAGCTTTTACGTTTGTTAAAATATGGTGACTTTGGCTTAAACCATGCTATGAATGAGATTGTCAAAATGATTCTTTTATATTTTTTAAAATAACTAACATGCAATCATACCATAAAAGTTTCCTAGAGAGAAAGTAAAACCGACCTGTCATCAAGAAGAGGCTAAGCAGCAAGTAGGTAATTTAACAATATAAAAACTCTAGTAGGCGTCAACAACCTGACATGGACCCACCAAAAGAAATAGTAAGTATGTCTGAACTAATAACAGAACAACCACACTACCTCACACTTGTGAGGAAAAGACGACTGCAACAACAGCAGAATACCAGCAACCACCAAACCTGGCTACTCAACCAACTACTGCTCCAAACCTGAGGTATTCCAACGAAAAGAACACCTCAGCAAGAATATACAAGTAGCAAATAAAATCATCAGTAGACAAAAATCGAAAAGGAAGCAAAAGTGGGTCACCAACCCCAACCACAGGAATGGCTGACAAACCTCATGTAAAAAGCTAACCTATAACCAGTATGGAGAAATTCTCAACACTAGAGTAAAAGAAGTTGTACCAATTGTGAAATGAAGCCACGCTTCGATAAAATCTGCAAAAGTAAGAGTCCAACATATGTCTATGCAATAGGAAGAAAAGAGACTGAACAACTCTGAACACTTGAATCATTAACATTGGTAAAAACAGTTCTGTGACCGTGGCCACAATATCCAACATGAACTAATAGACCCAAACATCTTCAAAAGGTACTGTGTGGGTGGCGACAAAGAACAACACAACCCGACATTCCAAAATTCTCACAAAAAGGCACTGTGGGGATGACCACAATGTCCAACACAACCCAAAAGTCCAAGAGAAAACACCATAAGAAAAAACCACCAATTGCAATGATTCATGAGTCGACACTAGGTTGGTGGTCCTTTATCCACAGCCAACCATGGGCCACACCTAAACATCCATAAACACCTATAAAACCCCAACGAAAAGACCAGGCTCCTCTAATGACAAGAAGGAAGAAAAATACTGAAATTAAACCTAAGGCCTACACTCGACGAATTGAATCAATTCAACGAGAAAACTAAGTACATACTGATTTGTCGAGTATACTCGACAAATACAGTCGACATTCGACGAAAAATACTTAGCAAAATTGGTTAATTTACTGGTACTCAACGATTCGGCTAACAAAACCTTGATACTCGACGAATTAGCGAAATTACCTAAGTCTACAGGAAATTCGTCGAGTATACTCGACGAATCGGGAGTTCACTCAACGCTCTCAATGCCAAAGGAGTCTCACTCAATGCGTGGTCTTAACTCAGCGAAATTTACTTAACCCAATGAATTCACTCGACGCCTAGTAGAGTTCACTCAACGCACTCGATGCCAAGACAGAAACACTCAAGCACTCAATGCCATTTGGTTCACTCGACGCTCTCGACGACAAACAAACAATACTCAATGAATTTGTCGAGATTAAACGATGCTTTTGACTTAGTCTCGCAAACTACTCGACGCTCTCAATGCCAAGTCAAATTCAATCAACGCCAAATCCGATATTCGATGAATTCGTCGTGAATACTCGACAAATTTGCCTTAGTCACAAGGATCACTCAATTTTAAGACTTATTCATCCGACACACTCAACGCCAAGGCTACACTCACTACCAAATGTTAATGCTCGACGAATTTGTTGAGATTACTCGACGAATCTAACATCACTCAACACTAATACTATTCGACGAATTAGACTGAATCTAAGACCCATACAAGACGAATTTCATTCAGGCTGACCCCACCATACTCGATGAATCTATAAACCAAAGTTAAAGGTCATGTTTAACGAATTTATCTTTACTTAGACTGTCATTTACGACGAAAATTCCTTAGGCTAATTGTCCTAAGTGTCATACACTCGATCTGTTGACCTAGACTGCCAGTCATATACGACAAAATTTCTTTCACTTGACTGGAAATCCTACACTACTCGGCAGATCAAACTTGACGGATCCCTACACTACACCTAATTCTAAAGACGGAAGAAAACAATAAAGAATCACACAGAAAAAGACTTGGAATGGGGAAGAAATCACCATTTGCCTCTAACTTCAGAAATTTGGCCACACAAGAGCCCTTTCTCATGGATCCGGCCACAAAAACACCTTGGCTACACTTCCTGAAACTTTTCGAGGAAAAAGAGCGTCAAAACCGAATATCCTAATGTCCAAAATTTCAAGAAATGGAAAAACTCACCGCACACATGTAGATCTCAGGTAGCAATCCAAATCTACCCTCCGATGACAATTTCGAGCACCAGAGCTCCTTCAATCGATGACGGAAAGCTTGTGAAGTCTGTCGTTCCCCTCTTTCGCAAAATAGTGCGATAGCTTGGGAGGAAGACGATGAATATGGTTTTCGTCATATCACAAAACTATATATATGTAAATAATATATTATATTATTATTATAATAACGTCCAAATTACAGATATATCAAACCAACTCGGATTTCTACGAAATTCGCACCGAAACTAAATATCGATAATGTTAATCCAACGATGAAGTTGAAATCAAAATCCGACAAACCAAATTCGGGTAAAAACTTCCCAATGTCCAAAACACTAAAATATCCCAAAAAAGCTCCACCGTGTTCCAAAACAAACCCGGCTCGCAAGGAAAAAACTAAAAAACACAATAGAAATTAACCGAGCTAATATTCTAGGTCAAAACCGCAGATACCAAATGAGAAAAATCACGCTCTGGCAACGGTAACAGTCAACTACGCATCAACATAATGCCCTGACATCCAAAAATATATGACACTAAAGGCATTAAAATAAACATCGAAAAATCAGGGGCGTTACAGCATCACCACCTAGTTGCGAGCAAAAATGTCGAATGTGGCTCGCTCGGTTACATTGATAACATACTTTCCAAATTGTCCTCGTGGTTGCTGATGAGGTTGGAACTGCGCGGGTGGAGGTAGTATAAATAACGGGCCCGGATGTTCCATCAAAAAATTCTTGTGGAAACAACCGTCGCATCTTGTTCCCTCTTCCACCTCTAATATTATGTCTCATTCTGAAGTTGGGGCATGATTCCGTCACGCCCTGGGCTGGTCTCTTACTACTACCCAGGTGGTCTGCCTCCAACCTTTTTGTCATATCAATTATCTCTGCCAAGCTTGCGTACGGAATAAACAAAAGTGCTTGCCTTAGGGGATCTCTCAAGCCTTTGTAGAACTGTTTTGCGTACCCACGGTCATCAAACTCGTAGGAGTTAAGAAATCTAGCGAGGTGCTGAAACTCCCTTTGGTATTCTGTCACGGACTTGGATCCTTGCTTTAATTGCACGAACCTTTCTTCAAGCTCATCTCGAGCAGTAGAGGGAATGAAATGCTCCAAGAAAGCTTTAGAAAATTCGCTCCAACTGATCTCTGTGTACAGTCAGCTTTGTAAAGTGGAGCCCACGAGGGACTTCCACAACCTTTTGGCATGTCACTCTAGGACGGACACATCTAAGGTCACAAACATACTGGCTGGACATATGATTTCGGACCTTAGCTCTTGCACAATATCCAGTCACTCTTTAGTACGAACAACCGACTCCTTCCCATGATAAACAAGTAAGGAGAGGGCTTGGAAGGTACTCTGCTAGTGTAAGACCCCCCTCTCGGAACACAAAACATGGCAATAGGGAGTATTATGACCAGAACAGCTGCCTTGCGATTGCATCAGTACATGGGCTAACTTGTACCACAAGACGGCTATCCCACCGGCCAAACCAATATCATCCATGCCAGACCAACATAAATATTATAAAAAAGAAGTCAAAATCCACACAAGTATATATTCCAAACAAGGTACATTAGAAATGAGAAGCGCAACGACTTATATAATATCAGAGTACAAAAAATTTACCCCAAGGGATACAATATGAGTCTCTCCAAAAACTTAAATCCGTAATTGACAGCAGTGATGGAAAGTCATATCAGGCCCTGTCACCCTGGCCCAGCTGCCCTCCTGCACAACCTACGATAGCTGCTCTTTATGCTGGGTTTCCTCCTAAAATGGAAGACATATCAATCGTTAGTCATAAAAACTAAGTGGCTATCACATCCGTTCCCCAACGAATCTTAAGCACCGGGCGGAGAAAAAAAGAGGGTACAATATATATATATATATAGTAATAACAAGCAGGTGGTATATCTCCGCATATCAAGAGTAGTAATAGCAACATTTTATAATATTATTATAGACATTCCATTATGGAAATTCTACACAAGTAATGTCATTCCATTAGAGTATATAGATCTACAACAAGAAAGTAACTTATAAAAATACCCATACAGTTTTATAAGTTAAGGATCAGCTTAACAGTAAAATAACTTATCATATAAGAGTGCCCACACAAACTTATAAGATAAGGATCTTATGTGGTGCAATGTAATGTTATGAATGCAATATGATGACTCACCAATGCTCATACACACACACACACACACTACTATGTCGACATAGACTTTAGTTCCCACTTTTGTGCAGGTAACTAACCTCTCATGCATCATGTGTCGTGGCCAAACAGTGATAGTAGAGCGGGCGTCTCCACTACTAGGCAAGTATCCTCACTATCAAGCCTAGGCCTCTGTACGCCTCAAGGCTAAGAACACAACAACTGAGCTCTTGCGTACAATGGATCAAAGGGGTCTCGGGTAGATGAGCACCAAGAACACAGCCCAAACTGGCATATCATCGTGGCATGGATGGAGCTTATCGGAGTTCATCACCAAAGGAGCAAGCCCAACCATCCACTTGACATGGAAGGAGTCTCGGAAATGAGCACTGAGGACCAATCCCAACCATCAAAAATCTGTCTGTCAACTCCCGTCGGTGTGAATACTGGCGAGCCAGTAGTCCTACCACACTATCCTTAACCTAGGATCATTACACTACGTGTCAACTAACACCGCATTCAAATTCACATGGCCTTGCCATCAACCATCTAGGGACTCTAACCAAGTCCTTTTTCATTATTACCAATCTAGTGCTCAACATCACTCAAGGGCTCCACACTGAGTCCCTTATCATCATTAACAATCCAGTGCGGTCAAATACTCACGCACTTACACCCTTTCACATTTTTGTCCTCCCAAGCACTCAAGGGTTCAACATCAACACAGGTGGCAAGCCACCTTGAACAACATAACAATCCCACATAACTACCCATAGGGAGACACACTCTAAGCAATGGACTATACAAATTATACAATCCAACACTTGACATCACGATTCAACATTTTTCATGGCCATGAGATTTACCTCATCTGATTCCTTCCTTATAATCAAGCGTTCACAAACAATTATGCTTTCATAAATTTATCTCAATAATATATTAACTCTCCATGTATCCACTAAGCATGATAACATAAGTATAGATTACACAATCAATTTTTGGCACCATAGCCTCTTTCAAACATATATCATTCATCGGATTACAATCGCGCGCATCCTTACTGGATTTCACAAGTAGGCATTTGTACAACCAAATCTTATAAAACCATATGTTCACTAACTTCCCAAACCATTTGTTTATTAAATTCCCCCAATCCATTTGTTTTTCTCAGCTACATATAACTATGCTCATCCAAACCTCACCATCATCTTGTTATGTTTCTTCTACCTAGTGCAAACCCTTTTATACACTAACCCGAAAGCATCCTGCACATAAGTTGTTACAATGCAGCTACTCCTACTGGACATTCCTGGAGCTACAACACTCTCGTGAAAATTTGTAAACATCCGTTGGAAAGTTCATTCCGAGGACTACAACTTTCTTGTTTTGCCCAATACCTAGATCAGGCCGTATCATACCCGAAAATGGCCACGAAATTCGTTGTGCATAGAAAATAGATTTTTCATGCATCTTAAAGCCAAACGAACGACATCCGTTCATCATCTTCCTCCAGCCATTTGTTCAAAAGTACATTGAGATTTTCCACCTCCCTTATTCACCCTCAATAAACAATCCTTCTTCACAAAACCAAGTCCACCATCTTCACAACGAGGAGGGAGAGATTGAAGACAACTAATCCCTAGGACAAAGTCCTAGCATGGTCTTTTCCTAAGAGATCTTCATCACACACCAGTCAAACTCTTTTTAGTTGATATCTCTCATATATCATAACTAAAGATCTAACACTTGGGGAGGGGGTAGGAAGCTCACCTCGTTTTCTGCCATGGACCTTATTATCCTCTTTGGCGACATCGTTCTTCTTGGAGAGGGAGAGCTCTTCCTCTTGAAAATTTGACTCTGGCGACCTCTGATGACCTCTCTGCTCCCGTCGGATTCAGCACAGAGATTGACTCAACAAGAAATGGAAGTGACAGCTAGGGTTTCTCATTTCTTCCTTTTTATAACAATATATTAGGGTTAAGACATGTTGTCACATGTCACCCTAACATTGGACCACCCATCATTACTTTAAATAGGTCTTGTTTGAGAATACCGGGTCCAAATCAGCCAACAATGCTTATTCTGAAATCCTAGTACAGCCCATACGTGTGAATCAGCAACACGGCCTACCGAAAATATGCTAAGTCAAATTCGTCGTATGCGTCGAGTGTCACTGGATGCTTCATCAAATTGCGTTGAGATCACTCGATGCTTTTCGACAAATCATTCTAGCCAAAATATTGTAAGTCCAAGCGCTGTATACGTCGAGATCACTTGACCGTTCATCGAATGGCGTCGAGATAACTCAACACTTTTCGACGAATCCTTTTGGCCAAAATATTATAAGTCCAAGCGTTGTATGCATCAAGATCACTCGACACTTCACCGAATGGCATCAAGATCACTCAATACTTTTTGATGAATCCTTATGGCCAAAATATTCTAAGTCCAAGCACTATATTCGTTGAGATCACTCGACACTTCGTCGAATGGCGTTGATATCACTCAACGCCTATTGAATGCAGTATCATTCTAAGTCCATTTCTTCTTATGCGTTGAGTATCACTCGACGCCTGTTACCAGTGCACCCCAAGCCTGAGTGAATGACTCGAAATGCATGAGAGAATTCTAGCATGAATTGGGACATTACATCCAGTTGGAAATCGAGGCTTGTTGCTACGCTAGGGCCTACTGGGATCAAATCACGTCTATGATCGCCGTAAGTATCTGTCCCAATTCCGATTGTTGAAATGGGGTAGGGGATAAAGGGGCAAGAGTGCCTGCTACTGGCTCTACACGTGCCGAGATCTACACTTAAACATACAAACCTAAGGTCAGGTTGGCTAATTGTAGGATAATGAATGGACATTCTTAGTGTGAATTACACATGGGCACACCACTGCTTCCGCTATATCAGTTTGACCTCAAACTAATAAATCGAGTGGGGGTGGCACCATTGTTCAATGACTTCTTTAGTTTAGGATCGTAGAAAGCTGATAAAATTTGTAAGACCCCCCTCCCAGAACACAAAACATGGACGAGGGGAGTCTTTTGCCCAGAACATCCTCCTTGCGGTAGCGTCAACACACAGGTTGACCTGTACCACAAAATTACTATTCGGCCGTCTAAAACCAATATCATATATGCAAACCCAACATAAAGTAAGTATATAAGTCAAAACCACACAAGTAAATATTCCAAACAAAGAACAATAGAAATAAGATGCAATAACGACTTCTGTAATATTAGAGTGAACAAATTACCCAAAGGGAAATAACATGAGTCTCTCAAAACTCACATAAGTCATCGATGATAGCTATGGTATCATTGTATCAGGCCCCATCACCCTGGCCTGGCTGTCCTCCTGTATGACTTGCTGTTGCTACTCTATCTGCGGGATTTCCTCCTAAAATGGAAGACGTAGCAACTATTAGTCATAAAGATTTAGTGTCTATCACATCCGCTCACCCCGGCGGCTCTTAGGCACCGAGCGGTAGAAAGATCAATGGTACAATATATAAATTAAATAAGTAGTAATTACAAGTATATGTCATATTACAAGTCATGTGTAGTAATAGCAGGTGTGTATAGCAGTAATAAAATAATTCAATCATAGCAAAAAAGCTAGAGTATGTATCATTCAATCGCAGCAAATCTACTTCTATAAGCGGAATGTAACTTAACTTATAAAATTGCACATACAGATTTATAAGTTAAAGATCGGCTTAACAGTAAAGTAACACATCATATAAGAGTGCTTGTACAAACTTATATGATAAGGATCTTATATAATGTAATGTAATGCAACGTTATGAATGCAACATGATTACTCACCCATGTACACACACACACACACGCACAATACAATGTCGACATAGACTTGCAGATCAAACTTTTCGAGCAGGTAGCTAACCTCTTAGGAGTCATCCGTCGTGGCCAGATGGTGACAGTGAAACGGGCATTCCACTACTAGGAGGCCATCCACACTACCAAGCCTAGGGCTCCATATGCCTCAACGCTAAATGAATGTCTTTAATTCAAATTAAGCTAATCAACTTGAGGGGGGTGAATAACTTTTTGGTTTTTTATAATTTTCCACTACTTAGTGTGTTGTGAGTGAGTTATATATTCCTTACAAGACAATCACACAAAGTACACACATGGTTTATAGTGGTTTCAGAGATTATCGGTACATTCACTTTCCCTCACACCTTTCTAGCAGCGTGTTAGACAAGGCACTTCTCAAAAACTCGGCTCCTAAGGGCTTATAACATAGATCACTCAGGATCTCTCAGTCTTCTCCAAGATCTACAACTCAGGCACAATGCCCTACCTCAGAGCAAGCATTCTCCTACAACTCAGTGATCAAAGGATCACCTACCTCAAACTTGAACACAATTCCTACATCTCAGGCTATGGAGGCTATCCCTACAACTTAGAGAGTAAAACTCTCCTATAGCTCAAATATGTTAAGATCCTACCTCAGGCCAAAGTCCCTACCTCAGGCACACCGTCCTTACACTCAGATCAACATAAGGATCCTACAAACTCAGGATCAACAACCATATACTAAGATCCACATAGAGATCTTACCTCAGCCTTTATAAATAAGGCTTACAACTCAGACCTAAAAGGATCCTACAGGAAGAGTAGTTAGTTGGTGTGGTTGAGCACTAGAGAAATTTCACTCTGTCTGCCCCGGGGCTGAGTTTACCTCAGCCCTATCTTCTTCTCAGTTGTAAGAGAATGTTCTTTAATAAGTTGGAGCTATGCTAGAAGTAACTCAGAAACTTATTTCTGAACTTGCTGAAGAAGACTGAAGATTTGATAGTTTTTGTGTTCTTCAATCAGCTAACCTAGACTTGCAGAAACCTAAAACCTCTGCTCCTTCTTTATCAGAACATTATCTGAACTTGCTATAGCAGAAACAATTGCTATGGCTAACGTGAAAGAACTTTTAGATCAGCTGATTTAACTTCAAGCTTCGAGCTCTATAATAATGGAGAGAAAGAAGAAGTTCAGCCGCAACTTTTTGAAATGAGAAAACCCTAAAATTTAAAGGAACTCAGAAACTTTTTCTGAACTTGCCAAAGAAGATTGAAGATTTGATAATTTTTGTGTTCTTCGATCAGCTAACCTGGACTTGCAGAAACCTAAAACCTCTGCTCCTTCCTCTTTATCAGAACCTTATCTGAACTTGCTATAGCAGAAGAAATTGATATGGCTAACTTGAAAGAACTTTTAGATCAGCTGATTTAACTTCAAGATTCGAGCTCGACAATAATGGAGAGAAAGAAGAAGTTCAACCGCAACGTTTTGAGATGAGAAAACCCTAAAAGTTAAATTTCCTTCAGTCCATCTTGTCCCTTGTATCTTCCACCGATTAACGGATCCAAGAAGCATTGGGGACCACCTGTGGTTGGTAGCTGCACCTTACTTTAATGGAAGAAGACGTACAGTAGGCCTCTAACGCTATTTGTCGTGTTCTATAGCTCTCCCGAAACTAATTTGAACTCTGTTAACTTTTGTTAACTTTGACTGACATCAACATTTGTGGACTTAGCCAAACTCTCAGATTCAATCCAGGCATTAAGTGCATTGAGTGAATGACCTTCACACAAAGAATCTGGACTTCGTAAAATTTTATGCACCATCAGATGTTGAGTCCGTTTAGTGAACTGGCTTCACTCAACACCTCTGGACTTGGACAATCTCTTCTGCACTGCCAGGTGTTGAGTGAGTTGTGTGAATCTTCATCACTCAATGCCCCAGGACTTAGCTGAAACTTTCTTTATCTGCTAGATGTTGAGGGCGTTGAGTGAGCCTTCATCACTCAATGCTTTTGTTCTTAGCCGCATCTCCGGTCTGCTAGCTTGCTGAGGCGTTGAGTGCTTTGAGTGTTTTGTCATCACTCAACGCTTCTGAACTTAGACAAATTTTTCTATCTATCTCTTTCCTTAGACTTTGACTGACTATTCCTCTATCGATGCCTTCTTCTTTGTCATTTAGTGAGCTGGCCTCACTCAACGATTTTGGACTTAGTTAGATTTGTTGACAGAATCTTCAACTGCTTAAGCTTGTCTCAACACTGCTTCGTATATGACGTTGAATGAACAGGTTTCACTCAACGAATGTGGACTCAGTCGATTTTTCATCTTGTCAATACTGAGGCTTTGACAGACTCAGCTATACTCGACGCCTTTTGATATATGACATTGACTGAACTGCCTTTACTCAACGCTTGCAGACTTAGCTGCAGAATTGCTTTGCAGTCTATTGGGCTTTGAATGTCCACACCTTACTTAGAACTTTTTAGCATCTGGCATTGAGTGAACTGATTTCACTCAACGCCTATGGACTTAGGCTATTTTCAACCTTTCAACATTCTTCTTTGACATCTGGCATTGAGTGAACTGACTTCACTCATTTCCTATAGATGTAGATAGATTTTTGTCCCTCTACTTCTCTACCTTGTGACCATCTGTCACAATCACTTAGACAACCTGTCTAACCTTGTTCCAAGGAACATCCTGCGCAAGATGAGCATAACCAACATCAAATACAACTATGCTCTTAGTGTTGATGGTGATGCCTCTTTAAATTAAATCTAGGGAACATTGAGGGAAATATTCCCAACAATCTCCCCTATTTGAAGAAGGTAGAACACCCATCAATTCTAAGAAGCATTTCCTCATAAAGCAAATAAATTTGGAGGCAGTTGAAGGCTTTCTTATACAACTTGAAAATTAAAAGTTATATGAAAATTCATATTACTTGAATCTTAACAAGTACATATATTTACTTAACATGACCAATGCTTCCACATCTCCCCTTATCTGGCAGGTATAGCTCTATTCAGTATCCTTTACACCTCCCCTTTTTGACTTTACGGTTAAGGGTATTGACTACCACTCCCTCTAGGGTTTAAGGTATTATCTACCTCTCCACCTTTCTGGCTTATTCTAAAAGAAACAAATTTCTTAATGAGTGAGGTAAGGGGAACATATACCAGAGAAGTTATCTCTCTATCCTAGCCAAAGTCCCATGTTGATACCACTAAGGAAATTATCCTAGTGATTAAAACACTTGATTAGGAGTCAAACCTTTTGTGTTGATACACTGATACAGGACATGACTGCAGCACTTGATCTCGCTATTAACATAGTTGCATTTGAGCCAATTCCACACCTATTTCACTTAAGGCTTCATGCAGGTGTAGTAAGGGTGGTGCTGGCAATTCCTTTTATCCTGCAGCATCATGTCTCTATAGCAGCAGCTGTTACAGCAGAGCAGCAGCCATCCACTGTAGTTGTGTAATACATCCATCCGTTACATGAAATATAATAGAGGGTCCAGTCGGGGCCCCACACCATAGTCCACAAACAGCAGGCCAGGTTACAAGTTAATATCGAAGAATACTCGCATCATAACTCAGAGCATTCTAACGGAAGCTTTAAGGTTACATTAACTCAAACTCATTTGAATGTCCACAATATATAAACCACCATTTATATATAAAAGAATAGGAATGTCACTTACAAATAGACGGAGGCTATGGCTTTAAGGCCTTACAGTTATACTTTACCAGTGTTGATTACAAACATCGGGACGCAGGCCGGCCACACATGAAAATAGTAAAATTCTTCATTCGGCCTTCAAGGGCCAGCATAGCAGCAGCAATGGCTTCAGCCCTCTATTTCCTGCTCGACTCTCCAGCACCTGCACAAGGACATTCCACCGCAATGGTGGCAAACAAGGCAACGGTCAACATTTAGCTGACCAATTTATAAGGACCCTACCCCTTTCCTGGGGTAGTGGTATTCCATCACTGCAGGCATATCATTTTCACAAGCAGATATATCACAAAACATGCACTCATGCATAGTTCAATATATCACAAACATCGGCCACACGACCAGACATTCTGTGCACTCATAGCATAATATCGGTGTACCAGAAAAGTGCTCGCGTGCACTCCGACGTCCAAATGAACTTCTGATCTTTTCACGTCAGTGTGGTGAGGGTTAAAACTATCCGGGAAAAGTTCTCTACAAAGAGCCTATAGTAGCCCGCAAGTCCAAGGAAACTCTTGACTTCAGCTATGGTAGACAGAACCGTCCACTCCTGTATTGTAACTACCTTCACCGGATCCATTGTTATACCTTCTCTACTAACCACATGGCCAAGAGAAGCCCCCGACGTCAGCCAAAACTCACACTTGGAGAACCTGACATAAAGTTTGATGCAACTCATGGTGTGCAACCCCGTCCGTAAATGGTTCGCATGGTATTCTTCAGATTGAGAGTATACCAAGATGTCATCAATGAAGACGATCACAAACAAATCCAAGTACTCTCTAAATGTGCGGTGCATTAAGTTCATGAACACCAATGGAGCATTACATAACCCAAACAGAATCACGGTGAACTCGTAATGACCGTAGCGTGTTCCAAATGCTGTCTTGGGAATGTCACATTCCCGAATCCTAGACTGGTAGTAGCCAAACTTCAAATCGAGCTTTGAGTATACCGTTGCCTGGCTAGCTGATCGAACAAGTCATCAATCTGATAAATCAGACACTTGTTCTTCTCTGTTAGCATGTTCAATTCACGATAGTCGATACACAACCGCAGACTACCGTCCTTCTTTTTTACAAAGAGAACTGGTGTGCTCCATGGTGACATACTTTGGCGTATATATCCCTGTTCTAGAAACTCTTGTAGTTGAACTTTCAGTTCCGCCATTTCCTTTGGCGCTATACGGTATGGCGAACGGGCCACAGGTTTCGCACCTAGCACCAGCTCAATAGGGAAGTCAATCTCCCGCAGGGGCGGTAACCCAAGAAGATCCTTAGGAAACACATCAGCATACTCCGATACAATCAGAACGTCACTCACACTGAATTTTGGCTCAACAGCCTGTAAGAGCATGAAGAATAACTCTGCGCCATTCCAAACACCATGGACAACTTGGAGAGCAGACATCAAGATCCTGCTCACTCCTCGCATACTAGCAAATTTAGTCTCAAGCTCGGTATTCTGACCTAGTATGACTTCCTTTGAGTTACAATCAATACAGGCACGCTGCTCCGAAAGCTAGTCCATACCAAAGATCACATCAAACTCAGATAAGGGCAGCTAGGATGCATCCAACCCAAAATCCTGACTTCCTATCTGTACCTCCACATAGCAAGCCCTAACCGCCCGCATTACGCATCTATTAGGAAATAAAACCTTCAAACTATCTGTCGTCATACGACTAGGTACTCTGATTCATGACACGAAGTAATCGGATAGAAATGAATGTGAAGCACCCTTATCAAAAAGTGCTCTCGCCGAAAAATCTCGAATCAGGACAAAGCCTATTGCAAACACATAATACACAAGCTACACACATGGTATGAAGTATAAAAAACAGTAAAATAATATCTTAACTCATACCTGTGATGGTGTCACTTTGCTTTATGGCCTACTGTTGGCCAAGATTATACACTCGGGGCTGCGCCTGGGATGCAGATGATTCCACCACTGCCTTTCCCTTTTCAGCATATGACACTCCTGTAAGACCCCTCCCCCTACCAAGGAGGCTCCCGATCTTATGCCCAGAACCATCGTATTATGGTGGCACTAACTCACGTGTTAGTCGGCACCGCAACATGCCGATTCTGCCGGCTTGTACGATCATATAACCTGTTTGGCCAAATGAGAGAAAGAAGCTAAAGCAGTATGTATATAAACAACTAGTCCACAAGACACAAGACTATCAAATATAATGAAAGCACACAAGTACAGAATGAGTACATCAAAGGAGAGAAAAAGGGGTTATGCCCATTACATAATGACAAATCTCTCTCTCACAAATGTCATACAAGCGGAAGCTATAGTATCATCAGAAAACTCGTCCCATCTGACGACGAGCTGCAGTAGTAGTAGTAGGTAGTGGTGATATCAGCTCCTCACATCATGTCACCTCATCCTGCTCCCTCTCCTCGAGCTCCTTAAAAGATTGGTAACACCGAACGTTTGTCAAAAGACTAAGTCGTTTCCTCCACATCTTTCCCCCGCAACTCCTAGCCATCGTGCGGGAGGACGAAGTGGAGGACAACAGGGGGTATAACAAAGGAAACAAGTGGCAGTGGATCTATGCTAACAAGTATATATATGACAAATATTCCTACTCTAGCAGTTCTATAAATAAGGTATATGAAAGGTATGAAGAACTGAATAGAGACAAGAAAAGTGTTATAAGTAAACAAGTACTGAAAGTAAGCAAGCACTGAAATTAAGTAGAGTAGAGACAGTAAGTAAAATGAGCTACTCCTACCATCACAGATGTACCTTAACTTATATGAATGCGCATAGAAACATATAAGTTTAGGTTTCCAGAAATATAACTTATCATATAAAGAGCTCATATAAATTTATATGATATGGATCTATGTTGCGTGTGACCTAGTTATGATGGTATGATATGCAAGCGTTTTATTGCTCATGCAAGTGCAACTCACACACACGACTCTGTGATCACAGACCTTTAGTTCCCACTTTTCGAAGCTAGCATCACTATCTGGTACTACCATTATGGCTACGGCAGTAGTGGAGCGGTCGTCTCCACTCTTAGGAGGGTATACACACTACCAGGCTTAGACCTCCCATACGCCTTTGTACACGTCCTAAGTGTACACTAGAGTCTTGTGTACTATTTGCTGGCTACCCACCAGTCTTTTTGGTCGAGTGTGCATGCTTAGAGATCATCCTCTAGACCGCAGTGTAAAATAACTCACTGACACCTCAAACCATCACACCTCGCCAGACTCACCGTACTGCCATTGGTGTGAAGATTGGCCCAGTACCGCATGACTCACCGCAGGTTTATTCACATGCAAGATATTCCAACCTGAGCCTCCAGCTCGCAGGACCAACCTGTCCTGAATCCCTCCAACCCATCACGGGTGAGATTGCACATTAGTGCCCTTATTTTAAATCCCTCCAACCCTTCACGGGTGAGATTGCACATTAGCGCATCTATTGTGAATCCCTCCAACCCTTCACGAGTGAGAATGAACATCAATGTCTTAGCCTATTAAACTACTCTTGTCTAGTGTTTGTTATACCTAGCAGTTTAGGGTTTATCCTAGGATTGCC
Organism: Platanthera guangdongensis; assembly: GCA_039583875.1. Taxonomy (NCBI): domain Eukaryota; kingdom Viridiplantae; phylum Streptophyta; class Magnoliopsida; order Asparagales; family Orchidaceae; genus Platanthera; species Platanthera guangdongensis. Next base: position 88,045,620 of record CM077160.1, read on the forward strand.
CAGGGCATGCCCGGTGAAGGGCTCTCGAGGGCACTAGGAGCTACGATGGGTTGAATCCCAAAGCTCCCTTTCGTAAAGATATTTATTTTTGTTTGATGTGTACCCATGATACATACTGTAATAACCACATCCGTTCATATAATATATAATAGAAGGTCCGGCCGAGGCCCCACACCATATACGGTAAAACAGACGATGAAGCTACAGAGTGATACCAGAATAGCGCAGCGCACTTAATACATTGCATTCTAGCGGAAGTCTACAAAATTACACTTGAACTCCTCACTTGAATGTCCAACATATAAAAACTCCACATTTTATACATTATAGGAATGTCTTACAACACACATAAATAGTTGGCCTTATGGCGTTACAGAGCTTTCAAACAGTGGCCAAAACTTTGGCACGCAGGTCGGCCACATCAAAAGAAAACATGACATTTATATCCAAATTAGCCTTCGAGGGCTAACAGCAGCAGCAGCAAAAGCAGCATGGACATCAACCCTTTTTCGTCCCGCTTGACTCTCCAGCACCTGTACAGGGACTATCCACCCAACGGTGGCAAACAAAGGCAACGGTCAGCATTCAGCTGACCAAATTATAACGACCCTACCCCTTTCCCGGGCAGCGGTATTCTTCCCTGCAGGCATAACAGATCACAAGCATGTATATATATCTCACATAATGTGCTTTTACGCACACATTCCATCACAACCGTCACCCACTCGGCTCGACGATCTGTGCACTCAGGGCACATACTTGGTGTACCGGCGAACCAGTTGCCCACCACCGTATCCGGGTCGCAGCCCAATGGTAAATCACTTGAGCATTTACTCCATGGCGTGCAGCCGGAGTTCTAGTCAGAATGCACTGGGCTTGGCCCGTAGCCCCCCATTGTGTCATGGCACGCAGGCCTACGACTCTCGCTATGCGCTCCAACAGACCGCACCTTCTGGTCTCATGTCGGACGGACATAATGCAGGTCGGATCCTCCACCCCCCGTTGCTCAAATCGTCTTGCCATCACCGAGTACAGCATACTCGCGACTACAAAAGGCGCGGGTCGGTCTCACCAATCCTGTTCTGGCATTCAATCCTGGTTATTTCTCTTACACTCATTCTTATCACAACATTAGTGGGTCTTTCCTGGACACACCAGTACTTCCTGCTACTCTCTGCGTAGGTGGACACCGCAAATAGCATAAATGTTAGGGGTGTTTCCTGGCTACCACGCCAGTACTTCCTGTTACTCTCTTCAAAGGTGGACTCCTCATGTACATTAAGCATTACAAAGGGTATTTCCTGGAATTCCAATCCAGTACTTCCTGCTACTTCCTTTCACAGGTCGAACCCAACAACACAAACAGCACAAGCATTATATGAGTATTTTCCTGGACTACCACTCCAGTACTTCCTGCTACTTTCTTTCACAGGTCCAACCCGTCGACTCCTAAACTGCGCGTTTATCACGGAGCCTTCTCCAGTTCGTATGTAACATCACCAATCCAGACCAACCTGTCCAGATGGGCTTCACACAGCATGCCTGTTTCGTACTCCATTTTCGGATCTATATGCCAACAAAGGAGATTCCATGAATCAACCCAAAAGACTCCCAACATCAGCCACCCTTTGGTGGGGGATTCATGCATATGCCAAAAAGGAAGCCTTCGCATTGCTAAGAAGAAAGGTCGTTACCCTTGAAGACTGTTTCGGTGTCATGAACTCCTAGCTAGCTTGAAAGAACCGCAAAAGCTTTTCCTGCGCAACGATGACCTCAAATCTCAGCTTGACACTCTCAAGCTCCACCAGAGATCAGCCTCTTTTCTTCTTCCTCCTTCTTCCTTTCCCTTTCTCTCTCTAGAAGTTTAGAAAGATGAAGACAAAATAAAAATGAGTCTTCCTTCTCACTTTTCGGCCTTAAGGAAACAGGGAAGGCTCTCAGCTGTTAGATCCTAGCTGAAGAAGAATGGACGGCCACGAAAAACCCGCAAAATCATGTTTTGGGTCTGACACGCCCTGTGACACGCCCGTGTCAAAGGCTATGTCACACTAAGCAGTGCACTAACCGCCTTATCCCGAAACAGGTTACGCCCAGGATACACGCCCGTGACGGCCCAGTCACGCCCGTGACATAGGGCGTGTACCTCACTCGAGACCTACTCGAGAGGACTTACTCGAGAGAAAACCAACTACTCGAGTACTTGGATTGTATACGCCCGTGTCGAATGACACACCCGTGTCACCGCCCTCTTACTCGAGTACTTTTCCACTTAATCAAGAGAAAAGTGTCGACCTCTCGACACAGCGGGACACGCCCGTATCATAGGCCGTGTACCCCATACTCGACGATCGTCGAGCGCAGTTCAGCGAACTCAGGGGGACACGCCCTCCTCGAATGGTACACGCCCGTGTAGCCCGGCGTGTTCCCGCGTTCGACAAACGTCAAATGCAGTTCGTCGAACTCATTTTTCGTCGAACTTACGACGACTCCGCACCCGAGCAGGACATGCCCTGGGACACTCCCGTGTCCCAGGCCGTGTCACCCAAAATTTTGCCTGCTAAAAAATTGGGCTGTTATAACCCTCCCATCCTACCAGAAATTTCGTCCTCGAAATTTGCACACAGGAAGGCAATCAGCAACTAAAAAGTCATAACATCAAAATTTCTTGTTACAATAAATTTTCACTATCCACTCAGTTACAGAAACAGCTCTGGAAATTCAGCACGCATGGTCTGCTCTCGCTTCCATGTAAGCTCTTCACGACCGCAGTTGTCCTACCGGACTTTAACCATCCCGACTGTCTTGTTCCGCAACTGTTTCTCGTCTTGATCCTCGATCTGAATGGGTCTAACTCTCCTTGTTAGCCCATAATCCACCGGCACACGATCATCCGTGATCACTTGAGCTAGATTTTTAACGGCCTTTCGAAGCACCGAGATGTGAAACACATCATTTAGTCCACCCAAGTCTGCTGAAAGAGCTAGCTGATACGCAGCTTCTCTGTTTCGCTCAACCACTTCAAATGGACCCAAATATCTTGGACTCAACTTTTTCAAATGTCGAATCCTGTATATTCCTTCGAAGGGCTTGATCTTCAAGTAGACCCAATCGCCTACCGCGAACTCCATGTTCCGGTGCTTGGCGTTGTAGTCTTTCGCTTGACGATCGTGGGCTATAAGTAGCCTCTCTCGATTAGCACGAATGGTTGAGTTTGCTTCATCAACTTCATTACGATTATAAACTCTATCTTTGCCCGCTTCTACCCAAGCCAAGGGAGTACGACACTTCCTTCCATATATAGCTTCATACAGTGCTATTCCGATGCTCGCCTGGTAGCTGTTATTATAAGCAAACTCCACCATGTAGAGATGATCTTCCCATCTCTTTCCAAAATCTAGGGCGCACATTCGGATCATGTCCTCCATTGTTATGTTGGTTTGTTCAGTTTGACCATCCGTTTGGGGATGAAAGGTCGTACTGAAAGTCAACTTCGTGCCCAACAGCTGGTGAACTAGCCTCCAATCCTTTGACATGAATCGCCCATGTCGATCACTCACGATGCTGCGAGGAACACCGTGGAGCTGTACATTCTGTTCCACGTATAGCTTTGCCAAACTTTCTACTAAATCATCTCGCTTGTTCAGGAGGAAGTTTGCTACTTCTATCAGCCGATTGACAATCACGCAGATGGAATCGTTCCCTCGCTGAGATCTCGGCAATCCGTGCACGAAATCCATGGAAATATCGTCAAAATTCCACTCTGGAATCGGCAACGACTTCAAATAACCGCTCGGTTTCTGGCATTCCGCCTTCACCATAGTACAGGTTTGGCATTTGGCCACATAAAGAGTAACATCTTTCTTTAGCCCTGGCCACCAAAAGAGCTTTTTCATATCCCTGAACATCTTCGTGCTCCCTGGGTGGATTGAGTACTTCGTATAATGCGGTTCATAAAGCAGTTCTTCCCTCAATTTACCCACATTTGGGACGCACAAACGGCCTTCTTTCCGCAAAAGACCGTCATCCCAGGAGAACTTTCCTTCTGGCCCAGCTTTCACATAGCGTAGGAGATCTTCATCCAACTCCGTTGCCCGTCGAACTCGGTCCGCAAGGTTACATTGCACCTCCGTCTAGTTCAAACATGCATTGTTAGTGGAATTCCTGTCAACACAAGAAATCTCTAATGCTTCCAGCTCCTGGATGAGACGTTCATCATGCCTTTGCAACCAAGTTGCTCTTGTCGGAGTCCGCTGACTCAAGGCATCCGCGACGACATTGCCTTTTTTGGGAGTATAGTGAATCTCGAAGGTGTAGTCCCCGAGGAACTCCAACCACCTTCGCTGTCGCATGTTCAGGTCCTTCTGCTCCAAAAGGTAATTCAGGCTCTTGTGATCTATATAGATTGTTGGGACCCTTGTTTGGATTTGTGCTAGGTTCACTCTTAGGATGTCTTGACCCCCATGTATAGCCTGAGTCCTTGTCTAGTCTTAATTAGATCCTTTTAGGTCAAGTTTGTGCAGACCAGCATTGCAGTGGACTCAGACTTAGATTCAGAAAGATTTTGTGGATTATCTATATCAGTTCGACTATAGTCGAACTCAGCTCGACACTCGTCGATCTCCCATCAATGATCTCAGAGTCCTCTACTCTGAACTGAGCTCGACGATCTACGAGCTTAGGTTGACGATCTCGTGCTTCTCAGCAGTTATCTCAGATTTACGATAGTTGTTCTCAGGTCAATGATCACTTAACCCAGTTCGACGATCTCTGAACTAAGCTCTACGATTTTATGCTGCCTTCAGTTATCAGTTTTTTTTCAGATCGGTCAGAAGTATTTATTTTGGTTATGATAAATTATTTTAAGACAAATATATTTTGATAATTAATGTTGTATTCTCAAGGCTGATAGTTGTATTTCATGAAACATTAATTATGGTATTCACAAAATATTCTGTAAAGACATTATAGAAGTGCATTTATGATTGCCAGCCATTCTAGCCATTTGGGCTCCTAAATTATTGCAGAGAATTAAGTATTGTCTTGGGAATTCCAATTTATGATGTTGGTTATTCTGATTGAAGAGATAACTCAAAAAAAATAAAGAAAACTACAATAATCAGTCAGACAGTTAGAAAACATTCTTTTGTTTGTTCTCAAGGGCTCTTGCATTGCGAAAACAAGGAAAAAAAAGAATTTTTTTTCAACTTACAATTCTCTCTAGTCTTCTTCTTTCCTCAGGCTTCAAAAATCTACAGATAGCACAAATCAATATCAGTCTACAGAACTAAGAAAGCTTGTTGGAAATCAACATCAATCTGAAGACCTACACCCTGGACAAAGCTTCCATCTTCCTGAATCTACTCAACATTTCAGGGGGAGCTTTGGCATCTTCAAATCCACATAGTCTTCTCATTGTGTTTGAGAAAGAGAAGACTGTCATCTATTTTTATTTAACCTCTCTTGTATAGGGTTATTACTCCCTTCAAAAGTGAACTCCTTGGTGATAGGGCACCTGATCAAAAACCTATTGGTTTTTAGGCACCTGATCAAAAGCCTGAAGGGCTTCTAGATCTACCTGAAGCAGATCTTGTGGTGATAGGGCACTTGATCAAAAAGCTAAGTGGATTTCTACCAGGGTGGTAGAAGAGTGGATGTACCCAGATTTGGGGAACCACTATAAAATTTCTTGTGTCATCTAGTTGCCTTGTGTTTTCTTTTTGAATTGTGCTGTGATAGTTTTATGTGTTTTCCCTCTTTCATATAAGTATTAATATTTTAATTCCGCAATAAATCTAAACAAATGTTTTTAATACTCTATTCACCCCCCCCCCCTCTAGAGTAAATTCTATATATTCCTCATTTTCATAGATCTCCACCTTCACACAATAAAGATAGTCTCGCCACAGCTTTAGTGCAAAGATCACCGCCGCCAACTCAAGATCATGGATGGGATAGTTCTGCTCGTTCACTTTCAGCTGGCGTGAGCCATAAGCAATCACCTTTCCATTTTACAGAAGCACGCAGCCTAAGCCGTTCCCTGAAGCATCACTGTAGATTACAAATCCATCGGTACCACATGGCGATGACAACACAGGCACCATGGTCAACCGAATATTTAGCTCTACAAAAGCTCGCGCGCACTCTGGCGACCAAACAAACTTCTGTTCTTTTCGCGTCAACGTGGTTAGCGGCAAAGCAATCCGCGAGAAGTTTTCAACAAATCTTCGGTAGTACCTGCTAGTCCAAGGAAGCTCCGGACCTCGGCCACTGACGATAACACTGGCCACTCCTCTATGGCCCTTATCTTCGCTAGATCCACAGTTATGCCCGCTCCACTCACCACATGGCCTAGAAAAGCCACCGATGATAGCCAAAACTCGCACTTCGAGAACTTGGAATAGAGCTGATTCTGCCTCAATGTATTCAACACCAACCGCAAATGCTGCTCATGATCGGATTCCCATCTCGAGTACACTAGGATATCATCAATAAACACTATTACGAATAGATCCAGGTACTCGCGGAATATTCAGTGCATCAAGTCCATAAATACCGAGGGCACATTACACAGTCCAAACGACATGACCATGAACTCGTAGTGCCCGTACCGTGTTCCAAATGCAGTTTTGGGAATATCTTCTTCCGGTATCCTGAACTGGTAATAACCAGATTTCAAGTCCAACTTCGAGTAGACGGTCGATCCCACCAGCTGATCAAACAGCTCATCAATCCGCGGAATCGGATATTTATTTTTCTCGGTCAGCTTATTCAGTTTGCGGTAATCAATACATAATCGCAAGCCACCGTCTTTCTTTTTCACAAAAAGCACAGGGGCGCTCCAAGGAGACATACTTGGGCGTATATTACCCTGCTCAAGTAACTCTTGTAGTTGGACCTTCAACTCGGCCATCTCCTTAGGCGCGACGCGATATGGCGAGCGGGCCACATGTTTTGCAATTGGCACCAACTGGATCGTGAAGTCAATCTCACGCTGTGGTGGTAACCCAGGGAGACCCTTGGGAAACACATCTGCAAATTCCGACACAATCGTAACATCACACACACTGGCCTTAGGCTCAACAGCCTGAATCAGGGCGAAGTAGCACTCTGCACCCTTCCGAACAGCCTTCAAGACTTGGAGTGCAGACAACAACGTCCCGCCAACTCCTCGCATACCCACGAACTTTGTCTCCTGTTCGGTATTCTGGCCCAACGTGATCTCTTTGGATTGGCAATCAATCAAGGCATGCTGCTCCGCAAGACAATCCATACCAAATATCACGTCGAATTTCGATATCGGCAACACAGATGCAGTCAAACTGAAATCCTGACTTCCTATTTGGACCGCCACATCGCAAGCTTGATCCGCAAGCATCCAACAGCCATTCGTCAACACCACTCTGACGCTACCTGTCTTCACCCGACTAGGTATCCCAAGTCGCGCTATAAATTCGCTAGACAGAAAAGAATGCGACGCACCTGTATCAAACAGTGCTCACGCCAGCATGTCCCGGGGCTGCGCCTATGAGGCAGAGGATTCCACCACCGCCTTTCCTTTTTCCGCATATGACGCTCCCGCCTTCTTTTCACTCTTTGGCGGCACCCGACAATCCCGAGCTATATGCCCCACCCGTCCACAATTGAAGCACGTACGAGTATCCTGCTTTGAGGTGGCCCCCGACGTTGCTCCCGATGCAACTGAAGAAGGAGATTGTCTCGCCGTCTTGGGCCTCTTGCCCAATTTCTTCTTATAAAATGACTTCGTCGGTCGGGGCACTTTCCACTCCGGCTGTGTCACAGCCAATGCCCTCTTCCCCTGTACCCTTTTCATGTCTTTTTCTAGCGCGCATGCAGTATCAACTAATACCTGGAAGCCTTGGTTCACAGAACTAGAAAGCAGGAATCTCAACTCGTCCTGCAGTCCTTCGTAGAACCTATTAATCTTCCTTTGCTCATCAGCAAAAATTGAACCCGCATACCGCCACAATCGTGTAAATTCATGCAGGTACGCGTCAACGCTGCCATCACCTTGCGTCAGCCTTTGGAATTCATTCTCCATGGCAATCTGTTGTGCCGCCGGGAGGTGCTTCGTTAGGAAGAGCTGAGAGAATTCTTCCATCGATACTTGTGTTAAGGGAAGACCAGTCAAGTGATGCAGCTCCATCTCGTCCCACCACAATCTAGCCTCTCCTTCACTTAGGAAGGTTGCTAGGGTGACTTTCTGATGCTCCTCCGTTCCAATCGCCATCATAATCCGCTTGACGTGCGATAGCCAATCCTCAGCCTGTGTAGGGGATCTCGCTCCCGAAAACATAGGCAGATGAAAACTCATAAACCGCATCAACTACTTCTCAGCTGCTCGAGGATTCACAGCCACAATAGGTTCTGGCCTCGCCTCCAGCTGTTCTGGCCTCACGGCTGGCTGCGCCTGCCCAACCAGCTGTCCTTGAACCATGGCAAATAAGGTCTCAGCAATTTGTCACACAGTTTCTACAGACGGTGAAGGTGTATGCACATCAGCTGATGCCGTACTTTCATCCGAACGATGGGACTCCGATTACACTGCACCACTACGAGTCACCTAAAGGGGACAAGAAGCACACATTAGCGGCCTTACACAAGCAAACAACACAAAATGGGAACGCGCAGGTTCATCAAACACAATAATTTGCATTCCTATCATGGAAATTCAGCAGTTCAAACGTGTTGATTTAGTTTGCACAGACACGTGCTCGCCACCCCACAGAAGAAGTCGACCACGACTTCGAGAGGGAAAAACCAAGACAGCTGATACCAAAAATGTAATAACCCCATCCGTTCATATAATATATATTACAAGGTCCTGCTGGGGCCCCACAGCATATACCACAAAACAGACGATGAAGCTACGGAGTTATACCAGAGTAGCGCAGCACACCTAATACATTGCATTCTAGCGGAAGTCTATAACACAACACTTGAACTCCTCACTTGAATGTCCAACATATAAAAACTCCACATTTTTACATTATAGGAATGTCTTACAACACACATAAATAGTTGGCCTTATGGCCTTATAGAGCTTTCAAACAGTGACCCAAACATTGGTACGCAGGCCGGCCACATCAAAAGAAAACATAACATTTATATCCAAATTAGCCTTCGAGGGCTAACAGCAGCAGCAACAGCAAAAGCAGCATGGACATCAACCCTTTTTCGTCTCGCTTGGCTCTCCAGCACCTGTACAGGGACAATCCACCCAACGGTGGCAAACAAAGACAAAGGTCAGCATTCAGGTGACCAAATTATAACGACCCTACCACTTTCTCGGGGCAGCGGTATTCTTCCCTGCAGGCATAGTAAATCACAAGCATGTATATATATCTCATATAATGTACTTTTACGCACACATTCCATCACAACCATCAGCCACTCGGCTCGACGATCCGTGCACTCAGGGCACATTATTGGTGTACCGGCGAACCAGTTGCCCACCAACGTATCAGGGTCGCAGCCCAACGGTAAATCACTTGAGCATTTACTCCATGGCGTGCAGCCGACGTTCTAGTCGTAATGCACCGGGCTTGGTCCGTAGCCCCCCACTGTGTCACGGCACGCAAGCCTACGACTCTCGCTATGTGCTCCAACAGACCGCACCTTCTGGTCTCACGTCGAACAGACATAATGCAGGTCGAATCCTCTACCCCTCGTTGCTCAAATCGCCTTGCCATCACCGAGTACAGTGTACTCGCGGCTCCAAAATGCGCGGGTCGGTCTCACCAATCCTGTTCTGGCATTCAAGCCTAGGTATTTCTCTTACACCTATTCCTATCATAACATTAGCGGGTATTTCCTGGGCACAACAGTACTTCCTGCTACTATCTGCGCAGGTGGACACCGCAAATTGCACAAATATTCGGGGTCTTTCCTGGCTACCATGCCAGTACTTCCTATTACTCTCTTCACAGGTGGACTCCCCATGTACATTATGCATTACAAAGGGTATTTCTTGGATTTCCAATACAGCACTTCCTACTACTTCCTTTCACCGGTCGAACCCAACAGCATAAGCAGCACAAGCATTATACGGGTATTTTCCTGGACTACCACTCCAGTACTTCCTGCTACTTTCTTTCACAGGTCCAACCCGTCGACTCCTAAACTACGCGTTTATCACGGAGTCTTCTCTGGTTTGTATGCAACATCACCAATCCAGACCAACCTGTCCAGATGGGCTTCACACAGCATGCCTATTCTGTACTCCATTTCTGGATCTATATGCCAATAAAGGGGATTCCATGAATCAAACCAAAAGACTCCCAACATCAGCCACCCTTTGGTGGGGGATTCATGCATATGCCAAAAAGGAAGCCTTCACATGGCTAAGAAGAAAGGTCATTACCATTGAAGACCGTTTCGGTGCCATGAACTCCTATGCGGCTCGAAAGAACCACAAAAACTTTTCCTCCGCAACGATGGCCCCAAATCTCAGCTTGACAATCTCAAGCTCCACCAGAGATCAGCCCCTCTTCTTCTTCCTCCTTCTTCCTTTCCCTTTCCTCTCTAGAAGTTTAGAAAGATGAAGGCAAAATAAAAATGAGTCTTCCTTCTCACTTTTCGGCCTTAAGGAAACAGGGAAGTCTCTCAGCTGTTAGATCCCAGCTGAAGAAGAATGGACGGCCACAAAAAACCCGCAAAATCATGTTTTGGGTCCGACACGCCCGGTGACACGCCCGTGTCACAGGTCGTGTCATACTAAGCGGTGCACAAACTGCCTTATCCCGAAACAGGTCATGCCTAGGGTACACACCCGTGATGGCCAGGTCATGCTCGTGACATAGGGCGTGTACCTCACTCGAGACCTACTCGAGAGGACTTGCTCAAGAGAAAACCAACTACTCTAGTACTCGGATTGGACATGCCCGTGTCGAATTACACGCCTGTGTCACCGCCCTCTTACTAGAGTACTTTTCCACTTACTCTAGAGAAAAGTGTCGACCTCTTGACACAGCAAGACACGCCCTGTGATACGCCCGTATCATAGGCCGTATACCCCATACTTGATGATCGTCGAGCACAGTTCGGCGAACTCAGGGGGACACGCCCTCCTCAAATGGTACACACCTGTGTAACCTGGTGTGTTCCCGCGTTCGACGAATGTCGAACGCAGTTAGTCGAACACATTTTTCATCGAACTTACGACGACTCCGCACCCGAGCAGGACATGTCCTGGGACACGCCCGTATCCCAGGCCGTGTCACCCAAATTTTGCCTGCTGAAAAATTGGGCTGTTACACATACCCTGCTCGCGTTATTACTATGGAACTGACCTAATAAATTAAGTTATTATTCGGGAATCGGAGGTCTTCCGCCGGTTTCCATTCCAAATACTATCCTTAGATCTTGCACTCTATCACTCGTTACTATGCAGTGACCTACTAGACACCAACCAGGGTTGCCTTCCCATTATAATTACCAAATCAACCTTTTATCGAATTCTCTGTTGTTCCCAGTGGCATGTGCTATATGTTGCTAATCGCACCCATGACCTAATGTTTACCCGTATGACGTGACATTCAAATTCTTAGGTCAACTGTTCCTAATTATACACCATGGTTGTTATGATGTATGATGATGAATGCACTAGGTTTCATTATTTGTTCCAAGGGATTAAGGGGCCTAATTTAATTCATCTAATTGTGCGTCCGGGTCACCTTGGGCATGATGTACCACCTATAATGGTTCATCTTACCTGAAGTTTTAACTAGGTGTTCCATAAGGTTAAATAATACTGCCTATCAACTTCCATATTATTCCCATGCAAATTTCAATTTATTTCTTATTTAAATAATAAATTACAATCCAACCACTTTACAAACAAAGTACCTCAAACACACAACCCAAAATTCTGAGAAACTTAGTGGGTGTTCATGTTGATCTAATAAGCTTCAATACAGAATTTCAAATTCTTAAACAATGATTAGACCTATACTATACCTATTTAAGCAAAATTACCAAAATGTCATTATTAGAGTTTTTAACATATATGGACTTCCAAAAATTCCCAAATAATTTATCAGAAGTTAAAACACAATAATAAGCCACTAAAAAGTTTTTCATAATTTTAAGGCACTGATTTCCTATATTCTTAATTAATTGCCAAAAGGGCAAATTGTTAAATTCTTCTTAAAATCCAAGGAAACAATATTAAACAGTGCCATAAATTTTTCCAGGGGTGAACTTTGCCATACCTGAGCTTTTTTCAAAAAATCCATAATTTAGTGAACTTATTTGCCCTATTTTCCAATTTATTTCCTAACTAGGCATATTTTCCAATAATTCCACATAATGAGATTTTTGATCCAAAAAATCCCAAATTTCCCATGGGAGGTGAATTCCACTCCTATGAGCCCCTGTCGAGAGTTTCATGTGCTTGCAATGACCCAATTGGGCTAAATTCACATTTTTTTCCCATTTTTGTTATTGGCACCCCAAATTTGAATATGCCAAACTCATGCATGTGGGATTTCCCATACATGCAGAGGTCAAAATGACCTGAAATTTTTATTATTGAACTCATATATCTCCAAAAATACTCCTAATTTAATTTTTAGAATTTCATCAAAAACTATAAAAAAATTCTAACCATAAAATTCATTTTTGGTCAGACACTAGTTTTACACCTAACACAAGTCTGGCCAAAGTTTGAAGTCACGGTGACTTATGGTTTGGCTTAGGCAATTATTTTAATATTTACCCTAGCCTAGGACCATTCTTGATAGATTGGACCTACAGGGAGCCCTACTGCTCCAAACTTCAAGTTTAGGGTGTCAAAATAAAGATAAGACATAGATCTACAAATTTTATGTTAATGTCTAGTTCTGAAATTTCATCTAAGGGGCCAATTTTTAACATGCAAAGTCACTTTAAATGTGTGATAAAAATATCATTGTTCATTAAAATCAATATCAATAATTAAATCGAAATAAAATGGACGGCATCTGTTCATCATCCCAAACAGCCAACGGCTGAGATTGACTCTTCCTGGGGCATGTTTGCGGGCTAATTCCGACCACCTAGGCCGGCGCCACCGCTGGCGATTATTGCCACCACCTCCGTTGAGGTGGTGGCTAGCATTTCCCGGCGGTGAGGCTGCCGGAGGCGGCTCCTCCGGCGAGCCCGAGCAAAAAGAAAAGCTAGGAAAAATTCCCTCTGGCTCACATGGTATCGGGCTCAATTGAGCCCGATGTCTCGCCTAATTTATCTAGAAAGCTAGAACGAGGTGAGGTGAGGTGAAACAGACCTGCAGTCGGGCTTGACGGCGTGTGCGGTGGCGATGCTCCATGGCCGCCGCTTGCTCCGGCGAACTAGCCCAATTCTTTGTTTCTCTAGGAAAAGCCTTGCTCCAGCAGTCGAATTCCACTCGTTTCCTCCTCCTAAACCTGATGGTGGTCTCAGATTTGGCTGGGGGTGGCTGTGGGAGAAGTTGGAGTTAAGGGGTTGGTCGGCCATGGCTTTGGAGTTTCCTCCTGGCCACTAGGTGTCCCCAAACTCCTCTACCTTGCAGGAATAATAATTGGACGCTCAGCCAACATCTTGGGCAGAGGGAAAGAGGGCCACATGGCCTCAATCTCCTCTCTTCCTCTCTTCTCTCTCCTCGTTTCCTCCAAAATGTCTAAATTGCCCCCATGCATGAATTCTCTCTCCATTTTCAGGAGGGTAGGGTCTGTCATTGACTCTTTAGGCTGATCTTGGGCCTTGGCTTATGGGATTAGCCCATGGAAATGGGCTTAGTCTTCAAATCCCTTAAATATGACTAAGGTTGACTTCTAGGGTTGACTTGGTCAACTTAATGAGTGGGTTTACCCCACTTGATGGTCATGGACCCAAAAGTACCTCCCAATTTGGGTTGGGCCATGGTGGTGCCCCACTTGGACTAATTGAGCCTTTAGGTGTGGGTTTGACCAATTTAAGGTTAAGGGTTGACTTGGGTCAACTTGAGTCAATAAGTGACTTAGTGATATGACTTATGGTTCCCTTAGGTTGATAATAGGGTTAGCAGTGCAGTGGTGGAACCAATGTGTGGCCAGAACCCCAATTTGATTATTTTGACTACGATTATCTTGGGCCCTATAGTGGGTCCCATGTGACTACACCCTAACTCCATGGTTCAAACCTAGCCTAAACCATGCCCCCACCACATGTCCTAACCCAACCTAAGTAGAGGGGCCTAATTGGAAATGGGATGTTACAAACTCCAATAAACAAAAGAAATAATTTCATCCCCAAAATTTAAGTTCGGGTCTACGGGGTTTCCAAAAAAAAATTAAGTACCTTAGACATTAATTAAAGTGTTACATTAGGTAAAAAGCTCCAGGTGCCGGTCTAGCATCAGATCCCTCGGCTGCCAGGTGTGCTCCTCCCGTCCATGGTTGGACCACAACACCTTCACCAGGGGAACCTTCTTCTTCCGCAACACTCGGACAACAGTATCATCGATTTGGAGCGGCTCTAAACGAACTTATTTGTCAGATACTAACGGGCCTGCTGTAATGGTGATATGCTGCTCCGGCCGAAGGAGAGCTCTCCGTAGTGAAGAGACGTGGAAGACATCGTGCAAGGTCCCTAACTCTGGCAGCAGCTCCATCCTATAGGCTAAGGGGCCGACCCGCTCCATGTTCAAATATGGCCCCATGTATCGAGGGCTGAGCGTCTTGTGCCTTCGCACCTGAGAAACACCATGCACAAAACGTATCTTCAAGAACACTCTGTCCCCCACCTGGAACTCCACCTTCTGATGTTGCGCATCGTAGTACTTAGCCTGTCTACTTTGAGCCTCCAGCATCCGTTCCCTGATCAGTCGTATCAGAGCATCTGTATCCTCAATGTACTCTGATCCAAGTGCCCTGGGGTCCTCATCCTGAACCAAAGATAGCGTTGTCTGGCAGTTCCTCCCGTAAAGAGCCTCATAAGGTGTTATCCCAATGCTCTCCTGGTGACTGTTGTTTTAGGAGAACTTGACCAGTGGTAGCAGTCTCTCCCAGGGACTCCCTCTATCAAGTATACATAATCGTAGCGGATCCTCCATGGTCCTGATGGTCCGCTCTATCTTACCGTCGGTCTGTGGATGGAAAGTAGTGCTAAAAGCGAGCTGAGAACCCAAGTATGTTTGCACCGCTCTCCACTCCCTGGAAGTGAATCGGCCATCACGATCTGTCCTGGGGACCCCGTGGTACCTGACGAACTGTTCCACAAACAACCTCACCAAAGCAGCAACTGAGCTGTCCTTCCTGATAGGTATGAACCAGGCCAACTTGGTCAGTCTATCGATAATGACCCAAACAGAATCGTGCCCCGAGTGGGAGCGAGGCAATCCGTGCACAAAGTCCATAACAATATCCTCAAACTTCCACTCAGGGACCGGCAGTGACTGTAGTAACCCTCCTGGGCTCTTGCACTCTACCTTTACTCGCTGGAATGTCTCGCAATGAGTCACATAGAAGATGATATCCCTCTTCACTCCCGGCCAATACATGCTCCTTCACAGATCCGATGTCATCTTGGTGATACCGGGGTGTACTGAGTATCGAGAACAGTGTGCCTCCCTGAGTATATCCTCCCAGATACCACCTCCTGCGGGTATATAAACACGACCACGGAAAGGATTGAGATCATCAAGCAAGGAATAATCACCTATCCTGCCACCTTCCATGGTCCAGAACACAGGCTCCAATGCTGCATCTAACCTCTACTATACCCTGATGCGCTCTCGTATATCACACTACCAAATCAGAGAGTTCAAGTACTCCCGGTAGATCTCCGGCTCGGACTCGGAAATGACAGAAATGTGCATATCCTCTAACATCTGCAGCAGCTCCATAGACATCACCCGAGGCTCTAGTATTGAGGTGCTGGCCCTCCTACTCAAGACATCTTCCACGGTGTTCGCCTTCCCCGGATGATAATGCATGGTGTAATCATAATCGCACAGGAATTCAAACGACCTTCTCTATCACAGGTTTAGGTCTTTCTGCGTGTCAACATACTTAAGGTTCTTGTGATCCGAGAAGATGTCACAATGAACCCCATATAGGTAATGTCTCCAGATCTTTAATGCAAATACCACTGCCTCGAACTCCAAATCATGTATGGGATAATTTTGTTCATGCTTCTTCAACTACCTCAAAGCATAAGCGATGACATGCCCATGCTGTATCAGGACTGCACCTATCACCAGATATGATGCGTCAGTATAAATGTGAAATCCTTCCTTCCCAGATGGAAGTGCAAGGATGGTGGAAGAGGTGAGCCTGTCCTTTAGCACTTGAAATGATGCCTCGCACTTCTCCGTCCAAATAAAAGCTGCCTCCTTCTTCATCATGGACGTGAGGGGGAGTGCTATCCTCGAGAACCACTCCACGAACTTGAAATAATATCCTACGAGTCCCAGAAAACTACACGTCCATTGCTGACTTTGGTCGTAGCCAATCTCTAACTGCTTGCACCTTGGCTGGGTCCACGTCCAAACCTGCCCCACTGATAGTATGCCTTAGGAATGCCACCTCTTGCAGCCAGAACTGGCACTTGGAGAACTTAGCGTACAATTGGTGCCCTCTCAGCTTCCCCAAAACCAACGCCAAATGCTGAGTATTGTCCTCCTGTGTCCGGGAGTATTCAATTTATCATCAATGAAGACTATGACAAATCTTTCCAGGTAGGGCTCGAAGACGCGGTTCTTTAAGCTCATGAATGAAGAAGGAGCATGCTTGAGCCGGAAGGCATCACCGTGAACTCGTACAATCCATAGCGGGAACTGAAGGCCGTATTCGGAATGTCCTCCTCCTGGATCCGAAGTTGATAGTACCCGGATCTCAAATCCAACTTGGAGAAACAGAAGGTTCCCTGAAGCTAATCAAAAAACTCATCGATCCGGGGCAGCGGGTATGTACTCCGGACCGTCAACCAGTTCAACTCCCGGTAGTCGATGCAGAGACTCAGTGAGCCATCCTTCCTCTTGACAAATAACATCGGTGCTCCCAATGGCGATGAGCTCGGTCGGACAAAACCTGACTCTACCAGCTCCTGTAGTTGTGTCGTGAACTCTGTTAGCTCCGTTGGGGCCATCCTGTACGGTGCCCAAGATACGAGCCTCGCTCCTGGCACCAACTGAATGCGGAAGTTCGTGTCCCGAACCACTAGGATGTCCACAATGGAAGCCTTTGCTCCCGCCATCTCGAAGCAAATAATGTATACTTCCTCTCCTTGCTTGTGGGCTTTGACAGCCTGTACATATGATAATAATAGATGGGAGACAAGTCTAATACCTTCGGCGATGATGTCGGAGTCCCCATGCCTCAATGTGATCCTCCTCGACGGGCAACCGATCTGGGCATGGTTCTAATGTTACCAAGTCATGCCTAGGATCAAGTCGAAATCTGGCATCCTTAGGATCGTAGCAGGGGCTTCAAATGTCTTTCCGCCGATTTCTGCCTCCATATTGCACTTGGTAGATGATAATAGTACCGACCCATCGGGTAGCCTCACCCTCATCATCGAGCCCATGAATCGTTTCACGCCATCCAATCCTTCCACAAAGTCTTCTGATTCAAATGAGTGCAAAGCACCGGTATCGAACAGTGTATAAGCGGGCTTGCCATTGATAAAGACTATGCCTGAGGTTGTTTGGGTTTCAAATGATTAATTATGCTTCATTGTTAAGTACTATATATAAAAAAATGTCTTAATTTCGCAATATTATTTATGTACATGTGATGACGTCCTCAGGACTCCTCGGCTCTGCGAGGTCTAATGCATACATCTGCTCCTGCCCTATGCCTCGGCCAAAGGGTCCTCAGCCTCGGCCTCATCCTCGACCTCGGCCTTGTGTACTGGAGGGGCCACTGGAGGTGCAGGAGGTGGAGGAGGAAGTGGACGAAACTGATGCGGGAACTCAGATCTAATGTGGCCCGGCAGATGGCACCCGAAACAAACTATCAGCCCATGGCCACGATCATCCTGCCTCATCTAGCTATGTGTATGTGGTGGTGGAGGGGCTGGTGCTGCAGGAGGTCTCTTCTCCTGCCTGTAGTTGGGACGATAACGTCCACCACATCTCTTGTGCCTCATGACTCTGCCTCTCTATGATCCACGGCTATTCTCCCCGAAGAACGACCCATCCAGCGGTCTCTTTCCTCTGTTCTGCACCATCAGCTAATCTGCCTCCAGCTTCTTGGCCATCTTGATGATCTGAGCTGAAGTGCCATGAGAGATGAACAGTAGGGCCTGTCTCAAATCATCTCTAAGGCCCCGGTAGAATCTCTTTGCATATCTCCTATTGTCTGAATCATGTATCCCCGCAAACCTGGCCAGATGGGAAAACTCCCTCTAGTACTCAATCACTGACCTGGTCCCCTATTTGAGGTTCAAAAACCTCTCTTCTAGCTCATCCCGGTCCGTGGTGGACACAAAATGGTCCAAGAATGCCTCGCCAAACTCCTCCCAAGATATATCTGACAGATCCCTATCTGTTTAGGTGGAGTCCAGCATGGAATTCCACCGCCTCTTTGCATGGGCATCCAATTCAGAAGTTGCCAAATGAACTGCTTGACTGATAGTGCAGCTGATGCCTGCCAACATCTCTTGTATAGCCTCGAGCAATTCCTCGGTCTTTACCGCATTCTCTGTCCCGTGGTACATAGGCGGGGACAAACTCTTGAATGCACTCAGCCAGTTTGATCCCGGATTTGGCAGCAGTGTCGGAACCAGCTGGGCTCTGAAGGCCTTAAGAATAGCCGTCAGGGTCTGGCCCATCTCTATTTGCAGAAAAGGAGTGGCATCCGGAGGGGGAGGGACCACATTCTACGGTACGGCGACCTGTGAAGGCTGAATAAAGGTAAGGTTTATATTAGAATTGGCCTGACTCATTGCTTAGGTGGACTATTTTATGTGACTTTTTACACATGGGCACACCATTGCTTTCGATGCATAGTTTATCCACAAACTAATGCTCGAGTGGGGTGGCCCAGTGCTGTGGACTTCTTCTCTTGTGATTGTTTTGTTCAAGTGATACCAGTTTGTAAAACCCCTCCCGCCTACCAAGGAGGCTCCCGGTCTTATGTCTAGAACCACCGTCTTACGGTGGCACTAACTCACGGGTTAGTTGGCACGTCAACACGCTGATTCTGCCAGCTTTTACGATCATATAACCTGTTTGGCCAAATGAGAGAAAGAAGTAAAAGCAGTATGTATATAAATAACTAGTCCACAAGTCACAGCACTATCAAATATAATGAAAGCACACATGTCCAGAATGAGTACATCAAAAGTGAGAAAAAGGAGCTTATGCCCAGTACATAATTACAAATCTCTCTCTCACAAATGTCACACAAGTGGAAGCTACAGTATCATTAGAAAACTTGTCCCACCTGACGATAGGCTGTAGTAGTAGTAGGTACTGGTGGTATCAGCTCCTCACGTCCTGCCACCTCGTCCTGCCAGTACTCCCTCTCCTCGAGCTCCTAAAAAGATTGGTCACACCGACCGTTAGTCAAAAGACTAAGTCGTTTCCTCCACACCTCGCCACCGCAAATACTGGGCACCGTGCGGGAGGACGAAGTGGAGGACAACAAGGGGTATAATAAAGGAAACATGTGGCTGTGGATCTACGCTAACAAGTATATATATGACAAATATTTCTACTCTAGCAGTTCTATAAATAAGGTATATGAAAAGTATAAAGAACTGAATAGAGACAAGAAAAGTGTTGTAAGTAAACAAGTACTGAAAGTAAGCAAGCACTAAAAGTAAGTAGAGTAGAGACAGTAAGTAAAATGAGCTACTCCTACCATCACAGATGTACCTTAACTTATATGAATGCCCATACAAACATATAAGTTAAGGTTTTCAGAAATATAACTTATCATATAAAAGAGCCCATACTAATTTATATGATAAGGATCTATGGTGCATGTGTAACAGTCCAAATTCTCAAACAGGAAATTTTTGGGTGACACGGCCTGGGACAGGGGCGTGTCCCAGGGCGTGTCAAGCTGGGGTCGACGAATGGGCCTCGAGGTCGACGAAATTTGTGGTCGACGGGCGTCGAGCAGCGGACACGGCCTGCGACACGGGCGTGTCGCAGGGCGTGTCGAGGCCGTGTCGACGATCGACCTTGGTGTCAACGATTTTTCGCTCGACGATGTGTCGAAAGGAGGCACACGGCCCAGGACACGGGCGTGTCCCAAGCCGTGTCGTGTGCTCGACTATCGTGAGTGTCGAGACGTGAGTGTCGAGACGTGAGTGTCGAGACATGGGTGTCGCGTGTCAAGAAGTTGCACACGGCCTGTGACACGGCGTGTCACAGGGCGTGTCAAATCGGGTCGACGAACTTAGCCCGACGAAGAATTTTGACAGGGCATGTCTTTGTGCCGTGTCTGGGCACACGGCCTGGGACACGGGCATGTCACAGGCCGTGTGAAGTCTCGGGATGTTTTGGGATTATTTTCGTCAATGCACACGGCCACAGACACGGGCGTGTCTGAAGGCGTGTTGGTGACACGGCCCATGACACGGGCGTGTCCCATGGGCGTGTCACTGGTTTGGATGAGTCGGTTGGCCACTGCTTGAGGCACACGGCCTGGCACACGGCCGTGTCAGAGGCCGTGTCATGTCAAAATTAGTGTTTTTGGCAAAATCGTGGCCGTCCATTCGTTCAGCCTGGATCCAAGGGCTGAAGCTTCTTTCCTCTTTTTCCTAAAGGCCGAAACTGAGAACTTATGCTCATTTGTTTCTTAGCCTTTATCTTTCTTCAAAAGAGAGAAAGAGAGAGAGGAAGAAGGAGGAAGAAGGGGAAGGGCTGCTGCTGGTGGTGCTGCGGTTTACCGATAGGAGATCCGAAGCCAGCCTTGCGGAGGAAACGTTCTTGCGAATCTTTCAAGCTAGCTTTGAGTTCATGGCACCGAAGCGGTCGTCAAGGGTAACGACTTTTCTTCCTAGCCATGTGAAGGCTTCCTTTTTGGCATATATTTGTGATTCACCCACCAAGAGGTGGCTGATTTCGAGAGTCTTTTGGGTGATTCATGAAATCCCCTTTGTTTAGATCCGGAAATGGTGTACGGAATAGGCATGCTGTGTGAAGCCCATTTGGACAGGTTGGTCTGGATTGGTGATGTTGCATACGAACCGGAGAAGACTCCGTGATAAACGTGTTGTTTAAGACGTTAACGTGTTATGCCTGTGAAAAGGAGTAGCAAGAAGTACTGGAGTGGTGACCCAGGAAAATATCCGTGTTATGTTTTTGGGTCCAACCTGTGAATAAGGCACAGGAAGTACTGGTGGGACCAGGAAAGACCCTTTGTGATGCTTGATGTCGTAGGGTGTCCACCTTTGAAGCGAGTAACAGGAAGTACTGACATGGTAGCCAGGAAAGACCCCTGACATTTGTAATTGTGTGGTGTCCACCTCTGAAGAGAGTCACAGGAAGTACTGGGAGGCCCAGGAAAGACCCGCTGTTGTGCTAAGAAATGGGTATGGAGTAGTACCCAGGCTGTGTGCCAAGAACAGGATTGGTGAGACCGACCCGCGCCTTTAATATAGCCATGAGTACGCTGTACTCAGAGAAGGCAAGGCGATTTGAGCAACGGGGGGTGGAGGATCCGACCTGCGCTATGTCCGTCCGACGTGAGACCAAAAGGTGCGGTCTGTTGGAGCGCATAGCAACAGTCTTCGGCCTGCGCGCCATGACACTACGGGCCATCCCGGTGTAGGAAGACTAACTCTGGCTACACGCCATGGAGTAAATGCTCAAGAGAGTTACCGTTGGGTTGTAACCCTGATACGGTGGTGGGCAAGAGATTTTCCAGAACACCAAGAATGTGCCCTGAGTGCACGGACCGTTGGGCCGGGTGGCGAACGGTTGTGATGGCTTGTGTGCGTGAAAGCACATTTTGATGATATATATTGTCATACTTGTGATATGATATGCCTGCAGGGAAGAATACCGCTGCCCCAAGAGAAGGGGTAGGGTCGTTATAATTTGGTCAACTGAATGCTGACCGTTGCTTTGTTTGTCACCATTGGGTGGATTGTCCCTATACAGGTGCTGGAGAGCCGAGCGGAACACATAGAGGTTGATGTTCCTGCTGCTGTTGCTACTGCTGTTGCTAGCCCTCGAAGGCTATGTAGAATTGTAGTATGTTTTCTTTTATTGTGGCCGGCCTGCGTGCCCATAGTTTAAGCCACTGTGTGATAGCCATGTAAGGCCATAAGACCAACTCTTTTTACTTGTTGTAAGACATTCCTATATCGTATAAAATGTGGAGTTTTATATTTGGGCATTCATGAGGAGTTCAAGTTGTAGTCTAGGCTTCCGCTACAATGATTTGTGATAGGTGCGATGCGCTACTCTGATATCATCCTGTACCTTCACCGCCTGTTTTATGATATATACTGTGGGGCCCCGGCCGGACCTTCTAGAATATACCATATGAACGGATGGGGTTGTTACATTTTTGGTATTGGTTGTTCTGGTCTTTCCCTCTCGAAGTCGTGGCCGCCTTCTTTTGTGGGGTGGCGAGCACGTGTTTGTGCAAACCAAAGTCTACGAATGAACTCCTGAATGTCCATGATAGGAATGCAAATTGGTGTGTTTGCGGAACCTGTGTGTTCTTATTTTGTGTTGTTTGCTTGTGTACGACCGCTAATGTGAGTGTCTTGTCCACCTTTAGGTGACACGAAGTGGAGCTGGGCCCTCTGAGCCCCAGTGTTCTGATGAAAGTACGACACCAGCCGCGGTGCCTACACCTCCACCGTCTGTGGAACATGTGTGTTTAGTTACGGAGGCTTTATTTACCTTGATCCAAGGCCAACCACTTAGGCAGGAACAAGCGGCTGTGAGGCCAGAACAGGTGGCGGCAAGGCCTGAACCTGTAGTGGATGTGGCTCCTCGAGCGGCTGACAAGCAGCTAATGTGGTTTATGAGTTTCCATCCGCCTACATTTTCAGGAGCGGGAACTCCGACGCAGGCTGAGGATTGGCTATCGCGCGTCAAGCGAGTCATGACGGCGATTGGAACGACGGAGCATCAGAAAGTTACATTAGTTACCTTCTTGCTTGAAGGAGAAGCTCGATTATGGTGGGATGAGATGGAGTTGCATCACTTGGCGGGTCATCCTTTAACCCAAGTATCCATGGAAGAATTCTCCCGACTCTTCCTAGAGAAGCACCTTCCTGCGGCTCAGCGGATAGCCATGGAAAATGAATTCCAACGGTTTACCCAAGGTGATGGCAGTGTTGACGCGTACCTGCATGAAATTACTCGCTTGGGGCGGTATGCGGTTTCTATATTTGTTGATGAGCAGAGGAAGACCAATCGGTTCTATGAAGGACTGAGGGACAAGCTGAGGTTCCTTGTGTCAAGTTCTATGAACCAAGGTTTCCAAGCGTTGGTTGACACTGCGAGCGCGTTGGAAAAGGATATAAAAAGGGTGCAAGGGAAGAGAGCGTTGGATGTGATGCAACCAGAGTGGAAGGCGCCCCGATTGGGGAAACCATTTTATAAAAAGAGATGGGGCAAGAAGTCCAAGACAAGTGGACAAGCTCCTTCATCAGTTGCAATGGGAGCAGCGTCAGGGGCTACCTCCAAGCCAGATACTTGTATCTGCTTCAATTGTGGCCGGATGGGGCATATTGCGCGAGATTGTCGGATGCCGCCAAAGAGTGAAAAGAAGGCGGGAGCATCTTATGCAGAAAAAGGAAAGGCGGTGGTGGATTCCTCTGCCTCGTAGGCGCAACCCCAGGTCTACAATCTTGGCCTGCAAGAGACCATCAAGCAGAGTGACGTGGTCACATGTATGAGTTTAGTTTTGCATATGTTCTTGTTTGTATGCTTTACTTAGTACATATATGTTTGCGGTTTGTGTGTGTGACATGATTGTCACACGCTTTGTGATGATTCGGGACACGCTGGCCCGAGCACTATTTGATACGGGTGCATCACATTCTTTTCTGTCTAACAAGTTTATTACGCGACTTGGGATACCCAGTCGTGCAAAGACAGATAGCGTCCGAGTGGTGTTGCCGAATGGCCGTTGGATGCTTGCGGATCAAGCTTGCGATGTGGCGGTTCAGTTAGGAAGTCGGGATTTCCGTTGAACTGCATTTGTTTTGCCAATATCGGAATTCGACGTGATTTTTGGGATGGATTGGCTTGCGGAGCAGCATGCCAAGATTGATTGTCAGTCCAAAGAAATCACGTTGGGCCAGAATACCGAACATGAGACAAAGTTCGCGGGTATACGAGGAGTGGGCGGGACATTGATGTCTGCACTCCAGGTAGTCAAGGCTGTTCGGAAGGGTGCGGAATGTTATTTTGCACTGATTCAGGCTGTTGAGCCTAAGGCCAATGTGTGCGAGGTTTCAATTGTGGCAGAATTTACAGATGTGTTTCCCACGGATCTCCCTGGGCTACCACCCCAGCGGGAGATTGACTTCACAATTGAGTTGGTGCTAGGTGCGAAACCTGTGGCCCGCTCGCCATATCGCGTCGCACCAAAAGAGATGGCGGAGTTGAAGGTTCAACTACAAGAAATGTTGGAGCAACGTTA
Source organism: Platanthera guangdongensis (assembly GCA_039583875.1). Taxonomy (NCBI): domain Eukaryota; kingdom Viridiplantae; phylum Streptophyta; class Magnoliopsida; order Asparagales; family Orchidaceae; genus Platanthera; species Platanthera guangdongensis. The sequence continues at coordinate 88,070,201 of CM077160.1, forward strand.
TATACGCCCAAGCATATCACCTTGGAGCGCGCCTGTGCTTTTTGTGAAGAAGAAAGACGGTGGGTTGCTGTTGTGTATTGATTACCGTGAACTGAATAAGCTGACCGAGAAGAATAAGTATCCGATACCCCGGATTGATGAGTTGTTCGATCAGCTGGTGGGCTCGACCGTCTATTCAAAGTTGGATCTGAAGTCTGGTTATTACCAGTTGAGAATTCGGGAAGGTGACATTCCCAAAACCGCATTTGGAACGCGTTATGGGCACTATGAGTTCACAGTCATGCCATTTGGACTGTGCAATGCGCCCTCGGTGTTTATGGATTTGATTCACCGTATTTTCGCGAGTACCTGGATCTGTTTGTGATCGTGTTCATTGATGACATCTTGGTGGACTCGAAGTCCAAAGCTGAGCATGAGATTCACTTGCGGTTGGTGTTGAACACGTTGAGGCAAAATCAGCTATATGCCAAGTTCTCGAAGTGCGAGTTTTGGCTATCGTCAGTGGCATTTTTTGCCATGTGGTGAGTGGAGCGGGCATTGCAGTAGATCCAGCGAAGATAAAGGCCATACAGGAGTGGCCAATCTTGTCTTCCGTGGCCGAGGTCAGGAGTTTTCTTGGACTTGCGGGCTACTATAAAAGATTTGTGGAAAACTTCTCGCGGATCGCTTTGCCGCTAACCACACTGACGCGAAAAGATCAGAAGTTCGTTTGGACGCCAGAGTGCGCACGAGCTTTTGAAGAGATGAAGGTTCGGTTGACCACGGCGCCGGTGTTGTCTTCGCCACGTGGAACCGATGGATTAGTGATTTATAGTGATGCCTCAGGAAGCGGCTTAGGCTGCGTTCTTCTGCAGAATGGAAAGGTCATTGCTTATGGCTAACGCCAGCTGAAGGTGCACGAGCGAAATTATCCCGTCCTTGATTTGGAACTAGCGGCGGTGATTTTTGCACTCAAATTGTGGCGACATTACCTTTATGGAGTGAAGGTGGAGATCTATACAGATCATAAGAGCCTTAAGTACCTACTGGAGCAGAAAGATTTTAATATGCGACAACGAAGGTGGTTGGAGTTCCTTGGGGACTACACTTTTGAGATTCACTATACGCCCGGAAAGGGGAATGTTGTCGCGGGTGCTTTGAGTCGGCGAGTTCCGGCTAGAGCAAATTGGTTACAAAGGCATGATGAACGTCTTATCCAGGAGTTGGAGGCATTGGATATTTATTGTGTTGACAAGAATTGCACTGCCACTGCATGTTTGAACTGGACCGAGGTGCAATGTGACCTTGCGGACTGAGTTCGACGGGCAACGTAGTTGGATGAAAATCTCTTACGCTATGTGAATGAAGGGCTAGAGGGTAAATTCACCTGGATTGACGGTCTTTTGCGAAAAGAGGGCCGTTTGTGCGTCCCGAATGTGGGGAAACTGAAGGAAGAACTGATGTATGAAGCACATTATACAAAGTATTCCATTCACCCCGGGAGCACGAAGATGTTCAACGATATGAAGAAGCTTTTCTGGTGGCCAGGGCTCAAGAAAGATGTTGCCCTTTATGTATCCAAATGCCAAACATGTGCGATGGTGAAGGCGGAATGCCAAAAGCCGGGCGGTTATTTGAAGTCACTACCGATCCCAGAGTGGAAATTTGATGATATTTCCATGGATTTTGTGCACGGGTTGCCAAGATCGCAGCGAGGAAATGATTCCATTTGGGTAATTGTGGACCGGCTAACGAAAGTAGCACATTTTCTCCCGAACAGGCGGGATGATTCAGTTGAAAATTTGGCAAAGTTATATGTTGACCAGATTGTGGGGCTTCACGGTGTTCCTCGGAGCATCGTCAGTGATCGAGATGGGCAATTCACGTCAAATGATTGGAGGCTAGTTCACCAACTGTTGGGCACGAAGTTGACTTTCAGTACGGCCTTTCATCCCCAAACGGATGGCCAAACTGAACGTACCAACAGAACAATGGAGGACATGCTCCGAATGTGCGCCCTTGATTTCGGAAAGAGATGGGAAGATCATCTCTATATGGTAGAGTTTGCATGTTTCCTAGTAATGATGGTATGATATGCATGTGTTTTATGGCTCATGCTAGTACAACTCACGCACACGACTCTGTGATCACAGGCCTTTAGTTCCCACTTTTCGGAGCTAGCATCACTCTCTGGTACTACCGTTGTGGCTACGGTAGCAGTGGAGCGGGGGTCTCCACTCCTAGGCGGGTATACACACTACCGGGCTTAGACCTCCCATACGCCTCTATACACGTACTAGGAGCACTCTAGAGTCTTGCGTAATATTTGTTGGCTACCCACCAGTCGTTTTTGGTCGAGTGTGAGTACTTGGGGATCGTCCACCAGACCGCAGTATAAAATAACCCACTGGCCCCTCAAACCCTCACACCTCGCCAGAGTCATCGTACTGCCATCGATGTGACGATTGGCCTAGTACCACATGATCCGCCACAGGTTTATGCACATGCAAGATATTCCAACCCGAGCCTCTAGCTCGCAAGACCAACCTGTCCTGAATCCCTCCAACCCATCACGGGTGAGATTACACATTAGTGCCCTTATTTTAAATCCCTCCAACCCTTCATCTAGTAGCAACCAATAATAGTAAGTGCTTTGCGAAAGGGAGTTTTTGGCATAATCCCATCGTAGTTCCTAGTGCCTTCGAGAGCCCTTCACAGGGTATACCTTGGGAAGTCCTGGGCAAACCTAAATAATACGTAAACCTGAAATGCAAGAGTAAGTAGAAATAATCTTGGGCTGCACTCACACTCCCCAGGGTTATGGGAGTTAGGTTAAGTCACTCGGGCTGTATGATCGGTGGGTTTGGAGATGGGTAAGTTTGCCCGATGAGCTTGGGCTCGGTTGATGTTTGTGATGGGCAGGTTGGCCCGGCGAGCTTTGGCTCGATTGCAGTTGGTGACGGATGGGTTGGTCCGGCAAGCTTTGGCTCGGTGTTTATACATGAAGGTTGCATGTGTATAAAGTAAAGGTGGTGGGTCTTCGGTATTGGAGAGTCGATGCACCGACGCCGATACGTTGACTTGACAAGTGTGGTTTAGCACTTGGCCAAGTAAAGTCCGGTGTGTTGGATCCCTAGTTGATTTGGGCTAGGTTCACTAACTTAGGATGTGACCCATCATGTATAGTCTGGGTCAAGTTTATGTCTTAGAGTCTAGGACAGTCATTTATCTCAACTTCAGATGGACCAGCCTTCCTCAAGACCATCAGGAACCCCAGATCTATCAGCTTTTAAGACTAAGTGAAATGAGTTCGACGTTCGTCGAACTCAGCTCGACGAAGGGAGTTCTGCGCTCGACGATCGTGAGACAATTCGCAGTGCTGAGCTCGACGAACTATGTTCTTTGCTCGACGAACACTGGGATTCTACTTCAAGCTTTATCTGGACTACTTCAGAATTTCTCTAAGTCCAGCTTCATGCTTCGGTCGACGAATTTCTTTCTGAGCTCGACGAACTTGGACCTCAAGTTCACAGCTTCTCAGGTCGACGAATGCTAATCTCTACTCGACAATTTTTGTTCTCAGAGAATCTGTGTCGACACTTAGGGTTTCAGTCGACACAAGCTTATGTCGACACCAGGATTTGAGTCGACACCAGCTTATGTCGACACCAGGATTTGAGTCGACACCAGCTTATGTCGACACTAGAGGATGTGTGTCGACACCAAGATCAATCTGTCGACACCATTTTGTGTTGACACAGCATTTCAGCAGATGCAGAGTATTTCGTCCAAGTCCAGAACTTTTCTCAGATCGACGAAATTTATTCCCAGCTCGACGAATTTGGTTCTCTGCTCGACGAATAATGTCTGTCTGATATTGAAGATTGTCTGTTCAACGAATGAAGACTGCCAGCTCGACGAACTCAGGCTCAGCTCGACGAACTCAAAACTCAGCTCGACGAATTATGTTCTTCGGTCGACGATTCCAGAATAGGTCTTCTTCTGTTCCCGTCTCATTCCATGGCGCTGATTCCTGAACATTTAATGGCAGTTCTTCACAGAATACTACCGTTAGAATGCGCAGTTAATCCTGGATTATTACATGCCATTTTCCCATGGAAACAGTTGGGGAAATAATTAATTGCTGCTTCCTTTGCATGCTGTCTGCCATTACTGCTCGATATTCAAAAATTCGAATGTGTTCTTATGAGACAGAGAGATATACAGAAATAGTCAGTAATACAGACATTCAATACACAACAAAACAAAGAGACAGACAGTGATTCAGAAAACACAAGAAAAAGGATTTCATTCTTGGCCCAGAGAGAAACTGATCAAGAAGAAGAAGAAGAAGAAGAACACTACATCAATATCAAGAGTCTTCTTCATCTGCTTTTACTCAGGATATCTTCAAAGACAATACATTCATATCAGTTACAAGAAGTTCCTGAAGACTTTCTCTAGACCTGGAATTCTAGGTCTTTGAAGACCTATCACCCTGAAGCAGTGCTCCAGCATTCTTCCTGATTCATTCTACATCTCAGGGGGAGCAAAGCTGCTAAACAACAATCCACAAGTCTTCTCATTTGACTTGAGAAAGAGAAGACCTCATCACCCTCTCACTCCACCTCTATACAGGGTTTTAATTCCCTTCAAAATTATTCTGGTTGCAAGTCTCCCTCCAAAAGACTTGAGGGTTTGGTTTTGGGGAACCTGATCAAAACCCCATTGGTGCCAGGACACCTGATAAACCCCTTCCTGCAGTAGATTCCTACCAGGGTGGTAGAAGAGTGGACTACCCAGATTTGGGGAACCACTATAAAATTCTTATGTCGTCTGGTTTCTTTCTTTTCCTTTTGTTTTCTGGCCTTGCTCTGTGAATGTGCTGTGTTTAGATATTTGCTGCATCTTGATTTATTGTATTTGCTTCCCTGCACACACACCTAAAATACAACAACAGTTGTAAAAGTTTTTAAATCACCATATACTCTATTCACCCCCTCTAGAGTATATCAGATCTAGCTCCACTTCCAATTGGTATCAGAGCGAGGTTGGTTAATAATACCACATCTTCCAGGTTGGTTAATTTACCATACCTGATTGGTTGTACAGGCTAACACCTGAACCCAAAGATCCCTTAGTTAGATCTGTTTGTTTCTATTCTGTTTTTGGACTTATCCTTCTCACAGACATGGCCCAAAACAAGGATTATACAAACATCAGACCTCCAGTGTGCAATCTTAATAAGTTTGCCATCTGGAAGGCAAGAATTAGATTATAAATGAACTCCATTGATGAGGATATTTTCTCTGTCATTTCAACAGGTGTTCCTCCAGCTCCTACAACTTTTGCCAGCACATCAACTAATCTGAGTGTAGTACCACCTCCAGACAATACTGAAGCCTATAAGAAAGCCAAGATGGCTGATGCAAAGGCTATGAATATTCTGGCCCAAACAATGTCAGATGACATATTTCAGAAGGTGGCTGAGTGCACCTCAGCCAAGGCCATTTGGGACTCTCTCAATCAAATGATAGCAGGCTCAGCTGATGAAAGAAAGGATAGGAGATCCATTCTCATTTCTCTCTATGAGAATTTCAAAAAGGATGAGACAGAATCTGTAGCTGAGATGTACAATAGATTAAGTTCAATCATCAGTGAACTCAAGACTCTTGACAAGGACATCACCTTAACTGAGGTGAATGACAAGATACTGATGTGTTTCCCCAGTTCATGGGATTCCAGAATCTGGCCAATCAAAGAAGCCAGAAGCCTCAATGAGATTTCAACAGAATCTCTGTTAGGCAAGCTAAAGTCATATGAGCAGCTTGTCAAATCAAGAGAGGCAGCAGAACAGAAGGTAACTACCCCTGTTAGGAAGGAGCACAGCTTGGCCCTCAAAGCCTCTGAAGACAATGAAACATCTACATCCAATGAAGAGTTAATGAGTCTTTTTGCCAAAAGATTTTACAAAATGGCAAGAAAGGACTTTAGAAGAAAATCATCCACGCAGGATGATAAGCCCAAATATGATAAGACACCAACTAAGGAGGTTGTGTGTTTTGGATGCAGGAAGCCTGGGCACTATATTTAGCATGCCCAGAGAATTAGAAAAAGGACAAGGGCAGGGACAAGGATTCCAGAAGAAAACAAAGCAGCAGACCCTCCTCCAATAAGTATAAAAGGAAAGACAAAGGATTTGTTGCTGAGTCTTGGAGTGACACAGAAGAGGAAACATCCTCCTCCAGCTCCAGTGAAGAAGAGGAAGAAGCCAGATCCAAGGAGGTGTGCCTAATGACAATAGATGCCTCCAGAAGCAACTGTGGATCAGAAGAGGAATCTGAAGATGAAGGTGCCTCAGACTTAGAGGCTGATCAGGTGATTTCTAGTTTTGATTTCAATTCTGACTTATTTAAAGTAGAATTTAAAACTATGTGCATGGATCTAATAAACTCAGAGAAAGAAATAAAAATCTTGAGGACTAGACTAGAAAACCTTGAATCTGTCAGCACAGAAAATAGAAAACTAACTGACCAATTGACATTAGCTAATGAACAGATAATCAAGTTAAAATCTGAATTATGTGAGGCAAACCAACTTGAGCAATCTCTCAATGGGAGAAGCCTCAAGCTGATGGATATCACAAGCACAGTAAATGCCAGATTAAATGGCAGGCTGGGCTTAGGTGCTTCATCAGGTTTACCCCCCATAATAAAGAAGAATATACTTTCTACTACCATAAAGTTTATCACTGCTAAGGGTAAAGAGAAACTAACTGAAAAACCCAGGTTACAAAACAAGTCAAATCCCCTAGACAATAGAAACAGAAAACAGAAGAAAGCTGTTAAAAAACAAGTTCAGCAGAATTCGTCGAACGTAGTTCGACGAAATCCTGCAAGTTCGTCGAACCCAGATCGACGAACGCTGAACGCAAACTTCAGAAATAATTATTCGTCATACTGCGATCGACGAACTGTGTATGGTTCGTCGAGCAGAGGTCGATGAACGTGGGACGCAGAAAATGACCATGGTCATTCTCTGAGTGGAGGTCAACGATCTCATCCCCAATCGTCAACCTCTGGTCGACGAATTTACAATAATTCGTCGATCTCAGAATGACCAAATATAAATAATTTCTCCTATAGAAATTTTAAAACAGCTAACAAGACATTTAATCCAGTAGCTGATTGGATAATCCCACCTAGGAGATATCACCCTCTAGGGTATAAGTCTCAACCTGCCTTATCAGTCATTTCTAGTTTTACTTTTCAGCCAAACCAAGGACCCAAGGTAACCTGGGTCAAGAACAATTGAGCTTTATTTTATGATGCAGGTACAGGTGAAGAGCTGTCCAAGGTTAAGTCAGACCTGGTACATGGACAGTGGCTGCTCCAAGCACATGACTGGCAGCAAAGGAAATCTCTCCAGCTATAAGTCCAAGCTAGGACCAAAGGCGATATTTGGAGACTCAAAGAGTGGTCAGTCAGAAGGATATGAAAGAGTAAGCATTGGAGCAGTGACCTTCAAAAAGGTGACATATGTAAGAGTACTTAAACATAACCTTATATCCATAAGTCAATTATGTGATGAAGGTTATCAGACATTTCTACGAATAGTTTCTTGCAGGTTTCACCACTGTGTGAGTCTATGGATGGACTAAACCTTACCCAAGAGGTTCCAACTCATCCCACTTCACAGGCTGCTGAAGATAGTGAAGAGGAAATCCAAGAGGAAGTGACTTAACTTCCATCAACAGCCAGTACCATTCCTCAAGAGGAATTATTTACAGAAGCTGTTGCTCAACCAACTCCACAAACTGATCTTGTCACACTTAGAGATCACCCCAGATCTCAAGTGATTGGAGACATTTTAGTTGGTGTACAGACAAGACATCAGCTCAATCAAGACTTGATGCATGCCTGTTTTCTCTCTCAAATTGAACCTTTCACCATCCATGAAGCTGAGCAAGATCCCCACTGGATTCTTGCAATGCAAGAGGAACTAAATCAATTTGAGAGATGTAGAGTTTGGGATTTGGTTCCAAGACCCCGTAACTACCCAGTTATTGGAACCAAATGGGTCTATAGGAACAAATTGGATGCACAAGGGAACATAGTAAGGAACAAGGCTAGATTGGTTGCCCAAGGCTATAGACAAGAGGAAGGAATAGACTATGACCAAACCTTTGCCCCTGTTGCAAGGTTGAAGGCCATTAGAATATTCCTAGCCTATGCAGCATACAAAAAGTTCAAAGTATTCCAGATGGATGTTAAAAGTGCCTTTCTGAATGGTGTACTTCAAGAAGAGGTTTATGTAGAACAACCTCCAGGTTTTATCTCTCTAACTCAACCCTCTTATGTTTACAAATTGCATAAAGCTCTCTATGATTTAAAACAAGCTCCAAGAGCTTGGTATGAGACCCTAGCTAGCTTTCTTTTGGAGCATAAATTTACAAGAGGAACCATAGATAAAACCCTTTTCACTAGACATCATAAGGACCAAATCTTATTGGTACAAATATATGTGGATGACATTATTTTGGGTCTACTGATCCCAAATTGTGCAAGAGGTTTGCTGACCTCATGCATTCCAAATTTGAGATGAGTAGCATGGGTGAGCTTTCCTTCTTCCTTGGTCTCCAAGTGAAGCAGCTCCCTGATGGTATCTTCCTCTCCCAATCTAAGTATGCTAAAGATCTTATTAAAAAGTTTGGGATGGGTGATGCTTCAGGAATGAAAACACCTATGGCTACCAATGCTGTTGTGGATTCTGATGCAGCAGGGAAACCTGTAGATCAGAAACATTATAGGGCAATTGTTGGATCCCTATTATACTTAACAGCTAGCAGGCCTGACATAATGTTTGCCACATGCCTTTGTGCTAGATTCCAAGAGAATCCTAAAGAACCTCATTTTATTTTTCTAAAAAGGATTTTGAGATATATAAAGAGTTGTCCTAGTTTAGGACTCTGGTATCCTGCAGAGTCAGAATTTGAGTTAACTAGATACTCAGATGCTGACTATGCTGGATGTAGAGTGGACAGGAAAAGTACCTCTAGAACTTGCCAGTTCCTGGGTATGAGACTTGTCTCTTGGTTTTGCAAAAAGCAGACATCTGTGTCTACATCAACTGCTGAGGCAGAGTACATGGCTGCTGGCAGTTGCTGTTCACAGATGCTATGGATACAAAACCAACTCCTAGATTATGGTATCAACTTAAGTAATTCAACCTTATTTTGTGATAATACAAGTGCTATTGCTATAGCTCAGAATCCAGTTCATCATTCTAGGACTAAACATATTGAAATAAGACATTATTTCATTAGAGATAATGTGGACAAAAAGAAAATTAACTTGATCCACATTCCTACTGATCTACAGAGAGCAGATATCTTCACCAAGCCTTTGGATGAGAAAACCCATCTGTTCTTTATAAATCAACTGGGAATGATTGATGGAGAAGAGTTAAATTAATTTCTGTCTGCATTCGACGAATTTTCCAAAGTACGTCGAACGGAGTTCGACGAATTAGGGAAGGTTTGAGAGATTCTCGTCGAATGGAGATCGACGAATTCTCTGTGTGGAAACAATGTTCGTCGACCGGAGATCGACGAACCTTGCTTCAGAAACCATTTCGTCGAACGGAGTTCGACGAACTGTTTTCAATTCTTCTCAATGAGTTCAACGAACTACTCACCTCTAACTTATTTCGTCGACCTCAGTTCGAAGAACTGTCTCTTTTCGTGGAACGAAGCTTGTCGATTCATATTCCGAAAATCTCATATCTATGTTTTCTTCGACCTCCGTCCCGCGCTTTCAGTTCCTTTGCTCTTGATCGCCGTTTTCTCTGTGATTTTCTTTGCAGGTCATCAATGGCGATTCCTCCAGGAGCACTTGCAGCGATGAAGTTTGATGCAGCATTCTCCATGGACTTTGAGTCCTTCCAACATTCAGATCCAATTTTTCTTTATATCCTTGAATTACTTGAAGAATTGCATCTCAAGGATTTCATGACACGCAACATCAAGCTACACTCAACCGAGATAAGAGAATGGGTGTACACTGCCACCGTTTCTGAAGACGGAAATCTGACAGGACATATTGGAAACACTGTCGTTTTCCTGTCTCCAGCAGCACTCTCTGAAATTTTTGGACTGATCAATGGTGAGGACAACTTGGAAATGGACGCTGAGGAATATGCTAATATGTTGAAAGTAATGGGTTTCTCCGGCAACAACCCTAATAAGCTTCTGAAGAAGCAACTGTCTGCCGCCTATCAATTTTTGGCCGACATTGTAGGAAAAATTCTGATGGGCAAGCACTCGGCACATGACTATATCAGTCGCCATCAATTCCTGATTATGTGCGCAGTGCTCAACAAGCGTCAGGTCGATTGGGGCATGGTCTTCTTTGACCTAATCAAGAAGAAAACAAGCAAGAAGGAAGTCTGCTACGGCAGAATCCTGGGGATTTTCCTCCAGGAAAAGGCCAGTGAATGTTTGGTCTCCCCGACCACATTCATCAATGCCAGCAAGCACCTCACCTGCGCCTTGTTTGGCCGATGGGAGAGGACAATCACCAAACCCTCCAAGGGTTCCTCCTCCTCAATCAATGCTTTTGAGAGCACCAGGACCGTCAAGGTCACTCCCCACCCTGACACTGAAGAGGCCATTCCTTCTACCAAATCTCTTCCCACTCCTCCTGCACCTCAATTGACTCCACCTCAACATCAATCTCCACCGCTTGATCTTACACATATCCCTACACCTCCAGTTTCCCCCACTGAAACACATATTCCCTCACCTCCTCAATCCCCTCTTCCCCCACACCTCTCCACTATTCCATCCTACACAATACCCACTGAATCACACACTGTTCTCCCTCCATTATCCCCTCCACACATTCCTCCTTCCTCCTCTGATTCTCTCCCCTCCACTATTCTTTCTCCACTTATGGACTCCTCCACCATTCCCTCCATCATCTCTCTTCTGACTCCTCTTATTAAATCTCTCATCACAGAGGCCATTACACCTCTGGTGAATTCCATTGATTCTTTATCTGCTCAAATCACAGCCCTCTCTGCTTCCCCCTCTTCATTCAGGTGCCTGGCTCCAGGTTCTCCTAAACCCAGGCAGGGGGAGATGCTCCATGATGAAGCTGGTGCAGTAGCTGTAGAAGTTGATACATTTGATACAGATACAGTTGATACAGATACAGTTTTTGATATTACAGATACAGTTGATTCAATGCTTGATAATGCAGTTGCAGTTATAGATACAGCAATTGATTTTATTCAATTCATGGACACTGACAGTAGCTTTGATGAGTCAGTAGATTCAATAACAACTGCTGGTGATTTCCTTATAAATCCCACAGTTAATTTATCTGAGATACTTCATATCTTAAATACTGTATATATGAAGCTTCCTTCAGTAGAGATTGCTAGACCACATTGGCTATTCCTTCAGTAGAGGTTGCTAAGCCATATTTGGCTATTGTCCAGTATACCTCTCCAGCTAGTCCAGCAGTTGCCAAGCAACTTTGTGACACCTTTGCTGCTCCTACTGTTGTTCCAATTCCTGTGACTATTCTAGCAATCTGCTCTGTCCCAGATTTTGTCATGGATGATTCTCCCATGCCTGATCTGGATGAGCTCATTCTGGCAGACATTGAAGAAGAGAACAAGGCAGCATCTGCAAGCTCTGTCTCTACTGCTGTTGAACCCTCTCCATCTGAACCTTCTATCTCCCCTCAAGAAAAACCTCTTATCATTCCTGATGCCACTCTGCGGAAGTTGAATGCTCTGTATGACAACCCTCAGAGTTCAGATTCTGATGATGATGATGAATCAGATGAGGAGGCTGCTAAAAAGAAAAAGAAAGTGCTTTCTAAGAAAAGGAAGGCTCCTCCTCCTCCTGCTCCCAAGCCTAATCCCACTGCATACACTCCATACTATATTCTGCATAATGTTGCTCCTTACAAAGGGATGCCTGCATGGATGTGGCTATCAAAGAACCAGCAAAAAGAGAGGAGGAGGAGTAGGAGATACTCTCCTCCCCCAGTTCATAGATACAGAAAGGATCCTCCTGCTCCTCCTCCAGCAGCAGGTGCCTCTGGCTCTGGCTCTCAGAGATATGCTCCTATTCAAACTTATCAGAGACAAAAAGGGAGAACCTCTGGTGGTAGTCAACCAAGGCCACCATCTTCAGGCAGTCAACTCCCTCAACAGCAACAGCAGAACCAGGAATCTAAGGAACATGAAGCTGAAAGGCCCTATTCTCCTCCTGAAGATCCAGAAACAGCCAAAACAGCCAGAATGGCAATGTTCCAAGAAATCATTGGCTTATCTCTAATCAACAAAGCTAAAGCTGAAGGCAAGGACACAACAGGCTTAACTACTATGTCTCAGTACAGGAGAGATGAGCTAAAGAGATTTGGGAAAGCAAACAAGCTACTCAATGTTGATGAGTACATGCATCTTCACCCAGAAGCAGTTGTCCCCAAAGCCACTTCACAGAACATCATAGGGGCAGCTGACATAACTATGACCAATGCTCAAGCTTCAGATCCCAATAGGGAAATCATTTTCAAAAAGCCAGGAGATAAAGCACCAGAAGACAAGCCAAAATAGAAGAAGACATAGAAGTAATTTTGTGTTTATTTCATTTCTGCTTCTATTTCAGACTGTTTCTTGCATTAAAACAAAGCCTGTATGTATATATATATCTGATGCATGTGTTGTAAATTCTCTGCCAGATATATCTCTTAATTTTGCTTTGTTTTTCTGTTTGTTCTTTGCTTGGAGTCTCTGTTAGTGACCTCACCCAAATAGGAGGAGATTGTTGGATCCCTAGTTGATTTGGGCTAGGTTCACTGACTTAGGATGTGACCCATCATGTATAGTCTGGGTCAAGTTTATGTCTTAGAGTCTAGGACAGTCCTCTATCTCAACTTCAGATGGACCAGCCTATCAAATGCATCAGGATCTCTCAGACTCTTCCAAGTCCTACCTCAGGCCCGAGGCCCTACCCTCAGAGAAATAATCTCCTACACTCAGCGATCTGATCCGGAACCCCTACCATCAGGAACCCCAGATCTATCAGCTTTTCAGTCTAAGTGAAATGAGTTCGACGTTCGTCGAACTCAGCTCGACGAAGGGAGTTCTGCGTTCGACGATCGTGAGATAATTCGCAGTGCTGAGCTCGACGAACTATGTTCTTTGCTCGACGAACACCGGGATTCTACTTCAAGCTTTATCATGACTACTTTAGAATTTCTCTAAGTCCCGATTCATGCTTCGGTCGACGAATTACTTTCTGAGCTCGACGAACTTGGACCTCAAGTTCACAGCTTCTCAGGTCGACGAATGCTAATCTCTACTCAACGATTTTTGTTCTCAGAGAATCTGTGTCGACACTTAGGGTTTGAGTCGACACCAGATTATGTCGACACTAGGATTTGAGTCGACACCAGCTTATGTCGACACCAGGATTTGAGTCGACACCAGCTTATGTCGACACCAGAGGATGTGTGTCGACACCAAGATCAATCTGTCGACACCATTTTATGTCGACACAGCATTTCAGCAGATGCAGAGTATTTCGTCCAAGTCCAGAACTTTTCTCAGATCGACGAAATTTATTCCCAGCTCGACGAATTTGGTTCTCTGCTCGACGAATAATGTCTGTCTGATATTGAAGATTGTCTGCTCAACGAATGAAGACTGTCAGCTCAACGAACTCAGGCTCAGCTTGACGAACTCAAAACTCAGCTCGACGAATTACGTTCTTCGGTCGACGATTCCAGACTAGGTCTTCTTCCGTTCCCGTCTCATTCCATGACGCTGATTCCTGAACATTTAATTGCAGTTCTTCACAGAATACTACCGTTAGAATGCGCAGTTAATTCTGGATTATTACATGCCATTTTCCCATAGAAACAGTTGGGGAAATAATTAATTGCTGCTTCCTTTCCAGGCCGTCTGCCATTACTGCTCGATATTCAAAAATTCGAATGTGTTCTTATGAGACAGAGAGATATACAGAAATAGTTAGTAATACAGACATTCAATACACAACAAAACAAAGAGACAGACAGTGATTCAGAAAACACAAGAAAAAGGATTTCATTTTTGGCCCAGAGAGAAACTGATCAAGAAGAAGAAGAACACTACATCAATATCAAGAGTCTTCTTCATCTGCTTTTACTCAGGATAACTTCAAAGACAATACATTCATATCAGTTACAAGAAGTTTCTGAAGACTTTCTCTAGACCTGGAATTCTAGGTCTTTGAAGACCTATCACCCTGAAGCAGTGCTCCAGCATTCTTCATGATTCATTCTACATCTCAGGGGGAGCAAAGCTGCTAAACAACAATCCACAAGTCTTCTCATTTGACTTGAGAAAGAGAAGACCTCATCACCCTCTCACTCCACCTCTGTACAGGGTTTTAATTCCCTTCAAAATTATTCTGGTTGGAAGTCTCCCTCGAAAAGACTTGAGTGTTTGGTTTTTGGGAACCTGATCAAAACCCCATTGGTGCCAGGACACCTGATCAACCCCTTCCTGCAGTGGATTCCTAACAGGGTGGTAGAAGAGTGGACTACCCAGATTTGGGGAACCACTATAAAATTCTTGTGTTGTCTGGTTGCTTTCTTTTCCTTTTATTTTCTGGCCTTGCTATGTGAATGTGCTGTGTTTAGATATTTGCTGCATCTTGATTTATTGTATTTGCTTCCCTGCACACACACCTAAAATACAACAACAGTTGTAAAAGTTTTTAAATCACCATATACTCTATTCACCCCCCCCCCCCCCCTCTAGAGTATATCAGATCTAGCTGCACTTCCACGGTGCACCAGCCGGCAAGAATACGCAGAAGCTCCGCTTAGTGCACCAGCGTTGAGGCGTATGATAGGTATGCCTGGTAGTGCAATTACCGGTTTAGAGGTGGGCGAGGCCCAACCCACCGCTTCTGTTTGCCACTACGGAGGTATCGTGGGAGGTTCGGTTCCAGAAAGGGGGAACTAAAGGTCTGTGCACACAGAGTCAAGTGGGTGTGTTGCACTTGCATATTCACAACATGGCATATTTGTATTTCATAGCATAACCATTCATTCAACCCTGACACCTATTGCATAAAGTGGTGTGGGGCGCTTTATACAACAGGCCTTGCAAAACGACCCCTTAGTTTATAAGCTCGTACGAGCGTGCATATAAGTTAAGGTTTATTTCAGAAATCCTATATGCATGCTTTGTAGAAAACCGACACTCTATCGTATAAATAGGTATAGGGCTCTTTATACGATAGGAGCCCTACAAAAGATCCCTCGGCTTATGTGTTTTCGTATAAGTTAAGGTTATTTTTCCTGCTTAATTTCTCATGCTTTTATTACTGCCTTATATACCATTGGACTGCTAGTTTAGTTCCGCCGCCATCTGATCATTTACTATTCTCCACCTTCTTGTCCTCTCCTTTCCTCCTCCCCACTCGGTGCCTAGGTGCCATGGGGGAAGGGGCAGGGGATGATAGGACTTATTCTTTTAGACTAACAGTTTTCGAACCACATCACTTTAGGGAACCGTAGAGCCCAGCATGGAGGAGCAGCCCCGGAGGTCGACATGCTTGGAGATGGGATAGTCTAGTACCGGTGTTCAGGCGGCAGGGACTATGAGTCCTGGCCCCTACTAGTTATATTAGTTGTGATTCCGCGATGAGAGATTTGTAGTGAGGACAATGATGTAATGGGCATGAGCCCAAGATTCTTAGTATTTCTGATTATATCTGTGGACACTCCCTTCGTGGAGATTATATTTACTTTGATGTGATTTCCTGTGGATTTGTATTTTAATTCTTTGCTATTGTTGAGATCAATTTGGCCGGCAGGATCGGCATTTTGTAGTGATGACCTTCCCGAGAGCGGAGGTGTCACCGCAAAACGACGGTTCTGGGCCTAAGACCCCGTGGTTTTAAAAGAAAAAAAAGGGAGGTCTTATAAATGGTATCAGAGCAGACCTCGATCGAAAAGTAGTAGTCCACTACCCCTGGGTCACCCCCGCACGGGTTTAGTTTGGGGACAAACTAAGCAGCGGAAGCAGTGGTGTGCCTATATGGGGGATCACATGTAAATTGTCCACCATTAATTAGGTTTGAGTCGATTATTTACTATTGGCTTTGTCATGCAGCCCCAAGCATAGCCTACACCACAAGGTGGAGTCCAGCAGACTCCCGAGGTTGCACCCCCTCCTCCAGTTCCCACTCTGTTCCTACAGCCAGAGATGGGGCAGACTCTGATAGCTATCCTTGAGTCGTTTAGGGCACAACAACTTCCGGCTCCGCAGCCGAACCCGGGGGCTAACTGGCTGAGTATTTTCCGAGGACTTTCTCCCCCATCCTAATTGGGGACAGAGTCGGCCGTTCGGACGGAGGAATGGTTGGACATTATTTTTGAGATGCTGATTGGGATCCGATGCCCGTGGGAGGAGGGTGTGTCCTTGGTCGTCTCTTGCCTGGAGTCCAATGCCAAGAGATGGTGGAAGACTTCGCTTGACACGACGTTTGCCGACAGAGAGGTTGCTGAGATAGCTTGGGGGGAGTTCAATGCCGCACTGCTCGAGCATTTCATTCCGCAGTCGGCCAGAGACGAGTTGGAGGATATATTTCTACAGTTGAGACAGGGTAGCAAGACAGTGGGGGAGTATCATCGGGAGTTCAACCTTTTGGCCTGGTTCGCGGATTCTTACCAGTTGGATGAGGCAGGTTACACCAAGAGGTTCTACAAGGGCCTGCGAGAGGATCTAAGGGAGGCTCTGTTGTTCATGTCTGACGGACCTATTCCACGAATATTGGAGATGGCGAAAAGGATCGTGGCAGATTGACATACCACCCGTTGCCGGAAGAGACCAGCTGAGGACCAGGGTCGGGGGTCCCGAAATGATCAGCGACCGGGCCGCGTCACAGTTGGGAGAATAGTAGAAGACCAGCCTCAGTAGGAGGCGAGACAGGAGCAGAGGGAACCAGTAGTGGTGGCCCCTCAGCCACCCCAGATGCGGGAGGCAAAGAGACCCGGGGGAATGACATATCCCCCGCCAGAATGCTTCAATTGTCATCAGGCGGGGCACACCAGGAGGAACTGCCCCATGAGGGGGGCACCACCACCAGCACCACCGGCTACACCGCCAGCTCAGTATTTTGGAGGCCGAGGACGTGGCCGAGGTCATGGATACCATGGCAGAGACCAAAGGCAGGAGGGGGAGCAGGTATATGCATTGGATCTGACTCAACAACGGAACCCGAAGCAAGTGATCACATGTATGCCAGTTAATTTTTAATCTTTTCTTCCTAGACAATTAAAGCTATGGATATAGGACTGATGGACTAGGGAAGAAAACCATAATTAGATTTCTAAGAATTTAAGTTAAACGCCCAGGCATAGTCTTCATCAACGGCAAGCCCCCCTATACACTGTTCGATACGGGTGTTTCGCACTCGTTCGTGTCGGAAGCCTTCCTAGAAGGGCTGGAAGGCGTGGAGCGGTTCACTGGCCTGATGATGAGGATACGGTTACCTGACGGATCAGAGTTATTCACCACCGCCCGATGCAACATGGAGGCGGAGATTGGCGGAAAGATATTTGAAGCACCGGCGACGATCATGAAGATGTCATTCTTTGATTTGATCCTGGGACTGACAAGGCTGTGCTGGAACCATTCTTAGATCGACTGCATGTCCAAGAGGAGTATTGTGAGGCATTTGGATTCCTTCATCATCATCAAAGGTATTAGATCAATTCCCCCTCTATTGCTGACATCCGTGCAGGCCGTCAAGGCCCACTTACAGGGGAGGAAGTCTATGAAGTGTTGTACGAGATGGCCGAGGCTAAGGGTTCCATCTCAGATATTCCGATGGTCCGAGATTTTGCGGACGTATTTCCAGAGAAGCTGCCAGGGCTACCCCCACACCGAGAGCAGGATTTCTGGATACAGCTGGTGCTGGGGGCTAAGACAGCGTCTAGAGCCCCTTACCGCATGGCCCCGAAGGAGCTGACAGAGTTTCGGAGACAGCTCCAGGAACTGGTGGAAGCCGGTTTTGTCCGGCCAAGCTCTTCACCATGGGGAGCCCCGACGTTATTTGTCAAAAAGAAGGACGGGACACTGAGATTGTGCATCGACTACCGGGCACTGAACCGACTGACAGTCCGGAACACTTATCTACTTCCAAGGATAGATGAGATTTTTGACCAGCTGGAGGGCGCACATTTGTTTTCAAAGCTGGATTTGAGGTTGGGCTACTATCAGCTGTGGATCCAGGAGGAGGACATACCGAATACTGCCTTCGGTAGCAGATATGGGCTGTTCGAGTTTACTGTGATGTCCTTCGGGCTCACGAATACACCGTAGGCATTCATGAGCCTCATGAATCGGGTGTTCAAGGCATATCTGGATGTGTTCGTCATTGTATTTATTGACGACATCCTCATCTACTCGAGGACAGAGGAGGAGCACACACGACATCTGATGCTAACCCTGGAGAGACTACGGGAGCACCAGCTCTACGCGAAGTTCAGCAAGTGCCAGTTCTGGTTGAAGGAGGTGGCTTTCCTAGGCCATATCATCAGTGGTGCTGGGTTGGCAGTGTACCCGGCCAAGATTCAGGCAGTTCGGGATTGGCCGCAACTGAGTCAGCCTCGGATGTGTGGAGTTTCCTACGACTTTCCGGTTACTACTGGATGTTCGTGGAGGGATTTTCTTGTATTGCCCTTCCCATCACATCCCTGACAAGGAAGGAAGTGCCCTTTGTCTTGACCCCGCAGTGCGAGGTGGCCTTTCAGGAGTTAAAGAATCGACTCACCTCAGCTCCTATACTAGCCCTCCATCGGGGAAGGAAGGATTCCAGGTCTACACCGACGCTTCCTACCAGGGCATGGGTGCGGTGCTGATGCAGAATGGTCACGTGATAGCATACTCTTCTCGACAGCTGAAGAAGCATGAGCTGAACTACCCAGTTCATGACTTAGAGATGGGAGCGGTCATATTTGCGCTGAAAGTCTGGCGACACTATCTGTATGGTGTCCACTGCGACATTTACTCTAATCACAAGAACTTGAGGTATGTGGACATGCAGAAGGAGCTGAATATCAGGCAGAGGCGATGGGTGGAGTTTCTAGCATATTACTAGTATGAGATGCACTACCACCCGGGAAAGGCGAATGTGGTGGCAGATGCGCTGAGTCGGAAGGCCACAGACTCTGGAGCAGGAATGCAGTTGATGGCCTTGGAGTTGGTCCAGATGTTCGAAAAGATGCAGATATCCTTTGTGTCTGAGGATCATCCTGAGCTGTACAGAGAGTACCTACCATCATTGATTGCCCCAGATGACATTCAAGACCGAGTCAGAGATGGGCAGAGGCAGGATACCCAGCTTGAGCCGATATTCCGGGCGTTAGAAGCAGGCACTGTTGGAGATTACTCACTGACGTATGTGCTAGTGTGTTTCAGGGGACAGATTTATATACTAGAGGGAGGCTAGGTCCGAGAGGATATCATGATGGAGGCTCATTGCAGTCGGTATTCAGTACATCCGGGTGTTACGAAGATGACTGCTGACCTGAAGAAGACCATGTACTGGCAAGGCATGAAGAAGGATATCACCTACTTTGTGACCCGCTGCGAGGCATGCCAGTTAGTGAAGGCAGAGTGCAGGAACTCCACAGCACTATTGCAGCCACTCCCAGTGCCGGAGTGGAAGTTTGACGATGTTGCGATGGACTTCATACATGGGCTTCCCCGATCGCGGACGGGAAATGATTCGATTTGGGTGGTTGTCGACCGGCTGACAAAGGTAGACAGATTTATTCCGATCAAGAAGGAGGACTCGGTTGGTGTGCTGGTTCGGAAGTTCGTGGAACAGTTCATCCATTATCATGTCGTACCCAGGTCGATTGTATCGGACCGGGATGGACGGTTTACGTCCAGGGAGTGGAGATCAGTGCAGACATACTTGGGCACCCGGCTGACATTCAGTATAGCATTTCATCCCCAGACTGATGGACAGACGGAACACACCAATCGGACCTTGGAATATCTATTGCGGCTTTCCATACTGGATCGCGGTGAGCCCTGGGAGAAGCTTTTGCCACTGATCGAGTTCACATATAATAACAGCTACCAGTCCAGCATAAGGATGGCTCCTTATGAGGCCCTGTACGGACGGAGATGTAGGACTCCGTTGTCGTGGATACAGGACGAAGATCCGAAGGCTTTGGGTTCGGAGTTTGTTGAAGACACCGAGGCTCAGGTGAGGTTGATACGGGATAGGATGTTAGAGGCACAAAGCCGACAGGCTAAGTACTATGACGCTCGACATTGTCAGGTGGAGTTCCAGGTGGGGTACTAGGTGTTCTTGAAAATCCGACCAATGCATGGGGTTTCACGGGTGGGCGGTCGGAAGAAGAAGCTCAGCCTAAGATATATGGGGCCTTATAGGATCCAAGAGCGAATCGGTCCCTTAGCATACAGGCTGGAGCTACCACCGGAGCTGGCAAGCCTGCACGACGTATTCTATGTATCCTCACTCAGGAGGGCTCTACTACGCCCAGAGCATCATATTACGACCACGGATGGGTCAGTAGCCTCTGATCGATCAGTTCACCTGGAAACGGTCAGGATTGACGACAGGGGAATATGAGTCTTGCACCATAATAAGGTTCCATTGGTCAAGGTCCTGTGGAGGAATCACGGGCAAGAGGAGCACACCTAGGAGTCCCAGTACTTGATGCAACAAAGGTACCCAGAGCATTTCAGTCAGGTATTACCCACAACCTCTCGGGATGTTACAATTTTCCTTTCATATTTGAAACCCCGTAGGCCTAACTAGAATTTCGAGGAAAAAATTTGTTTTGTTATATATTTGGATTTGTAACATCCCTCGGACAACTAGACGCCTATGAGTGGTTTTGTCATAAATAGGTCATGACAAAACCCTAGGAAGCCCAAGAAGGCCAAGTAGCCCTAGGGATGTAGGTGGGACCACTATGGTCTGCAAATAGTAGATGTATGAACCCTGGTTAAGCTGATCATGGAGCTTCACCAAGACTTCAAGACCCCACCATGGCCTCACCAATCCATTGTTAAGTTCATCTGAACCTTAAGGGTCCATTAGAGTCGACTCAGGGTGGCCAAGTTGACCTAGGACCACTCTAGGCCTAAATTGGGCAAGGTGCCCTAATTAAGGGCAATATGCCCTAGTTAAGCCCAACTAACCATACCAGGGTCTTCCTAGACCTAAACTGTGGTCAAGGGGTCACTAAGGACCCTTGGAGGATAGCCAAGGTGGTTAAGTTGACCAAAGTCAACTCTAACCCTAAATGGGCCAAACAGAACTATATTGGGTCAATTGACCATCCCCTAGCCAGGTGGAGCCCATTTATACCCCCTAACCCTAAGGTGAGGTCCATGGGTCACCAAGGACCCATTGGGGTCAGCCCTAGTGGCTAAATTGACCAAAGTCAACCATAACCTTAATATGGTCAAAGTACCCTTCCTAGGGCAGGTGACCCCCAAAGTGCCAAGTCAGCCCTCCCCAACTGTACCTAGGCCCTAGGGGAGACCAATAGATCACCAAAGACCCAATGATGGTAACAGAAAAGGTAAACTTGACCTAGGTCAACCCTAGTCAAGATAAAGTCAAACCTAGCTCAAATGGGCTAACCCAAGCTCAAGCCCTCCTTCCTTCTTAGGCTAGCCTTAATATCATGAAATTATGAATGAGTGGGCTGAAAATAGCTCTCCTAATTGACCAAGTCAACTTGGTGACTAGGAGAGAGAGGGTGAGCTCCATTTCCATGTTAATGGAGGAGAGAGAAATGATGAAGGAGAGGGAATGAAAGGGGCTTGGCCAAGGGGAGGCCAAAGGTGTAACACCCTAGTTTTGGAGAAAGGGTCGATGTGTGTTTCTGGACTTTTTTTGGTTTCTGGCAGGGGGCACACGGCCCGGGACACGGGCGTGTCCCCGGTCGTGTCAGGCCGTGTCGACGACTTGGCCGCGTGGTCGACACTTTGCGCTCGACGATGTGTCGAGTGAGGGCACACGGCCTGCGACACGGGCGTGTCGCAGGGCGTGTCAAACCCGTGTCGACACTCGGCCCGGGGTGTCGACATTTTCGCTCGACATTGTGTCGAGACAAGGCACACGGCCTAGGACACGGGCGTGCCCAAGGCCGTGTGGGTCTGTCGACGATCTTCAGTCGACGATGTTCACTCGACGAGTGTCGAGTGTCGAGTGTCGAGTGTCGAGTGTCGAGTGTCGAGACCGGGGCACACGGCCTGTGACACGGGCGTGTCACAGGGCGTGTCCTACTTGGTCGACGATCTTCGCTCGACGTTTTTCTGCGGTGTCAACATAAAGGCTGTCGACGAGTGTCGAGACATGGCACACGGCTTGGGACACGGGCGTGTCCCAGGCCGTGTCACCTCTCGGGATGTTTTCGGGGCCGTGTTAATGGAGGCACACGGCCGACCACACGGCCGTGTCATTTGGGACACGGGCGTGTCGGATCGAACACGGGCGTGTCAGATGCCCGTGTGCTATTTCAGGCGCGTCGATTTGAGACGGCGAATGAGGCACACGGCCCTGGACACGGGCGTGTGCCAGGCCGTGTTCGGCCCAGGTATTTTATTTTTCAGGCGGATCGTGGCCATTCTTTTCCTGATTTTAGGATCTGACAATTTAGGGCTGTTCTTGGGGAGTTAAGTCCGAGAATAGGGTTAGAAAGCCTCCTTCTTCTTCATGCTTTTCTCTTACTAATTTCTAGAGAGAAGGGAGAGCAAGGAAGAAGGTGAAGGAGGGTTTGGGCTGTAGGAGAAGCTTCGGGGCTCCAAATCGCGAGCCGAGTCTAGATCCGTGGAGGCTAGATCTTTGCGAGGGTTTTCATCCGGATATTGTGCCATGGCAAGGAAGAGGAGTCGGAAGGTAACGACACTTCTCCTCTCGGTCTTAGGATGCATGTTTTAGCATCATTTTCTCTTCTATTTTTGGGCACCAAACACTCAAATGAGAGGGGTTTTGGGTCGCCAAGGTTCAAGAGGAACCTCCGGGTCGATTGAGTCCATCCCCGACATGATTTGCATTAGAGATCCGCTCCGTTAGTGGATTAGGCATTGTGGGTGAAGCCGTAGTCGCGACCGTTAGTCTGACTCGGTGATGTTGCATACGAACGTTAGGGATTCGTAGAGATTCCATTGCGGTAAGATGTCGTTCGTGATGTGGTGGTGTTTTCCCCTTTCTCTCGAATGAGTACGTGTAGTCGGAACCGGACAAGGTTAGCTCCTCGTGGCGGTAGATAGTTTCCTTGGTGGACAAGGTTAGCTCCGCATGAGTTAGAGATGGTTTCCTTGGTGCGCGGGTACGCTGCAGTACAAATGAGGGATTAGCGTGGAATTGTCTTGGTTGGTGATGTGCCAAGGCGTGGCTTTGTCTCTGTGTTCGGCTGGCCATCCCGTGATGTTCACGTCATGTGCGGAGAGTGTCCCGGCGAGACTAGTCCCCTTTTGTGAGACTGACGAGAATGCAAAGCATGGGGGCAAGCCCGGGCAATGAGGCCATGAGCGGGTGTGGTCCGGCAAGGCTTCTTAGAATCGGTCAGTTTTGTGTGGTTGTTGGAACCCTGATATGAGACGTCAGAGCTTGTAGGCAAGCTCGGGTCTAAGACCTTGAGCGGGTGGGGCATTGACAAGAGTTCCATGAGGCGGCCTGTGAGCCGATGGGGGGAATGGTGACACCCCCTTTTGTTTGCGGCTTTATGCCAATGGGGAATCGATGACTACCCATATGCTGTGATGATGTGCTAGATGCATACGAGTTAGGGTGCCTTGGGGGAAACCCGGGATATTGCATACATGATTACATAAGTAGGCCCTTTTTGTTATATTCTCAACCCGTAGAGAACATGTATGATGCGTGTGACATCCAAGCCTGTTTTAGTAGTTGCTTTTCTTGCTTATGATTTTTGCATATGAAGTGTTAACTTGCAGGTTGGAGGGGTACCCCGTGGTCCGTTAGGGGCGGCCGGGAGGAGATGTGTTGTTACATAGTTTGAGGTCAGCCTTTGCTGACCCACGTTACTAATAAATTTTACAGGGCAAGGATCGCATGCAGGAGTTAGCTCGCCGGCCAGAAAGGCCTAAGCCTTATGAAGTGCTTTTCTTTTTGTAGCTCTACTTATATGATGTTGTATGTTTGAGACTCATATTGTCCGGCTTGCATGTCGAGGTAGACTAGGAGTGCTACGCACATTCTTGACTGTTGTATTATTTGATTTTGGACACTTGCTGTAAGGCCATAAGGCCATTTGTTTTACTCTTCTTGTAGTGGATAACTTCTTGTCTTGCTTGTGTTTCCGCTGTGTTGTGCAAAGTGTTTTGAGTGTGGGTAGCTATATCAACTTTTAATACTAAAGCTGTGGCGTCCGTATGTTGTGGGGCCCCGGCCGCACCCATATTATACGGTCATTACAGGGGAGGTGTTACAAAAGGCCACCCTTAATGGTTGGATTCAACTCCCCTGAGGAAGGGGAGAAGTTTCCAGCCGTTTCCCTGGCCACCAAGGGTCTGGTTCAGCCCCCTCCACCATGGTCGAGCCTACCCATTAATATCCTTAATGGTCATTGATGATCCAGCCCCTCCTCTCCCCATCTGAGGCTTTAAACACCATCAGTGAGTCGAGAGAATTCTTTCACAATCCTTACCTGAATAAACTGAGCCCCCCCTCCACTGTGCAGTTGCAGAAACCGAGTAGCGCCACCTTCAGACATGGCTTTCCGGCGATCTTCTCAACATCAGGCCACCGGCAAGGTCCTCATATTCTCCTTACCTCATGGCTAGATCATAGCAATGTTTATGTCCAAGGTTCGGGCTCAATTGAGCCAGAACCAATTCCTGGTTTTCATGGTTTTGGGCCGAGAATTTTCTTGGTTGAACCGCCGGAATAAGCCCTCCGGCTGCCAAGCCGCCGCTTGGCGACAGCCACCACCTCAATGGAGGTAGTGGTGGCGGTTGCCGGCCAGGGAGGTGGCCGGATGGCCGGCGGCAGCAGCTAGAAGATGCTCCAGGAAGATCCAATCCAGGCCGTCAGCTGGAGGTGGAAGATGACCAGATGCCGTCCAAATTGCGTCAAGATTCGTGCCTTAATGATTTTCAAACTATTGGATTAAATAATGCATCTTGATGATATCTGTCACACTATTTGTAATTAATGGTTGTAATTTTTAAAAATACCTAGTCCCCTCTACTGAAAAGGTCACCAACATGAAATTTGTAGCCCTAGGGTCCACTTTAATTCAAAATTTATTTGAACCAATTTGGACCTCTGGCTGGACTAGGGCACCCATTTTTGTGGGACCTATACCTAGGGCTATCCTGAGATTTAAAAGGGTGCCCACTCTTCCTCCCTTGTCCAAATGACCTGAAATTTGGTCAAGGGGTCACCCTTAGCTATATCTAGGGCTTGTCCGAAAATGGAAATTTTTGGAGATACTGTGTCTATGGTTTTATCATTTATTAAATAATACTAGGGTAATTTAATTAGGTCGTCTAATTACTTCCAAACACTCCCAAATTTTGGTGAGTGGTCCGTAGCCTCATGTTATGTCGCTGTACAAATTTTCACCTCATTTGGATGTGTTTTGGATAGGTAATGAACTAACCCTAATTTTACCTTAATGAGGGGTTCTTAAGTGAAAAGTGCACCTTGAGGTTGAGTGATCAAATCACCTCAACAGAGGCAGTGATTTTGACCACTAACTTGAAATGACCTTTAACACCCTCAAAGGGATTATGGGGTGGTCTAGGGTAGCTTTGCCCTAGGATCCAAACTCAAACACTAAGGAGGGGCTTTTGAGTGTTGTGAAGGGCATGGGGTCAAATACCCTTGTGTGATCTTGCAACTTGGTAGAAATGATGTTAGGGTATCCAAAACCCTCTGGTATGAATTCTAGGGGATTTGGAGATGGATAGACCTCTCAAATCCCTAACCCTAGTTTAGGGCACGAACACTTTATGTGTAGAATAAGCCACCAACACTTACTAAAAAGGTGTGAAACATAGGTAGCATGGATTTAATGTTTGGTAGGACCTCTGGTGAATTTATTGGAATTTTATGAGAAATATTACTAGCACCCCCTTTGTTATGCATGATGTGGCCCTAAATGGTATTTTATTTATTATGATCACACTGTTCATTCTAAACTCATGAAACTTGGGCAGGAGCTCTCTTAGGTCAAAATGGTTGTTCCGGAAGTTTGTTATAAATTTTAGTTGAAAAACTTTAGTATCTCCTTCACAAGATTTAAAAAGGGCAATTATAGTCAATAAATTATTTAGAGCTATTTACATGTTGCAAAATTATGAAATTGGGGCTTTGATAATTTTTAGGTCAATATCCACTTGGAGAAATTAACTAATGATTTTTAGATGATTATTTGCAATATATACTTTGCAAACCCATAATTTTGGGGATTTCATGTTTATTTCATTCAGAGCTTATTTCCTGCTGGAAAATTGGGAGACACTGGATTTTTAGTTGAACAGTCATTTTGAATTTCTCATAAATTTTATAGAGCATTTGCTTGAATTAAATGGGTACCTCATGTTCAAACTTGGATTTTTGGATTACTATAATAAATAAATAAAATATCTGATAAATTAGGAAAATTATGAATTTCTGAGTTTAGGCTACAAATGTCATTATAGTCCTCCAATAATTATTATAGGGGTTCTGGGTGATTATTTTGTATAACTCACTTTATACACTTCATTTAGCTAGGGTTGGTCTGCATTTAGTAAAATCGCAGAAATTGTGTTGTAGTAAGAATTTGGGGCTCACGAGTTGGGGTTAGATGTTGTTGATTTGGAAGAATGAAAAAGAGTTCTTCGTTGGAAGTTGGGATGAGTAAGGGGTTGGAATGGTTATTGTCCGGTGGTGCTCGGGATCGGCGAAAGATTGTCCTTCACGTAGGGAGGATGTGTCTAATGCACTGGGGTTAGATCCAGCAAACTAATTAAGGGTTGGGAATCTGGTAGCAACCAATAATAGTAAGTGCCTTGCGAAAGGGATTTTTGAGCGTGATCCCATCGTAGTTCATAGTGTAATGCCCCGAAACTCAAAAGAGCGACCGGAGGCGTTTTGAGCCAAGTTTGGAATTTGGCAGGGGTCGCACGGCCTGGGACACGCGCGTGTCATAGGCAGTGTCCTTGGCGAGTTGTGGCATGTTTGACACAGTCTGCTGTGTCGAACAGGGTCTGCGGTGTCGATAGAGGGCCTGCTGTGTCGACACAGGGCCTGCTGTGTCGACACAGGGCCTGCTGTGTCGACACAGGGCCTGCTGTGTCGACACAGGGCCTGCTGTGTCGACACAGGGCCTGCTGTGTCGACACAGGGCCTGATGTGTCGACACAGGACCTGTTGTGTCGACACAGGGTGTGCTGTGTCGATATAGAGTGTCGATACAGCGTGTCGACACATAGTGTCGACATAGGGGTCTTGGCATGGTCTTGATTAAATGTCCCGACACAGTTTGAGTTTGTCGCGGACGTGTCCTGCTCCGGTTTGTGAACCGTGCGGTGTTCGTCCCAGTTTTTCCATGTCAGACCCGGATCGTAGCCGCACATTTCTTTATGTTGGGATCCGACGGCTGGAGGTTATTCCTGTTGGCACCCAATTTTGGTGGCATGTTCTTAGGGACATTATCAGTGTATGTTTTAAATTTCAGCCAATTTGGACCAATGCATGTTGGGTAAACCCACTTGCATGTGTTGGCTTGATATACGCTTGGTGTGCATTTAGCCTAAAATGAAATAATGTGTATTCAGCCAACTTGGAACATTCAAAAATCGGGTTTTTCATTATGGAAACACATGATGGTGTAATACACCTCTCATAGCAATGGTGAGATTTTTGGGAACAAAAATCCCCATTAATTTGAATTTCTGAAAATTTGGCCCTTTTTAGGAAATAAATTTAAAATAGGTTAACCATATCATAAAAGGTTCAATTTCTGTTGAGTACTAAGGAGTGACATAATAAGCACTAGAAATAAATTATATCTCTGTTGGGTGAGGTTTAAGTAGTTTAAGGAGCAAAATGACCATTTTACCCTTATGGAATTTTGTGTAGAAATCATGGATATATTCCTTTGAAAAATCTGATAAAATTCATATTGCTGTAATTGTATGTTTTATAACTTGTGTAATTATTTCACAATTTTTGGAGTTCCAAATAATGTACTTAGGCCCCATAATGACATTTTGGTAAATAACTCAAATTGATAATGGAAGGCCATTTTAACCTAGATATAAATGGAAATCTGGACATAGCATTATTTCATTATTACCAAAGCTCTGTAAATTAATTAGAATTTTTGAGATAATATTTTATGTACTTCATTTGGAAAATGCTAAATTTGTGGATATAGTATTAATAGGAATTAATTATAAATCTGAATTGAAAACCCATGAAATTTTGGTAGGCTCCATTAATTGTCATATTATATACCTGAAAGAATCCCTAGGACAGTAGGTTTAATATTGAAAATACTTCATGTGCAAAATGACTAGGGATTACATTTAAAGAAATTAATTTAATGGTGTAAGTAATTTGGAAATTATGGAAATTCATCCTAGTCATCATATAGGTCCATACCATCCTAGGATAAATAATTTGAGGCATATGGATAGAGGAATTTGAAGGTCACAAATGTTCGTACTAGTAGGGCCACCAGGGGAGGAATTTGAATAACTAGTAAAGTGAGGATCTTAGTGGAGGAATTAACCCTGGTTGGTCTCCTAGAGGATTCCTTAACCATGTGTGGAAGAGTGCAAGTCCCGTGATAACAACAATAACGGGGACCGACGGAAGACCGTCGCGCTCCTAATAACACCTTAAGTCTTTAGGGTCGTTCTAAAGTAATACGAGAGTTGGGGTAAAAATCCAGGGTAAACACCAATAAAATTTATTATCCTTGAGAAAGGGAACTTTGGGCGTAATCCCATCGTAGTTCCTAGTGCCCCCGAGAGCCCTTCACCGGGTATACCCTAGGCAGTCCTGGGATTAACCTTAAATCACTAAGTATAATAACCCGTAGACAAGTGTAGTCTAATAGGTTAAGACATTGTGGATCATTTTCACCCGCGTTGGGTTGGAGGGAGACTTGTGTAACATGCTCACCCGTGTAGGGTTTGAGGGATTTGGAATAAAGGCACTATTGTGCGTTCTCACCCGTGTAGGGTTGGAGGGATTGTGATAAATGCTCACCCGTATAGGGTTTGAGGGATTCAGTACGGGTTGGTCCTGCGAGCTGAAGGTTTGGCATGAAATACTTACATGTGCATAAATATAGTGACGGGGCATGCGGTACTGGCCGTTAGTCAGACCGATGGCAGTACTGTGCACCAGGCGGTTGTGAGGGTTAGAGGGGCCAGTGGGTTGTTTTACACTGCAGTCTGGAGGACGATCCCCGCTAATGCACATCCGACCCAACAAGACTGACGGGTTGTCAGCAAAGTACGTATGCAGAGACTCTAGAGTGCACCTTGGACGTATACAGAGGCGTATGAGAGGGGTCTAAGGTTTGGTTGTGTGCATACCGGCCTAGAAGTGGAGACACCCGGTCCGCTGCTGCCGTAGCCACAGCGGTGGTACCCTAGAGTGATGCTAGCTCTCAAAAAGTGGGAACTAAAGGTTTGTGATCACAGAGTCATTGGGTGTGAGTTGCACTTGCCTGTGCATAAATTGCATCATAACATACATTCATATTTGGTCATAGGCTTCATAGATCATTATCATATAAATTAGTATGGGCTCTTTTATATGATAAGTTAAATTTCCTGGAAACCTTAACTTATAAATTTGTATGGGCATTTTTATAAGTTAAGGTACTTTTGTGATGGTAGTATAGTGGTAGCCTAGTTTTTATTTCCTTGCTCTTACTTTCTGTTCTTTACTTCCTTTACTAGTACTGCACTTTACTTACTTGTACTATATACTTAGAACTGCTAGAGTATAATAATAGTATCCATTACAACTGCTAGTTAGTTCTTGTAACCTGCTTCCACTTTTGCTACCCCTTGTTGTCCTCCGCTTCGTCCTTCCGCTCGGTGCCTAGGAGCTGCGGGGCGAGGTGCGGAGGAAACGACTTAGTCTTTTTGACTAATGGTCGGTGACCATACTATTTTAGGAGCTTGTGGAGATGGAGCACCAACACGATGAGGAGGCAGGACTTGAGGAGTAGATACCGCTACCGCAGGCTACTACTACTATTGTGCGTCCTCATGTGGGACGAGTTTTGATGTATTAGATTAGCTTCCGCTTTGATTTGAGAGAGAGAGAGTCGATATGATGTACTGGGCATAAGCCCTTATTACTGTTTCATTTTGTACTCATTGTGGACTATGTTTCTGTACTCTTCATTTATATATATGATATGTACTCTATGACTTGTGGACTAGTGAATTTGATATACTAATATACTTCTTTTTCTCATATTGGCCTCCAGGTTTTATGATCGTATTAGCCGGCAGAATCGGCATGTTGTGGTGTCGACTAACCCGTGCGTTAGTGTCACCGTAAGATGGCGATTCTGGGCATAAGGCCTGGTAACCCTCCTTGGTAAGGGGGAGGGGGTCTTACAAACTAAAAATTCTGAAATAATTACACAAGGTATAAAACATACAATTACAGCAATATGAATTTTCTCAGATTTTTCAAAGGAATATATCCATGATTTCTACACATAATTCCATAAGGGTAAAATGGTCATTTTGCTCCTTAAACTACTTAAACCTCACCCAACAGAGATATAATTTATTTCTTGTGCTTATTATGTCACTCCTTAGTCCTCAACAGAAATTGAACCTTTTATGATAAGGGTAACCTATTTTAAATTTATTTCTTAAAAAGGGCCAAATTTTCAGAAATTCAAATTAATGGGGATTTTTGTTCCCAAAAATTCCGTAAGGGTAAAATGGTCATTTTGCTCCTTAAACTACTTAAACCTCACCCAACAGAGATATAATTTATTTCTAGTGCTTATTATGTCACTCCTTAGTCCTCAACAGAAATTGAACTTTTTATGATAAGGGTAACCTATTTTAAATTTATTTCCTAAAAGGGCCAAATTTTCAGAAATTCAAATTAATGGGGATTTTTGTTCCCAAAAATCCCACCATTGCTATGAGAGGTGTATTACACTATCATGTGTCTCCATAATGAAAATCATGATTTTTGAATGTTCCAAGTTGGCTGAATACACATTATTTCATTTTAGGCTAAATGCACACCAAGCCTATATCAAGCCAACACATGCAAGTGGGTTTACCAAACATGCATTGGTCCAAATTGGCTGAAATTTGAAACATACACTGATAATGTCCATAAGAACATGCCACCAAAATTTGGTGCAATTTGGAGTTCCACAACTCCACATATTTCATTTAATTCATTTTGGGTATTTTAGTAAAAACTATAGAAAGACTTTTCCCAAAAATTCTCATTTTTGCACAGGGGTTAACCACGCCCTAAACATGCATGCTACCAAAATTTTGGGCCATTTGGATGAATGGTTTGACTTGGGCAACATTTTGAATTTCTGCCCTAGCTAAGGACCAACCCTAGAACAATAGTCCTACAGGTCAGACCACTGGACCAAATCTCAAGTTAAGGGTGGAACTGTAAGGATAACACAAAGGGCTACATTTATCATGTTCATGGAATCCTCTGGAAATGGCTCTAAGAGCTCTATATTTGACATGCAAGGTGACTGAATTAAAGTGACAGATATGAAATTTCATTTCATTAAAATAATAACAGAAATAAATTTATTTTAATACAAATGTAGAACGAATCTTAAAGCTAGATAGACGGAATCTGGTCATCTTCTACCTCCAGCCGACGACTGGGATTCATTTTCCTGGGCCACTTTTGCTGGCTGTTTTCGGCCAGCTGAGCCACCACCACTACCGGCGGATGTCGCCTCCACCTTTACTAAGGTGATGGCTAGCATTTCCCGGCGGTGAGGCCGCCAGAATTGGCTCCTCCGGCGAACCCGAGCAAGAAGAAAATGCTTGAAAAACTCTCTCATTTCTCCCATGGCATCGGGCTCAATTGAGCCCGATATCTCCCCTAGTTGATCTAGGATTCTAGTACAGGTAGAGGGACGGTGAAACGGACCTGTGTTGGTGGCTGGCGGCGAGGATGGATGCGGGTGGCCATTACCGACCTTGCTCCGGCGACACCTTTCGGATTCATGGTTCCTGCACTGTTTCCTTCACTCCAGCTATCGGGTTCTACTCTCTTTTGCCCTCTGAAGCTAATGGAGTCACTATTTCTGGCTGAGAGGAGGTATATGGGGAGATACAACCAATGTAAGCTCGGTTTGGAGCTTTGGTTGTTTCACCCTTCATGCCAAGTGGGCACCATGCAGTCACATTCTCTGGACATTCTCTGAGGAAGCCAGCCAGCATAATTTTTGGGCTGATGGATCCAAGGCCAAGTGGCCTCTGTCTCTTTAATTCGCCTGCTACATCAAGCAAAAATCTGCCCGAGAAAGACCACTCGACGATCGTCGAACGGGCAATTTCGTCGACGGTCGAACGCAGATCTAAATCGGCGAACGGAGATCCAAATCGTCAAACGCAGCTTGCTGGGGACAATCGTCGAACACAGAACTAAATCGTCGAACGGAGATCCAAATCGTTGAACGCAGCTTGGTGGGGACAATCGTCGAACGCAGATCTAAATCGTCGAACGGAGATCCAAATCGTCGAACGCCGCTTGCTGGGGACAATCGTCGAACGCAGATCTAAATCGTCGAACGCAGCTTGGTACAGTGGGACACGCCCTGTGACACGCCCCTGTCATAGGCCGTGTACACCTACCCGACGATCGCCACTCGACGATCGACGATCGACACTCGATGATCGTCGAACCGAGGGGACACACACCCCATCACGCCATTGTTGTCTGGCCTGTTTCCCCTACACGGCGGCAGACACGCCCCAGTTAACTTCGTCGAACTGAGTTTGTCGACCATTAGGAGACACGCCCTGGGACACGCCCGTGTCCCAGGCTGTGTCACCCAAAACTTTTTCCTACTGAAAGGTTGGGATGTTATACGCTGGTTCTATGTCTAAGTTCTACAGAGAGGGGAGAGCAACGAGGAAGAAGAAGTCTAGATCCGGCCGCCGGCAGAGCTTCAGAGCTCCAAATCGCGAACCGACTTCGGATCTACGGAGGCAAGGAGAGGGCGGTGCTTTTCATCCGCATACTTTTCCATGGAGCCAAGGAAGAACCCTAGGGTAACGATTCTCTACTTGAGCATGTGAAGCTCTACTTCTTTTGTATAGGGAAGCCCGCTCTCGCGAGATTGCGGTGAGTTTGAGGCGTTCCTTCGGGTAGACATGAATAGTACTAATTGTGTACATGTAGAGTCCGTAATCGAGAATGAATATAGACATGATGTGTGAAGCCTACCCGGACAAGTTGGTCTGGATCGGTGATGTTGCATTGCATAAATGGGCGGAGAAGACTCCGTGCGAATGTTTGTTTTTCGGGTTTTCTACGTGGTAGATTGCAACATGGTGCCTTGGTGATTAACCCCTAGGTGCACCCGGAAAATTGGGCGGATACGTGATTCTGCCAACATGGTGGCCTGGGAGCCAACTAGAACATAACTAGGTTATGTGATATGTGTGGGAGATATGGGACTCGGGGAAGCTTGACCCGCGTAGACGACTTAATTGATGTTGCGGTGTGAGCAACGGGTCAAGTGGAACCGTACCCGATCTAAGTCGTTCGGTTTAAGAGACCTAAAGTTACTTGGCACCTACCATTGGCATAGATGGAGGGTCTTAGGCGTTGGCCAGAAGATCAGATCCTCACGAGATATTGTCACCCTAGGGGCGGTGGTGAGTCAGCGGACTTTGACCGTGATCACCGAGAATGTGCCCTGAGAGCACGGGGCGTGTGGCCGTGCGTGCCTAATCCTGTGATGTAGTGTTGTTACATTACTGCTTGGTTATGCTAATAAAGTGCAGGGAAGGAGCATCGCCGCCCTGAGTTCAGGGGCGAGATTGTTATAATTTGGTCAGCATAGCTAACCGTTGCTTTTGTTTGCCACTGTGCGGTGGATTGTTACTTGCAGGTGCTGCGGAGCCGAGCGGTAAATAGTGGGCTAAAGCCCAAATTGCTGAGCCGGCCCTCGAATGCCTAATTTTGTGTGTTTTCTTTTATTCATGTATAGCCGGCCTGCGTGCCGAGGTTTGGAAAACATGTAATTTGAGGAAAATAATTATAAGGCCATAAGGCCAGTACTTGTGTATTTGTACTTCATTCCTGTTGGCATTGTAGTGGACATTCATGCTAGTGTTGGGTTCTTTATTAATACAACTTTTAATTGCTTCCGCTAGAATGACTCTGTGTAGGACATTGGATTGGTTGGATGGTTTCCATTGAGTAACCACCCGGTCTGTCTGTGGTATATGGCGTCGGGCCCCGACCGGACCTACTGTTATATGCTATGCGACGGATCGGGGGTGTTACAATTTGCTATTAGACTACTGGTTTCGGTCAGTGTTAAAATGAATTTGTGGTCTAATTCTTTTTAAGGGGTGGTGAGCACATGTGTGTGCGTCATCGTTATAACAACAAAAGAACCCATGAATGTCCACTTAGGAATGAAAAACAACGTGTTTGAGGAACTTGCGCATTCCTATAATTGCGTTTTGTAATTTTATTTGGTCGTTTAACAGTGTTTTGTACCACTATAGGTGACTAGAAGCGGTGCTGGGCGGTCGGAACGACGAGTTTCTGAGGCCAGTAGTGCACCAAACGATGCTCCTGCAACACCTCCATCGGCTAAGACCATACGATTGGTGGCCGAAGTAGTGTTTTCCATGATCAATGCATAGCCTGCAAGGCAAATGCAGCAGCCCGCTCCTGCGATGGAGTAGGTACATCTTCCAGAGGTTGAGGCGAGAAGAGTGGAGCGGGTAGTAGGGGAACCGTTAGTGCCGAGGAGGACAACCGAGAGACAGCTCAAACATGTCATGAGCTTCAATCCTCTGGTATTCTCGGGGTTGGGAACCCCATCTCAAGCTGAAGACTAGATCTCCTGTGTGAAGAGAGTCTTGGCAGCGACAGAGACGGAGGAGTGGCAAATGACCACTATATCTACTTTCCTGTTGGGTGGAGACCCTAGGCTGTGGTGGGAGGGTTTGGAGCTGCATCTATTGAGAGGAAGGCAACTTACAGACGTCTCGATGGAGGAGTTCTCGAGACTGTTCTTGGCTAGGTACCTCCCTTGGACTTAGAGGATAGCATTGGAGAATGAGTTCCAGAGGTTGGTACAAGGAGAGAGTAGGGTGGATGAGTATCTCCACGAGTTTACTCGTTTGGGTCGGCACGGTAGCTCCACCATCGCGGATGAGGAGCGCAAGACAAACCGATTCTACGAAGGCCTGAGAGATGACTTGAGGCTACAACTCTCAGGGCCGATGACGTAGGGCTTCTTGACCCTGGTCAACATGGCCCGGTCCCTGGAGAAGGACATGAAGAATGTTAAAGCGAAGAAAAGCTTGGGTGATAAGAAGTCTAAGTTCAAGGTGCCAGCTAACTCAAAGTCTGGGTACCGTAAGTTCTTTAAGAAGGCTAGGACTTTGTGTCCAGCTCCTTCTTCCGGTGCTTCTGGGGCGACTACGGGTTGGACCCCAGGTGCATGTTTTACTTGTGGGAAGCCGGGGCACTTTGCCCGTGATTGCTGGAGTGGACGTCCCACGTTCGAAAGGAAGCCGGGAGCAACTTATCAAGAGAAGGGCAAGGTGGTGGAGTCAACCGCGTCTCATTATGTTTCGGCTCAACCAAGGGTGTATAATATTGGCCAACAGGAGGCCATCAAACAGGCGGATGTTTTGACAGTTACGATTTAAATTTGTAGTAAGTTAAATTTCTTTAAATACTTATTATGCGTATGTTACCTTACCACTGCTTGTTTAGGATTTGTTTTGATTTGTGAGAATCCGGCAAGAGCACACTTTGATACGGGAGCTTCACACTCATTCTTGTACGAAGGATTCATATAGCGCATCGGAGTACCTTCTTCGATGGTGAAGGACAAGTTGGATGTGTTATTACCGAATGGGTGTTCGATGCGTGCGGGGAGAATCTTTGGTGTTCAGATTCGTATTGGAAGTCAGGAGTTCCATTTGCTAGCATCATTTCTGCCGCTGGTGGAGTTCGACGAAATATTTGGCATGGACTGACTCTCGGATCAGCAAGTCTATATTGATTGCGGTCGCAAGGAAGTCAAGTTGGGAGCAAGTCGTGAGACGACTTTTACGGGCCTGAAAGAGTCAAGCAAGACGTTGATGTCTGCTCTTCAGGTGGTGAAGGCAGTTCGTGCTGGTGCAGA
Source organism: Platanthera guangdongensis (assembly GCA_039583875.1). Lineage (NCBI taxonomy): Eukaryota > Viridiplantae > Streptophyta > Magnoliopsida > Asparagales > Orchidaceae > Platanthera > Platanthera guangdongensis. The sequence goes on from CM077160.1 coordinate 88,106,635, forward strand.
GCTGTTCTTTACACTAGTGGAGGTTACAAAGCCAAAGCCTACGTTGGATAGTATTTCAGTGGTAGCTAAGTACCTTGATGTTTTCCCCGCCGATCTTCCTAAAGCCCCGCCTCAACGGGAGATAGATTTCACGATTGAGCTAGTGCCAGGTGAGAAGCCTGTGTCACGATCTCCGTATCGGCTAGCGCCTAAGGAAATGGCGAAGTTGAAGGTGCAACTTCAAGAGTTGTTGGAGCAAGGGTTTGTGCGTCCAAGTTCATGGCCTTGGAGTGCACCGGTCCTCTTTGTAAAGAAGAAGGACGGGAGCTTGAGACTTTGTATTGATTATCTGGAGTTAAATAAGCTAATGGAAAAGAACAAGTACCCAATCCCAAGGATCGATGATCTTTTTGATCAGTTGGTCGGGTCGACGGTGTACTCTAAGTTGGATCTCAAGTCTGGTTACTATCAGCTGAGGATAAGGGAGAGTGATATCCCTAAGATACCGTTCAGTACAAGATACGGGCATTACGAATTTACGGTCATGCTGTTTGGGCTGACTAATGCGCCGTCGGTGTTCATGGATTTGATGAACCGGTCGTTCAGGGAGTGCTTGAAACATTTTGTGATCGTCTTCATCGACGATATTTTGGTGTACTCGCAGAGTGAGGAAGATCACTTTAGGCATCTTCATTTGGTTTTGGAGATGCTAAGGAGGAATTAATTGCACGCCAAGTTCTCGAAATACGGGTTTAGGTTGTCCTCAGTGGCATTACTCGGTCATATAGTGAGTGGAGAGGGTATTGTACTAGATCCGGCGAAGATTGTTGCGATACGAGAGTGGCCTGAGCTTTCTACGGTAGCGGAAGTTCGGAGCTTTCTGGGGCTTGGCAGCTATTATAGGCGCCTCGTGGAGAACTTCTCGCGGATAGCGTTACCTCTCACTACTTTGACGAGGAAAGAGCAGAAGTTTGTTTGGACGCCGGAGTGCGCGTGAGCTTTTGAGGAGTTGAAGTGTCGGTTGACCCCAACGCCAGTTCTTAGTTCACTGTGTGGGACCAAAGGTTTTGAGATTTAGAGCGATGCTTCGGGCAGTGGTTTGGGTTGTGTGATGTTATAGCATGGAAGCGTTTTAGCATATGGCTCGAGACAGCTGAAGGTGCACGAGAGGAACTATCCGGTCTATGACTTGGAGTTAGAGGCCGTGATTTTTGCCTTGAAGCCATGGAGACATTATTTGTACGGTGTGAAGATTGATGTCTACACCGATCAAAAGAGCCTGAAATATTTGCTGGATCAGAAAGATCTGAACATGCGACAACGTAGATGGATGGAGTTCCTGGGGGACTATACGTTTAAGATCCACTACGTGCCTGGTAAAGGCAATATAGTTACGGACGCATTGAGTCGTCGGGCCCCAGCTCAAGCCAATTGGATGTCGGTCCATGACGATCGGTTGGTTCGTGAGTTAGAGGCGTTGGAGATCTCTTACGTAGACAAGTAATCAAGTGCTGAAGCATTATTGAATTGGACTGAAGTTCAATATGACCTGGCTGATCGGATTTGGCAGGCTTTGGATATGGATGTCCACATGAAGTAACTCATGATAGAGGCTCTGGATGGGTCAAATTCCCAATTCGTTGTGGAGGACGGATTACTTTGGAAAGACGGTCGTCTGTGCGTCCCAAACTTGGGAATTTTGCGGGTGGAATTGTTATACGAGGCGCATCATACCAAGTACTCAATTTACCCGAGGAGCACGAAGATGTACCACGATGTTAAAAAATTGTTCTGGTGGCCAGGACTGAAAAAGGATGTGGCGCTCTATGTGGAGAAGTGTCAAACTTGCGCCTTGGTGAAAGCGGAGTGCCAAAAGCCGGGAGGATTCTTGAAATCCTTGCCTATTCCGGAGTGGAAGTTCGACGACATTACTATGGACTTTGTGCACGGGTTGCCAAGGTCGCAATAGTGGAACGACGCCATTTGGGTGGTAGTAGATCGTCTAACGAAGGTGTCCCATTTCATTCCGCATAGGAAGGATGATCCGGTTGAGAAATTGGCAAAGCTGTATGTGGATAATATTGTGCAGCTTCATGGTGTGCCCCGCAGCATCGTGAGTGACCGAGATAGGCGGTTCACGTCCAATGATTGGAGGCTCGTGTAGTAGATGTTGCGAACAAAGCTGAGTTTTAGCACAGCCTTTCATCCGCAGACGGATGGTCAGACCGAGAGGGTCAATAGGACAATAGAAGACATGCTTCGCATGTATGTCCTGGACTTTGGAAAGCAATGGGAGACCACCTATACTTGGTGTAGTTCACATACAACAATAGCTACCAGGTAAGCATACAAATGGCGCCCTTCGAGGCCCTTTATGGTAGAAGATGTTGCACGCCGCTGTCTTGGTTGGAAACGGGCGAGTCAAAGTTGTACAAGCAACTAGAGTTGGAGGATGCTACTTCTTTGGTGAGAACTATTCGGGAGACGTTGCTAATCGATCAGGACCGCCAGGATAAGTACTATAATGCCAAGCACAGGAACGTGGAGTTCACTGTTGGTGATTGGGTGTACTTGAAGATCAAGACGTTTAAGGGTGTCTCGCGAGTGCGGCTCTTGAAGAAGCTAAGCCCGATGTACCTTTGACCGTTTGAGGTTCTGGAGCGGATTGGTGAAGCAGCATACCGGTTGAAGCTGTCAGTGGAGCTTAGTGGTCTACATGATGTATTCCATATATCGGTACTACGGAAGGCGGTGCAAGAGCCTACCCAAGTGATTGCGGTCGATCAAGTGCCAGTCGATAGTGGGTTGACAACGAAGGAGAAGCCCGTACGTATTGAGGACTCGGAAGTCAAGCGGCTATGCAATAAAGAGATCAGGATGGTCAAGGTCCGTTGGGACAATTGCGGTCGGGAAGAGTTCTCTTGGGAGAGAGAGCAGACTATGCTTGAGGAGTACCCGGAGTTGTTTTGCTTAGGTACTGTTTAAGTTTTATGCTTATCTTTCCTTTATGTAATTTTGTGGAAGAAATTCTTTTAAGAGGGGGAGAGTTTTAACGCCCCGAAACTCAAAAGAGAGACGGGACGCGTTTTGAGCCAAGTTTTGAATTTGGCAGTGGTCACACGGCCTGGGACACGGGCATGTCATAGGTCGTGTCCTTGGCGAGTTGTGGCGTGTTTGACACAGTCTACTGTGTCGACACAGGGCCTCTTGTGTCGACACAGGGCCTGCTGTGTCGACACAGTGCCTGCTGTGTCGATACAGGGCCTGCTGTGTCGACACAAGGCCTGCTGTGACGACACAGGGCCTGCTGTGTCGACACAGGGCCTGCTGTGTCGACAAAGGGCCTGCTGTGTCGACGTAGCAGGCCGTCGACATAGGGCCTGTTGTGTCAACACAGGGTATGTTGTGTCGACACAGAGTGTCGACACATGGTGTGCTGTGTCGACACAGAGTGTCGACACAGAGTGTCGACACAGGGGTCTTAGCAGGGTCTCGATTAAATGTCCCGATACAATTTGAGTTTGTCGCGGATTTGTCCTGCTCCGGTTTGTGAACCGTGCGGTGTTCGGCACAGTTTTCCATGTCAGACCAGGATCGTAGCCGTACATTTCTTTATGTTGGGATCCGACGGCTAAAGGTTATTCCTATTGGGATATACCCGAGTGTATGGTTTCAAAACCCTCATCTTATATTCGCTGGTTCTCTGTCTAAGTTCTAGAGAGAGGGGAGAGCAACGAGGAAGAAGAAGTCTACATCCGGTCACCGGCGGAGCTTCAGAGCTCCAAATCACGAACCGACTTCGGATCTATGGAGGCAAGGAGAGGGCGGTGCTTTTCATCCGCATACTTTTCCATTATGCCAAGGAAGAATGCTAGGGTAACGATTCTCTACTTGAGCATGTGAAGCTCTATTTCTTTTGCATAGGGAAGCCCGCTCTCGCGAGTTTGCAATGAGTTTGAGGCATTCCTTCGGGTAGACATGAATAGTCCCCATTGTGTACATGTAGAGTCCGTAATCGAGAACGGATATAGGCATGATGTGTGACGCCTACCCGGACAAGTTGGTCTGGATCGGTGATGTTGCATTGCATAAATGGCTGGAGAAGACTCCGTGCGAATGTTTGTTTTTCGGGTTTTATAAGTGGTAGATTGCAACAGGGAGCCTTGGGGATTAACCCCTAGGTGCACCCGGAAAACTGGGCAGATGTGTGATTCTGCCAACATGGTGGCCTGGGAGCCAACCAGAACATAACTGGGTTATGTGATGTGTGGGAGATACGGGACTCGGGGAAGCTTGACCCACACAGACGACTTAATTGACGTTGCAGTGTGAGCAACGGGTCAGGTGGAACCGTACCCAATCTATGTCTTTCGGTTAAAGAGACCTAAAGTTACTTGGCACTTACCGTTGGAATAGATGGATAGTCTTAGGCAGTGGCCAGAAAGACCTGATGCTCACGAGATATTGGCGTCCTGGGGGTGGTGGTGAGTCAGAGGACTTTGACCGTGATCACCGATAATGTGCCTTGAGAGCACGGGGCGTGTGGCCGTGCGTTCCTACGCCTGTGATGTAGTGTTGTTACATTACTGCTTGGTTATGCTAATAAAGTGCAGGGAAGGAGCATTGCCCCCCCCCCCCCCCCGAGTTCGGGGGCGAGATTGTTATAATTTGGTCAGCATAGCTGACCGTTGCTTTTGTTTGCCACCGTGCGATGGATTGTTACTTTCAGGTGCTGCGTAGCCGAGCGGTAAATAGCGGGCTAAAGCCCAAGTTGCTGAGTCAGCCCTCGAAGGCCTAATTTTGTGTGTTTTATTTTATTCATGTATGGCCGGCCTGCGTGCCGAGGTTTGAAAAACATGTAATTTGGGGAAAACAATTGTAAGGCCATAAGGCCAGTACTTGTGTATTTGTACTTCATTCATGTTGGCTTTGTAGTGGACATTCATGCTAGTGTTGGGTTCTTTATTAATGCAACTTTTAATTGCTTCCGCTAGAATGACTCTGTGTAGGACGTTGGATTGGTTGGATGGTTTTCATTGAGGAACCACCCAGTCTGTCTGTGGTATATGGCGTCGGGCCCCGGCCGGACCTACTGCTATATGATATGCGATGGATAGGGGGTGTTACACCTAGTGCCTTGGAGAGTCCTTCACAGGGTATACCTTGGGTAGTCCTAGGCTAACCTAAATAGTAGGTAAAACTGAAATGCAAGAGTAAGTAGGAATAATCTAGGGCTGCACTCACACTCCCCGGGGTTGTAGGAGTTAGGTTAAGTCACTTGGGCTGTAGGCTCGGTGGGTTTGGAGATGGGTAAGTTAGCCCTATGAGCTTGGGCTCGGTTGATGTTTGTGATGGGCAGGTTGGCCCGGCGAGCTTTGGCTCAGTTGTAGTTGGTGACGGACGGGCTGGTCCAGCGAGCTTTGGCTCGGTAGTTATACATCAAGGTTGCATGTGCATAAAGTAAAGGTGGTGGGTCTTCGGTATTGGAGAGTCGATGCACCGATGCCGATACATTGACTCGGCAAGTGTGATTTGGCTCTTGGCCAAGTAAAGTCCGGTGCGCCAGCCGGCAAGAGTACGGAGGAGCTCCGCTTAGTGCACCAGCGTTGAGGCGTACGATAGGTCTGACTGGTAGTGCAATTACCGGTTTAGAGGTGGGCGAGGCCAAAGCCACCGCTTTCATTTTCCACTATGGAGGTATCCTGGGAGGTTCGGCTACAGAAAGGCGGAACTAAAGGTATGTGTATACAGAGTCGAGTGGGTGTGTTGCAGTTGCATGTTCACAGCATGACATATTTGTATTTCATAGCATAACCATTGCATTCAACCCTGACAACTATTGTATAAAGTGGTATGGGACGCTTTATACAATAGGCCTTGCAAAACGACCCCTTGGTTTATAAGCTCGTGCGAGCGTGCTTATAAGTTAAGGTTTATTTCAGAAATCTTATATATATGCTTTGTAAAAAACTGACACCCTATCGTATAAATAGGTATGGGACTCCTTATACGATAGGAGCCCTGCAAAAGATCCCTCGGCTTATATGTTTTCGCATAAGTTAAGGTTATTTTTCCTGCTTAATTTCTCATGCTTTTATTACTGCCTTATATACCATTGCACTGCTAGTTTAGTTCCGCCGCCATCTGATCATTTGCTATTCTCCACCTTCTTGTCCTCTCCTTTCCTCCTCCCCTCTCGGTGTCTAGGTGTCATGGGGGAAGGGGCGGGGGATGATAGGACTTAGTCTTTTAGACTAACGGTTTTCGAACCACATCATTTTAAGGAACCGTGGAGCCCAGCATGGAGGAGCAGCCCCGGAGGTCGACGCGCTTGGAGAAGGGGCAGTCTAGTACCGGTGTTCAGGAGGCAGGGACTGTGTGTCCTGGCCCCTACTAGTTATATTAGTTGTGATTCAGCGATGAGAGTTATGTAGTGAGGACATTGATGTACTAGGCATGAGCCCAAGATTCTTAGTATTTCTGATTATATTTATGGACACTCCCTTCGTGGAGATTATATTTACTTTATATGTGATTTACTGTGGATTTGTCTTTTAATTCTTTGATACTGTTGAGATCCATTTGGCCGGCAGGATCAGCGTTTTGTAGTGATGACCTTCCCGGGAGCGGAGGTGTCACCGCAAAACGGCGGTTCTGGGCCTAAGACCTCGTGGTTTTAAAAGAAAAAAAGGGGGTCTTACACCGCAGACACCCATAAATCAGGTAGACTTACACAGGGCACTAATGAAGGAAACAAACACTGCGGAGGTGGAATCGTCCACTAACTCCCGCAATCAAGAAAACCACCAAGAAAACACCACATATCTCGAGATTTGTCTCGACAGATTCTACTTGACATTACTAGATACAAGACATGGTTGATCAACCCTTAGGAATGATTTACAAAACTAATTAAACTCTAATACGTTCAATAACGATAAATAAGGCATTTGAACCATCAATAAGACACATCAAGAACGATTAAACATATCCGGACAAAAAAATTGAGTTCAACATGACAAAACATTACAACATCATGTCATCATTGAGAAGGTTAATCATAACAATAATTTGGAAGAACAAGTGTAGAAAATCTTAAAGAACATGAAAGCGTAGCCGTTACCATCAAATCGGACAAGGAGAAACGAGGGGAAACCACCACTTGCCTTGGCTTTTATCGGAAAAATCCTCCGAATCACTCCACGTTGCAGATCGGGGCAAAAAGGAAGCGGGAGGAGTTAAAATCTGAAGAAGAACGGCCGAAAAAGAGGTTAGGGATGAAAAACACTAACGAGAAATCTCAAGAAACGAGGAAGATATTACCACGATGGCGTAGCTCTCGGCGATAGCTTTCTAGATCTATGTTCGGATGAAGATTTCGAGCACCGGAGCACCGTCGGCGGCCACCGGAAGGTTCACGAAATATTTTCTCTCTCACGCTCACGCCGCGCTGGTTCGGGAGGAAAAACGATCGGAGAAGATGAAGTTTTCTTCTAAAAAGTTTATAAAAGGTTTATAAATATATCTGAGTATATATAAAAATATAAAGTTGAAGTTTTCTTCTAAAAATTTTATAAAAGCTTTATAAATATATCCGAGTATATATAAAAATATAAAATGTTTATATATATGAGAGTCTCTCTCTCTCTCTATATATATATATATATATATATATATATATATATATATATATATATATATATATATATATATATATATATATATATATACATGTTTATAAAAATCTGTCTAAAAACGGTCTTTTTTTAACGAGTGGGTGCGCGGAAGACGAAAATAGTGATTTAGAATGGCTTATAATCAAAAAGTGGCGAACATGAAAGTTGTAGATCTCGTCGAGACGAACAAATTTCATGTTAATCATTGTTCCATACGACATCGTTTTGATGCTCAAAAGGGCTCCCGAACACAGACAGCAACAGACTACACGAGAACAAGCTTACGGGTACTCGATAGTTAGAAAATGACTACTTAAGTAAGTAGGAACAATCACTCGAGTATATATATATAAAAAAATTACTCAAGACAGAAAAAAAATATTACTCGAGACAGAATTAGTACTCGAGTAGGTACATATTAACCACTCGAGTAACAACAGAAGAGGCACTCGAGACAATTAAAATTAGTCGAGTAGGAGGAAAAGTACTCATGTAGGCGAGAAAGATTACTCAAGCAGGTAGAAATGATGACTCGAGTAGGTAGAAGTGATGACTCGAGTAGGTAGAATTGATGACTCGAGTAGGTAGAATTGACGACTCGAGAAGGACTCGAGTAGAAATTAACATCTCGAGAAGCACTCGAGCAGAAGAACAAATCCTTGCACGAAGAACAAATTTTTTGCAAAAAAAAATCTTTTGATCCAACTATACAAATGAATAGTCAATCACATTTTTGAATAGTAATTTAATAATAAAATATTCATATTTATATATTTTTGAATAAGGAAACTACGAGACAAAACGGAGGCCCGAACACACGCCGAATCAAACGAAACTCGCACCGTAGGTGAACACTGACGCTACAAACATCACGACGAAGTCAAAACCAAAATCCGACGAGCCATTCCCGAGATATTAATCTTCGAAGTATACGGCTAACATAAACAAATCCAAAACTTCAATCGCGCGCCGATACTCCAAAATTGCTCGGATTGCGACGAAACTTGACGAGCAAATCCAAAATTACTTAACTTAAATTTCAAATGCAAAATTTTCCCATTACAACAAGAATTCGGCCGACTCGACCACACGGACGCGAAAATGCGCCGTCAACTCGTCGTTAAAAGTAACGCCACGACGTCAAAAATATGACGTTGCCCATTCAAATAAAATCATCGAAAAAATCGGGGGCGTTACAGACACTCCCTCTAAAAAGAAGTTTCGTCCTGAAACTTAACACAACTCCAAAATCAAATCAAAACGATAAAATCAAACATAACTGAAAACATAACGACATACCCCAAACTAAGAGAAGAGGTGCGGATAAGATTCCCTCATCGCCGATTCAAATTCCCACGTCGCGCTCTCGACATCTTGATTTCTCCAAAAGAATCTTGTCCATAGGGATGGTCTTTCTCCGTAATACACGCTCTTGAGAATCCAGAATACGAACAGGTTCTTCCACATACGTAATGTTAGGCTGGATCTGGGGCATCGAGTCGAGGACTTGACGATCACTACGAACACACTTCCGCAACTGGCTCACATGAAACACATCATGGACACCAGGGAAGGTAGCAGGCAACTCCAGCCTATAAGCTGACACTCCAATGCGCTCAAGAATTTGGAAAGGTCTGACGTACTGGGGGTCTAACTTGAGGTTCCATCCAAACCTTTTAATGACAGACATCGGAGAAACCTTCAGAAAAACCAAGTCTCCAACGACAAACTCTAGATCGACCCTTCGTTGATTAACATACTTCTCATAGCGTTCCTGGGCAGAACAGAGCTTTTCTCTAATATGAGTCATGGCACAATTCATCTCCTCAAGTGTTTCCGAACCTAGCAATGGTCTCTCACCAACTTCAGCCCAAAACAAAGGAGTTCTACAACGCCTCCCATATAAGGCCTCAAACGGGGCCATCTACAGACTCTCTTAATAACTATTATTGTATGCAAACTCCATGAGTCTGAGACGCTCATCCCAAGCACCACCATGATCCAAAATATAACACCTGATCATCTCTTCTATGATCTGATTTACTCTTTCCGTCTAACCATTCGTCTGCGGAAGATAGGCGGTGGAATACCTTAAATTAGTACCCAACCCCTCCTGTAAACTCTTCCAAAAGGGAGACGTAAATCTGGAGTCCCTATTTGATACAATGCTAACAGGCACTCAATGTAACATGATTACCACTTCAAGATATAGCTCACCTATCTTCCTCATCGAATACCAAATCTTAAACGGAATAAAGTGAGTACACTTTGTCAATCTGTCGACTATCACTTAAATAGAGTCGTGCCCACTGGGAGATTTTGGTAGACCCGTGATGAAATCCATTGAAATACTCTCTCATTTCCAACTTGGAATATCAAGTGGTGTCAACTTACCACCAGACCTTCTATGATCAGCCTTAACACGCTGACATGTATAACATTCTGATACAAACTTCGCGATATCATTCTTCATCCCCGACCACCAAACAATTCCTTTAAATCTGTGTACATTTTAGTTGAACCTGGGTGGTAGGCTACACTGGAACCATGAGCTTCAGCACAGATCTTAGCTCGAATATCGCCAAAGGAGGGGACGCAAAATCTACCTCGATACTTCAAGGTATCGAAATCATCCAAAGAGAAATCAGGTATCTCTCCCATCACAGTTCTATTCCATAGGTGCAACAAATCGGGATCATCCTTCTAATGTGCTCGAGTAAGGGAAATCCAAGAGGGTTCTTCTGCTTCTAGACTAGTAAGAACAGTACTACTCCCAACCTCAATATCCATCAACAAGAATTCTTCCACTAAGGACTGTACCGATAGATTAAAAAATTTAGCGGTCTTTCTACTCAAAGCATCGGCTACTACATTAGCCTTTCTTAGATGATAAAGAATTTCCACTTCGTAATCAGCCACATATTCTAACCACCGACTCTGGCACAGATTTAGTTCCTTCTGAGTGAAGACATACTTCAAACTCTTATGGTCCGTACAGATCTTGCACAGCGCACCATACAATAAGTGTTTCCAAAGATTCAACGCATAAATTACAGCGGTAAACTCCAAATCATGCGTAGGATAGTTTATCTCGTGAATCTTTAGTTACCTCGATCCATACGCGATCACCTTACCAATTTGCATTAAAACACAACCAAGTCCGATGTGTGATGCCTCAACATACACAACATACTCAACTCCTTCTGTAGGTAGGGTTAAAATCAGAGCAATACATAATCTCTTCTTTAGTTCCTGAAAATCCTCTTCACACTTATCACTCCAAATGAATGTAGTGTTCTTCTGAGTAAGTGTAGTTAGAGGAGCAGACAACACCGAAAACACTTCCACGAATCTTTTATAATAGCCAGCCAAGCCTAAGAAGCTCCTAATCTCCTTAGGTGTAGAAGGTCTCTCTCATTCCATCACAACAGAAATCTTAGTCGGGTCTACAGAAATACCGTCCTTGCTTACAACATGACCCAGAAAGGACACCTGAGGTAGCCAGAACTCACACTTGCTCAACTTCGCATATAGCGTATGATCCATTAGGGTCGACAAAACCAAATGCAAATGCTCAGTATGCTCCTCAACATTGCGGGAATACACCAGGACATCATCTATAAACACAATAATGAATCGGTCCAAGAAATCCTTAAACAACCTATTCATCAAATCCATGAAAGCAGAGGGTGTATTGGTTAAACCGAAAGACATCACCAAAACTCATAATGTCCATGCCGCGAACGGAAAGCAGTTCGTGGAATATCTGCCTCACGAATCCTCAACTAGTGGTAGCCTGAGCGAAGATTGATCTTTGAAAATACCGAGCTACCACGCAACTGATCGAACAGATCATCAATCATTGGCAGGGGATATCTATTCTTAATGGTTACCTTGTTCAGTTCCCTGTAATCGATGCAAAGCCTCATCGATCCATCTTTCTTCTTGACGAACAAAACAGGAGCACCCCATGGAGAAGAACTTGGTCTAATAAAACCACAACTCAACAACTCATCGAGCTGAGTACGCAACTCATCCAACTAATGCGGAGCCATACGGTATGGTGCTTTGGCAATAGGACGAGTACCTGGCTCGAGGTCTATCACAAACTCTATCTCACTTTCAGGAGTAAGTCCTGGAAGACTATCAGGAAAGACATCTGGAAACTCTCGGGCCACCGAGACATCCTCAAGACGTGGTGTAACAATAGCTGTTTCCAAAGCAGAAATAGAAACTAAAAACGTCTCGCAACCATACTCTATAGTACGACAAGCATGTACCGCAGAAATGATAGGGGAAACTCTGTCCTGAAATCCATAGACGCTCATAGGTTGTCCATCGTCCATCCTGAAATCCAGTCACTTAGCCTTGCACTGGATGACCGCATCATACTTGGACAAGCAATACATGCCTAAAATCACATCAAAATCAGCCAGGTCTAAAATCATCAGATCCACAAAGGCCAGAAAATTGCCGAGATAAATAGGGCATCTCAGAATTCCTTGGCTAGATATCACCGAATCACCAGAGGGAAGCTTGACGTTGAAGGAGTCTCCTAATTGATCCACATTCAGGCGATGTTTAACAACAAACCTCCGGGCCTCAAAGGAATGGGTGGCACCCGAATAAAAAAGAACGCGCGCCCACCTATTCTGCACCTTAAACTCCCCTAAAACCGTAGCATACATAACTAAACGAACGATAACTAGGGCAACAACGATAAATAGTAAGGATAAATTAAACTGGGGCTAACCTGATATCACTTGCGTAGAGGTTTGAGCTTCCTCGCTGGTCATTACGTTCAGCTTTCCTTTTCCTTTATCCATGTTTGGTGGCAGCGGAAGAGCTCGAAGTGGGCCAGGCTGTAGTGGGGACTGAGCGTGGGGGCACGAAGACTTCTAGTGTCTCTTATGCCCGCACTGGAAGCAAATCCTTTCTTTCATCCAGCACCGACTCAGATCATGACCCTTTCTTGCATAGAATGAGCACACTAGCTCTCCCTTGGGTGCACCTTGGATAGCGTGCACCTGCTGCTGCTTCAGGGTGGTAGTCCTCTTGAAACACCTTTCGTAAGGGTGGCCAGGACGACCACAGAATCTACACACTTCCTTACTTTTCTTCTTCGAAGAAGTGCCAGATGCCCTGCAGCTAACATCCTCAACGCCTTTCCTTTTCTCTTTCCTCTCTGCAGCACCGTGGTTCTTGGCGTTTTCAATCACCTTCACTTTCAAAGAGGCTTCCACTGCTTCATCATAACTTTCAGCCCGGTAAGCGCATGCCAACTGCTGGACATCGCTTCTTAGTCCTCCAAGGAAACGCTTCACTCTACCCTCCTTAGAAGCTACCAAATCAGGAGCAAACCTACTCAATTTGCTAAACTCAATCTCGTACTCGCTCACGGTGAGCTGTCTCTACTTCAAATGCAGGAATTTATTCATCAGACGGTCCTGCTCGACCGAGGGTAGAAACTTCTTCAGCAGCATCTTCTTAAAAGATTCCCAAGAACATCCTTCCTTCCGACTCTCCCTTTCCCGTATCCACCAACTCTTTGTCAGCCTCTTTAACTGATAGACAGCAATCATCACCTTCTGGGCTTCTAGAATTCCAGAATACGAAAACATCTCCTCGATGGAGATGATCCAATCATCTAAAATCAAAAATTCGGCACTCCCATCGTAGGTGGGAGGTCCCAACCGCTAGAAGTGCGATATGAAATTCATTTCAGGTGGTATCGTCATTGGGGGAACCAGAGGAGCAGGGGTATCGTTCACGACTTGGCCTAAGGTAGGCTCTTGTACTAAAGGTTGTTGCGCAGAGCGGCAGACAACAAAGAATCAATTTACGGTTGCATCACAACCAACTGTCTCGATAGAGCCTCATTACTCTGACGCAGACCCTCGATAATCGCATCACTTTGCGCATCTGATGACTCACCCTTTGATTTGGGAGTTGACCTCATTGTAGGACGCTTGGGCGGCATTTCTAAAAAGCAAACGAATAACTCATCAAAATCCTAGCTTACAACAAAGCCACATGACTATTTCAGACCATACATAAAAGACACTTGCTTATGCTGCAACTTGCTCTGGGATTTTATAATGATGTTATGTCCTACTTAGGATGATATCCTCTCATCCTATTGGCTCTTGTGCCTATGACATGAATGCATGAATTCTTTATTCTTATTTAAAATCTTGTGTGTACATGTGTCTTCATGTAAACCTTAACTTAGCATGCGTGCTTATGCGATGAAATGCAATGTATACAGTGTTATGCGTTCTAAAAAGGCCCTAATGAATGTTATGAGCGGCGTACACATGAAATGTTATGCATCTCATACTACATTACATCGCATGCAACGAGAAAAGAAAATGTGCTAATGGGCACCCATTTGATGGTGGTTATGAATCCCATACTACATAACCGTCACATGTTGCCACCTATGGTGGATCCATATACAAACACATATTATGCATCTCATACTATATAATATGTCCCGTATACTTCTTATCATGCTATGAGTGTAGTGACTATGATACGGCTAAGGCATACTGATGATACATCGATGTGTGTATAAAATGTTACTAAACAACCTAAACTAACAAGGAAAGGTTGCCCGACCAATTATCAAGCATCCTCCCTCTAATACCAACTATCACAACCCGCATTTTCATCGCATAAAATAACTTATCAGAGTTAGGGAAAATACGCATCATGATGCCACGTCAGCAGGGGATAACTGCGGACGCCTAGGCAGACACCAACCTAATCATGAAGAAAGATTCTTTAAGTTATTTTAAGGAAAATTAGTTAAGTGCAATAGTTAGTCGTATCCCTCGGCTTAATGGCTCATTTAGTCCACGAATCAAAATATAGTTATACGCTGCGGAAAAATACTTGTTTAGATTGACTCAAACATCCTACATGAGTATAAACGCCCCCAAAGGACAACTCATGCTATGCAAGACTCTAAATTTATAATAGTAGTAAGGATAGTTTTTACGGTCGCCAAATATAACCGGTTAGAGTTTTTAAATTATGCAGTGCATGAAGTAATAGTAATAGATTTTATTCTTAAAAATACCTAACATGCATTCTTATCATAAATCCTCCCAGAGAGCAAGTAATCCACATCCACATATAAAGAAATAAGTAGCTAGCAAGTATCAAACAAATAATAATTCTGTGGTCGCCAACAACTAACACAAACCCACTTACAGAAAAGTAAGTCTAACCTGTAACTAAGTAAACAACAATCTACCTCGCTGAGACGAGGTAACAACCACGGCCAGCACTGTCGTCCAGAAACTCCAAAACTAGCTCTGTTATCTGCTACTGCTCTGAACCTGAGGCATTCCAAAGACAGAACATCTCAGTAAGAAGGTACAAATGGTGGCAGAGAATTAATAAGCCGAAATAAATAAAGATCAAAGGGGTACCAACCCAAGACAAACAGTACTGAAATAAAGCACAAGAAGAGGAAAAAGTCATCATAGAGAAAAAGAACTCTTACGTGATTCGTCACGTAAAACAATACTACACCAGACGCACGAGGCTATATGGTGACAACATGAATAATTCGTAAGGAAGAAATAGAAAACCTTTATTAGGCACCTGTGGTCGACTCTACCCAAAAACACGGGCGAGGTGGTCACTCGTGGACACACCACCCAAAAAACGTGCGAGGTGGTCACTCTTGGGCACACCCACACGAATATAAAATCTGTCTAACAGCAATGGAGTCTCATACTCTCCAACATACACCGCAGACACCCAAAACCTAGGTAGACTTCCACTGGCCACTAATGAAGGAAACAAACACTGCGGAGGTGGAATCGTCCACTAACTCTCGCAATCAAGAAAACCACCAAGAAAATACCACATATCTTGAGATTTGGCTCGACAGATTCTACTTGACATTACTAGATACAATACATGGTTGATCAACCCTTAGGAACGATTTGCATACCTAATTAAACTCTAATACGTTCAATAACGATAAATAAGGCGTTTGAACCATCAGTAAGACACATCAAGAACGATCAAACATATCCGGACAAAAAAATTGAGTTCACCATGCCGAACATTATAACATCATGTGATCATTGAGAAGGTTAATCATAACAATAATTTGGAAGAACAAGTGTAAAAAATCTTAAAGAACATGAAAGCGTAGCCGTTACCATCAAATCGGACGAGGAGAAATGAGGGGAAACCACCACTTGCCTTGGTTTTTATCGGAAAAGTCCTCCGAATCACTCCATGTCGCAGATCGGGGCAAAAAGGAAGCCGGAGGAGTTAAAATCTGAAGAAGAATGGCCGAAAAAGAGATTAGTGCCAAAAAACCCTAACGAGAAATCTCAAGAAACGAGGAAGATATTACCACGATGGCGTAGCTCTCGGCGAGAGCTTTCCGGATCTATTTTCGGATGAAGATTTCGAGCACCGGAGCATCGTCGGCGGCCACCGGAAGGTTCACGAAATACTTTCTCTCTCACGCTCACGCCGCGCTGGATCGGGAGGAAAAACAATCGGAGAAGATGAAGTTTTCTTCTAAAAAGTTTATAGAAGGTTATAAATATATCGGAGTATATATAAAAATATAAAAGGTTTATATATATCAGAGTATATATATATATATATATATAAATCTTTGTCTAAAAAAAGTCCTATTTTTACTAGTGGGTGCGCGGAAGACGAAAATAGGGTTTTAGAATTACTTCAAATCAAAAAGTAGCCAACATGAAAGTTGTATATCTCGTCGAGTCGCACAAATTTCATGTTAACTATTTTTCCATACGATATCGTTTTGACTCTCAAAAGGGCTCCCAAACGCAAACAGCAACAGACTACACGAGAACGAGCTTACGGGTACTCGAGAGGTAGAAAACGGCTACTCGAGTAAGCAGGAACAGTCACTCGAGTATATATAAAAAAGAATTACTCGAGGCAGAAAAAAATATTACTCGAGACGGAATTAGTACTCGAGTAGGTACATATTAACCACTCGAGTAACAGCAGAAGAGGCACTCAAGACAATTAAAATTACTCGAGTAGGAGGAAAAGTACTCGTGTAGGCGAGAAATATTACTCGAGTAGGTATAAATGATGACTCGAGTAGGTATAAATGATGACTCGAGTAGGTAGAATTGATGACTCGAGTAGGTAGAATTGATGACTCGAGTAGGTAGAATTGACGACTCGAGAAGGACTCGAGTAGAAATTAACATACTCGAGAAGCACTCGAGCAGAACAACAAATCCTTGCACAAAGAACAAATTTTTTGCAAAAACAAATCCGTTGATCCAACTATACAAATGAACAGTAAATCACATTTTTGAATAGTACCTTAGTAATAAAATATTCATATTTATATATTTTTAAATAAGGAAACTACGAGATCAAAACGGAGGCCCGAACGCACTCCGAATCAAACGAAACTCGCAACGTAGGTGAACACTGATGCTACAAACAGCCCGACGAAGTCAAAACCAAAATCCGACGAGCCATTCCCGAGATATTAATCTTCGAAGTATACGGCGAACATAAACAAATTCAAATCTTCTATCGCGCGCCGAGACTCCAAAAATGCTCGGATTGCGACGAAACTTGACGAGCAAATCCAAAATTACTTAACTTAAATTTCAAATGCAAAATTTTCCCATTACAACAAGAATTTGGACGACTCGACTGCACGGACGCGAAAATGCCTTAACGGCCATGCGTCATCAACTCGTCATTAAAAGTAACGCCACGACGTCATAAATATGACGTTGCCCATTCAAATAAAATCATCAAAAAAATCGGGGGCGTTACACCGCTAAGTGGTGTAGCTCCATTTCGTCACACCATAGCCGAACCTCTCCTTCCAACAGGAAAGTGGCCAAGGTGACTATCTGTTCCTCTTCAGTTCTTACTGCCGTGAAAATCCTCTTGACTCGAGCAAACCAATCCTCTGCATGTATTGGGGATCCAGCCCCCGCGAATATAGGAGGATTTAAACTCATAAACTGCTTCAGTTGTCATTCAGCTGCCCGTGGATCTACAACAGCCTCAACAGGTACTATCCTCACACCAACCTATCCTGGCACCACCTCAGGTTGCGCCTGCCAAGTAGGTTGTGCTTGTATTATTGCAAACAATGCCTCAACAACTAAGCGTACTTTCTCTGCTGATGGGGGAGGTGTAGGCACCTCAACTGGTGCCGAACTCTCATCAGAAATCTGGGGCTCAAACTTCCTCGCACCACTTTGAGTCACCAAGATGTGTAAAAGACACACTTTAGTGACTTTGTAAAAGCAACAACAACGTTGTAGGAATTGTTGAGAACCAAGCTCTAGCGGGATTGGGTGTGTGTGGGACCGCATATTTGGGCTTCCCCATCGCGTTCCAGGTCTAGGTGTTGACCCCGGTGGGCCCCCTGTGTGGCGGAATATCCCCGCCATCCCGTGGATGGATTAGTCCCACATCGCCTGCAGCGGGTGGTCCTTGGTATTTATGTACCCCCGTCCCCCCTTCCTACTACCTCGGGTTTTTGGGAAGATGTGTGGTGACGGGTGGTTTCAACATGGTATCAGAGCCAGGTTCCATCCAGTTTCTGTCCGGTTCCGTCCGGTCTGCCCATGAGCTATGTATCCCGGTTCCGTCCGGTCAATCCATGCTGTGGGCGAGGGGGGATGTTAATAATAGTCCCACACCGCCAATCCACTCTGATCTGATCTGTTTATATGGCAAGGCAACCCTCACCTATTGAGACGGTTTTTCAGGTTGAGTTAGGCCAAACCTAACATGGTATCAGAGCCATCCCGCTGCAGGGGTGTGTTGAGAACCAAGCTCTAGCGGGATTGGGTGTGTGTGGGACCGCATATTTGGGCTTCCCCATCGCGTTCCAGGTCTGGGTGTTGACCCCGGTGGGCCCCCTGTGTGGCGGAATATCCCCGCCATCCCGTGGATGGATTAGTCCCACATCGCCTGCAGCGGGTGGTCCTTGGTAATTATGTACCCCCGTCCCCCCTTCCTACTACCTCGGGGTTTTGGGAAGATGTGTGGTGACGGGTGGTTTCAACAGGAATGAGCAAGTTCCTCAAATAGGTGTATTTGCATTACTTAGTGGACATTCTTGTGTTCATTTATGTTATAATGGGTCGCACTTACACGTGCTCGCCAACCCACAAAAGAATTTGACCACAAATTCAAAGGAGGAAGATCAAGACAAGCTGATACCAAAATATAACACCTTCATCTATTACATGTAATATAATAGAGGGTCCGGCCGGGCCACCACACCATTGTCCAAAAACAGGCGGCGGGGTTACAGGTTAATATCAAAGACTGCTCGCATCCTAACTCAGAGCATTCTAACGGAAGCTTTAAGGTTACTTGAACTCAAACTAATTTGAATGTCCACAATATATAAACCACCATTTATATATAAAAGAATAGGAATGTCACTTACAAATAAACAAAGGTTATGTCCTTAAGGCCTTATAGTTACATTTTACTAGTGTGGATTACAAACATCGGCATGCAGGTCGGCCACACATGAAAACAGTAAACTTATTCTTTTGGCCTTCAAGGGCCTGCATAGCAGCAACAAGGGCTTCAGCCAGCTATTTCCTGCTGGGTTCTCCATCACCTAGAAAAGGACAGTCCATCGCAATGGTTGCAAATAAGGGAACGGTCAGCATTTAGTTGACCAATTTATAACTAGCGTACCTGTTTCCCGGGGCAGTGGCGTTCCTTCCATGCAGACATAGCATTTTCACAAGCAGATATATCACAAAACATGCACTCACACACAGTTCAATATATCACAAACGTCAGCCGCACGGCATGACGTTCCGTGCACTCAGGGCATATTATCGATGAACCGAAAAACTAGGGTCCCACCACCGTTCACAGGTCCCAGACCCAACGGTAAAGATTGAGCATTCATGCTCTACGGTCCACGGCCGTAGACTTTAGTCTTGATGATGTATAGTCCAAGACTCTCATTAGCTTTAAGAGCTCATAGCTCACGGTCTACGGCCCGCTGCTCAAATCGCCCGTTCAATGTCGAGACTGACACGGGTCAGCTTCCCCTTCTCTGTTCGGGTCACTGGCCTTTAAGATCTCATAGCTCACAATAGCCATAATGTCCTCTAAGGACTGGCTTCACAATCAAAAAGGGTGTCAATTGTATCGTTCATCACGATTGCTTGGCGGGGTCAACAGAATCTCTCTTTCTGCGCCTAAACTCAACACAATCCCTGCAGCATCCTGAAGTGCCAGAAACACTGGTATTTCCATAGCATACATCTCATGAATTTCGAGGGAATTTTCTAAGAACTCCACCCCAGTACTTCTAGTTACTCGACTTCACATGCACAATGTAACGTCCCCTGGGCCGTCTGTGGGCCTTAGCCCACTAGGCCTCCGTTAGACCGTTACCGGGCTGCAGCCCAAGCACTCCAACCGCTCTCCAGCTCACTGGCGGGTTGTTGGTGGCCACAGCCTCCCTTTGATGAGCGAACTCGACAGTTAAGCTGGGCCGTACGGGGACTTCCTAGGAGGTCACCCATCCAAGTACTACTCTCTCCCTAGCACGCTTAACTATGGAGTTCCTTCACATCTCATCACCAAATATATGGTGTCTTGGATGATCTCTTAGATGCCTGACAACTCAAGGCAGTCTTCCTTCAGCATCAACTTCAGTAGCAGCTTCTTGCTAATCTTCATCAACTTCAAGTGTGCCTTGCACTCCTTCTGGAATATCCACACCATCTTGGATTTCTAGAGCAGCTTCCTTGATGGTTAGCTTGTCCATCATCAGCTCTGTACCTGTATTACTAGAAGAGGAGCTTGGCAGCTCAATGTTAATCATGGTAGACTGATCAAATAGAACATGTACATACTCATCTACAACTTGTCTTTTAAAGTTATAGATCCCTTAGGCTTTACTATGATTTCTATACCCAACAAAAAATCCAATCAAAGGACTTGGTAGCAAACTTATTCACATAGGACTTACCATTATGAAGCACATAACACTTAGTACCAAAGATCCTGAGATAACCTAGGTTTGCTTTTCTTCCTTTCAAGATCTCATAGGGAGTCTTCTTGTGGCTCTTGGTGATATAGGATCTGTTAAGGACATGATATGTAGTAAGACTGGTCAAATACAACATGTACATACTCATCTACAACTTGGCTTTTAAAGTTGTAGATCCCTTAGGCTTTACTATGATTTCTAAACCCAACAAAAAATCCAATCAAAGGACTTGGTAGCAAACTTATTCACATAGGACTTACCATTATGAAGCACATAACACTTAGTACCAAAGATCCTGAGATAACCTAGGCTTGCTTTTCTGCCTTTTAAGATCTCATAAGGAGTCTTCTTGTGGCTCTTGGTGATATAGGATCTGTTAAGGACATGATATGTAGTATTTACTGTCTCAGCCTAGAAATATTCTAGGAGAGAAGTGTCACTTTGCTAGGTCCTTCTAGCGTTTATGAAAGTTCTATTTTTCCTCTAAACAATCACATTTTGCTGGGGTGTTCTTGGTAAAAAAAATTCTTGATGAATCCCTTGCTCTTAACAGAACTTTGTCATGATATCAGACTGGAATTCAGTCTCATGGTCACTTCTGATTTTGACCACAGTACTATCAAACTCATTTTGAATTTACTTGACAAACTTCATAAAGATATCAAGGGTTTCTTTCGTTTTCTTAAGAAAGAACAACCATGTAAACTTAGAATATTCATCAACCACAATAAGGGTATAGACTTTCCTACCTAGTCTATGAACTGGCATAGGACCAAACAAGTCCATATTCAAGACATATAAAAAACTCACAGAGTCTTTGGTCCCAATGCCCTTGAAGGAATCCTTAGTCTGCTTGCCCTTTTGTCATGTTGAGCACATGCCTTCCTTGGTGCATTTCATCTTGGGACCATTCCTAACTAGATCTTCACTAAAGAGCTTACCAATTGTCTTATAATTTAAATAATCAAGTCATATTGTGCCATTATACACAATATGAGACTTTCTCCTTTGCAACTAGACAAATAGGAGTGCCTGTATCTAGACTCGGAAAGTTTAAGAAAAACTTTTCCACTCCTAGTGTTTGTCAGGATGATCTCTTGGTCACTTGATCTCTTAATCTGGCACTCATCCATGTGGAAGACAATGACGTATCCAAGATCAGAGAGTTGGCTTATGCTTGTAAGTTTGTGTTGCAACCCTTCAACCTATGTTACTTTTGGGATGGTGAAAATTCCATTGGTAATCTTACCATAGCCTCTTATCACTCCTCTATCTAAACAACCAAAGATAATGTTGGGACCTTCTTTTACCTGAGTGTACTCCTTTAAGTTGCTCCTTGTCCTAGTCATGTGCCAAGAATAACCATTGTCCAAGTAACATATATGGGTATGGGCACTTGGAATAACCTGCATTACATAATATACCTTACCTTAGGACCACAATAATTATTGGGTCCTAGGTATTGATTAGCCTGAAAATGAACATGTCTTCCTGCAGATTTTCTGACATGAAGACTAACTTTAGCTCTTGGCACAATATGACTGTGCCAGTTATGTAAGGCAAAATACCCTATCTTGCCACAACACTAGCACTCATGAATATTATACCTTCTATTCTGAGCTGGTCCTGCAGTTGGGTTAACTGCTGACTGCACAAAAGGAATAGGTGCAGCAGCCTTCTTCAAGTTCCTTTCAATAAGGATCTGACTGAAGGTGAGTCTTTAAGCATGCTTTCTTGGCTTACTCTGAAAGCTATTTACAACAGTCTTATTTGCAGATGACATGCTATTTATAGCATCATTATTGGGTCCATTGATCCAAATGTACCAGATTTGTAAGAATTCAAACAAGTCAATGATATACACATAATTGTATTTGATGTATGTTTAAGTTCATGCATGCAGGTTAGTTTATGTCATATTGATTGGACAAGTGGTCTAAGTGGCATTGATAGGTGGACTCAAAAAGCTGACTGAAAAGGTAGGAAATTGCCTAAGTCCACAAGAGTTGAGTGAAACAAGCTTACACAATACCAGTTATGAAGACAATTGCTGAAGAAACAAGAATTTATCTAACTCCACATGCATTCAGTGAAGTAAGTTCACTCAGTGCCATATGCTTTAAGAAAGGAACCTGGACGGAGAAATTCCACTAAGACCACAGGCACTGAGTAAAACATGCTCACTCAACGTTAGAAGTCAAGGACAGATAATATTAAAGGCAAGAAAGCAGCTAACTCCATAGGCGTTGAGTGAAGCCAGTTCATTCAACTCCATATAGCTAATAGCGTTGAGTAAAACCAGGACAGTCAAAGCCCAGCAAGTTGCAGTGCAAAAAAATGACTAACTCCACAGGCATTGACTGAAGCCAGTTCACTCAATGTCATACAACTAATAGCCCTGAGAGGGGACAGATAGTCAAAGCTTTAAGTGTTGGCAAGGCAGAAAAGTGGCTAAGTCCACAGGTGTTGAGTGAAGTCAACTCACTCAACACCATATAGCCAAAAGCATTGAGTCTTATTGTTTCTGTCAAAGTCAAAGCAAATCTATCACAGAAAATTAGTTAAGTCGAGAATCGTTGAGTGAAGGTTAATCATTCAACGCCATGCTGATTCAGTAAAAGCCATGGACGAAAGACAGGAAATTCTGTCCAATTAAAATAACATTGATTGAAGTCAGCTCACTTAACGCCAAGGGGATAAAGTGTTAAGTCATGCAGTTGTTGTCAACGCCAAAGGGAAAAAGCATTTAGTGTAGTCGACACATTCAATGCCTTCTTGCAGTGCAGAATTTTTCTAAGTCTAGAATCGTTGAGTGAAGCCAGTTAACTCAACACAGTCAATGCCAGATTTCAGAGTCAAGTATAAAAGGGTTGAGTGAGGCCAACTCACTCAACGCCTTCATACAAAAGGAGATTTGGCTAAGTATTAAAGCGTTAGTGAAGCTTATACACAAAACACTCTCAATGCCTTCATGCAGAGCAAAATTATTCTAAGTCCAAAATCGTTGAGTGAAGCTTATACACTCAACGCTCTCAATACCAAAGATGCAGAAAGGGCTGAAGATCAAGCTAAGGTGAAAAACATTGAGTGAAGCTTATACACTCAACACTCTCAACGCCTAGGGTTACAGAAGGATGCAAAATGTTGACTATGTTAAAAAGCATTGAGTGGAGCTTACTCACTCAAAGCCTAGTACAGCAGGAAATTTTCTAAGTCAAGATTCATTGATTAAAGCTTTTTCATACAACACACTCAATGCTTGGTTACTTGTCTGAAATTTTCTGTGTCTAGAATAGCTGATGTTAAAAAATTCAACAAAATTCCGAAAAGATTATTGAAGAGCTGGAACTCATCACAAACGTCATCATCCGTCTCATTCTATAAAACTAAGGATATAATCATCTGTTAAAGAAATGACACGTATCAATCATCTCGCTAGATGACGGGATTATAAATAGAGAAGGAGTGTTAGATCGAAATAAGTTTCTGAGAGATCAATTCATTTTGAAATTGAGGAGCTAGACTTTGTATTCTTCCCTCACCATTATTGCAGAAATAAGAAGATCATATCGACGATTCTGAAGGGTTTCTGAGTTAGCTGCTACAATCAAAATCTTCTACAACAAGACCTGAGGATTTCTCTAAGGAAGAAGAATCAGCCAAGGCCAGTCCTGGCTGAAGTTGCTTCAAGATTCAAGCCGAGCTGAATTTGAAGATTAATCTCTGGATCTATGAAGAAGAGGTAGAGAAATCAGTGTTCTACAAAACAGGTTAGCTGATAGAAGATCTTTCCTCTATTTCCTTCATCTTCAGAATCAAAATCATGTTTCTGAGTTACTTCCAGCACATGCAGCAGATTCTTGGAGAACATCCACCTGTCCCTATGAAGAAGATAAGACCGAGATTCACTCATCCCCGGAAGCAATTGACACACAGACTAATTTCTATTGAGTCAAATCAATATTTCTATTCAAAATCTGTAGGATCTGTAAGATCTGTGTTGTAAGCCTAGATTATAAAGGCTGAGTGGTGGATTTGTTGAGATCTGTGTTGTTTGCCTAAATTATAAAGGCTGAGTGGTAGGATCTAGTCTTGGATGTGTGTGTGAGAGGGATGCATTTCTCAAGCTGTGTTGTTGGGCATTTGTGCCTGTGGTAGGTGATCAGGTGATTACTGAGTGGTTGGGCTATGTGCCCGTGTTGTAAGTCTTATTGGAGACTGTGTGATGCAGTGGGATCTTGTTGTAATATCTGAGGAGCTAAGTTATTGGAGAAGTGTCTTGTCTAGCATTCTGTTAGAAAGGCAAGAGGGACAGTGGATGTACCCAAATACTGGGTAACCACTATAAATATCATGTGTACTGTCTATGAATGTCTTGAAAGTTAAACTAATCAATCACAACAGGGGCAAAATCAAATAAAGGCTTAAAGAACCAAAAGAGATTCAAAAAGACCCCAATAACCTATTCAGCCCCTCTAGGTGATTAGCTAACATTGTATTCAAAGACTTTCAAGTGTTATCAGAGGGTTTTTGCTCTAGAAAGGCTTAACAGTCTGAGTATATCTCAAATGGTAGCCGAGAAAAAGATAAGTACGGGTTCATGAGAGAACCATAAGGAACTAGGTTCTATGAAGCTTCCTCTATGAAGAAAGGAAAGTTTTGGAATCTGGAAAGAAGGGGTCAGATTGTTCATGGAAGAATCAAACCCTAGAATTTATGTTGTAGTACTAGCAGGACCATTCATTCCACTGAAAGTATAATTTCTTGATGCAAATGTCAAGACTCTTAAGAGTTATGCAGAAATGTCCAAAGATGAAATCATCTTGGTTGGTATGGATAAGAGTGCACAGAACATTATAGTGAGTATCATAGACGACTCAACTTTTCAAAACCCGATGCACTGCAAAACCTCAAAGGAAATGTGAGGTACTCTGGTGATATGTAGGGAGGGTACTGAGGAAGTTAGAGATGATAGGAAGTCTATGCTCAATCAAGAGTATGAGGCTTTCAAGTAGATCAAAGAGGAGAAAATAGCTAGCTGCTATGAAAGTTTTTTCTGAACTGTAAATGAGCTAAAGACCTATGGCCGGGTCTTTAGTAACTATGAACTAAATGATAATTTCTTAGGTCTCTTACAAGAGACTGGTACACTAAGATATGTGTCATTAGAGAAGTGGCAAAGCTGGCAGTTAATCAACCATCCAATTGGATTAAGAAGTTTCCGTCATATGAAATGCAGGCGACTGCAAGGATGGAGGAAGAGAAAAATAGCAAAACTCAGGTCAAACAATCAACTCTGGCCTTCAAGGCAGTTAGTTCCAAGAGGAGAAAAGATAAGAATCCTTCTCTCTCAAGAAGGCCAGCTGAGTCTGAAGATTTAGATAAGAGACATTAGAATGCAATATATTTGATGAGAAATTTGCTTCTTTCTCAAGGCAGTTCATGAAGCTAATGAAGAAGAAGGGGTGGGGAAGCAGTCCTTCTTCTTCCTTTCAACACAAGGAGGACAACTACAGAACCAAGAAGAAACCATCCATGGAGGGCAGGTATGACTCAAAACAAAGTAAATAGATTTCTAATAAGATTATCTATTTTTGCTGCAGTAAGCCTGTTGGGTCCGGTGTTCCTTCACTTGATTCGTGGCGCTCTGCTACTTATTTAAGGAATTAAGTAGCACCCTATCCAACAGTTCGGGATTTTGGAACAGTTGGGTATGCGCTTGATCATATATTTGGTATCAGAGGAGGTTACGGGTTCAAGATATGGGGGTGGGGCGCTATTAAATCCTGATTTTTCCCTTCTACCTGTGTGGGTCCCGCGGGTCAGGCAACCGTGGACATGTACTAACCCCACCTTTGAGCCTTGTGGGCATTGCGGTAAACCCACCTCTGAGCCGACGGGTTGTGCTTGATACCGGGGGGGATTGTTGGGTGTGACGTTCCCTCACTTGACCCGTGGCACTCTGCTACTTATTTAAGAAATTAAGTAGCACCCTTTCCAACAGTCCGAGCTTTTGGAACAGTTGGGTATGCACTTGATCCTACATTCACCAAATGTAGGATCAAGCGCATACCCAACTGTTCCAAAAGCCCGGACTGTTGGAAAGGTTGCTACTTAATTTCTTAAATAAATAACAGAGCCCCACGGATCAAGTGAAGGAACGTCGGGCCAAATAATCCCCCCAGCATCTAGCACAACCCGTCGTCTCAGAGCTGGGGTTACTGCATGGCCCACACGACTTAGAGGTGGGGTTACCACATGTCCATGGTTGCCTGACCCGCAGGACCCACACAGGTAGAAGCGAAAAATCGGGATTTAATAGCGCCCCCTGGTCTTAAACCCGTGACCTCCTCTCATACCAATTGTAGGATCAAGCGTATACCCAACTGTTCCAAAAGCCCGGACTATTGGAAAGGGTGCTACTTAATTTCTTAAATATATAGTAGAGTGTCACGGGTCAAGTGAGAGAACGCTGGACCCAACAAAGCTCGGACATGTTGTGGTTGAATGTCCTGTGAAGAAGAAGGAGGCTGATAAGAAAAATCATCACCATAAGAAGGGAAAGATGGAGAAAACCTTCATTACTAAGAAGGAGAAAAGCTGGACTGATTTATCCACTTCTGAGTCAGATGAAGATGAGGTAGCCTACATTGGGCTGATGGACAGATTAGATGAGGATTCTTGCCTGGATCAGCCTGGTCCATCTAAGGTACACTCTCGATTCAACAATTCATCTAAGTCAAGTTATAAGACTGGTCCAGGTTCAAAAACATCTTCATCAAAGGATGAAGGTGATTCTGAATCTAAGAATGATATCAATCAAGTGATTGATAAGTATGGTGAACTTCTGGAAGCACTAAAGAGGAGTAAGCAGATGTCTAAAAAGCAGGCTCAAGATATTGCATCTATACAGCTTGCTGCTTCCCAGCATTCTGAGACAACTATCATGCTGGAATAGAAAATTAGGGAAGTTAGTCAGTTGAAGACTATTACTCTTATACAGATATGCACCATAAAGCATAAGAATATCTTTATTAAGGATCTAGAAGAAAAGCTCCAAAGGGTGAAGAGAATTGCGGCAAGTTTTTCTAAGCCCAATTCAGTATTGCCCAATATTGACTCCTTCACATTTCAGAGAAACAAGAGTGGAGTTGGATTCAAGGGAATCACTTGAGCTACCTCTTACAAAGGAAAGGGAAAAGCTCCAGCTAAGCCATCCATTCCTTTTAAAAGGGTAATACTCCCTACTAATAGGTATGACTAGGACTCCATGTATGGTCACTGGAAGGATGGGAATTCTTCCTGGAAGTATACTAATGTATCCTCCAATGTAAGGAGAAGATAAATGGGGATGAGTGCATTCAAGGCTGCTCATGGAGAAATACAACTGGCCCACCCTAGACCATTTGTATTTGGTGTTCCAGCTCCAACATTTAAGTATGGGGCAGTGGCCAAACTTCAAACTCAATTAGCAAAGATTGAGACTGAATGTCAGTCACATAGCAAGATTGATTTTGGTGTTTTTGATTCCATTAGAACCATGATTTCTGCAAAGAAAACTGCTGCTTGTGGCACTCAAAAAATGCCAATTAAAGCTGCTGAAAGACTCTTCTTCATTCAAATAGTTACTTAAAGAAATCTGAAGTAGGCTACTGTTGTTCCTACTCGAAAGATTGTTGTTGTTAACACAGTCACTAGGACAGCTTAGGAAAGAAGGTATAACCTTCATGAATGTTGGTGTTGTTGCAAGATAGGCCATTATGACATTGACTCCTGGCATAACCCTAGTATGTTTAGAGCTAAAGTCAGTCTTCTAGTTAGAAAAATTACTTGTAGACATGTTCATTTTGAGATTAACATGCACCTAGGACCCAATAAATGTTATGGTCCTAAGGTAAAATAAATATATTTTGCAGGTTAGTCAAAGTTTTCATACCCCCTATATGGTACTTGGATAGTGGTTGTTTCAGGCACATGACTGGAATGAAGAGCAATTTGAGGGTGTTCATTCTAGTAAAAGATAGACTAATGGTGATCTTTGGTGGATCAGAAAAACGGATTGCCGGAGGTTATGGTAAGATCTCAAATGGCTTAGTCATTTTCAAAAAGGTAGTTTATATGGAAAGGTTACAACACAATCTTATAAGAATAAGACAACTTTGTGATCTTGACTATGACATTTTATTTCACAAGGATGAGTGCCACATAAAGATGTCAAGTGACTAAAAAGTTATCTTGATAGGCACTAGGAGTTGGATTGTGTACTGTTTAAATTTTGTTTTTGTAAATTCAGACTCTCCCATATGCCTAGTGGCAAATGAGAAAGCCTCACACTTTGTCAAAATGCACAAGAGGCTAGCCCATTTGAACTATAATACCATAGGCAAGCTCTTCCGTAAAGAGCTAGTTAAAAATGGTCCTAACATGGAAGGCACTAAAGAAAGAATTTGCTCTGCATGTCAAAAAGGCAAGCTGACCAAAGCTTCTTTCAAAAGCATTGAAACCAAAGACTTTGTGAGGTGTTTGTACCTCTTGCATATGGACTTGTTTGCTCCTATGCCAGTTCATATTCTTGGTAGGAAAGTTTACATCTTTGTGTCTGTTGATGACTTTTCCAGATTTACTTGGGTATTTTAAGGAAAAAGTCTGAAACCCCTGATGTCTTCAAGACATTTGTCAAACAAATACATAATGAACTAAACAGTTCTGTGGTCAGAATCAGAAGTGATCATGGAACTGAGTTTTAATATGAATGTAGGACAAAGATTTGTGAAGGATTTGGGATTCATCAAGAGTTTTCCTCTGCAAGAACACCCCATCAAAATAGGTTTGCTGAGAGGAAGAATATGACTCTCATAGAAGCTGGTAGGACTTTACTGAATGACACAACTCTCCCAGAATTTTTCTGGGTTGAGGCAGTAAACACTTCTTGACATGTCCTCAACAAGGGTTCTATCACCTAGAGCCATAAAAGACTCCTTATGAGATATTGAAGGGAAGAAAACCAAACATTGCATATCTCAAAATTTTTGGGAGCAAATGCTGTATGCTTAACAATGGGAAATCCTATGTAACTAAGTTTGCAATCGAGTCCTATGAAGGGATTTTTATTCGATACAACAATCTTAGTAAGGTATATAGGATTTATAACTTGACAAGTCAAGTTGTAGATGAGTTAGTTATTGTAGTGTTTGATGTATCAAACATGAATAACAATGAGCTGTCAAGCTCCTTTTTCTAGACCTATAGGCACAAAAGTGGTCATAGAAAAACTGACTATTTAGGAAGCTGAACCTATAGTCCAAAAAAAGATAAAAGTGTGTGGATTCTAGAGGAAGAACAAGGCTCACAGGAAGTTGATGATGATCAACATGATGGTGAATTTGGAGCACAGAATACTGAAGGAAGACTACCTTCAGCAGTCAGGCATTTGAAGGATCATCCAGGCCACCAGATTATTGGTGATGTAAGTCATGGTATAGTGACACGGAGCAAGTGTCTCAACACAACAATGTACTATAGTTTCCTGTCACAAGTAGAGCCCAAAAAGTTTGAAGAGGCAAACATGGATCAGTTCTGGATTGTAGCTATGCAATATGAACTGAACCAGTTTAAGGCTCCATTTGGTTTGGCGGTGGCGAGTCGATTTGGTGGGTGGAAACGAAGTGTTCAAATCGGAGGGGGTGGTGGCTGCTCCAAACGTAGCTTTTGTGGCTTTTCTCAAGGAGGGCAGATGGAAACGGAGCAAACGCCACTGGAGGTTCATATGTTTGCCCTCCTTCCGACGGCGTTTGCCTAAAACGGAGCAGCAAAATGCCCAAACAAATAGAGCCTAAGAGATGTAAGGTCTGAAAACTGGTTTCCAGACCACAAGGACATAATGTCATTGGAACTGAGTGGATTTTGTAACACCCCATATGTTTTTGCAATATCCACCAGGGTCTTAGGCCTAGAAATGCCGTTTTTGCGGTGACGTCATCCACCGGGATGGTCAGTACCACAAAACGCTGATCCTGCCTGCCATCTCAATCACCATAGACAGAATGTATAACGAATGAAAGTTAAGCATCCAAGTCCACAATAGTATAAAGGAGGAAATCGTGCGATAAATCAAGTCAACACCAGAAGAAACTCTAAGTACCAATGCCAGAAAGTAAATACGGGCTTAAGCCTGGTACATGATAACCTCACTACAACCCACTCATAAAAGTAAAACTACTAATAGTCGGCTCCACTCACGGATCTGGATGCATGTCCACCCGAGCTACACTGGCCCATCTCCATCTGCACCGTACCCTGCTGGTGCTGCATCTCCTGCGGCTGTTCCCTGTCTCCCATCCGGAGCACCTAAAATATGGTGGTCAAACGACCGTCAGTCAAACTAGACTCAGTCAACAATTCCCCACCCCTCTACCCATGGCTCCTAGGCACCAGGCGGAAAGGAGTGAAAAGGAGGACCAAAAGCAGGGCATAATCAAGTAGGTGACATCTACCCTAAGGAAAAAAATAATAAGGTATGACAGGGGTATCACAATAATTAAACATTAGTAAACAAGTGTGTAACAAAAGTAAACAGTAAGGAGTAGCAAGTAAGTAAAAGTAGTAAGAAGAGTAAGTAAGAGCAATAAGAAATATAACCGTTGATTTATAGGAATTACCCCTATAGAACAAGGGGTCGTTTTGCAGGGCCTATCGTATAAAACATCCCATACCATTTTATACAATAGGTGTCAGGGGTTAAATGCAATAATTATGCTATGACGTGCAAGTATGCTATGGTATTGACATGCAAGTGCAACTCACACACACGACTCTATGCACACAGACCTTTAGTTCCCCTTTTCGGAGTTAGCTAAACTCTCAGGAGCCTCCGCCGTGGCAAAACAGAGACAGTGGGTTTGCCCTCTCCACTCCTAAACTGGTAAACACACTACTCAGTCTAGCCCCTCTCGTACGTTCCCGTACTATTCCTAGCAAACCAGCTAGTCTCCCCGAGTCAACATACCGACGACGGTGTGTTCGATCGTCCTATACCGAGGACCCACCACTGTTATGCACATGCAACCATGATAGTTTGTATCTAATTATAGTACCGAGCCTCTAGCTCTTTAGACTACCGAGCCTACTAGTTCACCATGATACCGAGCCCACGACTCCCAGGACTAATCAAGTCTCCTTTTTCCAAGTCCCCGAGCATCCAGCTCCCCGTACTTCCAAATCAAAACCGAGTCCATTTAACTCTACCAGTAAACCCTTAGGCCACGGGCCTACGCTATCCTTTCACTACCAATTTATCTCACCACGTGTACAAGTGTGAGTGCAAGGTGGAGGTATTATTGAGGTTACTCTTGTCCATATTATCCGTAGGGTTTACGTTAGACCAGGACTGCCCAAGGTATTCCCCATTAGGGGCTCTCGAAGGCACTAGGAACTACGATGGGATTACGCCCAAAGTTCACTTTCACAAGGCACTTAATATTATTGATTCCTACCCTTTGTAACGCCCCTGTTTTTTTCGGCATTATTTACTCCTCTTGTTGACGTCATAATGACGTAAGGGCGTTACTTTACCGTGCAGTTGATGGAGCGTCGCCGATAGTGCTTTTTCATGTCTTTTCGATTCAATCGGCTGAATTCATGAATCTTTGGCGGAAATGGAAAATTTCACATTGGGAAAACTTAATTGATTGATTTTATTTTATTTTATTCTCTGGGTGCTGTCTGGGTTCGACGATCGTCGAGTGGAGCTCGACGATTGCTTTTCCTTTCTGGTCGCGGTTTGAGTTCGACGATTGTCGAGCGGAGCTCGACGATCGCTTTCCCTTTCTGGTCACTGTCTGGGTTCGAGGATCGTCGAGCGAAGCTCGATGATTGCTTTTTCTTTCTGGTCGCTGTCTGGGTTCGACGATCGTCGAGCGGAGCTCGACGATTGTTGGTTTTTTTCTGGGCGCTGCTTGGAGTTCGACGATCGTCGAGCGGAGCTCGACGATTGTTAGTTTCTCTGGGCGTTGTTTGGAGGTGATTGTCGTGCTGAGCTCGATGAAGCGTCGAGCGGAGCTCGTTATAGGTCTAGCGGTTCTGGGTGTTGAGTTCGTCGACAAGGCCCTATTTTCTTCGTTCGATGATTTTCGAATAGAATGGAGTTTTTCCTTTTGTTCGATGATTGTCGAGCTGAGCGGTCTGGTGTCGACACGGTTGTGTCGACACCGCTGAGCTGAGCCGTCGGGTGTCGACACAGCTGTGTCGACACCGCTGAGCCGTCGGGTGTCGACACAGTTGTGTCGACACTGCTGTGCTGTCGGGTGTCGACACAGTTGTGTCGACACCGCCATATCGTCGGGTGTCGAAACAGTTGTGTCGACACTGCTGCGCCGTCGGGTGTCGACACAGTTGTGTTGACACTGCTGTGCTGTCGGGTGTCGACACAGTTATGTCGACACCGCCGTGCCATCGGGTGTCGACACAGTTGTGTCGACACCGCTGCGCTGTCGGGTGTCGACACAGTTGTGTCGACACCGCTGTGCTGTCGGGTGTCGACACAGGTATGTCGACACTTCCGTCGGGTGTCGATACTGCCGTCGGGTGTCGACGCTGCCGTCGGGTGTCGACACAGTTGTGTCGACACCGCCGGGCCGGTTTTGTTGAACCCGATCTTTTCTGCTGTTGAGTATTTATACTTTCTGCTTCTTCTTAATCTTTAAGCCGACCTAGAATTTCTGCTGCCTTCCGTACCAGAGTGGAGTGTGAGGAGAAGGTTGTCCATCCATGCTTCTTCCGTTGACCACCGACGGAGCTCCGCTGCTCGGAATTTCCAACTGATCGTAGATCTGGAAAGCTCTAGTCGAGAGCTGCGTCCTCGTGGTAATTTCTTCCCCGTTTCTCGAGATTTTCTTGTTAGGGTTTTCAACCCTAACTGTTATTTCGGACATTTTCGTCCAGATTTCGACTCCTATCGCGACGTGTGGATATTTGGAGAGTTTTTCCGGTAAATCGAGGAAAGTTGTGTTCTTGCTCTCCCTCTTGTTCTTGGTTCTAAATTTTTACCCTTTTTCAACACTTGTTTGAGTTTATTATGTTTTGATTGTTGAGATACTTGTCCTAAAATCCTAACCTTTTCCCCCCACCCTCTATTTCTGGAATTGTGACTTGATGTCCCTAAAGCCTTAACCCCAAAATTCTAGTCCATTGAATTGGTAAACAAATTGGTTATCGTGCTGTTATAACCATCGAGTCAACTTGTTCGTTTTTCTTATTAAACTTCACTTGTTGTACCTTGAAATGCACTTATGCAGTCCACTTGGTTGGTTATCCCTTGAGTTTATGATGAATAAAAAACAAATGAACCCTGCTTGTATAATTATGTAACTAAAGGAACTTAGATGAACTGTGCGCGTTGGGGTCCTCCCTCGACATAGTGTTTAATACTCCGATGAACTGTGCGCGTTAGGGTCCTCCCTCGGCATAGTGTTTAATACTCAGATGAACTGTGTGCGTTGGGGTCCTCCCTCGGCATAGTGCTTAATGCTCAAATAGACTGTGCGCGTTGGTGTTTCTCCCTTGGCATAGTAATTATTAATGAAAGATTGAACTTCTGTTGCTGGTGCTTGTTCTGTCTTGTTAATGTGTTTAGCCTTTCTTGCTCGGCTATTTTTACTATTGCTTACTTTTACTCTGCTGATCGTTTTGTTACAGTCGCTTTTCATTCTCTTTCACTTTGAGGTTTGTGTAGTCTGATTTTACGCTTGCACTACTTGTGCCTTGCTTCTGAGGTGTTCTTCTTTTGAATGCCTCAGGATCAGAGATGTAGCAGGTTTAGCTGACAGTGTTGGGCTTCTGGTGCTGCTGGTGTCTGCGGTCGTTTGATTCCACCTCTGAGCTTGAGGTAGTTATCTTTGTTTAGACTTGTTAGATTTTACTATGGGTTCGTGTCAGTTGTTGACGACCACAGACTTTGACTTTTCTGTGATGGACTACTTGCTGCTGTTACTGCTGTTACTTTTTACCTGATTGTTCTTGCTCTCTGGGAAGGATTTATGTTAGGATGCATTTAGTTATTTTAAAGTATACAAAACTGCATTCCGGAATATTGGCATGGCATGACTTCAAATACTAAATCTACTACTTTTAAGCGTAGACAAGATTTCTATATATCTCTAGTAAATGCAGAAGTTACATCATCATTTTATGACACTGGACCCTCACTCCAATGTAGGATAACAAATGAGCTAACTCATTATTTTCCGCTGCGTAAAATATATATATTTTCTCACCTATGGACTATTAGTCCACCCGACCGAGGGACGCGGTCATCAACTCTATTAATTTATACGCATTGTTTTTTTCTTAACATAAAGGTTATAAATCTTTTACTTGAAGTAAATGTGAGGACGGGATGCCTGAGCGTCTGCAGTTGTCACCTGCATGGCGTGGCATCACGGCGCGTAGTTTCTCTACTCTAACGTATTTTTTGAATATGGAGAAAATGCGGGTCGTGACAGTTGGTATCAGAGGGAGGTTTTGCAAGAGGGTTGGTTGGTTGGTTTGACAAGCCAGTCGAACAACTTCCCCTTAAGCAAAACTCTAATCGTATCATTACATTGCATACACACACCAATATGTCATCAGTAGATTTTGATGGAAGCACGAACACTACACTCATAGCATGATAAGAAGTATACAGGGCATATTATGTAGTATGGGATGCATAATGTGTTTGTATATGGATCCACCATAGGTGGCAACATGTGACAGTTATGTGTATATGATGCATAACCATCATCACATGGATGCCCATTAGCGCGTTTTCTTTTCTTCGTTACATACAATATTATGTAGTATGGGATGCATAACATTGTATGTGTACGCCGCTCATAGCATGCACTAAGGATTTTTTTAGTATGCATAGCATTGCAAACATAACATATCATTGCATAAGCACACGTGCCAAGTTAAAGATCTGTATGATGACATATGTACACCCATGATTTGAGATGAAATTTATACATTCATGCATTCATATTATAGGCACAAGTTAGAAGCATAACATCATTTTATGATTTCCCA
This sequence comes from Platanthera guangdongensis, assembly GCA_039583875.1. Classification (NCBI taxonomy): domain Eukaryota; kingdom Viridiplantae; phylum Streptophyta; class Magnoliopsida; order Asparagales; family Orchidaceae; genus Platanthera; species Platanthera guangdongensis. Next base: position 88,142,383 of record CM077160.1, read on the forward strand.
GAGCTAGGTAACAGCAAGAGCAAGTATCAGTTCTTTTTCGATCTAATCTGAGTTTGTTCGTTCCTGATCTGATCTGTGTCAGGGTATTCAAGGTTTCTAGCTTCAGTGTCTTAAGCTAGGTCCCTGATAAGTCTTTTGTTCGTATCGGTTAAATATGAACCCGAAACAGTGTGTTTAGGGAATATTTTCCCAGTTTGTGATGTCTTAGGCAAAGTCTGACTAGATATCTGTTTGTTCTGTAGAATGCCGCCTAAGCGCGTTGCGATGAGGTCGACTCCGCAGTCAGAGGGTGAGTCTTCTGGTGCCCAGAGCAAAGCGATGATCGAAGCGCTGAGGCAAATTAATGAAACCCTGGCAAGGCAGATGGTGGACATGTAGTCCCAGATGCAATCGTTGTTGACTGTCGTCGCTGGGCAGCAGACCAGAGCGTAGGGCCCTGCTGTGGACCAAGCTGTTCCTACTCCCCCTGCTACTATAGTTCCCCCAGTCGCGCTGCCGCCTGAGATGAATTTCATTTCTCACTTCCAGCGATTAGGACCTCCTTCATATGACGGTAGGGCAGACTTCATGGCATTGGATGACTGGATTATTGCCATGGAAGAAATGTTTTCCTACTCTGGCGTTTCTCCCGATCAAAAGGTTATGATTGCGGCATATCAGCTCAAGGGTCTTGCGAAGAGTTGGTGGATCAGAGAAAAAGAGAACCTTTCTGATGGGTGCTCGTGGGAATCGTTCAATAGTATGTTACTGAAGAAGTTCCCACCATCGGTCGAGCGAGACCGCCTAATGAATAACTTCTTACACCTGAAGCAGAGGCAACTCACTGTTGGTGAGTACGAGGTCGAGTTTGGCAAGATCAGTCGTTTCGACCAAAATCTGATAGCATCTGAAGAAGGCAGAGTGAAGCGCTTTATGGGTGGTTTGAGGTATGACATCCAGCAGTTGGATAGCGCATACAAGTCTGAGACCTTTGCAGAAGTAGTCGAAGCTGCCTTAAAGGTTGAGGCGATATAAAATGCGAAGAATCGGAGATCGCTTGCAAAGAAGGCAAGTGGAAATCTGACGATGGAGGAAGTGCAAGGGCATCTGGCCCTGCAGTGAAGAAGGATAGAAGAGAGGCGTGTAGCTTCTGTAGTAAGCCGGGGCACCCTTTCGATAAGTGCTTTAAGAGATTGGATGCACAGAAGCTGTCTCAGGTGAATGTGATCCAGGATGCTCCCAAGGGGGGTCCTGTCTGTTCATTTTGTCAGAGGAGTGGCCATGATGTTGCCCATTATCGCAAGAAGGCTGGAGCCTGTTACCTCTGTGGCCAAAAAGGGCACATGAGGGCTAATTGCCCGCAGAGCCAGCCTGCGCTGCATGCAGTTCCATTGCAGACTTTACCGCCGCCCCCGCCTCTTGTGGACAAGGGCAAAGGAAAGTTGAATGTGCTGACCAAGGAGGAAGCCCAATCTTCGACTCAAGTGATCGCAGGTTAGTCTCTGACTCGGCTAGTAATTTCTTTTAGTAGATTTATGGTTTCCGCATATTAGTTGCGCGCGTTATGTGTTTAGGTGAATTTAAGGTGAAGAATAAGTGGGCGCGCGTTTTGTTTGATTCGGGTGCTACTCACTCTTTTGTGGCAAGGAGTTTTGTAGACTGACATCGCTGGGATCTCGACCAGTTAGACACCTCCATAAATGTCAAATTTCCTTCAGGAGAGTTGCTGAGGTCAAGCCAGGGTATCCAAAAATGCCCCATCTCCCTAGGTGGATTTCTAGCATTTGCGGATCTGAAGGTGCTAGATCTGGTGGACTTTGACGTGATTTTGGGCATGGACTGGTTGTATAGCTATGATGCCGTCATTCAGTGCAAGCACAAGCGCTTGGATTTCAAAGGTAGCAATGGCCACCCCATGAGTGTGTTTGGTTTGCCGCGTCAGGAATCTCCGATCATTTCTGCGGTACGTGCTCGCAAATTTCTAGAGTCTTGCTGTGATTATTTTCTTGTCTCCGTTTCTGTTCTGGGAGCTGCACCGGTTGAGCCTCTGGTAGAAGGCGTTTCTGTGGTGTGTGAGTTTCCGGATGTTTTTTCCATTTAGCCTTCCTGGACTTCCTCCTGAGAGAGAGGCGGAGTTTGTTATAGGTCTCGCGCCAGGCACTCGCCCTATTGCAAAGGCACCGTACTGCATGACGCCGCGTAAGTTAGAGGAGCTGCGTACTCAAATGGATGAGTTATTGCAGTGCGGTTTTATTAGACCCAGTTCTTCCCCCTAGGGTGCACCAGTGCTCTTCGTGAAGAAAAAGGATGGAACGATGAGGGTATGCATTGATTATCGAGATCTAAACATGGTAACAATTAAGAACAGATATCTGTTGCCTAAGATCGATCATTTGTTCGATCAGTTGCAGGGTAGCTCCGTGTTCTCGAAGATTGACCTCCGTTCAGGTTACCATCAGTTGAGAATCCAGGAGTCAGACATTCTGCGAACCGCTTTTCGTTCTCCTTATGGTCACTTTGAATTTCTGGTAATGTCATTTGGATTAACGAATGCACCGTCAGCTTTTATGGACATGATGAACAGGGTGTTCAAAGAGTTTCTCGATAAGTTCGTGGTGGTATTCATTGACGATGTACTAGTATATTCTAGAAATGTAGATGAGCACGCCTTGCACTTGCGCTTGGTCTTATCTACTCTGAGGGAGCACAAGCTGTATGCGAAGCTTAGCAAGTGTGAGTTCTGGATATCTCAGGTGTCATTCTTAGGACAAATTGTAAGTAAGGATGGTATCTCAGTGGATCCTGCAATGATAGCTGCGGTCTTGGATTGGAAGAGACCTACATCGCCTAAGGAGATAAGGAGCTTATTAGGGTTGGCAGGTTACTACAGAAGATTTGTGGATGGATTCTCTGTTCTCTCTGCGCCGTTGACCAGGCTTACACAAAAGAGCGCAACGTTTGTTTGGAGTGATGCCTGTGAGGAAGCTTTTCAAGAGCTCAAGAGGCGTTTGTGTTCTGCTACCGTGTTGGCATTGCCAGTGGAAGGAGTGGAGTATGATGTTTATGTGGACGCCTCGCGAGTTGGACTCAGTTGCGTGTTGATGCAGGACGGCAAAGTGATTGCGTATGGATCAAGATAATTGAAGGTGCATGAAAAGAATTACCTTACACACGACCTAGAATTTGCTTCCGTCATTTATGCCTTGAAGTTTTGGAGACATCTTCTGTCTGGAGTGTCGTGCAAAATTTATTCGGACCACAAAAGTTTGAAATATGTCTTCACTCAGAAGGAACTGAATTTGCGCCAGCGTTGATGGTTAGAGTATGTTGCGGAGTACGAAGTCGATATCCTTTATCATCCCGTCAAGGCTAATGTTGTACCAGATGCGTTGAGCCGGAAGCCCGCACACATCTTTAACTTCTCGGTGAAATCTCTTGTTGAAGAGTTCTTGCTCATGGACATAACCGTAGGGAATAGCTCTTCGCCGAGTAGCCTAGAGATGGTTGAGCCTTCATGGATTACTCTCACTAGGCTACATCAGAAGGACGATCCTGACTTGCAGCACCTCTGCAGTAGAACTGAGAAAAGGGAATTACCTGACTTTATAATTGACGACGAGGGTAACCTAAAGTACCGTGGTAGATACTGTATTCCCGCTGTTGGGGACATCTGATCAAAAATATGCAGTGAAGCACATGGTTCCAGTGCTGCATATCATCCTGGCTCCACGAAAATGTACAGCGATTTGAAGCAGATTGTTTGGTGGTCAGGCATGAAGAATGACATTGCAAGATTTGTATCGAAATGTTATACTTTCCAGCGTGTCAAGGCTGATCACAGAAGGTCGGGTGGTAAGTTAACACCCTTAGATATACCGAGTTGGAAATGGGAGAGTTTATCCATGGATTTCATAACCGGTTTGCCTAGATCTCCCCGAGGGCATGATGCAGTGTGGGTTATCGTGGACAGACTAACCAAGTGTGCCCACTTTGTGCCTTTCAAGGTTAGTTATTCCATGGAAAGGATAGCTGAGCTTTATCTGAACAAAGTTATCAGACTTCATGGTGTACCTACGAGTATTGTGTCAGACCGAGACTCCCGATTCATTTCTCGTTTCTGGCAAAGCTTACAAGTAGCTCTAGGTACTGACCTTAGGTATTCTACTGCCTATCATCCTCAGACAAATGGTTAGACGGAGAGAGTGAACCAGATCTTGGAGGATATGATTAGATGTTATATTCTGGACCATGGTGGGGCTTGGGACAAACGCCTTGGATTGATGGAGTTTGCGTACAATAATAGTTATCAGGAAAGTTTGCAGATGGCGCCCTTTGAAGCTTTATATGGAAGGCGTTGTCGAACTCCCCTGTTTTGGGCAGAAGTTGGTGAGAAGCCGTTGCTCGTATCGGAAGTGCTGGAGGATATGAGTACTTCAGTAATGCATATTCGTGAAAAGCTGAGGTTAGCTCAGGAGCGATACGAGAAGTATGCAAACCAGCGAAGAGTTGATCTGGAGTTTGCAGTTGGGGATGGTGTTTCTGAAGGTCTCTCCGATGCCGGGTGTTCAAAGATTTGGAAGAAACATAAACTAGATCCCAGGTATGCGGGGCCTTTTCATATTATAGAGCGCATTGGAGTTTCTGCCTATAGACTAGAGTTGCCTGATTCTTTCCCTGGTGTTCACGACGTGTTTAACATGAGCCAGTTGTGAAAGTGTGTCCGTAGTGATCGGCATGTCCTTGAATCAGTACCCAAGTTGATGCCTAATCTCTCGTATGTTGAAGAACCTGTCCGTATTCTGGAGACGCAAGACCGTGTGCTAACAAAGAAAATAATTCCAATGGTTAAGGTTCTCTGGCGAAATCAGGATGCAAGAGGTGCAACTTGGGAATTGGAATCTACGATGAGAGAATCTCATCCTCAGTTGTTCTCCTAATCTCCCTGGTTAGTATTCTAGTTTCAAGAATTCGTGTGTCTGTCTCATTCTCTGTCCTCTTATTTCGTTCGTGTTCCAAGGTGTGGGATGAAACTTCCTTTTTGGATGGGTGACTATAATGCCCCGATTTTTTTCGGCATTATTTACTTCTCTTGTTGACGTCATAAAGACGTAAGGGCGTTACTTTAGCGTGCAGCTGATGGAGCGTCGCCGATAGTGCGTTTTCGCGTATTTTTGATTCAGTCGGCTGAATTCATGAATCTTTGGCGGAAACAGAAAATTTCACATTGGGAAAACTTAATTGAATTATTTTATTTTATTTTATTCTCTGGGTGCTGTCTGGGTTCGACGATCGTCGAGCGGAGCTCGACGATCGCTTTTCCTTTCTAGTCGCTGTCTGAGTTCGACGATCGTCGAGCAGAGCTCGACGATCGCTTTACCTTTCTGGTCGCTGTCTCGGTTTGACGATCGTGGAGCGGAGCTCGACGATCGCTTTTCCTTTCTGGTCGCTCTCTGGGTTTGATGATCGTCGAGCAGAGCTCGATGATTGTTGGTTTTTTCTGGGCGCTGCTTGGAGTTCGACGATCGTCGAGCGGAGCTCGACGATTGTTAGTTTCTCTGGGCATTGTTTGGAGGTCGACGATCGTCGAGCCGATTGTCATGCTGAGCTCGACGAAGCCTCGAGCGGAGCTCGCTGTAGGTCTAGCGATTCTGGGTGTTGAATTCGTCGACCAGACCCTGCTTTCTTCGTTCAACGATTTTCGAACAGAATGGAGTTTTTCCTTTTGTTCGACGATCGTCGAGCTGGGCGGTCTGGTGTCGACATGGTTGTGTCGACACCACTGAGCTGAGCCGTCAGGTGTCGACATAGCTGTGTCGACACCGCTGAGCCGTCGGGTGTCGACATAGTTGTGTTGACACCGCTATGATGTCGGGTGTCGACACCGCCGTGCCGTCGACTGTCGACACAGTGGTGTCGATACTGCTGTGCTGTCGGGTGTCGAAACAGTCATGTCGACACAACTGCGTTGTCGGGTGTCGACACAGTTATGTCGACACCGCTGTGCTGTCGGGTGTGGACACAGTTGTGTCGACACCGCCGTGCCGTCGGGTGTCGACACAGTTGTGTCGACACCGCTGCGCCGTCGGGTGTCGACATAGTTGTCTCGCCACCGCTGTGCTGTCGGGTGTCGATACAGCTCTGTCGACACTGCCGTCGGGTGTCGACACTGCCATCAGGTGTCGACACTACCGTCGGGTGTCGACACAGTTGTGTCTACACCGCCGGGCCGGTTTTGTTGAACCTGGTCTTTTCTGCTGTTGAGTATTTATACTTTCTGCTTCTTCTTAATCTTTAAGCCGACCTAGAATTTCTCCTGCCTTCCGTACCATTGCGGCATGTGAGGAGAAGGTTGTCCGTCCGTGCTTCTTCCGGTGACCACCGACGGAGCTCCGGTGCTCGGAATTTCCAACCGATCGTAGATCTGGAAAGCTCTCGTCGAGAGCTGCGCCCTCGTGGTAATTTCTTCCCCGTTTCTCGAGATTTTCTTGTTAGGGTTTTCGGCCCTAACCGTTATTTCGTTCATTTTCGTCCAAATTTCGGCTCCTATCGCGACGTGCGGAGATTTGGAGTGTTCTTCCGATAAATCGAGGCAAGTGGTGTTCTTGCTCTCCCTCTTGTTCTTGAGTATAAATTTTTGCCCTTTTTCAACACTTGTTTGAGTTTATTATATTTCGATTGTTGAGATACTTGTCCTGAAATCCTAACCTTCCCCCCCCCCTCTATTCCTGGAATTGTGACTTGTTGTCCCTAAAGTATTAACCCCAAAATTCTAGTCCATTGAATTCGTAAACAAATTGGTTGTCGTGCTGTTATAACCATCGAGTCATCTTGTTCGTTTTTCTTATTAAACTTCACTTGTTGTACCTCGAAATGCTCTTATGCAGTCCACTTGATTGGTTATCCCTTGAGTTTATGATGAATAAAAAACAAATGGACCCTGCTTGTATAATTATGTAACTAAAGGAACTCAGATGAACTGTGCGTGTTGGGGTCCTCCCTCGACATAGAGTTTAATACTCAGATGTACTGTGCGCGTTGGGGTCCTCAGTCGGCATAGTGTTTAACACTCAGATGAACTGTGCGCGTTGGGGTCCTCCCTCGGTATAGTGCTTAATGCTCAGATACACTGTGCGCGTTGGGGTTTCTCCCTCGGCATAGTAATTATTGATGAATGATTGAACTTCTATTGCTGGTGCTTGTTTTGTCTTATTAATGTGTTTAGTCTTTCTTGCTCGGCTAGTTTTACTGTTGCTTACTTTTACTCTGCTGACCGTTTTGTTGCAGTCGCTTTTCATTCTCCTTCACTTTGAGGTTTGTGTAGTCTGCTTTTACTCTTGCACTACTTGTGCCTTTCTTCTGAGGTGTTCTTCTTTTGAATGCCTCAGGATCAGAGCTGTAGCAAGTTTAGATGACAGTGTTGGGCTTTTGGTGTTGCTGGTGTCTGCGGCCGTTTGATTCGACCTCTAAGCTTGAGGTAGTTGTCTTTGTTTAGACTTGTTAGATTTTACTATGGGTTTGTGTCAGTTGTTGACGCCCATATACTTTGACTTTTCTGCGATGGACTACTTGCTGCTGTTACTGCTGTTACTTTTTACCTGATTGTTCTTGCTCCCTGGGAAGGATTTATGTTAGGATGCATTTAGTTATTTAAAAGTATACAAAACTGCATTCCGGAATATTGGCATGACATGACTTCAACTACTAAATCTACTACTTTTAAGCGTAGAAAAGATTTCTATATATCTCTAGTAAATGCAGAAGTCACATCATCATTTTATGAGACTGGACCCTCACTCCAACGTAGGATAACAAATGAGCAAACTCATTATTTTCTGCCGCGTAAAACATATATATTGTCTCACCTATGGACTATTAGTCCACCCGACCGAGGGACGCGGTCATCAACTCTATTAATTTATACGCATTGTTTTTTCTTAACTAAAAGGTTATAAATCTTTTACTTGAAGTAAATGTGAGGACGGGATGCCTGAGCGTCTGCAGTTGTCCCCCTGCATGGCGTGGCATCACGACGCGTAGTTTCTCTACTCTGACGTATTTTTTGAATACGGAGAAAATGCGGGTCGTGACACCCTTGATCAAACCTCTCTTTTATTTCAGTGTGACTATCCTAAGTGTGTTTGAGCTCTCCGAGTCAACCTATCTCTGACCTATCCACTATATGCAAACCATGCTAATCTACATGGTGCTCCCATTAGGGGGTACTCTAATTACTCTTCCTGTAGATCCCTAGCAATTACTGGGAGTCTTTCATGACCTATTAAGACTAACTCCAGAGTTTCATAATCTTCCTAACTATGTGAGCATTTAAATTATTTAACCCTTGACTCCAAATGCCCTACTTTGAACATGAAGTGCTCTCTAAATTCAAAAACAAATCACCACAAAATTATGATAAATACTAAGTGACATTTAAACAGTAAATCCAAGGTATGAGAATTTTCAGAGGTGATTAGACCTACCTTTCATAATTTAGAATTTAAGGTTAATAATACCATCTAATGATGAAAAGGCCCTCTATATTGTTTTAAAAATTATAATAAAACTCCAGTAGGTCTATCATGGCCTAAAAACACCCTAAAAGTAGTCTCATAATTTTTACAGTGAATAGTATCCCCTAATTTAATTTATAACCATTAATTCCATAACCATTGGTTAATGAAGCAAGTACTATAAAAACACATCTAATAATTATAAGAAAATTCCAAAAGCCTGATAATGACCTAATATCAACAATAACCAAGTTTTATAATTTTTCTCACACATGAAGGGCTCTAAATCTAATTAAATGTAAACTTCCAAATTTACAGACTTGTGAAGTAAGTACTGGTTTTATCCATCTAAAAATCATGGAAAAATTACAGAATAATAATAATGGTCACAAACATTCTCTGACCTAATTTCATAATTTTATTGATAATATTCGGGCTCTGTTCCTATTTTTGATCAGAAACCACAAATCATAATTTTATGAAGCAAGTACTTGAAACAATAATCTAAAAATTTAAACAAAAATATAAGGGCTCTATCATGATATAAAATGTCATATTCCAAGGTTTCACAATTTTGCAATAAACAGAAACTTCACAATCAACATAGTAATTAAGGGCACATCTAGGGCTGAAAAGGAAGTATAGATTTTATTAGCCCAACAATTCCACCAAAATTAATTTAGGACTATGTCTACCATAGAACTACCTGCCCAAATTTCAATTGATTTTAAAGTGATTTGATAGCCTAATACTCCAAATTAGGTTTGGTTCCCTAAACTAGGGTTATGGTTTTGAGGGGGTTTAAGGCTTCCAAATTCCCTAAAAGTTTAACCAGAGGACTATACTAACCCTATGGTACTCTCCACCAATTTTCAAGTGATTCCAAGGTCATTTGACCCCATGACCTTCAAACCCTAAAAATCCCCATTAAGGGACCTACCCTAGGGTCCTAGGCCTACCCTATTTTTAACCACGCCAAATTCCATTGGAGGGTGTGTCATACCATAGAGAGTTAGTGGCCAAAATATCAGCCTCTGTTGAGGTGATTTGACCACTCAAAAACCCAAAGGGGGTGCTTTGACCTAATTAACCCTATAAGGGTCAACCTGGGGTTGGATAAAACCTAATCAAAACATCTCCAAAGGAGATGAAATTTTTGTCAGAGCCCTAACATGCTCTCTAAGACTACCCACCAAAATTTGGAGGGATTTTGAGGTGTTTATGACACCTCACTAATTTATACATGGTTTATTAAATATACCTAAAAACTATAGAACACGTTTTTCCAAAAATTCCGATTTTTTGATATGTCCTAGATATAGTTAATAATAGCCCATTCCCCAAATTTCAGATCATTTGGATGTCTGGTTTGGAGTAGACGTTTAATTTAAGCTCTGGACAGCCCTAGGGATAGACCTCACCAAAATGAGTGCTGTGGTTTAACCAAAACCCCAAATTTAGTGAAATCAATTTTTTTATTATACTAGACAGCAAGGGCTACATTTCCTATGTTGACCACTTTTTCTATAAAGGGGTCTAAGTAGTTTTAAAAATTAATTCTATACACTGTAATTATAATCACAGAAAAAACAATAAATAGAATAAAATGTTTTGCACGAATCTTGAAGCAACATCCAAGTGCTGCTGCTCATCGTCAAGCTCCAGCCAAGGGACGGGATTAGCCCGACCTGGAGCTCATTCCAGGCCATTTCCGGCCACTCTGACAACCTCCCTGGCCGGCCACCACCACCACCACCTTCATTGAGGTGGTGGCTATCGCCGGGCGGCGGCACGGCCGCCGGAGGGGCGGTTTCCGACGAACTCACCACCTCCATTTTCAATGGAATTTCAAGGAATATTTCTCTCCAATCCGGCTCATTTGAGCCCGACTTCTCAACCTAAACAAGTCTAGATCTAGCACACATAGAGAGGAGAAGGATTGGACCTCATTTGGGGCATTCCCTTGCTCTAATCGCCGGCTGCCATTTCCCCTCCTCCAAGCATTGGGCGCCATCCGATTTTTTGCAAGGATACCTCCAAACTGTCGGGAAATTGGGGGGGGGGGGGGGGTTTGACTGCTCCGAGGCTTGTGAAAGTGATAGGGGGGTTAATTGGGGGTGGTAGTGGTTTTAACCCCATATGCCATTAATGGCCTCTTCACCTCCCCTCCCATGGCCGACCCTATACATCCCCCCTGCCCTAATTGCCCCTATAAATGGCTGGAATCTTCCCAAATTCATCAGAGAAGATGAATGAGAGTGTACGGGAGGGATGCCAAGGGATGTGTCACCTTAATGGCCATGAATGACCACTTTCTCTCTCCTCAAAATTGGGGAAAACCCCCATTTCTCTCACCTAATCACCATGGACGAATTTCCACTCCCTCCCATGTTTAATATCAGCCTACTAGGCTGGTTGACCACTCAAATTGGGCCTAGCCCAAAGGGATTGGGCTAGGTCCAAGTAATATGACCTAATGTGTCCTAGTTTCACTTTTGGTCAAACTGCGCCCTAGGGTTGACCAAACCATGAAATTTTTGTGCCATTGGATCCCCTATGAGGTTATGACCCTAGGGGTGTGATCAATCTGAAGTTGTGGTGGTCAATAGGGGTGTTTAATGGAAAATCACCATTTTGACCTAATAGGGGTATTTTGGTCATTTTGCCCTGTGGTGACCCTAGGATGGGGATTTTTGGTCTACTAGGTCTCTTATGATGTTTTAGACCTAGAAGTGAAGTCAATTTCATATGGTGATGGTCAGTTAGGTCAATTGATGGGGGATTGACCATTTTGCCCTAATTAGGGTTAGGGTTGACTTTGGTCGACTTGGCCTGTTTGACTGGCCCCAATGGGTCCTGAATGTCCCCCTGGGCTCCTAGATGGCCTAGGGGTGTTGTGGTGGGGTTACTGAGCCAAGTTAAAGTCCTTAAGTCAAACCCTAGGCTGAATATTTGGAAATTACTATTTGCAGACCAAGGTGCTGCAATCCCTACTTATGGTCTGTGTCAAGGAGGTTCCTAAGCTACCAAGGCCTTGTCATGACCTAGTCATGACAATTTCACCTGGGGGTCTAGTTGTCTGGGGTATGTTACAAATCCCAACACATAATAAAAAAAATTTCGTCCCCGAAATTCAGGTTAGGCCTGCGCGGTTTCTACCAAAGTAATAAATTGTAAAATACCAAAAATTTAGATTAGAGTTTACCTGAGGCGAAGAGCTCCGAGTATATTTGATGCATTAAGTCATACGGCTCCCAGGTGTGCTCCTCCTGACCGTGATTTCTCCACAGAACCTTGACTAGTGGGACCTTCTTGCGGCGCAAGGCCCGCATACCCGTATCGTCAATCCGGACCGGCTCCACGTACACTGACCGATCAGATGCTACCGGCCCATCCATGGTGTCTATCTGCTGCTCTGGCTGTAATATGGCCCTCCTGACGGAGGAGACGTGGAAGACGTCGTGCAGGCCCTCCAGCTCTAGTGGCAGCTCCAACCTGTATGCCAAGGGACCGATTCGCTCCAGGATCCTGTAGGGCCCCATGTACCTCGGGCCGAGCTTCTTCCTCAATCCACTAACTCGAGAGACTATGTGTATCAGCTGTATCTTCAAAAACACTCTGTCTCCTACCTGAAACTCCACCTGACGATGTCGTATGTCATAATATTTGGCATGTTTGCTCTGCGCCTCTAACATCCGATCTCGTATCAGTCTCACCTGGGCCTCGGTGTCCTCAACAAATTCCGAGCCCAGGACCTTCGGATCCTCATCCTGTATCCATGATAGGGGAGTCCTGCACCTCCGTCCATATAGAGCCTCGTAGGGGGCCATACCTATCTTGGCCTGATAACTGTTGTTGTATGAGAACTCTACCAGTGGCAGCATCTTATCCCATGGCTCTCCTCGGTATAGAATGCACAGACGTAGCAGGTCTTCCAATGTCCGATTTGTGCGCTCTGTCTTCCCGTCCGTCTGAGGGTGGAAGGCTGTGCTAAAAGTCAGTCAGGTTCCTAAGTATGCCTGAACTGAGTGCCACTCCCTGGATGTAAACCGCCCATCACGATCTGATACTATCATCCTGGGCACGCCATGATAACGAATGAACTGCTCCACAAACTTCCGCACCAGTACTCCCAGTGAATCGTCCTTCCTGATTGGTATAAATCGAGCCACCTTCGTTAACCGATAACGATCACCCAGATCGAGTCATTCCCCGTCCGAGACCGGGGAAGCCCATGTATGAAGTCCATGGCGACATCAACAAACTTCCACTCCGGCACCGGGAGTGGCTGCAACAATCCTGCGGGGTTCCTGCACTCCGCCTTGACTAGCTGACATGTCTCATAATGGGTCACGAAGTAAGTGACATCCTTCTTCATGCCCGGCCAGAACATAGTCTTCTTCAAATTAGCCGTCATCTTTGTGATCCCCGGGTGCACAGAGTACCGGCTGCAGTGCGCCTCCGTCATGATATCCTCCCAGATCTGGCCTCCCTCCGGTATATACACCCGTCCTCTGAAGCACACCAGGCTGTCCCTCAGTGTGTAATATCCTACAGTGCCTGCCTCCAAGGCTTAGAAGATGGGCTCTAACTTGGCATCCTGCCTCTGTCCTTCTCTAACTCGGTCTCTGATGTCATCGGTGACACCCATCGCAGCCAAGTACTCCTCATAGAGCTCAGGGTCGTCAGATGACACCAGAGTAATGTGCATGTCCTATAGTCTCTGCAGCAGCTCCATAGACATCAGTTAAGGCTCTGCTCCCGCTGTGGCAGCTCTCCTACTCAGTGCATCCGCTACCACGTTCGCCTTCCCCGAGTGGTAGTGCATCTCGTACTTATAGTCAGATAGAAACTCCACCCACCGCCTCTGCCTGATGTTCAGTTCCTTCTGCATGTCCACGTACTTAAGGTTCTTATGATCTGAGTATATATCACAGTGGACTCCGTAGAGGTAGTGTCGCCATATCTTCAATGCGAATACAACTGCTCCCATCTCCAGGTCGTGCATTGGATAGTTCTTCTCATGGGTCTTCAACTGGCGGGAGGAATATGCTATGACGTGTCCGTTCTGCATCAGCACCGCTCCCATCCCCTGATATGATGCGTCATTATACACCTGGAATCCTTCCTTCCCAGATGGAAGTGCCAGAATAGGGGCTGAGATGAGTCGATTCTTCAACTTCTGGAAGGCTGCCTCACACTGTGGCATCCATACAAAGGGCACGTCCTTCTTCATCAACGAAGTGAGTGGAAGGGCGATCCGAGAAAACCCCTCCACAAATTTCCGGTAATAACAGGCAAGCCCCAGGAAAATCCGCACGTCTGTTGCCGTCTTCAGTGGTGTCCAATCCCTGACTGGCTGTACCTTTGCAGGGCCTACCACTAACCCGGCTCTGCTGATAATGTGGCTCAGGAAAGCCACCTCCTTCAACCAAAACTGACACTTGCTGAACTTCGCATAGAGGCGATGCTCCCGCAATCTCTCCAAAGTCAGTGCCAGGTGTCGTGCATGGTCCTCCTCCGTCCTAGAGTAGATAAGGATGTCGTCTATGAATACTATGACAAACACATCCAAATAAGTCTCGAAGACCCGATTCATGAGGCTCATAAACGCTGATGGAGCATTCGTGAGCCCGAAGGGCATCACGGTGAACTCATACAGGCCATATCTGCTATTGAAGGCCGTCTTCGGGATATCTTCCTCCTGGATCCTCAGCTGGTAGTAGCCTGACCTCAAGTCCAGCTTAGAGAAAAAATGGGCTCTCTCCAGCTGATCGAACAACTCATCTGTATTTCGGATGGTCAACCTGTTTAGTGCTCGATAGTCAATGCATAGTTAATGTTGATGCACGAAAACACAAGGGAGGTCGGGCACAACCAGCTAACAGTTCGATCACCAGGGGAAAAGGGAGACTGCGAGTAGCGATCTACTAAGCGGATGAGAACAGGAAGAAGAGCAGGGCCGTGAACCACGACAACAACAGACTTCGCCCGTCGCGGCCTGAATGCCTCTCTTGCGACGGGCTTTCCCTTGATTGAAGAAGGATTTAGTTACAAGTGAAAGGAAAAGACAGAGGGAAGCAGAGCAAGGGGGAGTCCGCAAGGCACAGGATTCGAGTCCGCAGCCTGTAACAAGTAGGCTCCTGGGTCCGAGTCAGCGTGCCTTCAGTGCACCACCTCCCCCCTATTTATAGGATAGGGGGCCTGCCCAAACGTGCAGGGCTAAAATAACCGGCTGCCCGGGGTACAGGAGAACCGGGCAGCGGTGACGGGAAGCAAAAAGAAAGAACACGCCAGTCCGTACAGAAGGGGCGGACTGGGCTCGAGAACTGGAGCTTCCACTGCTGCTGGGCGCGACCACTGGAGGGCGGCGGCCTGGGCGGACAAGATACTGCGTCCGCCGCTGTAGAACATGATACCCAAAGCGCCGGCGGACTGAGCGGACAGGTCCTTGCGTCCGCTACTGGAGTGCCATCCTTGGCGCCCGACTGGTGATATTGCCGGACTGGGCGAACTGACCAATTGCGTCCGCGCCTGCTGAATGGGAGGCTTTAGAATCTTGCAGTATGTTGCGGACTGAGGGGTTAACATAATCCCCGCACATTTTTAAGTTTCCAGAAAACTTCGAAAATGTTTCCTTAACCGCCGAGTCCGCAAACCTCGAAAACGCCGCCAACGCTATAAATATCGCTGGAGGGTCTGGATCTGCTGAGAATCTCGATCGATACAGGGGCGCTATTCACCACTTGTGGTCTCCACCTTCCAGTCCGGCATGGCTAGGCTTGGAGCTTTCTTATCTAGCGTTACTGCAAAAGGCGACCTGGAGCTGACAACGCCTATGAAGACCAAGAAGATTGTGAAGAGGTCGGCAAGAAAAGATCCTGTCCGCCTCACAGGAGAGAATTCCCAGAGCAAGAAGCCTGCGGAGAAGACAGTCCGCCCTACCGATGCATCTGCTCGCGAAGAAGCCGCAGTCGACGCCGAACCATTGAGAAGTGAGATGATGGCGACCTTGTCGGACTCCGCCCATTCCCAGAAAACCGCGACCTCGGCGGACACTGTTGGCGAACACATTGAGGCCGACATATCTTCTCCCAATGCCCAGGTGCTCATTGTTAACCTGGATGACGAAGATAGGCGGACTGATGAAGAGGACGACGCGCCCTCAAAGGCATTGTCTGTTGTGAATCCTGAACCTGTCCGCGAAGACCAGCCCGATTTAGGGGGGTCCGCCGCGGATGCTGCTGAGAAGACTGCTAAGAGGAAGAAGAGGAAGAGAGACGGAGCGACCGTCGTCGAGCGGGTTGAGAAGAAGCTCCGCGCAATGAAGGAGAAGAACGTCTCCAAGCGGACTGGGGAAGCGGACTTGCAACACAGGCCGCGCGACAAAGAAGTCCCAGACGGCGACCTGGTAACGCCGGAGGCCCAAATTCGGGGAGACAACTCCCTTTCAACGGTCAGTCTTTCCACGGATGAGATAATTGATTCCATAGACGTCGGTCAACTTGACTTAATCCAAGACTCCTTGCTGGTTGTACTGCAGCAGAATGAGGCGGAGACTACTGGAGATAAGGGCGATGAACTCCCTTCCTTGTCCGCTGCGGAGGAAGAGGAGAGAGAGAGAATGAAGGAGAAGATCGAGGAGCAAAAGAAACAAATCGTCGCTCATGTTGCTGCAGTTGGGGCGGCCTCGAAGCAGGCCGCGGCGGACAAAGCCGCTGAGGACCTGCGGGTTGCCGCGGAGCTGCTGCGGTCAGGTAAACTTCAACCGGCACCTAAATATTTTCAGCGCAAGTGGCTTTACAGGTCGCCGCCGCGGACGTCAAGACCTGTCAGAATCATCACCGAGACGGACGACATTGTGGTCTCAAGAAGCGCGGCTGCCGAGAAGAGAGCAAAGGTCCACCGCGAATGGAAGAAGCGGTTAAGAGCCTTTGACCCGGAGCGGGCAAGGCGTCCAATCATCTTCGATAGCCGGCAACTTGCTGCTGCCATGTCTCAAAGTGATCTTTCCTCCTTTCTTTGTGTCCGCCGCGAACTGCATTTGAATGTGAAGTTGACTTTGCTTGTTGCAGGTGGGAAGTCGCCGCCGGACTCTATCGAGAGTGGCGAGATCGCGGTCACGCCGAACACTGGTGCTGACGCGATCTCCCACATGGAAACCGCGGCGGATGAGCCGTCCCTCCTGAACATCATAAAAGAGTTAGAGCAGAAATTCCAATCTGAAATGGAATGCGTGAAAGGAGAGTTAGAGAAAGCAAAGGAGCGCGAGAAAGCGTCCGCGGCGCGCGAAAAAGAATCCGCTTTGCGCGAGATGGCTCTGAAGGACCAGATCGCTAGCATCTCCAGGGCGCTGGAGAGATCCGATAGGGAGAAGAAAAGGCTTGCGGATGACGTCCGCTACTATAAGGGCAAGCACTTAGCATCAGTGTGTGAGGAGAAGGGGAAGCGGGCCGCAGAGATCCCTGACCGGAGGCCGCGAGCGCCAGATCGTGCTCCTCCTGAGATCGCTGCACCGGCGGGAACCCAACAGCCTGCGGATGAAGAGCTGAGGCCGGCGGCGGAGCCGATGGTGCCTCTCAGCCGAGTAGATCGGGAGGCCGCACACATGCACCAGACCATCAATGTTTTCCACCATCACCTCTGCCGTGTATATAGTGAAATTCTTCAGATAAGCGATCAGACAGCTCATCTATGCCGGGATAGGACGGAGAAGCCTACGCGAACTGAGAACAAGGACCGCTGAGTCCGCGGTGCTTCTGATTCTTGTTTAATTTGTATAATCGTCTGTATAATTGCGCTTCAAACAATGCTGTGTGATGTGTGATTGAACTTTTATTGCGATCTATGCGGACTCAGATTATAAATCCGCAATTTTATGTTGCTTTATCCTTGGCATGATCTGTGGCGGACTGTGCGAATTAGCGCTGTGTCCGCTTCTTGTTAACCTGCAGGTGGGAAAATACGCGACCTGGGCGGATAGGAAACTGCGTCGGCCACAACTTGGCTCTGAATTTCCCTTGGAATGTTAATTTGTCTTTGTATCCGCGTTATTTGTTTGGCTGCTTTTTAATTCTTTGCGGACTGTGCGGATTGAATATGCGACCTTCGCGGACTGGCCAAAAAGCTGTCAGAATCTTTATCTATAAATACTGCCTTCTGCTTTCTCTATGTAGGAAATTACTGAAGTAAACGGAATCCTGCGGCCTGCAACATGGTGTCCGCGCGCACTGATGCTGCAGTCGCCTTCCATGCTGCTGATCACCGAAAATGTACTTTGACAGAGGCTGACCTGGCTGCCTTCGTTGAAAAGAAGATGGCGGACTCAAACATACTTGTCCGCCTGCCCGCCCATCAGGAAAGGTTGAACTTTTCGACGGCGACCAGGATCGCCATTCCCGTTGATCATTTCGATAGCGGATTCAGGTTCCCGCTCCTATGGGAGCTCGCTGCAATCTTTGAGCACTACGGGATGGTCCCTGGCCAGCTCGCGCCGAATACCCTTGCCGCGATCTGCAGCTACATCTCTTATTTGCGATCTGAAAAGATTGCTTTCTCAATGAACATCTTCCGCAAAATATTCGCCGTCCGCTCCATAACTGCCTCCGTAGGCTGCCCCTATAAGGGAGTAATCTACTTCTACTGCAGGGGGATGAAGGTAGTGGGTCTTCCAAACAAGATCCACAACTGGACCTCGAGGTTACTAATTTTTGAGGGCGACCTTGGGTTCGCGCACACGTATCTGCAGGTGCGCGCGGACTCCGTCTTCAAAAATGTGCAGCTGGACGACCTGGAGTCCGCAATCGTCGAGTTCTTGGCCAACGCCAGACTTGATATAGAATACTACCTTCCGCTGCTGGCGAGCTTGGCGGATGTCATGCCTGAGGACAGTAAGTAATTTAGCGGACTCAACTTTTGTATCCGCCCCGACCATGCTGTTAACTCTGGTTCTCTTCTTGCAGCGACCTTGGCGGTGCCCGCCAACTTGCCGCAGACACCCAGCGGCTTCACTCCTACGCAAAGGGAGAAGAAGGAAGCAGTCGCCAGAAAGAGGAAGGAGGAAGGGGATCCCGCAGCGGACTACTCTTCCTCAGAAAGTTTCTCAATGAGCGGGTTCGACATCACCCAGAAGGATCTTCGGGGGAACCCCATGGTTCACTGGCACCGCAAGAACAAGCACGTCCGCCTCTCCACCGCGCTTCCTTCGTGGAAGAGTCTGCGGATTACACGCCACGCTCACGTCGCGATCTCCGCGCTCTACGGGAAGCGCAATTTGAGCGACCTCAAGAAGGTGCCCGCCGCCGACCTTCCTCTACTTGCCTCCCAGACCGCTGCGAACTGTGTGGTAACAAACCACTACGTCGCTACTTTGGCCAGGGACCTGCTGAGGCAGAATGAACAACTTCAGAAGGATAACGAAGTGCTAAGGGAAAGGAACGCGCGGATGGGAGAAAGGAATGCTCGGCAAAGAGAGGAGCTGGGGGTGAGTTGAATTTGCCGCGGTCTTGATTTTCTATCCGCCACGATCTGTCTGATGTTTGTAATCTTGTTTTTCGCAGGTCGCCTACGACTTGGAGAACAATAAATTCCAGGCCGCCACGCTCCCTTTTGTGATGGAGACTGTCGAGGTCGCTGTTGAGCGACTTGCCCGCGACGGCCTCATGAAGGAGGGAGTGGTCGGCGTCCCTTTTCTGGAGATCTTCCCTGAGCTGGCCCCTCAGGTCGCAGCGATGGAGAGAGCTAGAAAAGGAAAAGAGATCCTTGAGGACGATGAAGGTGAAGAAGAGGAAGAAGAAGAAGAAGAAGAAGAAGTGTGGAACGAGTCGCCAAGCGTCAAGGAGCCAGCGGACAACACCGCATCGAGCCAGCAAGTAGAGGGACAGTCCGCCGAGTCCGATTCCTCTGCATCCACCTCTGCATCCGGGAGCTCGCATAGCGGGTCCGCCTCGAGCACTGGATCGGATAGCAGTGGAAGCGACTCAGAGGGCTATTCCCCGGAAGTTGACATCGTTGGCGACAGCCCTGCACCTCCCGAGAAAAAAACAGAGGACTGATTGATCAATGTATATTTATATATTTTGTTTTTTGTAATAGTGGCGGACGCAAGATTGCGGTCCGCCGAACATATAGAACGATGTAAATAATTTTTTGATGAAATAGAAAGGATATTTTTGGCATGTGTGCTTCCTGCAATGTTCTTTTTTCCACGCTCACCGCACCGATACTTAGCAGTCTGCACGACACGCTAATAAACCTGGGCTTTTTAACTTGCTGATTAGAAATAATTACTGTTCGCCTTTAGAAGAAAAACAATAGCAGGCGGACTCTGTTTAGCTCCAATTGAAGTCCGCACGATATGTCATCTATAATGAATCTTGCTGATTAGAGACTTAGACATCAACTCATTCATCATCCGCCTCAGAGAACAGTCAGCTGATAATAATGCCAGGGGCACTTGAGTTATAGTTGTAGTCAGCAAGCCAGACCGCACATAATATAAAAGCACATTGATTATTAACTTAACAAATAATACGAAAACCATTCCGCGGACTGAGCAGATACAGAAAACCAATCCGCTCATAATAGAAATGATCAAACATGAAAATGATTCTGCGGACTGAGCGGATACATAAAATCAATCCGCTCATAACAGGAACTATAAACTTTTGAATATGGACTACCCTGCGGACTGAGCGGATACAGAAAGCCAATCCGCTCATAATAGAAATGATCTATAGCTTGCGACCAGGTGGGCAGGTGAGCCGGAGCGGCATACTTTCCTCACCGGGCTACAAGCTATAAGATCAACCCAAGTAGGCGGACGGATCGGATAGAGAAAATCAGTCCGCTAAAGATATAGAAATGACCTATAACTCGCGACCAGGTGGGCAGGTGAGCCTGAGCGGCATACTTTCCTCACCAGGCTACAAGCAATAAGATCAACCCAAATATGCGGACTTTGCGGATAGAGAAAATCAGTCCGCTAAAGATATAGAAATGACCTATAACCCGCGACCAGGTGGGCAGGTGAGCCTGAGCGGCATACTTTCCTCACCGGGCTACAAGCTATAGAATCAACCCAAATAGGCGGACTGAGCGGATAGATAAAAGCAGTCCGCACATAATTCCCTGCGAAGAGCAAAATGCTCATTTGGCGGAACGGTTCCCTGCCCTCTTGCCTGGAGTACAGTCTAAGCTATGGGTCTCCTACATTCACTGCTTGAGGGTACCATGGAGTGTTCGAGGGTTACAAGCTAAGATGACCCGCGGGCAGGTGAGCCGGAACGGCATACTTTCCTCATGTGATCATCGAAGTTGTAACAATATCCCTAATGACGGCATGGTAGAGCTTTACACCCACCTTGCCCTCCATAATTCAAAGGTGGGGTCAGGTACCTGCCGGGATCCGAAGTCCAGAATCCAACCGCGCTAGAGCCTGCAAGCTCCCACTACACGGTGCGAAATCTCCTCGCAACACGTGGTCTTCGTGGTGTTATGCCAATGACAACGGCTCTAGGGGAGGTCTAGCTGAACTCGGCGATGTCTCCTGCTATCAGGGAACCGTTAAAGGTTTTGGGGAGAGAGAGAAAACACTAGAAAAAGGTGTCAGTATGGATTCTTTGATTAAGAAAATGCATTTGCAAAGGAAACATAAGAAAGAAAAAGGGAGTTCAGGTGTAGAACCGTTTTTGAAATCTTTCTTAGCACCTTATCTGTTATGATTACAACAAAACACTTGAAGAAGCGTTAGCAGGCAGTTTATATTCATTAATAATTCTTGAAGAAGGTACACAAAGTAGAGAGAGGGAGTTTCAAGAATAGAACCGTTTGAGATCATCCCCGCTCCAGGTGTGAGGTATATCTTCTCCTTCGTATGTCTGCAAGCGATAAGCGCCGCTTTTTAACGCTTCTTTGAGACAAAAGGGCCGGCCCAATTTGGATTAAGCTTTCCAACTGAACCAGCTCTTGCAGCAGCATCAACCTTCTTTAGAACTAGATCTCCCACTTGGAAGTGTTTGATCCTTATATTCTGATCGAAGTAACGGGCCATCCTCCTTTTGACCTCTTCCTGCCTTATAGCAGCTTGATCTCTGACCTCCTCGATGTGTTCCAAGCTGAACCTCAACTCCTCATTATTCAACTCAGCCCAATCATCAACATCTTCTCTTACAAGCAGCACTCTGGGTGACGGGACTTCAAACTCAATCGGGATGAGTGCCTCTTAGCCATGAGAGAGTTTGAATGGAGTCTCCCCGGTTGTGGATGATGGCGTTGTCCTGAGGGACCAGAGGACTGATGGAAGCTGATCAGCCCAACTGCCCTTGAGATTCTGCACTTTCTTTTTGAGCAAGTTGAGGATCTGCTTGTTGGCAGCTTCCACCTGACCATTGCTTCTGGGATGATGAACTGATGCAAAACGCAGCTCTGTTCCAATCTGCCTGCAAAAATCCATCATCTCTGAGTTGTTGAACTGTGGCCCATTGTCAGTGATTATTGTCATTGGTATCCCGTGTCGGCAGACAATTTCTCCCCAAATGAAGTTCTTGACGATCTGAGTAGTTGTCTTAGCTAATGCCTTGGCTTCGATCCACTTGCTGAAGTAGTCGATCATTACGATGATGAAACGCCGTTGCCCGCTTGCTAAGGGAAAAGGACCAATGAGATCCATTCCCCAAACTGCAAAAGGCCAAGGAGTTGCAATCGACCTGAGAGACTGAGCTGCTTGGTGCTGAAGTGGAGCAAACTTCTGGCATTGAACACACCTTCTGGCGTAGATCTCTGAGTCTTTCTTCATTGTGGGCCAGAAATAGCCTTGCCGCAGGACTCGTTTTTCAAGAGTTCTTGCTCCAGAGTGGCTTCCACACTCTCCAGAGTGAACCTCTTGCAAAACAGTGTGAGCTTCTTCTTCTGAAACACATCGGGCCATGGTTAAGAGGAAGGTCTTTCTATAAAGGATTCCCGCCACTAGGAAGTAGTGAGCTGCTTTTATTCTGAACTTCTTCTTGTCTCTAACTGTATGATGATAATTTCCTGTTGACAGATATAGGATGAATGGGTCCATCCAAGAGGCGCGTTGATCTACTTGCATCAGATCTCCTTCCACCACTGCCGGGCGGAAGAGTTCGGAAGTTGTGCCTCCTGAAGGCATCCCATGCTTAGAGAGAAAATCGGCCTCCTCATTCTCTGTTCTGGGGATATGTTCGATGGTGAAGCTTTTAAACCTGCCGACTTCTATTTTCACAAGAGCTAGATATTTTTTCAAGACTGGCTCCCTTGCTTCGAAGTTGTCGAGGACTTGCGACGCCATTACCAGAGAATCGGTTTTGATGTGGACATGATCGATTCCCAATTCCCTTGCGAGCCTCAAGCCTGCTAGCAGAGATTCATATTCGGCCTGGTTATTGGTTACTGGGAAGTAAAACTTGATGGCCTGCTCTAACTTGACTCCATTTGGATTGATGAGAACCACTCCTGCTCCAGAAGAACTTCTGCCTGAGGCTCCATCAACATAGATGGTCCAAGCCAAAGGTGACCTTTCTGCCTGATCAGAACTGGACTCTGGCATGTCAATCAAAAAATCTGCTAGGACTTAAGCTTTGATGGCTGTCTTGGGCATATAAGAGATTTCAAATTCACTTAGCTCTATTGCCCACTTAGCTAGTCTGCCGGAATGCTCGGGCTTTTCCAACACACCCTTCAAAGGTTGATCGGTGATGACTTGGATTGAATGTGCTTGGAAGTATGGACGGAGCCTGCGAGCTGACATGACCAGTGCCAAGGCTAACTTCTCCAAGATCGGATACCGCGTCTCAGCACTCTTCAGAATATGGCTGACATAGTAGATTGGGAATTGCTTTCTGCCTTCTTCCCGAAGAAGAACGGAGCTGACGGCCTCAGGGCCAACCCCTAGGTACAAGAAAAGAACCTCTCCTGGCCGGGGGCTCTGAAGCAGAGGCGATGACGTAAGCTGCATCTTTAACTGCTCAAAAGCCTGGGAGCACTCTTCGGTCCACTTAAACTTGGATGCACGTCGGAGGGTCTTAAAGAATGGGGCACTCCTATCTCCAACCCGAGAAAGAAATCTTGCAAGACCTGCTAGCCTTCCCCCTAACCGCTGAACTTCCTTCGGTGAACGAGGGGTAGGCATTTCAAGAATAGCTTTTACCTTGTCAGGATTGGGGGCAAGTCCCTCCGGAGTAAGGAGATGGCCAAGAAACTTCCCCTTACTCGCTCCAAAAGTACACTTCAAAGGATTGAGCTTCATCTTGTACCTACGCAGAGTAGCGAACGTCTCTGCTAGGTCTTGCAAGTGCAGCGAAAATGATTTACTCTTAATCAAGAGATCGTCTACATACACTTCTAGGTTTCTCCCTTTTTGATGGTTAAACACACGGTCCATCATCCGTTGATAGGTTGCGCCAGCATTCTTAAGCCCAAAGGGCATGACAAGATAGCAATAACAACCATCATTAGTTATGAACGACGTGTGAGGAACGTCAGGCTTATGCATTCTTATCTGGTGATAACCAGAAAACGCATCTAAAAAGCTCATGTACGAGTACCCTACCGCGGAATCAACTAAAGAATCTATCCGAGGCAAGGGGTAGCAATCTTTAGGACATGCTTTATTAAGTAAAGTAAAGTCTACACACATTCGCCACTTTCCCCCTGGTTTTTTAACCATTACAACATTTGAAATCCAGGTGGGATATTGCACTTCTTTAATAAAATTTGCCTTGAGGAGCTTCGCAACCTCCTCCCTTATTGGTTCTGCAAGCTTTGTTGCCACGTCCCTCTTCTTTTGCTGGATAGGCTTGCAGCCGGGATCAACATTCAGGTGGTGGAAAGCAACATCAGGATCCACCCCCGGCATCTCTTCTGCTGACCAGGAAAAGACATCCAGGTTCTTTAGCAGGCAGGAAATCAACTCAGCCTTTTGATCTTCAGGTAGCTCCGAGTTGATGGAGAGTTTCCTCTCCTCCCCTTCAGCAATGGGGACCCCTTGCGTCACCTGGGCAGGTTCTAGGTGAGCACCTTCATCAGCAGCAACTTTTGAACTAGGAGAGGCTTCTGCAGCTTCCGTTGGAGCAAGGGAAGGGCTGGCTTCAACCATGTTGACAGTGCGGACGTAGCACTCCCTTGCTCTTCTTGGGTCGCTCCTGACCCGGCACATCCTCCCATCGGCAAAGAACTTGATGGCAAGGTGGTAAGTGGAAATCACTGCTTGATACTTGTTCAGCAGGGGCCTGCCGAAGATGGCATGGTAGCTGCTGGGGGCATCAACCACTATGAACTGTATCTGCTTTGTTGCCCCTCCAAGCTTCACTGGCAAGGTGACGCTGCCCTCCACTTCTTTCCTCTCTCCCGAGAAACCATAGAGTGGCCCCTCAGTGGAAAGCAGAGGCTTTCCGGTCCTCAGGGCCTCAAAAGTAGACTTAAAGAGGAGGTTGACCGAGCTTCCTGTGTCGACCAGAATCATATCCACTGTGAAGTCTCCAAGCACAGCCTTGATTACAACTGCATCATCAAATGGATTGGCTGTTTGAGGCAGAACTTCCGGACCAAAGGTGACGACTTCTCTTGGGGGAGCAACGGAAGAAGAGGCCACCTCTGTCTGGGTGACCCTTGAAATTGATGACTTCCGAGTGGACTCGGTCCCTGCTCCACCGTGGATGAAGAAGAGGCGTCCCAGAACCCCTTCATCATCTGCATCAAAGCACTCCACCGGGACGTTGATCGTCCCCCAGACGGCCTTCGTCCTCTACATCCACGCATTCTTGGTAAGCCTCAGCTACCTCTTTGCCCTTTGAGGTGGATGGCTTCGAAGAGAAAGGAGAATCCTTCTTGGTCAGGTCGATCTTGCCCTCGGCAAGCAACTTCTCTATCAGCGTTCGAAGGGCCTTGCATTCCTCAGTCAGATGACCCTTTTCCTTGTGGAACTGGCAGTATTGCGAATTATTCCTCGGCTTCCACAGCTTCTGAGGCTCTTGCCTCTTTTCCTCTGATCTCCTTTGCAGGATCTGGATGACTTCGTCAAGGTCCAGATCTGCAGGGTCCTCCATGGGACTTTCATCATATTGGCACGGGGCAGGCAAGGCTGCCTGCTGATGGATAGGAAGGGCTTGCAATGGAATGGCGGGAGTGGTGGCCAACGGCAGTCTCTGCTCATGAAACTGTTGATGGCCTTGGAAAGGTTTTTTGTTGCGGAAGTTCCGGCCTCTTTGAGACGGAGGCTGGAAGTATGGGCGAGGGGGCTTGCCACGGGAAGAAGAAGAAGAGGCATCCCTTCCTTCAGCCTTGGCTGTCAGGGATGAGACGTAGGTCGGATTGGCATTTTCTCCTTCTATGAATCGGTTGACCATGGCGATCAACTCTTGGTAGGTCTCAGGAGCCTTGGTTGTTGCTTTAAACTTCAGAGGGCCCTCCCGAAGGCCATGGATCAAGGCAACTTTATAATAGTCGGGGTTCACATTCCTCACCCCCTGAATTTCTCTTTGAAAGCGATCAACGAATCGTGCCACCGATTCGTTATCCCTCTGCTTGATCTCAAATAGGGCAGCTGGCCCATTCTTCCTCTTCCTTGAGGTAGCAAACCTCAGCAGTAACTGGCTACGAAGCTCTGCAAAAGAGGAGATAGTGCCCGAAGGCAGCTCATAGAACCATTCTCTCGCTTGCCCCTCGAGAGTGGTAACCAGCAATTTACACTTAATTGCATCTGAGAGGCATCTCAAAGCAACTGCTCCCTCAAATGCCTGGAGGTGAGAAACTGGATCTGTCGCTCCTGAATAGAATGGGATGCGAGGCTCCCTGAAGTTGCTCGGAGCCGATTCCCATCGGATTCGGTCAACAAAGGGAGACGGGGTGTCAAACTCTGCAGGGTAGAAAGGGCGGACTGGAGCCGAGGAGTCCGCGGGCTCGGCGAACTGGCGATCAGCAAAGTGAAGCTGGCGGGCTGGAGTGCCCCTAGCAGCTTCCCTGAAGAACTCTCTGAAAGCAAACTCTTCCTCTTGAGGGCGCAGAGGGGCAGCGGACTGAGCTGGGTTCAGAGGAGTTGCTAGCGACTGCCGAAGCGGAGTTCGGCGAGCTGGGGTCTGGCGGACTGGCGAGTTCGCTGGGTCCGCTGCGGCCTGAGGAGCAAGGCGCTGGGCCAGCGCGAGCAGAGCTTGGCTGATTGTGTCAAGACGCTGGTCGGTCTGCCGGCGAGACTGCTCGGCCTCAAGGCGAGCTTGCTCAATCGCGTCCAAATGGGAGTCTTCTGAAGAGCTGGAGCGGTCTGCTGAGCGGGCTCTGCGGTCTGACATCTTGCGTCCGCTGATTTCAAAACACCACTCGGATCTGAAGGTCGCGTGTTAACTGTTGATGCACGAAAACACAAGGGAGGTCGGGCACAACCAGCTAACAGTTCGATCACCGGGGGAAAAGGGAGACTGCGAGTAGCGATCTACTAAGCGGATGAGAACAGGAAGAAGAGCAGGGCCGTGAACCACGGCAACAACAGACTTCGCCCGTCACGGCCTGAATGCCTCTCTTGCGACGGGCTTTACCTTGATTGAAGAAGGATTTAGTTACAAGTGAAAGGAAAAGACAGAGGGAAGCAGAGCAAGGGGGAGTCCGCAAGGCACAGGATTCGAGTCCGCAGCCTGTAACAAGTAGGCTCCTGGGTCCGAGTCAGCGTGCCTTGAGTGCACCACCTCCCCCCTATTTATAGGATAGGGGGCCTGCCCAAACAGGCAGGGCTAAAATAACCGGCTGCCCGGGGTACAGGAGAACCGGGCAGCTGTGACGGGAAGCAAAAAGAAAGAACACGCCAGTCCGCACAGAAGGGGTGTACTGGGCTCGCGAACTGGAGCTTCCACTGCTGCTGGGCGCGACCACTGGAGGGCGGCGGCCTGGGCGGACAAGATACTGCGTCCGCCGCTGTAGAACATGATACCCAAAGCGCCGGCGGACTGAGCGGACAGGTCCTTGCGTCCGCTGCTGGAGTGCCATCCTTAGCGCCCGACTGGTGATATTGCCGGACTGGGCGGACTGACCAATTGCGTCCGCGCCTGCTGAATGGGAGGCTTTGGAATCTTGTATTATGTTGCGGACTGAGGGGTTAACAGTTGAAGTGTCCCATCCTTCTTCTTCTTCTTCACGAATAGGACCGGAGCTCCCCATGGTTAGGAACTCGGTCTGACGAATCCTGCTTCCACCAGCTCCTGCAACTGTGTCCGAAATTCTGCCAGCTCCCTTGGGGCCATCCGATAAGGGGCCTTGGATACCGGCTTAGCCCCTGAAACTAACTGAATCTGAAAGTCCTTCTCCCAATGCGGAGGCAGTCCTGGCAGCTTCTCTGGAAATACATCGGCGTAGTCACAGACCACCAGAATGCTAACAATCAGGTCCTTCTCCTCAGTCATCTCGAACAGCACCTGATATACCTCGTCTCCCTATAGGTGGGCCTTGACGGCCTGAATAGATGAAAGGAGGCGGCGGGAAACCGGAGTAGTACCTTCGAATGTCGCATAAGTATCGTCGTATCTCAGCACGACCCTCCTCGTCGGGCAGTCAATCTGGGCATGGTTCCAGACCAGCCATTTTATGCCCAAGACAAGGTCGAAGTCCGACATTCTCAGGATCGTCGCCGGGGCCTCGAGTGTCAACCCGTCTATGGTAAACTTCAAGAGGCACTTCTCTGTGGACAGGATCTCCATCCCATTAGGTAGACGCACCCTTTTGGCATCCCCCGTATAACATCGAATCTGGACCAGATCCTTGATGAAATCATCCGACACAAAGTTGTGTGATACCCCCGTGTTGAACAGGGTATGGGCAAGTTTTCCGCACACCATCATGATTCCTAAATTAGTTAACGGAAAAACAGCTTAGGTATATATTTTTCTAACCTAGATTGTGTAGTTGTTCTACCAATACTTAAAATTACTCTCATACCTGCGATAACCCTGTTCGGGTTCTGGGGCTGCGCTAAGTCCAGAGGGTAGATCTGCTCCCCATCCTGCCTGTGTTCACCGCCCTTAAATCGGCGTCCGCGACCACGTCCACGACCTCCCATCTGGTGCGCCGGTGGGCCACCCCGTGCAGCAGGAGTGTCCCCATTTCTCGTAGGGCAATTAATCTGAATGTGCCCTGGCTGATGGCAGTGATAGCACAGCTGTGGTGTAGGTGGTCCCTGCCCTATCCTGGGTACCTCTCTCATCTGTAGCGGCTGCGGAGCCAGCACTGCCTGCTCCCTTAGCTCCTGCCTTTCCTCCTGACGGGGTTGATCCCCATTCCTTCTCTCTCCTATGACCCGGCCTCTCTGCGGGTCCCTTCTCCCTCCTAGCACTGCATCATCCCCATGTCTCTTCCTGCCCCAGACTGCAAGCTGGTCCGCCTCCAGCTTCTTGGCCATCTCCAATATCCTGGCCATGGTACCATTAGACATGAATAAGAGGGCCTGCCTCAGGTCATCATGGAGGCCCTTGTAGAACCTCTTGGCGTAACCCATGTCATCTAGCTTGTAAGAATCTGCAAACCGGGCGAAATGAGTAAACTCCCGGTGATATTCCAGAACTGTCCTGTTCCCTTGCTTCAACTGCAAGAATCTATCCTCCAATTCATCCCTTGCGGACTGCGGCACAAAGTGCTTCAGTAGTGCCGCCCTAAACTCGTCCCAAGTAATGTCCGCGATCTCCACTCCTGCATAAGTGGTGTCCATCACCGACTTCCACCACCTCTTCGCATGCGACTCCAGACAAGAAACCACCAACGATACTGCCAGGTCCACCGGGCACTGTATTCCCACCAACATCTCGTACATATTGTCTAGCCACTCCTCCATGTGCACTCCCATCTCTGTCCCTAAGTATGATGGTGGGGCAAGGCCTAAGAATGCACTCAACCAGTTCGCTTTGGGGTTCGGCTGAGGAGCTGGAGCCTGCTGTGCCCTAAATCCCTCCAAGATGGCCGTCAAAGTTTGTCCCAGCTCCGTCTGCTGCAACGGGGTCGGAGCCGGCGGGGGTGGAATCACATTCGGGACCGGAGGTGTCTCCTGCGGCAGGGGAGGATTCGTCTCACCCTACAAAAAGACGGTCTTAAGTTTAGTAAATTGACCTAAAACTCTTTGTTATTAGAAGCATTGCACATAATTCCTCCCATGGGCACACCATTGCTTCCGCTGCTAGTTTGTTCTTAAACTAAGCCCGCGCGGGGTGTCCCATGTTTTGTGGACTACATTCTCTCGGATCGAGGTTTCCTCTGATACCACTTGTAAGACCCCGTTTTTTTTACAACATCTACCAGGGTCTTAGGCCCAAAACCGTCGTTTTTGCGGTGACGCCATCCACCGGGATGGTCGGCACCACAAAATGCCGATCCTGCCGGCCATCTCAATCACCATCGACAGAATGTATAACGAATGAAAGTGTAAGCATCCAAGTCCACAATAGTATAAAGGAGGAAATCATGCGATAAATCAAGTCAACACCAGAAGAAAGTCTAAGTACCAACGTCAGAAAGTAAACACGGGCTTAAGCCCGGTACATGATAACCTCACTACAACCCACTCATAAAAGTAAAACTACTAATACTCGGCTCCACTCATGGATCCGGATGCCTGTCCACCCGAGCTACACTGGCCCATCTCCATCTGCACCGTACCCTGCTGGTGCTGCGTCTCCTGCGGCTGTTCCCTATCTCCCATCCGAAACACCTAAAATATGGTGGTCAAACAACCGTCAGTCAAACTAGACTCAGTCAACAATCCCCCACCCCTCTACCCGTGGCTCCTAGGCACCGGGCGGAAAGGAGTGAAAAGGAGGACCAAAAGCAGGGTGTAATCAAGCAGGTGACATCTACCCTAAGGAATAAAATAATAAGGTATGACAGGGGTATCACAATACTTAAACATGAGTAAACAAGTGTGTAACAAAAGTAAACAGTAAGGAGTAGCAAGTAAGTAAGAGCAATAAGAAATATAACCGTTGATTTATAGGAATTACCCCTATATACCAAGGGGTTATTTTGCAGGGCCTATCGTATAAAATGTCCCATACCATTTTATACAATAAGGGTCAGGGGTTAAATGCAATGATTATGCTATGACGTACAAGTATGCTATGGTATGCACATGCAAGTGCAACTCACACACACACGACTCTATGCACACAGACCTTTAGTTCCCCTTTTCGGAGTTAGCTAAACTCTCAGGAGCCTCCGTCGTGGCAAAACGGAGACAGTGGGTTGGGCCTCTCCACTCCTAAACTGGTAAACACACTACTCAGTCTAGCCCCTCTCGTACGTTCCCGTACTATTACTAGCAAACCAGCTAGTCTCCCCGAGTCAACGTACCGACGACGGTGTGTTCGATCGTCCAATACCGATGACCCACCACTGTTATGCACATGCAACCATGATAGTTTGTATATAATTATAGTACCGAGCCTCCAGCTCTTTAGACTACCGAGCATACTAGTTCACCATGATCCCGAGCCCATGGCTCCCTGGACTAATCAAGTCTCCTTTTTCCAAGTCCTAGAGCATCGAGCTCCCCGGACTTCCAAATCAATACCGAGTCCATTTAACTCTACCAGTAAACCCTTTGGCCACGGGCCTATGCTATCCTTTCACTGCCAATTTATCTCACCACGTGTACAAGTGTGAGTGCAAGGTGGAGGTATTATTGAGGTTACTCTTGTCCATATTATCCGTAAGGTTTACGTTAGCCCGGGACTGCCCAAGGTATTCCCCATGAGGGGCTCTCGAAGGTACTAGGAACTACGATGGGATTACGCCCAAAGTTCCCATTCGCAAGGCACTTAATATTATTGATTCCTACCCTTGATCAAACCTCTCTTTTATTTCAGTGTGACTATCCTAAGTGTGTTTGAGCTCTCCGAGTCAACCTATCTCTGACCTATCCAATATATGCAAACCATGCTAGTCTACATGGTGCTCTCATTAGGGGGTACCCTAATTACTCTTCCTGTAGATCCCTAACAATTACTGGGAGTCTATCATGACTTATTAAGATTAACTCCAGAGTTTCATAATCTTCCTAACTATGTGAGCATTTAATTTAATTAACCCTAGACTCCAAATGCCCTACTTTGAACATGAATTGCTCTCTAAGGTCAAAAACAAATCACCACAAAATTATGTTAAATAGTAAGTGACATTTAAACAGTAATTCCAAGGTTTGAGAATTTTCAGAGGTGATTAGACTAACCTTTCATAATTTAGAACATAAGGTTAATAATACCATCTAATGATGAAAAAGCCAGCTATATTGTTCTAAAAATTATAATAAAACTCCAGTAGGATTATAATGGCCTAAAAACACCCTAGAAGTAGTCTCATAATTTTTACAGTGAATAGTAGCCCCTAATTTAATTTATAACCATTAATTCCATAACCATTGGTTAATGAAGCAAGTATTGTAAAAACGCATCTAATATTTATAAGAAAATTCCAAAAGTCTGATAATGATCTAAAATCAACATTAACCAAGTTTTATAATTTTTATCTCACATGAAGGGCTCTAAATCTAATTAAATGTAAACTTCCAAATTTACAGACCTTGAAGTACGTACTGGTTTTATCCATCTAAAAATCATGGGAAAATTACAAGACAATAATAATGGTCAGAAACACTCTCTGGCCTAATTTCATAATTTTCTTAACAATATTAGGGCTTTGTTCCTATTTTTGATCAGAAACCACAAATCATAATTTTATGAAGCAAGTACTTGAAACAGTCATCTAAAAATTTATACAAAAATACAGAGGGCTCCATCATGATATAAAATGTCCTATTCCAAGGTTTTACAATTTTGTAATAAACAGAAACTTCACAATCAACATAGTAATCTTTAAGGTCACATCTAGGGTTGAAAAGGAAGTACTGATTTTATTAGCCCAAAAATTCCACCAAAATTAATTTTGGATTATTTTTACAATAGCACTATCCTGCCCAAATTGCAATTGATTTTAAAGTAATTTGATAGCCTAATACTACAATTTAGTTTTGGTGCCCTAAACTAGGGTTATGGTTTTGAGGGGGTTTAAGGCTTCCAAATTCCCTAAAAGTTTAACCAGAGGAATATACTAACCCTATGGTACTCTCCACCAATTTTCAAGTCATTCCAAGGTCATTTGACCCCATGACCTTCAAACCCTAAAAATCACCATTAAGGGACCTACCCTAGGGTTCTAGGGCTACCCTATTTTAACCACCCCAAATTCCATTGGAGGGTGTGTCATACCATAGAGAGTCAGTGGCCAAAATATCAGCCTTTGTTGAGGTGATTTGACCACTCAAAACACAAAGGGGTTGCTTTGACCTAATTAACCCTATAAGGGTCAACCTGGGGTTGGATAAAACCTAATCAAAACATCTCCAAAGGAGATGAAATTTTTAATAGAGCACTAACATGCTCTCTAATACCACCCATCAAAAGTTGGAGGGATTTTGAGGTGTTTATGACACCTAACTAATTTATACATGGTTTATTAAATATTTCTAAAAACTCTAGAAACATATTTTCCAAAAAATTTGATTTTTGGATATGTCCTAGCTATAGTTAAGAATAGCCCATTCCCCAAATTTCAGATTATTTGGATGTCTGGTTTTGAGTGGACATTTAATTTAAACTCTAGACAGCCCTAGGGATAGACCTCACCAAAATGAGTGTTGTGGTTTAACATAGACTCCAAATTGAGTGATATGAATTTTACATTACACTAGACATCAAGTGCTACATTTCCTATGTTGACCACTATTTCTATAGAGGTGTCTAAGTATTTTTTAAAATTAATTCTATACACTGCAATTATAATCACAAAAAAACAATAAATAGAATAAAATTATTTTGCACGAATCTTGAAGCAGCATCCAAGGGCTGATGCTCATCTTCAAGATCCAGCCAAGGGACGGGATTATCCCAACCTGGAGCTCATTCCAGGCCATTTCCGGCCACTCCGACCACATCCCTGGCCGGCCACCACCACCACCACCTTCATTTAGGTGGTGGCTATCGCCGGGCGGCGGCACGGCCGCCGGAGGGGTGGTTTCCGGCGAACTCACCACCTCCATTTTCCATGGAATTTCAAGGAATTTTTCTCTCAGATCCGGCTCATTTGAGCCCGACTTCTCAACCTAAACAAGTCTAGATCTAGCACGCATAGAGAGGAGCAGGATTGAACCTCATTTGGGGCATTCCCTTGATCTAATCGCCGGCCGCCATTTCCCCTCCTCCAAGCTTTGGGTGCCATCCATTTTCTTGCAAGGAGACCTCCAAACTCTCGGGAAATGGTGGGGGGGGGGGGGGGTTCACTACTCCGAGGATTGTGAAGGTGATATGGGGGTTAATTGGGGGTGGTAGTGGTTTTAACCCCATATGCCATTAATGGCCTCTTCACCTCCCCTCCCATGGCCGACCCTATACATCCCCCTGCCCTAATTGCCCCTAAAAATGGCTGGAATCTTCTCAAATTCATCAGAGAAGATGAATGAGAGTGTAAGGGAGGGATGCCAAGGGGTGTGTCACCTTAATGGCCAAGAATGGCCACTTTCTCTCTCCTCAAAATTGGGGAAAACTTCCATTTCTCTCTCCTATTCACCATGGCCGAATTTCCACTCCCTCCCATGTTTAATATCAGCCTACTAGGCTGGTTGACCACTCAAATTGTGCCTAGCCCAAAGGGATTGGGCTAGGTCCAAGTAATATGACCTAATTTGGCCTAGTTTCACTTTTGGTCAAACTGTGCCCTAGGGTTGACCAAACCATGAAATTTTTGTGCCATTGGATCCCCTATGAGGTTATGACCCTAGGGGTGTGATCAATCTGAAGTTGTGGTGGTCAATAGGGGTGTTTAATGGAAAATCACCATTTTGACCTAATAGGGGGTATTTTGGTCATTTTGCCCTGTGGTGACCCTAGGATGGGGATTTTTGGTCTACTAGGTCTCTTATGATGTTTTAGACGTAGAAGTGAAGTCAATTTCATATGGTGATGGTCAGTTAGGTCAATTGATGGGGGATTGACCATTTTGCCCTAATTAGGGTTACAGTTGACTTTGGTCGACATGGCCTGTTTGACTGGCCCCAATGGGTTCTGAATGTCCCCCTGGGCTCCTAGATGGCCTAGGGGTGTTGTGGTGGGGTTACTGAGCCATGTTAAAGTCCTTAAGTCAAACCCTAGGCTGACTATTTGGAAATTACTATTTGCAGACCAAGGTGCTGCAATCCCTACTTTTGGTCTGTGTCAAGGAGGTTCCTAAGCTACCAAGGCCTTGTCATTACCTAGTCATGACAAATTCACCTGGGGGTCTAGTTGTCTGGGGGATGTTACAGATTTATAGGAATAAACTTGATGAAAATGCCATTATAACAAAAATAAAGCTATATTGTTAGGTCAGGGGTATAGACAGGAAGAATGTATTGACTTTGATCAAACATTTTCCATTATTGCAAGACTAGAAACCATCGTACTATTCCTTGCATATGCTGCATAACAAGGATTCAGAGTCTACTGGATGGATGCACAGTAAGCTTTCCTGAGTAGTGACTTGAAGGAAGAAGTATATGTTGAATAACCTTCAGGTTTTATTATTCCTAACCATTCTAATTTTGTTTATAAACTTTGAAAAGCTTTATATGGGTTGAAAAAAGCTCCTAGAGTATGGTTTGAAACCATGTCTAGCTTCCTCATTAAGAATAAATTCTCAAGGGAGTAGATAGACAAGACTCTATTTCTCAGGGAATCCAAAGGCAAGATCATCCTAGTTCAGAATATGTTAATGACTTTATCTTTGGATCTACTAATGACAATCTTTGCAGAAAGTTTGACAAACTTATACAAGAGAAGTTTGAGATGAGCAGTATAGGTGAACTTAAGTTCTTCTTCGATCTCCAAGTAAGGCAATCTGACAATGGATTATTCATATCTCAGTCTAAGTTTACTAGGGAATTGATTAACAAACTTGGGATGGAGAATGCCTCCACCATGAAAACTCCCATGGGGTCAAACAGGACTTTAGACAAGGAAGAGGCAGGTAAAACTCTTAATCAAACTATGTATATAGGTGTAATTGGCTCTCTTCTATACCTGACAGCTAGTTGGCCAGACATTATGGATGTTATATGTGTTTGTGCAAAATATCAAGCATGCCCCAATGTCCTAGATTTGTAAGAAGTCAAACAAGTTAATGGTATACACATAATTATATTTGATGTATCTTTAAGTTCAAGCATGCAGGTTGGTCTATGTCATATTGATTCGACAGGTGGTTCAAGTGACATTGACAGGTGGACTAAGGGAAGCTAACTTGATAGGCAGGAATTTGCCCGAGTCCACAGGCGTTGAGTGAAGCTAGTTCACTCAACGCCATACAGTTAACAACGCAGAGAGAGGGCAGGGAGTCAAAGCTTTAAGTGTTGGCAATGCAGAATAGTAGCTAAGTCCACAGGCATTGAGTGAAGTCAATTCACTCAACGCCATATAGACAAAAACATTGAGTTATGATGTTTCTGTCAAAGCCATAGATGAAAGAGACAGAAAATTGGTTAAGTCTAGAAGCGTTGAGTGAAGCTTGATCACTCAACACCATGCATTATCTCTCAAATCCAAAGCTAATCTGTCAAAGAAATTCAACTAAGTCCAAAAGCGTTGAGTGAAGCCAGTTTATTCAACGCCACGCTGATTCAGTCAAAGCCTTGGAAGAAAGACAGACGGTTCTATCTAAGTATAATAGCGTTGAGTGAAGTCAGCTCACTTAATGTAAAAAAGGAGAAAAGCGTTGAGTGTAGTCAACACACTTAAGACCTTCATAGGAGGCAAAATTCTTCTAAGTCCAGAATCATTGAGTATAATCAACAAACTCAACACCATCAGGCAGAGCAGAATTATTCGAAGTCCAAAATCATTGAGGAAGTCAACACACTCAACGCTATCAGGATATAATCGTT
Source organism: Platanthera guangdongensis (assembly GCA_039583875.1). Lineage (NCBI taxonomy): Eukaryota > Viridiplantae > Streptophyta > Magnoliopsida > Asparagales > Orchidaceae > Platanthera > Platanthera guangdongensis. Next base: position 88,178,821 of record CM077160.1, read on the forward strand.
GAGTGAAGTCAACACACTCAATGCCATCAGGCAGAACAGAACTTTTCTAAGTCCATAATTGTTGAGTAAAGCTCTTTCACTCAACGCCACTCAATGCCAAGGTTGCTGAAGAAGCATAAGACTAAGCTAAGTCTAAAAGTATTCAGTGAAGGTCATTCACTCAACGCCACTCATTGCCTAGCAGAGCTGAAATGTTTCAAAATCCAGATTCATTGAGTATTGCTTGTTCACTCAACGCCTCTCAACGCCTGAGTGGATTCTGAGAATTTGGCTAAGTCCATAAAGGGGTGAAGTAAGCAAAGTGAACAAGTCAACGAATTTCAACTTCGTTATGAAAGTGCATTAAATCATCTCTAACATCGTCGTCAATTTGTTGTTAATCTCAATCTATAGAGCTAAGTATATAATCAACTGTTAAATCAGCGATACGAGTCAATCAATCACCGGATGATGGGATTATAAATAGAAGCTGAGATCTGAATCAAAACAACTTTTGATAGATCAATTCATTTCAAAAAAGAGGAGTGCGAGTTCGTCAACTTTGCCTTCCATTGTTGCAGAAACAAAAGCTTCAATTCGCAGAATCTGAAGGTTTATTAGATAGCTAAAGCAATTGACATCCACTTCAGTAAGTACAGAGGATTGCTTTGAGGAAGAGGAATCAGTCAGGCATGCCCTAACTGAAAGTTACTTCTTGATTCAATTTGAGCTAAATCTGAAGATCATTCTCTGAATCAAAGAAGAAGAACATATCTGTTCTGGAGTCTCTCTGGACAGAATGGAAGGCAGAGGAATTACTATCTACCTTACAGGTTAGCTTATTTAAGATCGTTTCCCCCTTTCATCAGCAAGATCAGAATCAACATTCTGAAGAACTTCCAGCACAAGCCACAAATCATTGAAAATATTCTTTCTTATTGCTGTGGAGAAGATAGGGCTGAGATTCTCTGAGCTCTGAAAGCAATTGACTCAGATATTAATTTCTCTTGGGTCAAATCATCATCCAACTCAATTTCTAGTGGATCTATTCAAAGATCTATGTATAGGCCTAGGTTAAATAGGTTGTGTAGGATCTATGTTAGATCTGTGTCGTAAGATATAAATTATAAAGGCTGTGTGAGGATCCAGTGTTGGATCTATGTGGGGCTGATCTCCCAGCCTGTGTTGGTGGTATTTGTGCCTGTGTTAGGTGATCAGGTGATTACTGTATGGTGGGTTGAGTGTCCGTTTTGTAAGTCTTGGTGGAGACTGAGTGATTCGGTGGGATCATGTTGTAATCTCTGAGGAGCCAAAGTTATTGGAGAAGTACCTTGTCTAACATACTGTTAGAAAGGAAGAGAGGGACAATGGGTGTACCCATACACTGGGGAACCACTATAAATATCTGGTGTGCTGTGTGTTACTTTCTTGAAAGAATAACTAAGCAAACACTTTAGGGCTTAAATCAGTTAAAGATTTCAAAGGTATCAAAAGGACTGCTATATCTTTTTCACCCCTCCCCCCTCTAGGTGATTAACTACCCTTGGATTTAAAGACTTTCATCATTACTCTGATGTTAAGAGAATTTTGAGATATCAAAAGAGCACACTAGATCTTGACCTTTGGTACCCTAAGAATAGGGATTTTGAACTAATAGGTTTTTCAGATACAGACTATACAGGCTGTAGAGAAGACGAGAAAAGCACATCAAGATTCTGTCAGTTTCTGGGAAAAGACTAGTGTCATAGAGCAACAAGAAGCAAACAAGTGTTTCTATTTCTACTGCAGAATCAGAATATATTGTTGTAGGGAGCTACTGTGCACAGTTGTTGTGGATACAACATCAACTTCAGGATTATAACATTCAGTTATGTAGAAGTTCTTTATTCTGTAACTATACCAATGCAATCTCTATATCTAAGAATCCTATCTTATATAACAGGACTAAGCAAATAGAGATTAGATATCATTTTATAAGAGAGCATATGAAATGTGAGGATATTAGTCTTGAGTTGTCCCAACAGACAAGCACGTGGTTTGAGTTTGGTATGTTGAACCTGGTAAAGATTTAGTTGGTCTTCATGTTCTTCTGTTGTAGGAAGTACATCATCATGCAGGTTGTGAAGACTAGAAAATGGTTTCAATGCTGAAATGTCCAAAGTCTTTGTAGAAGATGCTCTTGTTGAGGGGGAGCAAATTCAACACCAGTTGATTATCTGTCTTTAGAAAAGGGAGAAGATAATCACAGATGGCCAGCTTATCCCTCTGTCTGAAGAAGTCAAAGAGGGGGGGAAGGCGACAAAGGTTACTAGGTGTCAATACAACAAAAAAGAGGGAGTAGGTGGTGTTCTCCTAAAAGGTGAAACTTGCAGCAACACGGGGGGAGTAGGTGATGATCAACATACTAGCACAAAAACTGGAAAATGTGGTAAACCTTAATTCTCTTATGTTATATATCATTGTATATTGTTGTTGCATATGTTAGTGTATATCATTGACAAAGGTTTTTGAAGTGGTGTTTTGACTTCTTCAAATAGGAGAACATTATTGGGTACATTGTTCCCAATGTACAAGATTTATAAGAAGTCAAAAAAAGTCAATGGTATACATATTGTTGTATTTGATGTATGTTAAATTTCATGTGTACAGGTTTGTCTATGGCATATTGATTGGATAGGTGGTCTAAGTGACATTGATAGGTGGACTCAAAGAAGATGACTGGAAATACATGAAATAGCCTAAGTCCACAAGTATTGAGTGAAGCAAGCTCACTCAATGCCAGTTATCAAGGCAGTTGCTGAAGAAACAAGAATTTATCTAAGTTTACAGGCGTTGAGTAAAGCAAGTAAACTTAACGCCAAATGCATTAAGAAAGCAAGCTTGACAGAGAAATTCCACTAAGCCCGCAGGCATTGAGTAAAACAAGCTCACTCAATGCCAGAAGTCAAGGACAAATGATAATAAAGATAGAAAATCAGCTAAGTCCATAGGCATTGAGTGAAGCCAGTTCACTCAACGCCATATAGCTAATTGCACTGCGTAAAGTCAGGACAGTCAAAGCACAGCAAGTTGCAGCGTAGAAAAATGACTAAGTCCACAGGTATTGAGTGAAGCTAGTTCACTCAATGCCATACAACTAATAGTGTTGGGAGGGGCAAACAGTGAAAGCTTTTAAGTGTTGGCAAGGCAGAAAAGTGGCTAAGTCCACATGCGTTATTGAAGTCAACTCACTCAATGCCATATAGACAAAAGCATTGTTTCATGTTATTTCTGTCAAAGCCCGAGCAAATCTATCACAGAAAATTGGTTAAGTCCAGAAGCGTTGAGTAAGGCTTGATCACCCAATGCCATACTGATTAAGCTAACGCCTTGGAAGAAAGATAGAAAATTTTGTCCAAGTACAGTAGCGTTGAGTGAAGTCAGCTCACTCAACGCCAAAGGGAGAAAGCGTTGAGTCATGCTACTACTGTCAATTCCAAAGGGAGAAAGTGTTTAGTGTAATCAACACACTCAACGCCTTTATGCAAAGAAGAATTTGTCTTAATCCAGAATCATTGAGTGAAGCCATTTCACTCCATGCACTCAATGCCAGATTTTAGAGTCAAGTATAAAAGTATTGAGTGAGGCTAGCGCACTCAACGCCTTCAGACAGAAGGACATTTGGCTAAGTATAAAAGCATTGAGTGAAGCTTATACACTCAACACTCTCAACGCCTTCGTGTAGAGCAAAATTATTCTAGGTCCCGAATCGTTGAGTGAATCTTATACACTCAACTCTCTCAGTGCCAAAGATATAGAAAGGGCTGAAGATCAATCCAAGGCAAAAATCATTGAGTGAAACATATAGACTCAACGCTCTCAATGCCTAGAGTTGCAGAAGGATGCAGAATGTTGACAATGTTAAAAAGCGTTGAGTGGAGCTTACTCACTCAACGCCTAGCATAGAAGGAAATTTTATATGTCCAGGTTCATTGAGTAAAACTTGTTCACTCAATGCACTCAACGCCTGGGTACTTGTCTGAAATTTTCTAAGTCTAGAATGGCTGACGCCAGCAAAGTCAACAAAAGTCAACAAAATTCCAAAATGATTATGGAGGAGCTGCAACTCATCACTAACGTCACCGTCAGTCTTATTTTTTAAAATTAAGGATATAATCTGCCATTAGGTAATGAAATGTGTCAATCATCTCGTTGGATGACTGGATTATAAATAAAGAAGGAGATCTGGATCGAAATAAGTTTCTGAGAGATCAATTCAATTCGAACTATAGGAGAGGGACTTCGTCTTCTTCCCCCGCCATTGTTGCAAAAACAAGAAGATCGTATCGACGATTCTGAAGGGTTTCTGAGTTAGCTGCGGCAATCAACATCTGCTGTAACCCCCGATTTTTTGATGTCATTATTTGGTTTGTCGACATCATAATTTTGACGTCAGGGTGTTACCCTTTTTTATTTTGTTCACGACGCTGCACCGTTTGTGCGTTTTCGCGTCCGTCGTGCCTATTTATCCAGATTTTGGGATTCTGTTGGGTTGGAATGTCTTCATTGTTATAAAGGTTGAGGTTTTGAGGAATTGGACTTGTCCGGTTTTGTTGCATTCCGAGCATTTTGGAGTCTCGACACGTGTTTGGATCCTTGTGAGGTTTTTCTTTGACTGTGTAAGCTTTTGATGATAGTGTCTCAAGAATGGTACGTCGGATTCTCGGGTTGTCTTCACTGTTGAATTCGTTTAAAATTCAATGCGCGTTCGGGCTCTGTTTGAAACTCTTATTTTCCTTGTCAAGCTGTTTTGAAGATGAAAAATTATTGTAATTATTTTCCAGCCTTAGGCTTGCTTTGATTCTCGAGAATCCCTCCTTTGGGTAGGTTTTCGTCGACCTGAGGCGTGTTGTGCAGTTTTTGGGGTGCTACCTCGTGTTTAGCGAAGTGTCGATTGGAGGTCGACGATCATCGAGCTGAGCTCAGCAACGAGTCGAGCTGTTCCGTGTTGCGTTCGACGAAATCCGAATGGAAATCGTCGAACTAAGTTGCATTAGACAAAGTTTGAATTGAAATAATCGAACTGTGTTGCGTTCGACAAAATTTCGACGAACGGTGTTGATCTTCTCTGTTGAACTCGAGAACGGTCTTTCATTCCTGAGAGCTGTGTTCTTCCGCACTCGATATGTGATTCCTTCTTCTCGGGAGTTTGCTGCCTTCTTCTCGAGAACAACCCTTTCTTCTCGAGAACAACTTCATCTTTCCGCAAGAACAACTTTTTTTCTCGAGAATAGCATTTTCTTCTCGGGATCAGCCCATTCTTCTCGAGAATTGCTTCTGTGTTCTCGAGAGCAAATCCTTCTTCTCGGGAACAACTCCTGTATTCTCGAGAAGTCTTTCTTCCCGAGTGCAAATTTTTCTTCTCAATAACAACTTTTGTGTTCTCGAGATCACCAACTTCCTTCTTGAGAAAACTTTCTGTGTTATCGAGAATAACCTCTTTTCTCGAGATGTCCGGTTCACTGGAACCCGGTCTGTTTTGCTTAAGTACTGATTAACCTAATGATTACCCTTTGTATATATATACCTATTTCTTTCCCTTCTTCACTCTGGACCGACTTTCATGTTCATCTCCAGAACGAGAGCGGCGTGAGAGAGAGAGAGTTTTTCGTGGTTCTTTCGGTGGCCAACGACGGTGCTCCGGTGTTCAAAATTCCCAACCAATCATAGATATAGGAAGCTCTCGACGAGTTCTTTGTCATTGTGGTAATATCTTCCCCTTTTCTTGAGATTTTTCTCGCTAGGGTTTTGGCCCTAACTCTGATTTATGGCCATTTTTGTTAGATTTCGACTTCCCTCGTCTTCTCTAGCCTCGATCTATGTCAAAGAGTGATTTTGGACCTCTTTCTCCAGTAAAATGAAGGCAAGTGATGGTTTCCTTTTTCACTTCCCTTCTTTACCCTAATTTATTTACAGGAATTTCTTACTGCATGTGTTCATGATTATTGAATTAAATTACTGATGTATCATGCTGATATGATCTCTTGACTAATTGCAATTATAATCAACATGTTCTTGATTTTTGTTGTCTAGCTTGCTAAAGGTTATACATTTTGATGATGTGATTAAATCCCACTTTTATTACTGATCCGCAATTTTTGTGTATGATGCGTTAGAGTTTGTTTAGAATTGTAAATTCTTCCTAAAGGTTGATCAACCGTTTCATTCTAGAATTGTCTAGTAGAATCCGATGTTCAATTGTCAACTTGAGATTTCTATCAGGGTTTTTCTTCGTAGCCATGCAGTGGGGCAAGACAAGCAGCCAGACCCCGATTGGGTTGTGGTGTGCCTCTGAGCTCTAAACCCAGATAGTTACAGGATTTTCCTTCGGGGTTTTTCTTATTTGCGGGTATTATTAGTGGGTGAATCCACCGCTGCAACGTTTTATCTCCCTATTAACACTTTGTGGTGCTCTACCGGGTTTTTGGGCATTTGCGGTGTATGGTGGAGTATCCAGTCTACCCCGCTTATAGACAGATGAATTATTTTTAGGGTTGTCCACCCCGCCTGTCTTGGTTTTTGTTGGAGTTGACCACAGGTGGATAGTAGGTGTTTGTTCCTCTCCCCGATGACTTATTTTTCACCCTTTTCCCCTTATGGTCTTGTGCATTTGGGGTGCTGTTGTTTTACGTGGCACTTCATGTAAGTGTTCCCTTTTTACTTTTTCACCTTACTGTTGTACCTTAATTAAGTATTTTTCCTTTGGTCTGGGGTTGATACCCCTTGACTTTGATTACTTTTGGCTTACATTCTGCCATTACTTATACCTTCTTGCTGAGGTGTTCTTTCTTTGGAATGCCTCAGGTTCAGAGCTATAGCTGAGTTCGGTGCTAGTTTTGGAGTGATTGAGCGACAGTGTTGGCCGTGGTTGTAGCCTCGCCATGGCGAAGTAGATTGTTAATTATCTTGCTTTACTAGTTCAGACATACTTGGATTTATGTGGGTTCGTGTCAGTTTGTTGACGGGCACATGACTATTATTCTTTTGGATACTTGATAGCTGCTTAGTTTTGTTTTTGTGGATGTGGATTACTTGCTCTCCGAGACATTTTATGTTAGGATTGCATGGTATTTATTTTCAAGTATAAAAACTACTACTATTACCTCATGCATTGCACGTTTTCAAAACATTAAATCACTATATTTAGCGACCGTAAAAATTTACTTTTATGGCTATTATAAATTGAGAACTTGCATACCTTGAGGTGTCCTCTGGGAATCTCTAAGCTCATGTAAGAAGTTTAATCTCATAAAAGAATTATTTTCTGCAGCGTATAACTACTTTCTTCATGGACTTGATGAGCTACTAAGTCGAAGGATACAACTAACTACCATACTTTTATTGATTTTACCATTAAACAACCTAAAGAATCTTTCTTCATGGTTAAGTAGAAGTTTTGCTTGAGCATCCGCAGTTATCCCCTACTGGCGTGGCATCATGACGTGCATTTTTCCCTTACTGTAATATACCTTAATTGGCATTGAAAAATACGGGTTGTGACAGTTGGTATCAGAAGGAGGTTGGTTTGACAAGTTGGTCGAACCAGCCAATCTCGTTTAGTTCTTTTCCTTCATTCATTTGCTTACACACACTGATGTGTCTTAAGTATGTCTTAACCGAAGCATAGTCACTAAACTCATAGCATGATAAGAAGTATATGAGGCATATTATGTAGTATGAGATGCATAATATGTGTTTGTATATGGATCCACTATAGGAGGCAACATATGATGGTTATGTAGTATGGGATGCAAAACCATCATCACATGGGTGCCCATTAACATGTTTTCTATTTCGTTGCATGTGATGTTATGTAGTATGGGATGATTAACATTTCATGTGTACGCCGCTCATGTATGCATTAAGACCTTTATAAAATACATAACACTGCATACATAGCATATCATCGCATTGCATGCGTGCTAAGTTAAGGTTTACATGATGACACATGTACACCCTAGATTTTAAATAAGAATGAACAAATTCATGCATTCATCTCATAGGCACATGAGTAAATAGGACGAGAGGATATCATCCTAAGTAGGACATATCATCATTATAAAATCTCATAGAAAGTTGAGCGTAAGCAAGTGTTTTAAGTATGGTTTGAACTAGTTGTGTGACCTAGTTGTGACCTAGGATTTTAGGGAGCCGTTCGTTACTTTTTAGAAATGCATCCAAAGCGTCCTGCGACGATGTCAACTCCCCAGTCAAAGGGTGAGTCGTTAGGTGCTCAGTGTGAGGCGTTGATCGAGAGCTTGCGTCAGAGCAATGAAGCTCTGTCGAGGCAGTTAGTTGCGATGCAGTCGAAGATTCAGTCGTTGTTGTCTACCGCTCCCGCGCAGCAACCCGTAGCATAAGATTCTATTACGGTTCAAGCCGTTCCTTCTAATCCTGCTCCATTGGTACCCCCAGTGATGCTACCACTGGAGATGAATCTTATATCACATTTCCAACGATTGAGACCACCAACTTATGACAGGAGTGCCAATTTCATGGTTTTGGATGATTGGATTATCTCGGTGGATGAGATGTTTACGTATTCTGGGATTGTTGAAGCCCAGAAGGTGATGCTTGCGGCCTACCAGCTAAAAGGCCTGACAAAGACTTGGTGGATTCGAGAAAAGGAAAGTTTGGCGGAAGGATGTTCTTGGGAGTCCTTCAAGAAGATGCTGCTGAAGAAATTCTTACCATTGGTCGAGCAGGAATGATTGATGAACAATTTCCTACATTTGAGGCAGAGACAGCTCACTTTAAGCGATTATGAGATCGAGTTTAGAAAGCTGAGAAGATTTGCTCCTGATTTGGTAACCTCGGAGGAAGGGAGAGTGAGGCGTCTCCTTGGAGGATAAAGAAACAATGTCCAGTAATTGGCATTTGCTTATCGAGCTGAAAGCTATGCTGAAGCAGTGGAAGCCGCTTTGAAGGTCGAGGCGATCGAGAACGCCAAGAATCGAGGTGTTGTGGCAAAAAGGAGAAGAGAAAAGGTGAGGAGGATGGAAGCTCCAGGGCATCTGGCCCTTCTTAGAAGAAGAGAAGTAAAGAGGTATGTAATTTTTGTGGTCGGCCTGGCCACCCTTTCGAATGGTTTCTCAAGAGGACTACCACCCTGAAGCAGCAGCTGGTGCTCGCCATCCAAAGTGCACCCAAAGTTGATCTGGTGTGACCGATCTGTGTAAAGAATGGTCATGACGTGAGTCGTTGCTGGTTGAAGGATAAGGTTTGCTTCCAGTGCGGGCAGAAGGGGCACCTAAAGTCTTCATGCCCCCAGGCTCTGACTCTACTACGGCCTGCTCCGCTTCAGGCTCTGCCATCGCCACCAAACCAGGACAAAGGAAAAGGAAAGTTGAATGTTGTGACCAGGGAGGAAGCTCAATCCTCTACGCAAGTTATATCAGGTTAGCCCCGGTTTGATTATCTTTATTATTTCTCGTTGTTGCCCTAGTTATCATTCATTTAGTTATGTATGCTATGTTTTTAGGGGAGTTTAACGTGCGAAATAGGTGGGCGAGCGTTCTTTTCAATTCGGGTGCCAACCATTCCTTTGTGGCCCGGAGGTTCGTAGATAAACATCATTTGAGTGTGGATCAATAGGAGAATCCTTCAACATCAAGCTTCCCTCCGGTGATTCGGTGATATCTAATCGAGGAGTTCTAAAATGACCTATTTATCTAGTCTATTTCCTAGCCTTTGCGGATCTGATGGCGGTGGATATGGCAGACTTTCATGTGATTTTGGACATGAACTGGGTATCCAAGTATGATGTAGTCATCCAGTGCAAGTCAAAGCGACTGGACTTTAGGATGGACAATGGCCAACCTATGAGCGTCTATGGATTTCATGACAGGGTTTCCCCTATCATTTCTATGACACGTGCTTGTCGTGCTATCGAGTATGGTTGTGAGGCATTTTTGGTCTCTATTTCTGCTTTGGAAACTACTTTAATTACACCATGTCTTAAGGATGTCTCGGTGGTGTGAGAGTTTCTAGATATTTTTCCTAATAGTCTTCCAGGACTTCCTCGGGTGAGGGAGATTGAGTTTGTGATAGACCTCCATCCAGGAATTCAACCTATTACCAAGGCACCATACCATATGGCTCCGCGTGAGTTGGATGAGTTGCGCACTCAGCTTGATGAATTGCTGCAGTGTGGATTTATTAGGCTAAGTTCTTCTCCGTAGGGTGCTCCTGTTTTGTTCGTAAAGAAGAAAGATGGATCGATGAGACTTTGCATCGATTATATAGAATTGAACAAGGTGACCATTAAAAATAAATATCCCTTGGCAAGGATCAATGATCTGTTCGATCAGTTGCGTGGTAGTTAAGTATTTTCAAAGATTGATCTTCATTCAGGCTACCACCAGTTGAGAATTCGTCAGGCAGATATTCCACGAACCGCTTTCCGTTCACGGCATGGACATTATGAGTTTTTGGTAATGTAATGGAGGTTAAAACTCAAAAATTTATCTAGGACACGCGGCGCCCCGGGCAGTTTATTTAGAAAAAGCAGATTTGGTTTTATTTAGGAAGATGGGGTGAACGGATTTATTGTTTGGATATAAAATAGTTGAAATCGAGGTTTAACGAAAGGAGGCAAGTGCACCTATCGCGTGTAGTACATGATATTCCTGTGAGGAATATTGGGGTCGTATTGTTCTCAGTGTCGGGTTGATTATTTCTACTCTTCCCTGGAGGGGACTATTATTTTACCGAAATTATCTTGTCGGGTTATAATTATATATATATAAAAGCAGAAATAAAAGCATTAAGATAGAGCCGATGAATAACTTAGCGTAACGGTATTTAAAAGAATTTGAACTAAAATTAAATTTTAAAAAAAGATCCTAAATTTCAAATTAATTAAGGCGGAGACTTGACCTTAGAGGTTCCACAAACATGAGGTCACCTATCTATAGGACTATTGCTCCCCTGAACATTAAGACAATTCGACCGGGCTCTCGTTCGACGAAGGATTTCTCTTAATGCCCGCATTATGCTATGAACCCTGTTATTTGGTGGGGAACCCAATCCGGTAGAGTTGTGCGCCTCCTCTCTCGAGGGTTAGTGGAGAACTCTATTTACCAAGTGGTGATCGGTCCATACGCACGTCCTCTCGGCTAGCTAGCGTATGGACTATGGAAATAGAGCCCACACATCGATATGTGGTTCTACGTGTCGTAAACCCGGGGCAAACCATAAGAAATTTAATTAATTAGAAAAACAGGAGCTTTAATTATTTAAAGCGATTTTATCTGTCCCAATGCTCTTCGATACTGAGGGCTAAGAGCATTTAGCCACTCATCGGAATGAGGACGGCTTGTGAAAAGAAAATTGCAGAATTTGAAAGTGCAAGTCCTACTCAAACGAGTAGGCGGGAAAGGAAAGCAGAAAAAGAAAGCTGAAAATGAAAGTTGAAAATGAAAGCAGTAAATTGTGAGTCCTACTCAAACGAGTAGGAGGGAAATGAAAGCAGAAAATCATGAGTCCTACTCAAACGAGTAGGCTGGAAATGAAAGTAGTAAAATTACAAGTCCTACTCAAACGAGTAGACGGGAAATGAAAGCGAGTCCTACTCAAACGAGTAGGAGGAAATAAATGCACACACGCACACACTCTACAATAATGAAAACATACACACTTTACAGAAATTAAAACACACACACACACTACAGAAATTAAAACACACAGACTCTACATAAAGTAAAACACACACCCACTCTGCTGAAATAAAAACGGACCCACTCACTCTACTTAAAATAAAAACACACAAACACAACATAAATAAAAACGCACACACGCACTCTACAAAAAATAAAAATGCACACACACTCTATAGGAATGAAAGAAAATGATAAAAATTAACTCATACATGCACGCACACATACAAAAAATGCGAAAAACAAAGTTATCAAAAAATTAAAACAACTACATTTCTGCCGCTAGAATGTGTTCAAAATGCATAAAACGAAGAAATAAAAATTAAATGAGCAAAAGTTTTTCAAAATAAGAGCAAAAATGAAGGTGTTCGAAAAATTAAAACAATAAATTTTCATTCTTATGATTTTATAAAAGACCTTTAAAAGTGGAAATAAAGCAAAGAAAGGTACAAAAGTTTTAAAACCTAAAAAAACCCAAGTTAAAGAAAAATCAAAACCACATTTATGATACCTTTATAAACTCATAAAAATGAAATAAAAAGCACGAAAAAATCCAAACACTAAACGAATCTAAGTAAAAGAAATAACAAAAACCTAAAAGCATAAATTTATACTCATACACGCACACACCCATTTTAAAAGAACTAAATCAAAGATATAAAACAAACAAATAAAAATAAGATTGTTTAGATAGATGAAGTCCATAACAATGTAAAGGGAGAAAATATACAAATTTTATAATCTAAAAAGGAGATTACAAAGCTAAAAATAAAGGAGAGTGGGAGAAATTCCCTTACATAGCATAGAAACCACCTAAGCTGCCAACCCTAAGCAAAATGGTTCCAAAAAAGAAGAACAGCAACTCAAACAGAAAACTTCAATTTATAGGAAAAAAAATCGAAGTACACGCCCTAGGTCACGGACATGTAAGCACTGTTCATGATATGATCTAGAGAACTAATGGCTGGTTTGACTTTGCGGCTCTACACATGGCTGTCACGGGCGTGACTCTGCTGACACGGGCGTGTAGCATGGGCGTGTCGGGAAGGTTGAAGTGGGGACGTCATCATGTCAATAAGTCGTCGACGACGTCTTGTCTGGGACACGTGGAGAAGTCACGGCCGCGTCGCATCTTGATACGGGCGTGTCTGGTCTGTGCAGCGAACTTCGAGCACGGATCGTTGAAGGCGTGACACGGGGCTTGGTCACGGCCATGTCACCTTGGACACGGGCGTGTACGGGGGGTGTGACTTGATTTTTCTTCAAATGCAGCTAATTTCTGGTGGATTTGAAGTAACACGCCCAGGTCACAGGCGTGACCTGATGTACACGGGCATATACTATGCAAATTTTGACTTTTTCTGAAAATTTTCAGAAAATAAATAGAGGCTAAGTTACAATAATATTTACCAAATAGGAGCATTTTATTGAACAAAATTAAGTAAAAATAATGAAAATTAATTAAAATGACTTAATTAATATTGAAACCGAAAACTCAGTTTCTTGTGGAGTTCACCCTGGGGGAAGGGGTGATCGCACACCTACTTCTCTCCGACAAACCAAACAATAAGAGAGATGGGAACCTACCCAAGGGCTCGGTGGGACGACCCACCACACACCCAAAAGATCTTAGAACGCTTCCCCTCCTTACCAAAGGCCGAGTTAAGGCTACCTCAGAAAGCACAAAAATATGTGACTACTAATAAGCGTGACTTTTGAGGTGCCACTTGGGTGTTATTTATAGCTTACTGAAAACGGCCTACAAATAGCCAACCTCCGCTGTTTTGAACATCTATGTGCAGCCCAGCTTGGTATGCGAATAATGTAACTCTGCTGTTCTAACAAGCTATCCGCACCCATGTGAGGGGCACCCAGGATATTTTGCCTCTGGCCCACACTGTCCTGGTCCCACGAGTCGGGAGGTCGGCTCACCACAGCCCTCTACCCCCACGGCGCGGGTGCGACCTGGATCCCATGACTCGCCTTCTCTCCTTGGGCAAGTGCGAGCCAGGCCTCTGCGACCCGCCAATGCTCGCTCCTAGGCGGGTTGGCGGCCAGGTCGCCTATAGGAGAGCGGGCTGGCCAGTCTCACGCTATCGCTACATGAACTCCAGATGGTGCGCGAAGATCTGGGCTCGTCGAGCTAAACCCCGAATATTAGATCAAAGTATGTCGAGCTCAAACCTCTGCTCGAGGAATGCCGACCTCAAACCTCTACTCGACGAACTCAAGGCGAGGGCGGGGGGAGGGGCCAGTTCACACGGCTCGCTCGTCTGGCTTTGTCGAGAGCTAGCTGGCCACCCAGTGCTTGTCGGAATGCTGTTCTGGCATGGGCAGGGTTCCTTCCTATGCTCGCCTGGCCTGGCGGGCCCACTCGGTGAACACGGGGTTGTACTCAATCCCCGCTATTTTTGAGCTTGACCAAGCTCGAAAATAATCATCCAACCCACTTGTTCAGTGAGTGTTGTGCTAAGCTGTCAAGGAATCTTCTGCTGGGTCCCATTCCCTGGTTATAAATATGCCACCGAGCCCTTTAGAAAATCCCTACCGCCACTTGTCCATCCTACTGAACTGGAGCTGCACCATGTCTATCAGCATGGAAGTGCGAGCCCGGCTAGCAGCTGTGAGCCAAAAGACCAGAGAAGAGGCCCTTGAGTCTGCCCCGTGGTTGGCGTGTGGGTCTCACGACCCCCTCTTCAGGCCGGTAAAAGGAAAAATCATCAGGCGATCCCCGGCAAATGACCCCCCGAGTTCCAGATCGGCGGCTGGCGCCGAGGCTGTTCATCAGGTATGCGCACTTCCCGTATGATTCATCGCTTTGTTTCTAACCTCTCCTTCTGCAGGTGCTTCCATGTGAAGAGGGAAGTGGTGGGGAAGAGGATAATTCCCTCCCGATGTCTACCGAGCGGGTCGCCAGCCCCTTGGGCCTTGGACATCCCCCTCAGAGACTTCTTGGTCGCCGATCCCCCCCGAGGCTGGGGTAATCCATCGCAGCTCTCGAAGGGGAACTCTTCTAGGGATGACCGGGTTCTTCTCGTCCATATACTGGTGCAGGCAACATGTAGACCCCTGGTATGCTCGTGCTTGTGCCTGTTTTGTCATCGCTCGTCCCCTCTAGCTTTCTTCTTCGTAGGTTACAATGTGGTCTACTCTGATACCGAGATGAGCAAGGGATATTCACATCCCCCTGACACGGAGGGGATTTCAGAGTTTCTGGGTGACCTGGCGGATGCGGCGGGGATGAAGAGACAAGTGACGCGGCTGTTTCAGAAGCATACACTGCTGCCACAGGAGATCTTCAATAGGGTTGACTGGGACAAGACTGCGACGGAGGCGCGGCTCATGGCACTGGAGGGAGCGCGATGCCCAGCTGGAGAGGAGGACGTTACTTCTCCTGGACTGCATATTAGGCGGGCCGAGGAGCGGCTCAGGCACGCCATGGAGCAGGTCGGCCTGGCCTAGCTGGAGCTGGCGGTTCGCGATTACCACAGTCCTCACGTGTCGCCCCGAACCGGGACATATATGCGGGGCATGTGGAAATGGATCCAGTACTAACCCTCCTACCCCATGCCCGTGGCCAGTCGCCGCGTTAGGACCGCATCTGCACTCTAAACCAACTCGCTTAGGAGGATTTCCCATCTTGAAACATTTTTAATGTCTGTAATAATCTGAGACTCCTCTCGCCCGTCAATGTGCTTAATTTCTGCTGCACGTTACTTCTATTGTGTTGCTATCTAGTTTTCTTTGGGTGGATACAGATAAAGCCCTCTTGCTCTCCCACCGCTTCTTTAAGCGGGCGTGAGATCATTGAATCGGCTTGCCCAGCCCCCCTATTTAATCTTGGCGGGAGCGGCCGGTAACTCGCTGGTTGTGAGTCTCCCTGGCTCGCTTATTGTATCGGGAGGGTGCGAGCCGCAGCTCGCCCGCCTCTTGTGCAGAAGCGGGTGGGCGCAATTCGCTGTCTGACTGTCTTTATGGTAGGGCTGCGAGCCGGTAAGTTGAACCATCAGGCCTTATGTTTGCTATCCGGTGTTTTCCCGCTGGCGGAAGATTTTCCCGCCCTTTTTATTTCTATAAATAGGCCCTGCCGGCCCTTGCTCACCCACCACATTTAAAACTTACCTTAGCCTTTGCCTCCTGCCACCCTTGACTCGCTCGTTTCCTGCGAGAACTTTCTCACCCCATTCAGCAAGTTCTGTGAGATGGGTGGTGGTATTGGCGATGCGGACGGCCGGGGCAAGTGCTCCTGGACATTTTCTGAGATTGATTTCCCCTCCGCCGCCATTTCGAAGGCGAGTTCTTTGAGGCAATAAGCAACTACATACCGCCATGATTCGTGGCGAGGCGGCCTGGGGAGGGAGAAAGAATAAATGACCTCATGGAGGGAGAGCTCTCCATCCCGGTGGTGCACTTTGTGGCTTGCCTCCAGCTCCCTCTATGGCCGGATGTGAGCCAGATACTGAAATATTTCGGTGTCGTCCTCGACAAGATGTCCCCGAACTCCGTAGCAGTCATGGTCGGTTTCGCCTGCTTCTTGTCGGTGAAGCGGGTTGAGTTTAGCCTCGCGGTCTTCCGCAAGTTGTTCTCTTTCTGCGGGAACAAGAACTGGACCGCATATTTCTCCAGCGCCCACGTTAAGGTTCGAGAGACCGTCAACAAGTGCCATATTGGCTTAAGAAGATCGTGTTCATCAAGGGGGACTTTGACAATGCTCCCTTCTCGCCAATGCAGCTCAGCGAGGCGAGCTACCGCCCCCCTAGCTGGGGGGGGGGGGCATGAAGCAGATTTGTGCGGGTTCTTCAACGTGAAAAACTTTGAGGTCGCCTTCCTGCACTGGAATCTAGACAACCTCGCCCCTATCCCACTTGGTGGAGGTAAGGCACTCACGCTTTTCATTACAATTTTGGTTGTTCGCTTTTAACTTTCCCTTCTCGCAGGCGAGCAGGACATCCCCGTGCACCCCCATACGAGAGCTCCCAGGTCGTTCCAAGCGAGCTCGCCCGTGCTCAAGTCGCAGACATCATACATTGTGATATCCAGGCGTCTGCCGTCCAGAAGCGGCCGAGCCGCGAACAACCTCCCCCGCCATCGCCCAAGAAGGCGAAGGATATGGGTGAGGCGCCCGCGGCGGGCCAAAGAAAAGGCAAGGCCCCAGCGAGCATGCCGGCTAAGGATCCCGCCCCCGTGACTACTTCAGCCAGCGATGTCCCCAGCGAGGTAGCTGCCACCTCCGGGCCACTTGAAGAGGCGCGGACCGCCGTGAAGCCGGTGCCAAGGGGGCACCACAACTTTGGCTATGGCGAGAAGTGCATGGATGAGCTCGGCGTCCCACTCCTGTTATGGTACAAGTAGTCGAACCGGGCGGTGATCTCCACCCTGCTGCTGAGCTGGCTGGAGCAGGAGACCATCAGTGGTGAGGCCTGCAACTTCTCGTTCGGCCTCTACTCGCAGGAGGACGCCGCCATATATGATGAGGAGGCGGAACGAGTGCTGGTGCATGAATGCGCGCGGGCCCAGCTTCACAGCCTGGAGCTGGCACACATGGTCGGCCGGCGCTGCACTCAGGTGGAGAGGAACGCTGCCTCGCTCAAGAGGCTGGCGGATGAGAAGGAGGAGACCCGCAGCCTCACCTAGGTGGAGGCGGAGCGGCAGAGGGAGAGGGTGGATGTTGCCGACATCGCCGTCGCCGATCTGGAGAAAGAGAGGGAAGTGCTGCGTGCACGGGTGCAAGAGCTCGAGGCCGTGGCGGCTGTCCCGCCATCATCGAGCAACATCTGCCAGCTCACGCATAATATCGAGTATGAATTGGAAGAAATGATGCAGAAGAATGACGCTAGTGCAGCCAAGTATACACTCCAGATGCTACAGTGGGCTGATCTCATCAAGAGCGAGGGAGCGGGCCTCTTTGCGAGCGATGTGGCATCTACGTTGTTCCTACTGGTGCCAGATCCGAAAGACAAGTCCTACCAGCGCCTCTAGGATTTGTCCCCCGGCAGCTCGCGTTCCCCTTATATATGTATTTTCTTTTGGTTAAAATATAAGCGCGGGCCACATCCCAATTTTGTAATTTAGTTTTTTTTTGTGAACAATTCCCTGCTCGCTTTATGCAAGTACACGTTACCATTGCCTGCCATGTCTGTGTGATGTAGATTTTCTCTCTTTTTGTATTCACGGCCGGCCTTGACACTCCCGCTCACAGTTCTTCCTTCTGTGTTATATCGATGAGGTCGCGTGCACGCTAAAGACTTAAATTGGGAGGTATGGGGGGACATAGTTAGCCGTCCCGCGAGCGGCAAGCCGCCTCCATAGCCCAGGTCATCCGTGTTGCTTGCTCGCTGGCTAGGAGAGGCGAGTTGGCCTGGCTCACACCCAGGCTGCCGGGTTCCGCGCGAGCTAGCCCTTATGCGACGCGGCCCGTGTTTTCGCCACCAGGACCGTTATCTTGGGCACTGGATGATCATGCTAGACCTATCTCGTTAGTCATGTGACTCCTTTCTAGGTCATTCAGATGACTGAGGTCCTCCAACTTCCAATATCGCTTCGTTCGTCTCGACCCGTCTTGTTTCCAGTTGGGGAATCAGACTGGACTCCTATGAGTGATATCCAGCCCTGCCTGTTATATGAGAGCCTGTCAGCGGGATCTGCTCGGGGTTCAGGTAGACGCCATCGAGTGACATCCATCCCTGCTAGCTAGGTGAGTGCCTGACAGCGGGATCTGCTCGGGGTCTGGGTAGATACCATCGAGTGACATCCAGCCCTGCCATCTAGGTGAGAACCTGGTAGCATGATCTGCTCAGGGTTTAGCTAGATGACATCTAGTGACATCCGGCCCTGCCAGCTAGCTAAGAGCCTGGTAGTGGGATTTGCTCGGGGTCCAGGTAGACGCCATCAAGTGAGATGCAGCCCTGCCGGCTAGGTGAGAGCCTGACAGCGGCATCTGCTAGGTGTCCGGGTAGACACCATCGAGAGACATCCAGCCTTGCTAGCTAGGTGAGAGCCTGACAACGAGATCTTCTCGGGGTCCGGGTAGACTACATCGATTGACATCTAGCCTTGCCAGCTAGGTGAGAGCCTGGCAGCGGGATCTGCTCGGGATCCGGGTAGACACCATCGAGTGACATCGAGCCCTGCCAGCTAGGTGAGAGCCTGGCAACGAGATTTGCTTGGGATCCGGGTAGACACCATCGAGTGACATCGAGCCCTACCAGCTAGGTGAGAGCCTAGCAGCATGATCTTCTTGGGGTCCGGGACTTTACTCCTACTTGTGCGAAACATTACGAGACTTGGTACATAAACAAGCTTTTTTTAGGAATAAAGACACCACTTACATACCTTACGGATAAAAGCGCTTCAAGTCTTCACCACTGCAGGAGAGACTCAGGGTCTCTCCCTCCATATTTTGGAGGCAATACCCTCCGGACTTCAAGGCATCTCTTATAATATATGGACCTTCCCAGTTGTGGTTGAACTTACCCACGGGTGCTGATCTTCCCACAGCATCTACCTTCTTCCAGACCAAGTCCCATTCTACAAATTGTTTGACTCTGACATGCTTGTCAAAGTATTTCGCCATTCACCACTTCACCTCCTCCTGGAAGACGGCGGAGAGGACACACAATTCCTCCACCATGTCAAGGGAGAGCCACAACTCCTCGTTTTCTGTCGGCCATTCTTCCCTGCCTTATTCCGCCGCGACCACCCATGACGTTTGGACTTCAAATTCTATTTTCAATACTGATTCATA
The DNA here is from genome assembly GCA_039583875.1 of Platanthera guangdongensis. Classification (NCBI taxonomy): domain Eukaryota; kingdom Viridiplantae; phylum Streptophyta; class Magnoliopsida; order Asparagales; family Orchidaceae; genus Platanthera; species Platanthera guangdongensis. The sequence goes on from CM077160.1 coordinate 88,198,240, forward strand.
TCTGTGGGAGAGCTTGAAGAGGGTCTCTCCTATTGCTGTGTTGGGGGCCGTCCTCAGGGCCCAGAGGACCGAGGGAAGCTGTTCCACCCAGCAACCCTTCAAGTTTTCCACCTTCTTCTTTAGGAGGTTCATAATGATCTTGTTTGCCGCCTCCACCTGCCCGTTGCTCCTAGGGTGGTGGACCGAGGCAAACTTGCGGTCAATCCCGTGCTACTTATAGAAGCTGGTGAATTCCGCACTGGCGAACTGAGGCCCATTATCCGTGACGATGACCTGGGGTAGACCATGGCGGCAGATTATCTCTCCCCCAAAAAACTTTCTGATAACTTGGGAGGTCACCTTGGCCAGCACCTTCACATCCAACCACTTAGAGAAATAGTCTATCATTACCAATAGAAACCTCCTCTGCCCGCTGGCCTGGGGGAACGGTCAGAGCAAATCCATTCCCCAAATTGCAAAGGACCAGGGGGCCGTGATACTCTTGAGGTGCTGAGCCGACTGCAGTTGGAGGAGGGAAAAAACTTGGCACTTGTGGCACCTCCTTGTAAATTTCGCAGCGTCATGGCCCAGGGTTGACCAGAAGTATCCATGTCTGATAATCCTCACTTCTAGGGTCCAACTCGCGGAATGACTCCCACACTCCCCGTAGTGGACTTCTTCCAAGATCCTCTGTACCTCCCTCTCGGCCACGCAACGAGCCAGCATGTTGGGTACATTGAAAAATATGTACCTGATTTGAAGAAGCCTCACACTACTGAATGATATACATCAAGGTGTATTTGATGTGTTTTGAGTTTGTATGTGCAGGTTAAGTAATTGCAGGGAGAGCATAAAAGATTCTAAGTCCATGTGTCGACACCTAGAAGAAAAGTGTCGACACTTAAGAAGGCACGTGTCGACACCCAGAGAAGCTGGGTCGACACTTGGAGTAATTGTGTCGACACCAGGAAGGCAGAGTCGACACCAGAAGAAAAGTGTCGACACATACAGGTTGTGTCGACACACAGAGAAGAATGTCTAAAGAATCAGTGTCGACACTCAGAGGAACTTTGTCGACATCAAAACGTGTCGACACTAGGAGGCTGTGTCGACACTCAGCAAACTTCAACAAAGTTCAGGTACAAGTGTCGACACTCAGCAAACTTCAACAAAGTTCAAGTACAAGTGTCGACACTAGGAGGCTGTGTCGACACTCAACAAAGTTTCAACATATGAAGAATGTGTCGACATAAAGGAGATGTGTCGACACTCAGCAAAGGTTCAACACAAGAAGGCTTGTGTCGACACAAAGGAGTTGTGTCGATACTCAGCAGAAATCAACTAAGTATTGAAGTAGAAGTACTTGTGTCGACACACTCAATCAGTGTCGACACATTCAATAGAAGGCTTGTGTCGACAGACAGAATCAGTGTCAACACATTCTGAAGAAGCAGTGTCGAGAAGCTGTTACAACAACACAAGGAGTTGTGTCGACACCATCAAGGCTAGTGTCGACACTTAGTCTACTTATGTCGACACTTAGTATATTTGTGTCGACACATAAAGACTATATGTCTCGACACTTTCAGATAGTGACAGAGATTTCAAGAAGTGACTGGATGACTTGACAGCTGCCATTTCAACCGGTCAACTGCAACTGTCAGGGCCATCAGGAAGTTGTTAGAAATCGGATCAACCGGTTACCTTGGAGGAAGTCTATTTAAAGACCTTTCTCCTTCAACAAAAAGAATGATGATCAGTAGATCAATAAATTGATAGACAACACAACAAAGTAGAAGAACTTCAAGAGAAGTTCTAAGAAGTTGGAGAGAGAGAGCTCCTTCTAAGAAGACCAGCTGTTGAACCAGGCTGATAAGTAGATTCAGATTGAAATCAGAATCTAAAGACTGCAGTTGATTGAAGATCATCTGCATAGAGATACAACCCTACTGTGTTCTAATTCAAGAAGCTTTGAAGAAAGCCAAGGGAGGTTGATCTCAGCCAAGTTCTTTCAAGAACTCATCAAGAATCCAGTCAACTCATCTCTCTCAATCAGAGTTATGGTTATTAATCTTTGTACTCTTTATTTTCTATAGGATCCTTAGGGATCTGAGCTGTAAGCCTATATTATAAAGGCTGAGTGTAGGGGACAGTGTGCTCTGAGTTTAGGTCTTGTTGAAGACTGAGGTAGGGCCTATGGCCTGAGTTGTAGGAGACCTTGTTCTCTGAGTGTAAGTCTTGGTGAAGACTGAGTGGTAGGGCTATTGAGCCTGAGTTGTAGGAGTGGGATCACTCTGAGCTGTAGGAACCTGTTTGGGGTTCTGAGTTGTAAGATCTGAGGATCTGAGGAGAAGTGGAGAAGTTAGGCCGAATCTAGTACACTACTAGATAGGCGAAGGGGGAAAGTGGATGTACCCAGACCTTGTGGAACCACTATAAATCCTATGTGCACTCTGTGAATGTATGCTTGTATGGTTGCTGTGCTGTGATACTTGTAGAATTGCAATTACTGTACTGTATTTCTGCCTGTAAAGTTAAAAAGATATAGGTCACCTATTCACCCCCCCTCTAGGTGTTTAGACACTATTACTTTCAAGTGGTATCAGAGCGAGGTTACTCAAAAAGGACATAACAGTCTGAGTAAAGATCATGTAGGCAGAATCAGTATAATCAAGAATCAAGAAAATGAGTTCAACTGAGAATCACAAAGTGCTAGGATCCATGAAATTGCCAATCTGCAGAAAGGATATTTTTGGCATTTGGAAAGAAAGGGTTAGACTTTTTATGGAAGCCTCTGACCCAAGAATATACATTACAGTCAAAGAAGGGCCATATGTGCCAATTAAAGTATCTGTTCTGGATGCAAATCAGAGAACTCCCAAAGACTATTCAGAAATGACAAAAGATGAAATAATTCTGGTCACTATGGACAAGAGGGTCCAAAATATTATTGTAAGTGCAATTGATGATGCCACATTTCAGAATCTAATACATTGTAAAACATCAAAAGAAATGTGGGACACACTAATAGTTTACATGGAGGGATCTGAAGAGGTAAGACAAGACAGAAAGTCTTTGTTAAATCAGGAGTATGAAAACTTCAGACAAGGCAGGTCTGATAGCATAACTGAATGCTACAAGAAATTCTATAGGATAGTCAATGAATTGATGTCCTATGGAAGAGAGTTCAGCAATTATGTGTTGAATGATAAGTTTTTGAGATCCCTGACAAAGGACTGGGATACCAAGATCTGCGCCATTAGGGAAATGGCCAAATTAGCAGACATACCTCCTCCAACCTTGTTTGGAAAACTATTATCTTATGAGATACAGTTAATGGTTAGAAAGGAGGAAGAGAAGACTACAAGAGTGGAGCACAAAGAAAAAGCTGTGGCTTTCAAGACTGAAGCCACTAGGAAATATAAAAGCAAGTCTCCATCTCCACCTCAAAACGTTGCTGAGGCTGAGACAGATGAGTCAGAAAGCAAGCATTCAGAAAGCAGTGAGAGTGATGAAGACTTTGCAGCTTTCACTAGACATTTTCAAAAGTTTCTGAAGAAGAAGCGGTGGAGGTCTAAGCCATCCACTTCACAGACAAAAGATGACTACTATCAGAACAAGAAGTCATCAAGGAATGACAGGAGAAAGTCCAAGCCAAGTAAAACTACATCCTCAAAGATAGTATGCTATTGTTGCAATAGATAAGGACATGTAGTAGCTGACTGTCCAGAAAAGAGGAAAGTGTCAACTGACAAGAAGAAGACTCAGTTTAAGGGCAAAAAGGAAAGGTCCTTTGTTGCTAAGAAGGATAAGAGCCTGACTGATATGTCATCTTCAGATACAGAAACAGAAGCTGAAGCCTATATTGGCTTGTTTGCTGAAGAAGAAGAAAATGAGTTCATGCAGCTAATGAACTCAATTTATGAGCATGAGGACAATCAGTGCAAGGGACTGATGGCCTTATCAGAAGGAGACAAGATCCAGGATCAGCCTGGACCAAGTAAGGTACAAATTTGTTCTTCTAGTTCAAGTTTGAGTGCTGGATCAGAATCAGATACATCAGCATCAAGTGATGTGAGTGGATCTGAATCTGAAGGAGACATTCATCAGTTGATTGATGAATATAGAGTATTGTTGCAGGCTTTGAAGAAAAGCAAACACTTGGCCAAAACTCAGGCTAAGGAGATTGCTAGTCTTAAAGTGGCTGCAACAGATTTTGACAAGTTATTTGATCAGAAACTAAATGAAATAGCCAGACTGAAGAACATTACTATTATTCAGATGGGTACTATTACATTTAAAAATGATCAAATTAGAAATCTGGAGGCTAGACTTCAGAAGGAGAGAGATATTGTAGCAAGTTTTTCTAAACCAAAATCTGTTCTACCTTTGATAGATGAGTTTGTACCTCATAAGGGTAAAACTGGATTGGGGTTTACAAAACCTGTCTGGACAGTAAAGTCCAAATCTAAGGGCAAAGCCCCAGTACTCAACAAGAAGCCTGCTGTAGATAAAACAGCCAGGGTTGTACCTAAACAAAGGTACAACAGATTTGAGTGCTGGTGTTGTGGCAAGGTAGGCCACTTTACCATAGATTGTTGGCAAAATATTAGTGTCAAGGAGAGTAGCAAACTGCCTGCTAGAAAAGCTACAGGTAGTTATGTTAAGAGTCAGACTAACTTGCACCAAGGACCCAAGAATTATTTGGGTTCTAAGGTTAAGTAATCTGTTTTGCAGGTGAGTCCAAGTGGCCATGCCCCTATATGGTACTTGGACAGTGGATGTTCCAGGCACATGACTGGAACTAGGGGATTGCTGAAGGACTATACACCAATCAAGGATGGTCCTAAAGTTACCTTTGGTGGTTCAGAAAAAGGAATCATCAAAGGTTTTGGTAACATTTCTAGCAACCTAATTACAATTACTCAAGTGGCTTATGTAAAGGGTTTGAAACATAATCTCATTAGCATAAGTCAGCTGAGTGATTTAGGATATGACATCTCATTTGTCAAAGATGGTTGTCATATCAAGAAGTCAAGTGATCAAAGGATCATTTTGACTGGATGTAGAAAGAGGAATGTTTATTGTCTAGACATTAAGAGTGAGAACAATGTTTCTCCTGTTTGTCTTGTAGCTGATGAGAAAGTCTCACATTGTGTTAAATGGCACAAGAGGCTGGCTCATCTTAACTATAAGACAATTGGTCAACTCTTTGGCAAAGAGTTAGTGAGGAATGGTCCTCAGGTTAAGTGTATAAAGGTTGGGATATGCTCAGCTTGTCAAAAGGGCAAGCAGACCAAATCCACCTTTCATAGCCTTGAGAACAAAGATGCTGTGAGGTGTTTATACCTCTTGCATATGGATCTTTTTGGTCCTATGCCAGTTCACAGCCTAGGTAGGAAGGTCTACACATTTGTGGTAGTTGATGACTACTCAAGGTATTCCTGGGTGTTCTTCCTAAGGCAAAAATCTGAAACTCCAAATATCTTGTATAGTTTTGTTAAACAAATTCAGAATGAATTGAACAGTACAGTGGTCAAAATCAGAAGTGACCATGGTACTGAATTTCAGTATGAAAGTATGACAAAATTGTGTGAAGAGTTTGGAATCTTTCAGGAATTTTCTTCACCAAGAACACCTCAGCAAAATGGTATTGCTGAAAGGAAAAATAGAACCTTGATAGAGGCTGGTAGAACCCTATTGAGTGACACATCTCTCCCAGAATATTTCTGGGCTGAGGCAGTAAACAATGCTTGTCATGTGATCAATAGGGTTACTATCACCAAAAGCCATAAGAAGACCCCCTATGAGATTGTGAAGAGCAGAAAACCAAATCTATCCTATTTCAGGATCTTTGGTTGCAAGTGTTATATCCTTAACAATGGAAAGTTTTATCTAACTAAGTTTGCTGCCAAATCCCAAGAGGGGATATTTGTTGGGTACAGCAACAATAGTAAGGCTTATAGGGTCTACAACTTGATTACTCACATTGTAGAAGAGTCTGTTCATATAGTTTTTGATGAAGCTAGACACATTAACAATGAATTGCCTAGAAGTGTTTGCAGCTCCACAGGTGTGACTGAGAAGATGGACAAGCTTACCTTAACTGAAGGTCCTTCTACAAGTCAGCAAGTGGAGGATGGTAGCTGCTGTTCAGGGGGAGTACAAGATACACTTGATGCTGAAGAAGATCAAGTGGTGCAGCAAGTTGAAGAGATTGAAGGTGTCCAACCTGAAGACAGACTGCCTCCAGCAAACAGGCATTTAAAAGATCATCCAGCCAATCAAATTATTGGAGATCTCAGACAAGGGGTACAAATAAGGAGCGGGAATCTAAGTTCAGTTCTCTACTCCAGCTTTCTATCCTAAGTAGAGCCAAAGAGATTTGTAGAAGCAATCCTAGACCCTCATTGGATTGAGGCCATGCAAGAGGAGCTGAACCAGTTCAAAAGATGCAATGTCTGGGGGCTAGTTCCTAAACCAAAGGACCAAAAAATTATTGGAACTAAGTGGATCTTTAGGAACAAGTTGGATGAGAATGGAATTATTATAAAGAATAAAGGTAGACTAGTTGCAAAAGGATATATGCAGGAAGAAGGTATTGATTTTGATCAGACCTTTGCTCCAGTAGCAAGACTGGAAGCTATAAGGATGTTCCTTGCCTATGCAACATTTCAAGGGTTCAAGGTATACCAAATGGATGTTAAATCAGCTTTTCTGAATGGAAATCTGAAGGAAGAAGTCTATGTAGAGAAGCCATCAGGTTTTGTAGATTCTCTTAAACCTGATTATGTATATAGACTTAGGAAGGCTTTGTATGGGTTAAAACAAGCCCCTAGAGCTTGGTATGAAACCCTGTCTAGTTTCCTCATTGAGAATAAATTCACAAGGGGGAAAATAGACAAGAATCTATTCCTTAGGGAATCCAGAGGCAAGATTATCTTAGTCCAGATATATGTAGATGACATAATATTTGGGTCTACAGAAAGTAGTCTTTGCAGAAAATTTGCAAAACTAATGCAAGGACAATTTGAAATGAGCAGTATGGGGGAACTTAAGTTCTTCTTGGGTCTCCAAGTTAGACAGACTGAGGATGGTTTATCCATATGCCAGTCTAAGTTCACCCTAGAGTTGATAAGGAAGTATGGTATGAAATCATCCACTACCATGAAAACTCTTATGGGGTCAAGCTTGTCTCTAAGCAAAGATGATGCAGTGAAACCTGTAGATGAAACTTTGTATAGAGGGATAGTTGGCTCCCTATTGTATTTGACTGCTAGTAGACCAGATATCATGTATGCTACATGTGTCTGTGCTAGGTACGAAGCTTGCTCTAAAGAATCTCATTTGACAGCAGTCAAAAGAATTTTGACATATCTTAAGGGCACACCTCATCTAGGCCTTTGGTACCCTAGGAATGGAGATTTTGTTCTGACAGGTTATTCAGATGCAGATTTTGCAGGCTGCAAGGAAGATAGAAAGAGTACCACAGGTATCTGTCAATTCCTAGGTGGAAGGCTGGTGTCATGGAGTAGTAAGAAGCAAACCAGTGTGGCTATCTCCACAGCAGAGTCAGAGTATGTTGCTGCAGGAAGCTGCTGTGCACAACTACTATGGATGCAACACCAGCTAGAAGATTATGGTATTCAAGTAAGTAGAACACCTTTATTTTGTGATTCTACTAGTGCCATTTCTATTGCAAATAATCCTGTCTCTCATAGTAGGACTAAGCACATAAAAATAAAGTACCATTTTTCTAAGAGAACATGTAGAAAAAGGAGACATTTCCTTAGAGTATATAAATACAGATAATCAGTTTGTTGATATGTATACTAAGCTCTTAGATGAAACCAAATTCAATAAATTTAAAATTGAATTAGGAATGATAAACTTGGAATAGTTTAAAATCGGCTACGTAAAATGGTGTCGACACACAGAGTTGTCTGTGTCGACACATAGAAGTCGTGTCGACATTTCAGAGAAATGGTGTCGACACATCTAGGAAGTCAGTGTCGACACTTCAGAGAATTAGTGTCGACACATGCAGTGTAGGTGTCGACACATCCAAGGTGGTGTCGACACTTAGGATTAACACAGAATTAGTCTAGTAGAGTCTCGACTAAGTGTCGAGCTGAGTGGTGTCAACACATATATAAGTGTCAACACATATATTCTTTCGACTACATTTGTGTCGACACATTGTTGTCGAGACATTAGAAGAAAGTGTCAACACTTTTCAACAGTGTCGACACAATTCAAGTACTTTGACGCGCCTTTTCATCTTCGATTCTAGAAAGGTATAGATAGGTTTTCCCCATTGTTTGTCGACACGCTCACCAAAGTTTCGAGACCAAACTTGTGTGTCGACATCTCTCTTCTCTAAATTCAAAATTTCTTCAAACCCTAATGGCGCCCAAACTAGAAGAGAACATTAATGAAGGATATGAGCTCGTGCGACACGCCTTTGATGACGCGGAACCCGAAATCAAAGGTGTGGTAACCCTAATTGCCGAGACTGGACTAGAGTATCTTGTATCAGAACCAATCAAGATCTGGAAGAAGGAGGTCCTTGAATTTTTGAGTGCAGCTTCACTTGATGATACTGGACTCAAGATTAAGTCCAGAGTCCATGGGACAAAAGTCAAGGTAACACAGAAAAGTCTAAGAAAGGTACTTCAACTACCAAGAATAAAAGAAGAGGAAGATGTATCTGCTTCCAAGACAAGGGAGGCACTGACATGGTGTGGACTTGATTCAAACCTGAAGATTGGATCAGTATTCAACAGGAAAGGCATGAATATGCAAGGCAAATTCTTGTCTGAAATAGTTGGCAAGGTCATCCTGAGCAAGCCTGGAGGACATGACAGAATTTCAGCTCATATGTTCAGTTTGATGACAAGGATAATCTTCAAACTTAATACTGATTGGTCTGCAGTTATGTTTGATAAGATAAAAGAAAGTCTGAAGAAACCCAATCTGGGTAGAATTCTGAGTCTATACCTAGCTGATAGTATTCCTGAAGTGATGAACCAAGCTGCAGGTTCAAAGATAAACCACATGAGGAGTATTAACAAAGGAAATGCTCACTCCAGAAAAAGAAACACCCCAGAAGAAGAAGAAGAAGACAGCCATTGTGGCTCAAGAATCCTCTAGCAGCTCTGAAGAGCAAGGGTGTTTAGTTCTGATGATGAAGAGACTGGAAATGCTGGACAGTCACCAGCTAGACAAGAAGATGCACAGAGGCAGGGGGAGCTACACTCAGCTAGCCCCATTCACCTGGATCCACTCCAGGGGGAGCCTCTACATGTGGAAGAGCCAACTCCACTAGAGAGTGAAAGGGCTACTCAAACCATACTAGAGGTAATCACTAAAATTAATCAATTAGATTTCACTATTGAGGATGAAGTTTTGACTGATTCATTACCTGATGTTCATCAGCACACACAGATACAACCTCAACCACAAGATGTTGTCATGGAGGACACATCTGTTGTTGATAAAGTGGTTGATGAGATCAGAGTTTCTCCAGCCCATTCTCAACAGGAATTTACATTAGAAGAGCTATTCCCTGATCTTGTACAGACAGACCTTGAGAGAGAAATAGCTGTTGTTGAGGGGGAGAAGGCAAATATTGAGGGGGAGCATGTGGAGATTGTAGAGGAAACTGCAAGCAAGGAGACTGAGGAGCCAAGAGATGATGAAGGCCTACTAAGAACTAAGAAGGATTCACATCCTAGTTCTAAGGATAGAGTAGACATAGTCAGTATTTCTGCTTCAGAGGATGAGGAGGCTGCAGAGCAAAGAAAAGGAAGTTCCAGGTCTTCAAGAGAAGAAGCCAGAACTACAAGAAGGCACTGCAGACAATTGCTCCACAGCTTGCCCCATCTACTGATTATAGTTCACTGATGGTGGCATTGCAGATAAAGATGGATGAGCAAAGGAAAGCTATAGAAAAGTATATGGATGAAGGGCATAAATCACTGCAATTTGATCTAGCACAAGACATCAAATCTATAAGATTTGAAATGAATCAAAACAAAAAGGAAATGACTGAATGTTTCCATAAAGGAGGGAATGCAGCGGTCTATTTGGCTACTCATCAAAAAAAGATAAAAACCCAAGTGGATGACATGGCAGTGAAGCAAGGCTATGTCCTTGAAAACCAGATAAGGATGAATGATAATCTCACTGCTTCACATAATGCCATTGTAACTGAAATGAAAAATATAAGTACTACACAGCCTGCAGTAAGTGCCACTGCCAAAGAAGAAATTGATAAGAAATTACAGGAGAGCCTAACTGCTGTGAAAACAGCCATTGAAGATTCTCAGAAGGCAATTACTGACAAGATACAAAGGTTAAAACCTTTTTATAAGGATGGAGTAAATTATTTGAATGCTCAAATAAGATTCCAGAAAGATGATCTTAGGGATCACATAGAGAGAGAAGTCATAAAGGGGGAGAGGGTACTAGTCAAAGCTGGCTCTGATTATGCCAAATGGATTTCAAATTCCATCAGAGCCACCCTTGGATATCCACCTTTATGTGATGATGACAATGTGGCAAAGTCTGGAACAAATCCTGCATACTTTGGAGGAGAGCAAGCTGAAGTGGCTCAAGTGATATATCCTCCTGCAGATTTTGATATGATACATCAGGAGGTACAGTCTATGTATAGTCCTCCTGAGGGTAATCAAAATATCATTCTTGATAAAGTTGTCCAGCATATGCCAGAGGCAGTTCTAAAAGAACAAGAGGCCCAATTATCTAAGAAAAGGTTTAGAGAGCAAGCTGAACTAAGGCCAGATTTTGAACAATGGAGCCCCACTTCCAGAAATATCATCTTGACTGCTTGGAAGGCTGCTAAGGACAATGTCCTGGATAGAGGCAAGCGGTATTCTGACCTGGAATGGAGAAAGCATGAGAATAGGCAAGAGGCCATAGTACAATATAGAAGGAAGGCAAAACTGGGAAAGCTACCTCCTAATGCACATGAGCCTAGCAAGTATTTCCCTAAGCCTTATCACTATTTTGAAAGACAGAAGATAAAGGTTGAAGAGCTGAAAAATAAGGATCTCAAAGGGAAGAAGCCTGCTGCTGCTGATGATAATGAAGCTCCTGTTCAAGCAAAGATTCAATCTAGAAAGGGGATTGTAATCAAGGAACCAGAGCAGCCATAGGATAGCATTTTCTTGAGTTTACAAATTGTAATCATTTGCATTAAACTCTTTGTAAACTTTTGATTAATGAAAATGTTTGAAGATTGTAAGAACAATGTTATATGTTCAAATCTAATACATTATTGTTCTGAGATAATTGTTTATACATGTTCTGTTCATACATGTTTAAGTATTTTCCCTGTCATTTAATATTGTTATACATCATATTGAGTATTTGTTATGTATGGTGTATATCATTGACTAAGGGTTATGACTTCTCCAAATATGGGGAGATTGTTGGGTACATTGGAAAATATGTACCTGATTTGAAGAAGCCTCACCCTACTCAATGATATACATCAAGGTGTATTTGATGTGTTTTGTGTTTGTATGTGTAGGTTAAGTAATTGCAGGGAAAGCATAAAAGATTCTAAGTCCATGTGTCGACACTTAGAAGAAAAGTGTCGACACTTAAGATGGCAAGTGTCGACACCCAGAGAAGCTGGGTCGACACTTGGAGTAATTGTGTCGACACCAGGAAGGCAGAGTCGACACCAGAAGAAAAGTGTCGACACATACAGGTTGTGTCGACACATGGTGAAGAATGTCTAAAGAATCAGTGTCGACACCCAGAGGAACTTTGTCGACATCAAAAAGTGTCGACACTAGGAGGCTGTGCCGACACTCAGCAAACTTCAACAAAGTTCAAGTACAAGTGTCGACACTAGGAGGCTGTGTCGACACTCAGCAAACTTCAACAAAGTTCAAGTATAAGTGTAGACACTAGGAGGCTGTGTCGACACTCAACAAAGTTTCAACACATGAAGAATGTGTCGACACAAAGGAGATGTGTCGACACTCAGCAAAGGTTCAACACAAGAAGGCTTGTGTCGACACAAAGGATTTATGTCAACACTCAGCAGAAATAAACTAAGTGTTGAAGAAGAAGTACTTGTGTCGACACACTCAATCAGTGTCGACACATTCAACAGAAGGCTTGTGTCGACACACAGAATCAATGTCAACACATTCTGAAGAAGCAGTGTCGAGAAGCTGTTACAATAACACAAGGAGTTGTGTCGACACCATCAAGGCTAGTGTCGACACTTAGTCTACTTGTGTCGACACTTAGTCTATTTGTGTCGACACATAAAGACTATATGTCTCGACACTTTCAGACAGTGACAGAGATTTCAAGAAGTGACTGGATGACTTGACAGCTGCCATTTCAACCGGTCAACTGCAACTATCAGAGCCATCAGGAAGTTGTTAGAAACTGGATCAGCCGGTTACCTTGGAGGAAGTCTATTTAAAGACCTTTCTCCTTCAACAGAAAGTATGATGATCAGTAGATCAATGAATTGATAGACAACACAACAAAGTAGAAGACCTTCAAGAGAAGATCTAAGAAGTTGGAGAGAGAGAGCTCCTTCTAAGAAGACCAGCTGTTGAACCAGGCTGATAAGTAGATTCAGATTGAAATCAGAATCTCAAGACTGCATTTGATTGAAGATCATCTGCATAGAGATACAACCCTACTGTGTTCTAATTCAAGAAGCTTTGAAGAAAGCCAAAGGAGGTTGATCTCAGCCAAGTTCTTTCAAGAACTCATCAAGAAGCCAGTCAACTCATCTCTCTCAATCAGAGTTATGGTAATTAATCTTGGTACTCTTTATTTTCTGTAGGATCCTTAGGGATCTGAGCTGTAAGCCTATATTATAAAGGCTGAGTGTAGGAGACAGTGTGCTCTGAGTGTAGGTCTTGTTGAAGACTGAGGGAAGGCCTAGGGCCTGAGTTGTAGGAGACCTTGTTCTCTGAGTGTAAGTCTTGGTGAAGACTGAGTGGTAGGGCTATTGAGCCTGAGTTGTAGGAGTGGGATCACTCTGAGTTGTAGGAACCTGTTTGGGGTTCTGAGTTGTAAGATCTGAGGATCTGAGGAGAAGTGGAGAAGTTAGGCTGAATCTAGTACACTACTACTAGATAGGCGAAGGGGGAAAGTGTATGTACCCAGACCTTGGGGAACCACTATAAATCTTGTGTGCACTCTGTGAATATATGCCTGTATGGTTGCTGTGCTGTGATACTTGTAGAATTGCAATTACTGTACTGTATTTCTGCCTGTAAAGTAAAAAGATATAGGTCACCTATTCACCCCCCCCCCCTCTAGGTGTTTAGGCACTATTACTTTCACAGCATCCCTGAGAGAGTCTTTCAACACAGTTGCCCGTCTTGGAGGAGGTAGTATGCTGACTTGTATCTGAACTTCTTCTTGTCCATCCACTTCGGATACTCCCCTATAGAGAGGAAGGTCGTGAACTGATCCATCCACGAGGGGTGTTGGTCCACCTCCATCAGCTCTCCCTCTTTGATGGAAGGGTAAAATAGATTGGTGATGTTACCCCATACCCGAGGACCATGCTTTGCTAGCTGATCAACCTGCTCGTTCTCCTCCCGAGGCACGTGTCGGATGGAGAAGGTTTGGAACGTGTCGATGACCCCCTTCACTTTGGCTAAGTATAGCCGTAGGGTATGCTCTCTCGCCTCAAACTCCCCGTTGATCTGGGAAGCCACAACCATGGAGTCAGTGAGGACCTCCACGTCGAGCACTCCCAACTCCCTGGCCAGGAGCAGCACCGCTATTACAGCCTCGTACTCGGCCTGGTTATTGGTGATGGGGAAATGCACCACTATCGTTTTTTCGATCCTCGTCCCCTGGAGGCTTTCCAAGATTATTCCCTCTCCAAAGGAATGTCTTCCCGAAGCTTCATCAACCTTTGCCTTCCACGAAGTCGGACGAGTGAGCTCTTCATCCGCTACATCGATCATATAGTCGGCAAAAAGTCGGCCATTTCTTAGGCCTTGATCGAGAGGCGTGTGATGAAGGAGATGTCGAACTCGCTCAACTTTACCGACCATTTGGCTTGCCTTCCCGAATACTCCATCCCCTCAAAGATGTTGCGGAGGGGATGGTCAGTCAGCACTCGGATGGAGTGTGCCTTGAAGTAGGGCCAGACCTCCAAGCTGAGATGATTAGGGTGAATGCCAGCTTTTCCGAGAAGGGGTACCGAAGCTCGGCCTTCCTCAGGGCCCGACTCACATAATATATGGGGAGCTGCTTCTTCCCTTCTTCCCAAACTAGGACGGAGCTCAAGGCCTCTACTCTGACCCCGAGGTACAAAAATAAGTCCTCCCCTCTTTCGGCCCTTGGAGTAGCGGAGCCTGGGTCAACTGCCTTTTCAGGGCCTGGAATGCCTCCTCACACTCATTCGTTCACTCGAACTTTTGACCCCCCAGCCTAATTGTCTTGAAGAAGGGCGAGCACTTCTCCCTGGCCCGAGAGAGGAACCGGCTCAATCCCTCTAACTTCCCATCAATCATTGCACCTCTTTAGCATTCCGTGGTGACCCTAGTTCCATGATGGCCTTGACCTTTTCAGGATTTGTCTTGACCCCTGCGAGGGTGAGGAGATGCCCCAAGAACTTCCCCCTACTGGACTCGAAGATGCATTTCAGGGGATTCAGCTTCATCTTGTATTTGCGCAGGGTGTCGAAGGTTTCTTCAAGGTCCTGTAGGTGAGAGTCCATGTACTGACACTTGATCATGAGATCGTCTACGTATACTTCCATGTTCCTCCCCTTCTGTTCCCGGAAGATCTTGTTCATCATCTTCTAGTATGTTGCCCCTGCATTCTTCAGCACAAAGGGCATCATCTTGTAGCAGTTGCATCCATCCCCCGTAATGAATGAGACATCCTTGATGTCCAAGGGGTGCATTCCAATCTGGTGTTAACCTGAAAATGCATCTAAGAAGCTAATTTAGGCAAATCGACGGCTGATTCAACCAGCGCATCGATCCGAGTCATGGGATAACTGTCCTTAGGATATGATTTATTAAGCAAAGAAAAATCAACACACATAAGCCACCGGCCATCTCCTTTTTGAACCATGAATACATTGGAGACCCAACCGGGGTATTGTATTTTTGATACAAAGCCGGCTTTGAGGAGTTTTGCCACCTCCTCCCTGATGGGCTCGACCAGCTTGTCCGCGGTTGAAATCTTCTTCTGCTGGATGGGCGAGCTCTGGGTCCAGGTTGAGGTGGTGGCAAGCCAAGTCCACATTAATCCCTGACATCTTTGCAGTGCTCTATGCGAAGATGTCTACATTATTTGGATGCACGCCAGCATCCTACCCTGAGCCTCCGGGGTCAGCCCCCTGCTAATACGGACCTTCTCCACCCTGCCTCCAAGGGTGAGAAGTTCCATCTCCTCGATTTCCTCTACAGCCTCCAGCATGGACTGCTCCCCCGATTATTCGGCGTCCCTCTCCTCCGGGACTCGGGCCTCGTCAGCTTCCACTACTTCTTCCACGGCTATTGCCTCAGCCGACTCCTCTCAAGCTCCACCTAACTCCTCCACCTCGGTGGAGCTCTCCACCTCAATACCTTCTCCTCCCGCTTCCTGCTATGCCTCCTCCATTCTCCACCCCATCTCCTCGGCCCCCTACTACCAGGAGATAGAGTTTATTGCGGTGATGTAGCATTCCCTTGATACTTTGGGATCACCCCACACCCGGACCTGGATACCCTCGGCGTTGAACTTCAGGCATTGGTGGAATGACGAGGGGACACAGCAGAATACGCTGATATGGGTCCTTCCGAAGATGGCTTTGTAGCTACTAGGGGGTCCACGATGACAAACTAGCAATTCTGGGACTGCCCCCCCTAGAGTGACGTGGAGCCCCACTCCTCCTTCTACCTCCTTTCTCTCCCCCGAGAATCCAAATAAGTGGCCATCCGATGCCAGCACCCTCTTCACCTCCACCTTCATCGCGTCAAACGCCTTCTTAAAGATGACGTTGATGGAGCTCCCGTTGTCAATGAGAATCCTAGAGACGGTGAAAATTTTGATGGCCGTTTGGATGACTAGTGCATCACAGATGGGATCCTCATGATCCGGCATATCTTTCCTCGAGAATGTGATCTTCTCTTCCAGGGGTGGGGTCTGGGATGTGGATCCAATGCTACGGCACTACATAGTGTGGAGGCTCGCCTTCTGGGAAGCTTCGATCCCCCCCAACCCCTCGTGGATCACTCTGATCCCTCCCCGGGCCTTGACATCTGCCCGATCTTCACATCGTTACTCCTACTCCGCCCGAGGTAGGACTTCCTCGATCCTCACCTCCCGGCGACCCTATTGCTGGTACGGCTCCCTGTTTCCTCTCAACTCGAGCAACTCCGGGCACGTGGCCGTGGCTTGCCCCTCTTCCTGGTGGAAATCAAAGTAAGGCAACTCCAACTTGACTTCTCTCCTCCTCCTCCGCAATTCTCTCTTCCTCTCCCCTATGGCTATGGCCATAGCCTGATTCTGATTGTGGAGGGGAGGTCTCTGGGCCTGCCTTCAACCTTGGGGGTGGAACTGATCCTGGCCCCCCTAGCGGTTGTCCCTTCCATAGTAACCACTCTATGGCCCCTTATCCTGCCACTCGGGCATCCAGCCCAGCCAACGGTCCTGCTCCTAACGCCCCCACCTGGGCTGCTACTGCTGCAGTAGTCACTGTTCCCTCTGTCGGAACTCAGCTCTCCTCTCCTCTTGTCCTCTTCCACCCCATGGCTACCTCTACTCCTCTGTGGCCCACCTGGGCAAATTCCAGGCAAACTCCGGATTTGACGCCTCCCCATCAACTTTTCTCGCCGCCCTCTCCATCAGCTCTTCGTAGGAGAGGGGGCAGTCTCTTCAGCTCCATCTTGAAGAAACCCTGTTGCATCCTAGGGTGAAAGCCATCATCAGGCTATGGCCTGGCATCACCTGGACCTGGGTGACCTCCTCCTGGAACCGGTCAACATAGCTCCACAAGGTCTTGTTCAGCCCCTGCTTGATGTGGAACATGGACTCTGACTCTTTCTTCCTCCTCTTGGAGGTGGTGAACCTTAACATAAACCCCTGACGCAGGTCCTCAAAGCAGTAAATGGAGCTGGATGGTAGCTGGTTAAACCACTCCCTCGCCTTCTCCTTGAGTGTGATGGCGAAGAGTCAGCACTTGTACCCATCCGACATCTGTCGGATCGAGACCACGTCCTCGAACCACTCGATGTGCTGGACCGGTTCTCCCTTCCCGGTGTAGTAAGACATTTTGGGTTCCCTGAAACCCTCTGGAACTGGGGCGGAAGACCAGCTCGCTAAAGTGGCTGCCTCCCTCTGCCGAGCAAGCTGGAGTATCCCGTGCGCCCATGTCACTGAACCGAACTCCGCTTGCCGAGTCGGGGAAGAGCACGCGTCCAGGTAGCTCGCATCCCCTTCCTTCTTTAGCGACCTCCTTCCCAGCTCCCTTATCGGGAGCGTACTCGCCTAGAGGTGGGGCGGTAGCTATTGGGACACCTGGAGTTGAGCACTCGGCCCGTGCATTGAGTGTAATCTTGACGAGGTTGAGTACCTCCTACCTGAAATCTTCGAACATCCCCACCGTGGCCAAAGGTGGCGGTGGCGGTGAGACGGACTTGTCCGAGCCTTGTCCTTCTCCTATTGTAATATAACTTGTTGAAGATTTTCTGTGTTGACCACATTCCACGCTCACCGCACCAAAATGTTGAAACCTAAAATTCGGTTCCTTGAGGAGTTCACCCATGAGGAAGGTGTGATCGTACACCTACTTCTCTCCTTCAAACCAAACAACAAGAGAGATGGGAACTTACCCAAGTGCTCGGCGGGAGGACCCACCACACCCCTAGAAGATCTTAGAGTGCTTCCCCTCTTAGCCAAAGGCTGAGCTAAGGCTGCCTCAGAAAGCACAAAAAGATCTGAATACTGATAAGCGTGTCTTGTGAGGTGGCCCTTGTGTCTTATTTATAGCTTTCTGAAATTGCCCACAAATAGCCAACCTTTACTGTTTTGAATAGCTATGTGCAGCCCAGCTAGGTCTGCCAACAGCGTAACTCCACTGTTCTAACAAGCTATCCGCACCCATAGGAGGGGCACCTAGGTAATTTAGCTTCTGGGCCCCACAGTGTCGGTCCCACGAGTCGAGAGTTCGTCTCGCCACTGCTCTCTACCCCCACGATGCGGGTGCGACCTGGCTCCCACGACTCGCCTTCTCTCCTTGGACGAGCGCGAGCCAGGACTCCGCGACCAGCCAATGCTCGCTCCGAGGCGGGCTGGCGGCCAGGTCGCCTATAGGAGAGCAGGCTGGCCGGTCTCATGCTGTCACTACAAGGACTCCAGCGGGGGCTCACTGATCTAGGGTCGTCGAGCTTAACCCCGAATATTAGCTCAAATTATGACAAGCTCAAACCTTTGCTCGACGAATGTCGAGCTCAAACCTCTGCTCGACGAACTCATGGCTAGTGCGGGGGGAGGGGCCAGCTCGCGCAGCTCGCCCGT
Source organism: Platanthera guangdongensis (assembly GCA_039583875.1). Lineage (NCBI taxonomy): Eukaryota > Viridiplantae > Streptophyta > Magnoliopsida > Asparagales > Orchidaceae > Platanthera > Platanthera guangdongensis. The sequence continues at coordinate 88,216,753 of CM077160.1, forward strand.
CTAGCTTTGCCGAGAGTGAGCTGGGCACCCGGTGCCTGCCTAAATACTGTTATGGAGTGGGCAGGGTGCCTTAGTCCGCTTGCCTGGCCTGACTTGCCCACTCGGCGAACACGGGGTTGTACAATTAACGTACGTAAAAATACATATATTTAGAACTTATTAAATACCCCCATACTTAAGCTTTTGCTATTCCAGAGCAAAAGTTGGAAATATACTTATAAGGAATTAAACAAATCCTAAGTTTAGCTACCGCTTGAATTAATTGAAAGAAAGATCAAAATAATTATCCGGGGTATAAGAGTTAAGTCCTAAATTATGACAAAAAATTTAAACAAAGAAAGAGTTTCAGCTAAAAACTTCTGATATAATCAAATAGATAACAAAAAATTATATTTGTTCGGTTAACAAAATTAGACTGGATTATGAAAACTTTAGCTTATAAAAATTAGAGAAAATAATGCAATTTACAAATTATGCTCTCAAAAAGATTTTAAATTAATTCTAGCATTGTTTGAAATTGGCGGAGGGGGATGTTGTGGTTTATGAAGAGGACTTTGATTTATAGGTGAGGTATATTTTTTCGATCGAACCTCTAATAGAATTTTTTGGTTTGAAAGTGGATGTTTAGGAAAACGAAATCTTATTTTTCATAACATAATATTTTTTGAACTTCATAATAACCCAAAGTATATGTATAGGAGTACTGAATTTTATCGTCTTTCTCTGTAACATATAATTTTTTCAAAAATTGGATGCATATGTTTACGGAATGAAATCTTATTCCCATTGACATAGTATCTTTTAAGGATCAAAATCATGCCAAGTAAGACATGAAAAAAAGGAGATAGGTTTTTTAAAAAAAAAACTAGGTTTAATAAAGTTTTTTTGAGAGCAACCTTTATAAATTAAACGTTCTTATATTTCAAAAAAAATCTTTGAGTAAACATAATTGAAATCTAAGGTTGTTATTTTCTAACAAAATAAATGTGCAACTATTTAGATAAGTTAGAAGTGGTGCTGAAAACAGATACCTTATCTAAATAAAAAATGAAGCGTAAGAAATTCTTTAAACTTAACCCCAGATATCTAAATCTATCGATCTCCAATTAATAAACGAATAGTAGACAAAAAATTAATAAAATTTGCTCATAAATAAACTCACAATAAAATTTTTGGAGAGCGAAAAAGGTTAAGAATGAGATATTCGATTTATTCGTTACATAAAAAACAAAGTTTTTGTGGGATCTTAGGGTTTTTATCTTTTTTTGTATTTTTGATTTATTATCTTTTTTTGAATTTTTAGAGTTATTCTCTTTTTAGGATTTTTTTGATTTTCTATATTTTTTTTAAGTTTTTAACAAGTTATTTAGAAGAAAGGGGAGAGAAAGCGGTGTGATTTAGAAAGTAGAGAGGGGGAAAGAGAAATATATTTTTTACAAAGAAGAGAGCGGGGAAAGGGAAAGATTTTTTAGAAAGAAGAGAGGGGGGAAAGAGAAAGTTTTTTTATTTTTTTTTACAAAAAATGTACAAAGTAAAAACAACAATTGTTTTTTACAAAACAATTCTGTTTATAAGTTTTTTTATGGAAATTTTGTTTTTTTATGGATTTTTTTGGTTTTTAAGAATTTGTTTTATGGAATTTTTGTTTTTATTTTTTATGGAAATTTTGTTTTTGTTTTATGGATTTTTTAGGTTTTTGATTATAAAAACAAAATTTTTTTTGAGGTTTTGATTTTTTTGTGTTTTTGCTAAGTGCAGAATAGGAAAACACCCCCATACGTAAACCCATCATTGTCCCCAATGTTGCAATCTAACTATGCGGAACGATAATAGAAAAAATACAATACGTACACAAAAAGGGAGGGTAGAAGTTTCCCTGAGACGAGTTTGGGGCGGCCCGGATTAAAACCCTTCATTATTTAGAACAAAGGAAAGAAAAATAACTAAAAATGAAAAACATAAATTCAGCCAAAAGTTTGCGGGCAGTAGCGGGGCAAGTGGAAGTGACTCAGAAGTAGCTAACATCTTAACTACAAGAGCGTGATAAAAATGCGTTCCCCTAGCGCCTACATTAACGTTAAGCGTGTTGAAGCAAAAAAAAATAGAGTTATAATATTTAATAATAGAAAAGGTTTGATTGATTTATTATTTTTTTTGAACAAAATTTTTCGGGTTTTGGAAAGAAATAAAACAAGTTAAACCAAAACAAAACATATATACAGGAAAATTTTGCTTTGTTTTTGAGGAGGGTAATCTTTTGGCTATATATATATAGAGAGAGATTTTTAATGATATATTATATATATATGTTTTTAAAGTGGTGTTTTTTTTGTAGTTTTTTTTTATTTTTTACTTGGCTTTTTAGTTGGTTTTTTAGTTTTTTGTTAGATTTTTGTTGTTTTTTAGTTTTAATAGTTTTTTGGTTTTTTAGTGGTTAGATTTTTATGGTTTTTAGTTTTTAGATTTTTTGAGAGTTTTTGGTTTTTTAGATTTTTTTGGTTTTTAGATTTTTTTTAGTTTTTTAGTGTTTTCATAAAAAATAATGAATTTTGTTTTAGATTTTATAGTTTTTTTCATTTTTTAGTGTTTAGGTTTTTTGGTTTTATAGTTTTTTCAATTTTTTAGTTTTACAGTTTTTGTTTTTAAAATTGTTTTGGAAACGACGCTATTTTATTTTTGTGTTTTTTTATAGATAAATATATATATGAAATAATAAGTATAAAATAAACTCTTTTTAAATTTTTTTAAGTAGCTTTATTATAATTATTATTACTATTATTTTTTTGGCCTTTTTTTAAATATAAATATATAAATAAAAATAGGTAAAAGTTTTAAGATTTTCAGAGTTCGAAATAACAACACGTAGTTCAACCTCCCCGGCACCAGCGCCAAAAACTTGATGGGGGGGGGGTTAAAACTCCAAAAATTACATAGGACACGCGGCGCCCCTGGCGGAAAAGAGGGCGATTATTCCTGCATGTCGTTGTAGTATAGTGGTGAGTATTCCTGCCTGTCATGCGGGTGACCCGGGTTCGATCCCCAGCAACGACGCCAATAACTTCATGGGGGTTAAAACTCAAAAAATTATCTAGGACACGCGACGTCCCTGGAGGTTTTTTTAGAAAAAGCAGATTTGGTTTTATTTAGGAAGACGGGGTGCACAGATTTATTATTTGGATATAAAACAGTTGCAATCGAGTTTTAACAAAAGAGGCAAGTGCACCTATCGCGTGTAGTACAGGATATTCCAGCGAGGAATATCGGGATCGTATTGTTCTCGGGGTTGGTTTGATTATTTTTATTCTTCCCTAGAGGGACTATTATTTTACCGAAATTATCTTGTCGGGTTATAATTTATATATATATAAAAGCAGAAATAAAAGCATTAAAATGGAGCCGATGAATAACTTAGCGTAACGGTATCTAAAAGAATTTGAACTTAAATAAACTCTTTTTTTTAAAAAAAGAGAACCTAAATTTCAAATTAATTAAGGTGGAGACTTGGCCGTGGAGGTTTCACAAACATGAGCTCACCTATCTCTAGGACTATTGCTCACCTGAACATTAAGAATATTCGACCGGGCTCTCGTCCGACGAAGGATTCCTCTTAATGCCCGCATTACGCTAAGAACCCCGCTATTTGGTGGGTAACACAATCCGGTAGAGTTGTGCGCCTCCTCTCTCGAGGGTTACTATGGAACTCCATTTAACAAGGGGTGATCGGTCCATACGCAAGGCCTCTCGGCTAGCTAACATATGGACTACTGAAATAGAGCCCACACATCGATATGTGGTTCTACGCGTCGTAAACCCTGGGCAAACCTAAGAAATTTAATTAATTAGAAAAACAAGATCTTTAATTATTTAAAGTGATTTTATCTGTTTCAATACTCTTCGATACTGAGGGCTAAGAGCGGTTAGCCACTCATCGGAATAGGCACGGCTTGCGAAAATAAAATTGCAGAATTCGAAAGTGCAAGTCCTACTCAAACAAGTAGACAGGAAAATAAAGCAGTAAAAGAAAGCAAAAAATGAAAGCTAAAAATGAAAGCAGTAAATTGCGAGTCCTACTCAAACGAGTAGGCGGGAACTGAAAGTATAAAATTATGAGTCCTACTCAAACGAGTAGGTGGGAAATGAAAGTAGAAAAATTACAAGTCCTACTCAAATGAGTAGGCAGGAAATGAAAGCGAGTACTACTCAAACGAGTAGGAGGATATAAATGCACACACGCACGCACTCTGCACAAATAAAAACACACACACACACTCTACAGAAATTAAAACACACACACACACACACTCTACAAAAATTAAAACACACACACTCTACATAAAGTAAAACACACACTCACTCTGCTGAAATAAAGACGCACCCACTCGCTCTACTTAAAATAAAAACACACACGCACACACAACATAAATTACAACACACACACGCACTCTACATAAAATAAAAACGCACACACACACACTACAGGAATGAAATAAAGCGATAGAAATTAACTCATACATGCACGCACACATACAAAAAATGCGAAAAACTAAGTTATCTAAAAATTAAAACAATTACATTTCTACAGCTAGAATGTGTTAAAAATGCATAAAACGAAGAACTAAAATTAAATGAGCAAAAGTTTTTGAAAATGAAAGCAAAAATGATGGTGTTCGAAAAATTAAAACCATAACTTTTTCATTCTTATGATTTTATAAAAGAGCTTAAAAAGTGGAAATAAAGCAGAAAAAGTACAAAAAGTTTTAAAACCTAAAAAAACATAAGTTAGAGAAAAATCAAAACCACTTTTAAGATACCTTTATAAACTCATAAAAATGAAATAAAAAGAGCAGAAAAATCCTAACACTAAACGAATCAAAGTAAAAGAAATAACAAAAACCTAAAAGCATAAATTTATACTCATACACGCACAGACCCATTTTAAAAGAACTAAAACAAAGATATAAAATAAATAAATAAAAATAAGATTGTGTAGGGTCGGTACAAAGATGAAGTCCATAACAATGTAATGGGAGAAAATATACAAATTTTATTAATCTAAAAAGGAGATTACAAAGCTAAAAATAAAAGAGAGTGGGAGAAATTCCTTTACATAACATAGAAACCACCTAAGTAGCCAGCACTAAGCAATATGGTTCCAAGAAGGAGAACAGCAACTCAAGCAGAAAACTTCATTTTATAGGAAAAAAAATCTAAGTACACGCCCTAGTTCACGGGCGTGTAAGGGGGGCGTGTAAGCACTATTCATGCTGTGATCTAGAGAACTGATAGCTGGTTTGACTTTGTTGTTGTACACGTGGATGTCACGGGTGTGACTCTGCTGACACTGGCGTGTAGCATGGCCGTGTCGGGAAGGTTGAACTGGGGACAACGTCGTGTCAATAAGTCGTCGGCGACATCTTATATGGGCCACGTGGAGAAGTCACGGTCGTGTCGCATCTTGACACGGGCATGTCTGGTCTGTGTAGCGAACTTCTAGCGCGGATCGTCGAAGGCATGACACGAGGCTTCACCACGGCCATTTCACCTTGGACACGGGCGTGTACGGGGGGCGTGACTTGATTTTTGTTCGAATGCGGCTGATTTCTAGTGGAATTGAAGTAACACGCCCAGGTCACGTGCGTGACCTAAAGTACACGGGCGTGCACTATGCAAATTTTGACTTTTTCTGAAAAATTTCAGAAAACAAATAGAGGCTATGTTACAATAATATTTACCAAATAGGAGCATTTTATTGAGCAAAATTAAGTAAAAAAAACGAAAAAAAAAATTAAAATGACTTAATTAACGTACGTAAAAATTCGTATATTTACAACTTATCATAATGTCTTTCGGTTTGGCCAATGCACCCTCCACTTTCAAGGATTTGATGAATAGGGTGTTTAAGGACTTCTTGGACCGATTTGTTATTATGTTCATAGATGATGTCTTGGTGTATTCCCGCAATGTTGAGGTGCATACTCAGCATTTGTGTTTGGTTTTGTCGACCCTAATGGAGCATAAGTTATATGAGAAGTTGAGCAAGTGTGATTTCTGGCTACCTCAGGTGTCCTTTTTGGGTCATGTTATAAGCAAGGATGGTATTTCAGTGGAGCCGACCAAGATTTCTGATGTGATGGAATGAGAGTGACCTTCTATACCTAAAGAGATTAGGATCTTCTTGGGCCTGACCGAGTATTATAGAAGATTCGCGGAAGGATTTTCAGTGTTGTCAGCCCCTCTAACTAGACTTACTCAGAAGAATACTGGTAACACCCCCATTTGTCAAATGACATATAATAGAAGGTTCAGCTGGAACCCGACGCCATATACCACGGACAGTCGGAAGGGTTATATAAGAATATCAAAAATCCAACTATAACTACTCGCCCTAATACAGAGCATTCTAGCGGAAGATTTTTAACAGTTGGAAAGAACCCATAATTGAATAACTACTATCATGAATGTCCACATACTATCATAAGAGTGAAATAACAAATACACTGAGAGTACTTGGCATTATAGCCTTACAAGAGTTTACTTATCAAATTAATGATTTACATACATTGGCTCGTAGGCCAGCCACACATGACAAAAATAAAAACAACAATTCGCTTTGGCTTTCGAGGGCCAGCTCAGCAACATGGGCTTCAGCCCGCTATTTGGTACTGGCTCCGCAGCACCTGCAAGAAACATTACACCGCACGGTGGCAAATAAAATAACGGTTAGGCAAAGCTGTCCAAATTATAACGACCCCACCCCTTACTCGGGGTGGCGGTGCTCCTTCCCTGCATTTCATTAGCCCATCTAAAGAATAAAGAACAAACGTACTACACCACAGGTGTAGGCTTATACGGCCAAACACCCTGTGCACTCACGACACATTAACAGTGAATCCGGTCAATTTCGTGGCTTCACCACCATCACCGGGATGGCAACATCGTGAGCATTTTTTAGTCTTTCTGACCACTATCTAAGACTCTCGGCTATGCCAAAGGCCAGTCCCTCTATGTGTCTCTCGCACCGAACCAAATAGCCTAGGTCCGATTCCACTTACCCGTTGCTCACTCCACATAGTCACCTTAAGACGTATGCACGGGCCAAGCTTCTCTCGGATCCCAAAACATTCCAAACATCACATAACCCAATTATGTTCAAGGCTGGCTCCCCGACCGCCAAGTTAGCAGAACTACGATTCTGCTCAGTTTTCCCGGTGCACCTTGGAGTTAATCCCCAAGGATCCATGCTGCAATCTACCATATAGAAACCCAAAAACACAAAACATGGAGACTTCTCAGGCAAACCATACAATATGCAACATCACCGATCCAGACCAACATGTCCGGGTAGGCTTCACACACAATTCCTATGTTCGTACTTCGATTACGGACTCTATATGCAGCACAAGGGGGACTATTCACGTCAACCCCAAGGAACAGCGCACACTCACCGCACACTCGCGGGAGCGGGTTTCCTTATGCAGAAGAACGAGAGCTTCACATGCTCAAGTAGAGAATCATTACCCTAGTAGTTTGCTTTTGCGCCATGGGAATCTATCCGGATGGAAAGATTCGCAAGGGAATTTCCTCCGTGGATCTGGTCTCGGATCTCGATTCGGTGCTCCGATGCTCCGTCGGCGGCCGGAATCCTCCTCTTCCTTCCTCCTTGCTCTCTCCTCTCCCTCACTCCTTAGAAATAGAGTGCTTGAGAGAAAATGAGGAATTAATCCTCAATACCCGACCTTAAAAAAGCAGGAACACACCTGGGTCATCACACCTTATTTAAAGAAAACGGACGGCTTAGATCCGCCCAAAATTCCACAATCCTGGGCCGAACACGGACTTGAACACGGCCGTGTCCCAGTTCGTGTGCCCCGATCCAGGCACGATCGCCGAGCACAGGAAAGGACACGGGTCAAGACACGCCCGTGTCTCAACTTGACATGCCCGTGTCAGGCTCCGACACACCCGTAACCTAGGGGCGTGTCACGGATAACCGCCACGCCAACCGTCACGTCCCTTGGGAACACGGGCGGTGACACGGGTATGCACACGCTCGTGTCATGCTTAACACGCCCGTGTCGCTGCCGTGTTTCCTGCTGTGTCCTTTTTTGGACACACCTGACCAACACAGAGGACACGGCCTTAGATACGCCCGTGTACCAGGCTATGTACCCTTATTAAGGCACCAAAACCACCTTAGGATGCGACCGGTTCGATTATGATTTTCGGGGTGTTACAAATCTCCTCCCTTAAATAATTTCGTCCCGAAATTATGTAAAGTTACACAATATTTAAATGTTACCTGAGTGGAATAACTCGGGGTATTCCTCTAACATAGTCTGCTATCGCTCACATGAAAGCTCCTCAAGTCCGCAGTTATCCCAACGGACATTAACCATTCGGGTTTCCTTGTTGTGGAGTCGTTTGACTTCAAAGTCTTCAATGCGTACTGCCTTGACCTTTGCCATCAACCCGTAATCAATCGCCACTTGATCCACTACAACGACCTGCGAAGGCTCTTGTACCGCCTTCCGCAACACCGATATGTGGAACACATCATGTAGCCCACTCAACTCCACTGACAGCTTCGATCGATACGCTGCTTCGCCAACCCGCTCCAGGACTTCAAACGGTCCAAGGTATCTCAGACTCAACTTCTTCCAGTGTCGAACCCGCGAGACACCCTTGAACGAGTTGATTTTCAATTACACCAAGTCGCCAACACCGAACTCCACGTTCCTATGCTTGGTATTATAGTATTTTTCCTGCCTGTCCTGAGCGATCTTCAACCGTTCCAGAATTGTACATATCATTGAAGGGGCATCTTCTACCGCTTGACATTTGAATAACTTCGACTCTCCTGTCTCCAACCAAGACAACGACGTGAGACACTTTCTCTTATACAAGGCCTCGAAAGGAGCCATTCGAATATTCGCTTGATAGCTATTATTATATGTAAACTCCACCATGTACAGGTGATCTTCCCACTGCTTTCCGAAATACAGGACACACATGCGAAGCATGTCCTCTATTATCTCGTTGACCCTCTCGGTCTGACCATCCGTCTGTGGATGAAAGGCTGTGTTGAAACTTAACTTAGTTCCCAACAGACTATGCACCAGATTCCAGTCATTCGACGTGAAGCGTCCATCTCGGTCACTAACAATACTGCGGGGCACACCATGCAATCGAACGATATTATCCACATAGAGTTTGGCTAACTTTTCCACCGGATCTTCCTTCCTGTTCGGGATGAAGTGTGACACTTTTGTGAATCTATCAACGGCCATCCAGATGGCGTCATTTCCCCTCTGTGACTTTGGCAAACCATGCACAAAATCCATAGAAATGTCGTCGAACTTCCACTCCGGGATAGGTAAGGACTTCAAGAAACCTCGGGTCTTCTCGCACTCCGCCTTCACCAAGGTACATGTTTGGCACTTGGCCACATAAAGTGCTACATCTTTCTTTAATCCTGACCACCAGAACAACTTCTTCATGTCTTTATACATCTTTGTGCTCCCCGAGTGGATTGAGTACTTGGTATGATGAGCCTCGTACATCAACTCCTCCTGAAGATTATCCGCACTAGGGACGTATAGGCGACCATCCCTCCTTAGCAGTCCATCCTCAACAGCAAATTGGGAATTTGACCCATCCAAAGAATCATCTAAGATCTTCTTCATGCTACTATCCTGAACCAAAGCCCGCCGAACCCTATCAGCTAGGTCATACTACACCTCTGTCGAATATAATTTTGCCTCGACACTAGACTGCTTGTCGACGCAGGAGATCTCTAATGCCTCCAAATCATGGACCAAACTCTCATCATGTACCGATAACCAGCTCGCCTGCGCAGGAGCCCTGCGACTCAATGCATCCGCCACTGCATTTCCTTTCCCAGACACATAATATATCTCGAAGGTATAGTCCCCCAGGAACTCCGTCCACCTCCACTGCCTCATGTTCAGGTCCTTTTGATATAACAAGTACTTCAGGCTCTTATGATTAGTGTAGACATCGACCTTCACACCGTACAAGTAGTGCCTCCAAAGCTTTAGAGCAAATATCACAGCCGCTAACTCTAAGTCGTGAACCGGATAATTCCGCTCGTGAACCTTCAATTTTCGTGAACCATAGGATATCATGCTCCCATGCTGTAGCAGAACACAACCCAAACCACTGCCAAAGCATCACTATAGATTTCAAACCCTTCGGTCCCACTCGTCGAACATAAAATAGGCACCGTGGTCAACCGCCTCTTCAATTCTTCAAAAGCCTGCTCACACTCCAGCGACCACACAAACTTTTGATCATTCATTGTCAATGTCGTGAGTGGTAGCGCAATCCGCAAGAAGTTATCTACGAAGCGCCTGTTGTAGCCGTCAAGCCCCAGAAAGCTCTGGACTTCCGCCGCTGTAGACAACACAGGACACTCCCATATCGCCACTATCTTCGATGGATCCACCGCTATCCCTTCTCCACTAACAATATGACCAAGGAACGCTACCGAGGATAACCAAAACTCACACTTGAAGAACTTAGCATACAACTATTTCCTTCTCAATGTCTCCAACACTATATACAGATGCTTGTAGTGATCATCCTCACACTGCGAGTACACCAAGATATCGTCGATAAATACTATCGCCAAACGATACAGGCACTCTCTGAACGTCCTATTCATCAGATCCATATACACGGATGGCGCATTGGTTAATCCAAACGACATGACCGTGAAGTCATAATGGCCAAACCGAGTCCTAAACGTTGTCTTGGAATGTCGCTTTCCCTTATACTTAATTGGCAGTAACTGGATTTCAGATGTAACTTCGAATATACTGTTGACCCGACCAACTAATCAAATAGATCGTCAATCCTTGGGATCAAATACTTATTCTTTTCCGTAAGCTTGTTCAACTACCGATAGTCGATACAGAGTCGCAAGCTCTCATCCTTCTTCTTAACGAAGAGGACCAGTGCGCTCCAAGGCGACAAACTTTGACGCACATACCCTTGCTCCAACAACTCTTGCAGTTGTACCTTCAGCTCCGCTATCTCTCTTGTCGCTATCTGATACAGAGAGTGTGACTCCGGTTTGGCACCCGACACCAGTTAAATAGTAAAATCAATCTCCCGCTGAGGAGGGGATCCTAGGAGATCATCTGGGAACACATCAGGATACTCGGACACAACTGGAATACTGCCCAGACATGGCTTAGGCGTTGAAGTCTGCACTAATATGAGAAATAGCTCTGCCCCAGACCGAACTGCCTTGATCACATGAAGGGCCGACATCAAAGACTTACTAGACCCATTGATGCCCGCAAATGTATTCTCCCGATCAGTATTTAGTCCCAACTTAACCTCCTTTCGGTTGCAATCAATACATGCTCGCTGCTCCGAGACCTAGTCCATACCAAAGATTACGTCGAACTCAACTAACGGCAGTACCAACGCTCGCAAATCAAACTCCTGGTCCCCAATCCGTATCTTAACCACACAGATTCTATTCGCGCGAATTGAGCACCCATTGGGCAACAACACATCCAACTTGTCTTCTGTCATCGAGGAAGGGACTCCGATGCGCATTACGAATCTTACGGACACGAAGGAATGCGAAGCTCCCGTATCAAACAGGGTTCTCGCCGGAAAATCAAAAATAAACACAAAGCCTTGCACCAACATTTATAAGCTAACATATAAAAAGCGTAACAACTACATAAAGTTAAACTACTATAACCTAACTCATATCTGTCACCACGCCAGCTTGTTTTATGGCCTCTTGTAGACCAAGATTATATACTCTATGCTGGGCTGGAGCATGGTAGGACGCGGTTGACTCCACCTCCTTCCCTTTTTCTTCATATGTTGCTCCAAGCTTCCTCTTGGACTTTGCACGTCCGCTCCAACATTAACAAGCAAAATGCCCTATCTTTCCACAGTTGTAGTAAGGTCCTGGGACTCGACTTGTGGTTGCCCCCGTCGCACAAGACAAAGGGACTGAGCTCGAAGTCTTCGATTTCTTGTTCCATCTGCGGAAACCCGACTTTGCATTTGGCACTTTGAACTCTGACTTCCTTTCCCCTAGGTCCTTATTCTCTTGCACTTACTTCAGGACCTTCTTCAATGACCAGGCCGAATTAACCAAGGCTAGAAAGCCATGGGCCTTAGTCCCAATAAGGAGTAGCTGTAAGTCGCCATGTAACCCTCATAAAATTGGTTGGTCTTTCGCTACACCTCAGTAAACGTAGCACCAGCATAACGACCCAACCGCGTAAACTCGTGGAGATAATCATCCACCCTTCTGTCTCCTTGAGTCAAACCAAGATACTGATTCTCCATCTCAAGCTTCTGAGAAGAGGATAGATATCTGGCCAAGAACAACCTAGAGAATTCCACCATAGGCAAATCTGCAAGTTGCCTTCCCACTAATTGGTGAACCTCCAACTCATCCCACCCACAGCCTCGCCTCACCAGACAATAGGAAGGTCACTATGGTGGTCTTCTGCCACTCCTCAGTTAACGTGGTCGTCAAGACTCTCTTTATCGTAGAGAGCCAATCCTCAGCTTGAGTTGGCATTCCAATCCCGTCGAACCTCGATGGATTAAAGCTCATTACATGCTTGAGCTACTTCTCCGTAGCTCTCCTTGGTGCTACTTGATCAACTGCCACACATTCTACCACTCTCGGCTCTGCCACCATAATTGGTTATTGCTCATTAACAGGTGGTGCGTGGTGCATTTACCCTGCAGGTTGGGCATTTATCATAGCAAAGACTGCTTCAGCCACCAATCTGATGGTTTCTGCTGAAGGAGGTGTTGTAGGCACGTCATTTGGTGCACTACTTCTCGCCGATTGCGGACGTTCTGATTGCCCAGCACTGCTCCTAGCTGGCTATAATAGCATAAACCCTCGATTAGACGATAAACAGATTGCAAAAAGCAATCATTGGAAAACTCATGTTCCTCAAAACAAGTGTATTTTTCATTCCTATGTGGACATTCATGGGTTCCTTTATGTTATAACGATGACGCACAGACATGTGCTCACCACCCCTTAAAAGAATTCGCCCATTAATTCAAATAAAGAAGACCGACACCGAGCTCTGATACCAAATTGTAACACCCTCATCTGTTGAATGACATATAACAGATGGTCCAGCTGGAACCCGACGCCATATACCACGGACAGTCGGAAGGGTTATATAAGAATATCAAAAATCCAACTATAACTACTCGTCCTAACACAGAGCATTCTAACGAAAGCTATTAAACAGTTAGAAATAACCCATAATTGAATAACAACTATCATGAATGTCCACATACTACCATAGGAATGAAATAACAAATACACTGAAAGTACTTGGCCTTATGGCCTTACAAGAGTTTACTTATCAAATTAATGATTTACATACATCGGCTCGCAGGCCGGCCACACATGAAAAAAATAAAAACAACAATTCACTTTGGCCTTTGAGGGCCAGCTCAGCAACATGGGCTTCAGCCCTCTATTTGGTACTTGGCTCCGCAGCACCTGCAAGTAACATTCCACCGCACGGTGGCAAACAAAGAAACGGCCAGCCAAAGCCGACCAAATTATAATGACCCCGCCCCTCACTCGGGACGGCGGTGCTCTGTCCCTATATTTCATTAGCCCATCTAAACAATAAAGCGCAGACGTACTATGCCATAGGTGTAGGCTCACACGGCCAAACACCCTGTGCACTCAGGCACATTAACGATGAATCCGGTCAATTACATGGCTTCACCACCATCCCCGGGATGGCAACATCGTGAGCATTTTTTAATATTTTTGACCACTGTCTAAGACTCCCGGCTATGCCAATGGCCAGTCCCTTTATGGGTCTCTCGCACCGAACCACATAGTGCAGGTCCGATTCCACTTGCCCGTTGCTCACTCCGCATAGTCACCTTATGAATTATGCACGGCCCAAGCTTCTCTCGGATCCTAAAACATTCCAAACATCACATAACCCAGTTATGTTCAAGGCTGGCTCCCCGGCAGCCAAGTTAGCAGAACTACGATTCCGCTCAGTATTCCGGGTTCGCGTTGGAGTTAATCCACAAGGATCCCTACTGCAATCTACCGTGTAGAAATCCAAAAACACAAAACACGGAGTCCTCTCCGACAAACCATACAATATGTAACATCACCGATCTAGACCAACATGTCCGGGTAGGCTTCACACACAATGCTTATGTTCGTACTTCGATTCCGGACTCTATATGCAGCACAAGGAGGACTATTCACATCAACCCCATGGAACACCGCACACTCACCGCACACTCACGGGAGTAGGTTTCCTTATGGAGAAGAAAGAGAGCTTCACATGCTCAAGTAAAGAATCGTTACCTAGTAGTTTGCTTTTGCGCCATGGGAATCTATCCGGATGGAAAGCTTCTCACGGGAATTTCCTCCTCGGATCCGGTCTCGGTTCTTGATTCGGTGCTCCGATGCTCCGCCGGCGGCCAGAATCCTCATCTTCCTTCCTCCTTGCTCTCTCCTCTCTCTAACTCCTTAGAAAGAGAGTGCTTGGGATAAAATTAGGAATTAATCCTCAATCCCTGGCCTTAACAAAGCCGGAACACACCTGGGCCGTCAGATCATATTTAAAGAAAACGGATAGCTCAGATCCGCACAAAATTCCACAATCCTGGGCCGAACACGGCCTTGCACACGTCCGTGTCCCCGGCCGTGTGCCCCAATCCAAGCACGATCATCGAGAACAAAAAAGGACATGGGTCAAGACACGCCCGTGTCTCAACCTGACAGGCTCATGTCGGACCCCGACACTTCCGTGACCTAGGGGCGTGTCACTGATAACAGCCATGCCAAACATCACGCCCCTTGGGAACACAGGTGGTGACACGAGTATACACACGCCCGTGTTATTGAAATTTGTGAAGTGAAAGTGGGTGAATGGAGCACTTGGACCTATCCTCGCGGACTACGCGGACATGGTTGGCGGACTACTAGGTCGGCAGGGATGTTGCAGACGGTATGTTCTGTAGCAGCCTGGGCAGTCCGTTCGCGCGGACTACACAGACATCTATAGCAGTTAGCCAGGACGGCTTATGCTCAGCAGGCAGTTGGATCCCAGGAAGTAACCGGCGGATAGCAACTCTAGCCGCGGAGTCCGGCATGAAGCAGACTGAAGAACTGGAGTTTGGCAGACCGGTTTGGCAGTTGCCTTAGCCTTGCTCTGGTGCAGCGGCAAGTGGAAGCCGCAGAGACAGCCAGTCAGTGCAGACTGATATTGGAGCTCGCCGGGAGAGGCAGACTGGATCCAGTGTCCGCCAGTAAGTGCGGACTGGCCCTTGTGGCGAGTGGTGTGGACTTGGTTGGATCTGAACCAAGTCCATATTTGGCTCAGTCCGGGGAGATCGCACAGTGGAGCGCGGACTGCTTCTCAGTCTGCTCATCTCGGCAGAAGTGCATGTGCCTTGGTTGCGAGTTTGGGGATAAGCAGACTGGAGGTTGCGTTCGCAACTATGTGCAGACTGGAGCAGGAGTCTGCTGAGTCCGGTAGCTACCTTGCTAGCATGGCTGTGGACTTGGGGTATGCAGACTGGAGTAGTCTGCGAGATATGCGAAATGGAGAAGTCTGCAAGGTATGCAGACTGGGATGTTTGCAGGGATATGCAGAATAGAGCTATCTGCATTATGTGCAGACTGGATCGGCGTGTCTGCTGAGTCCGGCAGGTGCCTTTGTGGCAAAGCCCTGGGCTCGGGATGTGCGGACTGAAGCCGGTTGTCCGCTGAGTCCAGATGTTGACTTTTTGGCGAAGCCGTGGGCTCGGGATTGGCGGACTATTGCTGTGTGTCCGCGGAGTCCGGCAGTGCCTTGGTGGAGAGGCTGCGGTCTCTGGATAAGCGGGGTGGTGCTGTGTCCGCGGATTGGCGGACTGTTGTTGCAAAGTCCGGCTGTGGCGTTCCTGGCTTGGCCCTCGGTGACAAGGAAGACTGGTGTTGCTGTCCGTCTTTGGTGATGTATTGGTGGCTTGGCCTTTGGCGACAAGGCGGACTGGCGATTGTGTCCGGCCTTGGAGAAGTTAGGCGGGTTGGTTATCTTGCACAGGCGCGATGGACTGGATTGTATCCACGGACTGCGGAGAAGTCTTGCTGTGGGATGTGGCGGTAATCCTATCGGCTAGGGTGGTGACCACACTCATCATCGTGCCTATAAATAGGATCCATATCATATCAGTAACAAGGAACCAACCGATGTAAGTGAACATTAACTTGAGCCCGCAACAGTTGTTGCGGACTGGACTTTTGTATCTGCGTGGTTTGAGTGAGTTGACCTGGTTGTGCTGTGTAGGTTGTGTCGATAGCACTGGAAATCCAGGATGAAAGATATTGTACGTAAACACCTAGAGGGGGGGGGGGTGAATAGGTGACTTGAATCTTTTTAACTTATAAGGCAGAATTCAACTTATAACACAGAATTCTATCTACTTTACCACAGCACACATACAGCAATCACAGAATTTCACAGCACACAGTAGACACACAGTTTTTATAGTGGTTCCCCAAGGTTTGGGTACATCCACTTTCCCCCTTCGCCTATCTAGCAGTGTACTACATTCGGCCAAACTCCTCCACTATCTCAGAACCCCAAAATAGGTTCCTACAACTCAGGCCCAAGGCCCTACAACTCAGCTTCTACACAAAGCCTACACTCAACCACCAAGGCCTACACTCAGCCACAATAGGCCTACACTCAGAGATACAAATCTCCTACACTCAGGCACTCAAGCCATACACTTAGCCTTTATAATTACAGGCTTACAAAGACTCAGATCCCTAAGGATCCTACAAGATAATATGAATACAAAAATTGTAACTCAACAACTCAGAGACAAGAGAGAAAAGTTGTGAGTTTCTTGATGAGTTCTTGGAAGAACTCAGTTGAGATCAAACTGACTTGGCTTTCTTCAAAGCTTCTTGAATGTAGAACACAATAAGAATGATCTCCTCTGCAGTAGATCCTTGATCTCTGCTGCTTAAGATTCAGACCAAATCTGAACCCTTCTTCTCAGCTGGGTTCCAACAGCTGACTTCTTGGATGGAGCTCTCTCTCTCCAACTTCTTAGATCTTCACTTGATAGTTAGATCTTCTTTGTATAACTTGATGTGTTGATCTTCTAATCAATCTGATCAATCTCTTTCTGTAGACAGTGTAAGCCTATTTATAGGCCTTCTTCATGATAACCGGCTGGTCCGGTTCATAACTGATTTCTGACAACTCTGACAGGTGCAGTAGACCGGCTGGAAAGGCAGCTGTCAAGTCATCCAGTCAGTTCTTGAAAATTCTGTAACTGTCTAAAAGTGTCGAGACTGTCTGTCTTTAAGTGTCGACACTTATAGACCAAGTGTCGACACAAGTTGACTAAGTGTCGACACTAGCCTACAAGGTGTCGACACAACTCCTTGTGTTGTAGATTTTATATCTCGACACTGCTTCTTCTCCATGTGTCGACACTGATAATGTGTGTCGACACAAGTACTTGTACTTCAGTATTTTGCTAAATTCTTCTAAGTGTCGACACAACACCTTTGTGTCGACACATCTTCATGTGTTGAACTTGTTAAGTGTCGACACTTCTTCTTGGTGTCGACACATGTCTTCAGTGTTGATACTTGCTGAGTGTCGACACAGCTCCATATGTCGACACATTCTTCTTCTGTTGAGACTTCTGCTGTGTGTCGACACATCCCCTTAGTGTCGACACTTGTACTTAGAATATTTTGTTGAACTTTGCTGATCTTTTCTAAGTGTCGACACAGCTCCTTGTGTCGACACTTTCTTCAAGTGTTGAGTCTTCAGCTGAGTGTCGACACATTCTTCCTTGTGTCGACACTTTCTTCAAGTGTTGACTCTTCTGCTGTGTGTCGACACATTGCTCTGGGTGTCGACACTTATACTTAGTCTCTGCTGACTTTTGCTGAGTGTTGACACGGCCTCCAAGTGTCGACACTTTCTGATGTAGACACAGTTTCTCTGGGTGTCGACACAACTGTTAAGTGTCGACACAGCTTCACTGCACTTTTCTTCACTGAGTGTCGACACAGCTCCTTGTGTCGACACTTTCTGTCTGGTGTCAACTCAGCATCCCTAGTGTGGACACAATCACTCCAAGTGTCGACACTGCTTGCCTGGGTGTCGACACAAGTCTTCTTAAGTGTCGACACTTTCCCTCTGGGTGTTGACACATGGACTTAGAAACTTTTTCTTCTTTCCTGTAAATACTTAACCTGCACAAGTAAACTCAAAACACATCAAATACATTTTTGATGTATATCATTGAGTTGAGTTGAGTGTCAACACTTTCCCTCTGGGTGTCGACCTGGCTCTGATACCAGGAAGAATGTGTCGACACTCAGCTGAAGACTCAACACTTGAAGAAAGTGTCGACACAAGGAGCTGTGTCGACACTTAGCAAAGATAAGCAAAGTTCAACAAAATATTCTAAGTACAAGTGTCGACACTAAGGGGATGTGTCGACACACAACAGAAGTCTCAACAGAAGAAGAATGTGTCGACACATGGAGCTGTGTCGACACTCAGCAAGTATCAACACTGAAGACATGTGTCGACACCAAGAACAAGTGTCGGCACTTAACAAGTTCAACACATGAAGATGTGTCAACACAAAGGTGTTGTGTCGACAGTTAGAAGAATTCAGCAAAATACTGAAGTACAAGTACTTGTGTCGACACACATTATCAGTGTCGACACATGGAGAAGAAGCAGTGTCGAGATATAAAATCTACAACACAAGGAGTTGTGTCGACACCTTGTAGGCTAGTGTCGACACTTAGTCAACTTGTGTCGACTCTTGGTCTATAAGTGTCGACACTTAAAGACAGATAGTCTCGACACTTTTAGACAGTTACAGAATTTTCAAGAACTAACTGGATGACTTGACAGCTGCCTTTCCAGTCGGTCTACTGCACCTGTCAGAGTTGTCAGAAATCAGTTATGAACCGGACCAGCCGGTTACCATGAAGAAGGCCTATAAATAGGCTTACACTGTCTATAGAAAGAGATTGATCAGATTGATTAGAAGATCAACACATCAAGTTATACAAAGAAGATCTAGCTATCAAGTGAAGATCTAAGAAGTTGTAGAGAGAGAGCTCCATCCAAGAAGCCAGCTGTTGGAACCCAGCTGAGAAGAAGGGTTCAGATTTGGTCTGAATCTTAAGCAGCAGAGATCAAGGATCTACTGTAGAGGAGATCATTCTTATTGTGTTCTACATTCAAGAAGCTTTGAAGAAAGCCAAGTCAGTTTGATCTCAACTGAGTTCGTCCAAGAACTCATCAAGAAACTCACAACTTTTCTCTCTTGTCTCTGAGTTGTTGAGTTACAATTTTTGTATTCATATTATCTTGTAGGATCCTTAGGGATCTGAGTCTTTGTAAGCCTGTAATTATAAAGGTTGAGTGTAGGGCTTGAGTGCATGAGTGTAGGAGATTTGTATCTCTGAGTGTAGGCCTATTGTGGCTGAGTGTAGGCCTTGGTGGCTGAGTGTAGGCTTTGTGTAGAAGCTGAGTTGTAGGGCCTTGGGCCTGAGTTGTAGGAACCTGATTTGGGGTTCTGAGATAGTGGAGGAGTTTGGCCGAATCTAGTACACTGCTAGATAGGCGAATGGGGAAAGTGGATGTACCCAAACCTTGGGAACCACTATAAAAACTGTGTGTCTACTGTGTGCTGTGAAATTCTGTGATTGCTGTATGTGTGCTGTGGTAAAGTAGATAGAATTTTGTGTTATAAGTTGAATTCTGCCTTAAAAGTAAAAAAGATTCAAGTCACCTATTCACACACCCCCCCCCCACCTCTAGGTGTTTAGGTACAATATCTTTCAAGTGGTATCAGAGGGAGGTTACTCAAAAAAGGACATAACTGTTTGAGTAGATCCTATTGGCAGATTCAGTCTAAGTGAATTACAGAATCAAGAAAATCAAGAACCATGGGTTCCACTGAGAATCATAAGGAATTGGGATCCATGAAGTTACCCATTTGCAGAAAGGAAATCTTTGGCATTTGGAAGGAAAGGGTGAGACTATTTATGGAAGCCTCAGACCCTAGGATTTATATCACAGTGAAAGAAGGGCCATATGTGCCCATGAAGGTATCAGTCTTAGATGCAAATCAGAGAACACCAAAGGATTTCTCTGAAATGACAAAGGATGAGATAGTACTAGCCACTATGGATAAGAGGGCCCAAAACATCTTTGTAAGTGCTATAGATGATGTAACTTTTCCGAATTTGATACACTGTAAGACAGCTAAAGAGATGTGAGATACTCTTATTGTGTATATGGAGGGTTCTGAAGAAGTGAGGCAAGACAGAAAATCCTTGCTAAACCAAGAATATGAAAGTTTTAGACAAGGTAAGGCTGATAGCATAACTGAGTGCTATAAGAAGTTCTACAGGATTGTGAATGAGCTCATGTCCTATGGCAGAGAGTTCAGTAATTATGAACTCAATGATAAGTTTCTAAGATCCCTAACAAAAGATTGGGACACCAAGATCTGTGTCATTAGGGAAATGGCAAAGTTGGCTGAAATTCCTCCACCAACACTGTTTGGCAAACTGCTGTCCTATGAAATGTAGTTAATGGTGAGGAAAGAAGAGGAGAAGTCTACAAGAAGTGACCACAAGGAAAGGACAGTGGCCTTTAAAACAGAGGCCCCCAGAAAGTACAAAGGTAAGTCACCAACTCCACCTCCAAAGGTTGCTGAAACTGAGTCAGATAATTCAGAAACAGTAGAAAGTCTGAAAGCAGTGAAAGTGATGAGGACTTTGCTGCCTTCACAAGACATTTTCAGAAGTTCTTGAAGAAGAAACAGTGGAGGACAATGCCTTCTACTTCACAGGGTAAAGAAGACTATTATCAGAATAAAAAGTCTTCAAAGAAAGACAGGAAAAAGACTAAGTCCAGCAAAGCAACTCTTTCAAAAATTGTATGTTATTGCTGTAATAGACAAGGCCATGTTGTTGCAGATTGCCCAGAAAAAAGGAAGGTGTCTAGTGATAAGAAAAAGACTCTATTCAAGGGCAAGAAGGAAAAGTCATTTGTTGCCAAGAAGGATAAGAGCTTATCAGATATCTCTTCATCAGAAACTGAGTCAGATGCAGAAGCATATATAGGACTATTTGCTAAGGAAGAAGAAGAAGAGTTCATCCAGATCATGAACTCAATATATGAACAAGAGGACAGTCAATGCCAAGGGCTAATGGCATTGACAGAAAGTGACAAAATCATGGAGCAGCCAGGACCTAGTAAGGTACAACATTGTTCTTTAAGTTCAATTTCTTGTGCTAATACAGAATCAGATTCATCTTCATCAAGTGATGAGAGTGCATCTGAATCTGAAGAGGATACTCATCAGTTGATAGATGAATATAATGTTCTATTGCAAGCATTTAATAAATGCAAATCCTTGGCCAAGAGACAAGCTAAGGAGATTGCAAGTCTGAAAATGGCTGGAACTGATTATGAGAAGATGTTTGATCAAAAGCTAAATGAGATAGCCAGACTGAAGCACATAACTGTGATTCAGATGGGGACTATATCATTTAAGAATGATCAAATCAAGAGTCTGGAGATTAATCTTCAGAAGGAGAAAGACTTAGTTGCTAGGTTTTCTAAACCAAAGTCTGTTCTACCCATAATTGATGAATTTGTTCATCAAAAAGGTAAAGCTGGACTGGGGTTTTCAAAACCTGCTAGGACTGTTCAGTCCAAGTCCAAGTCCAAGGGCAAAGCCCCAACTCTCAACAAGTCAGTTGTAGATAAAATAGCAAAGACTATACCTAAGCAAAGGTACAATAAGTTTGAGTGTTGGTGCTGTGGCAAGGTAGGCCTCTTTGCAATGGACTGTTGGCACAATGCTAGTGCCAAAGTGAGTAGAAAACTGCCTATTGGAAAGCCTGCAGGTAGCTTTGTTAGGAAGCAAACTAATCAGTACCAAGGACCCAAGAATTCTTTGGGTTCTAAGGTTCACTAATCTGTTTTGCAGGTGAGTCCAAGTGGCCATGCCCCAATATGGTACTTGGACAGTGGATGTTCCAGACATATGACTGGGACTAGGGGATTACTAAGGGACTACACTCCAATCAAAGATGGTCCAAAAGTCACCTTTGGTGGTTCTGAAAAAGGAATCATCAAAGAGTTTGGTAACATTTCTAGTAACTTAGTTACCATTACTCAAGTGGCTTATGTTAAAGGTTTGAAACACAACCTAATTAGTATAAGTCAATTAAGTGATGTAGGATATGACATCTCATTTGTTAAGGATGGTTGTCATATCAAGAGGTCAAATGATCAAGAGATCATTTTGACAGGTTATAAAAAGAGGAATGTCTACTGCCTAGACATTATGTGTGAGACCAATGGTTCTCAAGTGTGTCTTGTAGCTGATGAGAAAGTCTCTCATTGTGTCAAATGGCACAAGAGGCTAGCCCATCTAAATTACAAGACAATTGGCAAACTCTTTAGCAAAGAGTTAGTGAGGAATGGTCCTCAAGTTAAGTGTGTTAAAGATGGTATTTGCTCAGCTTGTCAAAAGGGCAAGCAGACTAGATCCATCTTTAGAAGCATTGAAAACAAAGATGCTGTGAGGTGTTTGTACCTTTTGCATATGGATCTCTTTGGTCCAATGCCAGTTCACAGCCTAGGTAGGAAGGTCTATACCTTTGTAGTTGTAGATGACTACTCAAGGTTTTCCTGGGTGTTCTTTCTAAGACAGAAATCTGAAACACCTAGTGTCTTCTATAGCTTTGTCAAACAGATTCAGAATGAACTAGACAGTACTGTGGTCAAGATTAGAAGTGATCATGGTACTGAATTTCAGTCTGATAGTATGACAAAACTATGTGAAGAATTTTGGATATTTCAAGAGTTTTCTTCACCAAGAACACCTCAGCAAAATGACATTGCTGAGAGTAAGAATAGAACCTTGATTCAGGCTGGTAGGACCCTATTAAGTGATACATCACTACCAGAATATTTCTGGGCTGAAGCAGTTAATACTGCATGCCATGTTATAAATAGGGCTACCATTACTAAATGCCTCAACAAGACCCCCTATGAGGTTGTGAAATGCAGAAAACCAAACCTATCCTATTTCAGGATCTTTGGTTGTAAGTGTTTCATACTTAACAATGGAAAGTATTACTTGACTAAGTTTGCTGCCAAGTCCCAAGAGGGAATTTTTGTTGGGTACAGCAACAACAGTAAGGCATATAGAGTCTACAACTTGTCTACTCAAGTTGTAGAGGAATCTGTACATGTAGTATTTGATGAAACTAGACTTATTAACAATGAGTTGTCGTGTAGTATATGCAGCTCCTCAGGTATAACTAAGAAGATGGACAAGCTCACTATAGAAGAAGAACCTACTGCAAGACAGCAAGTAGAAGACAGTGGCTGTTGTCCAGGGGGAGTACTACATGTACCTAATGCAGATGAAGTTCAAGGAGTACAGCAAGTTGAAGAAGTTGAAGTAGTTCAACCTGAAGTCAGGATGCCTTCAGCCAATAGGCATCTTAGAGATCATCCAGCAGATCAAATAATTGGTGATCCAAGACAAGGCGTACAAACAAGGAGCAGAAACCTGAATGCAGCACTCTACTCCAGTTTTCTATCCCAAGTTGAACCAAAGAAGTTTGAAGAAGCCATCCTAGACCCTCACTGGATTGAGGCAATGCAAGAAGAGCTGAATCAGTTCAAGAGGTGCAAGGTCTGGGAGCTTGTTCCTAAACCTAAAGACCACAATATAATTGGGACCAAGTGGATCTATAGGAACAAGATGGATGAACATGGAGTCATCATTAAGAACAAGGCAAGATTGGTTGCTAAAGGATATAGGCAGGAAGAAGGTATTGACTTTGATCAAACCTTTGCTCCAGTCGCCAGACTGGAAGCCATAAGGATGTTCCTGGCCTATGCAACCTTTCAAGGATTTAAAGTTTACCAAATGGATGTCAAGTCAGCATTTCTGAATGGTAATCTAAAAGAGGAAGTCTATGTGGAACAGCCATCAGGTTTTGTTGATTCAACTCTACCTAATCATGTCTATAAACTTAGGAAAGCATTATATGGGTTAAAGCAAGCCCCTAGGGCTTGGTATGAAACCATGTCTAGTTTCCTCATTGAGAATAGGTTCACAAGGGGGAAAATAGACAAGACTCTATTCCTTAGGGAATCTAGAGGCAAAGTAATACTAGTCCAAATATATGTAGATGACATAATATTTGGGTCTACTGAAAGTAGTCTTTGCAAAAAGTTTGCAAAACTTATGCAAGGACAATTTGAGATGAGTAGTATGGGAGAACTTAAGTTCTTCTTGGGTCTCCAAGTAAGACAGACTGAGAATGGATTATCCATATGCCAGTCTAAGTTCACCCTAGAACTCATAAGGAAGTATGGTATGGATTCATCCAGCACCATGAAGACTCATATGGGGTCAAGTATGTCTCTTAGCAAGGATGATGCAGGAAAACCTGTAGATGAGTCTTTGTATAGAGGGATAGTTGGCTCCCTATTATATTTGACTGCAAGTAGATCAGATATCATGTATGCTACATGTATCTGTGCAAGGTATCAAGCCTGCCCTAAAGAGTCTCATTTGACAACAGTCAAAAGAATATTGAGATATCTAATGGGCACTCCTTATCTAGGCCTCTGGTACCCTAGGAATGGGCATGTTGAACTAACAGGTTATTCAGATGCAGACTTTGCAAGATGCAAAGTAGACAGAAAAAGCACAACTGGAACCTGTCAATTCCTAGGTGGAAGACTAATTTCATGGAGTAGCAAAAAGCAAACAAGTGTGGTTATCTCCACTGCAGAGTCAGAATATGTGGCTGCAGGAAGTTGCTGTGCTCTACTTCTATGGATACAACATCAGCTTGAGGACTATGGAATTCAGGTAAGTAGAACTCCACTATTTTGTGATTCTACTAGTGCCATATCAATTGCACATAATCCTGTTTCCCATAGTAGAAGTAAACATATTGAAATAAAATATCATTTTCTTAGGGAGCATGTAGAAAGAGAAGATATTTTACTAGAATATGTTAGAACAGATAATCAACTAGCTGATATGTTTACTAAGCCCTTAGAAGAAACTAAGTTCAATAGGTTTAAAATTGAACTAGGTATGATAAACTTAGAATAAGTTTATAGAAGTGGCTAAGTCAAAAGGTGTCGACACACAGAGATATCTGTGTCGACACAGAAAAGTGGTGTCGACACTTCAGGGAAAAGGTGTCGACACATCTAGAAAGTTGGTGTCAACACTTCAGAATATTAGTGTCGACACATCCAAGATAGTGTCGACACTTAGTATTTACTCAGAATTATCTAAGTAAAGACTCGACTATGTGTCGAGTTAAGTGGTGTCGACACATAAACAAGTGTCGACACATATTATCTGTCGACTAAACTTGTGTTGACACACTGTGTCGAGACATTATAAGTCTGTGTCGACACTTTCCCACAGTGTCGACACAACTTATGTTAGTTAACCCGCCTTTTCATCTTCAAACCTAGAAAGGTATAAATAGGATTTTGCCTTAGTCTGTCGACACGCTTTCAAAAGTTTCGAGACCAAACTTGTGTGTCGACACCTCTCTTCTCTCATGTTCAAATTCTTCAAACCCTAATGGCGCCAAAGCTCGAGGAGAACGTTAATGAAGGCTATGAACTGGTGCGAAATGCATTTGATGAAGCTGACCCAGAGATCAAGACTGTAGTAACCCTAGTTGCAGATTCAGGGTTAGAATATCTTGTTTCTGAGCCGACAAAGATCTGGAAGAAGGAAGTACTGGTATTCCTAAATGGAGCAACCCTAGACGACACTGGATTCAAGATCAAGTCCAGGGTCCATGGTGAGAAGGTTAAGGTTTCACCAAAGAGTTTGAGGAAAGTCCTTCAGTTACCAAGAACTAAGGAAGAAGAAGAGGTTACTGCTTCCAGGACCAGAGATGCATTGACATGGTGTGGTCTGGATTCAAAGATGAAAATTGGCTCAGTTTTCAATAGGAAAGGAATGAACAGCCACGGGAAATTCCTGTCAGAAATTGTTGGCAAAGTGATTTTAAGCAAACCTGGAGGGCAGGATAGGGTATCAGCCCATATGTTCAGCATTATGACCAGGATAATCTTCAGCCTGAAAATTGACTGGTCAGTAGTGATCTTTGAGATGATCAATGAGAGTCTAAAGAAGCCCAACTTGGGCAGGATCTTAAGTCTATACCTTGCTGGTATTATACCAGAGGTAATAAGTCAAACTGCTGGAACAAAAATCAACCACATGAGGAAAATGGATATGAGGATCTTCTCCAGATGGGACAGGGTTTTGTCTATGGAGATGTCAACCCCTGAGAAGATACCTTCTGAGAAGACAACTCCACTAAAGAAGAAGAAGAAGACTGCCCCAGTGGCTCAGGTTTCCTCTAGCAGCTCTGGTAGTGAAGAACAAGTGTCTTCACACCTGATGAGAATGTAGAAGGAAATGCTGTGAAATCTCCAGCTCAACAAGACACTGCAGTGAGGCAGGGGGAGCTACCACCAACTAGCCCCTTACACCAGGATTCAATCCAGGGGGAGCCTCTAGTTGTAGAAGAACCAACAACACTGGAGAGTGAGCAAGCTACAAACATCATTCTTGAGGTAATCACTGAGCTAAATGCTTTAGATTTTCCTATAGAGGATACTGATTTGTCTGATGTTTATCAGCAACCACAGACTGATAGTCAAGTCCCAGATGTTGTCATGGAGGACACTTCTGTTGAAGTTCAAGTAGTTTCTGATCCAGTGGTAGAAGAGCCAAGAATTTCTCCAGCCCATTCACCACAAGAATTCACTATGGAAGATCTCTTCCTCAATCTAGATCAAGCAGATCTTGACAAGAAAACTACTGTTGAGGGGGAGAATGCTCCAGTTGAGGGGGAGCAAGTAGTACTTGTTGAAGAGCCTGCAAGGTAAGAGCCTGAGAAACCCCAAGCTGTTGAGGAGCTACCTAAGGAGAGGTTAGAGATAGCAAGTACTTCAGCCTCTGAAGATGAAGAAGATGCAAGGGATAAGAAAAGGAAGTTTCAAGTTTTCAAAAGAAGAAGTCAAACTTATAAGAAAGCCTTGCAAACCATAGCACCACAGCCAGCACTACAGCCAACTCCATCTGTAGATTTCAGCTCCATGATGGTTGCTATGCAAATAAAACTAGATGAGCACAGGAAAGCTATAGAAACTTATGTGGATGAGGGGCACAAGTCATTACAGTTTGATCTAGCCCAAGATATAAAGTCTATAAGATTTGAAATGAATCTTAATAAGAAGGAGATGACTGACTGCTTCCACAAGGGTGGGAATGCAGTGGTGTACTTGGCAACACATCAGGGAAAAGATAAAAGCTCAAGTTGATGACATTGCACTGAAGCAAGGATATGTTCTTGAGAACCAGATCAGGATGAATGATAATTTAACTGCTTCCCATAATGCAATTGTCACAGAAATGAAAAACATAGCTGCTGGACTAACACCTTCTACTACTACTGCTAAAGCAGATTTTGACAAAGCATTCCAAGAGGAAATAACTGCTGTTAAGACTGCAATTCAAGATTCTCAGAAGATCATAACTGACAAACTCCAAAGGTTGAAACCTTACTTTAAAGATGGAGTCAACTATTTGGATTCTCAAATTAGATTTCAGAAAGATGATGTAAGAGATCACATAGCCAGAGAAGTCATAAAGGGGGAGAGGGTTCTAGTCAAAGCCAGCTCTAATCATGTCAAGTGGATATCTAAATCCATCAGAGCTACTCTGGGTTATCCTCCTCTTTGTGATGATGATAATGTGGCAGAATCTGGAATTAACCCTGCATATCTAGGAGGGGAGCAACCTGAAGTGGCTCAAGTCATCTATCCTCCTCCAGATTTTGATATGATACATGCTGATATACACTCAATGTATAGCCCTCCTGAGGGAAAAGATTATGTCATCATAGAGAAGGTTGTTCAGCCTATATATGAAGCTATGCAAGAAGCTATGCAGAAAGAAGAAGAAGCTAGACTGTCTAAGAAGAGGTTCAGGGAGCAAGCTGAACAAAGACCAGACTTTGAGCAGTGGAGCCCCACCTAAAGAAATATTATCTTAACTGCATGGAAAGCTGCAAAAGATAACATTCAAGACAGAAACAAGTGGTTTTCTGAAGCTGAATGGAGGAAGCATGAGACAAGGCAGGAAGCCTTAGTCCAATATAGAAGGAAGGCCAAGATGGGAAAGCTACCTCCTACTGCTCAGGAGCCTAGCAAGTACTTTCCCAAGCCTTATCATTATTTTGAAAGGCAAAAGATTAAAGCTGAGGAGCTTAAGAAGAAGGAGCTGAAAGGGAAGAAAACTGTTGATACTGAAGCTGCTGAAACTCCTATGCAAGCCAAGATTCAGTCAGGAAAAGGGATAGTGATCAAAGATGCTGATCAGAAATAGAATTGCTTTTTTCTTAAGTTTACTATGTAATCTTTTGATGTTAAACATTCTGTAAACTTTTGAAATATGAATATGACAAAGTATTAGAACAATATGTTGTGTGATAGATTTGCCGTGTGATAAATTTATTTCATAGTTGTTCTGAGATTATGTTTTTGTATACATGTTTGATTGATGCAGTTTATATTTGCCCTGTCATATATTCCTGCTTTACATCATGTTATAATTTTATTATGAATGGTGTATATCATTGACTAAGGGTTATGACTTCTCCAAATAGGGGGAGATTGTTGGGTACATTGGTTCAAATGTACCTGATTTGAAGAAGCCTCACTCAACTCAATGATATACATCAAAAATGTATTTGATGTGTTTTGAGTCTACTTGTGCAGGTTAAGTATTTACAGGAAAGAAGAAAAAGTTTCTAAGTCCATGTGTCGACACCCAGAGGGAAAGTGTCGACACTTAAGAAGACTTGTGTCGACACCCAGGCAAGCAGTGTCGACACTTGGAGTGATTGTGTCCACACCAGGGATGCTGAGTTGACACCAGATAGAAAATGTCGACACAAGGAGCTGTGTCGACACTCAGTGAAGAAAAGTGCAGTGATGCTGTGTCGACACTTAACAGTTGTGTCGACACACAGAGAAACTGTGTCTACATCAGAAAGTGTCGACACTTGGAGGCTGTGTCGACACTCAGCAAAAGTCAGCAGAGACTAAGTATAAGTGTCGACACCCAGAGCAATGTGTCGACACACAGCAGAAGAGTCAACACTTGAAGAAAGTGTCGACACAAGGATGAATGTGTCGATACTCAGCTGAAGACTCAACACTTGAAGAAAGTGTCGACACAACGAGCTGTGTCGACACTTAGCAAAGATCAGTAAAGTTCAACAAAATATTCTAAGTACAAGTGTCGACACTAAGGGGATGTGTCGACACACAGCAGAAGTCTCAACAGAAGAAGAATGTGTCGACACATGGAGCTGTGTCGACACTCAGCAAGTATCAACACTGAAGACATGTGTCGACACCAAGATGAAGTGTTGACACTTAACAAGTTCAACACATGAAGATGTGTCGACACAAAGGTGTTGTGTCGACACTCAGCAAGAATTCAGCAAAGTACTTCAGTATTTTGCTGAATTCTTCTAAGTGTCGACACAACACCTTTGTGTCGACACATCTTCATGTGTTGAACTTATTAAGTGTCGACACTTCTTCTTGGTGTCGACACATGTCTTCAGTGTTGATACTTGCTGAGTGTCGACACAGCTCCATGTGTCGACACATTCTTCTTCTGTTGAGACTTCTGCTGTGTGTCGACACATCCCCTTAGTGTCGACACTTGTACTTAGAATATTTTGTTGAACTTTGCTGATCTTTGCTAAGTGTCGACACAGCTCCTTGTGTCGACACTTTCTTCAAGTGTTGAGTCTTCAGCTGAGTGTCGACACATTCTTCCTTGTGTCGACACTTTCTTTAAGTGTTGACTCTTCTGCTGTGTGTCGACACATTGCTCTGGGTGTCGACACTTATACTTAGTCTCTGCTGAATTTTGCTGAGTGTCGAGACAGCCTCCAAGTGTCGACACTTTCTGATGTAGACACAGTTTCTCTGGGTGTCGACACAACTGTTAAGTGTCGACACAGCTTCACTGCACTTTTCTTCACTGAGTGTCGACACAGCTCCTTGTGTCGACACTTTCTGTTTGGTGTCAACTCAGCATCCCTGGTGTGGACACAATCACTCCAAGTGTCGACACTGCTTGCCTGGGTGTCGACACAAGTCTTCTTAAGTGTCCACACTTTCCCTCTGGGTGTCGACACATGGACTTAGAAACTTTTTCTCCTTTCCTGTAAATACTTAACCTGCACAAGTAAACTCAAAACACATCAAATACATTTTGATGTATATCATTGAGTTGAGTGAGGCTTCTTCAAATCAGGTACATTTGAACCAATGTACCCAACACAGGACTTGGCTCTGATTGCGGTCTGGGACAATGTGGACTTTGCGGTTAAGCAACAGGCGGAAAACAACAGGCCACGGACAGTAACCAGACAGTCTTCTCATTGACAACTTGGTTCGAGGTTCAATAAGTCGCTTACCTCAGGCGCACTATTCTATTCGGCATCGTAGTGTGTATGATCTGGTGGCTAGGCGACCTCGCAGTAAGGAGGCTTGCAGATCGTCGGCTAGAGATATCATTGGAATAAGGGGTAGTCCGCGCGACTTGGTTTACGGTCTGGCGACCTGGCGGACTGAGTGGACTCCACAGCAGTAGACCAGTGTCTTGGTTGTTGAGTCCGAGCGGCTTGTTGCTCTTGTCTTGTATTTGTAGTTCTCTGGTTTCCCTTAGGTGATTATTTGGTGAAGCAAGTCTTGCCATGTATGTCTCGCTGTGTAGAGAAGATTGCTGTGAATCAATAAAGACTCTTGTGTTGCATGTGTTTGCTGGTTGACTGGCTTAGGTTGAGATAACCCCTGCTCACTCTAGGTTCCAGGAAATTTTTCGCGTGATCAATGTGTGATCTTAATAGAGTTGAGAATATTAATTCGGCATTAGGCTATCTTTTTGACCACCTAGAGAAAATTCAACGTGGTAAAAGTGGCAGGTTGTTGAATTTTAACATGGTATCAGAGCTGGATTAGAGTGGATAAGCAGTGATCAAGTGAAGTGGTTGTTACTCTTTGAAGAGGGAACCAGTGGTAGAACCATGGAGTGGAAGATGCAAGTTGTCTTGTAATTGATCTCCTTATAAAGATGAACTTTGATAGGAGGAAGTCTTGTATGGAGAGATTTCTTCTTGGCGAGGACCTTTGGGAGGTTGTATGCGGAGCAGAAAGACAAGAGGCTACTGCTGTCAATGCTGAATAGATGAGAGCTTGGAAGGAGACAAATACGAGAGAGGAGTCTATTCTCAAGCAGGTGATCTCATTGGAGCTCTCGGACCACATTAGTGGATGTCGGTCAGCTATGGAGGTTTGGACTTCCCTTGATGGGTTATTCAGGAAGGAGGTGAAGGTTGGTGCAGAGGATGGTAGTTCTACTTCATCTCAGCAAGAGAGGAGTGTTTCTCCTAGGCATGATGGAAGAGGAAGGAAGGTCTGAGTTGTTATAAATGTAAGCAGCATGGTCATCGCAGGAAGGAGTGCAAGGTTACCTTGCTCTCGAGGAATGTAGCTCATGTTGGAGGAAAGGAGAAGAACTTTGTTGGGTCTTCAACAAGTTTTGGTGCTGATCGGATGAAGGCCAGTGATAGTGAAACTATCTAGCATGAAAGACAGGGGCATGTAGGGATGAACAGGCTGAAAGTAATGGCGGAAAGAAGACTCGTAAGAGGCTTGCCTAGATTGTCATCCTATGGCGATGGTCTAGGGTGTGCGGTATGTCAGCAAAGTGAAGTTTATTGCTTTATGGTTGATAAAGCACAATCCAGATGTAAAGCATATTTGGAGGTTGTCCATTGTGCTCTGTTTGGAACGACCGTCACCGCCAGACTTGGAGGCAGCATGTTCATGCTGATATTGGTTGATGACTATTCAAGGTATACTTCATGAAGAAGAAGTCCAACATGATGCTCTTGTTTGTGGAGTTCATGAAGCTTGTGGAAGGCCAGCTT
Organism: Platanthera guangdongensis; assembly: GCA_039583875.1. NCBI lineage: Eukaryota > Viridiplantae > Streptophyta > Magnoliopsida > Asparagales > Orchidaceae > Platanthera > Platanthera guangdongensis. Next base: position 88,248,911 of record CM077160.1, read on the forward strand.
GTCCTGAGGATCAAGAAGTTGAGGACAAGCATCGGTTGTGAGTTTGTCTCAACTGAGTTCTCAAACGTTTGCAGGAAGCAAAGGATCCGAAAGGAGCTTTCTTGTGGACATACTTCACAACAAGGTAGTGTTGCAGCTCGGATGATCCGTTGGTTGACGGAGACCTGCAAGTGTTGGCTTCAGTGTAAAGGTGTTCCTAAGGCTCTTTGGGCTGAAGGGATGGCATGTGCTGCTCATGTCATCAATCAGATGCCTCTTAGTCCGATCTATGAGAAGACTCCTTATGAGCTGATGTTCGGGGGAAGCCCAATGTAAAGCACCTACGGGTGTTTGGATCTACCTGCTACATACACTCTCCAGGTGCTCTCAAGACGAAGCTAATCTTTGTTCGGTATGATGAGCAGAGGAGAAGATGGAGGTGTATGGATCCTGCAATGAAGAGACTCATCGTGTCGAGAGACATTGTCTTCAATGAGTTGACACCGTATTGGGATAGCACTTATGTGGAGCTAGAGATGAGCAAGTCAGATGGTGGGCTGAAGGAGGCTGCTGCTAAGGTTCAGGTGGAGCTACATGAGTCACCAGGAGCTCCAGGTTGTTCTAGCTCCAGGGCAAAGGCGTTAGGGTCAGGAAGTAGGGGGAGAGATGCTCCAGGTACTTCTGGATCAAAGGCGGAGGCTTCCGATTCAGGAAGTAGGGGAAGCAATGTTCTAGGAAGTTCTTGTTCAAGAGGGGAGTCTTCTGGTTTAGGTAGTAGGGGGAGCATTGCTCCAGGTGCTCCTGGTTCTAGTGAGGAGGCGTCTTGTTCAGGAAGCAAGGGGAGCATTATTCCGGGATTGCCCGGGAACGGAGCAGGTTCTGAAGCAGTGGAGATGGTTAGCCATGATTAGGTTCTTCGAAGATCGAAGAGGATTAGTAAGCCACCAGCTCGATATAGTGAAGGGAACACGGCTGTCTTGATCCCATGTCTCCTTGCTAGCCCTCAGGTCGAGCGAGTACCTTCTGGCTGTGATGACCCCACTAGAATCAAGGAGGTGGTTGACATCAAGGCTGTAAAGGTGACTTCTCTCAGAGGTAACGAGGCTTGGGCCTTTATGCCCAAGGTAGTTGGTGATACTCCTGTGATGCATGAGTGGAGGTTGAAGCTGAAGAAGGCAGAGGGAAGCATGACTCCTTTTAGGAGATGTTGGAGGGCTCCCTCATGGTCCATGATATGCGGGGCAAGGACTATGTCTTGGACATTTATTCATAGATGCTATCAGAGGGATCTGGTGCAAGGTTACAACAGCTGCTGGAGATATTCACCACTTCTCACTTCAAGGGGGAGTGTTGAAATTTGTGAAGTGAAAGTGGGTGAATGGAGCACTTGGACCTATCCGCGCGGACTACGTGGACAAGGTTGGCGGACTGCTAGGTCGGCAGGGATGTTGCAAACGGTTTGTTCTGTAGCGGCCTGGGCGGTCTGTTCGCGTGGACTACGCGGACAGCAGCAGCGGTTAGCCAGGCCGTCTTGTGCTCAGCAGGCAGTCGGATCCCAGGAAGAAACCAGGCGGATAGCAACTCTAGCCGCGTAGTCCGACATGAAGCGGACTGAAGAACTGGAGCTCGACAGACTAGTTTGGGAGTTGTCTTGGTCTTGCTCTGGTGCATCGCCAAGTTGAAGCCGCGGAGACCGCCAGTCAGTGCAGACTGATAATGGAGCTCGCCGGGAGAGGAGGACTGGATCCAGTGTCCACCAGTAAGTGCATACTAGCCCTTGTGGCCAGTGGTGTGGACTTGGTTGGGTCTGAACCAAGTCCATGTTTGGCCCAGTCCGGGGAGATCGCATAGTGGAGCGGGGACTGCTTCTCAGTCCGCCCAGCTCGGCAGAAGTGCATGTGCTTCAGTTGTGAGTTTGGGGATACGCAGACTGGAGGTTGTGTTCGCAACTGTGTGTGGAATGGAGCTGGAGTCCACTGAGTCCGTCAGCTGTCTTGATGGCGTGGATGTGGACTTGGGGTATGTGTACTGGAGCAGTCTGTGAGATATGCGAACTGGAGAAGTCTGCATGGTATGCGGACTGGGATGTCTATATGGATATGTAGACAAGAGCTGTCTGCAGTATGTGCGGACTGGATCGGCGTATCAGCTGAGTTCGGCAGGTGCCTTTGTGGCAAAGTCGTGGGCTCGGGATGTGCGGACTGAAGCCGAGTGTCCGCTAAGTCCGGCTGTTGCCTTTATGGTGAAGCCGTAGGCTCGAGATTGGCGTACTGATGTTGTGTGTCCACTGAGTCTGGCAGTGCCTTGGTGGCAAGGTTGCGTGCTCGGGATAAGCGCGTTGGTGCTGTGTCCGCGGATTGGCGGACTGTTGCAGCGGAGTCCAGCTGTGGCAGTCCTAGCTTGGCCCTCAGCGACAAGGAGGACTGGTGTTGCTGTCCAGCCTTGATGATGTCTTGGCGGCTTGGACTTTGGTGACAAGGCGGACTGACGATTGTGTTCGGCCTTGGAGAAGATAGGCGGGCTGGCTATCTTGCACAGGCGTGGCGTACTAGATTGTATCCGCGGACTGCGAAGAAGTCTTGCTGCGGGATGTGGCGGTAATCCTATTGCCTAGGGCGGTGACCAAACTCATCATCGTGCCTATAAATAGGACTCATTTCACATCAGTAATAGGAACCAAGCGAAGTAATTGAACAGTAACTTGAGCCCGCAACAGTTGCTGCAGACTGGATTTTTGTGTCAATGCGGTTTGAGTAAGTTGATCGGGTTGTGATGTGCAGGTTGTGCAGATAGTGCGGGATAGCCGGGACTTGGCTTTGATTGCGGTCTGGGACAGTGCAGACTCTACGGTTAAGCAACAGGCGAAAAATAGCAGGTCGCGGACAGTGACTAGATGGTCTTCTCTTTGGTAACATGGTTCGAGGTTCAATAAGTTGCTTGCCTCAGGTGGACTGTTCTATTCGGCATCACAGCATGTGCGGTCTGGTGCCTAGGCAATCTCGCGGTCAGACGGCTTGCAGATCGGTGGCGAGAGATAACATTGGAATAAGGGGTAGTACGCGTGACTTGGTTTGCGGTTTGCCGGCCCGGTGGACTGAGCGGACTCTACAGCAGTAGACCAGCAGCTTGGTGGTTGAGTCCGCACCGCTTGTTGCTCTTGTCTTATATCTATATGTCTTTGCTTTCCCTTGGGTGATTGTTTGGTGAAGCATATCTCGCCATGTATGTCTCGCTATGTAGAGATGATTGTTGTGAATCAATAAAGACTCTTGTGCTGCATGTGTTTGCTGGTTGACTGGCTTAGGTTGAGATAACCCCTGCTCACTCCAGGTTCCAGGGAATTTTCCGCATGATCAAGGTGTGATCTTGATAGTGCTGAGAATATTAATTTGGCATCAGGCTATCTTGTTGACCACCTGGAGAAAATTCAACGTGGTGGAAGTGCCAGGTTGTTGAATTTTAACACGTGTCACACTTGACATGCCGGTGTCGTTTCCGTGTTTCCTGTCGTGTCCTTTTCTTGACACAGCCGGCCAACATAGAGGAGGACACGGCCTTGGACACGCCTGTGTCCCAGGCCGTGTACCCATATTAAGGCACCAAAACCTCCTTAGGACGCGACTGGTTCGATTAGATTTTCGAGGTGTTACAATACTGCATTCATTTGAAGTGATAAGTGTGAAGAAGCCTTCCAAGAGTTGAAGAAGAAATTATGTACAACTCTAGTTTTAACCCTACCTACTGAAGGAGTTGAGTATGCTGTGTATGTGGATGCATCACACATCAGACTTGGTTGTGTTTTGATGCAAGATGGTAAGGTGATCGCGTGTGGATCGAGGCAATTGAAGATTCATGAAAGAAACTTTCCTACGCATGATTTGGAGTTTGCTACTGTAATTTATGCATTGAAGCTGTGGAGACACTTATTGTATGGCGCGATGTACAAGATCTATACAGACCATAAGAGTTTGAACTACATCTTCAATCAGAAGGAACTAAATCTGCGCCAGCATCAGTGGTTTGAATATGTGACCAATTATGATGTGGAAATCCTTTATCACCCAGGAATGGCTAACGTAGTAGGTGAGGCTTTAAGTATAAAGTCTGCCAAAATTTTCAGTTTGACGGTATAGTCCTTGGTGGATGAATTCCTGTTGATGGACATTGAGGTTTGGAGTAGTACTGTGCCTGTTAGTTTATAAGCAGAAGAGCACTCTTGGATTTCCCTAACAAGAGCTCATCAAAAGGATGATCCAGATTTATTACACCTCCGAAAAAGAACTGAGAAGGGAGAGCTACCTGATTCCTCCTTGGATGAGTTGGATACCTTGAAGTATCGGGGTAGATTCTGCGTCCCCGCCTTTGGTGACATTCGGGCAAAGATCTGTGCTGAAGCTCATGGTTCCTGTGTAGCCTACCATCCTGGTTCCACTAAGATTTATAGGGATCTAAAGTAAATTGTTTGGTGGTCAGGAATGAAGAATGATATAATAAAGCTTGTATTGGAATGTTATACGTGTCAGCGTGTAAAGGCTTACCATAGAAGGTCTGGTGGTAAATTAACACCGCTTGATATTCCAAGTTGGAAATGGGAGAGTATTTCAATGGATTTCATCACTGCTTTACCAAGGTCTCCCCATGGGCATGACTCTATTTGGGTGATAGTTGATCGATTGACTAAATATGCTTACTTTGTGCCTTTCAAGATTGGATATTCTACAAAAAAGATAGTTGAATTGTACCTTGATGAGGTTATCAGATTACATGGAGTGCCTGTCAGTATCGTGTCGGATCGAGACTCTAGATTTACATCCCATTTTTGGAAGAGTTTACAGGAGGGGTTGGGTACCGATTTGAGGTATTCCACCGCCTATCATCCGCCGACGAATGGTCAAATGGAAAGGGTTAATTAGATCGTAGAATATATGATCATATGTTATATTTTGGATCATGGTGGCACTTGGGATGAGCGTCTCAGACTCAGGGAGTTTGCGTACAATAAAAATTATCAAGAGTGTCTGCAGATGGCCCTGTTTGAGGCCTTATATGGGAGGCTTTGTAGGACTCTCTTGTTTTGTGCTGAGGTTTGTGAGAGATCATTGCTTGGTCCGAAAGCCCTTGAAGAGATGAATTGTGTCGTGACTCATATTCGAGAAAAGCTCCGTGTAGCATAAGAATGCTATGAGATATATTTTAATCAACGAAGGGTTTATCTGAAGTTCGCTGTTGGTGACTTGGTTTTTCTGAAAGTTTCTCCGATGTCTGGTATGTGGGACCTTTTCAGATTCTTGAACGCGTCGGAGTTTCAGCGTATAGCCTGGAGTTGCCTGCTACCTTCCCTCATTTCCATGATGTGTTCCATGTGAGCCAATTGAGGAAGTGTATCCGTAATGATCGTCAAGTCCTCAACTCGGTGCCCCGGATTCAGCCCAACCTTACGTATGTGGAAATACCTGTTCGTATTCTAGATTCTCAAGATCAAGTGTTGCGGAGAAAGACCATCCCTATGATTAAGGTTCTCTTGTGAAATCAAGACGTCGAGGGCCCGACGTAGGAATTGGAGTCGGCAATGAGAGAATCTCATACGCGTCTTTTCCCTTAGTTCAGGTATGTCATCGAGTTGTTGGTAGTAACTGAGTTTTGTTTTGGGTTTGGTTTTGAGATTCTATTAAGTTTCGGGACGAAACTTCTTTTTAGGGGGTGTGACTTTAACGCCCCGATTTTATGATGTCATTAGTTGGTTTGTCGATGTCATAATTTCGACGTCAGTGCATTACCCTTTTTTTGTTTTGTTGACGGCGCTGCACCATTTGTGCGTTTTCGCGTCCGTCGGGCCTATTTATCCAGATTTTGGGATTCTGTTGGGTTGGAATGTCTTCCCTGTTATAAAGGTTGAGGTTTTGAGGACTTGGACTTGTCTGCTTTTGTTGCGTTCCAAGCATTTTGGAGTCTCGTCTTGTGTTTGCATCCCTATGAGGATTTTCTTTTCGTGTTTAAGCTTTTGATGATAATGTCTCAAGAATGGTACGTCGAATTCTAGGGTTGTCTGCGTTGTTGAATTCGTTTAAAATTCAACGACCGTTTGGGCTCTGTTTGAAACTCTTATTTTCCTTGCCAAACTGTTCTGAAGATGATAAATTATTGTAATTATTTTCCAGCCTTAGGCTTGCTTTGATTGTTGGGAAGCCCTCCTTTGGGTAGGTTTTCGTCGACCTGAGGTGGGTGGCCAATTTTTGGGACACCACCTGGTGTTTGGCGAAGCGTCGATTGGATTTTGACGATTGTCGAGCGGAGCTCGACAATGGTCGAGTGGAGCTCGAGGATCGTCGAGCTGAGCTCGAATACGAGTCAAGTTGTTCCGGGTTGCGTTCGACGAAATTCGAATGGAAATTGTCGAGCTGTTTTGCGTTCGACGAAATCCAAATGGAAATTGTAGAACTAAGTTGCGTTCGACGAAGTCCGAATGGAAATCATCGAACTATGTTGCGTTCAACCAAATTTTGACGAATGGTGTTGATCTTCTCTGTTGTACTCGAGAACGGTCTTTCGTTCCCAAGAGGTGCGTTCTTCCACTCTCGACATATGATTCCTTCTTCTTGGGATTTTGTTGCCTTCTTCTTGAGAACAACCCTTTCTTCTCGAGAACAGCTTCATCTTTTCTCGAGAACAACTTTTTTTCTCGAGAACAACCTTTTCTTCTCGGGATCAGCCCATTCTTCTTTAGAACTGCTTCTGTGTTCTAGAGAGCAAATCCTTCTTCTCGAGAACAACTCATGTATTCTCAACAAGTCTTTCTTCCCGAGAGCAAATTCTTCTTCTCGAGAACAACTTCTGTGTTCTCGAGAGCAACATCTTCGTTCTCGAGAACAATTTCTGTATTCTCGAGAACAACCTCTTTTCTCGAGATGTCCGGTTCACCGGAACCCGGTCTGTTTTGCTTAAGTACTGATTAACTTAATGATTACCCTTAGTATATATACCTATTTCTTTCTCTTCTTTACTCTGGATCGAATTTCCTGTTCATCTCCCAAACCAGAGCGGCGTGAGAGAGAGAGAGAGAGACAGTGAGTTTTTCGTGGTTCTTCCAGTGGCCGCCGATGGTGCTCTGGTGTTCAAAATTCCAAACCGATCATAGATCCGGAAAGCTCTCGGCGAGTGCTTCACCATCATGGTAATATCTTCCCTTTTCTTGAGATTTTTCTCACTAGGGTTTTGGCCCTAACTCCATTTTTTGGCCGTTTTTGTTAGATTTCTACATCGCTCGTCTTCTCTAGCCCCGATCTACGTCAAGGAGTGATTTTGGACGTCTTTATCCGGTAAAATCAAGGCAATTGATGGTTTCCTTTTTCACTTCCCTTCTTTACCCCAATTTATTTGCAGTAATTTCTTACTTCATGTGTTCATGATTATTGAATTAATTTACTGATGTATCATGATGATATGATCTCTTGACTAATTGCAATTATAATCATCATGTTAATGATTTTTGCTGTCTAGCTTTGTAAAGGTTATACGTTTTGATGATGTGATTAAATCCAACTTTTATTACTGATCCGTAATTTTCATGTAGGATGCATTAGAGTTTGTTTAGGATTGTAAATTCTTCCTAAAGGTTGATCAATCATTTCATTCTAGTATTGTCTAGTGGAATCCAATATGCCATTGTCGACTTGAGATTTCTGTCATGGTTTTTCTTCGTGGAGATGGTGTGGTGCGAGACAAGCCGCCAGGCCCCGATTGGATTGTGGTGTGCCTCTGAGCTCTAAACTCGGATCGTTACGACGTTTTCCTTCCTGGTTTTTCTTTGTTGCGGGTGTTATTAATGGGTGTATCCACCACTGCAATGTTTGATCTCCTTATTAGTACTATGTGGGGCTCTATCGGGTTTTTGGGCATTTACAGTGTATGGTGGAGTATCCAGTGTCCATCGCTTTTAGACAGATGAATTGTCTTTGGGGTTGGCTACTCCACCCATCTTGGTTTTTGGTGGAGTTGACCACAGGTGGCTCATGTGGTTTTGTTCCTCTTTCTGATGACTTAATTTTCACCCTTTTCCCATTATGGTCTTGTGCATTTGGGGTGCTATTGTTTTACGTGACACTTTGCGTAAGTGTTTCCTTTTTACTTTTGCACCTTACTGTTGTACCATAATTATGTATTTTTCCTTTGGTCTTGGGTTGGTACCCCTTGACTTTGATTACTTTTGGATTACTTTCTGCCATCACTTGTACCTTCTTGGTGAGGTATTCCGTCTTTACAATGCCTCAGGTTCAGAGCTACAACTGAGTTCGGTGCTGGTTTTGGAGTGCTTGAATGGCAGTTTTGGTCATTGTTGTTGCTTCGCCATAGTGAGATAGATTGTTAATTATTTTGCTTTACTAGTTCAGACATACTTGAATTTATGTGGGTTCTTGTCAGTTTGTTGACACCCACAGGACCATTGTTCTTTTAGATACTTGTTAGCTACTTAGTTTTCTTTTTGTGGATGTGGATTACTTGCGCTATGGAACGTTTTACGTTAGGATTGCATTGTAGTTATTTTCAAGTATAAAAACTACTACTATTACCTCATGCATTGCACGTGAAAGAATTAGTTCCTAAACACCTAGAGGGGGGGTGAATATGTGTAATTCCGTTTTCTTCTAAGGCAGAATATCTATTCAGTTAATTAATCAGAAATAGTTAATTCTACAGCTAACACATCAAAAAATTCATAGAATCACACAATCACAGATTGCACACAGATTTTATAGTGGTCCCCCAAGGTCTGGGTACATTCACTTTCCCCCTTCGCCTATCTAGTAGTGTGCTAGATTCAGCCTAACTTCTTCTCTTCACCTCAGATCCTCAGATCTTACAGCAGCTCAGAACCCAAACAAGGCTCCTACAAATCAGAGTGAGTCCACACTCCTACAGCTCAGGCAATCTGCCCTACCTCAGCCTTCAACAAGGCGTACAACTCAGAGATCACAATCAGCTATAACTCAGGCTCTCAGCCCTACCTCAGCATTCAACAAGGCCTACTACTCAGAGAAAATAATCTCCTATAACTCAGCCTTTATAAACACAGGCTTACAACTCAGATCTTATAAAGATCTTACAGAAAATAGATTTAACAATGTATTATACCACCACCCTAGTAGAGAGAGAAAGGATGGATGGCTTCTTGATCAGTTCTTGGAAGAATCTGATGGCAGAGAACAACCACTCTTAGCTTTCTTCAAAGCTTCTTGAATATGAACTCAGTAGGGTTGAACTCCTTTGAAGTTGATCTTCAATCAGCTTCTTTCTTGAAATTCATATCTCAATCTGAATCCTTCTTGGCAGACTGGTTCAAGATCTGCACATGAGGGACTTGTTCATATAAGTCCCTTTCTTCACTTCAAAAGATGGAGCTCTCTCTCTCCAAATTCTTCTTAGATCTTCTGACGAAAATCTTCTTCTATTTTTTTTATAACTGCATGTGTATATATTCTTTCCTCAATCTGCTTTTTGTCCAAGGAAAAATGCCTTTATATAGACTTTCTCCATGGTAACCGGCTGATCCGGTTTCTAACAAACTTCTGAAAGCTCTGACAGTTGCAGTAGACCGGTTGGTAATGACAGCTGTCAAGTCATCCAGTCACTTCTTGAAACTCTGTCTCTGTCAGCAAAGTGTTGAGACTGAACTTCATCATGTGTTGACACAAGTAGACTAAGTGTCGACACAAGCCTTGGTGGTGTCAACACAGCTCCTTTGGTGTTGACACTACTTCTCGACACAACATCTGTAGAATTTGTCGACAATAATTCTGTGTGTCGATACAATCACTTCTTCTCTTTAACTTTGTTGAAACTCTGCTGTGTGTCGACATAGTTGATGTCGACAAAGTCTTCTGTGTGTCGAGACTGCCTCTGTGTGTCGACACAGTTGATGTCGACTAAGATTTTTTGTGTGTCGACACTGCCTCTGTATGTCGACACAGTTGATGTTGACTAAATTTCTCTGTGTGTCGACACTGCCTCTGTATGTCGACACAGTTGATTCAGGTGTCGACACAATTAAATCCAAGTGTCGACACAGCTTTTCTCCAGTGTCGACACAAGCCTTCATAAGTGTCGACACAGCTTCTTCTGGTGTCAACATATGGACCTCGAAACGTTTTCCTGCATTCTTGCATTTTATTAACTTGCACATATAAACTCAAAACAACATCAAATAGGCCTTGATGCATATCATTGAGTAAGGTGAGGCTTCTTCAAATCTGGTACACATTTTCCAATGTACCCAATAATCTCCCCCTATTTGTAGAAGTCATAACCCTTAGTCAATGATATACAGCATTCATAACAAACACATATGATGATGTACAAAAACATTATATGACAGGGTAACTTTTAAACAAAACATATATAAGATATCATCACAGAATAATAATGCTAACACAATGAGCATCAATCAATATTTGTTTCAACTTTCAAAAGTTTCTTTAGTAATAGTTTATATAGATTTTTAACACCAAACTTTACAAAGTTGTAAAATCTAGTAAATTTATCCTAAGGCTACTCAGGCTCCTTGATGACTATGCCTTTGCCTGATTGGATCTTGACTTGTACAGGAACATCTGTATCTTCAGCTGGCTTCTAGCCCTTCAGATGCTTCTTCTTTTGTTCTTCAGCCCATATTCTCTATCTTTCAAAATAATGAAATGGATTAGGGAAGTATTTGCTAGGCTCCTGAGCATTAGGAGGTAGCTTCCCAGCCTTTGCCTTTCTTCTATATTGCAAAATAGCTTCTTGTCTAGCTTCGTGCTTTTTCCATTCTTGCTCTGTGTACCATTTCTCCCTGTCATGGGTCTGGTCCTTTACAGCTTTCCAGGCAGTCAGGATAATATTACTAGAAGTAGGACTCCACTGCTCAAAATCAGGCTTTAACTCAGCCCGTTCTCTGAATCTCTTCTTTGACAGTTGAGCTTCTTGCTCTTTATTCACAACTACTCCTGACATTTCAACTTTCTCAATGATAACATTTTTATTACCCTCTGGAGGGTTGTACATTGACTGTACTTCTTGATGAATCATTTCAAAATCTACTGGAGGGTAAATGACCTATGCAACTTCAGCTTGATCACCTCCAAAATAAGCAGGATGTATACCTAACTCAGCTACATTGTCATCATCACAGAGAGGTGGATATCCAAGTATCACAACCCGCATTTTCTCCGAAATTTAAGAAGTATCAGAGTAGAAGAAAACGGGCGTTGTGATGCCACGTCGGACAGGGGATAACTGTCGACGCTCAGGCAACCACTAACTGCTAAGACTAAGAAAGTTCAAAACTTTAATGATGTGAAAACCAATTATATTTTTGAGGTCGTATCCCTCGGCTTCGTGGATCAACTAGTCCACCTTTCAAAAGTATACTTATACGTAGCGGAAAATACTTTATTCATTTTTTTAACATCCTAAGAGAAAGCTTATGCGTCCCCAGGGGACGCCTAAGGCTATGCAAAACACTAGATTTAATTTATATATTATATAGGAAATACCCTTTTTACAAGGTTTGAAAATAGTGATTAAGCTTTTTAGAAAGGAAAACTTGATGCCTATATTTTGGATATAATAGTTATTTTCTTTTATAGGTTTTAAAGTAACTAGCAACCTAACATAAATCATCCCAGAAGCAAGTTGAATAAACTCCAAAACAGGAAATCTAGCAGCATAAGCAAAGTACAAAGCATCTAAAAGAGAAACCACCAGTGGGCGCCAACAACTGACATGAACCCACTGATGAGTAGGTATATCTGTACTACAAGTCTAAAGAAACTACCTCCCAGGAGTGAGGAAAAGAAAACTCAGCATGAGTGAGTAAAAAGGGGGTTCACCCTAGCCGCACAGTCGGCTATAAACCTGAACCTAAGGCATTCAAAGAAAAGAACGCCTCAGCAAAACAATATATAAATATGGAATTGAACAGTAGCATAAGAAAGAAGTGAAACAGGTAAGAGCTAAAGTAAACGAGTGCAGGAAAAATACTCGCCATGAGTGAGTAAAAAGGGGGTTCACCAAGTGCACGGGTGAGGTCAAGCCTCTCACATTTCTGCAGGAAGGATTAACAAAATAATAAATAAATTCAAGCATAAAGCTAGAGCAGGAAGAGCCACCTAGTACTGGAGATGGACAAAAACAGAAATAAGGGCCTAGACTGGTGGCAACGGTCCAACCACGTCTCACAGGCCTAAACATCTCAAGGTGCTGTGGTGGTGGCATCGGTCCAACTCAACCAAACAGCTCACATTGTCTTAATAAGACAAGAAGTAAAACACGGGTGGCGGCATCGGTCCGACCCACCTCAAATTCACATCCTACTCCAGCACTACGTGACTCGGGAAAGCCCTCACTAGTGGTTCCATGAACCACCAAGAAGTCACACTGAACCCTAAGCACTCTAGAGCGACCCACCTAAGAGCCTTATATTCATACCAACGGTCTAAACATCGACTTCGTCCAAGCAAGGGGGTTGACACGATTAAATTGGAGGTGACACGAATCCTAGTTAAGTAAGTATTTTGATACTAACGCGTACCGATAATATGATATTAAATACGACAAAGTAGCTTGACCTCCAACTAAGACCTTAAGGTTAACTTACTACCACCGTACACATTTAGCTTGCTACAACTCATAAACACTATATTTGGGTGGCTTCGATACCCATCCGATTTTCTTTGGGACAACCAAGGGGCAACTACGACAACATCCTTGCCATTAATAATAATGAAATCACCTCAAAATTTCCTAGTGCCGAGATCATATCAAAATTCTAAATACTGAAATAATATCAAGAATTTTCTAGTGCTGAAATCATAACAAGAATTTCTCATGAATTAAGTAACAAACTAGCATGAAGAAAATTTACTTTGGCAAGGGAATACTTGCCTCGGCTTAAGGAGGAGTTCGGCGGCAATGATCTTCCCAATAGGACAAGATTGCAGCGATATCATAAAAAAAATCTGGACAAAAAACTGGCTAGCAAGGGCCGGCCAACGCAACGCCTCCAAACCTCCGGCCACCTAATCAAACGGCAGCACCTAAGCTTCTAAACCGCCGGCCTTAAGCAGCGAAGATCACAAGATTTCCTGGATAACCCAACCGGGGAAGAACAATACCATAAAAACAAGAAAAAAACGCAACCCTAACCTACCTATCGGGCAACAGAGATGGAGAAATCCAAAGAAAAAATTACCTCGGAACGAAGATCTAGCCTAGAGGAGTTCAGATCCGGTCTCAAACGAAGATATCGAGCGGATCTGGGCGGAGCGCAGGCGGTCGGAGCAGCACCGGCTTCCGCCTCTTCCCTCCCGCACGAAAGAACGGCGCACGCCTTTTTTTTTCTCTGGCTCGCTGGTCGGCCGAATGGGTGGGAAATGAAAACCTAATGACTTAAATAACTAATAAATAATATGTTATATAATATATAATATATAATATATAACTTATATAACCTAAATTACTAATACATAATATATAACTTATACTATATAAAACCTACATAACCAAATCTTAGAACATAGAGAATAACTTATAACTATATACTTATTAATTAACTAAGAAAACCGCTAACCACACTAGTTACAAACACTAAAATACATGTACACGTCTATTAACATGTATTCGCGCACGCAAATTTTCTACCCCGTACGCATGCACACGCATGCGCACGTACAACTTACAAACCTTGCAAGCACGTGCACGTGCAATTACGCAACGGCACGCCCAAATCGCTCGCTATGCCCTAAATGTGTAAACATGCAAATACGCTCACATAAATGACGGCTCGCTAACTAGCGACCGTCGAAAAGGCGCGAAAACTAACGCTCTCGGATTCCGACCAAATCCGCACCGTAGCTAAACACTCGGGCTACGAAAACATCGGCGAAGTCGGACACAACCTCCAACGACCACACACTTGGGCAAACCTCGCCCGAAGCCAAAGTACAGGGATTCCCTAAGAGGCTCAGTCGGGCCTCCAAAACAGACGCCGGCTAACTGGGGAAACGATACAACAGGCTATAAACTCTACGAACACCCAACAAGGTACTCTAACAACGGCACGAGCCGGGAATGCGCCAACGTAATGCCAAACGAGGACTTAAATAATTGCCAAAAATTCGGGGGCGTTACAGTCACTCCCCCTAAAAGAAAGTTTCGTCCCGAAACTTTACGTACACTACCTCTACAATAGCAGGAAAGTAAGCAAAATAATAGTTACTAGGAAGAAACATACCCAACAAATCAGGAGAACAGGCGAGGGTAAGCCTCCCTCATCGCCGACTCTAGCTCCCAAGTCACGCTTTCCAAATCTTGATTCTTCCAAAGAACCTTCACCATCGGGATTGACTTTGATCGCAGCACCCGGTCCTGAGTATCCAAGATGCGGACCGGCACCTCAACATACGAAAGGTTGGGCTCCAACTGGGGCACGGCATCCAAGACTTGCCCACTGCTCCGCACACACTTTCGCAGCTGGCTCACGTGAAAGACATTATGCACGCCTGGGAAGTTGGCGGGTAGATCCAACCTATATGCTGCCACACCAATACGCTCCAAAATTCTGAATGGGCCCACATACCTCGGTTCCAGCTTACGGTTCTTGCCGAACCTCTTCACTCCAACCATCGGAGACACCTTCAAGAAAACCAAATCCTCTACCGAAAATTCCAAATCAGACCTACGCCGGTTGGCGTTTTTCTCATATCTCTCCTGAGCTAACCAAAGCTTTTCCCGAATGAGCTTCACCGCAACCTCCATTTCCTCGAGAGCATCAGGACCCAACAAAGGCCTCTCACCGGCCTCAGTCCAAAACAACGGAGTTCTGCAGCGCCTCCCATATAATGCCTCGAAGGGAGCCATTTGCAAGCTCTCTTGGTAACTGTTATTGTAGGCAAACTCCATGCGCCGCAAACGCTCATCCCATGCTCCACCGTGATTTAGAATGTAGCACCTGATCATATCCTCCACAATGCGGTTCACCCTCTCGGTCTGCCCATTTGTCTGAGGGTGGTAAGCGGTACAATATCTCAAGTCTGTGCCCAAACCCTCCTGCAAACTCTTCCAGAAACGGGAAGTAAATCTGGAGTCTCGGTCTGAAATGATGCTCACGGGAACCCCATGCAATCGGATGACTTCGCTCAAATACAACTCTGCTATCTTCTTCATCGGGTAGCCGATCTTATAAGGCACGAAGTGCGCACACTTCGTCAATTGGTCCACGATCACCCAAACTGAGTCAAATCCTCTTGGAGATCTTGGCAAGCCCGTGATGAAGTCCATAGAGATACTTTCCCACTTCCAAGTCGGGATTTCCAAGGGAGTCAACTTTCCACCAGGCCTCCCATGGTCGGCCTTCACCCGCTTGCAAGTGTAACATTCAGATACATACCGGGCTATATCCCCTTTCATACCTTGCCACCAGGCGATCTGCTTCAAATCATGATACATCTTCGTGGATCCTGGGTGGTAAGCAACACTGGATCCATGAGCCTCTCTGCATACCATGCTCCTGATGTCTCCAACCGCGGGGATGCAAAACCTGCCGCGGTACTTCAAGGTACCTGAATCGTCAATGGAGAAATCCGGCAACTCCCCTCTCTCAGCCCTGAGGTACAGGTGTAACAAATCTGGATCATCCTTCTGGTGCAACCTGGTGAGTGAAATCCAAGATGGCTCTACCACTGCCAAACTACTTTGCAAATCACAGCATCCCACAGAGATGTCCATCAACAGGAACTCTTCCACTAAACGGTCCGCCGTGAGGTTGAAGATCTTCCCTGTCTTGCGGCTCAGGGCGTCGGCCACCACATTGGCCTTGCCTGGATGGTACTGGATCTCCACGTCATAATCGGCCACGAACTCTAGCCACCGACGCTGGCGCAGATTCAGCTCCTTCTGAGTAAACACATACTTCAGGCTCTTATGATCCGTGAAAATCTTGCACTGAGCCCCATAAAGTAGATGCCTCCACAGCTTCAACGCAAAGATCACCGCCGCAAACTCGAGGTCATGCGTAGGATAATTCCGCTCGTGAGTCTTCAACTGCCGCGACCCATACGCGATCACCTTCCCCTCTTGCATCAACACGCCTCCGAGCCCAACATGCGAGGCATCCACATAAACATCATAGTCCTTGCCCTCCGTAGGCAATGTCAAAATAGGAGCAGTGTACAATCTCCTCTTTAGCTCCAGAAAGGCCTCCTCGCACTGCTCACTCCAGATGAACGCCGCATGCTTCTGCGTCAACTTAGTCAAGGGCGCTGCCAAGGTAGAAAAGCCCTCAACAAACCTTCTATAATAGCCGGCCAACCCCAAGAAGCTCCTAATCTCCTTGGGTGTGCTCGGCCTATGCCAATCCATCACTGCAGAAATCTTCACCGGGTCCACTGAAATGCCATCCTTGTTCACCACATGACCCAGGAAGGATACCTGAGGCAACCAGAACTCACATTTGCTCAACTTGGCGTACAACTGATGATCTCTCAAGGCAGATAACACCAACCGCAAGTGCTGATCATGCTCCGCAGCATTCCGTGAGTAAATCAGAACGTCGTCTATGAATACGACCACAAACTTGTCCAGAAAATCCTTGAACACCTGGTTCATCATGTCCATGAATGCTGATGGCGCGTTGGTCAACCCGAAAGACATAACTAGGAATTCGAAATGTCCATGCCTCGATCGAAAAGCCGTCCGCGGAATATCCGACTCCCGGATCCTGAGCTGATGATATCCTGATCGAAGGTCAATCTTGGAGAACACAGAGCTACCACGCAACTGATCGAATAAGTCGTCGATTCTGGGCAGGGGGTACCTGTTCTTGATGGTGACTTTGTTCAACTCCCTATAGTCGATGTAAAGGCGCATCAAACCATCTTTCTTCTTCACAAAAAGAACGGGTGCACCCTAGGGTGACGAGATCTGCCTTATGAAACCCTTCTCCAATAACTCATCCAGCTGGGTACGCAGCTCCTCCAGCTCTCGCGGGGCCATCCGGTACGGCGCCTTAGCAATAGGACGCGTACCTGGCTCCAAATCAATCACGAACTCGACATCTCTGGCAGGGGGAAGACCGGGGAGGTCGCTAGGAAACACATCCGAAAACTCACGGACAACAGGAATCTCATCCAACAGCGGCACACTACTAACAGTCTCCAGCACCGAGACTAAGCAAGCAAAACAATCAGAACTGAATAGCCTCTGAGCACATACCGCAGAAATCGCCGGAGAGGCCTGACGCGGATCGCCATAAATACTCCCAGGCTGACCGTTGTCCTTCTTGAAATCCAAGCGCTTACCCCTGCATTGGATCACTGCATCGTATCTGGACAACCAATCCATACCCAGGATGACGTCGAAATCTTCCAAGTCTATAACCTTCAGATCCGCCTTGGCTGGGAAATCCCCCAACATAATAGGACAATCCAGAATGCCCTGATCTGATATCACGGAATCACCCGAGGGAAATTTGACGCAAAAGGCATCACCGACACGATCAAGAACCAGCTGGCACCGCTCTACAAAGGCCCTAGCCACAAATGAGTGGGTAGCACCTGAGTCAAAGAGAACGCGCGCCCAGCGGTTCTTTACCTTAAAACTCCCTATATAAGTATCAACGGGGAAATTGCACAGTCAATACAGAAAACAAAAGCCAAACTAAACTGCAAAGAAAGTAAAAGACTAGCAAGAAGGTTTACCTGAAATGACTTGCGTCGAAGTTTGAGCCTCCGCTAAAGATATCACGTTCAGCTTCCCTTTGCCTCTATCCATAGATTGAGGCGGTGGCAACGCCTGAAGAGGAACTGGTCGGTGCAGAGACTGGAGCTACGGGCATCGGGCCTTGGTATGACCTTTCTGTCCGTACTGATAGCAGACCTTGTCCTTCAACCAGCAACGGGCAACATCATGCCCCTCTTTCTTGCACAAAGTACACACCGCATTCTGCCTGGGAGCATCCTGTATAGCATGCACACGCACCTTCTGCGCCGCCGCCCTCTTGAAACATCTCTCAGCAGGATGGCCCGACCGGCCGCAAAAACTACAAACCTCCTTGCTCCTCTTCCCCGAAGGAGCACCGGGCACTTGGGGACTCTTCGCTTCAGCAACTTTCCTCTTCTCATTCCTCGCCTGCTGTCCTCTATGCTTCACATTTTCGATGGCCTCTACCTTCAAAGCGGCCTCCACTGCCCCAGCATAACTCACTGCTCCATGAGCCACCGCCAGCTGCTGTACATCGCTCCGCAGGCCACCGAGGAAACGCTTTGCTCTATCCTCCTCTGAGCTCACCAAACTATGGGCAAAGCGACTGAGTTTGCTGAACTCAATCTCATACTCGCTGACTGAGAGTTGCCGCTGCTTCAGATGCAAGAAATCATTCATCAGCCTGTCTCGCTCCACTGACGGTAGAAATTTCCGCATCAAGATCTCCTTGAAGGAAGCCCAAGTGCTTCCTCCTACCATTCCCTCCTTCTCCCTCATCCACCAATTCTTCGCTAACCCCTTCAGCTGATAGGCGGCCAGCATCACCTTCTGATCATCAGACACTCCAGAGTAGTGAAACATCTCTTCTATGGTAATCAGCGAGTCATCCAATATCATGAAGTCCGCCTTACCATCGTAGGTAGGGGGTCGCAGTCGCTGAAACTGAGTGATGAAAGCCATCTCTGGGGGTACCACCACTGGAGGCACCAAAGGGGCTGGAGGTGCAGGAGGTACGGGAATAGCTAAACCCGCAGCAGGGTCCTGCGCTCTCGGGGCTAGACCTGCCACCACAGATAACAGGGACTGGATCTGAGACTGAACGTCCACCATCTGCCTCGATAGAGCCTCATTTCTCTGCCTCAGACTTTCCATAACTGTACCGCTTTGAGTACCAGAAGACCCGCCCTCAGATTGGGGAGTCGATCTCGCCACTCTACGCTTAGGCGCCATCCTAAAAAGATCAACAGACAAACATCAGAACCTAGTTCAACTACTAGGACAAAACAACAGGTACAGACAAACCTACATAAGTACTTGCTTTCACTGCCAACTTGCTCTGGGGTTTTTTTTATATATGTATATATATATTTATACAGGGGAAATAATGTCATGCTTAACCTAAGATGGTTCACCACCATCACACTAACTCTTGTGCCTAAGTCGAGCATGCATGAATTTATAATCTCTTTTTGACTCAAAACCATGTGTGTACATATGTCATCCTGCAAGTCTTTAGCTTGGCACGTTGTGCTTATGCAATGTTATGCTATGCATGATTGTGCTATGCATTCTAAAAAGGCCCTAATGTATGTTATGAGCGGCGTACACATGAAAATGTTATGCATCCCATACTACATAACATTTTCATGCAACGAAAAAGAAAACGTGCTAGTCGCATTCATGTGGTGAGGTTATGCATCCCATACTACATAACCCTCACATGTTGCCTCCTATGGTGGATCCATATACGAACACATATTATGCATCCCATACTACATAATATGCCCCGTATACTTCATGTTATGCTATGAGTGTAGTGTTCGTGCTTCAGCCAAGACGTGCCGATGACAAATCGGTGTGTGTATGACATGATGCTAAACTTCTAATACCTATAAGGAAAGGTTGCCCGACAAATTGTCAAGCAACCTGGCTCTGATACCAACTGTCACAACCCGCATTTTCTCCGAAATTTAAGAAGTATCAGAGTAGAAGAAAACGCGCATTGTGATGCCACGTCGGACAGGGGATAACTATCGACGCTCAGGCAACCACTAACTGCTAAGACTAAGAAAGTTCAAAACTTTAATGATGTGAAAACCAATTATATTTTTGAGGCCGTATCCTTCGGCTTCGTGGATCAACTAGTCCACCTTTCAAAAGTATACTTATACGTAGCGGAAAATACTTTATTCATTTTTTTAACATCCTAAGAGAAAGCTTATGCGTCCCCAGGGGACGCCTAAGGCTATGCAAAACCCTAGATTTAATTTATATATTATATATAGGAAATACCCTTTTTACGCAGTTTGAAAATAGTGATTAAGCTTTTTAGAAAGGAAAACTTGATGCCTATATTTTGGATATAATAGTTATTTTCTTTTATAGGTTTTAAAGTAACTAGCAACCTAACATAAATCATCCCAGAAGCAAGTTGAATAAACTCCAAAACAGGAAATCTAGCAGCATAAGCAAAGTACAAAGCATCTAAAAGAGAAACCACCAGTGGGCGCCAACAACTGACACGAACCCACTGGTGAGTAGGTATATCTGTACTACAAGTCTAAAGGAACTACCTCCCAGGAGTGAGGAAAAGAAAACTCAACAACAGCTATAGCACTAGCAACCTCCAGGAGAACCCTAGCCGCACAGTCGGCTATAAACCTGAACCTGAGGCATTCAAAGAAAAGAACGCCTCAGCAAAGCAATATATAAATATGGAAATGAACAGTAGCATAAGAAAGAAGTGAAACAGGTAAGAGCTAAAGTAATCGAGTGTAGGAAAAATACTCGCCATGAGTGAGTAAAAAGGGGGTGCACCAAGTGTACGGGTGAGGTCAAGCCTTTCACATTTCTGCAGGAAGGATTAGCAAAATAATAAATAAATTCAAGCATAAAGCTAGAGCAGGAAGAGCCACCTAGTACTGGAGATGGACAAAAACAGAAATAAGGGCCTAGACTGGTGGCAACGGTCCAACCACGTCTCACAGGCCTAAACATCTCAAGGTGCTGTGGTGGTGGCATCGGTCCAACTCAACCAAACAGCTCACATTGTCTTAATAAGACAAGAAGTAAAACACGGGTGGCGGCATCGGTCCGACCCACCTCAAATTCACATCCTACTCCAGCACTACGTGACTCGGGAAAGCCCTCACTAGTGGTTCCATGAACCACCAAGAAGTCACACTGAACCCTAAGCACTCTAGAGCGACCCACCTAAGAGCCTTATATTCATACCAACGGTCTAAACATCGACTTCGTCCAAGCAAGGGGGTTGACACGATTAAATTGGAGGTGACACGAATCCTAGTTAAGTAAGTATTTTGATACTAACGCGTACCGATAATATGATATTAAATACGACAAAGTAGCTTGACCTCCAACTAAGACCTTAAGGTTAACTTACTACCACCGTACACATTTAGCTTACTACATCTCATAAACACTATATTTGGGTGGCTTCGATACCCATCCGATTTTCTTTGGGACAACCAAGGGGCAACTACGACAACATCCTTGCCATTAATAATAATGAAATCACCTCAAAATTTCCTAGTGCCGAGATCATATCAAAATTCTAAATACTGAAATAATATCAAGAATTTCCTAGTGCTGAAATCATAACAAGAATTTCTCATGAATTAAGTAACAAACTAGCATGAAGAAAATTTACTTTGGCAAGGGAATACTTGCCTCGGCTTAAGGAGGAGTTCGGCGGCAATGATCTTCCCAATAGGACAAGATTGCAGCGATATCATAAAAAAAATCTGGATAGAAAACTGGCTAGCAAGGGCCGGCCAACGCAACCCCTCCAAACCTCCGGCCACCTAATCAAACGGCAGCACCTAAGCTTCTAAACCGCCGGCCTTAAGCAGCGAAGATCACAATATTTCTTGGATAACCCAACCGAGGAAGAACAATACCATAAAAACAAGAAAAAAACGCAACCCTAACCTACCTATCGGGCAACAGAGATGGAGAAATCCAAAGAAAAAATTACCTCGGAACGAAGATCTAGCCTAGAGGAGTTCAGATCCGGTCTCAAACGAAGATATCGAGCGGATCTGGGCGGAGCGCAGGCGGTCGGAGCAGCACCGGCTTCCGCCACTTCCCTCCCGCACGAAAGAACGGCGCACGCCTTTTTTTTTTCTCTGGCTCGCTGGTCGGCCGAATGGGGGGGAAATGAAAACCTAATGACTTAAATAACTAATAAATAATATGTTATATAATATATAATATATAATATATAACTTATATAACCTAAATTACTAATACATAATATATAACTTATACTATATAAAACCTACATAACCAAATCTTAGAACATAGAGAATAACTTATAACTATATACTTATTAATTAACTAAGACAACCGCTAACCAGACTAGTTACAAACACTAAAATACATGTACACGTCTATTAACATGTATTCGCGCACGCAAATTTTCTACCCCGTACACATGCACACGCACGCGCACGTACAACTTACAAACCTTGCAAGCACGTGCACGTGCAATTACGCAACGGCGCGCCCAAATCGCTCGCTATGCCCTAAATGTGTAAACATGCAAATACGCTCACATAAATGACGGCTCGCTAACTAGCGACCGTCGAAAAGGCGCGAAAACTAACGCTCTCGGATTCCGACCAAATCCGCACCGTAGCTAAACACTCGGGCTACGAAAACATCGGCGAAGTCGGACACAACCTCCAACGACCACACACTTGGGCAAACCTCGCCCGAAGCCAAAGTACAGGGATTCCCTAAGAGGCTCAGTCGGGCCTCCAAAACAGACGCCGGCTAGCTGGGGAAACCATACAACAGGCTATAAACTCTACGAACACCCAACGAGGTACTCTAACAATGGCACGAGCCGGGAATGCGCCAACGTAACGCCAAACGAGGACTTAAATAATTGCCGAAAATTCGGGGGCGTTACACCAAGTGTGGCTCTGATGCTATTAGATATCCATTTAGCATGATTTGAGCCAGCTTTGACTAACACTCTCTCCCCCTTTATGACTTCTCTTGCAATATCATCCTTGAGGTCATCTTTCTGAAATCTGATTTGTTCATCAAGAAAATTAACACCATCTTTATAGAAGGACTTTAACTTCAGGAGCTGTGCAGAAATGGTATTTTGAGATTGCTCAATATCTGTTTGTACAGCAGCTAGGCCTTCCTGTAATTGCTTATCAAAATCTACCTTGGCTGCAGCCCTTGCTTCAGTCTGGGCAGTAGCAATATTCTTCATTTCTATAACAATCACAATATGTGATTCTGTCAGATTATCATTCATTCTAAGTTGATTCTCTAGAACATAGCCTTGTTTAACAGCCATATCATCAGCTTGATTCTTTATTCCTTCTTATTGTTTTGCAAGAAATACAACTGCATTGCCACCCTTGTGGAAGCAATCTATCATTTCCTTTTTGTTTTGATTTACTTCAAATCTTATTGATTTTATATGTTGAGCCAAGGAGAATTGCAGATCTTTATGAGTCTCATCCATATATTTCTCCATGGCAATCCTTTGTTCATCTAACTTTACTTGTAATGAGATCAACAAAGAACTATAATCAGTAGCTGGGGCTGATTGTGGAGCTGTTTGTAATGCCATTTTATAGCTCTGGCTTCTTCTTTTGAATACCATTAGCTTTCTTTTCTTAGCATGAATTTCTGCTTCCTCTTCAGAAGCTGAGGTACTGGCTATATCTACTCTCTCCTTAGGACTAGGAGGCAATTCTTGTGCTGTCCTAGGTTGCTTCCCCTGAGACTCTTGCTCCTCCCTCGCAGGACTTACTTGCTCCCCCTCAATGTTAACTTGCTCCCCCTCAAAGTCTGCTTTATCTCCCTCAAATTCAGTTTGCTCCCCCTCAGTTCTTGCTTGTACTATATCTGGAAACAACTCCTCAAGAGTAAACTCTTGTTGAGTATGGACTTGAGGGACCACCAACTCAGGAGAATTAACAACAGCAGATGTATCCTCCATGATAACATCTTGTGCTTGACTGTTTAGTTATGTGTTCTGGTCAGCATCATCCAAAGACACAGTTAGTGTTTCATCTTTATTAATGAAAATTGATTGATTAATTTCTTGAATTACCTCAAGTATAGTCTATGTAGCCATTTCACTTGCCAAGTGGGTTGGCTCTTCCTCAAGATGAGGCTCCCCCTGCACTTGAACACTATCTCCAATATCTTGTGCAGGTGATTTTTCAGGAATCTCTTGCATTTCTTCATTAGGCATATCTTTAGTTAGGACCCTATCCTATCTGGAGATAATCCTTATGTCCATTCTTCTCATATGGTTGATTTTTGAACCAGTAGTTTGTTCCATTACTTCAGGAATTGTTCTAGCCAAGTACAGACTCATAATTCTTCCCAGATTTGGCTTTTTAATACTTTCCTTAATCTTTTCAAAAACTACTGCTGACCAATCAATGTTTAGTCTGTAGAAAATCATGGTCATCAGGCTGAACATATAGGCAGAAATCCTATCATGCCCCCTGGCTTGTAGAGAATGACTTTTCCCACTACTTCTGAAAGGAATTTGCCTTGTAGATTAATCCCTTTCTATTCATTGCTAATCCAATCTTCAAGGTGGGATCCAATCCACATCATTGAAGTGCTTCTCTAGTCTTTTATGAGGGAACTTCTTCTTTTTCTTGTGATCTTGGGAGTTGAAGAGTTTTCCTTAAGCTCTTCAAAGTAAGTTTAACCTTAGTTCCCTGAACTGTAGATTTGATCTTAAGTCCAGTAGAATCTAAAGTAGATGCGCCATAGAATTCTAGTATTTATTTCTTCCAAATCTTTGTTGGTTTAGATACCAGAAATTCCAACACATTTTCAGCAATTTGGTTTACTGCTGCTGTAATTTCGGGTTCCGCATTATCAAAGGCGTTGCGTACCAGCTCATAACCTTCGTTGACATTATCTTTTAGCTTTGGCGCCATTATGGTTGAGAGAAATCTTGAATTTAGAAGAGAGAAGTTGTCGACACAGGGTTTCGAGAGCGTGTCGACAGACTATGTTGTTGACCTATTTATACCTTTCTAAATAACGAAGGTGAAAAGGCACGTCATAATTCTCTTAATGTGTCGACAATGTTGAAAAGTGTCGACACAGACTTCTAATGTATCGACATCAATTCTATTTGACTTAGTTGAGTTCGACGATCTGAGGTCGACGAAGATGTGCTTGACGAAATCTGCATGTTCACTCTAAGTGTCGACACCATTGTGGATGTGTCGACACTACTTCTCTGAAGTGTCAACACAGATTCTCTAGATGTGTCGACACTTCTTTCCTTGAGTGTCGACAGCAATTTTCTAGATGTGTCGACACCACTTTCCTGGAATGTCAACACCAACTACCATGTGTCGACACAGACAACTTCTTGTGTCGACACAATTTTACTTAGCCAAATTTGCCAAACTAATTTATATTCAACATTTCTAATTCAATTTTAAAGTTGTTGAATTTAGTTTCATCTAAAGGCTTTGTAAACATGTCAGCTAGTTGTAGATCAGTACTAACAAATTCTAAAGAGATATCTTCTTTCTCTACATGATCTCTAAGAAAATGGAATCTTATTTCTATATTCTTTGTTCTACTATGAGAAACAGGATTATGAGCAATAGAAATAGCACTAATAGAATCACATAATAATGGAGTTCTACTTACCTGAATACCATAATCTTCCAACTGATGCTGTATCCACAATAGTTGTGCACAACAACTTCCAGCAGCAACATACTCAGACTCAGCTGTGGATATTGCCACACTGGTCTGCTTCTTATAGCTCCAAGACACCAATCTTCCTCCTAGAAATTGACAGGTGCCTGTTGTACTTTTCCTATATACTTTGCAACCTGCAAAGTCTGCATCTGAATAGCCCATTATTAGAAAATATCTATTCCTAGGATACCAAAGGCCTACATTAGGGATGCCCTTAAGATATCTCAAAATCCTTTTAACAGTAGTAAGATGAGATTCTTTAGGGCAGGATTGGTACCTAGCACAAACACATGTAGCATACATGATATCTGGTCTACTAGCAATCAGATATAGGAGGGAGCCAACTATTCATCTATACAAAGTTTCATCTACAGGTTTCCCTACATCATCTTTACTAAGAGATATACTTGTCCCCATTGGAGTTCTCATGGTAGTGGATGACTCCATACTATACTTCTTAATTAACTCCAGGATGAACTTAGACTGGGATATGGACAAGCCATCATCAGTCTGTCTTACTTGGAGACCCAAGAAGAACTTAAGTTCTCCCATACTGCTCATTTCAAATTTCCCTTGCATAAGTTTTGCAAACGTTCTACAAAGGTTACTTTCAGTAGAACCAAATATTATGTCATCAATATATATTTGGACTAGGATGATCTTTCCTTTGGATTCCCTAAGAAATAGAGTGCTATCTATTTTCCACCTTGAGAATTTGTTCTAAATAAGGAAAGTAGATAGGGTTTCATACCAAGCCCTTGGGGCTTGTTTCAACCCATACAAAGCTTTCCTAAGTCTATAGACATAAGTAGGATTGAGTGGATCAACAAAACCTGAGGGCTGCTCTACATAGACCTCCTCTTTTAAGTCTCCATTTAAGAATGCAGACTTAACATCCATCCGGAACACTTTGAAGTCTTGATATGCTGCATAGGCTAGGAATAGCCTGATAGCTTCCAACCTAGCCACTGGAGTAAAAGTCTGATCAAAGTCTATGCCCTCCTCCTATCTGTATCCTTTGGCAACTAGTCTTGCCTTGTTCTTCACTATGATCCCACTCTCATCAAGCTTGTTTCTATAAATCCACTTTGTCCCTATGACATTGTGGCCCTTTGGTTTTGGAACCAAATCCCAGACCTTGCATCTTCTGAATTGATTTAACTCCTCATACATAGCATCAATCCAGTGAGGGTCTTGTATTGCATCTTCAAATCTCTTGGGTTCCACTTGAGATAAGAAGCTAGAGCAAAGAACTGTATTCAAGTTCCTGCTCCTTGTTTATACTCCTTGTCTTGGATCACCAATGATCTGGTGTGCAGGATGATCCTTCAACTGTCTAACTACTGGAGGTAATCTATCAGCAGTTTGACCTTCTCCAATCTCTTCATTATGCTACATCTCATGGTCTTCACAAGCATCTTGAGTGTCTTGTACTCCCCCTGGACAACATCTACCATTTTCCTCATCCTACTTTGCAGTTGGAACTTCTCTGATAGTAAGCTGGTCCATCTTCTGCTGTATACCTGTGGAGCTACAAGAACTAATTGGCAACTCACTGTTAATAAGTCTAGTTTCATCAAAGATGACATGAACTGACTCTTCTACAACTTGAGTTACCAAATTGTAGACCCTATAAGCCTTACTATTGTTGTTATACCCAACAAATATCTCATCTTGGGATTTGGCAGCAAACTTAGTTAGGTGAGATTTGTCATTGTTAAGCACATAACATTTGCAACCAAAGATCCTAAAATAGGATAAGTTTGGTTTTCTGTCCTTCATAACCTCATAGGGTATCTTTTTGTGGCTTTTGGTGATGGAAGCCCTATTGAGCACATGGCATGCAGTGTTTACTGCCTCAGCCCAGAAATATTCTGGGAGAGTAGTGTCACTCAATAGTGTTCTTCCAGCCTCAATCAATGTCCTATTCTTTCTCTCAGCAATGCCATTTTGCTGAAGTGTTTTAGGTGAGGAGAATTCTTGAAGAATCCCAAATTCTTCACACAGCCTTGTCATACTTTCAGATTGGAATTCAGTTCCATGGTCACTTCTGATTTTGACCACTGAACTATCTAATTCATTCTGAATTTGTTTGACAAAATTGTAGAAGACCTTTGGGGTTTCAGATTTCTGTGTCAGAAAGAATACCCATGAGAATCTATAATAGTCATCTACAACCACAAAAGTGTAGACCTTCAACCTACGCTCTAAACTGGCATAGGACCAAATAAATCCATATGCAAGAGGTACAAGCACCTCACTGAATCCTTTGTTTCAAGGCTATGAAAGGAGGATCTAGTCTGCTTGCCTTTTTGACAAGCTGAACATATTCCATCCTTATAACACTTAACTTGAGGACCATTCCTCACTAACTCTTTACTAAAGAGTTGGCCAATTATCTCGTAGTTAAGATGAGCTAGCCTCTTGTGCCATTTGACACAATGAGAGACTTTCTCATCAGCCACAAGACAGATAGGAGAATTCTTATTCTCACACACAAAATCTAGGCAATACACATTTCTTTTTCTATATCCAGTCAATATGACTTTTTGATCACTTGACCTCTTGATATGACACTCATTCTTGACAAATGAAATGTCATATCCTAGATCACTCAGCTGGCTTATGCTTATTAGGTTATGTTTCAAAACCTTTACACAGGCCACTTGAGTGATTGTAATTGAGTGGTTAGAAATGTTACCAAAACCTTTGATGACTCCCTTTTCAGAACCACCAAATATTACTTTAGGCCCATTCAGCATAGGTGAGTAGTCCTTCAGCAATCCCCTTGTTCCAGTCATGTGCCTGGAACATCCACTGTCCAAGTACCATAAAGGGGCATGTTAACTTGGACTCACAAGCAACAAAGTTTACTTAACCTTAGAACCCAAATAACTTTTGGGTCCTTGGTTCAGGTTAGTCTGAAACCTAACAAATCTGTCTGCAGCTCTTCTAACAGGCAGATTGCTATTCTCCTTGACATTGGTATTGTGCCAACAGTCTAAGGAATAATGGCCTATCTTGCCACAGCACCAGCACTCAAACTTATTATACCTCTTTTTAGGTATAATCTTAGCTGTATTGTTTACAGCAAGTCTTTTGTTTTGTGTTGGGGCTTTACCTTTCTTATTTGACTGTGCAGCCCATGCAGTTCTCTTAAAGCCTATTCCTGCCTTACCCATCTGTGACACAAAGTCATCTATTAAGGGTAGGATAGATTTTGGCTTAGAGAAACTAGCCATAATCTCCTTCTCTTTCAGAAGTCTATTTTCCAGATTTTTGATCTGATCATTTTTGAATGTGATTGTTCCCATTTGAATAACAGTTATGTTCTTCAATTTGGCAATCTCATTCATCTTTTGATCCAGCAACTTCTCTGAATCAGATGCAGCCAAGTTAAGAGCTGCAATTTCCTTAGCCTGATTTTTGGCCAGGTTTTTGCTTCTCTTAAGTGCCTGTAACAAATCCCCATATTCATCTATCAGCTGATGAATATCTCCTTCAGAATCAGACTCATCTTCATCTCTTGATAGAGATGCATCTGATTCTGACCCAGTGAAGTAATCAGAATCTATAGATACACATTTTACCTTACTAGGGCCAGGCTGATCCTGGCACTTGTCTTCTTCAGACACAGCCATCAGTCCTTTGCATTGATGGTCTTCCTGCTCATAGATAGAGTCCAGTAATTGCATGAACTCATCCTTTTCTTCTGCAAACAGACCAATATATGCCACAGCCTCAGATTCAGACTCTGAAGGTTATTGATCTGTCAAACTTTTCTCTTTCTCAGCAACCAAGGATTTCTCCTTCTTGCTCTTGTGCTGAGACTTTTTTCCATTAGCTGACTCCTTCCTTTTGTCTGGACAGTCAGCCACAACATGTCCAGGTTTGTTGCAGCAATAGCATATGATCTTGGATGTAGTTGACTTGTCAGGCTTTGTCCCATTCCTGTCCTTCCTGGATGATTTCCTCTTTTGATAATTTTCATCCGTGTACTGAGATGAGGATGGCTTAGATTTCCACTGCTTCTTCTTTAAGAACCTCTGGAACTGCCTTGTGAATGCTGCAAAGTCTTCATCAGAATTACTGCTATCTGTACTGTGATTTTCAGAATTTTCTGAAAACACTTCTGCATCCATCTTAGGAGATGATGGAGTCATTCTCCTATTCTTCCTTGTGGCTTCTACCTTGAAGATCACAGACTTTCTTTATAGTCACCCTTGGTATTTTTCTCTTCCTCCTTTCTAGCTAATAGTTGAATCTCATAAGACAGCAATTTTCCAAACAGTGTTGGTGGAGAAATCTCACCCAATCTGGCCACTTCCCTTATGGCACAGATCTTTATATCCCAATCCTTAGTCAAAGACCTAAGGAATTTATCATTCAGCTCATAAGTACTGAATATTCTTCCATAAGACATGAGTTCATTGACAATCTTATAGAACTTCTTACAACATTCAGTTATACTTTTAGACTTGGCTTGTCTGAAACTCTCATATTCTTGATTAAGCATAGACTTTCTGTCTTGCCTAACCTCTTCAGAACTTCCATGTAGACAATGAATGTGTCCCACATCTCCTTGGAGGTTTTACATTGAATTAGATTCCGGAATGTTGAATCATCAATAGCACTTACTATAATATTTTGTGCTCTTTTATCCATTGTTGCCAAGATAATCTCATCTTTAGTCATCTCAGAAAAATCCTTTGGAATTCTTTGATTGGCATCAATAACAGAAATCTTCATAGGAACATATGGTCCTTCCTTAACTGTTACGTAAATTCTAGGATTAGATGCCTCCATAAATAATCTGACCCTTTCCTTCCATATTCCAAATATCTCCTTCCTACAAATAGGCAATTTAATTGCACCAAGTTCTTTATGGTTTTCTCCTGAACCAATTTTCTTGAACTTATTTTTGTCTTACAGATCTCACTCAGACTGTTAAGTCTATCTTTTGAGGAACCTGACTTTGATACCACTTGAAAGAATTAGTTCCTAAACACCTAGAGGGGGGGGGGGTGAATAGGTGTAATTCCTTTTTCTTCTAAGGCATAATATCTATTCAGTTAATTAATCAGAAACAGTTAATTCTACAGCTAACACAACATAGAATTCACAGAATCACACAATCACAGATTGCACACAGATTTTATAGTGGTTCCCCAAGGTCTGTGTACATCCACTTTCCCCCTTCGCCTATCTAGCAGTGTGCTTGATTTGGCCTAACTTCTTCTCTTCACCTCAGATCCTCAGATCTTACAGCAGCTCAGAACCCAAACAAGGCTCCTACAACTCAGAGTGAGTCCACACTCCTACAACTCAGGCAATCTGCCCTACCTCAGCCTTCAACAAGGCCTACAACTCAGAGATCACAATCTCCTACAACTCAGGCTCTCAGCCCTACCTCAGCCTTCAACAAGGCCTACCACTCAGAGAAAATAATCTCCTTCAACTCAGCCTTTATAAACACAAGCTTACAACTCAGATCTTATAAAGATCTTACAGAAAATAGATTAACAATGTATTATACGACCACCCTGGTAGAGATAGAAAGGATGGATGGCTTCTTGATCAGTTCTTGGAAGAATCTGATGGCAGAGAACAACCATTCTTAGCTTTCTTCAAAGCTTCTTGAATCTGAACTCAGTAGGGTTGAACTCCTTTGAAGTTGATCTTCAATCAGCTTATTTCTTGAAATTCAGATCTCAATCTGAATCCTTCTTGGCAGACTGGTTCAGGATCTGCACTTGAGGGACTTGTTGATATAAGTCCCTTTCTTCACTTCAAAAGATGGAGCTCTCTCTCTCCAAATTCTTCTTAGATCTTCTGACGAAAATCTTCTTCTATTTTTTTGTAACTGTATGTGTATATATTCTTTCCTCAATCTGCTTTCTGTCCAAGGAAAAATGCCTTTATATAAACTTTCTCCATGGTAACCGGCTGATCCGGTTTCTAACAAACTTCTGACAGCTCTGACAGTTGCAGTAGACCGGTTGATACTGGCTGCTGTTAAGTCATCTAGTCACCTCTTGATACTCTGTCTCTGTCAGCAAAGTGTTGAGACTGAACTTCATCATGTGTCGACACAAGTAGACTAAGTGTCGACACAAGCCTTGGGGTGTCGACACAGCTCCTTTGGTGTTGACACTACTTCTCGACACAACATCTGTAGAATGTGTCGACACTAATTCTGTGTGTCGACACAATCACTTCTTCTCTTTAACTTTGTTGAAACACTGCTGTGTGTCGACATAGTTGATGTCGACAAAGTCTTTTGTGTGTCAACACAGTTGATGTCGACTAAGATTTTCTGTTTGTCGATACTGCCTCTGTATGTCGACACAGTTGATGTCGACTAAGCTTCTCTGTATGTCGACACTGCCTCTGTATGTCGACACAGTTGATTCAGGTGTGTACACAACCTTTCCAAGTGTCCACACAATTAACTCCAAGTGTCGACACAGCTTTTCTCCAGTGTCGACACAAGCCTTCATAAGTGTCGACACAGCTTCTTCTGGTGTCGACATATGGACTTAGAAACTTTTTCCTGCATTCTTGCATTTTCTTAACCTGCACATATAAACTCAAAACAACATCAAACACACCTTGATGCATATCATTGAGTAAGGTGAGGCTTCTTCAAATCTGGTACACATTTTCCAATGTACCCAACAACATGTTTTCAAAACGTTAAATCACTATATTTAGAGACCGTAAAAATCTACTTTTATTACTATTATATATTTAGAACTTGGATACCTTGAGGTGTCCTCTGGGAATCTCTAAGCTCATGTGGGATGTTAAAAGAAGTATTTTCCGCATCGTATAACTACTTTCTTTCTGGACTTGATGAGCCACTAAGCCGAGTGATATGGCTAACTACTATACTTAAATTGATTTTGCCATTAAACAACATAAAGAGTCTTTCTTCATTGTTAAGTAGGAGTTTTTCCTGAGTGTCCACAGTTATCCCCTGCTGGCGTTGCATCACGACATGCATTTTTCCCTTACTGTGATATACCTTAATTGGCAGTGAAAATGCGGGTTGTGACTTCTGCTACAGCAAGATCAGAGGATTTCTCTAGGGAAGAAGAATCAGCCACGACCTGCCCTAACTAAAGTTACTTCAAGATCCAAGCCGAGCCGAATTTGAAGATCAATCTTTGGATCTGTAAGAAGTGGTAAAGAAATCTGTGCTCAACAAAACAGGTTAGCTGATAGAAGATCTTTCCTTTCTTTCCTTCATCAGCAGAATCAGAATCAAGGTTCTAAGTTACTTCCAGCACAAGTGGCAG
The DNA here is from genome assembly GCA_039583875.1 of Platanthera guangdongensis. Classification (NCBI taxonomy): domain Eukaryota; kingdom Viridiplantae; phylum Streptophyta; class Magnoliopsida; order Asparagales; family Orchidaceae; genus Platanthera; species Platanthera guangdongensis. Next base: position 88,281,661 of record CM077160.1, read on the forward strand.
ATTCTTGAAGAATATCAACCATGTTGTTGTGAAGAGGATAAGGATGAGATTCACTCAGCCCTAGAAGCAATTGACTTACAGATTAATTTATGTTGAGTCAGATCAATATTTTTATTCAAAATCTGTAGGATCTGTAAGATCTATGTTGTAAGACTAGATTATAAAGGCTGAGTGGTGGATCTGTTGAGATCTGTGGTGTATGCCAAAATTATAAAGGTTGAGTGGTAGGATCTAATCTTGGATCTATGTGTGAGAGGGCTATTTTTCTTAGCCTTTATTGTTGGGCATTTGTGCCTATGGTAGGTGATTAGGTGATTACTCAGTGGTTGGGATGTGTGCATGTGTTGTAAGTCTCGGTGAAGACTGTGTGATCCATTGGGATCTTGTTGTAATCTCTAAGTAGCCAAGTTATTGGAGATGTGTTTTGTCTAACATTCTGTTAGAAAGGAGGGATGGATTTTGGATGTACCCATATACTGGGGAAACATTCAAAGACTTTCAATCAGAGATAGCTAGATCTAGCTTGATGATAGACTTACCTTTGGTCTCGGTCTTTGCTGGATGGTCGTGAGAGATAGCCTCTACCACATTCTTGAGTGAATGGGCTGGTGCACCAAACAAAAATGGCCCATGATGGGCCATTTGGATTTCCTCATGGGGAGACTTAAAGGCACTCACTCCCCTACCGTACCTTCCATTATAGTTGTGAACCTCTTTATTCATACTAGTGGATCTGCCATTCATCAAGTGACCATAGATACTTTTTTGGTCATACATATTTGAAGGAAACATCACCTTGAAAATGTTTTAGTTGTCTTACCTAAATCACCTATAGGGGGGGTGAATAGGTGAGTTTTGCGTCTTTTTGCGGAATAAAAAATTTGACGAGCTATGCACAAAAAATTAACCAAGCAATAGCAGACGGTACCAAGGATTATAGTGGTTCCCCAACCTTGGGTACATCCAGTTTCCACTCACCGATCTAGAAATGCTCTAGACTCGGATACTCCACTAATCTCGAATTGAAAAACAATCCGACACCTAGGAACAATGTTCCTACAACTCGATCCCAAAACTGGATCTACACTCGGAAGATCAAACTTCCTACAAGAACTCGGAGAATACAACTCCGACAACTCAGACAAAGATCTCCGAAAAGAATAGAATGAAATTACAAATACAAACAGTGATTTGATCTCAGATCTGAAATGCTTCTGCCCGTTCTTCTTTATTTGAACTTTGCTGCTTTATAAGAAATGGTTGAAGAAGAATCGGGAAGATCTCTGATCTAAAATTCACTGGACTCACACGATCAAGTAGAAGATCTGTCGTTTGAAAAGAATCTTGATCTGTGGATCAACTTCCCTAAATCGATCTGGATCGAAAGCGCTTTGGCGATGAAGATGATGATCGGCGGCTCTCGATTTAGAAAGAAATGTCGGATTCAGATTTCTTAGAATTACTTCTTGCGACATCTTGTAACTCTTTTTATTTCTTCTTAGTATTGGTCGAAAATGATAAGACCATATATAGGACTTGCCTAACAGTCATAATCATCATTAATGACATCCACATGGACCAATCACGTGCTAATCATATTTGAAATACACATCTGTCTGGACTTAGAAGTTTTCAGAAAAACAGTACGAGTGTTCTCGAGAAGAAGTATTGTACTCGAGAAAAAAATACTGGTTCTCGAGAAGAGCTAAGAGGATCTCGAGAAAAACACTTAGAAAAAAATGTGGAGGTGGAAATCAGCAGTCTCGAGATTGACAGAAGTACTCGAGAAAAATGACATTTTGTTCTCGAGAAGAATTATTCTGTTGCTCGAGAACAAATAATCATCCCGACAACAAATGTTTGGCTCTCGAGAAAAATACTCTGGGTCTCGAGAAATAACTTCTGCATCTCGAGAACAAAATATAGTCTTTTTGAGAATAATTTTATTCTTCTCTTGAAAAAAAACTTAGAAAAATATTGACTGGAAAAGAAACAACTCTAGAAGAAATGTTATATAGTACTCGAGTACATAAACCCTTCTCGAGAATAGAAAGAAGCTTTCTCGAGAACAACTTCTGCCACTCGAAATTAAGACAAGTCTAACTCGAGAAATTTCTTAAGTCCTTCTCGAGTACAAATATAGTACTCGAGAAAAAGACTTGGACATTTTCTGAAAAACTGAAAATCTTAATTCTTCATTAAAATCAGCATCCATCTTTTCTCTTTCCCTTAGTGCTTGAAAAGAAAGTGTCCCAATAGATAGTCTACATATGAGTCAACACTATGGATCACAAAATGAGGTACTACATTGTATGGTCCTGTGTTTGGAGAATAATTGTAGACTGACATTGGTCTACACTTAGCAATTCAGTCCTGCAAACACTTAAATAAAAGGAGAATCATATCAAATTCAAACTTAATTCATCTTAGTTCAAGGGTGACTTCATATAACTCTGGGCTATTGTGGATGCAATACCCAACGATCTCCCCCTATTTGTAGAAGTCAGAACACTCTACACTAAGGTGAATTACATCAAGAGAAAAACAAATAAAGAAACTAATAGTACGATAATTGGAGAAACGTTGTAATATGTAAAAATCAGATCAGAATTAGAAGTTCATATAAACAGAAATTTGTCCAATAGAATTAAATTCTACAATTTCAAAATGAACTTTCATCATCTTCAATTTACTAATCGTGTTGATGTTGTTACTGTCTCTCTAGTTTCTCTTGTTATTTCTTTTGGTAACTAAATGGCTTGGGGAAGTACTTAGGTGGTGTGGAGCCTTGGGATTATTTTTGTCATATTCCTTATCATAAATCCTTCTCTTGATTAGGGACTTTTCATATAACTCCCATTCTTGAGGGCTATAGTGAAGGTTCCTGTACTCATTAAAACCAACTACCAGCTTCAGGGTTTCAAGAATAAGATACTTGAAAGTAGGAATCCAAAGTTCAGTTAACTCTTTAGGTCTGTTCCTTTTATCAGCATCAGGATGTGGAGTTGATCTACTAGTAGATGCTCCATCTCCATATTTTTTTTCTTTTGTCTTTTTGAACTTCTGGGGTATGAGGAGGCATACCTGTTTGTTCAGATTCCCATACTTGTTCATAAACATTAGGAAGAGGTCCTTCATATAAATCTGGAGGAGGTCCTTCAAAGTATTATGGAGGTGGAGAAAGTGTTGGCATGTTTACATCCAGGTTTGCAGGAGGAGATTCTTCGGTACCATAAGTCAAGATTTGGTGTAACTTTAAGGTATCTCAAAATCCGCTTTACAGTAGCATAGTGAGATTCCTTAGAGTTCACTTGAAATCTTGCACACACATGTTGAAAACATTATATCCGGTCTACTAACAGTAAGCTAAAGCAAAGATCCAATTATGCTTCTATACTTGGTTTCATCAAAAGGTTTCCCTTCCTCATCCTTGTCCAGAGATATAGTTGAACCCATTGGATTCCTCATAGAGGTTGTGTTCTCAATTCCAAAATTCTTAATCAACTCCTTGGTGAATTTCATCTTAGAGATGAAAATTCCATATTCAGATTGTTTCACCTGAAGTCCTAAGAAATACTTCACCTCTCCCATACTGCTCATTTCGAACTTTCCTTGCATAAGTTTGGAAAACCTTTTGCAGAAGTTGTAGTCAGTAGAGCCGAAAATGATGTCATCGACATAGATTTGCACTAGCAAAATCTTGTCTTTTATTTCCCTAAGAAATAATGTTTTATCTATCTTTCCTCTTATGAACTTGTTCTCAAGAAGAAAGTTAGATAGCGTCTCATAACAAGCTCGAGAAGCTTGTTTCAGACCATATAATGCTTTAAATAAAAGATAGAGATGATCAGGAAAGTTAGAATTAACGAAACCTGGATGTTGTTCCACATACACTTCTTCCTTTATGTCAATATTAAGGAAGGCAGACATCACGTCCATCAGATAAACGGTGAAGCCCTTATGTGCAGAATATGCTAGGAACAACCTGATTGCCTCCAGCCTTGCCACTGGAGCATATCTTTGGTCGAAGTCGATTCCTTCTTCCTGTTGGTATCCTTTGGCGACGAGTCTGGCCTTGTTCTTTATTATTGTTCCATCCTCGTCCATCTAGACCCATTTTGTCCTGAAGATATTTTTACCTTTCGTTCTTGGAACTAGCTTCCAGACTTGGCAACGCTTGAATTCATTCAATTCTTCTTCCATTGTCGCTATCCATGATGTGTCTGAGTTTGCTTCCTCAAACTTCTTCGGTTCAACCTGTGATAGGAAACTCAAATATAAATTCTCATTAGTTGTACCTCTACGAGTTCTGACACCATCTCGGGGATCTCCTATGATTTGTTCCATTGGGTGATCCTTCAAGTGTCTGAGCTCTAAGGTCCTTGCATCTGGAGCTTCTTCAACCACAGGAGTAACTTCATCAACTTGAATGGTTTCTTCATCTTGATCATCAACCTCTCCAATTGGGGTTGGAGTGGTGATCTTGCTGAACTTTTCACCTCTTTCTTCAATTGGCTCATCCAAGTTTAATTCTTTAAACTTTGAACCTGCGTCTTCAATAAGCACACTAGAAGAGTTGTCATGCAGCAAGCTCGTCTCATCAACTACAATATGAATAGATTCTTCTACAACCAGAGTTTTCTTATTAAAAATCCAATATGCCTTACTATGGCTACTATACCCTACAAAAATACCTTCAAAACTGTTTTCGCTAAATTTGGTAATGTGATATTGGTCATTGTTAAGGACGAAGCACTTACAGCCAAAAATTCTAAAAAATGAAACAGTCAGTTTCCTGCCCTTTAGAAGTTCGTAAGGTGTCTTATTGTGGTTCTTATTTATGAGTGCTCGATTTTGCATGTGGGATGCAGTGTTGACGGCTTCAGCCCAGAAGTATTCCGGTAGTGAGGAATCACTCAACATGGTCCTGCAGGCCTCTATGTGTGTTCTATTCCTTCTCTCAGCTACTCTATTCTGTTGATGAGTACGAGGAGAGGAAAACTTATGAAAGATACATAGGATTTCACAAAATTCTATCATGGCCCCAGACTTGAACTCTGTTCCGTTATCACTTCTAATTTTGACTATGGAATAGTTGTATTCATTCTGGACCTGCCTGACAAAATTAGTAAAGATGTCAAAAGTATCTGACATGTGTTTTAGAAAGACCACCCAAGCAAAGAGCGAGTAATCATCAACAATAACCAATGTATAACCCTTACCTCCCAAACTTCTAACTTATAGTGGATTGAACAAGTCCATATGAAGTAGATTTATACATCTATTAGAGTCTTTGCCAATAATGCATTCAAAGGTAGCCTTGTTTGCTTGCCTTTTACACATGCGTGACAAGGTTTATCTTTAGCGTACTTGACATTTGGGGCATCACGTACTAAATAAAGAGAAAATAATTTATTAATATTTTTGAAAATAATGTGCTAGTCTCTTGTGTCATTGGTCACCAAGAGACGCATTATCTTTATCCAAAAAGCACAGTGGTGTAGAAGAGTCTATGCAAATAAAATTCAAACAAAATATATTTTTACTATGCGTGCCTGATAGAATAATTTCCATATTGTCAACTGATTTTTTCAAGCACTTATCGGTATGAAATTCTACTATGTATCTTTTATAGTAGAGCTGGCTTATGCTTATAAGATTGTGTTCCAATCCTTTAACAAAAGCCATATCTGAGAAGGATACACTACCGTTTGTAATCATATCGTAGCCTTTAGTAATTCCACGGTCTGAACCTCCCAAGATGACCTTTGGCCCGTTCATGACTGGAGAATAATTCTGGGGAAGGCTTCTTGTCCCCGTCTTGTGTCGAGAGCATCCACTATTCAAATACCAGATAGGATTTTTTGGCCTTTGGACATACTTGCAAGCTTAAATCAATTTACCTTAGGAACCCAAACACATTTGGGTCCATGGTTTCTAGTTAGAACACTCCCCCTTCGTGTATTAACATTATGAGTGCTCTTTCTCACAATGCTAACTTGAGGAGCTACATAATTTCTGGAATTAAACCAGCAATCAATGGCAAAGTGACCAATTTTGCCGCAGCACCAACAGTCAAACAAGTTGTATCTTTGCGTGAAATTCACCCGCTTGACCTTTTGAGAGTGTGGTCTAGCAGGGGTAGCAGTCTTGGAGGTAGAAGCTTCATGGTGATCGTAATCACATGACTTCTTCTCCTTAAGTGGATTTTCCACAATAGGCTTTACTTTTGGTGCCTTCTTGATCTTATGACCATGATTATAAGGGCCATAGCTCTGAATAGTAATCTCTTCATAAGGTTCCTTAAAGACACTTTCACCAAAGTTCCGGGGATGGGTCCGTCCTTGGTAACGAGACTTGGGCTCTACATAAGTAGGCCTAGCAATGTGACCATAGGATGAATCAAGATCAAACTCATTCGTTGGAAATATAACCCTCTTAAAAGAAGTCTGATGTTGATGAGCTTTCCCCTTTTCTTGGCCAAAGCCATCTTGGCCGCCTTATTCTTTCTTTGAGACTTATTTCTCCTAGAAGATTTACTAGGAGCATCAACATGGCCTAGGCCAGCACATTTGGCCTAAGCTGAGAATTCAACAACAAAAGGAAGGACAGTCTTGGGCTTTGAGAAACTTTCAACAAGTTTCTTTTCCGCTACAAGTTGTTCTTCCAATTCTTTGATGATCTTCTCCTTCATATCTAGGTGCTCGAGATCCTTATTGTACTCTTCAATAGCAGCATTGAAGTTCTCTCTGAGTGAGTCCGTCTTGGCGACTTCCTCTCATAGTTCTCTCTTCAGCCTTGAGAGACTTTATCTCCTTGGCTTGAGTTTTCACGACTCTTCAACATTTGTCGTAAGCCTTAATTAACCCTTTATATTGGGCCATGAGTTCAGACTCATCGTCAGAAGAGCTATCCTCATGATCATGATCAGAAGCATCTGATTCATAAAGAGGGGTATGAGAATTTACCTTCCCAGTAAACTGGGGTTCTTGTTCATCTTCAGTTTGTGCCATTAGCCCGAAGTAGGCTTCCTCTTCTTCACTTGACTCAGATGAGTCAGAGTCACTAAGAGTCTTTCCGTTCTTGGCTATTAGGCTTCTTTCAGTTCTCTTCTTATTATATGAAGATTTCTTCACCTCTCTCTTTCCTCCCTCTTTCTTCTTGTGAGGGCAATCAGCGATGACGTGACCTGGCTTATTACAACAATAGCAAACGAAGTCAGAAGAAATATGTTTATTATGTTTAGTATTATACCTGTCTTGGCTACTTGCGCCCTTCTTGTATCGATCACCATCATGACATGATCTTCTGTGCGAGGCATATTTGCCTCTCCATTTTATCTTCATGTTCAAGATTTTCTTGAACTGCCTTGAGAGTAGAGAAAACTCCCCTTTAGATAATTTTGAGCCTGAAGTGCTTGGCTCTGAAGTTTCTTCTTCACTATCTTCCTATGCAGGAGCGGGTGATGCAGCTTTGACCTTCCTTGAGCTGTTTGCCTTCAGTGCAACAGACTTCTCCTTGGATGACGACTAGCTCTTCTCTTCTTCATCTTTTCTAGAATTGATTTGCAACTCATATGACATCAGCTTTCCGAAGAGATTCTGAGGGTCAGTCTCTGCCAACTTGCCAAACGCCTTGATAACACAGACTTTATTATCCCATTACTTAGTCACGGACCTTAGAAACTTATCAGTCAGCTCTCCATTTGTGAAGACCCGACCATATACACTTAGTCCATTAACAATCTTGAAGAAATTTTCAAAGGTATCTGCAATTGAATCTTTTGATCCTTGTTAGTGTGCTTCATACTTTTGATTCAATAGGGATCTTCTATCAACCCTAACTTCTTTAGTGCCATCCATCAAGGTGATAAGAGACTGCGACATTTCCTTAGCAGATTGGCATTGAATCAGATTCTGCAGCATAGAATCATCGACTGCACTTGCTATAATATTTTAGCTTTCTTGTCCACTGAGACAGGTGCAATCTCATCTTTATGAAGATCCATTAATTTCTTAGGAACCTGTTTGGTAGGATCAATAGTGGAGATGGTTATTGGAACATAAGGACCTTCTTCAACAATCATGAAGATCCTTGGATCCACAGCTTCCATGAAAAACTTAATCCTTTCTTTCCACATGTGAAAGTTAGTCTTTGTGCACCGAGGAAGCTTTTCAAAATCCTTAGCCTTGTCCCTGTTTCGATTACTCAAAAGACCACTTTGGGGGCAGATCTGGTCAAGGTGTTAAACCTTTTATGAACAACCTCCCTCTGATAAGAATTGAAAATGTTTTAGTTGTCTTACCTAAATCACCTAGAGGCGGATGAATAGGTGAGTTGTGCGCCTTTTTTCGTAATAAAAAATTTAACGAGCTATGCACAAAAAATTAACCAAGCAATCATAGACGACACCAAGAATTATATTGGTTCCCCAACTTTGGGTACATCCACTTTCCACTCACCGATCTAGCAATGCACTATACTCGGCTACTCCACTATTCTCGGATTTAAAACAATCCTACACCTCAGAACAATGTTCCGACAACTCGATCCCAAAACTGGATCTACACTCGGAAGATAAAACTTCCTACAAGAACTCAGAGAATACAACTCCTACAACTCAGAGAAAGATCTCCTACAAGAATAGAATGAAATAACAAATACAAAGAGTGATTTGATCTCAGATCTGAAATGCTTCTGTGTAACACCTCGAAAATCATATTCGAACTGGTCGCATCCTAAGGAATTTTTGGTGCCTATATAGGGGTACACGACCTGGGACACGGGCATGTCCAAGGCCGTGTCTTTCTCTGTGTTGGCCGGCTGTGTCCAGAAAAGGACACGGTAGGAAACACGGCTTTGAGCAGTAGCGACACGGGCATGTCAAGCGTGACACGGGCGTGTTCATACTCATGTTCCCACCTGTGTTCACCAAGGGACATGATGTTTGGCGTGGTGGTTATTTATGACACGCCCCTAGGTCACGGGCGTGTCGGGACCGACACGAGCATGTCGGGTTGAGAAATGGGCGTGTCGCGACCCGTGTCCTGTTCTGTGCTCGACGATTATGCATGGATTGGGGCACACGGCCTGGGATACGGCAGTATGCAAGGCCGTGTTTGGCCCAGGAATGAGAAAATTTTGGGCGGATCTGAGCCGTTCTTTTTTTATAAACAAGATCTGATGGCCCAGATGTGGTCCTGTCTTTTTAAGGTCGGGTATTGAGGATTAATTCCTCATTATCTCTTAAATCATTCTCTTTCTAAGGAATTAGAGAGAGGAGAGATCAAGGAGCAAGGAAGAGGAGGGATCCGGCCGCAGGCAGAGCATCGTAGCACCGAATCGAGAACTGAGACCGGATCTACGGAGGAAATTCCCTTGCGAAGCTTTCCATCCGGATAGACTCCCATGACGCAAAAGCGAACTACAAGGGTAACGATTCTCTACTTGAGCATGTGAAGCTCTCTTTATTTTGTAAAAGGAAACCCGCTCCCGCGAGTATGCGGTGAGTGTGCGGTGTTTCTTGAGGTAGATGTGAATAGTCCCCCTTGTGTTGCATATAGAGTCCGAAATCAAAGTACGAACATAGGCATTGTGTGTGAAGCCTACCCGGACGTGTTGGTCAGGATCAGTGATGTTGCATATTGTATGGTTTGCCGGAGAAGACTCCGTGCTTTGTGTTTTCGGGTTTCTGCACGGTAGATTGTAGCAGGGATCGTTGAGGTTTAACTCCAAGGCGCATCGGGAAACTGAGCGGAAATGTAGTTCTGCTAACTTGGCGGCCGGGGAGCAGCCTTGTACATAACTAGGTTATGCGATGTTTAGGAATGTTTTGGCATCCAAGAGAAGCTTGGCCCGCGCATACTTCTTGAAGTGACTAGGCGGAGTGAGCAACGGGCAAGTGGAATCGGACTTGGGCTATGTGGTTCGGTGCTAGAGACCCAAAAGAGGGACTGGCCATTAGCATAGTCAGGAGTCTTAGACTGTGGTCAGAAAGACTTAAATGCTCACGATGTTGCCATCCCGGTGATGGTGGTGATGCCACAGAAGTGACCAGATTCATCGATAATGTGCCCTGAGTGCATAAGGTGTTTGGCCGTATGAGCCTACACCTGTGGCGAAGTATGTTTGCACTTTATTGTTTAGCTGGGCTAATGAAATGCACGGAAGGAGCACCACTGTCCCGAGTAAGGGGCGGGGTCGTTTTATTTTGGTCAGCTTTAGCTGACCGTTGCTTTGTTTGCCACCGTGCGGTGGAGTGTTGCTTGCAGGTGCTGCGGAGCTAAGTACCAAATAGCGGGCTGAAGCCCATGTTGCTGAGCTGGCCCTCAAAGGCCAAAGCGAATTATTGTTTTGTTTCTTTTGTCATGTGTGGCCGTCCTGCGAGCGGATGTATGTAAAACATTACTTTGTTAAGTGAACTTTTGTAAGGCCATAAGGCCTACTTTCAGTGTATTTGTTATTTTATTCCCTTGGTAGTAAGTGGACATTCATGATAGTTGTTATTCAATTATGAGTTCTTTCAAACTATTTAAAAGCTTCCGCTAGAATGCTCTGTGTTAGGGCGAGTAGTTGTAGTTGAATTTTGATATTATTATGTGACCCTTCCGACTGTCCGTTGTATATGGCGTCGCGTTCCAGCTGGACCTTCTGTTATATGCCATTTGACAGATGGGGGTGTTATAATTTGGTATCAGAGTGGGTGTCGGTCTTCTTTACTAGAATTCGTGGGCGAATTATTTTAAGGGTTGGTGAGAGTTGAAAGAACTCCATAGTTAAGCGTGCTCGGGCTGGAGAAGTCCTGGGATGGGTGACCTCCTGGGAAGTCCCCATGATATCCGTTTAACGGGAGAATTTCACTCATCAAAGGGAGGTTGTGGTCACCAACAACCTGCCTTTGGAGGGAGAGGGGCTGGGGTGCTTGGGCTGTATCCCGGTAATGATGTCCATAACGAGACAAGACGCGGCCTCTGAGCTCGGGCGTGGGGTCGTTACATAAAAAGTGCACTTTTTATTGTAACAGCTCTCCACTACACCCGAGTGGTCTACTAATGAGCATGTTACTGGGCTGCAGCCCAAGCACCCCAACCCCTCTCCCTCCACAGGCGGGTTGTTGGTGGCCACAGCCTCCCTTTGATGAGGTAAACTTGATAGTCAAGCCTGCACTACGGGGACTTCCCAGGAGGTCACCCATCCTAGAATTTCTCCATCCCTAGCACGCTTTACTATGGAGTTCTTTCAACTCTCATCACCAATTGACCTGCAGCTCAATTATAACACCCACATCTGTCGAATGGCATATAACAGATGGTCCAGCTGGAACCCGACGTCATATACCACAGACAGTCAGAAGGATTATATAAGAATAATAAAAATCCAACTATAACTACTCGCCCTAACACAGAGCATTCTAGCGGAAGCTTTTAAACAGTTAGAAAGAACCCATAATTGAATAACAACTATTATGAATGCCCATATACTACCATAGGAATGAAATAACAAATACACTGAAAGTAATTGGCCTTATGGCCTTATAAGAGTTTACTTAACAAATTATTGATTTACATACATCGGCTCGCAGGCCGGCCACACATGACAAAAATAAAAACAACAATTCGCATTGGCCTTCGAGGGCCAGCTCAGCAACATGGGGTTCCACACGCTATTTGGTACTTGGCATCGCAGCACCTGCTAGCAACATTCCACCGCACGGTGGCAAGCAAAGTAGCGGTGAGCCAAAGCCGACCAAATTATAACGATCCCTCCCCTTACTCGGGACGGCGGTGCTCCTTCCCTGCATTTTATTAGCCCTGCTAAACAATAAAGTAAAAACATACTTCGCCACCGGTGTAGGCTCACGCAGCCAAACACCCCGTGCACTCAGGGCACATTATCGGTGAATCCGGTCAATTCCGTGGCTTCACTACCATCCTCGGGATGGCAACATCGTGAGCATTTTAGTCTTTCTGACCACAGTCTAAGGCTCCCGAGTATGCCAACGGCCAGTCCCTCTTATGGGTCTCTAGCACCAAACCACATAGCCCAGGTCCGATTTCACTTGCCTATTGCTCACTCCGCATAGTCACTTTAAGAGGTATGCATGGGCCAAGCTTCTCTCGGATCCCAACATATTTCCAAACATCAATTAATCCAGTTATGCTCAAGGCTCGCTCCCCGGCCACCAAGTTAGCAGAACTACGTTTTCGCTTAGTTTTCCAGGTGCGCCTTAGAGTTAATCGCCAAGGATCCCTGCTGCAATCTACCTTGTAGAAACCTGAAAAAACAAAGCACGGAGTCTTCTCTAGCAAACCATACAATATGCAACATCACTGATCCAGACCAACACGTCCGGGTAGGCTTCACACACAATGCCTATGTCCGTACTTCGGTTCCGGACTCTATATGAAACATAAGGGGGATTATTCACGTCAACCCCAAGGGACACCACACAATCACCGTACACTCGCGGGAGCGGGTTTCCTTATGCAAAAGAAAGAGAGCTTCAGTTGGTGATGAGATGTTTTTTATTGTAACACCATTCCACTACACTCGAGTGGTCTATTAACGAGCATATTACCGGGCTGCATCGCAAGCACCCGAACCCCTCTCCCTCCATAGGCGGGTTGTTGGTGGCCGCAGCCTCCCTTTGATGAGGTAAACTCGATAGTCAAGCCTGCACTACAAGGACTTCCCAGGAGGTCACCCATCCCAGTACTACTACAGCCCGAGCACGCTTAACTATGGACACGACATGAAATACGGCTTTGAGTAGTAGCGATACGGGCGTGTCAAGCGTGACACGAGCGTGTTCATACCCGTGTTCCCACCCATGTTCACCAAGGGATGTGGTGGTTGGCGTGTTAGTTATTTTTGACACGCCCCTAGGTCAAGGGCACGTCGGGACCCGACACGGGCGTGTCAGGTTGAGATATGGATGTGTCGCGACCCGTGTCCAGTTCTGTGCTCGACGATCGTGCCTGGATCGGGGCACACGGCCTGAGACACGAGAGTGTGCGAGGCCGTGTTCGGCATAGGATTGAGAAATTTTGGGCGGATTTGAGCCGTTCGTTTTCTTTAAACAATATCTGACGGCCCAGATGTGGTCCTGTGTTTTTAAGGCCGGGTATTGAGGATTAAATTCTCATTATCTCTTAAATCAATCTCTTTCATAGGAGTTAGATAGGAGAGAGAAAAGTGGAAGGACGAGGAGGAATCCGGCCGCCGGCGGAGCATCGGAGCACCGAATCGAGAACTGAGACCGGATTCGCGGAGGAAATTCCCTCGTGAAGCATCCAGATAGACTCCCATGGTACAAAAGCGAACTACAAGGGTAACGATTCTCTACTTGAGCATGTGAAGATCTCTATCTTTTGCATAAGGAAACCCACTCCCGAGAGTGTTCTATGAGGGTGCGGTGTTCCTTGGGGTAGATGTGAATAGTCCCCCTTGTGTTGCATATAGAGTCTGGAATCGAAGTACGAATATATACATTGTGTGTGAAGCCTACCCGGACATGTTGGTCTAGATCGGTGATGTTGCATATTGTATGGTTTGCCGGAGAAGATTCCATACTTTGTGTTTTCGGGTTTCTACATGGTAGATTGCAGCAGGGATCCTTGGGGATTAACTCCAAGGCGCACCCGGAAAACTGAGAGGAAACATAGTTCTGCTAACAGGTCAACCGGGGAGCCATCCTTGTACATAATTGGGTTATGCAATGTTTGGAAATGTTTTGGGATACGAGAGAAGCTTGGCCCACGCGTACGTCTTAAAGTGACTAAGCGGTGTAAGCAACGGGCAAGTGGAATCGGACCTGGGCTATGCGGTTCAGTGCTAGAGACCCAAAAGAGGGACTGACCGTTGGCATAGTCGGGAGTCTTAGACTGTGGTCAGAAAGACTAAAATGATCACGATGTTGCCATCCCGGGGTTGGTGGTGAAGCCACGGAAGTGACCGGATTCACCAATAATGTTCCCTGAGTGAACGGGGTGTTTGGCCGTGTGAGCCTACACTTGTGACGAAGTATGTTTGCACTTTATTGTTTAGCTGGGCTAATGAAATGTAGGGAAGGAGCACCGCCGTCTCGAGTAAGGGGCGGCATCGTTATATTTTGGTCAGCTTTAGCTGACCGTTGCTTTGTTTGCCACCGTGCGGTGGAGTGTTGCTTGCAGTTGCTGCGGAGCCAAGTACCAAATAGCGGGCTGAAGCCCATCTTGCTAAGCTGGCCCTCGAAGGCCAAAACGAATTGTTTTTTTGTTTCTTTTGTCATGTGTGGCTGGCCTTCGAGCCGATGTATGTAGAAAAAACTTTGTTAAGGGAACTTTTGCAAGGCCATAAGACCAAGTACTTTCAGTGTATTTATTATTTCATTCCTTTGGTAGTAAGTGGACATTCATGATAGTTGTTATTCAATAATGAGTTCTTTCAAACAGTTGAAAAGCTTCCTCAAGAATGCCCTATGTTAGAGCGAGTAGTTGTAGTTGAATTTTGATATTCTTATGTAACCCTTCCGACTGTCCGTGGTATATGACGTCGGGTTCCAGTTAGACCTTCTGTTATATGCCATTCGACGGATGTGGGTGTTACATTCTGCCTGTTCTTATTTCTTTGAACTTTGCGGGTTTATCAGAAATGGTTGAAGAAGAATCGGCAAGATCTCAGATCTGAAAATCTATGGACTCACACGATCAAGTAGAAGATCAGTCGTTTGAAAAAATCTTGATCTGTGAATCAAATTCTCTGAATCAATCTGGATCGAAAGCACTTTGGCGATGAAGATGATGATCAGCGACTCTCAATTTAGAAAGAAATGTCGGATTCAGAATTCTTAGAATTACTTCTTGCGGCGGATTGTAATTCTTCTTATTTCTTCTTAGGGTTGGTCAAAAATGACAAGATCTTATATAGGACTTGCCTAACGGTCATAATCATCATTAGTGACATCCACGTGGACCAATCATGAGCTAATGATATTTAAAATACACGTCTGTCTGGACTTAGAAGTTTTCCGAAAAACAGTACGGTTGTTCTTGAGAGGAAGTATTGTACTCGAGAAGAAAATATACTGGTTCTTGAGAAGAGCTAAGAGGATCTCGAGAAAAAAACTTAGAAAAATAAGTGGAGGTTGAAATCAGCAGTATCGAGAATGACAGAAGTTCTCGAGAAAAATGATATTTTGTTATCGAGAAGAATCATTCTGTTACTCGAGAACATATAATCATCCCGAGAACAAATGTCTGGCTCTCGAGAAAAATACTCTAGGTCTCGAGAAACAACTTCTGCATCTCGATAACAAAAGATAGTCTTCTCGGGAATAATTTTATTCTTCTCGAGAAAAAAAAACTTAGGAAAATATTGATTAGAAAAGAAACAACTCGAAAAGAAAGGTTATATAGTACTCGAGTACATAAGCCCTTCTCGAGAACAACAAGAAGCTTTCTCGAGAACAACTTCTGCCAGTCGAAATTAAGACAAGTCTAACTCGAGAAATTTCTTAAGTCCTTCTCGAGTACAAATATAGTACTCGGGAAAAAGACTTAGACTTTTCTGAAAAAATGAAAATCTTAATACTTCATTAAAATAAGCATCTGTCTTTTCTCTTTCCCTTAGTGGTTGAAAAGGAAGTGTGTCCTAATAGAGAGGCTACACATGAGTGAACACCATGGATAACACAATGAGGGATTACATTGTATGGTCCTATGTTTGGAGACTCATTGTAGACTTACATTGGACTACACTTAGCAATTAAGTCCTACAAACACGTAACTAAAACGAGCATCAAATACAAACTTAATTCATCTTAGTTCAAGGGTGACTTCATACAAATCTAGGCTATTTTGGATGCAATACCCAACACATATTTTTAAAGGGGATGGGATGCTTAGAAGCCAGAGGCTAGACTGGAGCTTTCCCTTTCCCTTTGGAAGGGGTTACTTTAGTGTTTCCCCTAAACCCCAACCTCTTCTCACCCTTTTGGGAGGAGGAGTCTATCAAGGGCAACATAATATTGGGCTTAGAGAAACTAGCCACAATTCTCTTCTCCCTCTAGAGTTTCTCTTCAAGATCTCTAATGAGACTATCCTTGTACTTGATGGTGCCGGTCTGGATGATAGGTATGTTCCTGAGTTGGCTAACTTCCCTATCCTTCTGATCCAGCAAAGATGTTGTCTCAGTCTGTTGGGAAGCAGCAAGCAGAAGGGATGTTATCTCCTCAACCTGCTTCTTAGTAAACTTCTTGAACTTGTCAAAGGCATCCAAAAATTCACCATATCTATCAATCAATTTATTGACATCTCCTTCATATTCAAAATCATCTTCACCAGTGGATGAAGAAGCTTCTATACAATGACTAGTCTCATACCCAGACTCAAAAAAAGAAATAGATAGAGGAAGTACCTTTTTTGGACTAGGCTGACCCTGGATGGATTCTTCATCAGACATTGCCATCAACCCATAGCAGCTATAGGCATCATCTTCATCTTCATCCTCCTCAGAGTCACTGTCTGAATGTGACGGAGAGGCCTTTATACCTATCCCGACAGCAGGTTAGTCTTCAGTTTCTCCAGCAGTAACTAGCCCTATGTAGGCTTCTTCATCTTCATACTCTGAGGAAGATGAGTCTGTCCAGCTCTTCTCCTTCATAGCAATGAAGGACTTTTCCTTTTTTCCCTTGTGCTGGTGAACCTTTTTCTCACCAGCCTCTTTTCTCTTTATTGGGTAGTCAGAAATCACATGTCATGGCTTACTGCAATAATATCAGACAACTTTAGAGGAACTAAGTTTACTAGTTTTATAATCATACCCTTCTCCCTTAGAGTGATTCTTCATGTGATGTGAGGAGGAGGAGGGTCTACTTCTCCACTCCTTCTTCTTCATCAGTTTGTGAAATTGATTGGAGAATGCAGCAAAGTCCTCATCATACATGCTGCATTCTGATGAGCTTGAACTTGTTCTGTCTGAATCAGTAGTACTTCTTGGAGGAGAGGGATTCCTTTCCTTACTCTTCTTGGTGCTCTCTACTCTGAAGGCCAAAGACTTTTCTGAAAGGGCAACTAGATCTGATATACTCTAGAGGGGGGTGAATAGAGTATATGGTGCTTTAGAAACTTTTAAAAACTTTTACAATAATTGTTGTAATATGTGTGAGCAGGGAAGCAATAAAAACTTTAACCACAATGCTAAGTTAAACAAAAACTAAACACAGACAAATCAAGGCCAGAAACAAAAAGAAAACAAGCCACAACCAGATGACACAAGGGAATATAGTGGTTCCCCAAACTTGGGTACATCCACTCTTCTACCACCCTAGGTAGGAATCCACTGCAGGATGAGTTGATCAGGTGTCCTGGGCACCAATGAGCTTTTGATAAGGTGCTCAAAAACCAAAGCAGATTTTTTGATCAGGTGTCTTGCCACCAATGAGCTTTTGACAAGGTGCTCAAAAACCAGATTCAAACTTTTGAAGGGAGTTTGAAAAACCCTTTACAGAGTGAGGGTGAGAGAGTGATGGCAGTCTTCTCTTTCTCAAACAACTGAGAAGACTATGTGGATTGATGTCAAAGCTCCCCCTGAATCCTTGAGATCTTCAGGAAGAAAAGCTTTGCTGAGGGTGATAGGCCTTCAAAGGTAGAACTCCAGCAATGGATGGTTTCAGCAATGGCTGAAATGTTGAGTGTCTGGAGTCTTGAAATGATGTTGGCCTTGAACACTTTGAGAGCTGAAGAGATCTAAAGAATTGTTGAAAGCTTGATCTCTTTGATGAGTGTTCTTCAGAATTCTTTTGACAGAAGATTTTGAATGAGTCTCTGTAATCTGTATTGTGTGTTCTCTTCTTGTTAATCTCTTATTGATTCAAAAAATCATTCTGTCTTTTATTCTCTGTTCCTGAATAGAATATTATTCTCTATCAAGAATAGCCGTTGGTCTGCATTGATTGCATCCTTAATTGCATAATCCCTTCTGGAGGAAAGTCCACAGAATTATTCCTTGAAAAATCCCTTGAAACTTGGTCCAGAAGTAAATAAAAACGGCTAGCAAATCTCTGAATTAATTGCAGAATAACTCCTAACTGATTTGAATTTGAATTCTGGAAGTTATCTAAAATCGTCGAACTGAGCTCTGCTATCGTCGAGCTGAGCTCAGCGATCTGGAAAACTTAAGCAGCAAAATAATCATCGAACTGAGCTCAGAGATAAAGTTCCAAAGCAGAGTCAGAAATCGTCGAAGTGAGCTCACCGATCGTCGAATGGAGTTCGACGATATTATGAAGTTGAGCTCAGCGATCGTCGAATGGAGTTCGACGATCTGTCGAAGTTGAGCTAGACGATCGTCGACCGGAGTTCGACGAATCGTCGTGCTGAGCTCGACGATCAGACTTAGTCTCCAGACAGAAAAACTTGGTCTTCAGGGCAGCTTCCAGACCTAGACTTCTAACCCTTAGACTCAATTCTAATTGACCTATTAAGCTATACAGAAGGTCAAACAAAGGTTCCTAGAGACATAGTGATCCTGACCCAAATTAGTAATAGGGTGTTCCAACAATCTCCCCCTATTTGGGTTAGGATTACTATTGACAGACTTTGGAAAATTCAAATAACAACATACAATCAGAAAAGCATAAAAACAGCAGCTAGACATTGTAGAAACATCACAGAGATATATATAAATATATGACATCCAGATAGCAGTCAGAATTCACAGAAATTGTCATCTTATACTGTCATTTCTTCTCTTTGCCTTTGACAAGTTTGATTTCTCTGTTTGGATTAAGAGCTTCCTTGTTGGACCTGGTGTCATCAGCTGCACCCAAATAGATTTGCTTTGAAGGCCTGGGAACCACAGCAGCAGGATGCAACTCCATATATCTCTCAGCATCAAAGAATTTGCTGGAGGCATATTTCTCTAGTTCCTTTTGTCTTTGCTCTGACATTGTAGAAATATTTGAAGAGTCTAAGCCTTGCTCTCTGGCCTTCTTGATCTGATCTAGTGCAGTCAGTTCTTTCAACCTGGCAGTCCAAGCAGATGGATTATTCTCAGGGTCCTCAAAGGGTACAGGTGGTTCATACCTGTTGGAAGGATTATCTTGAGGAGTCCTGGCAGACACAGTTTCTTTGAGCTTGTAGGGGAAAGGACCTGATGATGTATCAGAAGAACCATGTCCTCCCCTAGAATAAGGGTGCTGCCTGGAATACCCTTTGGAATAAACCTGAATATCTCTTTGATTACCCCTGTATCCTCCTCTTCTAGAATAAGAACCCCTAGATTGGCTTTCCCTTTGATAGGATCTGGCATGTGGTTGATAGGGAGCTTGGCTTCTAGCTGGGGCTTGACTTGCAGAGCTGCCACCTGCACCTGCATCAGGAGGAGGTGGTGGAGGAGGATGAGGGTGCTGGAACTGGGAGGAGCCCTTTTCATACTTTCTCTTCTTCTTTATTGCTTTCAGCTGATTTTTAGAGAATTGCATCCAATGTTCTGTGATTGGGCAATTATGCAGAATGTAATAAGGAATGTCATTATCATCCTTGACTTTTGCAGGAGGGACCCTTTTCATAGCCTTGCTTCTAGCCTTCCTTTTCCTTGCAATAGTGGCAGAAGAGTCATCAGAGTCTGTCTTGAACTCATCAGATTCAGAACTCTGGGCATCATATAAGGCATCAATTCTCTTCATCAAATCTTTTTTCAGTTGAATAGAGGCAGAAGAGGCAGAAGCTGAAACAGCAGCAGCAGTAGGGACAGCAGTAGAGAAAGCAGCAGATACAGCAGTACATACAGCAGCAGATACAGCAGCAGATACAGCAGCAGATACAGCAGCAGATACAGGACTGGTGACAACAACAGCAACTGTAACAGTCTCACTCACAGCAGTAACAACAGATTCATTTTCAACAGCAGATTCACTCACAGCCACAGAAGCTGGAGAGGTGATAGCAGTAGCAACTTCAGTAACATCAACAAAATCTGCAGCAGGCTCAAAATCAGTGGCCTCTGTCATCAGAAAATCCTTGGGTATTGGCTCATCAGAAGCAATTGGGATTTCAGCAGTGTGAACAATCTCAGCAGTAACAACAGTTTCAGAGGCAAAGTCATTCTTTTCTTTGTTAACAGCAGCAGCAACAACAACATCTTCAGAAGCAGCAATCACTGAATGTACAAATGCAGAGATAATGCTAGGGTCACAGTAAGAGACAGGCACCAGTGCCTTGGACAAATCTTCTGGGGGCTGGACAACATTAATCTCTGGGATATAGCTGAAGAAGGCAGGATCAAAGGCAGAAAGCAAAGACCTTAGGTCTATTGCAAGAACTGCAGTAGGCACAGCAACAGTAGCAGAAGAGGCAGCAGGCACAAAAACATCAGCAGCAGCAGCGGCATGAAGGCTTGCTTCATATGGCATCTCCCCCTGCCTGGATGCAGATGCATCTGTATCAAGGCAAACTGCTGGTGGTGCTGCCTGAGGAAGGAGAGAGGAAAGCCTGACAGAGAGAGCTTCCACTGACAAGTGTAGAGGAGCCAATGAGGTCTCCAAGAGTAGGGAGAGCCTTGGGGCAATTAGCTCATACAACTTGTCAGCTAGGGCTGAGAGGTCTACTTGCTCAATAATAGGAGTAGAGGTAGAAGGAATAGGGATAGCTGAGGATGCTGGAAGTGGAGGGCTGGAGATTGGAATGGATGGCTCAGGTGTTGGGATGGTGGAAATGGAGGACAAGGGGATGGATATGGATGGGGTGAAAGTGGGTTGGTCAATGATATGGTGGAGAAGATCTTGGAATGAAGTTGAGGAGGAGGGTAACTCAGGAGGAGAAGAGGGGGAATCATCCATGTAGGAATC
This sequence comes from Platanthera guangdongensis, assembly GCA_039583875.1. NCBI lineage: Eukaryota > Viridiplantae > Streptophyta > Magnoliopsida > Asparagales > Orchidaceae > Platanthera > Platanthera guangdongensis. The sequence continues at coordinate 88,302,488 of CM077160.1, forward strand.
ATCCAGGAGAGTGAAGGATGGAATGGAGGGAGAAGAAGTGACATCTGGTGTAGGGTATGAGAACAATGGGTGGAAGTGGTCTGCTGGAGGAGGTAGAATTGGGTCTGGAGATGGAGTTGATGTTGGAGATGGGCTAGATATGGTAATGGGGAATGAAGCTGGAATGGTGGATGGAAGAGGTAGGGTTGGAATTGGAGGAGGAGAAGAGGCAGCAACAGTAGCAGCCAGGTCTTCTGCAGGAGCAGAGACCTGTGGGAGAGTGACTCTTTGAGTCCTGGTGCCTGAAGGAGCACTAGAGGAGGGCCTGCTGGGCTTGCTTATTTGCCTGTCCCACTTGCCAAAGAGGGCACAGGTAAGTCTCTTGGAGGCATTAATGTGAACTCCAGAGGAGACCAGCAAGGCAGGGCACCTGGTCTGCAGGAAGACTCCAAAAATCCTTCCAAAATTAACAAAAGTTTTGTTTATTTTCTTCTTTATTATGTCAAAGAAGACCTCTCCCCAGTTCAAACTTTTCTTATCTACCAGAGCTCCCATGAGACAGAGCTGATGTCTGGAGATAGTATCATGAGCTGAGTGCTTTGCCAGCAGCACTTTTCCTACAACATCTGCTAGGAACCTGTATTCAACAGACAGGTTCCTCTTGAATAACTTGCTAGGGTTTCCCTCTGGATGACCCATCCTGGCAAGCATGTTAGAAAACTCTTCTCCAGATAATTCAGCAGTATCATCTCCATTGCTTAGTCCAAAAACCTCTGTTAGAATGGTGGGGGTCAGAGGTACCTGAGTTCCAGCAATAGACCCAACTATTGTGGAGTTGTCTTGATTGTGAGCAGTATAGACCCACTCCTTTATCTCATCTGAGGCAAGCTTGATTCTAGTGGTCATAAGGGCAGACAGATTCTGATCCTTGAATAAATCCAGTATATCTTGGAAGATTTGATCAGTAGTGTTGAAAGATTCCATATCAATGTCGAATCCAGCATCGAACTTCATTGCGGCTAGAACTGCAACTGAGACAGCCATTGTACCTGCAAAAATTCAACAAACAAAACGACCAAGCGTAGAACTGTTTGGAGGGAAAGAAAATTCTGCAGAGAAATCGAAAGCGCAAGAGAGAACGACGGCGAAAAATGAGTTTTATATTAGGGTTCGACGCAGAATTGGAAAGATCGTTGAACTTAGTTCGACGATCGAGGCTTCTAAAGGAATCTGAAGAGACTTCAACATCGTCAATCTCCATTCGACGATATTGGAGAGCGTCGAGCTCCGTTCGACGATCGTTCAGTGAACAAGATCGTCGAGCGCCGTTCGACGATCGTTGACCGGAAGAGACAGTTCATACTATCTGAGAGGCACTGAACTCAGTTCGACGATTTTGGAAATCGTCGATCTCCGTTCGACGATCTGGGGGCAAATCGTCGAGCGCAGTTCAGAGATCAGAAAGATTCTAGACACTAAGAAAAATCAGAATTTTTGCCTAGTCTTGGTCAATTTTTAAGCTTTTCAAGATCTTGGATATTATTTAAGGCTTCCTCCATCTAACATTCCTAACTGATTTAGGAAGAAAGTGTGTTTCTTTTCATCCAAAGGCTTGGTGAAAATATCTCCCCTTTGTAAATCAGTTGGGATATATTGCAATTCAATTTTATTCTTTTCAACATTATCCCTTAAGAAATGATGCCTAGTCTCTATGTGTTTTGTCCTACTATGGAGGACTGGATTTTGGGCTATGTAAATAGCACTTGTATTATCACAAAAGATTTTAGACTTCTCTAAGTTGTAACCATAGTCTAGGAGTTGATTTTGAATCCACAATATTTGTGAACAATAACTGCCTGCAGCCATATATTCAGCTTCAGCAGTTGAGGTTGACACAGATGTTTGTTTCTTACAAAACCAAGAGACAAGTCTGTCACCAAGGAACTGACAAGTTCCACTGGTGCTTTTCCTGTCAATTCTGCATCCAGCATAATCAGCATCAGAGAATCCAGTTAACTCAAATGCTGAATCTTTTGGATACCAGAGACCTAGATTTGGACAACTTTTAACATATCTAAGAATCCTCTTTACTAAAGTTAGGTGTGACTCTCTAGGGCTTACTTGGAACCTAGCACATATACATGTAGCAAACATTATATCTGGCCTACTAGCTGTAAGATACAATAAAGAGCCAATCATTGCTCTATATGTTGTCTGATCAACTGGTTTCCCATGTTCATCAGCATCCAATACAGCATTGGTAGGCATGGGTGTTTTCATGCAAGATGCCTCAGACATACCAAATTTCTTAACCAATTCATTAGCATATTTGGTTTGAGAAATAAAGATGCCTTCAGCATGTTGTTTGACTTGCAATCCTAGGAAGAAGGATAGCTCACCCATGCTACTCATCTCAAATTTAGAATGCATTAGGTTAGAAAACCTTCTGCACAATTTTGAGTCAGTAGAACCAAAAATGATATCGTCTACATAAATTTGCACTAGTAGGGTATGGGACTTATGGGTTCTAATAAAAAGAGTTTGGTCTACTCTACCCCTTATAAAACCATTTTCTAAGAGAAAGCATGCTAAGGTCTCATACCATGCTCTAGGAGCTTGCTTGAGACCATATAATGTTTTATTTAATCTAAAAACATAATCAGGAAAAGTTGGAGAGATAAAACCTGGAGGTTGTCTGACATAAACTTCCTCTTTGATGTCTCCATTTAAGAAAGCACTCTTGACATCCATCTGATAGACCTTGAATCCTTTGTGAGCTGCATAAGCTAAAAATATCCTGATGGCTTCTAATCTTGCAACAGGTGCAAAGGTCTGTTCGTAGTCAATTCCGTCTTCTTGATAATATCCTTGGGCAACTAGCCTTGCCTTGTTCCTTATAATTACTCCTTGATCATCCAGTTTGTTTCTGAATACCCATTTTGTTCCAACAATGGAATGATCCTTAGGCTTGGGCACTAGTTCCCATACTTTGTTCCTCTCAAATTGATGCAACTCCTCTTGCATTGCAATGATCTAGTGTGGATCTTGCTCTGCATCTTGAATGGACTGAGGTTCAATTTGAGACAGGAAGCAGGTGTGCAACAGGTTTTGGTTGACCTGATTTCTGGTTTGCACACCAGCTGAGAGTTCTCCAATTATTTGGGAAATTGGATGGTCTCTTGATGTTACTAAATCAACAAGGGGTGTTGATTGTTCACCAACCTGTGTTGTTGTTTCCTCTTGTGGTGCAACAACTGGCTCTTCAAGTTGAGCTTCAATGTGTTGAGCATTCCCTTCCTCTTCACTGCTTTCATCCTCTTGAGCAACCTGTAACTTGTTCATATCTTCAACTAGAGAGTGTTCCTGCAAAGGTTCTATGGTAGAAGAAATCTTCTCCTTGAAAGACATGTTAGATTCATCAAAAGAAACATGAACAGATTCCTCAATTTTCAAAGATGATTTATTATAGACCCTATAGGCCTTGCTGATCATGGAGTATCCCAGAAACACTCCTTCATCAGCTTTGGCTTGAAATTTTGCTAAATATTTCTTGTCATTATTGTGAATATAGCAAATACAACCGAAAACTCTAAAATAGTCAACTTTAGGTTTCTTCCCTTTGAGTAATTCATAGTGAGTCTTTCCCTTTAGTTTATGTATCAGACTTCTGTTCAGCACATAGTTGGAGGTGTTCACTGCCTCTGCCCAAAAGGATAGAGGTAGATGAGCATCTGACAACAATGTAGTGGCAGATTCAATAAGGGTTCTATTTTTCCTTTCAGCTACCCCATTTTGTTGAGGAGTTCTAGGAGCTGAGAAAGTATGCCTGATCCCTTCACTCTGACAGAACTCTTGCATAAGAAGAGAATCAAACTCTATCCCATGATCACTTCTGATCAGGGCAATGTGAGTATTGAACTCAATCTGTATACATTTGAGAAACTCTGTCAGACACTTAAAGTTATCAGACTTCTTCCTTAGAAAGAACACCCAAGTGAATCTAGAGAAGTCATCTACAACTACCAAAGTGTAGGATTTCCCTCCTAGGCTTTGTACTGTGATGGGTCCAAATAGATCCATGTGTAACAGATACAATATCCTAGGTGAATCACTCTTATTAAGTGACTTAAAACTATTTTTAGTTTGCTTGCCTAATTGACAAGCCTTGCAGAGTCCTTCCTTCTTGTAGGGGCCAGAAGGTAGTCCTCTAACAAGGTTGTCCTTGGATAGCCTAGCAATAGTTCTAAGGTTTAGGTGTCCTAGTCTCTTATGTCATAAAACATTTGGTCTACAGACAGAGTTAAACAGGCAAATATCTAAATCAGTTGAAAGAAAATCTACTAGATAGATGTTACCTTTCCTTTTACCTGTCAACACAGTTGTGTTGTCCTCTGACTTGATTTTGCATAAGGTTTTGCTGAAGGTCACCTGGTAGCCTTCATCACATAGCTGACTGATGCTAATTAGGTTGTGCTTCAGTCCTTTCACATAAGCTACCTTCTTGAAGGTTACTGAACCAATCTGGACTGCACCATACCCTTTAGTTTGTCCAAAGTTGGAATCACCAAAGATAACTTTGGGTCCAAGCTTGGCTCTAAAGGAAGTGAGGTTATCCTTGTTACCTGTCATGTGCTTAGAGCACCCACTATCCAAATACCATTGCTGGTTAGGTGTTGGATAGGTCTTCACCTGCACATAAAACAATTCATTTGTTTTTGACCCAGTTTACCTTTGGCCTAGGTTGATAACCTCTAAATTCTGAAATGAAGGACATCCCAGGTTGACTCTTATATCCTTCAGGATGATATCTCCTTGGAGGTATAATCCATTCAGTATAAGGGTTAAAGGTTTGGGATGAAGAACCCTTAGGATTCAATTTTGATTTGCCTTTGAAAAAGTTTCCAGAGCTCTGACCTCTGTTCGACGATTTTGGGTCAGATCGTCGAGCTCCGTTCGACGGTCGACTATGGCTGAGGTCAGGTATATGAGATCGTCGACCTGCGTTTGACGACTTTGGCTGAGATCGTCGACCTGCGTTCGACGATTTTTCCTGAGATCGTCGAGCTGCGTTCGGCGATCGTCGATCTTCATTCGGCGATCGTCGATCTCCGTTCGACGATTTCTGCTGGGACTTAGTTTTCTGAGGCAGATCAGAATTTTTCCTGGCAACCTGTACAACTCCCTTTCCCTTGTCAGAAATAAACTTGATGGGAGTTGTTAGAACAATAGGTTGGCTGGATGAGGCACCCAAGCCCAGTGTACTGTTAAATCTAGAGTTCACTGTGCTTGTGATGTCCATCAGCTTGATGCTTCTCCCATTAAGGGATTCTTCAAGCTTCTTGGCCTCAGAGAGCTCACTTTTCAGTGTAGCTATCTGTTCCCTACAGTTCTCCAACTCCTGAGAGAGTTTGAGGTTTTCTGACTTTAAAACATTGTGTTCAGATAATTGATTTCTAAGAGAGATAATCTCTTTCTCAGACTTTAGCAGGTCTAAACACAGTGCTTTAAATTCAGATTTAAAATCTTCTGAAGTAAAATCAAAAGAGCTAATTACCTGATCTTCTTCAGGTTGAGTCTCTGAGTCTGACTCTGACTCCTCTTCCTCTGAATTGTGCTGTGAGGCATTGATTGCCATCATGCAGAACTCCTTTTCTTCTGCATCATCCTCATCATCACTGGAGCTGGAAGAGGCTTCTGACTCCTCTTCAGTCTCACTCCAGGATTCAGCAACAAACCCTTTTCTTGTATGCTTATTCCTGCTTGAAGAAGGTTTGCCATTTCCATTCCTTTTGGAGTCCTTCTCCTTTCTTCTTTCTTTTCTGTCCCTTCTGTCCTTGTTCTTGTTCTCTGGACAGTCAGGAACTATGTGCCCTGGTTTCCTGCAACCAAAGCAAATAATGTCTTTATTATTACCAATGGACTTGTCATACCTGGGCTTATCCTGCTCCTTGTATGATCTTCTTCTGAAGTCCTTTCTGGCCATTTTGTAGAATCTTTTGGCCAACAAGCTGAGTAGTTCATCATTGCCTGTAGCTTTTTCTTCAGGCAGATCCTCAGTTGCCTTGAATACTATGGTCTTCTCTTTTCTTGTGGCTGGTGAAGCAGCCTTCTGTTCTTCCTCTCTATTCTTGATGAGCAGCTCATAAGATTTGAGCTTACCCAACAAGGCTTCAGTGGTGATCTCATTCAGACTTCTGGCATCTTTAATTGGCCAGATTCTTGAGTCCCAAGTGCTGGGGAAGCATATTAGGATCTTGTCATTAAGTTCTGTTAGAGAGATCTCTTTGTCTAATGTCCTCAGTTCACTGACAATTAGACTCAGTCTGTTGTACATGTCTCCCACTGACTCAGTCTCTCCCTTCTTGAAGCTCTCATATTGAGAGATGAGATGGGATCTTCTGTCCTTTCTCTCATCAGCTGAGCCTGAGACTATTTCTGAGAGTCTATCCCAAATTTCCTTGGCTGAATTACATTCAGCTACCTTTTGGAATATGTCATCTGACATTGTCTGGGCTAGAATATTCATAGCCTTGGCATCAGCTACTTTCCACTTTTTGATGTCAGCATCTGTTCCTGATGGAGGTGGAACAGCATTTGTACTTGTGCTCTCTGGGGGTCTTGGACACACTGTCAAAACAGAATTAAATATATCTTCGTCAATAGAATTCATGTAGAGTCTAATCCTTGCTTTCCAAAGTGCAAACTTTGACAGATTGCACACTGGAGGTCTGGTGCTTGCATAATCTTTGTTTTGGGCCATGATTTGTGCACACAAAATCTAATAATAAAATACAAAAGAAAACAGATCTAGTTTGGGATCTTTGGGGTTCAGGTGTTAGCCTGTACAACCAATCAGGTATGGTATGTTTAACCAACCTCCCTCTGATACCAATTGAAAGGGCAACTAGATCTGATATACTTTAGAGGGGGGTGAATAGAGTATATGGTGCTTTAGAAACTTTTAAAAACTTTTACAACAATTGTTGTAATATGTGTGAGCAGGGAAGCAATAAAAAATTTAACCACAATGCTAAGTTAAATAAAAACTAAACACAGACAAATCAAGGCCAGAAACAAAAAGAAAACAAGCCACAACCAGATGACACAAGGGAATATAGTGGTTCCCCAAACTTGGGTATATCCACTCTTCTACCACCCTAGGTAGGAATACACTGCAGGATGAGTTGATCAGGTGTCCTGGGCACCAATGAGCTTTTGATAAGGTGCTCAAAAACCAAAGCAGATTTTTTGATCAGGTGTCTTGCCACCAATGAGCTTTTGACAAGGTGCTCAAAAACCAGATTCAAACTTTTGAAGGGAGTTTGAAAAACCCTTTATAGAGTGGGGGTGAGAGAGTGATGGCAGTCTTCTCTTTCTCAAACAACTGAGAAGACTATGTGGATTGATGTCAAAGCTCCCCCTGAATCCTTGAGATCTTCAGGAAGAAAAGCTTTGCTGAGGGTGATAGGCCTTCAAAGGTAGAACTCCAGCAATGGATGGTTTCAGCAATGGCTGAAATGTTGAGTGTCTGGAGTCTTGAAATGATGTTGGCCTTGAACACTTTGAGAGCTGAAGAGATCTAAAGAATTGTTGAAAGCTTGATCTCTTTGATGAGTGTTCTTCAGAATTCTTTTGACAGAAGATTTTGAATGAGTCTCTGTAATCTGTATTGTGTGTTCTCTTCTTGTTAATCTCTTATTGATTCAAAAAATCATTCTGTCTTTTATTCTCTGTTCCTGAATAGAATATTATTCTCTGTCAAGAATAGCCGTTGGTCTGCATTGATTGCATCCTTAATTGCATAATCCCTTCTGGAGGAAAGTCCACAGAATTATTCCTTGAAAAATCCCTTGAAACTTGGTCCAGAAGTAAATAAAAACGGCTAGCAAATCTCTGAATTAATTGCAGAATAACTCCTAACTGATTTGAATTTGAATTCTGGAAGTTATCTGAAATCGTCGAACTGAGCTCTGCTATCGTCGAGCTGAGCTCAGCGATCTGGAAAACTTAAGCAGCAAAATAATCGTCGATTGAGCTCAAAGATCGTCGAACTGAGCTCAGAGATAAAGTTCCAAAGCAGAGTCAGAAATCGTCGAACTGAGCTCACCGATCGTCGAATGGAGTTCGACGATATTATGAAGTTGAGCTCAGCGATCGTCGAATGGAGTTCGATGATTTGTCGAAGTTGAGCTAGACGATCGTCGACCGGAGTTCGACGAATCGTCGTGCTGAGCTCGACGATCAGACTTAGTCTCCAGACAGAAAAACTTGGTCTTCAGGGCAGCTTCCAGACCTAGACTTCTAACCCTTAGACTCAATTCTAATTGACCTATTAAGCTATACAGAAGGTCAAACAAAGGTTCCTAGAGACATAGTGATCCTGACCCAAAATAGTAATAGGGTGTTCCAACATTTTCCTTGGCTGAGATTTGCTGATGGTCTCCTCCTCTTTACTTGAATCCAACTGCATCTCATAAGAGAGCAACTTTCTAAATAGTGTATGTGGAGGAGTATCAGCTAGATTGGCCACCTCTCTGATGGCACATATCTTTGTATCCCAGTCTCTATTGAGAGACCTCAGAAACTTTTCATTAAGCTTATAATGACTGAAGACCCTCCCATAGGTCCTCAGCTCATTAACTATCCTGAAGAATCTTTTATAGCAGTTAGCTATGCACTCTCCCTTGGACTGCCCGAAAGCCTCATACTCCTGGTTAAGCTTGGACTTCCTGTCATATCTAACCTCTTCAGCTCCCTTCATGTAGACCACAAGAGTGTCCCAAATTTCCTTGGTGCACTGGCAGGGAACCAGATTCTGAAAGGTAGAATCATCTATGGCACTAACAATAATGTTTTGTTTCCTCTTATCAATGGTGGCCAAGATGACTTCATCCATGGTCATCTCTGAGTATTTATTTGGTGTCTTGACTATTGCATCCATAACTGAGACCTTCATGGAGATTAAAGGTCCCTCTTTGACAGTCACAAAGATCCTTGGGTTAGAGGCTTCCTTAAATAGCCTGACCATCTCATTGCAGATTTCAAAACTCTCCTTGCTGCAGATGGGGAGTTTCATGGAACCCAGCTCCTTAAGGTTCTCTCCTAAACCCATAAGTGTACTTCTTTTCGCTACCCTTAGAGATCTACACTGACTGTTAAGTCCTTCTTGAGAAACCTCTCTCTAATACCACTTGAAAGTCTTTAATTCCAAGGTAGCTAATCACCTAGAGGGGGGGGGGGGGCTGAATAGGTTTTTCGTCTTTTATAATTTTCCCTCTACTAAGTGTGTTGTGGGTGAGTTATATATTGCTTCCAAGATAATCAAACAAAGCATACACATGGTTTATAGTGGTTACCTAGATTATGGTTACGCCCACTTTCCCTCCCACATTTTTTATAATGTGTTAGACAAGGCACTTCTCCAAAACTCGGCTCATAAGAGCTTACAACACAGATATATCAAGATCACTCAGTCTCCTCCAAGACCTACAACTCAGGAACAAAACCCTACTTAGAGCAAGATTGCTCCTATAACTTAGTGATCAAAGGATCTCCTACCTCAGAGTTGAACCCATGTCCTATAGCTCAGGCTTTGGAGATTAGCCCTACAACTCAGAGAGTAAAACTCTCATATAACTCAGATCTATAAGATCCCACCTTAGGCCAAAGGCCCTACCTCAGGCACACCGGGCCTACACTCAGATCCACATAATGATCCTACAAACTTAGGCTCAACAGCCCTACAATAAGATCCACACAGGGATCCTACCTCAGCATTTATAAATTAGGCTAACAACTCAGATCCAAAATGATCCTACAGGAAGAGTAGTTAGTTGGTGTGGTTGATTTGACACGAGAAATTTATTTGTGTTTGACTCCTGAGCTAAGTTTACCTCATCCCTATCTACTTCTCTGCAGTAAGAGAATGATCTTCAATAAGTTGGAGCTTGTGCTGGAAGTAATTCAGAAACATGTTTATGAACTTGTTGAAGAAGGCTGAAGATTTGACAATTTTTGTGATCTTCAATCAGCTAACCTGGACTTGCAAAAACCTGAAAGCTCTGCTCCTTCTTTATCAGAACCTTATTTGAATTTGCTATAGTTGAAGAAATTGCTACAGTTAACTTGAAAGAATTATTAGATTAGCTGATTTAACTTCAAGCTCGGCAACAATGGCAAGGAAGAAGAAGTTTTGCCGCAACTTTTCGAAATGAGAAATCCGTAAAAGTTAAAGTTCCTTCAGTCCATCTTGTCCCTTCTATCTTTCGCCGATTAACAACTCCAAGAAGTAGTGGGGACCACCTGTGTTTGATAGCTGCATCTTGCTTTAACGAAAGAAGACATACAGTAGAGCTCCGGCGCTATTTGGCGTGTTCTGTAGCTTTCCCGCAACTAATTTGAACTCTGTTGACTTTTGTTGACTTTGGTTGACGTCACTATTTGCATACTTAGCCAAATTCTCAAATTCAATCCAGGCGTTCAGTGCGTTGAGTGAATGGCCTTCACTCAACGAATCTGGACTTAGTAAAATTTTTTGCTCCATCAGGCATTTAGTGCGTCGAGTGATCTGCCTTCACTCAATGCTTCTAGACTTGTCCAATCTCTTCTCCAATGCTAGGGGTTGAGTGCATTGACTGAATCTTCATCACTCAATTCCCGTGGACTTTGCTGCAACTTTCTTTATTTGTTAGGCGTTGAGAGTGTTGAGTGATCCTTCATCACTTAACGCTTTTTTCCTTAACCGTTTCTCAGGTCTGCCAGCTTGCTGTGGCATTGAGTATGTGGAGTGCATTGAGTGAGCTGTCATCACTCAACACTTCTGGACTTAGATAGATTTTTCTGTTTATCTCTTTACTTAGACTTTGACTGATTGTTCCTCTATAGGCGCCTTCTGCTTTGGCATTGAGTGAGTTATCTCCACTCAACAATTCTGGACTTAGCCAGATTTCTTGACAGAATCTTCAACTGTATGAGCTTATCTCAATGCTGCTTGGTATATGGAGTTTAGTGAATTGGCTTTACTCAACTCCTGTGGACTTAGTCAATTTTTCAGCTTGCCAATACAGAGGCTTTGACAGACTTAGCTATACTTGATGGCTTTTGATATATGGCGTTGAGTGAACTACCTTCACTATACGGCTATGGACTTAGCTACAAAATTGCTATGCAGACTGCTGGGCTTTGATTGTCCACACCTTACAAAACACTTGTTGGCATTTGGCGTTGAGTGAACAGGCTTCACTCAATGCCTGTGGACTTTGGCAATTTTCAGCCTTTCCAACATTCTTCTTTGACATCTGGCGTTGAGTGAACTAACTTCACTCAATCCCTATGGACTTAGATAGATTTCTACCCCTCCACTTCTCTATCTTGTGACCACCTGTCACAATCACTTAGAAAACCTGTCTAACCATGTTCTAAGGAACATCCTGCACATGATGAGCTTAACCAACATCAAATAAAAGTATGCTATTAGTATTGATCGTGATGCCTCTTTAAATCAAATCTAGGGAACATTGAGGGCAATATTACCAACACTAAGAACACAACAGCGGAGCCCATGTGTACTATGGCTTAGAGGGGTCTTGGGTAGATGTGCACCAAGAACTTATCCCAAACTGGCCTATAACTTGCACAGAGAGGGTCTTCGAGAGTGTATCAACAAAGAACATATCCAAACCATCCACTGACATAGAAGGGGCCTCGGGAATGAGCACCAAGGACACAACCCAACCTCCTAAAGTCTTTTTGTCAACTCCCGTCGGTTTGATGACTGGTGAGCTCCCAGACCTGCCACAAAATCCTTAACCTAGGATCATGATACCGCATGTCAACTCACACTGCATGCAATATCACATGGCCTTGCCATCAACCATCCAAGGAGTCTGACCAAGTCCCTTTTCACCATTACCAATGCAGTGCACAACATTACTCAAGGGCTCCACTCTGAGACCCTTATAATCAGTTGTAACGCCCCAAAACACAAAAGAGCGACGGGAGACGTTTTGGGCCAGATTTGGAATCTGGTAGGGGGTACACTCCTGGGACACGGGCGTTTCCCAGGGCGTTTCAGGCTGGAGTCGACGATTTGGTCAAGAGGTCGACGATTTTGGAGTCGACGATCGTCGAGCAGAGAACACGGCCTGAGACACAGGCGTGTCTCACGACGTGTCGAGCCCGTGTCGACGATCGGCCCGGGGAGTCGATGAATTTTGTTCGACGAAGTGTCGAGACAAGGCACACGGCCTAGGACATGAGCTTGTCCAAGGCCGTGTCAGCAAGTCGACGAATTTCGCTCGACGAAGTGTCGAGACAAGGCACATGGCCTAGGACACGGGCGTGTCCAAGGCCGTGTCATCAAGTCGACGAAATTTGCTCGACGAAGTGTCGAGACAGTGAACACGGCCTGGAGCCCAGGCTTGTTCAAGCAGACACGGGCTAGGACACGGGCGTGTCCAGTACCCGTGTGAGTCTCGGGTTGTTTTCGGGGCTGTGTCGATGGGGGCACACGGCCAACCACACGGCTGTGTCAATTGGAACACGGGCATGTCAGGTCGAACACGGGCGTGTTGGATGCCCGTGTGTTGTTCCAGGCGCGTCGATTTTGACGGTGAATGGGGGACACGGCCCTGGACATGGGCATGTCGCAGGCCGTGTTCGACCCAGGTTTAACATTTCAGGCCCGAATCAAGGCCGTTCGTTTCTTTTATTTGGGATCCAATGTTTGGGTGTTTTTCCTACTGGGATATACCCGGGATTGGGCCTTTGAAACCCTCATTTGTTTTGAGTGGTTCTCTTTCTAAGTCAAGAGAGAGAGGAGAGCAAAGGAGGAAGAAGGAGCTTAGATCCGGCCATTGGAGGATCTTCGAAGCTCCAAATCGCGAGCCGACTTCGGATCTACGGAGGCAAAGAGAGTGCGGTGCTTTTCATCCGCTTATATTTCCATGGCACCAAAGAGTGTTGGAACACCCTATTACTAATTTGGGTCAGGATCACTATGTCTCTAGGAAACCTGTTTTTGACCTCTTGTATAGATCTAAAGGTCAATTAGAATTGAGTCTAAGGGTTAGTACTTAGGTTTGGAAGCTGCCCTCAAGACCAAGGATTTTCAATTTGGAGACTAAGTCATATTGTCGAGCTCAGCACGACGAATCGTCGAACTCCAATCGACGATCGTCTAGCTCAACTTCGACGGATCGTCGAACTCCATTCGACGATCGCTGAGCTCAACTTCAACAAATCGTCGAACTCCATTCGACGATCTGCGAGCTCAGTTCGACGATCTTGACTCAGTATTGATTCTTTATCTCTGAGCTCAGTTCGACGATAGTTGAGCTCAGATCGACGATCTCTGCTGCTGTATAAGTCCAAATCACTGAGCTCAGTTCGACGATTGCAGAGCTCAGTTCGACGTTTTTCTGAAGACTTCAAGGATTTTCAAGATTCAAATTCAGGACAGTTAAGGAGTTATTCAGCAATTAATTCAGAAGATTTTCTAGCCGATTTCATTTATTCTGGACTAAGTTTCAAGGGATTATCAAGGAATGTTTCTTTGGACTTTCCCCCAGAAGACATTTGCAATTAAGGAGTCAATTAATGACAGGCCAACGGCTATCCTTGACAGAGGATTATTTTCTATTCAGAACCAGGGAATAAAAGATATGGTTCTTTTGTTTTTGAATTCTGATATCATCTGTAGAGAGTGACAAGAAGAAGAATAAGAATATTCTCTGCTACAATTCCTCTTTGAACAACATCTTCCTCAAAATCAACTATTCACAAGAGAAAGAGCTAAAAGAATTCATACAAGAACACACACCAAAGGAGATCAACAAATCTGAAATCTTCAGATCCCCTTTGATTCAAGTGTTCAAGGCCAACATCTTTCAAAGACTCCAGACACCTAACATTTCAGCTGTTGCTGAAATTATCATTTGCTGGTGATGAACTTCTGAAGGCCTATCACCCTATAGCAAAGCTTCATTTCCTGAACATCTCAAGAACTCAGGGGCAGCTTTGACAACATCAAATCCACATAGTCTTCTCAGCTGATTTGAGAAAGAGAAGACTTCCATAACTCTCTCATCCCCATCTCTGTAAATGGTTTTTCAAACTCCTTTCAAAAGTTTGTGCTTGGTTTTTGAGCACCTTGTCAAAAGCTCATTGGTGGCAAGACACCTGATCAAAAAATCTGATTTGGTTTTTGAGCACCTATATCAAAAGCTCATTGGTGCCCAGAACGTCTGATCAACTCATCCTGCAGTGGATTCCTACCTAGGGTGGTAGAAGAGTGGATGTACCCAAGTTTAGGGGAACAACTATAGCTCCTTGTGTCTTCTGGCTTGCTTCTCTTTATTTTTGGCTGTGATTGTTCTGTGATTAATTTCTTCTTTAGGTTACTCCGTGATTAGATTTAATATTTGCTTCCCTGTTCACTTAGATTACAACAATTGTTGTAAAAAGTTTTTAAGCACCATACTCTATTCACCCCCCTCTAGAGTATATCAAATCTAGCTGCACTTTCAATTGGTATCAAAGCCAGGTTGGTTAAACATACCACACCTTAGTGGTTGCACAGGCTAACACCTGAACCCAAAGATTCCTAGTTAGATCTGTTTCTTTTGAGTTTATTATTAGATTTTGTTTTCACCAATCATGGCCCAAAACAAAGATTATGCTAGCACCAGACCTCTAGTGTGCAATCTATCCAAGTTTGCACTTTGGAAAGCAAGGATTAGATTATACATGAATTCTATTGACGAGGATATTTTTAATTCTATTTTGACAGTCTGTCCAAGACCTCCAGAGAACACAAGCACAAATGCTGTTCCACCTCCATCAGGAACAGATGCTGATATCAAGAAGTGGAAGGTAGCTGATGCAAAGGCTATGAATATCTTAGCCCAGACCATGTCTGATGACATCTTTCAAAAGGTGGCTGAATGTAATTCAGCAAAGGAAATATGGGATAAACTCTCTGAAATAGTCTCAGGTTCAGCTGATGAAAGAAAGGACATGAGATCCCACCTCATATCTCAATATGAGAATTTCAAGAAGGGAGAAGTTGAATCAGTTGGAGATATGTACAACAGACTTAGTCTGATAGTCAGTGAACTCAGGACTTTGGATAAGGAGATATCACTGACTGAACTTAATGACAAAATTCTAATGTGCTTCCCAAGCACTTGGGATTCAAGAATCTAGCCAATCAAGGATGCCAGAAGTTTGAATGAGATCACCACAGAAGCTCTTTTTGGCAAGCTCAAATCTTATGAGCTGCTCATTAAGAACAGAGAAGAAGAGCAGAAGGCTGCCTCACCAGCCACAAGAAAAGAGAAGACAATAGCCTTCAAAGCAACTGAAGATCAGCCTGAAGATAAAGTCACAGGTAATGATGACTTGTTCAGTCTGTTGGCCAAAAGATTTTATAAGATGGCCAAGAAGGACTTCAGAAGGAGATCATACAAGGAGCATGATAAGCCAAGGTATGATAAGTCAAACAATAAAAAAATTGTATGCTTTGGTTGCAGGAAACCAGGGCACATTGTACCTGACTGTCCAGAGAACAAAACAAGGACAGAAGGGACAAGAAAGAAAGAAGAAAGGAGAAAGAATTCAAGAAAAGTAGCAATGGCAAACCCTCCACAAGCAAGAATAAACACACTAGGAAGGGATTTGTTGCTGAATCCTGGAGTGAAACTGAAGAGGAATCAGAAGCCTCATCCAGCTCCAGTGATGATGAAGATGATGCAGAAGAGAAGGAGTTCTGCATGATGGCAATCAATGCCTCACAACATAATTCAGATGAAGAAGACTCAGAGTCAGATTCAGAGACTCAACATGAAGAAAATCAGGTAATTAGTTCATTTGATTTTAATTCAGAGGACTTTAAATCTGAGTTTAAAGTATTGTGCTTAGACCTCCTAAAATCTGAGAAAGAAATTATCTCTCAGAAATCATTTATCTGAACATAATACCTTAAAGTCAGAAAACCTCAAACTCTCTCAGGAGTTGGAGTGTTGTAGGGAGCAGATAGCTTCACTGAAAGGTGAGCTATCAGAGGCCAAGAAGCTTGAAGAATCTCTTAATGGGAGAAGTATCAAGCTGATGGACATCACAAGTACAGTGAACTCCAGATTTAATAGTACACTGGGCTTGGGTGCTTCATCCAGCCAACCTATAGTTCTAACAACCCCAATCAAGTTCATTTCTAATAAAGGGAAGGGAGTTGTAGAGGTAGCTAGGAAAAATTCTGATCTGCCTAAGAAAACTAAGTTCCAGCAGAAATCATCGAACGGAGCTCGACGATCGCCGAACGCAGATCGACGATCTCAGGCAAAATCTTCGAACTCAGGTCGACGATCTCAAATTCCTGAACTCTGCCACAGTCGACCGTCGAACAAAGCTCGACGATCTGACCCAAGATCGTCGAACGCAGCTCCACGATCGTCGAACAGAGATCAGAGCTCTGGAAACTCTTTCAAGGGCAAATCAAAATCCAATCCTAGGGGTCCTTCATCCCAAATCTTTAACCCTTATACTGAATGGATTATACCTCTAAGGAGATATCATCCTGAAGGTTATAAGAGTCAGCCTGGGATATCTTTCATTTCTGAGTTTAAAGGTTATCAACCTAGACCAAAGGTAAACTGGGTCAAAAGCAAATGAATTATTCTATGTGCAGGTGAAGACCTATCCAACATCAAACCAACAATGGTACTTGGATAGTGGGTGCTCAAAGCACATGACAGGAAACAAGGACAACCTCACATCCTTTAGAGCCAAGCTTGGACCCAAAGTTATCTTTGGTGATTCAAACTTTGGACAAACTAGAGGATATGGTGCAGTCCAGATTGGATCAGTAACATTCAAGAAGGTAGCTTATGTGGAAGGACTGAAGCACAACTTAATAAGCATCAGTCAGCTATGTGTTGAAGGCTACCAGGTGACCTTCAGTAATGCATTATGCAAGATTAATTCAGAGGACAACACAACTGTGTTGACAGGTAAAAGGAAAGGTAACATCTATCTAGTAGATTTTCTTTCAATAGATGTAGATATTTGGCTGTTCAATTCTGTCTGTACACCTAATATTTTATGGCATAAGAGACTAGGACACTTAAATCTTAGAACTATTGCTAGGCTATCCAAGGACAACCTTGTTAGAGGACTACCTTCTGGCCCTATAAGAAGGAAGGACTCTGCAGGGCTTGTCAATTAGGCAAGCAAACTAAAAATAGTTTTAAGTCACTTAATAACAGTGATTCACCTAGGATATTGTATCTGTTACACATGGATCTTTTTGGACCCATTACAGTACAAATCCTAGGAGAGAAATCTTACACCTTAGTAGTTGTAGATGACTTCTCTAGATTCACATGGGTGTTCTTTCTGAGGAAGAAGTCTGATAACTTTAAGTTTTTGACAGAGTTTTTCAAATGTATACAGATTGAGTTCAATACTCACATTGCCCTGATCAGAAGTGATCATGGGACAGAGTTTGATTCTCTTCTTATGCAAGAGTTCTGTCAGAGTGAAGGGATCAGGCATACTTTCTCCGCTCCTAGAACTTCTCAACAAAATGGGGTAGCTGAAAGGAAAAATAGAACCCTTATTGAATCTGCCACTACATTGTTGTCAGATGCTCACCTTCCTCTATCTTTTTGGGCAGAGGCAGTGAACACCTCCAACTATGTGCTGAACAGAAGTTTGATACATAAACTAAAGGGCAAGACCCCCTATGAATTACTCAAAGGGAAGAAACCTAAAGTTGATTATTTTAGAGTGTTTGGCTGCATTTGTTATATACACAAAAATGACAAGAGATATTTAGCAAAATTTCAAGCTAAAGCTGATGGAGTGTTTCTGGGATACTCCATGATCAGTAAGGCTTATAGGATTTATAATAAATCAACTCTTAAAATTGAGGAATCTGTTCATATATCATTTGATGAATCTAACATGTCTTTCAAGGAGAAGAACACTTCTACCATAGAACCCTTGCAGGTACATTCTCTTGTTGAAGATACGAACAAGTTACAGGTTACTCAAAAAGAGGAAAGCAGTGAAGATGAAGAGAGCATTCAACATATTGAAGAGAAATAACTTGAAGAGCCAGTTGTTGTACCACAAGAGGAAACAACAACACAGGTTGGTGAACAATCAACACCCCCCTGTTGATTTAGTAACATCAAGAGACCATCCAATTTCCCAAATAATTGGAGACATCTCAGCTGGTGTGCAAACTAGAAATCAGGTCAACCAAAACCTGTTGCACACTTGCTTCCTATCTCAAATTGAACCTCAGTCTATTCAAGATGCAGAGCAAGATCCACACTGGATCATTACAATGCAAGAAGAGTTGCATCAATTTGAAAGGAACAAAGTGTGGGAACTAGTGCCAAAGCCTAAGGATCACTCCATTGTTGGAACAAAGTGGGTGTTCAGAAACAAATTAGATGATCAAGGAGTAATAATAAGGAACAAGGCAAGGCTAGTTGCTCAAGGTTATTCTCAAGAAGAAGGCATAGACTATGACCAGACTTTTGCACCAGTTGCAACATTGGAAGCCATCAGAATCTTCTTAGCTTATGCAGCACATAAAGGCTTCAAGGTATATCAGATGGATGTCAAAAGTGCATTTCTAAATGGAGACATCAAAGAAGAAGCCTATGTTAGACAACCTCCAGGTTTTATCTCTCCAACTTATCCTGATTATGTTTTTAGGTTGAACAAAGCATTATATGGTCTTAAGCAAGCTCCTAGAGCATGGTATGAGACCCTAGCATGCTTCCTTCTGGAAAATGGATTTATAAGGGGTAGAGTAGACCAAACTCTTTTCATTAGAACCCATAAGTCCCATACCCTACTAGTACAGATTTATGTAGATGATATTATTTTTGGTTCTACTGATTCACATTTATGCAGAAGGTTTTCCAACCTAATGCATTCTAAATTTGAAATGAGTAGCATGGGTGAGCTATCCTTCTTCCTAGGATTGCAAGTCAAACAACATGCTGAAGGCATCTTTATTTCTCAAACCAAATATGCAAATGAATTGGTTAAGAAATTTGGTATGTCTGAAGCATCTTGCATGAAAACACATATGCCTACTAATGCTGTATTGGATGCTGATGAACATGGGAAACCTGTTGATCAGACAACATATAGAGCAATGATTGGCTCTTTAATGTACCTTACAGCTAGTAGACCAGATATAATGTTTGCTACATGTATATGTGCTAGGTTCCAAGTAAGCCGTAGAGAGTCACACCTAACATTAGTAAAGAGGATTCTCATGTATGTTAAAAGTTATCCAAATCTAGGTCTCTGGTATCCAAAAGACTCAGCATTTGACTTAACTGGATTTTCTGATGCTGATTATGCTGGATGCAGAATTTACAGGAAAAGCACCAGTGGAACTTGTCAGTTCCTTGGTGACAGACTTGTCTCTTGGTTTTGCAAGAAACAAACTGCCGTGTTAACTTCAACTGCTGAAGCTGAATATATGGCTGCAGGCAGTTGTTGTTCACAAATCTTGTGGATTCAAAACCAACTCCTAGACTATGGCTACAACTTAGAGAAGTCAAAAATATTTTGTGATAACACCAGTGCTATTTCTATAGCTCAAAATCCAGTCCTCCATAGTAGGACAAAACACATAGAAATTAGGCATCACTTCTTAAAGGATAATGTTGAGAAGAATAAAATTGAACTTCAATATATCCCAACTGATTTGCAAAGGGGAGATATTTTCACCAAACCTTTGGATGAAAAGAAACACACCTTCTTCCTAAATCAGTTAGGAATGCTAGATGGAGGAAGTCTAAAATTAGTTCCAAGATTTTAAAAGTTTAAAAATTGACCAAGACTAAGCAAACATCTTGATTTTTCTTAGTGTCTAGAGTGTTTTTCTGGTCTCTGAACTGCGCTCAACGATTTTCCCCCAGATCGTCGAACGGAGATCGACGATTTTCGAAATCGTCGATCTGAGTTCAGCGCTTCTCAGATAGTCTGAACTATCTCTTCCGGTCAACATCGTCGAATGGCGCTCGACGATTTTGTTCTCTGAACGATCGTTGAACAGAGCTCGACGCTCTCCAACATCGTCGAACGGAGATCGACGATATTGAAGACCTTTCAGATTCCTTTAGAAGCCCCGATCGTCGAACTGAGTTCAACGATCCTTCCTTTTCTGCGTCGAACCCTAATATTAAATTCATTTTTCGCCGTCGTTCTCCTTTTGCGCTTTCGATTTCTCTGCAAAAATTCTCTTTCCCTCCAAACACCTCTACACTTGGTCGTTTTGTTTGTTGATTTTTGCAGGCAACCATGGCCGTTTTTGTTGCTGTTCTTGCCACAATGAGATTCGATGTCGGATTTGACATTGACATGGAATCCTTCAGCACTACTGATCAAGTCTTTCAAGATATTTTGGAACTCTTCAAAGAGCAGAAACTTGCTACCATCATGACCACCAGGATCAAACTTGCTGCTGATGAAATTAAGGAGTGGGTCTACACTGCCCACAACCAGGATCAAAACACAATAGTTGGTTCAATCTCTGGAACCCAGGTACCCTTGACTCCAGGCATTCTGACAGAAGTTTTTGAGTTAAGTTCTGGAAGGGATTCTGTTGATCTGTCTGGAGAGGAATTTGCTGATCTACTTGTAAGAATGGGTCACTGTGAGGCTAACCCTAGCAAGCTGCTGAAGAAGAACCTAGCTGTGGAGTACAGGTTCTTGGCTGATGTAGTTGGGAAGGTTTTGCTGGCCAAGTACTCAGCACATGATACTATTTCTAGGTATCAGCTATGCTTGATGGGAGCCCTAGTGGACAAGAAACAGTTGAACTGGGGAGAGGTCTTCTTTGACCTGATTAAAAAGAAAATCAATAAGAATTTTGTGAATTTTGGGAGTATCCTTGGGCTCTTTCTGCAGAACAGATGCCCTACTCTGCTTGTATCATTTGGGATACACATTAATGCTTCAAAGAGAATGTCCTGTGCCCTATTTGGTAAATGGGACAGGCAGATCATCAAGCCCAGCAGACCTTCTGCAAGCACACCTTTAGGCACCAGGACTGTCACAGTCACTTCCCCTCCAGTCTCTGCCCCTGCAGATGACTTGCCTGCTGCTGCCTCTCCTCCTACTCCAATTCCATCTCCTCCAGTTTCATCCTCCATTCAAACTCCATCCACTATCATCATCTCCATCCCTTCTCCAACATCAATACAATCTCCAATTCCAATTGTCACAGTAGAAATCTTCAATCCACTATATTCCTACCCTCCACCAGACATTGAAACATCCACCATTCCATCCTTCAATCTTCTTGATGATTCCTTCATGGATGACTCACCCTCCTCTCCTCCTGAGCTACCCTCCTCATCAACATCTTACCATGAACTTCTATAAGGAATTATTCATCAACCCACCTTCACACCCTCTATCTCCATCCCACTGTCTTCCATCTCCACAATACCCTCACCTCAAACATCACTTCCCCCATACACCAGCTCTCCTCTATCATCACCAGTTGCTCCATCCCTCTCTACCTCTGCTCCAGTCCCTGCTAAGCAAGTAGATCTTCCAACCCTAGTTGACAAGATATATGAATTGCTAGCCCCCAGGCTATCTCTTCTATTGTACACCTCCTTGGCTCCATTACTTCAGTCAGTGGCAGCTCTTTCTGCCAGGCTATCCTCCCTATTTCCTCAGGCAATCCCTTCCTCAGTGTGCCTTGATCCAGCCTTATCTGAATCCAGGCAGGGGGAGATGCCTAATGAAGTTGTGAGATTGCCTGCTGCTGCTGCTGCTGTTGTTTCTTCAATTGTTGCTACTGTTGCTGTTGTTCCTCAAGCTCCAGTTCCACCTCTAGTTGCTGCCTTTTCAATAGACCTCAGGTCCCTGCTATCAGTGTTTGATCTAGCTTATTTCAGTTGTCTTCCAGAGAAAGCTTGTCTTCCAGAGAGAGTTGTTGTCCACCCCTCAGAGGATTTGTCCAAGGCCATTGTGCCCTTCTCATGTTGTGACACCAGCATTATAACTTCTTTTGTCAATTCAGTATATGCTGTTGATATTGTTGATATTTCTGAGGATATGCAGATGCCAGAGGCACATGATTTTGAGCCTTATGTTTTTGCTGATGACATTGATGCTACTGAACCTTTTATATCTGAAACTGATGTTGCTGTTGTTGTATCTGGAAGTGTTTCATCTGAATCTGTTGCTGCTCCAGCTGCTACTGTCACTACTGCTGCTATTTCTTCTGCAAGGCTTGCTCTAGAAAGCTCTATGGTTGCTACTGCTACTGCTTCAACTTCTATTGCTACTAGTGTTGTATCTGCTGCTGCTCCAACCACTGCTGTTTCATCTGCTTCAACCCAGCTTCAGAAACAATTGATGAAAAAGATTGATGCTCTATATGATGAGCAAAGTTTTGAAAGTGATGAGTTCAAGACTGATTCTGATGACTCCTCTGCCACTATTTCCAGGAAGAGAAAGGCAAGGAGCAAAGCCATAAAAAGAGTACCTCCAGCCAAAGTCAAGGACAATAATGACATACCATATTACATTCTTCATGACTGCCCCATCACTGAGCATTGGATGCAGTATTCCAAGAACCAACTAAAAGCCATGAAGAAGAGGAGGAAGTATGAGAAAGGATCTTCTCAATTTCAACATCCTCATCCTCCTCCACCACCTCCTCCTGATGCAGGTGCAGGTGGAAGCTCAGCTGCTCAACCCTCTACCAAAATCCAAACCCCCTATCAGCCTCATGCCAGATCTTATCATAGGGGAAGCCAGTCCAGGGGTTCTCAGTCTAAAAGAGGAAATTACAGAGGAAACCAGAGGGAATTCCAGGTTTATTCAAAAGGTTATTCAAGGAAACATCCTTACTCCTGGGAAGGACAAAACTCATCAGACACAACCTTAGGTCCTTTTCCCTATAAGCTGAAGGAAGTAGTTTCATCCAGAGCTCCTCCAGACAATCCATCCAATAGATATGAGCCACCAGTGCCCTTTGAAGATCCTGAAAATAATCCAATGCTTGGACTACCAGGATGAAAGGGCTTGCTGCACTGGATCAAATTAAGAAAGCTAAAGAGCAAGGCAGAGATTCTTCCAACATCACTACTTTGTCTGAACAAAGAAAGAAAGAATTGGAAATATATGGCTCAAGCAAATTCTTTGACTCTGAAAGATATATGGAGCTGCATCCTGAAGCTGTGGTTCCAAGGCCCAAACAGCAAACCTCTTTAGGTGCAGCAGATGACAGAAGGTCAAAGAAAGAAGCTCTCAATCCTAATAGAGAAATCAAACTTATAAAGAGCAAGGAGAAAGAATAACTATGTAAGGTGACAATCTTTCTGATTTCTGATTATTATTTGGGATAATATATATCTGTGGTTTTGCAATGTCCTGCTTATTGCTTTTCTGCATTGTTGTTTTGTATGTTGTTCTTTAATTTTTCCAAGTTCTGTAAATAGTAATCCTAACACAAATAGGGGGAGATTGTTGGAACACCCTATTACTAATTTGGGTTAGGATCACTATGTCTCTAGGAAACCTGTTTTTGACCTCCTGTATAGATCTAAAGGTCAATTAGAATTGATTCTAAGGGTTAGTACTTAGGTTTGGAAGCTGCCCTCAAGACCAAGGATTTTCAATTTGGAGACTAAGTCATATCGTCGAGCTCAGCACGATGAATCGTCGAACTCCAATCGACGATCGTCTAGCTCAACTTCGACGGATCGTCGAACTCCATTCGACGATCGCTGAGCTCAACTTCAACAAATCGTCGAACTCCATTTGACGATCTGCGAGCTTAGTTCGATGATCTTGACTCAGTATTGATTCTATATCTCTGAGCTCAGTTCGACGATATTTGAGCTCAGATCGACGATCTCTGTTGCTGTATAAGTCCAAATCGTTGAGCTCAGTTCGACGATAGCAGAGCTCAGTTCGACGTTTTTCTGAAGACTTCAAGGATTTTCAAGAATCAAATTCAGGACAGTTAAGGAGTTATTCAGCAATTAATTCAGAAGATTTTCTAGCCGTTTTCATTTATTCTGGACCAAGTTTCAAGAGATTATCAAGGAATGTTTCTTTGGACTTTCCCCCAGAAGACATTTGCAATCAAGGAGTCAATTAATGACAGGCCAACGACTATCCTTGACAGAGGATTATTTTCTATTCAGAACCAGGGAATAAAAGATATGGTTTTTTGTTTTTGAATTCTGATATCATCTGTAGAGAGTGACAAGAAGAAGAACAAGAATATTCTCTGCTACAATTCCTCTTTGAACAACATCTTCCTCAACATCAACTGTTCACAAGAGAAAGAGCTAAAAGAATTCATACAAGAACACACACCAAAGGAGATCAACAAATCTGAAATCTTCAGATCCCCTTTGATTCAAGTGTTCAAGGCCAACGTCTTTCAAAGACTCCAGACACCTAACATTTCAGCTGTTGCTGAAATTATCATTTGCTGGAGATCAACATCTGAAGGCCTATCACCCTACAGCAAAGCTTCATTTCCTGAACATCTCAAGAACTCAGGGGGAGCTTTGACAACATCAAATCCACATAGTCTTCTCAGCTGATTTGAGAAAGAGAAGACTTCCATAACTCTCTCATCCCCATCTCTGTAAAGGGTTTTTCAAACTCCCTTCAAAAGTTTGTGCTTAATTTTTGAGCACCTTGTTAAAAGCTCATTGGTGGCAAGACACCTGATCAAAAAATCTGATTTCGTTTTTGAGCACCTTATCAAAAGCTCATTGGTGCCCAGGACACCTGATCAACTCATACTGCAGTGGATTCCTACCTAGGGTGGTAGAAGAGTGGATGTACCCAAGTTTAGGGGAACCACTATAGCTTCTTGTGTCTTCTGGCTTGCTTGTCTTTATTTTTTGCTGTGATTGTTCTGTGATTAATTTCTTCTGTAGGTTACTCTGTGATTAGATTTAATATTTGCTTCCCTGTTCACTCAGATTACAACAATTGTTGTAAAAAGTTTTTAAGCACCATACTCTATTCACCCCCCTCTAGAGTATATCAGATCTAGCTGCACTTTCAAAGAGGAACGCTAGGGTAACGATTCTCTTCTTGAGCATGTGAAACTCTTCTTCTTTGCATAGGAAGCCCGCTCTCACGAGTTTGCGGTGAGTTAGAGGCGTTCCTTCGGGTAGATATGTAAAGTTCCCGTTGTGTAGAGTCCGTAAATGAGAACGGACTTAGGCATGATATATGAAGCCTATACAGACATGTTGGTCTGGATCGGTGTTGTTGCATTGCATAAATGCCGGAGAAGACTCCGTGCGATTGTTTGTTTTTCGGGTTTTCTACGTGGTAGATTGCAACAGGGAGCCTTGGGGATTAACCCTAAGGTGCACCTGGAAAACTGGGCGGATGCGTGATCTTGCCAACTGGGTGGCCTGGGAGCCCACATGAACATAACCGGGTTACGTGAAGTGTGATGGAAACGGGACTCGGGAGAAGTTTGACCGGCGCATATGTCTTAAACTGTCGTTGCGATGTGAGCACGGGTTAGATTGAACCATACCCATTCTATGTCATTCGGTTAGAGCCGTTGGCATAGATGAGGGCCTTCGGCGGTCTATGGCTTAAATTGACGTGACCTATGCCAAGAAGACAAAAGCTCATATGTTTGGCCGTCAAAGTGGCGGTGATGAGTCCGGAATGTCTATGGCTTAAATTGACGTGACATTGACCGGTTCACTATGAATGTGCCCTGAGTGCACGGTGTATATGGTCGTGGGAGCATACGCCTGTGATGTTATGACATTACTATAATGCCTGTTTATACTAATAAAATGCAGGGAAGTAGCATCGCCGCCGCGAGTTGGGGGCGGGATCGTTATAATTTGGTCAGCATTGCTGACCGTTGCTCTTTGTTTGACACCGTGCGGTGTGTTGTGCTTGCAGGTGCTGCTGGACCAAGCGGTCAATAGCGGGCTAAAGCCTAAATTGCGAAGCCATCCCTTGAAGGCCTAATTGAAGTGTTTACTTGCTTTCACTCATGTATGACCGGCCTGCGTGCCGTGGTTTGTAAATCATGTAATTTGAAGTAAACCATTTTTAAGGACTTAATGCCAGTACTTGTGTATGTACTACATTCCTATTTTGGTGTTTAGTGGACATTCATGCTTGTTGCTGTGTTCTTTATTTGCAACTTATAAATTGCTTCCGCTAGAATGCTCTGTGTAGGTCGTTTGATTGGTTGGATCGTTTCCATTGAGTAACCACCCGGTCTGTCTGTGGTATATGGCGTCGGGCCCCGACCGGACCTACTGCTATATGCTATGTGACGGATAGGGGGTGTTATAATTTGGTATCAGACTACTTGTTTTGGTTGGGCTTAACATGAATTCATGGGCGAATTCCTTTTAAGGGGTGGTGAGCACATGTGTGTGTGTCATCGTTATAATAGTAAAAGAACCCATGAATGTCCACTTAGGAATGAAAATACACGTGTTTGGGGAACCTGCGTGTTCCTATAATTGTTTTTTGCAATTTTAATTGGTCTCTTAACGGTGTTTCGTACCACTATAGGTGACCAGAAGTGGTGCTGGGCCGTCGGAACGTCGAGTTTCTGAGTCTAGCAGTACACCTAATGAAGCTCCTACAACACCTCTATCGGTTGAGACCATACGATTGGTGGCCGAAGCAGTGTTGGTCATGATTAATGTGCGGCCTGCACGGCAAACGCAACAGCCCGCTCCTGCGATGGAGCAGGTACCACTGCAAGCGGCTGAGAAGCGAAGAGTGGAACAAGTGGTAGAGGAACCAGTGGTGCCAAGGAGGGCAACCGAGAGACAGCTTAAGCATGTAATGAGCTTTAATCCTCCGGTATTCTCGGGGTTGGGAACCCCATCTCAAGCTGAAGACTGGCTCTCCAGGGTGAAGAGAGTCATGACAGCAACGTAGACGGAGGAGTGGCAAATGACCACCATTGCTACGTTCCTTTTGGATGGTGAAGCGAGAATATGGTGGGAAGGATTGGAGCTGCATCTTTTGAGAGGTAGGAAACATATTGATGTCTCGATGGAGGAGTTCTCGAGATTGTTCTTGGCTAGATACCTCCCTTCGGCGCAAAGGATAGCGTTGGAGAACGAGTTCATAAAATTGGTTCAAGGAGACAGTACCCTGGATGAGTATCTCCACGAGTTTAACCGTTTGAGTCGATATGCTAGCTCCACTATTGCGGATGAGGAGCGCAAGACGAATCGATTCTACGAATGGTTGAGAGATGAGTTGAGTTTACTACTCTCGGGGCCGATGACACAGGGTTTCTTAACCTTGGTCAACACGGCCCGATCCTTGGAGAAGGACATGAAGAATGTGCAAGCAAAGAAGAGCATTGGTGACAAGAAATCTGAGTTCAAAGTGCCGACTACTTCAAAGTCCGGCTATCAAAGATTCCACAAGAAGCATAGGACTTCGGGTCCAACTCCTTCTGGTGCTTCTGGGGCGACTAATGGTCAAACCCCGGGTGCGTGTTTTACTTGTGGGAAGCCGGGGCACTTTTCTCGTGACTGTTGGATAGGATGTCCCAAGTCCGTAAGGAAGCCGGGAGCGACTTATGAAGAGAAGGGCAAGGCGGTGGAGTCGACCGCATCCCACTATGCTCCGGCCCAACCAAGGGTGTATAATCTGGGCCAACAGGAGGCCATCAAACAGACGGATGTGGTGGCAGGTACGGTTTATTTTATAGCAAGTTAATTTTTTTAAATACTTGTTATGCACCTATTACCTTACCACTGCTTGTTTAGGATTCGTTTTGATTTGTGAAAATCCGGCAAGAGCACTCTTCGATACGGGAGCTTCACACTCTTCTTGTCCGAAGGATTTATATCATGCATCGGAGTCCCTTCTTCGATGGCGAAGGATAAGTTGGATGTGTTGTTGCCCAATGGGTGTTCGATGCGCGCGGATAAGATCTGCGATGTTAAGATTCGTATTGGGAATCAGGAGTTCGATCTGCAAGCGTCGTTACTTCCGTTGGTGGAGTTCGACGTTATATTTGGCATGGACTGTCTCTCGAACAAGCAAAACTATATTGATTGCAGTCGCAAGGAAGTCAAGTTGGGAGCAAGTCGTGAGATGACTTTTACGGGCTTAAAGGGGTCGAGCAAGACGTTGATGTCTGCTCTTCAGGTGGTGAAGGCGGTTCGTGCGGGTGCAGAACTGTTCTTTACACTAGTGGAGGTTACGAAGCCGAAGCCCGCGTTGGATAGTATTTCAGTGGTATCGGAGTACCCTGATGTGTTCCCTAGAGATCTTCCTGGAGCCCCGCCGCAGCGGGAGATAGATTTCACGATTGAGCTAGTGCCAGGTGCAAAGCCTGTGTCACGATCTCCTTATCGGCTAGCACCTAAGGAAATGGCGGAGCTGAAGGTGCAATTGCACGAGTTGTTGGAGCAAGGGTATGTGCGCCCAAGTTCTTCGCCTTGGAGCGCGCCGGTCCTCTTTGTTAAGAAGAAGGACGGAAGCTTGAGGCTATGTATTGATTATCGGGAGCTCAACAAGTTGACGTAAAAGAACAAGTACCCGATCCCCCGGATCGATGATCTTTTTGATCAGTTGGTCGGGTCGACGGTGTACTCGAAGTTGTACCTCAAGTCCGGGTACTACCAGCTGCGAATTAGGGAGAGTGATATCCCGAAGATAGCATTCAGTACGAGATACAGGCATTACGAGTTTACGGTCATGTCGTTTGGGCTGACTAATGCGCCGTCAGTGTTCATGGATTTGATGAACAGGACCTTTAGGGAGTACTTGGACCATTTTGTGATCGTCTTCATCGAAGATATTTTGGTGTACTCGCAGAGTGAGGAAGATCACTTCAAGCATCTTCATTTAGCTTTGGAGATGCTAAGGAGGAATCAGTTGTATGCCAAGTTCTCGAAGTGCGAGTTTTGGTTATCCTCAGTGACGGTCCTCGGTCATATAGTGAGTGGAGAAGGTATTGCAGTGGATCCGGCGAAGATTGTTGCGATACAGGAGTGACCTGAGCTTTCTATGGTAGCGGAAGTCCGGAGCTTTTTGGGGCTTGCCGGCTATTATAGGTGCTTCGTTGAGAACTTCTCGCGGATAGCGTTACCTCTCACTACTTTGACGAGGAAGGAGTAGAAGTTCGTTTGGACGCCGGAGTGCATGCGAGCTTTTGAGGAGTTGAAATGTCGGTTGACCACGATGCCTGTGCTGTGTTCGCCGAGTGGGACCGACGGATATGAGATTTATAGTGATGCTTCGGGCAGAGGTTTGGGTTGCATGCTACTGCAACACAGAAGTGTGATATCTTATGTCTCGAGACAGCTGAAAGTGCACGAGAGGAATTATCCGGTCCATGACTTGGAGTTAGCGGTCGTGATTTTTTCCTTGAAGCTGTGGAGACACTATTTGTACGGTGTGAAGATCGATATCTACACCGATCACAAGAGCTTGAAGTATCTGATTGATCAGAAAGATCTGAATATGCGGCAGCGTAGATGGATGGAGTTCCTGGGGGACTATACATTCAAGATCCACTACGTGCCTGGTAAAGGTAATGCGGTTGCGGACGCGTTGAGTCGCCGAGCCCCAGCTCAAGCCAATGGGCTATCGGTATATGATGAGCGGTTGGTTCGGGAGTGGAGGCGTTGGAGATTGTTTGTGTGGATAAGCAATCAAGTGCTGAAGCAGTACTGAATTGGACTGAAGTCCAATACGACCTGGCTGATCGGATTCGGCAGGCTTTGGATATGGATGTCCATATGAAGCAGTTCATGGTAGAGGCTCTGGATGGGTCAAATTCCCAATTCGTTGTGGAGGACGGATTGCTTTGGAAAGACGGTCGTCTGTGCATCCCAAGTGTGGGCAATTTGCGGGTTGAATTGTTGTACGAGGCACATCATATCAAGTACTTGATTCACCCGGGGAGCACGAAGATGTAGCGCGATGTCAAGAAACTGTTTTGGTGGCCGGGTTTGAAGAAGGATGTGGTGCTCTATATGGCGAAGTGCCAAACTTGTGCCTTGGTGAAGGCGGAATGCCAAAAGTCGGGAGGATTTCTGAAGTCCTTGCCTATTCCGGAGTGGAAATTCGACGACATCACTATAGACTTTGTGCACGGTTTGGCAAGGTCGCAAAAGGGGAACGACGCCATTTGGGTGGTCGTAGATTGGTTAACGAAGGTGTCGCATTTCATTCCGCATAGGAAGGATGATCCGGTGGGGAAGTTGGCAAAACTGTATGTGGATAATATAGTGCGGCTTCACGGTGTGCCCCGCAGTATCGTGAGTGACCGAGATGGGCAGTTCACGTCCAATGATTGGAGGCTAGTGCAGCAAATATTGGGAACAAAGTTAAAATTCAGCACAACCTTTCATCCACAAACAGATGGGCAGGCCGAGAAGGTCAATAGGACTATGGAAGACATGCTCCGCATGTGTGTCTTGGACTTTGGAAAGCAATGGGAAGACTATCTTTATTTGGTGGAGTTTGCGTACAACAATAGCTACCAGGCAAGTATTCAGATGGCGCCCTTCGATGCCCTATATGGTAGAAAATGTCGCACGCCGTTGTCTTGGTTAGAAACTGCTGAGTCAAAGTTGTACAAGCGCCAAGAGGTGGAAGATGCTACGTCTTTCATTCGTACCATTCGGGAGAGGTTGCTTATGGCTCAGGACCGGCAAGCGAAGTACTATAATGCCAAGCACAAGAACGTGGAGTTCGCTGTGGGTGACTGGGTATACTTAAAGATCAAGCCGTTCAAGGGTGTCTCGTGGGTGCGGCGATTGAAAAACCTAAGCCCGAGATACCTTGGGTCGTTTGAGGTTATGGAGCGAGTTGGTGAAGCAGCCTATCGGTTGAAGCTTTCAGTGGATCTTAGTGGTTTACATGATGTATTCCATATATCGGTGTTACATAAGAGGGTGCAAGAGCCTTCGCAAGTGATCGCGGTTGATCAAGTGCCAGTGGATAGTGGGTTGACGACAAAAGTCAAGCCCGTGCGGATTGAGGACTCGGAGGTCAAGCGGCTACGCAATAAAGAGATCATGATGGTCAAGGTCCGATGGGACAATTGCTGTCGTGAGGAGCTCTCTTGGGAACGAGAGCAGACTATGCTTGACGAGTATCCGGAGTTGTTCCGCTCAAGTACAATTTAGTTTTGTACATGTCTTTCCTTTATATAATTTCGTGGACGAAATTCTTTTAAGAGGGGGAGAGTTGTAATTCCCCGAAACTCAAAAGAGCGACGGGAGACGTTTTGGGCCAGATTTGGAATCTGGCAGGGGGCACAAGGCCTGGGATACGGGCGTGTCCCAGGGCGTGTCAGGCAAGAGTCGACGATTTGGTCAAGAGGTCGACGATTTTGGAGTCGACGATCGTCGAGCAGAGAACACGACCTGAGACACGGGCATGTCTCAGGGCGTGTCGAGCCCGTGTCGACGATCGGCCCGGGGAGTCGACGAATTTCGTTCGACGAAGTGTCGAGACAAGGCACACGGCCTAGGACACGGGCATGTCCAAGGCCGTGTCAGCAAGTCGACGAATTTCGCTCGACGAAGTGTCGAGACAAGGCGCACGGCCTAGGGCACGGACGTGTCCAAGGCCGTGTCAGCAAGTCGATGAACTTCGCTCGACGAAGTGTCGAGACAGTGAACACAGACGGGAGCCCAAGCGTGTTCAAGCAGACACGGGCTAGGACACGGGCGTGTCCAGTACCCGTGTGAGTCTCGGGTTGTTTTGGGGGCTGTGTCGATGGTGGCACGCGGCCAACCACACGGCTGTGTCAGTTGGAACACGGGCATGTCAAGTCGAACACGGGCATGTTTGATGCCCATGTGTTGTTCCAGGTGTGTCGATTTTGACGGTGAATGGGGGACACGACCCTGGACACGGGCGTGTCGCTGGCCGTGTTCGGCCCAATTTTAGCATTTCAGGCCCGAATCAAGGCCGTTCGTTTCTTTAATTTGGGATCCAATGGTTAGGGTTGTTCCTACTGGGATATACCCGGGATTGGGACTTTGAAACCCTCATTTCTTTTGAGTGGTTCTCTTCCTAGGTCAAGAGAGATAGGAGAGCAAAGGAGGAAGAAGGAGCTTAGATCCAGCCATTGGAGGAGCTTCGAAGCTCCAAATCGCGAGCCGACTTCGGATCTAGAGAGGCAAAGAGAGTGCGGTGCTTTTCATCCGCTTACATTTCCATGGCGCCAAAGAGGAACGCTAGGGTAACGATTCTCTTCTTGAGCATGTGAAGCTCTCCTTCTTTGCATAGGAAGCCCGCTCTCGAGAGTTTGCGGTGAGTTGGAGGCGTTCCTTCAGGTAGGTCTGTAAAGTCCCCGTTGTGTAGAGTCCGTAAATGAGAACGGACATAGGCATGATGTGTGAAGCCTATCCAGACATGTTGGTCTGGATCAGTGTTGTTGCATTGCATAAATACAGAGAAGACTTCGTGCGATTGTTTGTTTTTTGGATTTTCTACATGGTAGATTGCAACAGGGAGCCTTGGGGATAAACCCTAAGGTGCACCCAGAAAATTGGGCGGATGCGTGATCTTGCCAACTTGGTGGCCTGGGAGCCAACATGAACATAACCGGGTTATGTGAAGTGTGATGGAAACGGGACTCGTGATGAGTTTGACCCGCGCATATGGCTTAAACTGTCGTTGCGATGTGAGCACGGGTTAGATGGAACCGTACTCATTCTATGTCGTTCGGTTAGAGCCGTTGGCATAGATGAGGGCCTTCGGCGGTCTATGGCTTAAATTGACGTGACCTATGCCAAGAAGACAAGAGCTCATATGTTTGGCCGTCAAAGTAGCGGTGGTGAGTCCAGAATGTCTATGGCTTAAATTGACGTGACATTGACCGGTTCACTGTGAATGTGCCCTGAGTGCACGGGGTGTGTGGCCGTGCGAGCCTACGCCTGTGATGTTGTGACATTACTATAATGCCTGTTTATACTAATAAAATGCAGGGAAGTAGCATCGCCGCCCCGAGTTGGGGGCGGGATCGTTATAATTTGGTCAGCATTGCTGACCGTTGCTCTTTGTTTGACACCGTGCGGTGTGTTGTGCTTGCAGGTGCTGCTGGACCAAGCGGTCAATAGCGGGCTAAAGCCTAATTTGCGAAGCCATCCCTTGAAGGCCTAATTGAAGTGTTTACTTTCTTTCACTCATGTATGACCGGCCTGCGTGCCGTGGTTTGTAAATCATGTAATTTGAAGTAAACCATTTTGTAAGGCCTTAATGTCAGTACTTGTGTATGTACTTCATTCTTATTTTGGTGTTTAGTGGACATTCATGCTTGTTGCTGGGTTCTTTATTTGCAACTTATAAATTACTTCCGCTAGAATGCTCTGTGTAGGACGTTTGATTGGTTGGATGGTTTCCATTGAGTAACCACCCGGTCTGTCTATGGTATATGGCGTCGGGCCCCAGCCGGACCTACTGCTATATGCTATGCGACGGATAGGGGGTGTTACATCATTACTAATACAGTATGGTCAAATACTCACGCACTTCACCCTTTCACATTTTCATGCTCCTAAGCACTCAAGGATTCATCATCAACATAGGTGGCAAGCCACCTTGAACAACATATCAACTACTACCCATAGGGAGACACACTATAAGTAGTGGAATATACAAATTATTCCTTCCAACACTTGAGAACATGATCCAACATTTTTCATGACCATGAGATTACCGCATCCGATTCCATCCTTATAATCAAGCATTCACAAACAATAATGCTTTCATATAATTATCACACTATATATTAACTCTCCACGTATCCATCAAGCATGATAACATAAGTATAGATTACACATTCAATTATCGGGCACCAAACCCTCTTTCAAAACTTCTATCATTCATCGGATTACAATCGCGCGCATCCTTACCAGATTTCACAAGGAGCCATTTGTATAACCAAATCTTATCAAACCAGTTGTTCACTAATTTCCCCAAACCATTTGTTTATCTCAGATACATATAACTAGGCTCATCCAAATCTAAACATCATCTCTCTACATTTATCCTACCTAGTCCAAAACCCTATTATACACTAACTCAAAAGCATCATAAACATAAGTTGTTACCATGTTGAAACTTCAACTGGACATTCCTAGAGCTACAAAGATCCTATGAAAACGTGTAATAATCCGTTGGAAAGTTTATTTCGAGGACTATAACTTTCGTGTTCAGCACAAGTCCTAGATCCTGCCGTATCACACCCAAAAATGTCCTGAAAGACCATTGCATGTAGAAAATAGATTTATGCACGCATCCTGAAGCAAAACGAACGACATCTGTTCGTCTTCTCCCTCTAGACATTTGTTCAAAAGTATACAGAGCTCTTCCTCCTCCCTTATTCACCTTCAATAGACCATTCCTCTTCCTGAAACTAAGTCCATCATCTTCACACGAAGAGATGAGGTTGAAGACAACAATCCCTAGGACAAAGTCCAAGCATGGTCTCTTTCATAGGATATCTTCATCACGCACAAACCAAACTCTTTTGAGTTGATATTTCTCCTACATCATAACTAATGATTTAGCACCAAGGTAGAGGGTAGGAATGTTATCTCATTTCCAGCCATGGACCTTGTTATTCTCCTTGACGGCATGATTATGTCGGCTCTCGCTCTTCCTCCTCCGAGAGAAAGTCTGTCAGTTCCTTGTCCTACTAAGAAAAGCTCCACAACATTCGTTCTCTCAAGAAAATTGGAGAAGAAGAATGACGGTTATTTCTTCAACAACCGTATATAAAGGAAGCAGCCAAATAGATTTAGGGTTTCTCGATTCAGGAGCTAATGGCGCACTGAGCATGTTACCGCGACGTGGTAGCTATGAAATTAACTTCCGCCCCAAGCCACCCTCCAAACTGCCCACTCAAGTGATACCACCTGTACGCTATTTCCGCTCAACACTCCTCCTACCACCGCACGATAACCTACCGAGCTCCATGTCAAATAATTCAGAGGGGCTATCCCCGCAGTATCACTAACGCCAGGAGAAAACTTCACGAGCTCTATGCCAATAAATCAATCGACTATCGCCATGCAGTTTCCTACTACCGCCGCGCGATATAACTCGATGATCTTTGTCCACTCGACACACTCAACTCCTCTGAGCTTTCAGCATATAAACTCGACGTCTGCTACCGCCGCATGCTATCCAGCTACCGTCGCGTAGTAGCTCTCGACGATCGTTGAGAGCACTCGATAATCACGCAACGCCTTCGACTCCATAGGGTTATTCACTGTACGTACTCGACGAAGGCTACCACCATGCAGTATCCCGCTACCACCGCTCGGTAGTGCCCAAACACTTCCTTTCGAGTCAGTACTTCCCCGGCTCGAGTGCAACCCTATCCACCAGCGCACCTCGAGCCTAAGTCCTCTCTCCTAACCAGAAAGTGCACACGAGGGGCCTATCGTGAATCGAGACATTAGATTAAATGATGTGGAATAGGTTCTGGAGTGCCCATATGGGTCAAGACAACTTGCTACGGCCGTGACTGGCGGCATGTACTTTGAATTTCTAGATTTCCTCAACTTCTTCTCCTGATCACTCCTGCAACCTCCAAAATGATAATTGCAGCCCATATTAACCAGAAATAAGAAAAGTAACTAATAAATAACAATATTAATATAAACTAAATAAAAATTGATTATTTATCAAATAAAAAATATATTAAAATAACTATATATATATATTGCTTTAGGGATTCAAAATTTAAGTCCTAAAATTTGAAATTAAAATGAGAAGAGAAAAATATTTAACAAAAAGTTTCACATATAAATTAATTAGCTTTCAAAATTGAGTTGTTAAGCAAATAAAATTAGATTAGAATTAATAACACCCTTAATTAAAAAGAGACTTAAACAAAAAATTAAACTACTACTTATGCTCTCTTTGTATTTTAATCTAATTCTAAAGCAATGAAAATGGCTAATGGGTTTTGGGAATAAGGAAAATGAAGAGGTTTTGGATTGGAGGTGGTGAATTTTATCCTCTCACCCCAAATATTTGTTTCTTTTGATATTTGCATATGTTTAACAAGAAAATGATGAATTTTATCTTCTCATTCTCCCTGACATATGAACAAATATTTTTTTTTCTCTTTTCATATAAAAACAAAATTGATTGGGTGTAATGAATTTTATCCTTTTACTCCATCTTTTATATTCAAGGCATGCATATGTGTATCAAGGAATGCATGATTCCCATGATATATGATTTAACAATAAAAAGAAAAACACATATGTTTATCAAGGGATAATGAATTTTATTCTCTTATCCTCATGACATATAATCTAACAAGAAAATTAAAAAAGGGAAA
This sequence comes from Platanthera guangdongensis, assembly GCA_039583875.1. NCBI lineage: Eukaryota > Viridiplantae > Streptophyta > Magnoliopsida > Asparagales > Orchidaceae > Platanthera > Platanthera guangdongensis. Next base: position 88,338,828 of record CM077160.1, read on the forward strand.
GGCTAGGTAATATTTTGATAATATTAAAAACATAGAGTGCAACTATAGTAAATTAAATTTTCCTAATAATCTTAAAGCATAAGTGACTATAATTAAAATCTAAAATTATTAAGCTAGGTACAGTAAAATTGAAACTAATTAGAATTGGAACATTAAAGGAGCTATATAAATTACTCTAAAAAAATATAATTCATAAAGTTTTTCTTAAAATTAAATCACCTAAAAATTAAATCTAACTTACAATGATGATATAAAAGATTAGAAAATAACAAATTATTAAAATTCTTATAGGTAAACTCAATATAATTTGATGAAAATCACAAAAAAATTCGTAGGGGTTTATTATATTTTTTGATTTTTTTAAAACATAAATACTAAAAACATAAATTATAATCCTAATTTTTTTGTTATTTCTAGGACTTCTCGAGAACTACCCAGTGACGGGTTCACAAGGAACTAGGCAGTTTTGTGGGATGAAGGCCCAACACGGCCCTTTCTAAGAAATTAAATTTTGATTTTCCATTTTTGTGTATTTTTGATAAATTTAAAATCAATTTTTTTCTATTTTTAAAGATTTTTCAACACTTTTTTAGATTTTTTAAATAAAAACAACAAAAAATATCCCACCCCATATTTAAAAATAAACATTGTCCCCAATATTTATGTGCCAAGTAGGAGGGGAAAAGAAAAAACTGCATAGAAATTTAAATTGCAAGGAATTAAAGATAAGCAAGGGGTGTCTCCCGAGAGCACTTTTTTTTTACCATCTTTAAGATAGACTATTTTTATCAAGAAAAAGGAAAATCAAAGTAAAGGTGTACGAACAACTCCCTTAATTCATGTTTCGTTGAATTTACCGAAGACGCACACCCAGCTGCTCCTCCCCTTGATTTTTCATTTTCTTCTTGGAATGGTTTGCATGAGAATGTAAATTCAAATCATCTATACATACCAGATGTGATTTAAAGCTTTGTATATGAGAGACAAATGGAGCAGGGATGATGTTTGATTGCAATGGCTCATCTTCTTCCTAAATATTATTAGTATAAGAAAAATAAAAAGTAAGCGTTATAGAAAAATTTTCGCAAGGAGGAGGCTCTTGCGAAACTATTTATATTAGCTCCTGTTGTTTATTTTCTAAAATAAAATTATTATTCAAAAATTCATTTAAATGATTGAACACAATAATTTCATGAATTTGAATTCCTAGGTATATATAGGTTGGAGTTGAAAATTCATGAAGAGAAAGAGAAGAATCGGGAGAAGGAGAAAAAATATGTTCTTCTTCTATTTCACCCGATGTGCACAAATAATTTATAAGTTCTAGAAATAATTTTTTTTCCTCATTTTAGGAATAAGCAATTAAGGGAGTACATGAAGATTCATGTGCCGCCATAGGAGAAATATTTGAAGATGTGGAAAAGTCATTAGAATAAATAAAATTCTCATCTAAATGTTGGGGAGAAGAATCAAATTGAAGTTGTGAAGATTCCCCAATGTTAGAATAAGAATCTTGCGGTGCCAAAGTGGAAGAATAATAATTCAGATTGAATAAATTTTCTTCTTCGCTACGAGAATTATCTGAGTGGCCTTGTGACAAAAAAATAATCTACATTGATGGGTGAAGATAATTCATTAAAATCAGAAAAATTATTTTCATTAAAGCTCAAAATATTATTGTCATGAAAATTGGGAAAATTTGAAAATTTATTTTTATGAAAATTTGTAATAGAATTATCATTAAAGTAAGAATAAGTATTTTCATAATTATTATCAAAATTATTTTCATAAGAAAATTATTAAGAATAATAATAAAGATAATAATCCTCACTTTGATGAGGATCACCATAATAATAACAGGAAATTTGGCGCTTTCATGTGTCTTCCAAAAGACGTACTTTAGTTTGAAGTTCGACAACCTTAGCGATCAAATTAGAAAATATTTTTTATGAATGAAAAAAGGCCTTTACTTAATGGAAATGAATTTGAAAAATAAAATTAAAAAGAGAATTCGGGGTAGAAAAAAATAGAATGATAAAATTAATAAAATCGCTCTTTCAAAATATCAACAATAATAACTCACCGGCAACGACGCCAAAAAATTTGGTGGGTAAATTTAAGATTGATAAATTTACAAGTTCTACGAACTATAGGCAAGAGCACCTATCATTCATAGTATATGATATTTTAAGTAAAATATCATGTGCCGTATTCTTTCGGGCCTGTTGACTACTTCTACTCACGCAAACTAATATGATTTTATCAAATATAAAAATAGGTTAACTAAAACTATAAAAATAAAATGAAATAAAAATAACACTTTATCTAGACTCACTCACTTTGAATTTAAAAAAACTTTCATGAAAACAAGCTTCTAAATTATCTACTTCGACCGTGGTGGTTCCCAAAATACAATAGTGCCTCTCTCAAGAATACACTCTCGACTTATCATAGGTTGGTCGATTAAGACCCCTCGGCCAGTCGAAACACCTAAGCTTACTTTACGCGGTGAACCCCACTATTGTATTTGACTCCAATCTAGAAGATTTATGCCATTCTCTCACGAGAAGTGCATGCAACTCCTTCTACCTTTAAGTGATCTACTCGTATCCACAACCTCTAGGTAAATCTAGGATACAGATCTAGGATCGAAAACTTATAAATAAAATATGAATTTGACACAAATAAAATTAAAGATAAATATAAGTGATAAAAGAAAGCATGAAAAAGAAGTTTATTTTATACCAAAGCTTATCATAATCAAATGCTAATGAAATTAGCTGCTCAGCATGATAAAGTAAATACATAAATTGAAGGAAAAGAACAGCATGATTGCTTAAGAAAGTACTGGAATTAGAAATTAGACAAAGCATACAAGTACTCTATGTAATGAAAAATACATAAAGAAATGCAAAAATAATGAAAAGTAAACTCTATAATCTAACTCCAATTTTCTCCAAAATTACTCCCCCAGCGCCTAGCAATGTCTGGAATTTATAATAAATTATATTGAGAGTCACATCGCTATGTCATGCCCGTGACTAAGGGGCGTGTAAGGTGCGAAACTGTCATCTTGAAAGATCGGGAACATTGGAGGAAAATTGCCAATATTTGATGTTTTGCGGCTCACGCCCTATGCCATGCTCATGACCTAGGGCGTGTCATGACTTTTGTTGGAAAACAGCAGGAACTCAAAATGGTGGTAGTTATTCTGGTAGTTGCTGAAGGGGTTACGCCCATAGGTTATGCCCGTGACTTAGGGCGTTTAAGGTTTGAATAGCCTGGATCGAAAACTAACTTCTTAATGCTACGTCATACCCTGACCTGGCTGTCCCGCTTATGAGTCATACTCATGTCCTGGTAGTCACGTCTATGGCCTGGTGGTCAAGCCCGTGGCATGGTGGTCATGCCCGTGACTGGGGCTTGTAACTTTAAAATGACGTACAATAGGAATCTGTAGCTCTTTCGGTCGGCCATGCCCGTGATTGTGGTCATGCCCCATGTCACCACCATGACATGGAGATGTGTAACTTTAAATGATGTGTAATAGGTTTTTGAATGTCTGGATGGGTCACGACCACTTTCCATGCCCGTGACTAGCGGGTGTGTACTTGGAATTTTCCAGATTTCCTCGGCTTCTTCAGCTGATCAGTCCTGCAAGCTCCAAAATTATAATTCCTGCTCAGATTAACCTGAAATAAGAAAAGTAACTAATTAATAACAATATTAATATAAACTAAATAAAAATTGATTGTCTATTAAATAAAAATATATTAAATTAACTCTAAATATTATTTTATCAAATACCCCCATACTTATGCTTTTGATATTCTAAAGCAAAACTATGAGAAGTACTTATAAGAAAGTAATATAACTTTTTAATTAAACTAAAAATTCATTAAATCAAAAGAAAATTTAAAATAAAATTTAGGAATTCAAAATTTAAGTCGTAAAATATGAAATTAAAATGAGAAGAGCAAAATATTTAAGAAAAAATTCTCATATAAATTAATTAGCTTTCAAAATTAAGTAGTTAAGCAAACAAAATTAGATTAGAATTATTAACACCCTTAAATAAACAGAGAATTAAAGGAAAATTTAAACTAATACTTATGCTCTTTTAGTATTTTAATCTAATTATAAAGCAATGAAATTGGCTAATGGGTTTTGTGAACAAGAAAATGAAGTGGTTTTTGGATTGGAGGTGATGAATTATATCCTCTCACCCCCCACATTTTTTTGATATTTGCATATGTTTACCAAGAAAATGATGAATTTTATCCTCTCATTTTCCATGACATATAAACAAATATATTTTTTATCTCTTCATAAAAAAATAATATTGATTAAGAGTAATGAATTTTATCCTCTTACTCAGTCTTTTATATTCGGGGGTTGCATATGTGTACCAAGGAATGCGCGATTCCCATGACATATGATATAACAATAAAAAGAAAAAACACATATGTTTACCAAGGGATAATGAATTTTATCCTCTTAACCCCATGACATATGATCTAACAAGAAAATTAAAAATATGGGAAAGGCTATGTAATATTTAGATTAAATTAAAAACTTAGAGAGCAACTATAGTAGATTAAATTTTCCTAAGAATCTTAAAGCATAAGGCACTATAATTTAAATCTAAAATTATTAATCTAGGTACAACAAAATTGAAAGTAATTAGAATTGGAAGGGAAAACGAGCTAAATAAATTACTCTAAACAAATTTAATTCATAATGTATTTCTTAAAATTAAATCGCCTAAAAATTAAATCTAACTAACAATGATGAAATAAAAGATTAGAAAATAAAAAATTATTATAATTCTTATAGATGAACTCAAAATAATTTCATTAAAATCACAAAAAATTAAAGAGGGGTTAATTATATTTTTTGAATTTTTTAAAAACATAAATACTGAAAACATATATTATAATCCTAATTTATTTCTTATATCTTATACTTCCAGATGACTACCCAGTGACGCGTTTGCAAGGTACTAGGTGATTTTGTGGGATGAAAGCCTAACACGGCTGTTTCCAAGAAATTAAATATTGATTTTCTAATTTTTATGTATTTTTCATAAATATGAACAAATTTTTTTGTATTTTTAAAGATTTTTCAACACTTTGTTTTTGATTTTTTTAAATAAAAAAACAAAGAAGATCCCACCGGCATACTTAAAAATAAACTTTGTCCCTGAAATTATCTAGTTGTCTTCCTAAATCTCCTAAAGGGGGAGGGGGTGAATAGATGAGATTTGTGTCTTTTGCGGAATAAATAATTTAGAGGGATTAGCACAGAATAGTCAAGCATAATCCAGATAACTCAAGGATTAATAATGGTTCCCCAATCTTGGGTACGTCCACTCTCCACCTCACCAATCTAACACCACGTCTAGCCTTGGATACTTCACTATATCTCGGACTAAACAATCCTCCATCTCAGAGCAATGCTCCTACAACTCGGAGTAAACACACTCCTATAAACTCGATCCCCCAAAACAGGATCTACACTCTGAAGATATATCATCCTACAAGCTCGGAGACAAAACTCCTACAAAAGTTGAAATAAGGTTTTACAACAACAATGAAAAAAACATCACTTCATATCTGAAATCTATAGAGTTCTTCCTTCTTGAAGACTGAAAGCTCAGTGAAGAAGGTGAGGAAGAAATCTTGAGTGAACATAATCTAATGTTCTTTAGATTCGACACGATCAAGTGAATGAATAGAGAATATTGAATCTTGTTATCTGTCAAATCTTTCTCTTGGTGAATCGCTGGATCGCATGATAAATGCAAAGAATAGTGTCGAAGAAGACAGAGTGTGTGGCTTATCCTGATCTTAGAAATTGCGGCTATTCATACTTCTGGTAAGATTAGTGATTAGGATTAGGGTTGACGAATCCATCGACAAGACCTGCATGCATTAAACAAGACAAAGGCATCAAATACACACTAAATTCATCTTATTTCAAGGGTGACTTAACACAAATCTAGGTAATTATGGATATAAAACCCAACAATCTCCCCCTATTTGTAGAAACAAGAACCCTCTACACTAAGGTGAATTATATCAAAATAATTAAATAATTAACTAACAAGCAAAATAACAATTGCAATGATAAATGAGAAATAATATAACATCAAAATTCAAAATTATATATATAAGAAGTATGTCCATAGAAGTGTCCAGGTCCAGAAAATTCTAAACTATGGCTAAACTCTAATCATTTGAATTGATGTTGTTTCTGCCTTTTTTTTATTTTTTTTGTTGCCTCTTCTGATAGCAGTAAGGTTAAGGATAGTACTTTGTAGGTTTGGGAGGAGTTTTGGGATTGTTTGTCCTATATTCTATATCAAAGATTCTCCTTTTAGTCAAAGATTTCTCATACAAGTCCCACTCCTGGGGACTGTAATGGTCATTTCTATCTTCATTGTAGTCTATCACCAGCTTTAAAGTCACAAGAATGAGTGACTTGGAGGTTGGGCTCCACATTTCCACAAATTCTTGAGCTTTTCTTTTCCCAGCATCATGAGTTGGAATGGACCTGCTAGTAGAGGCACCCTCATTATAGTTCCTTATTTTTGGTGCTTGCACTTTAGGAGGAATCTCTTGAGGATGTTTTTGTTGATCAGAAGACCAAATATGAGAGTATTCTGCATGAGGAGCTTCATAATGTTCTGGTTTGGGAGAGAAGGTAGGCATCTGGGCAGTTGGGTTAAGTTGAGGAGGTGGAGCTTCATGTTGATTGATTGGAAAGTATGGAAGTATTTGATTATGAATCCACACAGCAGTGTCATGAGTGTTATGCTTTACTCCATGAATTCATTTCTGTACGTCTATACTTATCTCTTTCAATTGAGCATCCTACTGGGTTTTCATCTCAAGAATTGTTTTGTCAAGAACTTCTTTAACTTTGTCCTCCCACTTTTTGACTTCTACAGTAAGGGTTATTATATTCTCTTCTTTGAATGTGCCAACTTCTTCACGTGTTTTGAAATTTTTTTCTTGATTTTTCTTCTCCAGTTGAATCTGATTATTGGCCAATGTAACTGATTGATCCACGACGTGACCAAGACTAGTGATAATATGGTCTATGACCTTTTCACCAATTTGCAGATGTCTCTAAAACTCATCAGTATTATGTTGTACTTCATTAAAGCCTCATCTCATCTCTTTTTCATGTGCAGTGACATTGTCAGTAACTTCCTTGAGAGACTTATCAAAGTAATCTCATTGTTTTGTCAGCATTGATTCAATTTTACCCAATTGGCTATCATTAGGAATAATTACAATAGGAGGTGGTGGAGGAGGAAGAGCAGGGACTGACCATGGTGGGATTTCTTCAATTATAACTATACTATTTGCTCTTTGGAATGGTAAAATCTCATCCCCCTCATGTCCAAGGATGGAAGGGATATAGAAGTCTAAATTTCAAATAAGAGGCTCTGCAAGCTCTAGAGAAATTTCCTCAGGGGTCACTTTAGGGTTTTCTTCAGGGTGTTCTACAGGAGACTTTGCAGTAGTCTTTTTAGGAGAGATGAACAGGGGGTCATCTGAGTTGATAGTAGCTAGTAGAGTGGCTTGGACAGGGGAGGAGTGAACATCCATACCTGACCCATCATCTTGTGCAGGGGTGCTTTGCTTATCGTTAGAGTGAGCTATGTTTTCTTCTTCCACTGGTATATGAACATCAACAATTTTCTCTTGAATTTGGGCTGCAGGAACATTTATGAGAACTTTTGTTTCTGCAACTTCTGCATGATGTGCCTCTTCTTGAAAAAAAGGAGCAAGCTCCCCCCTCAACATCTGCACCAGATGTGCCAGTTGTATCAATGTGAGGAGTAGATGGGATCATGTCCTCATCATCAAATATAATCCTTGGCACAGGTGCGGCCTATCCTGGCCTTGGTATTTTTATCTCTCATCTATTTATGGTGACTAGTGTGACTTTATTCAAGTGATGAACAGACACACCTTTGGACATGTCAAAAATTTCTGGGTAAACTTCATTTAGATTTAAGGTGATGATTCTGGCATAATTGGGCGTCTTGATACTTGCCTTAATCTTGTCAAAAAGCATTTTCCCCCATTGGAATTTCTTACGACAAATTACTGCTATCATCATGTCGAAGAACTCGGTGGAAATATATCCAATGGAGTGTGTTTTGCAGAGAAGGACCTTCCCAAAAAGGTCAGCTATGAGCTTGCTTTAGGCATTCATTTGTGGTCGACGAATGGAAGTGGTGGATTCAGGGAGACCACATAAAGACAAGGCCCTTGAGTAGTCAGGTTCTTCCATATAGTCTTCCTCATCGATAACTGACAAGTTTAGAAGCTATGTTATGTAAGGAGACTTCATTTTAATCTTCACAGCCCTAACGGATGTCTTCAATACCTTCCCATTTTGCTTAACTTGGCATTTCGTAAAAACTCTACAATGTCTGGAAGGAATACCTTGCATGGTTGCTCTAAAACAAAAGAGAGTCCGATGACTTCAAGGTGGTGGATTACATTCCGGAAATCGTCGGAGAGTTCTGCGATTCCAGCACGAACAAACTCACTTTCTAACCCTATCTTCACTGGAGGAGCCGTTGATTTCAGAGGATGAAAGATTCTCTTACTTGTTGAGGGAGAACGACGAAAGTGACGAATTTTGTCGAAAGTGCTGGTGGAACCGAAGCGATGGGATTTGAATCGGCGTGCTCTGGAAGCTCTAGTTAGAAATGTTGGTGTTTGGAAATTCTATGGACTTCCTAGTTATATATATAATAAAGAATTTTGAAAATAAGGATATGCACACTTGGCGGTTCGAATTCTTTAAAAATTTTCGGAATATAGATTTTGGGCCTTTTTCGAAAAGTAGACAGTATCTGTCGAGAGAAATGGGATTTTCCGAAAGTGGATTAAAGATTTCTTCTAGAGGTCTTATTATTTTTCGAGTGAGCCAGATGTTTTCGAAAAAAAGGATGCAAGTCCTTTTTTGAGAAGTCTGAGTCTTTTTAAAAAATCTAGAAGACATTTAGAGAGATCCGAGTCCTTTTCGAAAGATCCAAGTCCTTTTCGAAAGATCAAAGTCCTGTTTGAAAGATCCAGAAGACTTTTCCGAGAAATTAATTTCTAAACTTGAGTTTTTCTAAAGATTGTTGAGTGAGAATTCCTTGGCCATTTTTTGAGTTAGTTGAAGCTGATTTTCCTCTTGACTTTGATTGAACTATTCAGGACTCCATGTTGAGCATCCCAAGTTCTATTTTGAAGAACAGGAACTTGCCATCGTCTAGCTGCTTCGTGAAAATGTCTACAATTTTCCTATCTATGGGATCATACTGAAGGTTGATGTTCCCATCCCCCACATACTCTAGAATGAAGTGGTATCTCAATTCGATATGCTTTGTCCGGCTGTGAGTGAATGTATTGTTGGCAAATGCTATAGCACTGGAGGAGTCATATAACATGGGAATTTCCCTGAACATCAAGTTATAGTCTTCCTACTGATTCTTGATCCAGAGAAGTTGTGCGTAGCAACTGCCTGCAGAAATATATTCTGGCTCGGCGGTTGACATTGCAGCACAATTATGCTTCTTTCTACTACATGAAATGAGTCTTCTTCCGAGGAATCGGCATGTCCCAGAAGTGCTCTTTTTGTTGTCTTTGCTACCTGTAAAATTTGTATATAAAAATCCAGTTAGTTCTTTATCATAATTTCTTGCGTACCATAAACAAAGATTTGGTTTACCCTTAAGGTATCTTAAAATCCGCTTTGCAACAGAGTAGTGAGATTCCTTATACTTCTACTGATATCTAGCACACACAAATGTTGAAAATATTATGTTAGGCCTGCTAGCATTTAGGTAGAGCAAGGATCCAATTATACTCATGTACTTGGTTTCATCAAAAGGTTTCCCTTTCTCGTCCTTGTCTAGAGACATAGCTGAACCCATTGGAGCCCTTATAAAGGTTGTATTCTCCATTCCGAATTTCTTAATCAACTCCTTGGTGAACTTCATCTGAGAGATGAAAATTCCATCTTCAGATTGTTTCACCTGAAGTCCTAAGAAATACTTCAGCTCACACATATTGCTCAGTTCAAACTCCCCTTACATAAGTTTGGAAAACTTCTTTCAAAGGTTGTCGTCAGTAGAGCCAAAAATATTGTCGTCGACATAGATTTGAACTAGCAAAATCTTGTCTTTTACTTCACTAAGAAATAATATCTTATCTATCTTTCCCCGTGTGAACTTGTTATCAAGAAGAAAGTTAAATAGTGTTTCATACCAAGCTCGTGGAGATGTTTTAAACCGTACAATGCTTTAAATAATAAGTAAACATGATTAGGATCATAAGGAGCAAAAAAACCTGGGGGTTGTTCCACGTATACTTCCTCCTTTATATCACCATTGAGGAAGGCCGACTTCATATCCATTTGATTGACAGTAAAGCCCATAAAGGGAGCATAAGCGAGGAACAACCTGAGTGCTTCGAGTCTTGCCATTGGAGCGTAGGTCTGATAAAAATCGATCCCTTTTTTCCTGTCTGTATCCTTTAGCAATGAGTCTGGCTTTATTTTTGATGATGGCTCCATCTTCATCCATCTTGTTCATGTAGACCCACTTTGTTCCAATCATATTCTTGCCTTTGGCTCTTGGTACAAGTTTCCAGACTTGGCAGCGTTTGAACAAATTTAGTTCTTCTTCCATTGCAACTGTCCATGATGCATCTTTGTTTGATTCTTCAAATCTCTTTTGTTGAACCAGGGAGTGGAAACTCAAATGCAAATTTTCATTAGTAGTAGCTCTTCGAGTTCTTACACCAGTATGAGGATCTCTTATGATTTGATCAACTAGGTGATCCCTCGAGTGTCTGGGCTCTAGAGTCCTTGGATCGGGAGCTTCCACTATTTCCGGAGTAACTTCTTCCACTTGGATAACTTCTTCATGTTAGTGATCGTCTTATCCAATTGAGACTGGAGGTGTGATCTTGATGAACTTTGGAACACATTCTTCAACTATCTCATCCAAGCTTAATTCTTTTAGCTTTGAACCTATATCTTCAACAAAAATAATGGAAGAGCTGCTATGTAGCAAGCTCGTCTCATCAAATACAATATTAATGGACTCTTCTACCTCTAGAGTTTTCTTATTAAAGATTCTTGAAGCCTTACTATGGCTACTATAGCGTAAGAAAATACCTTCAAAGCATTTTTCTCCAAACATGGTTGGATGATATTTCACGTTATTAAGTATATAACATTTACAGCCAAAGATCCTGAAGTAGGACACAATCGGTTTCCTACCTTTTAGTAGCTCATAGGGAGTCTTATGATGCTTCTTGTTGATCAACGCTCTGTTTTGCACGTGACAAGCTATATTGACAGCCTCAGCCCAGAAGTACTCTAGTAGAGAGGAGTCAGTCAGCATTGTAATACATGCTTCAATGAGTGTTCAGTTCCTTCTCTCTGTAACTCCATTTTGTTGTGGAGTACGCGCGGTGGAAAACTCATGAAAGATACCTAAAGTTCCACAGAATTCTTTTATGGCAGTTTAATTCGTTCTAGATTTGCCTGACAAAGTTAGTTAACATATCAAAGGTATCTAACTTTCGTTTCAGAAAGGAAACCCAAGTAAAATGTGAGTTGTCATGAACAATTACCAGCGTATATGACTTACCTCCTAAGCTATGAACACCTTGAGGATTCTTTTTCGACAATGCCCTTAAAGGTAGCCCTTGTCTGCATGACTATCTAACATAGATGACATGGAATCTCTTTAATTCACTTAATAGTAGGTGCATCAATTACTAGGTCTTGAGAATATAGCATGTTGATGGTTTTGAAATTTATATGTGCAAGACTCTTGTGCCATTGATCACAAAGAGATGCACTATCTTTAACAACAAACATACTGGGGTAGAAGTGTCTAAACATAGAAAATTAAGACAAAATATTTTTCTACTCCTTGTGCCTGTTAATATCATCTCTATAGTAGAGGCCGACTTTATCACTCACTAATCCTTAGAAATGGTAATGATAAATCCTTTATCACATAATTGACTTATGCTGATCAGATTATGTTCTAATCCTTTCACATAAGCCACATCAGAGAATTAGACTATACCGTTGGAATTTATACTGTAGCCTTTTGTAATTCCTCAGTCAGAGCCACCAAAGATAACCTTTTGACCATGTTTGACTGGAGTATAATTTTGAATTAGGCTTCTTGTCCCGGTCATATGCCGAGTGCATCCACTGTCCAAATACCAGATAGGCGCTTTGTCGGCCTTTGGACATACCTGCAAAAATAAGACCAGATTAGCTTAGGAACCCAACGTATTTGAGTCCTTGGTTATTTCTCAGCATACTCCCCCTAGGAGTGTTAACATTACGAGGGGTCTGCCTCATATGATTAAATAGAGGAGTTTTATAGTTTCTAGTATTAAACTAGCAATCCACAGCAAAGTGACTAACTTTGTCGCAACACCAACAGTCAAACATGTGGTATCTTTTCCAATTCTCCTAGTTGACCTTTTGAACGTATGGTCTTGCAAGGGCAGCGGATCTTGAGGTAGAGCCCTCATGAGGATAACACTCACAAGGCTTCTGCACCTCCTTTTCCTTAGGTACAATTGGCTTGGCCTTAGGTTCCTTATTAATATTATGTCCATGAACATATGGACCATAGTATTGCATTTGTATTTCCTCATAAGGTACCTTGAACAAACTTTCACCATAGTAATGGGGACGGGTCCATCCTTGGTACCGTGACATAGACTCTACATATGTAGGCCTGGTTAAATGACCGCTGGTTAAATTAAAATCAAACTCGTTTGTTTGGAAGATGAGCTTCTTAAACGAAGTTTGATCTAGAGGGGCTTCCACTTCTCTTTATCTATAGCTTTATTATCTGCCTTATTTCTTCTATGATCTTTATTCATCCTAGATGATTTACTAGGAGCAGCCTCAATGACTAAGCCAGCTCCCTTTTGCCTGAGAAGAGAATTCAACAACAAATGGAAGGACTGTCTTGGGCTTGGAGAAACTTTAAACAAGTTTCTTTTCAGCGGCATGTTGTTCTTCCAACTTCTCGATGATTTTCTCTTTGACATTTAGGTTCTTGAGAGCTTTGTTGTATTCTTCGATCATGACATCGAATTCCTTTATGAGTGAGTCCATCCTTACGACATCCACACTCAGAGTGCTCTTCTCAGCATTAAGGGATTTTATTTCCTTGGCCTAAGTTTTAACAACGTTTCTACATCAGTCATAGACCATGATTAGCTCTTTATATTGACCCATGAATTCTGACATCATCAGAGGAATAGTCCTCATGGTCATCATCAGGAACATCAGATTTAGAAAGAATAGTGCGAGAATTAACCTTCCCATTAAATTGGGGGATAGCTTCTTCATCATCGGAGTGAGCCATGAGCCCGAAGTAGGCTTCTTCATCCTCACATGACTCAGACAAGTCAGAGTTACTGAGAGTCTTCTGCTTCTTTGCTATGAATCTCTTCTCATTCTTTTTGCTCTTGGAGGACTTATGCTCTTCTCTTCCTCCACCCTCCTTATTATGAGGGAAGTCAGCGATCACATGACCTGACTTATTTCAACAATAACACACAATGTTAGTAGAAATATGTTTTCTCTATCAAGATTTTACCTATCATCTATGTATCATTTCTTTTGATGATCACCATCCTTATGCGATCTTCTGTATGAGGAGTCTTTGCATCTCATCTATTTATTCTTACTGAGAAACTTCTTGAATTGTTTGGAGAGAAGAGAAAGCTCTCCATCATATAACTCTGAGCCCGAGGTGCTTGGCTCTGAGTCTTCTTCTTCACTTTCTTCCTGAGTGGGAGCAGGAGATGCTGCTTTAGCCTATCTTGAGCTGTCTGCCTTTAGTGCAACAGACCTCTCTTTGTATGAAGATCTGCTGCCCTCTTCTTCAGCCATTCTTGTGTTGATTTGAAGCTCATTGGACATAAGCTTTCCAAAGATGTTCTGGAGCCAGTTTCAGCCAGTTTCCCGAACTCCTTGATGCATAAATCTTGTTGTCCCATTCCATTGTGAAGGATCTTATGAACTTGTCATTTAGTTCTCCGTTTATGAAAACCCCGTCGTAGCTCTTCAAGCCGTTGACGATGTTGAAGAAGTTTTCAATAGTATCAGCTATTGTGTCCTTAGGTCCTTGCTTGGAGGCCTCATACTTCTGGTTTAGAAGGGATCTTCTATCATCCCTTACTTCTTCGGTACCTTCCATCAGAACAATCAAAGACTACCACATTTCCTTAGCAGATTGGCAATGAATAAGGTTCTGCAACATGGAGTCATCGACTGCACTTGCGATGATATTTTTAACTTTCTTGTCTATAGAGATAAGTGGAATCTCATCTTTGTCGAGATCATCAGTTTCTTTGGTACCTTTCTAGTAGGATCAATTGTGGAGGCCGTCATGGGAACATATGGGCCTTCTTCCACTATCATGAAGATGCGGGGATCCACATCTTCCAAGAAGAATCTTATACTTTCTTTCCACATCGGAACAGTAGTCTTAGTGCACACCGAAAGATTTCTGAAATCCTTGGATCTATCCATGCTTGATTATCTCTAAGAAAACTAGAAGTAGATCTGTTCAAGGTGTGAACCTTTTGAGAACAACCTCCCTCTGATACCAATTGAAAGTATCTAGTTGTCTACCTAAATCATTTAGAGGGGTTGAATATGTTAGATCTTCTTCTTTTGTGGAATACAAAATTTATAGGGATTAATATAGAATAATCAAGCACAATCCAGAAGACACAAGGAATTATAGTGGCTTCCCAATCTTGGGTACGTCGACTCTCCACCTCACCAATATAGCACCACGGCTAGCCTTGGCTACTTCACTATATCTCGGATTAAATAATCTTACACCTCAGAGCAATGCTCCTACAACTCAGAGTAAACACACTCCAACAAACTCGATCCCCCAAAACAGGATCTATAATCAGAAGACAAATCTTCCTACAAGTTCGGAAACAAAACTCGTACAAAAGTTGAAATAAGGTTTTACAACAACAATGAAAAAAAAACTTCACTTTAGATTTGAAATCTATAGAGTTCTTCATTCTTGAAAATGAAACCTCGGTGAATAAGTTGTGGAAGAAATCTTCAGAGAATACGATCTAAAATTTTTTGGATTCGACACGATCAAGTGAATGAATGGACAATCTTGAATCTTGTGATCTGTAAAATCTTTCTTTTGGTGAATTGCTGGATCGCAGGATGAACGCAGAGAAGAGTGTCGAAGAAGATAGAGCGTGTGGCTTATCCCGATCTTAGAAATTACAACGATTCATACTTCTGAAAAGATTAGTGATTAGGATTAGGGTTGACGAATCCATCGACAACACCTTATGTAGAACTTCTAACGGTCTGGAATCTTTAAGGAAAGATCCACATGGATCAATCTTGAATTAACAAATTCTGTTCGACGAATTAAGAAATTTTGTTCGACGAATGAATTTTGAACTACCTTTCGATGAATTGAAAACCTGTTCGACGAACTGCGAACTCCGTTCGACGAATGAATTTTGAATTATTTTGTACTGCATTATTCGAAAGGATCAAAATTCTTCGAAAGCATCTTGTTTTTTCGGAAACTAACTCAGCCTTTTTTGAAAAGACTTCACGCAGAATTTCAATTAAACCGGAAACTTATTGTTCAAAAGGAATAAAACTTATCAAAATCTATTCGAACCCTACTTGTGATTTGGGCTAGGTTCACTATTAGGATTGTTTTGATGACCCAACATGTATAGTCTAGGGGCATAGAACGTTTCCAGGTCAAGGTTAGTCACATGATGTTAGATTGTTGGAACCTACCTTTAGAAGACATCATAGATAGAGGACTTTAGAGATAAAGCAGTTAAAAGTATTCATAAAAAGTCGTTCGACAAAAGCAGAAGTAAGTTTCGACGATCGTCGATCTCTGATCGATGAACTCAGAGTTCCTTCTTTGAGTTGAGCTCGACGAAAGTCAAGCTGAGGTCGACGAACTACTTTCTCTACATTGAAGTTCAGTTCGACGAATGACTTACTTAGTTCGACGAACTTGGAGCTCAGACTGAAGAAGTAAATTATTCTGTTCAATGATCTAGGAGCGCAGCTCGACGGAAGAGAGTTATCAGCTCGACGAACTTGGAGATCAGGTCGACGAAAATTTGCTGAGTTCGACTAACTCCTTTCAGGTTCTATTCGACTAATTCTCTGCAGTTTTTTAGTTCAACTAATGACAGATCAATTTCAAATTAATTCAATTAAGTAATATTCTGATAATTAATGCATAACATTCCCAATGAATATAGTCGTTACCAGGCAGCATTAATTATGGATTTCACAAAGTTATTACCATGCCAAATTACTGGGACTGTTATGGAATTGCATTCAAGACAAATTGAGTCGTTCCAACTCCCAGAGATTATGCAGACAATTTCAAGGAAAGATTTTAAAATTCAAAGGTTTGAAATCTTTTAGGATATATGTACTCCTTCAGAAAATTGAAGACAAAAACTAATGTAGAATAGAGTACAAAAAATAAGTGAAGAACAAATACAGTTTTATATACAGAGATCTTCATCATCTGCTTCAAGCTTTCAAGAGACAAAAAAATCAAATATCAGTCTAAAAGTTTTACTGAATAGCAACATCAACTTTGAAGGCATGTACCCTGAAGCAAAGCTTCAATCTCCTGATCATCTACACAACTCAGGGGGTGCTTTAGCATCATCAACAATGCACTAGTCTTCTCAGAGATTTGAGACAGAGAAGACAAAATTATTTTCATTTTTCTTTCACTGTGTACAGGGTTTTAACTCCCTTCAAAAGTTAATCTTTTTGTTCACAAGTCACCTGATCAAAAGACTTGAGATTGGTTTTTGGGCACCTGATCAAAAGCTCAAAGGGTTGGTCGATCTCCCTTAGAAAAATAGATCTTCTGTTGATAGGGCACATGAGCAAACACATGTGATGCCAGAGCACCTGAGAAAAAACCTATAGTGCATTACTACCAGGGTGGTAGAAGAGTGGATATACCCAGGTTTATCGGGGAACCACTATAAATTCCTTGTAATGTCTAGATTGCCTTTACTTGTTTTATTTATGTGTTGTGATTGTTTTCCTTTCTTATCTATTTATTCATCACATACTTTAACTCCGATGTAAAAAAAATTAAAGTTTTAAAATACACTCTTCACCCCCCTTTAGTGCTAAGTTAGATCTATCTCTCACTTTCAATTGGTATCAGAGAGATAAGTTACTTGGTTGTACAGGCTAACACCTGAACCATAAGATCTAATAGATTTTCTCTTTACCTAGAGTTTATCGTGGCACAAAATAAAGAGTATTCTAGCATCAGACCTCCAGTGTACGATTTGAATAAGTATGCACTTTGGAAGGCAAGGATAAGACTTTACATTAATTCTGTTGACGAGGACATATATAATTCTATTTTGACAGGTCCAGCTCTACCAGTGGCAACAATAAGTACAAGTACTATACCACCTCCTGAGTGTAATGGAGCTCAGAAGAAGGCCAAGATTGTAGATACCAAAGCAATGAACATTCTGGCCCAGACTGTGTCAGATGACATATTCCGAAAAGTTGTTGAATGCACTTCAGTAAAGACAATATGGGATTCTCTCAATACTATGGTAGCATGATCTGTAGATGAAAGAAAAGACAGGAGATCACATTTGATCACTCAGTATGAGAACTTCGAGAAGGAAGAAGCAGAATCATTTGCTGATATGTACAATAGACTCAGCCTCAAAATCAATGACCTGAAATCATTGGACAAGGATATCACAGTGACAGAGATAAATGACAATATCCGTATGTGCTTCCCTACCACATGAGATTCAAGGATCTGGCCAATCAAAGAAGCTAGAAGGCACAATGAAATCTCTACAGAGACCTTGTTTGGAAAGCTCAAATATTATGAGCAGCTCATCAAGACCAGAGAAGCTGATCAAAGAACCTCTTCTTCCGTAAGGAAAAAGCAAAGAATTGCTTTTAAAGCAACTGAAGAAGCAGAAGCCATTCCAGACAATGAAGAACTAATGAGTCTCTTGGCTAAGAGATTTTACTAGATGGAAAGGAAGGATTTTAGGAGAAGATCAGCCAAAAATGATGATAAGCCAAGGTATGACAAGACTCCTACTAAAGCGATTGTCTGTTTTAGGTGCAGGAAATCTGGACATATACTTCTAGAAGGTCTAGAGAACCAAAAGAAATAGAAGAAGACGGAGAAGCACTCTAAGAAGTATACTCACAAGCCCTCCTCCAGCAAACACAAGAAGAAGGAGAGGAGGTTTGTTGATGAAACATGGAGTGAATTTGACGATGAATCTTCATCCAACTCCAGTGAGGATGAAGAAGAAACTAAGACCATAGAGGTCTGCTTGATGGTAATCAATGCATCATGCAGCCACTCTAAAGCTGAAATTTTTGAAGCTAAATCGGAATCAGAAGAAGATCAGGTAATTTCGTCTTTTAATTTTACTTCAGAACAATTCAAAACTGAATTTAAATAATTATGCAATGATTTAATCAAATTTGAGAAGGAAATCAAACTTCTCAAAGAAAAATTAATTGAATAAGATAATTTATTTTCTAAAAATATTAAACTTAAAGATGATTTAGACAATGCTTCAGAACAAATAATATCCTTAAAATCTAAATTATCTAAGGCTAAGGAGTTTGAAGAATACCTTAATGGAAGAAGTATCAAACTGATGAATATCACCAGTACAGTAAATGCCAGGCTAAATGGAAAACTGGGCTTGAGAGCTTCATCTAGTAAGCCTCATTTATTATAGAAAAATATATTATCTACTCCTGTAAAGTTTGTTTCTGAAAAAGGAAAAGAAAAATTAGAAAATATAAATAAAGAAACTGAAGTTTTTCACAAGACTAAACAAAATAAAAAGAAAATTTTTTCATAAAAATTATGTTCAACATAATTCGTTGAAACGAGCCCGACGAAATAACTATTATTCGTCAAACTCAGATCGATGAACTATGAACCCAGAATTTCAGTCTAATTATTCTACTAACTGCGCTCGACGATCTCAATATGGTTCGTTGAACCGCGATCGACGAATGTGGGGCGCAGAGAATGAATATTTTCTTTATGTGAACGGAGTTGGATGAACTCACCCCCATTCGTCGAACGTAGATCGACAAACTTATTTTAATTCGTCGAACCCAGAGTTTTTTAACAGAAACTTTAATTCTTTTAAAACTTTTAATCAAGATAAAACTTTTATTAATCCTTTTACCTAATGGATCATTCCTCCTAGGATATTTCATCCACTAGGTTATAAGGATCTGCATGAATTTTCCTATATTTCTAGTTATAAGTTTGAAAGAATTCAAGGACTCAAGGATACCTAGGTCAAGAACACCTAACCTATTTTTATGCAGGTGAAGAACTGTCCTACTACAGAGGAACAATGGTATCTGGATAGTGGGTTCTCTAAACATATGACTGTAAGTAAAGTAAATCTAACAGACTTCAAGTCAAAACTTGGACCAAAAGTAATATTTGGAGACTCCAACTGTGGACAAACAGAAGGCTATGGAAATGTCAAAGTTGGAATAGTTACCTTCAAGAAGGTAGCTTATGTATGTGGGCTCAAGCATAACCTAATATCCATAAGTCAATTATGTGTTGAAGGTTATCTGGTATCATTCAATCAATCTTCTTGCATTACTACTTCTAGTGACAACAAATCTATTTTAATTGGAATTAGACAAGGTAATATATATGTAGTAAATTTTAAATCTGCTAATTCAGAAATTTGTTCATTTAATCAAATTAGTTCATCCAATGAATTATGACATAAGAGATTAGGTCATGTAAACCTTAGGAATATTGCCAAATTATCTAGGGCAACCTTGTTAGAGGACTGTCATCTGGTTCAGATAAGAATGAATGACTCTGCAGGGCTTGTCAATTAAGCAAGCAAACTAAAAATAGTTTTAGATCCATATCTAAAAGTGATTCACCCAGGATTTTGTACTTATTACATATGGACCTCTATGGACCTATTGCAGTACAAAGTCTGGGAGGGAAATCTTACACTTTAGTTATTTTTGATGACTTCTCAAGATTCACTTGGGTTTCCTTTCTGAGAAACATGTCAGATAACTTCAAAGTTGTTACAGACTATCTTAAGAGCATCAAGACTGAGTACTCTACTCAGGTTACATTGATCAGAAGTGATCATGGCACCGAGTTTGAATCTCTTCTGATGAAAGAATTCTGTGAGAAGGATGGTATCAGACATTATTTATTTCTCCTAGAACTCCTGAACAAAATGGGGTAGCTGAAAGGAAAAATAGAACCCTAATTGAATCTGCTGGGACATTACTTGCAGATGCTTACTTGCTTGTATCCCTTTGGGCAGAGGCAGTAAGCACAACAAATTATGTTCTGAATAGAAGTCTAATTCATAAGCTAAAGGGTAAGACCTCCTTTGAATTTTTTAAAGGGAAGAAACCTAAAGTAGATTATCTTAAAGTCTTTGGATGCAAGTGTTATATTCATAATAATAATAAGAAACACTTAAGGAAATTTGAAGGCAAAGCTGAAGATGGATTTTTCCTTGAATATTCTCAAGTCAGCAAGGCTTATAGAGTTTTTAACAAATCAACCGTTCAAATGGAACAATCTGTACATATATCTTTTGATGAGACTAACATGTTTTTCACGGAGAAAGAAATTTCTACCATAAACTCATTGCAGGTACCCTATCTATATGAGAAGTTGGATGATTTAAACCTTAAACAAGAGGTTACTTTGCATCCCTCTCCACAAATTGATGAAGAATGTGATGAACATTATGTTGAAATTGTTGAACCAACAACAGCAAATGTAATTCCACAAGAGGAATTATCTCCACTAGTTGTTGATGTACCAACTCCACCTTCTAATCTTGTCACAGTTAGAGATCACCCTATATATCATGTGATTGGAGACATATTAGTTGGTGTGCAACCAAGGCATCAACTCAACCAAGATCAGATGCATTCTTGCTTCATATCTCAAATTGATCATCAATCCATTAAAGATGCAGAACAAGATCCCCACTGGATTATTGTAATGCAAGAGGAGCTCAATCAATTTGAGATGTGTAGAGTTTGGGATTTAGTTCCAAGACCCAAAAACTACCCAGTCATTGGAACAAATGGGTCTTCAGGAACAAGTTGGATGAACAAGGAGTAATACTAAGAAACAAAGCTAGGATGGTAGCCCAAGGATATTCATAGGAAGAAGGCATTGATTATGATCAAACCTTTGCTCTTGTTGCAAGACTTGAAGCTATAAGGATCTTTCTTGCTTATGCTACATTCCAGAACTTCTAAGTATATCAGATGTAAGTAAAAAGTGCCTTTCTAAATGGAGATCTTAAAGAGGAAATATATGTTGAACAACCTCCAGATTTTATTTCTTCAACTCATCCCTCTTATGTTTTTAAGCTGCATAAAGCCATTTATTGTCTAAAGCAAGCTCCAAGAACTTGGTATGAGACCTTGGCTATTTTTCTTTTAGTGCATAAGTTCATTAGAGGCATTATAGATAGGACTTTATAAAAGAAGGGGTTAGACCTAGTTCACTCTAGAGGTGCTGGTGGTGGTGGGGGGTGAGTAGAGTAATTGAAAATCTTTTTATTGTTTGACAAATTATCAGAGTAATAAAAAGGTGAAACCAAAATTAACAGAGAGAATATAATCTAAGCTAAACTACCACAACACAACTATCCTAATCTATCACATGCACAGCAAGAGCAATATGAAAAAGGACAACCAGACAACACAAGAAATTTTATAGTGATTCCCCAACCTAGGTACATCCACTCTTCTACCACCCTAGTAGGAATCCACTAGCAGGTTTTGATCAGTGATTGCCACCAATGAGCTTTTGATCAGGTGCTCAAAAACCAAAATAAACTTTTGAATGGAGTTAATAAACCCTTTATATAGAGGAGGGAGAGAGATTGATGGTGTCTTCTCTTTCTCTATTCAATAGAGAAGACAAGTGGATTTGTTGTTGTCAAGAACTCCTTTCAATATCACTTGTAGTCATGCACAAGGTGTAGGTCTTCAGTCTTCAGCCTTGAATTGAAAATGTTGATCCAGGAACTTCTGACTGATATGAAGATATTGTCCTTGAAGAATCCTGGAGTGAAGATTAAAGAAGACTCTTGATTTGTAGTTGATGTTCTTCTTCTTTAGTAAGTTCAAGGAGAAAACAAACTGTTTTTTGTAGAGAGAAGGTCCAAAATATTATTGCTGTAGATCTTTTTTGTATCTGTATATCCCTTTGTGTGCTTCTTCTTGTCGACTGAAAAGAAAAATTCTTTTTATATATTCAGTCGAATTCTCCTTTGAATTTTGAATTGTCTGCATTAATTGCTGACGTCCTGAAGATTAAAAACTGACTGGAGAGAATATTTTCATTATTGAATTTCCCCAACTGTCCCTTTAAAAAGTGCAAGTAATTAATCTGATGAAGAATAAAATCAATGCTGCCACTAACAGCTATATTTAGAGAATATAAGCATTAATTACTCAGGAATTACTGCTAGAGAATAAGGACAAAATGAGGAAATTTCTAACTCTATAACTACACAGAAATCGTCGAGCAGAGAACAAATTTCGTCGACCTGAGATCAAAGTTCGTCGACCAGCGAAATCATGTTCGTCGACCTGAGAATTCTTGTTCGTCGACCTGAGAACCAAGTTCATCGACCTGAGTTCAGAGAACTGTATTCTATGACTATCTTGCCAATACTGTGGCAAAAGTTCATCGAGCTGATAACTTGCCTTCATCGACCTGAGTTAAGAGAAAGTATTCCGGACATAATGTGTTGAAGTTGAACTGTCAGAGTTTGTAGACCTGAGCTTGAATATCGTCAAGCTCAACTCAGAGAATTGACTCTGAGTTCATCGAGCGGAGCACGACTATCGTCAAGCTAAGTTCGATGAATGTCAAACTCACTTTCTGAACTTGATTTTCTTCTAAGTCTTGAGTCTTCTGCTGTCTTCAGATGGCTGGTTCATGTGTGGTTGATTCTAAGGACTTAGCCTAAACTCTAGGACACAGACATGACCATGGCTATACATGGTGGGTCAATCATCTTAGTTAGGGAACCTAGCCAAAATCCAACTAGGGATCTAACAATCTCCCCCTATTTGGGTGAGGTAACTAATACAAATGAAATAAAAACATTCACAAAGCAGGAAAAATATATCTGGCAGAAAAATTGAAATATGAAGCAGATATTTACATAGTAGCTTTATGACAGTAAATAGATAAAGAGTTCAAACACACAGCAACAAAATATTCTCATTTCTTCTTCTTCAACTATTCCTTTTGCTTGCCATCTTTCTCTTTATCAGAAAGCTGTGTAAATCTGATTTCACTATTTGGATTAGTTGTGTGCCTCTTGGACATTATCATATCAGCAGCTCTAATTATATTAAGAGATGTAGATCTAGGCACAACAGCCTCTGGATGTAGATTCATGTAAGAATCTACATTAAATAATTTATTAGCTTTTTCATACCTTTTAAACTCTTCCTTTCTATATGTAGACATTGTTGAATATTGGGATGGATCTTTCCTTTCAGCTTTAGCTTTATTGATAATTAAAAGTCCAACAAGTTCCTAGAAACTGGCCATTCTTGAGATTGTCTCAGTTTCTGGATCCACAAATGGTATGGGTGGAGACTCTGACCTTTTAGTACTATCAGCTTTTTGTGTTTCAGGAACTTTATATTGTTGTTGTTGTTGTTGCTATTGCTGTTGATGATGTTAATGTTGATGTTGTCGCTTTTTGAAGGAATACCTCTGTTGACTGCTTCCTTGAGGTGTTGAGGATCTACCTCTATGATAGGTTTGAGCATATGAGGTAGACCTCTGAGAAGTGCTACCTGAAGCACCAATAGCAGGTGGAGGAGGAGGACCTCTCTAGTTTCTTTGAGGAGGGGGAGGAGTGTACCTCCTGCTTTTCTTCTTAGCTTTCTGTTCATTCTTTGAGAGCCACATCCAAGCTGGCATCCCAGGATATGGAGTGATTTTCTATAGGATATAGTTTGGAGTGTCATGTGTGGGATTTGGTTTGGGAGCAGGAATGGGAGCATCCTTTCTTTTCTTTGAGACTTTCTTCTTGGCAGTAGGGCTATCATTAGAATCATCATCCTCATCTTCATCATCAGAAGATCCTTGAGGATTATCATATAAATAATTAATGGCCTTTAGAAGATCTTTAGAAATTATCTTTTCAGCCTGAGGCTGTGCTTGAGACTCTGGAGGAGCTGGAGCAACTGTTTCAGGAACATTTACAATAAGTAGTAAATTTTCAGACATTAACTTATTTTCTTCTACAATATCAGCCAGGAGGATTTCATCTAAATCAGGGAGGGGACTGTCATCCATCTTGTATGTTGGAGCATAGACAGCCTCTGGAGAAGAAATATCCTTGGGAGATGATACTGTTTGAATCTCTGTAACTGCAAAAATGTCCTTATGTTGCTTGGCAACTGTGGGACTTATTGGTGCAGTGTATGGTCAATGGCCAAAGAATGCTTATAAGAAGAGCTAGGCAGATTGTTTCTAGAGACAAGATTGAATAAATCTAATAAAGAATTCAAGTTAACTGTGGGATTTAGAATATAATCACCAACACTTTCAAGTTCAGCTATAACTGGCTCATCCATATCTTTATCTGACTCAATTAAATCTATTATATCAGTAGGAGTGGCTGTTTCCTCTAAAGAATCTGACATCATTGAATCTGTTTCTGCTTCTGCTGCTGCTGCCACTGGAACTTCTTCATCATGGAGCATCTCCCCCTGACTGGCTGGAGGGGGTCCTGGAGCCAGTCCTCCAGAAGAAGGGATAGGGGATAGAGCAGCAATTTGGGCAGAGAGAGTATTAATGGAAGCAGTGAGAGGAGCTAGAACATCAGCTAGAAGTTTTTTAAGAGTGGGAGAGATGAATGCTAGGAGATCTTTAGCAATGTCAGGGAAATTTTAGTAGAGGGGTTCTAGAGAAGAGGTGGAATATGGATTGTGATGGACACAATTAGAGCATATAGAGAAAGCATTTCAGAAATCTGTATGTGTATACTCCATATGTGGACAATTAGTTTGGATGGCTGGGGGATAGGAATAGATGGAGTAGCAGTAGTATAAAGGGGAATTGATGTTGTGGGGGAGGAGATGGGTTCCTCGATTGGAGATTGATGTGGAGATGGATCTGGAGATTGATGTGGAGATAGATGTGGAAATTGATGTGGAGATGACAGGAGGTGCAAGGTGTGTTCCTGAATTGAAGAGCATGGTATTGCAGAGATATTTCTTTGAGAAGAATGTGGAGGTGGAGATGGTGGAGGTGTAGAGCGTTCATGAGATGGAACATGTATTGGAAGATGAATTTATTGTTGTGGTTGAGGTTGAGGTGAAGGAATGTGGGAGGAGGAGGGACCTGTAATACCTCCCCTGTAATGACCGTATAATATGGGTTCGGCCGGGGCCCCACAACATATAGACGCCACAGCTTTAGCATTAAAAGATGATATGAACTACCCAATCTCATAAATCAAAATCAAACAACAGCAGAAACAGTAAACAAGACTAGAAGTTATCCACATACACAAGAGTATCGAAATGGCCTTATGGCCTTACAATAATAGAGAGTCCAAAACTCAAAAAGATAACATCCACAAACAATGTGCATAAGCACTCCTACACTACCTCGACATGCAAGCCGGAAAATAAGAGCATCAAACATACAATGCCACAAAAATAGAGCTATACGAAACTTGAAACATTTCATGAGTCTTAGGCATTTTTGGCCAGCGAGCTAGCTCCTGCTTGTGATCCTTGCCCTATAAAATTTGGAGGTAACGTGGGTCAGCAAATGCTGACCTCAAACTATGTAACAAACACATCTCCTCCCGGCCGCCCCTAATGGACCCCGGGGTACCCCTCCAACCTGCAAGTCAGCACTTCGTATACTATATACATAAACATGTAAAGCTATAAAAGAATAGGTTTGGATGTCTCAAGCAACAAGCACGTTTTCTATGTTGAGCATATAATATAAAGGGGCCTACTATGCAGCATGTATGCAAAACCCGGGCTTCACCCAAGGCACCCTATTGTGTATGCAACTAGCACATCATCATAACATTTGGGTACTTCCAATTTCCCCATTGTCATTAAGCCACAAACAAAAGGGGACTGCAATTCCCCTAACGACATACAAGCCACCACACGGAACTCTTACCAAGGCCCCACCCGCTCATGGTTCTTAGATCCGGGCTTGCTGATGATTTCTTTTGCTAACAAGTAATAACTTGATGCAGATTCATTCTACACTCTAGTATAAACTATGTAAATGGGCATAAGCTAGACTGATTTAACCTTCAGGCAAGTGCACCTATCAATCATAGTATAGGAGAAATCTACATTCATGTCGTATTCCACAGGGTCCTTTCAAGTACTCGTACTCACCCTCACTCTATTATCATACCTATAATTAAAACTGATTTTTAACCTAAATTAAACTAACTATGACTACTTGGATAAATAACATTGGAAGATTAAATGTGATAAAAAGTCGAAAGTCTATGAAACTTCACATGAAAATACTCATTCATTAACTCAATTCATAGTAATCATGAAATAATAAAACAATCAAATTCATTGTATTGTAAAGGGTAAACATCTATCGAATTCTCTCTCAAGCAATTCAAAACCTAAACCTAAGTTGCGTAAATTTTCTCTCGAACAATTTACAACACTCAAATTTGCATTAAATGAAGCACACTATATACTACATAAAATCATGAAATCCTATCTCTAGAATACCATGTATCCATTTATTCGTATTCCAATTATCCAAACAACATATCTCTCGATCATGGAATTTGAAATACAAATAGAGCTAACACCAAAATCTGAACATATAAATATCATCACAAACATCCAATTTCTAAATCTAGAAATTTGCAATTCATGTAAAACAATTAAGCAATTCATAACTGTGATAAATCTCTCTGTTTGCAAGCTTACATAGGAATAAAATACCACAAATTTAATGAAAACAATAAGATACATGATTACCAAATTGTTCAAATTAAAGATTCATGTGAAATAAAAGATAGACAAAGTTGATTCACCAAGAGAAAGTAAAGATTAAGAGGGATACATGAAAGATTAAATGCATACAAAAATACCTTTCAAATCCCCCTTCTCTTGGATGCTCCACCCTCGTGCTCCAGAAGTTCTCCAATGAAAATTGATCCAAAAGTTCTTCTCTAATTTTTTTATAGGTATTTTATATTCTCCTAGCAAATAGGGTCGGACACGGGTTCCAACACGACCTTGTCATGTGCCGTGTTGACGGTTCTTGGGCAGTTCCAAAAGAACAGGCGTGTCTGTAGTGGGCCGTGTCAGATGACACGGGTATGGACACGGCCGTGTCAGATGATACGGGTACGGACACGACCGTGTTGTTCTTCGTGTTCTTCGCACACGGGTTGGGTGGCAGCTGAAACTAGGTTTGTCCCGAAAAGGACACGGGTGGGAACACAGGCGTGTTCCAACCCGTGTGGTGCTCTGTCTATTTCGTTCAGTTTCTTCTATTCCATCCCGGCTAGGACACGGGTAGGCAACACGGGCGTGTGCCTACCCGTGTGCACCCCAATCTTGTCCTGTCATCAGCCATGTCGAATTCGTGAACTCCTCTGTTTGCTCCAAGACTTCTAACTCCACTGGTTAGCAATACCTGCATTAGAAAAATAAATGAATAAATAGACATCTTAATAGACGGAATAATAGAAACTCCTAATCTGTGCTCTTCTACTCATTATAAACAGAATTCATAACTATTTTCGCAAAATTACTGCATAGATAGGTAGAAAATAGTGGACATGATTACAATTATGATAGTAAAAAGCCAATCATAATTGTACTCATCAAATACCCCCAGACTTAGATTTTTGCTTGTCCCTAAGCAAACTAATTCCCACATTTGGGTTACCACTAAATAATTTTGCCTCCGCACACTGGTTGCTATGAATTTAAAGAGATCTCTGATGATGTAATCGTATAGGAAATAGTATAGCTGACTTTTCTGAATATAGCTTTATCTTAAAATTCCTCCAATGTATCTGTTAACTATATTTCAGTCTTTTGTAGAAATAGAAGTATAATCATCTATAACAATTGTGAGGAGAAAATAACAATCTCAATAAGATATGTATTAGTATTTCAAAACTTGTAAGTACCACCATTGATAGTCATGAGCTTACATTTTCACACCCACTCTGTAAGACCCCCCCCCCTCCCGGATCCCAAAACACGGCACAAAGGGGGTTCTTATGCCCGAAATAGCCGCCTTGCGGTAGCATTAGCGCACGGGCTAACCTGTACCACAAGACGCCTATTCCACTGGCTACAACCAATATCAATATAAATATGCCAACCCAACCATAATATAAGCATGAAGAAGTCAAATCCACACTAAGCATATATGTCCAAATACTTCAAATAAGAGAGAAGCTAAAACATGCTTCCACAAATATCAGAGTACAGCAAGTAATTGCCCAAATGGGCTACATCAAAATCTCACGTCACTCACATCCGTAACCGACGGTAGCGACGGCACCATCACATCAGGCCCTATCGTCCTGGCCTACCTGTCCTGTTGCAAAGTCTACGGCTGCTCTACCTGCGGGGTGACCTCCTAAGAAGGAAGGCGTAACAACCGTAAGTCAAAAAGACTATGTGGCTTCACATCCGCTCCCCCGGCGACTCATCGGCACCGGGCAGAGAAAGGAACAAGGGTACAAGTATAATACAAGTAGTAAAGTAGGTACAAGCAGGTGGTAATAGTACATGAAAAACAACATTATAAACTAGCAGTTCTACTTGAGCAATTAGTAAATCAACAAGTACAAGTAACTACAGCAGAAAAGTAACTTCATTTATAAGGATGCCCATGCAAGCTTATAAGTTAAGGATCAGGTTACATAAAAGTAACTCATCGTATAAGAGTGCCCATACAAACTTATACGATGAGGGTCTGGTTTGTGCAATGCTATGTAATGGTATGTATGATATGCAATGACTCACCCATGATCACACACATACAATTTCTATGTCGACACAGATTATAGTTCCCATTATTCGAGCAGGTAGCTAACCTCTCAGGCATCAACCGCCTTGGCTAGGCGGTGATAGTAGAGCGGGCATCTCTACTACTAGGCGGGTATCAACACTACTTCACCTAGGCCTTCATATGCCTCAACGCTGAGAACACAACAGTAGAGCCCATGCGTACTATGGCCCAGCGGGGTCTCGGGTATATGTGCACCGAGAACACAGCGTGAATTGGCCTGGTGTGACGCGGAAGGGGCCTCGGAAGAAGGCATAAGGACACAGCCCAACCGTTCACTTGGCACGGAAGGGGCCTCGGGACGTGAACATCGAGGACACAGCCCAACCGCCCAAAGTCTAACCGTCAACTCCCATCAGTGTGACGATCGGCGAGCCCGTAGACTTGCCACACTATCCTTAACCCAGGATTACGCACCGCATGTCGACTCACACCGCAAATAAATGCAACGACACCGGGGTATGGAAGCGGCCTCGAAAGTAAGCACGAGGGCACAGCCCAACCATCCATATATACCTCATATCAACTCGAACCCAACTAGTGACGGTCAACATCGCACTTACATCTATCCACAATACTACCCGTAGGGACACTATGCTCTAAGTATTGGATTACTACATTTCATTCTAACCATCATACATGCTCATGGCCATGGTTTATCCTTCTATTTGTCATTCCAAATGGTTTCAACATATTACAAACATGATGCGCATTAATAATAATCTACCAATTTGTATCCAGTCATTTCAATCATTATATTATAAACATGGTGCGCATTTATAATAATCTATCAATTTTAGCAAGTCATATCATGCATTAACGCTTGCTCCACAATTCAGTTTTATGAAATCTAATTAACAAGATTTATTATTCATAGCACTACGGTGGTCAGCATAAAATAGTTCATCAAAATCTAGAGTTAATTAGCAACATCGATTCCACCGAATTCAAATTCGTATTATATAAACCCCAGAATTTAAGTGCAGAATAAATCTGGACATCAACGTTGACCGGAGATTTCCCAAGCTACAGGAATCCGATGAAGACGTGTAACCCCTCAATGGAAAGGTCTTTGTATGGGTTACAACTTTCATGTTAAGCTAATTACCCAAATTTGAGTGTATCCTATTTGAAATCAGCCTTGAAGTCCGCTGCGTATAGAACACAATTTTTGCATGTAGGATTTATCGGACGTCATGTTCATTCAGACTTCCTGTGGCTACATACTTCGCATGAAGACGTGCAACCACTCGTTGGAAAGGTATTTTCAAGGGCTTCAACTTTCATGTTTAATTGAAAGCCCAGATCTGGAAACATCCTATATGAAAATGGCCAAGAAGATCGCTGCGCGTAGAATACAGATTCTGCCCGCTTCGTAAAGAGGAATTAACGACATCGGTTCATCTTCCTCTCCATGTCGATCTTCCAAAATCACTCCAAAATTTCCTCCTCCCTTATTCACCCTCATGAGGCCTTTACTCTTCACGAAACCATCCCCCATGCTCGCATATAAGGTTTGGGAGGTTGAAGACACAACTAGCCTTAGAGCACAAGCCCTAGGACGGCCTCTTCCTAGAGAAATCACCATCTCGCAAGTCTAGACTCTTTTGAGTCGACATCTCGCCTAGATAACTACAGATCTACCACCAAGGGAGAGGGGAGGAAGCTCACCTCATTTCCAGCATTTCCACTATTTCCGGCCATAGATCGTGTAACTCTTCTTGGCGGCATCTTCTTTTCCACGACGGCGGTGGATCTTCTCCTCTAAAACTAGATCCAGCGACTTCCTTCTCTCAACAGGAGATTCTCTCAGAAAAACGGCTGGAATGAGGAGTGAGAATGGCTAGGGTTATCACTTCACATTTTATATAAAAGTGACAGTGGTAGGGACACGCCCGTGTCCTTATCCGTGTCCTACTTAGGCGAAGCGTTACGATGGTTTTTATGCGTCAGTTCAATACTCGACACGACACACGGGTTGGACACGCCCGTGTCAGCCCAGTCACGCCCGTGACATGGGGCGTGTAACCCATTCGATACTTACTCGAGAGGACTTACTCGAGAGAAAACCAACTACTCTAGTACCTGGATAGGACACGCCCGTGACACAGGGATGACACGCCTGTGTGACCCCCCTCTTACTCGAGTACTTTTCCACCTACTCGAGTATATTTCGACAAACACAAGAGCTACTCGAGGATGAGCGGGACACGCCCTGTGACACGCCCGTGTCACAGGCCGTGTAACCCATTCTTGACACTCGACGATCGTCGAGCGCTGGTCATCGACTAGAGGGAACATACGCACTCTAACATGCCCGTGTCGGATGGGACACGCCTGTGACACTGGGCGTGTTCCCTCTATCGACCATTTTCGTCGACCAAAGTCTCGAGTGTCGACACAAAGGATGACACGCACTAGGTCACTCCCCAGACACGCCCGTGACACGGGGCGTGTCTCGCCCGAACACTTCATCGAACCCATTTTTGTCGACCTCGCGACTGCTACACACCCGAGCAGGACACGTCCAGGGACACGCCCATGTCCCATGCCGTGTCACCAAAAATTTTCCAAACCCAGACTTTGGGCTATTACATGCTTCTCATTTGTCAGCACTACCCTAAGCCCAAGTCAGCTCTCCTGGCTCGAAAACACGCACAAGGGGCCTAGTGCGATTCGGGATGTTACAAATCCTATAAACAAACAAAAGATTTCATCACCGAAATCAGGCTAAGGCTATGTGGAGAAATGCATAACAGAAAATATATTATGCTGTCAAATAAAATTACCTTGAGCAAACAACTCCGGATAGTGGTTTTGCATCAAATCCATTGGTTCCCATGTATATTCCTCCTTCCCATGATTAGACCATAGCACTTTCACTAAAGGAACACTTTTGCGGCGCAATATCCTTGTCTCGTTATCTACGATCGGCACCGGCTCTAGTCGCACAGACCTATCAGACGCCACAACACCTTCTGTTATGGGGATGTATTGATCGGGCCGCAACAACGCCTTCCGAAGCGACAACACATGGAACACGTCGTGGAGGTTCTCTAGCTCGGGTGGTAACTCCAACCGATAGGCCAACGGGCCAATCCTTTCCAATATAGTATAAGGCCCAACATACCTTGGGCTGAACTTTTTCACACCACGCACATGTGACACTCCATGCATCGGTCGGATTTTCAGGAACACCTTATCACCCACTTGAAACTCCACCATCCGATGCCTTGCATTGTAATATTTCGTCTGTCAACTTTGAGCCTCCAATATGTGATCCTGTATCAGTCAAACTACTGCATCGATATCATCAATATATTCAACGCCCAAAGCCTTCGGTCTTCATCTTGCACCCAAGACAAAGGGGTTCTACACCTCCTTCCGTAAAGAGCTTCATGAGGCGCCATGCCGATGCTAGCCAGATGGCTATTATTGTAGGAGAATTCTACCAACGGTAAGAGCCTTTCCCACGGCTCTCCTCTATCCAACACACATAATCTCAATAAATCTTCCAATGTACGGATGGTCCTTTCAGATTGCCCGTCCGTCTGAGGATGAAACGCGGTGCTGAAGGTAAGGCGCGAGCCCAAATACGCCTGTACCGCTTTCCACTCATTGGAGGTAAACCGACCATCACGATCAGACATGATCGTCTTAGGTACACCATGATACCGTATGAATTGCTCCACAAAGAGGCGTACTAAGACATCCACATGAGCTTCTTTCTTCATTGGGATAAACCGGGCTACTTTCGTCAGGCGATCAACTATCACCCATACTGAATCATTCTCGGAGCGTGAGCGAGGTAACCCATGGACAAAGTCCATGGAAATATCCTCGAACTTCCATTCAGGGATGGGCAATGATTGTAACAAACCACCGGTGCTCTTGCATTTTGCCTTCACTCTTTGACAAGCTTCACATTGTGTAACAAAATATCAGACATCCTTCTTCATTTCCGGCGAACACATGGTCTTCCGCAAGCCGGCGTACATCTTGGCAATACCCAGGTGCACCGAATACTGAGAGCAATGTGCCTCTCTCAAGATATCCTCCCGGATTCTACCGCCCTTGGGAATGTATAGTTGACCATGGAAATAAAAGAGGCTGTCTTTTAGTGTATACTAGCCAGACGTCCCATCTTCGATTGCCTTGACCGTCGGGGCCAGAGCCACATCCCTTCCTTGCTCCGCCCGGATTCGGTCCTGGATATCACAAACTATGCTCATGGTTGCCAAGTACTCTGTATACTCTGCCGAACGAGCCTTATATACTAAGGTAATATCAATCTCTTCAATCATCCGAGCCAACTCCATACGCATCAACCGAGACACCGGGCTTGAGTCCAGTACTTTTCTGCTCAATGCATCGGCCACCGACTTTGCCTTTCTAGGATGATAGTTCAAGGTGAACTCATAATCACACAGAAACTCTAACCATCGTCGTTGTCTCAAGTTCAACTCCTTCTGTGTATGAATGTACTTTAAGTTTTTATGGTCTGAGAAAATCTCGCAGTGGACGCCGTATAGATAGTGCCTCCAAACCTTCAAGGCGAACACCACTGCTCCCAGTTCCAAATCATGAACCGAGTAATTGATTTCATGTTTCTTTAACTCTCTTGAAGCATAAGCGATCACGTGTCCATGCTGCATCAGTACCGCTCCCATCCCTTGATATGATGCGTCGGTGTAGACTTGAAATCCCTCCTTCCCAGACGGAAGTGCAAGGATGGGGGCGAAGGTAAGTCTATCCTTCATCTCTTGGAACTCCGCTTCACATTGGGGTGTCCACTCAAATGGCACACCTTTCTTCGTCAATGAAGTAAGAGGGAGAGCAATCTTGGAGAACCCTTTCACGAACTTGCGGTAGTACCTGACAAGACCAAGGAAGCTCCGCACATCGGCCGCCGACTACAAGGGAGACCACTCCTTCACGGCACGCACTTTGGTCGGATCCACCGCCAGCCCAGCTCCGCTGATCACGTGACCCAAGAAGGCAACCTCCTTAAGCCAGAATTCGCACTTGCTGAATTTGGCGTACAAAGCGTGCTCCATCAATTTCTTCAAATCCAAGGTCAAGTGCTCAATATGCTCCTCCTCCATCTTTGAGTAGACCAAGATGTCGTCGATGAAAACAATGATGAAGACGTCCAAATACGGTTCAAATGCCTTGTTCATCAGGCTCATGATAGCCGAAGGGGCATTTGTGAGCCCAAACAACATTACAGTGAACTCGTACAACCCATATCATGAACTAAAGACCGTTTTCTGGATGTCCCCTTCTTGTATTCTTAACTGATAATAACCTGAGCGCATGTCCAGCTTAGAAAACCAATGCGCCCTGACTAGTTGATCGAACAACTCGTCGATCTGAGGTAGCGGGTAAGTGTTCCGCACCGTCAGCCGATTGAGTTCTCGATAGTCTATGCATAAATGCAGGGTTCCATCCTTCTTCTTCACGAACAATACAGGGGCTCCCCAGGGTGACGAACTGGGGCGAACCAACCCTGACTCCACCAGTTCTTGCAGTTGAACTCTAAACTCCGCGAGTTCCTTCGGTGCCATTCAGTAAGGGGCCTTGGATACAGGCTTGGCACCCGGTACTAGATTATTCTGGAATTCAACCTCTCTATGTATGGGTAGTCCTGGCAGTTTCTCAGGAAATACCTCGGGAAAGTAACCCGTACATCTTTCATGTCCAGTGCCAACTCCTTCAACTCTAAATAGATCATGAAGACTTCATCCCCCTTCATATGTGCTTTCACAGTCTGAACTGAAGATAACAGCATGCGAGGTGCAAAGCTAATACCTTGGAAGATGACATCGGAGTCCCCTTGTCTCAAGTAGATTCGTTTCTCCGCATAGTCAATCCTTGCAAATTGCTAGTCCAACCACGCCATGCCCAAAATGATGTCAAAATCCGGCATTCTCAAGACCGTGGCAGGTGTCTCAAAGGCCTTTCCTTCAATAAGTATCTCGAACTCGCACTTAGCGGTTGCAATCATCTCTGAGCCGTACGGTAGGAGCACTCGTCGGGTTATACCAGTAGGTATTGTACGCCCTCTATGTCCTTAATGAAATCCTTAGACACAAAGGAGTGTCAGGCACCGGTATCGAACAGCGCATAGGCCATCTTCCTGCCGACTATCACGGCGCCTAAGTACCAATAACCAAAACGTGTTGCTAGGTGTCTAGTATGTCTCAAGCAACTTTAAGTTTAAGAAAAGAAAAACGAGATAATTACTTAAATCATACCTGCAATCACATCTTGGGGATTTCGTTCTTGCGCCATGTCCATCGCGTACACTTGATCCCGAGCAGGGCCGGGGTTTCTCCTCGCGGTCCTCATCCTCGACCATGCACATAACCACGCCCTCGTGGAGCAGCCGGAGGGAGAGCAGGACGGACATTTCCATACAACCGCGGGCAAAAATGTCGAATGTGGCCCGGCTGGTTGTATTCAAAACACACCAGCCAACGACGACCTTCATGTTGCTGAATTTGTTGAGGCTGAGGCGATGGAGGAAACGCAGGCGGCTGCGGAACCAGATGCTTCACTTTAAAATCTCGGTGGAAACGTCCTCCACCTATTTGATGTCTCGTTTCTCTCCTAAAGTCATGCCTTCTTCTATTGCTTGGGCCAGCTTCCATCACGCCCTCCGCAGGTCTCTTACCACTACCTAAGTGGTTCGCCTCCAATCTCTTCGCCATGTCGATAATCTCCGCCAAGCTAGCATCTGCTATAAACAAAAGGGCCTGCCTTAGGGAATCTTGACGCCCTTTGTAGAAATGGTTGGCGTATCCTCTATCATCCAGGTCATATGAGTCTGTGAACCTTGCGAGATGCTGGAACTCTCGCTGGTATTCTATAACCGATTTTGATCCCTGCTTCAGTAGTAGAAACCTCTGCTCGAGCTCGTCTCGAGCCGATGTAGGAATGAAGTGCTCCAAGAAGACACCTGAGAACTCGCTCCAACTTGTCTCGGTATACACTCGTCCTTGGAACGTGGAGCCCATGAGTTACTTCCACCACCTCTTAGCATGTAGATCCAAGACGGACACCGC
This sequence comes from Platanthera guangdongensis, assembly GCA_039583875.1. Taxonomy (NCBI): domain Eukaryota; kingdom Viridiplantae; phylum Streptophyta; class Magnoliopsida; order Asparagales; family Orchidaceae; genus Platanthera; species Platanthera guangdongensis. The sequence goes on from CM077160.1 coordinate 88,375,134, forward strand.
TAATGATACAACCATGTTGGTCGGGCAACGGATCCCCGCCAATAGATCTTGAACCGTGTCAAGCCATTCCTCTGTGCATACGGCCGACTCCATCCCGAGGTAGGCGGGAGGGGAGAGAGCCCGAAAGGTGCTCAGCCAGTTAGATCCCGGAGCCTGTTGTTGCACCGGAGACTGCTGCGCCCTAAAGGCATCCAGAATGGAGGTGAGCGTCTTCCCCAACTCGGATTGTTGAAACTGAGTGGGTATGGAAGGGGCAGGAGTGCCCCACATCGGCTCAGCGTGTACTGGAATCTAGACGTAAAACACAAACGTATGGTCAGATTGGTTAATCCTGAGGTCAAAGTTGGACAACTAAGTGTGAATTACATATGGGCACACCACAATTTCTTCTAAGTCAGGTTTGTCCGCAAACTGACTAATTGAACGGGGGTTGTACCATTGTTGAATGACTTCTTTAGTTGAGGATCGTGGCAAACTGATACCATTTGTAAGACACCCCCCCCCCTGCCCGGATCCCAAAACACGACACGAAGGGTGGTCTTATGCCCGAAATAGCCGCCTTGCGGTAGCATTAGCGAACGGGCTAACCTGTACCACAAGACACCTATACCGCCGGCTACAACCAATATCAATATAAACATGCCAACCCAACCATAATATAAGCAAGAAGAAGTCAAATCAACACTAAGCATATATGTTCAAATACATCAAATAAGAGAGAAGCTAAAACATGCTTCCACAAATATCAGAGTACAGCTAGTAGTTGCCCAAATGGGCTACATCAAAATCTCATGTCACTCACATCCGTAACCGACGGTAGCGATGACACCGTCACATCAGGCCCCGTCGTCCTGGCCTGGCTGTCCTGCTGCAAAGTCTGCGGCTGCTCTACTTGCGGGGTGACCTCCTAAAAAGTAAGGCGTAGCAACCGTTAGTCGAAAAGACTAAGTGGCTTCACATTCGCTCCCCCGACGACTCCTCGGCACCGAGCGGAGAAAGGAATAAGGGTACAAGTATAATACAAGTAGTAAAGCAGGTACAAGCAGGTGGTAATAGTACATGAATAACAACATTATAAACTAGCAGTTCTACTTGAATAATAATATTACAGACTAGCAGTTCTACTTGAGCAATTAGTAAATCAACAAGTACAAGTAACTACAGCAGGAAAGTAACTTAACTTATAAGAATGCCCATACAAGCTTATAAGTTAAGGATCGGGTTACATAAAAGTAACTCATTGTATAATAGTGTCCATACAAAATTATACGATGAGGGTCTTGTTTGTGCAATGCTATATAATGGTATGTATGTTATGCAATGACTCACCCATGATCACACACATGCAATTGCTATGTCGACACAGACTATAGTTCCCACTATTCGAGCAGGTAGCTAACCTCACAAGCATCAACCGACGTGGCCAGGCGGTGACAGTAGAGCGGGTATCTCTACTACTAGGAGGGTATCCACACTACTTTACCTAAGCCTCCGTACGCCTCAATGCTAAGAACACAACAGCGGAGACCATGCGTACTATGGCCCAGCGGGGTCTCGGGTAGATGTGCACCGAGAACACAGCCCAAACTGGCCTAGTGTGACCCGGAAGGGGCCTCAGAAGAAGGCACGAAGACACAGCCCAACCGTTCACTTGGCACGGAAGGGGCCTCGGGACGTGAACACCAAGGACACAACCCAACCGCCTAAAGTCTAACCGTAAACTCCCGTCGGTGTGACGATCGGCGAGCCCGTAGACCTACCACACTATCCTTAACCTAGGATTACGACACCGCGTGTCGACTCACACCGCATGAAAATGCCACGAAACTGTGGCATGGAAGGGGCCTCAGAAGTATGCACGAGGGCATAGCCCAACCATCCATCTATACCTCATCTCAACTTGAACCCAACTAGTGACAGTCAACGCCGCACTTACATCCATCCACAATACTACCCGTAGGGAGACTACGCTGTAAGTGTTGGACAACTACATTTCATTCTAACCATCATACATGCTCATGGTCATGGTGTATTCTTCTATTTGTCATTCCAAATGGTTTCAACATATTACAAACATGATGCGCATTAATAATAATCTACCAATTCGTATCCAATCATTTCATTCATCATATTATAAACATGGTGCACATTTATAATAATCTATCAATTTTAGCAATGCATATCATGCATTAAAGCTTGCTCCCCAATTCAGTTTTATGAAATCTAATTAACAAGATTTATCATTCATAGCACTACGATGTTCAACATAAAATAGTTCATCAAAATCTAGAGTTAATTAGCAACATCGATTCCAACGAATTCAAATTCTTATTATATAAACCCCAGAATTTAAGTGCAGAATAAATCTGGACAGCATAGTCGACCGGAGATTCCCGAAGCTACATGAATCCGGTGAAGACGTGTAATCACTCGATGGAAAGGTATTTCTATGGGTTACAACTTTCATATTCAGCCCACAACCCAGATTTGAGTTTATCCTATTTGAAATCATCCTTGAAGACTACTGCGTACAGAACACAATTTCTGCATGCAGGATTTATCGGACGTCATGTTCGTTTAGAGTTTCCTGTGGCTACAGACTTCGCATGAAGACGTGCAACCACTCGTTGGAAAGGTATTTTCAAGGGATTCAACTTTTGTGTTTAGTCGAAAGCCCAAATCTGTACATATCCAACATGAAAATGGCCAAGAAGATCACTGGGAGCAGAATACAGATTCTGCACGCTTCGTAAAGAGGAATGAATGGCATCGGTTCATCTTCCTCTCCAAGTCGATCATCCAAAATCACTCCAAAATTTCCTCCTCCCTTATTCACCCTCATGAGGCCTTTACTCTTCATGAAACCATCCCCCATCCTCGCATAGAAGGTTGGAGAGGTTGAAGACACAACTAGCCTTAGAGCACAAGCCCTAGGACGGCCTCTTCCTAGAGAAATCACCATCTCGCAAGTCTAGACTCTTTTAAGTCGACATCTCGCCTAGATAACTACAGATCCAGCACCAAGGGATAGGGGAGGAAGCTTACCTCATTTCCGGCGTTTCCACTATTTCCGGCCATAGATCGTGTAACTCTTCTTGGCGGCATCTTCTTTTCCACGGCGGCGGCAGATCATCTCCTCTAGAACTAGATCCAGCGACTTCCTTCTCTCAACAGGAGTTTCTCTCAAAAAAACGGCTGGAATGAGGAGCGAAAACGGCTAGGGTTATCACTTCCCCCTTTTATATAAAAGTGACATGGGTAGGGACACGCCCGTATCCTTACCCGTGTCCTGCTTAGGCGAAGCGTTGCGATGATTTTTATACGTCGGTCCAATCCTCGACATGACACACGGGTGGGACATTCCTGTGTCGTCCCAATCACGCCCGTGACATGGGTAGTGTAACCCACTCGAGACTTACTTGAGAGAAAACCAACTACTCGAGTACCCGGATAGGACACGCCCATGTCATAGGGATGACACGCCCGTGTCACCCCCATCTTACTCGAGTACTTTTTTACCTACTCGAGTATATTTTGACCTACACGAGAGCTACTCGAGGATGAGCGGGATACGCCCTGTGACACGCCCGTGTCACAGGCCGTGTACCCCATACTTGACACTCGACGATCGTCGAGCGCTGGTCATCGACCAGAGGGAACACACGCCCTCCGACACGCCCGTGTCGGATGGGACACGCCCGTGACACTGGGCGTGTTCAGTCTGTCGACCATTTTGGTCGACTAAAGTCTCGAGTGTCGACACAAAGGAGGACACGCCCTAGGTCACGCCCAGACATGCTCGTGACACGGGGCGTGTCTCGCCCGAACACTTCATCGAACCCATTTTCGTTGACCTTGCGACTGCTACGCACCTGAGTAGGACACGGCCTGGGACACGCCCGTGTCCAGAGCCGCGTCACCAAAAATTTGACAATCCCAGACTTTGGGCTGTTACATGCTTCCCAGTTTTCAGCAATTCCCTGAGCCCAAGTCAGCAATCCTGGCTCGAAAACATGCACAAGGGGCCTAGTAAGATTCGGGACGTTACACACTCCACGACACTAGTTAGAATTAGTGAGGTTGGATCCTTAGGACTTAAATTATGGTGTAACCTTTTTTTGGCTTAGGATAGGCGATTATAGGTGGGGTAATCAAAGATAAATTTGATGGGGGGTTTTTTTTTCTTTTTTCACACCTAAATCACAATTGAGCCTTTTGTTTTGTAAATATCTTAATATACATCAATGTTATAAAAGCACCCCAGACTTTGCAATTATTATACTTCCCACATTTTTGATGGAAACTCTATATTTTGTTTTTTTTTTCTTAACCAAGGGGCCATAGTAGGGATCATTCCGAATGGGTGCAAGTATACACACACTCAGGCCACATATCACTATGTATTTTTTAAGGGTTCATGGTAGGGATCATTCCAAGTGGGTGCAAGTATACATGCACTCAGGCCACATATCATTATGAACAAACTCATTCCAAGAAGATCTCAATGATAGGTATGCTAATAGCTAAGGATTTGGCCTTGGTGAATTTTAGTAGTAGAGTATCAAAAGGATAGGGCTTAGGTCCAAATTGGGTGTGCGAGGGTATAATGTTTAAGGTTTTGGGTTTGCAAGCCTCAAGCTATCCAAAAGGAGCACTAAGTTATTTTCGCCCTCAATAATTAACTTATGCAAAAGTTTTGAGGATCGCTAGACGGTAAGTTCTAGATATCAATAGAGAGTATTCTTTATTTTGATTCCCTAATAAAAAATTATAAAAATGTTACACTCATCGACTCACTTTATCATAGATAATTACATTTTCTAAAATAGAGTGATTGATAGTTAATGATATAAAGGGTTAATCTTAAAATAAATTATATAGAGAAAATTAGGCTACTGAGTTTATATACTTAATTACGAGTCAACAAAGTTGAACACTCAATGAGTCTGCATCAATTCATTTTAATCAGTGTGCGAAGTTAAATTAGACAGTTATAATCCCAAATGAGTGAATACATGAGAGCTTAAAGGAGTACAAAAAAAATTTTGGGGAATATATCAACCTTGAGTACTATGATAGCAAAAGTATAACTAATTGTAATCATGTTTATCACAGAAATTATAAAAGTGAAGAACATCCACCCCCAGACTTAAAATTGGCAATGTCCTCATTGAAATGTAAAGAGCTGAGAGAGTAATTTCATCAATAAATAAAGAACTAGCTATCATGAAAATAGAAGAGCACATAAATTAAAAAGGAGCTGATATAATATCATATATAGAATTTCTGATAATACACTACTACAAACAAATGCTGAGACAATACACTGATACAAATAAAGACTGGTAAGATACAATGATACATGTCAATAGTAAGCTAGTCGGTCAGTCTGATCGTCGGGGAAGTGAGGCTGGCCAGGAGTTGTTGGTGCTCTAGGAGCGATCCTCAGGTGGTCCCTGATCTGAATGAGGATGTCCTGTGTCCGCGTCTATGCATCCTCGATACGCTGCAAGCATGGCGAGAGCTCAGTCTCGAAGAAATTCTGGAACTCCCGCGAATACTGCGAACGTTCTCGAGGAGGAGCAGCAGAAGACTCTACCTAATCATAAGTGGAATGGACCGGAAGCACCAGAGGCTCATCAAGGTCCGGATCCACCTTGTCGTCATTGTCATCCTGCGCGTGCGGTCCACGCCTCACAAGAGAATATGTAATGCCACCCCGGCCGTGAGGGGCGGTGACGAGGCGGAGGGACCGAAGGCTGTCCATTGTGATGGGCACGGTCTTCGCGACCACTATCATCGGGGTGGAGAGATGAGAATATGTTCATGTTCTTCACCAGGCGTATGATGTAGGGTGCTACACAAATAGACACTATGCGGGAGTTTTAGGCCTGGTGAAGGATGAACTGGGCAAGCAAGAAACCCAGATGAAGGGGATAACAAGACAACATGCTATAGAGGTATAACACATCCTACCTACTAACAACGCCGGAGCTTTCACCTTGGCCGCTCAAGGTATGGCTAAGGAGGTGGTGAATGTAGTGGAGGGTGGGAGAATGCAACTAGGAGGCCTTAGACCTCTTGACCTCATATGGACTAAGATCAAAAGAGAGCCTGGACCAGATGTTGCCCGCAAGGTCTCGAGTGGGGAGATTGAAGTGAAGCTCCGGGTAGGCTGCACTGAAGAGGAACAAGTCCTCGTACACCCCTAAGAATTGGGTGAATTGGAGAAGGGTGAGTGTATAAAAAGTGCCCCCTACTCGAATCGAGATGACTCCCTCATGTGCGAGTGCATTCTCGGTGAGATTAGGTCTAAGATTTAAATAAAATGAGGACATGAACTCTAAGGTGAGTTCCTTAAAACCTAGCTCCTCAATAGTAAAGAACTACTCCCATGCCATTACAGATATCAAGTCTCGGACATCTCCCGCTAAATTTATCTCCTCTAATACACTCTAATCAATTCTTCGGATGTCTTTATATTTCTTTGACTGGAGGTTATTGTAGTGGGTGATGTGCGCGGGATCGGTGAACTCCAGTGGCGTAGTGGTGTCGCACCTCTTCGTAGACAGAGCCTGGAGCTCCGGGCAACGACGTCGACCGCCTTGGGCTCGTCCGGACGACATGATATGTGGAAAGAAAAAAAATGAAGAAGAGTTTGGAACCAAAAGGGGAGGCAATTGAATGGGGGATTTTAGAGAAGAGGGTGGAGAGAAAGAAGTGGAGTATAAACATAAACCATAAAAGTTACCTAGGAGGAAAGATGGCGAGTAGAGGAGGCGAATATGCGAAGTTTGGAGGGAAAAGCTTCAAACTCGAGCTCTGGACATGGAGGGAATGGGTGCTGGGAGGAATTGCTGAAACCAGGAAGTGGGGGGGGGGGGAGAAGGTGACACGACCCTATATAAAGAAGGCGAACACGGGTGCGCACACGGTCGTGTGCGTACCCATGTGGAGGAATCTAAACCACGTGAAACACGGGTTTTCGTCGGGACATGTGGTCAAAATCACGGGATGGCAGCGTGTCAGGTGGACACGGTCAACAACACGGCCGTGTTCACAGCCCATGTCCTTCTCAGGTAGCATTTCGTCGAGCGCAAAACACACACGGCTTCAAAACACGGCTGGGCCCTCAGCCGTGTGCTTCTCGGGACAGGTATCGTCGAACCGCGACACAGGTTCCAACATGCCCAGGTGATCACCCGTGTAGCGGCACACGGGAAGTAACATGGTTGTCTGTTCACCCGTGTCCTGCTCGGGCACCTGTAGGCAAAAATGATGGCTGAAGACACGGCCACCCACACGGGCGTGTGTCCGCCCGTGTGGTGCTCGGGATGAATCTTTCCTATTCTAGGTTTTAAATGAAACACAGCTGGGTGAGAGAACATGTGCTACGCACACGGGCAGGCACACGACCTTGTGCCTCCCAGTGTACTCCTCTGAATTGGAAATTTCCTATTAAGTGATTTTCTTTGATTTATTTCTATACTAATACTTAACGAGAGTTTTGTCAGAAATTTAATAAACTACGAAAAATTCTACCTAACTCTTAATCCTAGTCTAGACAGAGGCAAGATTCTTGACGAGCGAAGTCTTTGGGAAGCTCACCATAATAAGGCTTTAGTCGGTGTCCGTTAACTTTAAAATCTCCCTTCTCATGGTGGGTAAGTTCGACGGCGCCATAGGGGAAAACTTCTTTGACTTGGAAGGGTCCGGACCACTTAGACCATAACTTCCCTGGGAATAAACAAAGATGGGAATTGAAAAGGAGGACTTGGTCACCTTTCTGGAATTTTTTAGGTTTGCGCAAGTGACGATCATGAAATAATTTAGTCTTCTCCTTATATATCCTGGAATTTTCATAGGCTATGGTTCTCCACTCATCTAACTCATTAAGTTGAAGTTTACGTTTCTCTCCTACAGAACTAATGTCAAAATTCAAAGAGCGTATTGCCCAATATGACTTGTGTTATAATTCTATAGGCAGGCGATAAGATTTACCATAAACTAATCTAAAGGGGGTGGTCCCTATAAGTGTTTTGAAGGAGGTCCTATAAGCCCACAAACAATCATTTAGCATTCTAGACCATCACTTCCTATTCCCTTCTATAGACTTTTATATGTTCCTCTTAAGTTCTCTATTGGAAACTTCAACTTGACCACTAGTTTGTGGATGATAAGGAGTGGTTATCCTATGTGTAACTCCATATTTTTCAATACTTTGTCTAGCTGTAGATTACAAAAATGTGAACCCCTCTCGCTAATAAGTGCACGTGGTGTGCCAAATCGTGCAAATAAGGTTTTTAAAAATCAGATTACTACTCCTGTAAGACCACCGTTTTTGAAACACCGGGGTGTTAGGCCCAGAACCGCCACTTTGCGGTGACACCTCCACGCCGCGGGAAGGTCATCACTAAAAAACGCCGATCCTGCCAGACCAATCGATCACAACTGTAGCAAAATAATAAAAGGCATGTCCACAGAAATAACAAAATACTAAAATCTTGGGCTCATGCCCAGTACATCAAATACTCACTACATATCTCTCATCGCAGAAGCAAAACTAAAACCACTAGTAGCGAACAGGACTCACAGTCCCTGCCGTCTGAACTCCGGTACTAGATTGCCCCATCTCCAAGAGTGCCTACCTCTGGGGCTGCTCCTCCATGCTGGGCTCCGCGGTCCCCTAGAATGATGTGTTTCGAAAACCGTTATTCTAAAAAACTAAGTCCTATAATCCACCGCCCCTTCTCCCATGGCTCTTAGGCACCGAGCGGGGAGGAAGAGAGGAGAGGACATGAAAGTAAAGAATAACAAATAAGCAGATGTGGCGAAACTAAACTAGCAGTTCTATATTATATAAGATAGAATGAAGGTAAAAAGACTGAACAAGAAAAAGTAACCTTAACTTATATGAAAAACACATAAGCCAAGTGATCTTTAGTAGGGCTCCTACTGTATAAAAAGTCTCATAGCAATTTATACGATAGGGTGTCGGTATTATAGAACTTATATATTTATATTTTTTGAAATAAACCTTAACTTATAAGCACGCTCGAACGATCCGCTCCAGAACCTCAAGCGGTCCAAGGTAGCTCGGGCTTAGCTTCTTCAAGCGTCACACCCGCGAGACACCCTTGAACGGCTTGATCTTCAAGTACACCCAATCGCCAACAGCGAACTCCACATTCCTGTGCTTGGCATTATCGTACTTAGCCTGGCGTTCCTGAGCGATTAGCAACCTCTCCCGAATGGTTCTCAGCAAAGAAGTAGCATCCTCCACCACTAGTCGCTTGTACAACTTTGACTCGACCGTTTCCAACCAAGACAACGGCGTGCGACATCTTCTACCATAAAAGGGCCTCGAAGGGTGCCATTTGTATGCTTGCCTGGTAGCTATTATTGTACGCGAACTCCACCAAGTATAGGTGGTCTTCCCATTGCTTTCCAAAGTCCAGGACACACATGCGAAGCATGTCTTCCATTATCCTATTGACCCTCTCGGTCTGACCATCCATCTGTGGATGAAAGCCTGTGCTAAAACTCAGCTTTGTTCCCAACATCTACTGCACCAGCCTCCAATCATTGGAGGTGAACCGCCCATCTCGGTCACTCACGATGCTACAGGGCACACCATGAAGCCGCACAATATTATCCACATACAGCTTTGCCAATTTCTCAACCGGATCATCCTTCCTATGCGGAATGAAATGCGACACCTTCGTTAGACAATCTACGACCACCCAAATGGCCCCGTTCCCCATTTTCGACCTTGGCAACCCGTGCATAAAGTCCATAATAATGTCGTCAAACTTCCACTCCGTAATAGGCAAGGATTTCAAGAATCCTCCCGGCTTTTGGCACTCCGCTTTCACCATGGTGAAAGTTTGACACTTCGCCACGTAGAGCGCTACATCGTTTTTCAGTCCTGCCCACCAGAACAATTTCTTAACATCGCGGTTCATCTTCGTGCTCCCCGGGTGAATTGAGTACTTGGTATGATGCGCCTCGTACAACAATTCCACCCGCAAATTACCCACGCTTGGGATGCACAGATGACCGTCTTTACAAAGTAATCCGTCCTCCACAACAAATTGGGAATTTGACCCATCCAGAGCCTCTATCATGAGTTGCTTCATGTGGACATCCATATCCAAAGCCTGCTGAATCCGATCAGCCAGGTCATATTGGACTTCAGTCCAATTCAATACTGCGTCAGCACTTGATCGCTTATCAACGCAAAAGATCTCCAACGCCTCCAACTCCCGAACCAACAACTCGTCATGGACCGACAGCTAATTGGCTTGGACTGGGGCCCGGCGACTCAACGCGTCCGCCATCACATTTCCTTTACCAGGCACGTAATGGATCTTGAATGTATAGTCCCCCAAGAACTACATCCATCTATGCTGCCGCATGTTCAGATCTTTCTGATCAATCAAATACTTCAGGCTCTTATGGTCGGTGTAGATATCGACCCTTACCCCATACAAGTAGTGCCTCCATAGCTTCAGGGAAAAAATCACGGCCGCTAACACCAAGTCTTGGACCGGATAATTCCTCTCGTGCACTTTCAGTTGTCTCGAGCCATACACTATAATGCTTCCATATTGCAATAGTACGCAACCCAAACAACTGCCCGAAGCATCACTATAAATCTCATAACCTTTGGTCCCACTCGGCGAACTCAACATAGGCGCCGTGATCAACTGACATTTCAACTCCTCAAAAGCTCGCGCACACTCCGGCGTCCAAACGAACTTCTGCTCCTTCCTCGTCAAAGTAGTGAGAGGTAACGCTATCCGTGAGAAGTTCTCTACGAAGCGCCTATAATAGCCGGCAAGCCCCAAAAAGCTCCGGACTTCCGCTACAGTAGAAAGCTCAGGCCACTCTCGTATCGCAACAATCTTCGCCGGATCCACTGCAATACCTTCCCCACTCACTATATGACCGAGGAACGCCACTGAGGACAACCAAAACTCGCATTTCGAGAACTTGGCGTACAATTGATTCCTACTTAGCATCTCCAAAACCAAATGAAGATGCCTGAAGTGATCTCCCTCACTTTGTGAGTACACCAAAATATCGTCGATGAAGACGATCACAAAATGGTCCAAGTACTCCCTGAAGGTCATCTTCATCAAATCCATGAACACCGATGATGTATTGGTCAGCCCAAACGGCATGACCGTAAACTCGTAATGCCCGTATCTTGTACTGAACGCTGTCTTTGGGATATCACTCTCCCTTATCCTCAGCTGATAGTAACCAGACTTGAGATCCAACTTATAGTACAGCATCGACTCGACCAACTGATCAAAAAGATCATCGATCCTTGGGATTGGGTACTTGTTCTTTTCCGTTAGCTTGTTTAACTCCCGATAATCAATACAAAGTCTCAAGCTCCCATCCATCTTCTTTACAAAGAGGGCCGGTGAACTCCAAGGCGACGAAATTGGACGCACAATCCCTTGCTCCAACAACTCTTGAAGTTGCACCTCAGCTCCGCCATTTCCTTAGGTGCTAGCCGATACGGAGATCGTGACATAGGCTTCGCACCTGGCACTAGTTCAATAGTGAAATCTATCTCCCGTTGGGGCGGGGCTCCAAGAAGATCGGCAGGGAACACATCAGGGTACTCAGCTCCTACTGAAATACTATCCAACGTAGGCTTCGGCTCTGCAACCTCCACTAGTGTAAAGAATAGCTCTGCACCACCACGAACCGCCTTCACCACCCGAAGAGCAGACATCAACGTCTTGCTCGACCCTTTCAAGCCCGTAAAAGTCGTCTCACGACTTGCTCCCAACTTGACTTCCTTGTGACCGCAATCAATATAGGCTTGCTACTCCGAGATCCAGTTCATGCAAAATATAACGTCGAACTCCACCAACTGTAGTAACGACGCTTGCAGATCGAACTCTTGATTCCCAATGCGAATGTTAACACCGCAGATTTTATCCGCGCGCATCGAACACCCATTCGGTAACAACACATCCAACTTGTACTTCGCCATCGAAGAAGGTACTCCGATGCGCGATATGAATCCTTCAGACAAGAAGGAGTGTGAAGCTCCTGTACCAAAGAGTGCTCTTGCCGGAAACTCACAAATCAAAACAAATCCTAAACAAGCAGTGGTAAAGTAACATATGCATAACAAGTATTTAAAGAAATTTAACTTGTTGCAAATTAAATTGTACCTGTCACCACATCCGCTTGTTTGATGGCCTCTTGTTGGCCAAGATTATAAACTCTTGGTTGAGTCGGAGCATAATGGGACGCGGTTGACTCCACCGCCTTGCCCTTGTCTTCATAAGTCGCTCCCGGCTTCCTCTTGGACTTGGGATGTCTGCTCCAATAGTCACTGGCAAAGTGCCCCGGCTTCCCGCAAGTAAAACATGCACCCGGGGTCCGACCCGTAGTCGTCCCAGAAGCACCAGAAGAAGGAGATGGACCCAAAGTCCTAGCCTTCTTAAAGAACTTACGGTGCGCAGACTTTGAGTTAGCCGGCACCTTGAACTCAGTCCTCTTATCACCCAAGCTTTTCTTCGCTTGAACATTCTTCATGTCCTTCTCCAAGGACCGTACCGTGTTGACCAAGGTCAAGAAACCCTGTATAATTGGCCCCGAGAGTAGTAGCCTCAAGTCATCTCTTAGACCTTCATAGAAACGGTTGGTCTTACGCTCCTCATCTGCGAACGTAGAGCTAGCATACTGACCTAATCGAGTAAACTCGTGGAGATACTCATCCACACTATTCTCTCCTTGTACCAACCTCTGGAACTCATTCTCCAAAGCTATCCTCTGCGACGAATGGAGGTACCTAGCCAAGAACAGTCTCGAGAACTACTCCATCGAGACGTCTGTAAGTTGTCTTCCTCTCAAAAGATGCAGCTCCAAACCCTCCCACCACAGCCTAGCATCTCCATCCAACAGGAACGTAGCTATAGTGGTCATATGCCACTCCTCTGTCTAAGTTACTGTCAAGACTCTCTTTATCCGGGAGAGCCAATCTTCAGCTGACATGGGGTTCCCAACCCCAAGAACACTGGAGGATTAAAGCTCATAACATGTTTGAGCTGTCTCTCGGTTGCCCTCCTCGGCACCAATGGCTCCACACTACCTGCTCCACTCTTCTCGGCTCAACCTCTGGAAGAGGTACCTGCTCCATCGCAGGAGCGGGCTACTGTATTTGCCTTGTAGGCTGTGCATTGATCATAGCAAAAACTGCTTCGACCACCAATCGTATGGTCTCAGCTGATGGAGGTGTTGCAGGAGCATCATTTGGTGCACTACAAGCCTCAGAAATCGGCATTCTAACGGCCCAACACCGCTTCTGGTAACCTATAGTTGTACAAAACATCGTTAAGCAACCATACAAAATTGCAAAAAGCAATTATCGGAACACGCAGGTTCAACAAACACGTGTATTTTCATTCCTAAGTGGACATTCATGGGTTCTTTTGCTGTTATAACGATGACACACACATAGGTGCTCACCACCCCTTAAAAAGAATTCGACCACGAATTCAGTTTAAGCCCAATCGGAACCAGTAGTCTGATACCAAATTGTAACACCCCATATCCGTCGTATAACATATAGCAGTAGGTCCGGCCGGGGCCCGACGCCATATACCACAGATAGACCGAGTGGTTACTCAATGGAAACCATCCAACCAATAACAACGTCCTACACAGAGCATTCTAGCAGAAGCAATTAAAATTGTTGCATTTATAAAGAACCCAACACTAGCATGAATGTCCACTACAAAGCCAACAGGAATGGAGGATAAATTTACAAGTACTGGTCTTAAGGTCTTACAATTGTTTTTCTCAAGTTACATGTTTTCCAAACCACTGCACGCATGACGTTCATACATGAATAAAACAGGTAAACACTCCAATTAGGCCTTCGACGATCAGCTCAGCGATTTGGTCTTTGGCCTGTTATTTACCGCTCGGCTCTGCAACACCTGCAAGCAACAATCCACTGCACGGTGGCAAACAAATGCAACAGTCAGCTATGCTGACCAAATTATAACAATCCCGCCCCTAAACTCGAGGCGGCGATGCTCCTTCCCTGCACTTTATTAGTATAACCAATCAGTAATGTAACAACACTACATCACAGGCGCAGGCACGCATGGCCACACGCCCCGTGCTCTCAGGGCACTTTTTTGGTGATCACGGTCAAAGTCCACCGACTCACCACCGCCCCCTGGACGGCAATATCTCGTGAGCAACTTTTCTTTCTGGCCACTGCCTAAGACCCTCCATCTATGCCAACGGCGAGTACCATGTACCTTAGGTCTCTCTAACCGAACGACATAGATCGGTTACAGTTCCACCTGACCCGTTGCTCACACCGCAACGTTAATTAAGTCGTCTGCACGGGTCAAGCTTCCCCGAGTCCCGTATCACCCATACAATCACATAACCCAGTTATGTTCAGGTTGGCTCCCAGGCCACCATGGTTACAGAACCACGCATCTGCCATGTTTTTCGGCTGCACCTTGGAGTTAATCCCCAAGTCTCCCTGTTGCAATCTACCATGTAGAAAACCCGAAAAACAAACATTCGCACGGAGTCTTCTCCGGCCATTTATGCAATGCAACATCACCGATCCAGACCAACTTGTCTGGGTAGGCTTCACACATCATGCCTATATATGTTCTCAATTACAGACTCTACATGTACACAACGGGGACTATTCATGTCTACCCGAAGGAACGCCTCAAACTCACTGCAAACTCGCGAGGGCGGGCTTCCCTATGCAAAATAAGTAGAGCTTCACATGCTTAAGTAGAGAATCGTTACCCTAGCATTCTTCCTTAGCGCCATGGAAATGTAAGCGGACGAAAAGCACTGCCCTCTCCTAGTCTCCGTAGATCCGAAGTCAGTTCGCAATTTGGAGCTCCGAAGCTCTGCCGGTGACCGGATCTAGACTTCTTCTTCCTCGTTGCTCTCCTCTCTCTTTACAACATAGACAGAGAACCAGCGAACAGAAGATAAGGGTTTTGAAACCCTACACTTGGGTATATCCCAATAAGAATAGCCTCCAGCCGTCGGATACCAACATAAAGAAATGTACGGCTACGATCCAAGTCTGACATGGAAAAACTGGGCCGAAACACCGCACAGTTGACAAACCGGAGTAGGACACGTCCGCGACAAACTCAAAATGTGTCCGGACATTTAGTCGAGACCCTGCTAAGACCCATATATCGACACGCCATGTCGACAGCCCGTGTCGACACGCCGTGTCGACAGCCCGTGTCAAAACGCCGTGTCGACAGCCCGTGTCGACACGCCGTGTCGACAGCCCGTGTCGACAGCCCGTGTCGACAGCCCGTGTCGACAGCCCGTGTCGACAGCCCGTGTCGACAGCCCGTGTCGACAGCCCGTGTCGACAGCCCGTGTCGACAGCCCGTGTCGACAGCCCGTGTCGACAGCCCGTGTCGACAGCCCGTGTCGACAGCCCGTGTCGACAGCCCGTGTCGACAGCCCGTGTCGACAGCCCGTGTCGACAGCCCGTGTCGACAGCCCGTGTCGACAGCCCGTGTCGACAGCCCGTGTCGACAGCCCGTGTCGACAGCCCGTGTCGACACCCCGTGTCGACACCCCGTGTCGACACCCCGTGTCGACACCCCGTGTCGACACCCCGTGTCGACACCCCGTGTCGACACCCCGTGTCGACACCCCGTGTCGACACCCCGTGTCGACACCCCGTGTCGACACCCCGTGTCGACACCCCGTGTCGACACCCCGTGTCGACACCCCGTGTCAACACCCCGTGTCAACACCCCTTGTCGACACCCCGTGTCAACACCCCGTGTCAACACCCCTTGTCGACACCCCGTGTGGACACCCCTATTCGACACCCTTTGTCGACACCCTGTGTTGACATAGCACAAACTGTGTCGACACCCTGTGTCGACACTCTTTGTCGACACCCTGTGTCGACACTCTTTGTCGACACCCTGTGTCGACACTCTGTGTCAACACAGCACAACTTGTGTCGACACTCTGTGTCGACACACTAGGCCCTGTATCGACACAGCAGGACCTGTGTCGACACAGCAGGCCCTCTGTCGATACAGCAGGCACTGTGTCATACATGCCACAACTCGCCAAGGACATGGCCTATGACACACCCATGTCCCAGGTCGTGTGACCCCTACCAAATTCCAAACTTGGCTCAAAACGCCTCCCGTCGCTCTTTTGAGTTTTGGGGCGTTACACGTGTAGTCAACACGGGCTTATGCCTACTCGTGTGCGCCCCAATCTTGTCCAGTCATCAGCCATGTCGAATCCGTGAACTCCTCTGTTTGCTCCAAGACTTCTAGATCCACTGGTTAGCAATACCTGCATTAGAAAAATAAAAGGAATAAATAGACAGCTTAATACATGGAATAATAGAAACTCCTAATCTCTGCTCTTCTACACATGATAAAGCGAATTCATAACTATTTTCGCAAAATTATTGCATAGCTAGGTAGAAAATAGTGGACATGATTACAATTTTGATAGTAAAAAACCTATCATAATTATACTCATCACTTGCCTGCAAGCTTTGACTTCTCACGTCATGATTCTATCTCACACACTAACAATTCTAAGAACCCTTGCTGGACCCCACCCGCTCGTGGCCTTATTGCCCGGGCTTGCCCCATGCTTGGCGTTCTCGTCAGTCTCACAGAAGGGGACTAGTCTCGTCGGGACACTCTGTAACGCCCCGAAACTCAAAAGAGCGGCGGGAGGCATTTCGAGCAAAGTTTTGTAACACCCCAAATGCCAGAGTTGGGAAGAGTTTGGGTTACACGGCCTGGGACACGGGCGTGTCCTGCATGGGTGAGCAGTCGGCAAGTGTTCGACGAAGTTTCGGTCGACGATTGTCGAGTGCAGAGTACACGGCCTATGACACGGGTGTGTCACAGGTTGTGTCCTCTGCGGTTCGACGAACTTCAGGTCGACGGAATTGAGATGGGGTGTGTCTAGTGTCGTGTATGGGCACATGACATGGCATACGGGCGTGTCACAGGCCGTGTCCTTTTCAGTATGTGCCCAAGGCCTTGAGACCTGGTGAACACGGGCAGGACACGGCTGTGTCTTAGGGTACACTGCCTGTGACACGAGCGTGTCACTGGCCGTGTCCCCCTCGAGTTGATCTCGATTTTGTGCAGCCTGATGTACAAGGCCTCAGACACGGACGTGTCCATTTCTTCAGCAATGATCGAAGGGCTGAGGTGCCTCCCTACTTCCTTAAGGCCGTGGATGAGAAGGAAGGTCTCATTTTCATTTTGGCCTTCATCTTTCTAAACTCCTAGAGAGAGAAAGAGAGGAAGAAGGAGGAGGGGGAAGAGGAGCTGGCCACCGGTGGTACTACCGGCTTCCAGCAATAAATCCGAGGCTAGCGTTGTGGAGGAAAAGCTGTTGTGGTTCTTTATAGCCAGCTAGGAGCTTATGGCGCCGAAACCGTGTTCAAGGGTAACGACTTTTCTTCCTAGCCATGTGAAGGCCTCCTTTTTGGTAAGTGCATATGATTCCCCCATCAGAGGGTGGCATGTTATGGGAGTCCCTTGGGTTGATTTATGGAATCCCCAATCATTTGGCATATATATCCGGAAAAGGAGTTCGGAATAGGCATGTTATGTGAAGCCCATCTGGACAGGTTGGTCTGGATTGGTGAACTTGCATATATGCACCGGAGAAGACTCTGTGATAAACGTGTAGTTTATGAGTCAATGGGTTAAACTTGTGAAAGGCAGTAGCAGGAAGTACTGGAGTGGTAGTCCAGGAAAATACCCTTATGATGCTTATGCTATTGGGTTATACCTGTAATAGGGAGTAGCAGGAAGTACTGGATTGGAAGTCCAGGAAACACCCTTTTGTAATGCTTGATGTTTATTGGTGGTACCGGTGAAGGGGAGTAGCAGGAAGTACTGACATGGTAAGCCAGGAAAACACCTTTGATACTTGTGATATTTGTGGGGTTGTACCTGCGAAAGGGTATAGCAGGAAGTACTGGATTGGACGTCCAGGAAAGACCCTATGATGTTGTGCTACGTAATGGGTGGAACTGTAAGTACTAGTGTGCCCAGGAAAACACCCAGGCTTTATGCCAAATAGGTAAGGTGCAACCGACCCGTGCCTTTTATTTACCTGCGAGTACGCTGTGCTCGGTGATGGCAAGGAGATTTGAGCAACGGGGGGTGGATGATCCGACCTGCGTTATGTCCATCCGATGTGAGACCAAAAAGTGCTGTCTGTTGGAGCGCATAGCGAGAGTCTTAGGCCTTCGCGCCGTGAAACAATGGGGGGCTACGGGCTAAGCCCAGTTCACTAAGACTGTAATCTCCGGCTACACGCCATGGAGTAATTGCTCAATGTTCTACCGTTGGGTTGCTACCCTGATACTGTGGTGGCCAACTGGTTCGCCGGTACACCAAGAATGTGCCCTGAGTGCACGGACTGTCGGGCCACGTGGCTGACGGTTGTGATGGAATGTATGTGCGTGAGAGCACAATGTATGAATATATATCTCTGCCTGTGAAATACTATGCATGTAGGAAAGAAATACCACTGCCCCGGGAAAGGGGTAGGATCATTATAAAATTGGTCAGCTGAATGCTGACCGTTGCCTTGTTTGCCACCATTGGGTGGAATGTCCTTTCACAGGTGCTGGAAAACCAAGCGGGACACATAGAGGCTGAAGGCCTTGTTGTTACTGTTGCTGTTGCTGTTGCTGCCGCTAGCCCTAAAAGGCAAAGTAAATGCTGTGTTTTATTTATATATGGCTGGCCTGCGCACCAATGTTCAAAGCCATAGTTGTAAAGAGACTTGTAAGGCCATAAGGCCACCTGACTTTGTATTTGCTGACATTCCTGTGTTATATAAATTTGTTGTTTATAGGGTGGACATTCAGGGTGGCGTTCAAGTTATGTATTATAGGCTTCCGCTAGAATGCATATGTGTTAGGATGCGCAACTCTGGTATCACTTCGTACCTTCATCAACTGTTTTGTGGTATTTGTTGTGGGTCCCCGTCCGGACCTTCTAGTATATACTATATGAACAGATGGGGTTGTTACATTTTTGGTATCAGCTGTCTCGGTCTTTCCCTTTTAAATTCCTGGTCAAATTCTTTTGTGAGTTGGCGAGCATGTGTCCATGCAAACTGTGTTAACATGATTGAACTCTTGAATGTCCACTTAGGAATGCATGCAAAGACACCTGTTTGGGGAACCTGTGCGGTCCTGGTATTGTTTTTGTCAATATGTTTAATGCTTACTTGTGTATTTGACGACTGTAAGCAACTAGTGCGACGACGTGGCAACAGGAACCCCACCATTCGATGGGAAGCATGACATCAACTATGGTACCAACATCTCCTCCATTGATAGAGACGGCTTGACTGATTGCTAATGTGTTTTTTGCAATGCTCAAGGCTTACCATGAGGGACAGGTGCAACCCTTTGACCCGATCATGTGTTCTATGCTGGTCAGTGTAAGTGAGCAGTCGGCCAGGGGAAACACATCAGCTTCGTCGGTGAACGTGTGCTTGAGCCAAGGAGAGGACACGGTTGAGGAGTATTTTCACGCATTTGTTGCAATGAGACAACAACCAGAGGTTGTGTTTGAAACCGAGGAGACGAAGATCAATCGGTTTTATGATGGCTCCGTCAGGAACTTCGTTTCTTGTTGATGGGTCCTAAGCTATTGGGATTCCAACCATTAGTGGAGTCAGCTAGACTCTTGGAAATGGACTTGACAAGAGCCCAGCAGATGCCAGCGGGAACCCAACAAATGTCTGCGATCAGGGAAGGAGAGCTCCAAGGGTTGGAAAGTCTGCTCACCGCAAGAGGCAGAGACGTGAGAATCGCACTTGTTATACTTGTGGAGAGAAAGGACATATTGCCCGAGACTGTTGGGATGGTGCTCAGCAGCCAAAGAAATAATACAAGTGTTATATATGTGGTGAAGCAGGGCATAAAGCCCGAGACTGCCGAAGTGACTCTTTGATAAGGAGGAACTGTGACTTGATGTATATAAATAACTGTGCTACTCACGTACTTGTGGATTAGGTAGGTTTTGTCTGTACAATAAGCAGTGTTGCTTGACAGTTTCCACTGCTATGTTTGTGCTATATGCGTACAATACATGTATGTGTGGAATAAACGTGTTTGTACGGTAATCGTGAATACGAATAGACAGTTGATTTTCTATTACATGGGGACAATTTCGCCCATCATTGTCAGGAGTGCTTGAAAAATGGTTGAACAGAATATAGGAGCGTCTTATGTGGAATCGGGAAAAGCAGTGGTGAAGTCCTATGCATCCCAGGCGCACTCCTACACCTGTACTCCTGGCCATTAAGCATAGTGAAGTTGACACAAGTGATGACATCGTCGCTTGCTTTTCTGATTGCATACTGTGTATGTAGCTTGTGTGTGTGACGTGACTTGGAATATACTGGTGAGAGCATATTTGCTCGGAGATGGATTTTCTTACCGAACGAATGGTTTGCAGCGAGGTTGCACTGTGGTGGTGCATCTTGGACATCGGGAATTGTGTGTGGACGCATCTGCGCTGCCGATATGGGAGCTTGCGGATGTGTTTTGTTTCTTAGGATCTTCCTGGGCTACCACCCCAGCGAGAGATTGATTTCTGTTATATTGGTCCCAGGTACGAATGATGCAGGGTATATCCTAGAGATTCGTCACGGAGGCCACGATAACGCTTACGACACGATCTACGCTCTCTATTCCACACGCTAACGAAAACGCAGCCACAACAATTATTTTATTTATCGCTCGCGCTAACAATACGGATCGCCGTTCCGCAAATAGATCGAATGTTGGCTATAGGCCAAATTATTTCCGGCTAAATGGGATAATCTTGATCCCGAACGAGCTTTTGGGTTGTACCAAAATAGATCCACCAAGAACAAAAATGATTCGAAAGATGGTAGGATCTATCCCAACAAAAAGAAAGCGAGGATCGCCAATCCTCTTACGAATCTTTCAGAAATCCAAACGAAAAATACCAATCTATTATTTGATTAACCGCGAAGAAAAACAAATCGGAAAATAACGCAAAAATTCGTCCACCACAAGATCTATCTAGAGAAAGAAAACTCTTGGTAGAAATTTTTGTTACCCCTCTCGGATTTGTAGATCCGAGATGCGTGGATCCACCAAGTTTGATCGCTCCTCCGTTGAAAGTCCACGGGAAGCGCGCTACGGATGATGAACGTGCTAATCTTCTTCACTTCACGCCGTGGAGGAAACCCCTATCTTCTTCCTTGCAAACAACCTCTCATGCGTAGGCCAAAGTATCCTTGGAGAGAGAGGATCTCGGGTGGCCGTAAGCAAGAGGGAGAGGAGAGTAGCCGAGCCCTAGAGAGAAGGGGGCAGCCGAGAGCAAGAGAGAGAGAGAGGAGATGGCCTTGAGGTCGGCGGTTTGGAGGAAGGAAGAAAGAGGGGGGGGGGGGGCGGCTAAGAGAAGAGAGGGAAATTTTAGGGTTGGCAAATTCCAAAGTTTGATTTCAATTAATTCTACCATCAAATGAAAAGTTTAAGGCCTTATATAGGCTTACATCTCAAAGCAAATAACAAGTGGCTAAAGGCACACCACATAAAGAAAATGCAGAAATTAAATAATGTTTTTTTTTAAAAGAGCCATCATGAAAAGGCTATTAGCACACCAAAGCTAAAATATCAAATATGAGTCTTGTTGCGAGGGCGAAGCTTGTAACCAAGACCGCTACGATGTCGCACGTCCTTTGCCGGCACATCTTTAACATAGTCATTCCCAAGTTGGCCGTCCTGGTGGCCGTCGTCATCACCGTCGCCATCAATCCTCCGCCGCTCAAAAGCACTCATCTCCGATGAGCGGGCTGAAATATAACGGCGTACGAGGTCCGCGTCAAGAAGACCACCTGTGCAGTAGAGAGCCAAGAGTCGTCCGAAGCCGGACGACCACGCCAACGAACCAAAAACCTGTGAATGTCACCGTCGGGAGTGGGAAACACATCATCCTGCAAAATCCTGTCAGGCAAGAAATCCGTCCGGGGAAACCTCGGAAAAATGTTAGGTGAAGCAGAAAAACAAGTTTCATCATCAATAGACGGCATACCTCCCATAGATTTCGAAGGAGAAAGCGATCCAGAATTGAGCTCACCCCCCACCCCATTAGATTGTATAGTGGAATTATTAAACGGAGAGACAGACAGTTCAGGTGGTGGAGCAACAAAAATCGTTAAATCCGAAATGTTAAACACAGGGGAGATTCCCCAATCAACGATTAATTCTAACAA
Organism: Platanthera guangdongensis; assembly: GCA_039583875.1. Taxonomy (NCBI): domain Eukaryota; kingdom Viridiplantae; phylum Streptophyta; class Magnoliopsida; order Asparagales; family Orchidaceae; genus Platanthera; species Platanthera guangdongensis. The sequence continues at coordinate 88,397,451 of CM077160.1, forward strand.
ATAAGCATTTTCGCCTAATTTTTTCAAAATTCGAAAAGGACCGGCTTTCTTGTTCGCTAATTTTTTTATGGTGCCCGAAGGCATCCGTTCAGGGATAAGACGGACCATAACCAAATCGCCAATGTTCAAGGAGACTGCTCGCCTATGTACGTTAGCATTTGATTGATAGATAGAATATTGCTTAGCTAACGTCTTGCCAATATGCTCATGGAGAGTGTGAACGTGTGAAGCGAAGTCCTGTGCAAATTGACTTGACTTAAAAGAAGGCGGTAACGGAACCAAGTCAAGAGGCACTGGCGCCTTATAACCATGCACTATCTCATTCGGAGACAACCCAGTGGACCTGTTCTTAGAATTATTGTACGCTAGTTGAGCATGCGGAAGGATTAGGTCCCATGAACCGTATGGGGTGAACCCATGTGCAACATGACTTGAGTTAACAGTAGAAAATAATGGGACTAAGTCAGGTGGCACGGGTGTTTAAAATTCATTAACGATTTCCGTGGAGTCCAACGCCATAGTTTTAAATTTAGATTTAAATTTTGATTTAAAAATTCCACAAAGAAATGCCTGCGGAAAACGCTCATCACCAACTATAGAGTTGGATGCTCCCGGAGTTGAAAGGTAGTGCGGGAGACACAACTCAACATACCCAACTACGTTCACTAACGTGTGCATGCACGGATCATTAAAAGGCGGAGGATAAATGCAAGCGACCGGGCTTGGCAAATAATTGTGTCTGGGGGACACCACATCAAAACGTACCATCGCCTTGGAATCACTAGCAGTCCAAAAAGAAGCCTTACCCAATGCCATGCGGTCAGATGAACGGTCCATCCTAGGAACAATATAGTCAGATCTATGAAAAGTAGTGGAAAGACCGAACGCGACAACTAACAAATTGCTCACACACATCCGTCTGGGTAAGTCTAATGGGGAAGCTGGATAAATAAACATCTCCAAATATCTTGGGCTAGAAATGACAAGCTCGTTCCCTAACAAGTCATCTAATCGAGTCAAGTGAACAGGAGGAGGAGTCGACATGGGCGATTCCGGAGGAGGAACTAAATCATACTCACCGTCAAAACATGGATTTAATGTCCAAGAAAAATCCTTCGGGTGCAAGCCATCAAAATCAAAGGAAAAATCAAACAGTAGATTCGTCCTTACCGAAAACTCAGTCGGATCGTCATCATCTAACTCACTATCAGATAAACATTCATCACGGGGTGACTCTACCAAATCAGTCGATATGTCTTCCAACCCACTAGATAATTCGTCCAAATCAGAATCAGTATTGGTCTCAAAAGTAGGAAAGATCGTACTCGACAAAATTCCTAATTCATTTTGGGCTTCTGGCGAAGGAGCTAACATCAAAGAAATGTTTATCGGGTCCTCAGTGCTACCGTCATCCACAAATAGCCTTCCCGCACAGGGTAAATCTTCCAAAACGTCACATCCTTCGCTAACCAAATCTTCCCACGAAGTAGGTACATTATCTAAATCATGATGGAGGGTTGGGCAAATCGAATCCCGGGAAGAATCTAAATTACTATGACCCTCAAGCAACGATGATAATATCAATGAACTATCTCGCGGATGTGCACCACTAAGATTATCCCAAGATAAACATCCATCCCAAGGTGACTCTTCCAACACCGTTGAACCATCGACCAAACCGGGATCAATCATTATAATATTGTGATCCTCACTCGCACTGATCCGACTGGATTGACCTACCGGTGAAGCTAAAGAAATGGGCACCTCAATATGTTCCGAGCTAGAAGGAACTAGCTCGTGTTCAAGCAGGTCATCACCTAAATCAGTAATCGGTAAGCTCTCAACATAGGGTGACTCAGCCGGAATGTCTTCTGACTCAGGGTCATCAGAAGACTCCATAACTGTCAAGGGAGACGCCTCAGAAACATCGTCAAAAGGAAGAGGAGACGATTCCTCAGAGGAGAAATCCTCGTCCAGGTCACTAGGGTAACCAAACTCCTCGTCATCACTAAGCTCATCAATTAAGTCGATCTCACCCACAGTGGCGTGCTCAGTCTTAGATACTACCGCAGACTCATCAGGAGAGTCAACGACTAGATCAGGCAGCTCAGGAGAAGACTCAAAAAGAACTACGGGCGTATTCGGAATAGGATGCACAATAGAGCCAAGATCAGATACGCCACTAGACTCAAAGGTAATAATCTTCTGACGTGAGTGAACCTTTCTCCTAGGAGGTCGGCACTTCTCAATCTCCAAAGCCGTACTAAAGGTGAGGTCTAGGTCGGTGTGACAATAATGTAGTAAGCTGTACTCACTCACAGGCTCAGTGTTGGTAGTACGGAGATAGGCGGGATCAAATTGATCTGAAAGGAGGCTACGCATCGCCTGCCAATTATGTTGATAACCACCAACACGACGCTCTTCGTTCAGCCAAAATAACTGGGCCTGACCTATTAACCGTTCTCGGGCAAAGTTAATCTTTTGGGGGTCATCCCATCCATAACACTTAAAATGAAGTTCTATACCCTTAAGCCAATCCCTAAAAATTTTAGGACACCCTAAACCGTCATAAGTAGGACAAGTGTGGCATTGCCTAGGGGGAAACTTAGTCATGGCTTTATCATACCAAAAGTCCAACCGGGAAACGTGAACGTCATAGGCCATAAATTTGGATTTTGTTGAAATTGGAAATTTGAAATTTGAATTTTAAACTTTGAAACTTGAAATTGGAAATTTGAAATTTTGAAATTTTGAAATTTGAAATTTAAATTTTGAATTTTGAAATTTAAAATTTTGAAATTTGAAATTTGAAATTTAAATTTTGAATTTTGAAATTTGAAATTTGAATTTTGAATTTTGAAATTTAAAATTTTGAAATTTGAAATTTAAATTTTTAATTTTGAAATTTGAAATTTGAAATTTGAAATTTTGAAATTTGAAATTTGAAATTTTGAAATTCGAAATTTAAATTTTGAATTTTGAAATTTGAAATTTGAAATTTGAAATTTGAAATTTTGAAATTTGAAATTTGAAATTTGAAATTTGAAATTTGAAAATTAAATTTTGAATTTTGAAATTTGAATTTTGAATTTTGAAATTTTGAAATTTGAAATTTAAAATTTGAAATTTATTTGTTTTAATTTGAAGAGGGGGAGGAGTGCCAATTAGGAAATTGACGAGAACCTCCCTCTGATACCAAATTGATGCAGGGTATATCCTAGAGATTCGTCACGGAGGCCACGATAACGGTTACGACACGATCTACGCTCTCTATTCCACACGCTAACGAAAACGCAGCCACAACAATTATTTTATTTATCGCTCGCGCTAACAATACGGATCGCCATTCCGCAAATAGATCGAATGTTGGCTATATGCCAAATTCTTTCCGGCTAAATGGGATAATCTTGATCCCGAACGAGCTTTTGGGTTGTACCAAAATAGATCCACCAAGAACAAAAATGATTCGAAAGATGGTAGGATCTATCCCAACAAAAAGAAAGCGAGGATCGCCAATCCTCTTACGAATCTTTCAGAAATCCAAACGAAAAATACCAATCTATTATTTGATTAACCGCGAAGAAAAACAAATCGGAAAATAACGCAAAAATTCGTCCACCACAAGAACTATCTAGAGAAAGAAAACTCTTGGTAGAAATTTTCGTTACCCCTCTCGGATTTGTAGATCCGAGATGCGTGGATCCACCAAGTTTGATCGCTCCTCCGTTGAAAGTCCACGGGAAGCGCGCTACGGATGATGAACGTGCTAATCTCCTTCACTTCACGCCGTGGAGGAAACCCCTATCTTCTTCCTTGCAAACAACCTCTCATGCGTAGGCCAAAGTATCCTTGGAGAGAGAGGATCTCGGGTGGCCGTAAGCAAGAGGGAGAGGAGAGTAGCCGAGCCCTAGAGAGAAGGGGGCGGCCGAGAGCAAGAGAGAGAGTGGAGATGGCCTTGAGGCCGGCGGTTTGGAGGAAGGAAGAAAGAGCGGGGGGCGGCGGCTAAGAGAAGAAGAGAGGGAAATTTTAGGGTTGGCAAATTCCAAAGTTTGATTTCAATTAATTCTACCATCAAATGAAAAGTTCAAGGCCTTATATAGGCTTACATCTCAAAGCAAATAACAAGTGGCTAAAGGCACACCACATAAAGAAAATGCAGAAATTAAATAATGTTTTTTTTAAAAGAGCCATCATGAAAAGGCTATTAGCACACCAAAGCTAAAATATCAAATATGAGTCTTGTTGCGAGGGCGAAGCTTGTAACCATGACCGCTACGATGTCTCACGTCCTTTGCCGGCACATCTTCAACATAGTCATTCCCAAGTTGGCCGTCCTGGTGGCCATCGTCATCACCGTCGCCATCAACGAAACCTGTGGCCCGCTCGCTGTATCACGTCACGCCAAAGGAATGGCTGAGTTGAAAATCCAATTGCAAGGGTTGCTGGCACAATGATGTATACACCCAAGTATGTCACCTTGGAGCGCACCTATTCTTCTTATGAAAAGGAAAGACGGTGATTTGCGAGTATCTTTTGATTACCTTGAATTGACTAAGCTGCATGAAACGAGGAAGCAGCTGATTCCACGAATTGTTCGATTAGCTGGTTGGATCAACTGTCTACTCCAAGTTGGATTGGAAATTTAAGGAGTACCCGGGAAGTATGCGGGAATATGACCTTCCCCAGACTGCATTTGGGACACGATATGGTCATTATGAATTCACGGTAATGTCGTTTGAGTTGTGCCATGTGCCCTCATTGTTCATGGACCTGATGCACCGAACGTGCCAAGAGTACCTGGACTTATTTGTGATCATGTGTATTAATGATCTTTTGAGGTATTCTCAATCTAAAGATGTTCACGAAAACCACTTATGGTTGGTGTTGTCAACTTTGTGAAGTAATAAACTCAATGCCAAGTTCTCGAAGTGTGAGTTTTGTCTATCGTCGGTGACTTTTTTGGGCCATGTGGTAAGGAGAGAAGGCATAGCAGTTGATCCGTCAAAAAGAGGAGCCATACAGAAGTGACCGGTTTTGTATTTAGTGGCCGACATCTGAAGTTTCCTTGACCTGGCAGGCTACTTTCGACGATGTATTGCAAACCTCTCGCGGATTGCTTTGCCTTTGAGCACACTGACGAGAAAGGATCAGAAGGCCGGTTAGCCGCAAAAGTGTGCACGAACTTTGAAAGAATGCAAGAGTCGACTAACCACGACGCCTGGGTTGACGTCGCCATGTGGTATCGACAAATGTGAGATCTCTCGTGATGCGTCAAAAAGCGGCCTAGGCTGCGTTCTTCTACAAAATGGGAAAGTGGTTGCTTATGGCTCGCGCCAATTGCATCCCGACCACGACTTAGAGTTGGCAGCAGTGATCTTTGCGCTAAAGTTATAGCAACATTATCTTTATGGCGTGAAAGTGGAGATCTATACGGACTACAAGAGCCGAAACCTGTAAATGCGACAATGAAGGTGTGCAGAGTTCCTTAGGGACGACACCTTTGTACTGCATTATCCTCTTGGGAAGGGAAATGTAGTTATTGATACCCTGAGTTGGCAAATTCTGTCAAGGGTAAAGTGGCTACAAATGGACCATGAATGTCTAATCCAGGAGTTGTCAATGTTAGACCTTTCTTGTGTTGACAAGAATGCTACATCTGGTGCATGTTTGAACTGGACGAAGGTACAGCATGACCTTGCGAACAGGGTTCGACAAGCAACAAAACTGGATGAAAGTCTCCAACGTTATGCTAAAGTTGGGCGAGATGGCAAAGGCTCCTGAGACGACGTTCTTTTTCGGAAAGAGGACCGGCTGTGCGTCCCAAATTTGGGAAATTTGAGGGAGGAGCATACAGAGTACTCTAGTCACCCTGGGAGCACAAAGATGTTCAGGTACATGAACAGAGATAGCTACATGCCAAACTTGTGTATTGATAACGGCGGAATGGCAGAAGCCTGGCGATTTGTTTTTGAACTCGTTGCCGATTCCGGAATGGAAGTTCGCTATGATTTCAAAATGGATTTCATGCACGCGTTGCTGAAATATCAACATAGGACTGATTCAGTCTTCGTGATTGTAGACCGGTGGACGAGAGTGGCATACTTCCTTCCGAATAAACGGGACAATTCCGTGAAACGTTTGGCATAATGTTATGTCGAGCAGAGCGTACGGCTACATGTTGTTTCTCAGAGCATCGGAAATGAGTGTGATGAACGGTTCGCCTCAACTAATTGGAGGTTAATCCATCAGCTGTGGGCATAAAGTTGACGTCCAGTACAACCTTTCAGCACCAAACCAATGGCCAAAGTGAGCGGACCAACAAGACAATGGAAAACATGCTTCGAATGTGCGTCCTGGCTCTTGACAAGAGATGGGAAGATCCTCTCTATATGGTGAAGTTTGCCTACAATAACATCTACCAAGCAAGCATCGGTATAGCACCGTATGAAGCTCTATATGGTTGGAAGTGTCGTACTCCATTCGCTTGTGCAGAAGCAGGCGAATCCAAAGTGTCTAGGCGTAACGAATTTGAGGAAGCGAACTCGACGAGACACACTATTCATGAGAGGCTACTGGTAGCCCAAGAGCGTCAAGCGAAATCCTACAACGCTAAGTACCAGAACGTGGAGTTTGCGGTAGGCAACTGAGTATACTTGACGATCAAACCCTTCAAAGGCGTATCCAGGATTCGACGTCTGAAAACCTTGAGTGCACGCAACCTTGGTCCGAGTTGGAGAAGCTACATCTCGGGTAGCTCTTTTGGCAAACTAGGGGTGGATTACAGGATGTATGTCACATCACTGTGCTTTGGACGGCCGTTAACGATCCAGCTCGGGTGATGGAGAATGATCGTGTGCCGGTGGAGTATGGGCTACCGACGAAAATTCAGCCCAATCGGCTCGAGGATCGCGCCGATAAACAGTTACGGAACAATACGGTCGGGATGGTCAAAGTCCGGTGGGACAATTATGGTCGTGAAGAACCCACATGGGAGCAAGAGCAAACCATGCGAGCTGACTTTCCCGAGCTCTTTATGTAACTATTATACAGTGTGTCGCGCGTTGTACTAAATAATTATGGAATGAAATTCGTGCATTTGATCTCCTTCCTATGTGCAAATTTCGGGGAAGAAATTTTTGTAAGGAGGGGAGGGTTATTGTACAACCTCGTGTCCGGCGAGCAAGGTCACCAGGAACCAGACAGATCGGGTTGAAGATAGTGGGCGAGCTCGGCAGTAGAGAAGCCGAGCCCGAGCTCGGCATTCGTCGATAGGAGATCAGCATTCGTCGACCGGAGATCGGCATTTGTCGACCGGAGATCGGCATTCGTCGAACGAAGATCAGGAATTCGTCGACCCCGAGCTTGGCATTCGCCGAGCTAGTCCAAGAATTGTCAAGCTCAGGTCACCTGATGGCGACCAATGGATGGGCGAGCTCACCGTCCCAGCTCGCGCCCTCACAATGGAGCTCGGCAAAAGCAGGCGATCAGGACCTGCCGAGGTGATCAAGCTCCCCATCTCGCCTGGATGTGTGAGGTACTTTTTACTATTTTGCCCCCGCTGGTCTGCCTATAGCCCTTCAAAACAGCGGAGTTTGTCTGTTGACAGACCCAACCAAGGGTTTTCTGGTAATTTCAGGTCAGTTCATTTGGTTATTGACAGTTCAGATTCCAAAAAACTATAAATAGGACCCAAGGGTTACCTCAGAAGGTATGCTTCATGTGCTCTCCTGCTCTAGTTTTCAGGTGCTTTCTGAGGGTACCTTAGCTCGGCCTTTGGCTAAGGAGGGGAAGCGCTCTCAGATCTTCCGGGTATGTGGTGGGTCCTCCCCGTCGAGCCCTTGGGTCGGTCTATCCTTGTTTTCTTTGTTGTTTTGCTTGCAGGAGTGAAGTATGCGTGAGACCACCCCTTCCCCAAGGGTGAACTCCACAGGAGACCGTTTTTCGGTTTCAACAGTTATAATACCCCGAATGCCAGAGTTGGGAAGAGTTTGGGTGACACGGCCTGGGACACGGGCGTGTCCCAGGGCGTGTCCTGCGCGGGTGAGCAGTCGGCAAGTGTTCGATGAAGTTTCGGTCAACGATTGTCGAGTGCAGAGTACACAGCCTGTGATACGGGCGTGTCACAGGGCATATCCTCTGCGGTTCAATGAACTTCAGCTCGACGAAATTGAGCTGTGGTTGTTGATGCACGAAAACAGACAGGGAGTCGGGCACAACCAGCTAACGGTTCGAACACGGGAAAAAGGGGAGACTGCGAGCAGCGATCTACTAAGCGGATGAGAGCTGAAAGAGGAGCAGGGCCGTGAACCACGGCAACAACAGACTTCGCCCGTCGCGGCCTGAATGCCTCTCTTGCGACGGGCTTTCCCTTGATTGAAGAAGAAGTGGGTTACAAGTGAAAAGAAAAGACTGAGGGAAGTAGAGAAAGGGGGAGTCCGCAAGGCACAGGATTCGAGTCCGCAGCCTGTAACAAGTAGGCTCCTGGGTCCGAATCAGCGTGCCTTGAGTGCACCACCTCCCCCCTATTTATAGGATAGGGGGCCTGCCCAAGCGGGCAGGGCTAAAATAACCGGCTGCCCGGGGTACAGGAGAACCGGGCAGCGGTGACGGGAAGCAAAAAGAAAGAACACGCCAGTCCGCACAGAAGGGGCGGACTGGGCTCGCGAACTGGAGCTTCCACTGCTGCTGGGCGCGGCCACTGGAGACCGGCGGCCTGGGCGGACGAGATACTGCGTCCGCTGCTGGAGACTTGCCCAACGCGCCGGCGGACTGAGCGGACTGGGCTTTGCGCCCGCTGCTGGAGTATCACCCTTGGCGCGACTGGCGACAGTGCCGGACTGGGCGGACGGACAAATTCTGTCCGCGCCTGCTGAATGGGGGCTTTGGGAACTTGGAGTATTTTGCGGACTGAGGGGTTAACATAATCCCCGCACATTTTTAAGTTTCCAGAAAAACTTCGAAAATGTTTCTTTAACCGCCGAGTCCGCAAACCTCGAAAATGCCGCCAAACCTATAAATACTGCTGGAGGGTCTGGATCTGCTGAGAATCTTGATCGACACGGGGCGATACTCACCACTTGCGGTCTCCACTTTCCAGTCCGGCATGGCAAGACTTGGTACATTCCTCTCTAGCTTCACTGCCAAAGGCGACTCGGAGCCGTCAACGCCAGTGAAGACCAAGAAAATTGCAAAGAGGCCGGCAAGACAAGATCCTGTCCGCCTCGCAGGAGAAAACTCCCAGAACGAGAAGCCTGCGGAGAAAGCAGTCCGCCACGTCGATGTTTCTGCTCGCAAGGATGCCGTAGTTGACGCCGAGCCATTGAGGAGTGAGAAGATGGCAACCTTGTCGGACTCCGCCCCTTCTCAGAAGACTGCGACCTCGGCGGACACTACTGGCGAACACATGGAGACTGACATATCTTCCCCCAATGCCTCGGTGCAAATCGTTGACTTGGACGAAGAAGACCGGCGGACTGAGGTAGAGGACAACGCGCCCTCAAAGGCATTGTCTGTTGTGAATCCTGAACCTGTCCGCGCTGACCAGCCTGATTTAGGGGGGTCCGCCGCGGATGCTGCTGAGAAGACCGCCAAGAGGAAGAAGAGGAAGAGAGACGGAGAGACCGTCGCTGAGCGGGTTGAGAGGAGGCTGCGCGCTATGAAGGAGAAGAACATCTCCAAGCGGACTGGGGAAGCGGACTTACAACACAGGCCGCGCGACAAAGAAGTTCCAGACGGCGATCTGGTTACTCCGGAGGCCCAAATCCAGGGAGAGAATTCCCTCTCAACGGTGAGTCTTTCCACGGATGAGATATTTGATTCTATAGACGTCGATCAACTTGACTTAATCCAGGACTCCTTGCTGGTTATGCTGCAGCAGAATGAGGCAGTGACTGCTGGAGATAAGGGTGACGAACTCCCTTCCTTGTCCGCTGCGGAGGAAGAGGAGAGGGAGAGGCTGAAGGAGAAGATAGAGGAACAAAAGAAGCAAATCGTTGCTCATGTTGCCGTGGTCGAGGCAGCCTCGAAGCAGGCCGCGGCGGACAAAGCTGCTGAGGATCTGAGGATTGCGGCGGAGCTGATGCGGTCAGGTAAACTTCAGCCGGCGCCCAAATACTTTCAGCGCAAGTGGCTTTATAGGTCGCCGCCGCGGACGTCAAGACCGATCAAAATTATCACCAAGACGGACAATATCGTGGTCTCAACAAGTGCGGCTGCCGAGAGAAGAGCAAGGGTTCACCGTGAATGGAAAAAGCGGTTAAGCGCCTTTGACCCAGAGCGGGCAAGGCGGCCAATCATCTTTGATAGTTGGAAACTCGCTGCCGCTATATCTAAAAGTGATCTTTTATCCTTTTTCTTAGTCCGCTGCGAACTGCCTTTGAATGCGAAGTTTGACTTTATTTGTTGCAGGTAGAAAGTCGCTGCCGGGCTCCATAGAGAGTGGCGAGATCGTGGTGACACCCAACACTGGCGCCGACGCGGTCTCATATGTGGAGTCCGCGGAAGATGAGCCACCCAAGCTGAGTATGATAAAAGAGTTAGAGAAGAAATTTGAAGCTGAAATGCAATGTGTCAAAGCAGAGTTAGAGAAAGCGGCGGAGCGCGAGAGGGCGTCCGCGGCGCGCGAGAAAGCGTTCGCAGAACGCGAGAAGGCCCTCAAAGACCAGGTCGCCAGCATCTCGCGGGCGCTGGAGAGGTCTGAAAGGGAAAAGAAAAGGCTCGCGGATGACGTCCGATACTACAGAGGCAAGCACTTGGCGTCGGCTCGTGATGGAAAGGAGAAGCGGACTGCTGAGGTCGCTGAGCAGAGGCCGCGGGCGTCAGATCGCGTTCCTCCTGAGATCGCGGCACCGGCAGGTGGCCAGCAGCCCGCGGATGAGGAGCCGAGGCCGGCAGCGGAGCCAGTGGTGCCTCTCAGTCGAGTTGACCGGGAAGCCGCCCATATGCACCGGACTATAAACGTCATCCATCACCATCTCTGCCGGGTATACAGTGAAATTCTTCAGATAAGCGATCAGGCGGCTCATCTATGCAGGGACAGAGCAGAAAAGCCGGCGCGGACGGACAACAGGGATCTGTGCGGAGCCAGTGGTGCCTCTCAGTCGAGTTGTGAACTGAATTCTATTTGATCTGTGCGGATCCAGATTATATGTCCGCTATTCTTATGTTTATCTTTGGCATGATTTGTGGCGGACTGTGCGGACTAGCGCTGTGTCCGCTTCTTCCTAACCTGGTGGGAAAATACGCGACCTGAGCGGATAGGAAGCTGCGACGGCCGCGACTTGGCCCTGGATTTCCCTTGGAATGTTAATTTGTCTTTGTATCCGCGCTATTTGTTTGGCTGCTTTTTAATTTTTTGCGGACTGTGCGGATTGAATATGCGACCTACGCGGACTGGCCAAAAAGCTGTCAGAGATTTTATCTATAAATAGTGCCTTCTGCTTTCTCTATGTAGGAAATTCCTGAAGTAAACGAAACCCTGCGGCCTGCAACATGGTGTCCGCGCGTACTGATGCTGCAGTCGCCTTCCACTCTGCCGACCACAGAAAATGCACTTTGAGAGAGGCTGATCTGGCGGCTTTTGTTGAGAGGAAGATGGCGGACTCCAGCATTCTTGTCCGCCTACCCGCACACCAGGAAAGATTGAACTTCTCGACGGCGACCCAGATCGCCATTCCAGTTGATCACTTCGACAGCGGATTCAAGTTCCCGCTTTTATGGGAGCTTGCCGCAATTTTCGAGCACTACGGGATGGTCCCAGGCCAGCTCGCGCCGAATACCGTCGCTGCGATCTGCAGCTTCCTCTCTTACCTGCGATCTGAAAGGATTGTCTTCTCAATGAACATCTTTCGAAAAATATTCTCTGTCCGCTCCATAACTGCCTCTGGAGGCCGCCCCTACAAGGGTGTAATTTACTTCTATTGCAGGGGGATGAAAGTAGTGGGTCTTCCAAACAAGATCCACAACTGGACCTCAAGGTTCTTAATCTTTGAGGGCGACCTCGGGTTCGCGCACACTTATCCGCAAGTGCGCGCGGACTCTGTTTTCAAAAACGTGCAGTTGAACGAAATGGAGTCCGCGATTGTCGAGTTCCTGGTCAACGCCAGGCTTGATATTGAGCACTACCTTCCGCTGCTGGCGAGCTTAGCGGACGTCACGCCTGAGGACAGTAAGTATTAGCGGACTCAGATTTTGTATCCGCCGCCACCATGCTTTTTAACCGGTTCTCTTTTTGCAGCGACCTTGGCGGTGCCCGCCAACCTGCCGCAGACGCCAAGCGGCTTTGTTCCTACACAAAAGGAGAAGAAAGAAGCGGTTGCAAAGAAGAGGAAGGAGGAAGGGGATGTCGCTGCGGACTACTCCTCCTCCGAAAGCTTCTCCATGTCCGGCTTTGGCATCAGCCAGAGGGACCTTAGGGGGAACCCTATGGTCCATTGGCACAGCAAGGAGAAGCATGTCCGCTTATCCACCGCACTTCCCTCGTGGAGGAGTCCGCGGATAACGCGCCACGCCCATGTTGCGCTCTCCACTCTCTACGGAAAGCGCAACTTGAGCGAACTGAAGAAGGTGCCCGCCGCCGACCTCCCTCTGCTGGCCTCTCAGGCCTCTGCGAACAGCGCGGTGACAAATCATTATGTTGCCACACTGGCCAGAGACATGTTGAGGAAAAATGAACAGCTTCAGAAAGATAATGAAGCGCTGAGGGAGAGGAACGCGCGGCTGGGAGAAAGGAATGCCCGGCAAAGAGAGGAGCTGGCGGTGAGTTGAATTCGCCGCGATCTGGATTTGCTATTCGCCGCGATCTGTCTGAGTTTGCAATCTTGCTTTTGCAGGTCGCCTATGATTTGGAGAACACTAAATTCCGGGCCGCCACGCTCCCTTTTGTGATGGAGACAGTTGAGGTTGCTGTTGAGCGGCTTGCCTGCGACGGCCTCATGAAGGAAGGAGTGAGCAGCGTCCCCTTCCTGGAGATCTTTCCTGAGCTGGCCCCTCAGGTCGCGGCGATGGAAAGAGCCAAAAAAGGGAAAGAGGTTGTCGAGGAAGATGATGAAGACGAAGAAGAAGACGGAGGCTCTCAAGGTGAAGAGCAAGTCCCTGCGGACAATGCCGAACCCAGCCGGCAAGGAGAGGATCTGTCCGCCGAGTCCGGCTCTTCTGCTTCTTCCTCTGCTACTAGCAGCTCGCATAGCGGGTCCGCCACTAGTTCAGGGTCAGGTAGCAGTGGGAGCAGCTCGGGGGGCTACTCTCCAGATGTCGACATCATTGGTGACAGCCCTGCACCTGCTGAGAAGAGACAGCGGACTGACTGATGATCAATGCATATGTATACATTTTGTAATTTTACTTGTAAAAAGTGGCGGACGCAAGATTGCCGTCCGCCGAACATTTTGAATGATGTAAAAATTTTTTGAAGAAATAGAAAGGATATATATTTTTTGTCATGTGTGCTTTCTGCAATGCTCTTTTTTCCACGCTCACCGCACCGATATTTATCAGTCCGCATGTCATGCTAATAAACTTGGGCTTTTTAACTTGCTGATTAGAAATGATTGCTGTTTGCCTTTAGAAGAAAAACAATAGCAGGCGGACGCTGTTTTAGCTCCAATTGAAGTCCGCACGATATATGTCATTTATAATGAATCTTGCCGATTAGAGAATATTGTTCCACTTTGGACCAAGAAACTCAGGCGGACTCTGTCGAGTTTCTCTTGCAGTCCGCATGATATATTATTTACAGTGAACCTTGTTGATTAAAGTATTTAGACATCAACTCATTCATCATCCGCCTCAGAGAACAGCCAGCTGATAACAATGCCTGGGGTACTTAGTTATAGCTGTAGTCCGCAAGCCAGACCGCACATAATATAAAAGCTCATTGATGAATTTATCATATAAAAGCTCTACGGACTGAGCGGATACAGAAAACCAATCCGCCCACAATAGAAGTGATCGAAACTTATAATTCTGCGGACTGAGCGGATATAAGAAACCAATCCGCTTATAACAGGAAAATAAACTTGAATATGTACCCTGCGGACTGAGCGGATACAGAAAACCAATCCGCTTATAACAGGAAAATAAACTTGAATATGTACCCTGCGGACTGAGCGGATACAGAAAACCAATCCGCTCAAAATAGAAATGATCTATAGCTTGCGACCAGGTGGACAGGTGAGCCTGAGCGGCATACTTTCCTCACCGGGCTACAAGCTATAGAATCAACCCAAAAAAGCGGACTCTGCGGACAGAGAAAAGCAGTCCGCTAAAAACAGAAATGACCTATAACTCGCGACCAGGTGGGCAGGTGAGCCTGAGCGGCATACTTTCCTCACCGGGCTACAAGCTATAGAATCAACCCAAAGAAGCGGACTCTGCGGACATAGAAAAACAGTCCGCTAAAAACAGAAATGACCTATAACTCGCGACCAGGTGGGCAGGTGAGCCTGAGCGGCATACTTTCCTCACCGGGCTACAAGCTATAGAATCAACCCAAAAAATTCCCTGCGAAGAGCAAGATGCTCACTTGGCGGAACGGTTCCCTGCCCTCTTGCCTCGAGTACAGTCTAAGCTGTGGGTCTCCTACAGGCACCGCTTGAGGGTACCATGGAGTGTTCGAGGGTTACAAGCTAAGATGACCCGCGGGCAGGTGAGCCTGAACGGCATACTTTCCTCATGTGATCATCGAAGTTGTAACAATATCCCTAATGACGGCATGGTAGAGCTTTACACCCACCTTGCCCTCCATAATGCAAAGGTGGGGTCAGGTACCAGCCGGGATCCGAAGTCCAGAATCCAACCACGCTAGAGCCTGCAAGCCCCCACTACACGGTGCGAAATCTCCTCGCAACACGTGATCTTCGTGGTGTTACGCTAATGACAACGGCTCTAGGGGAGGTCTAGCTGAACTCGGCGATGTCTCCTGGTATCAGGGAACCGTTATGGGTCTTTGGGAGAGAGAGAAAACACTAGAAAAAAGGTGTCAGTACGGATTCTTCGATTAAGAAAATGTATTTGCAAAGAAAGCATAAGAAAGAAAGAAGGAGTTCGGGTGTAGAACCGTTTTTGAAATCTCTCTTAGCGCCTTATCTGTTATGATTACAACAAAACACTCGAAGAAGTGTTAGCAAGCAGTTTCTATTCATAACAATTTTTGAAGAGAATACAGAAAGTAGGAGGTTTTAAGAATAGAACCGCTTGAGGTCATCCCCACTCCACGTGTGTGGTATATCCTCTCCTCGTACGTCTGCAAGCGATAAGCGCCGCTCTTTAACACTTCTTTGACGACAAAAGGGCCGGCTCAATTTGGATTAAGCTTTCCAACTGAACCAGCTCTTGCAGCAGCATCGACCTTCTTTAGAACTAGATCTCCCACTTGGAAGTGTTTGATCCTTATATTCTGATCGAAATAACGGGCCATCCTCCTTTTGACCTCTTCCTGCCTTACAGCCGCTTGATCTCTGACCTCCTCGATGTGTTCCAAGCTGAACCTCATCTCCTCATTATTCAACTCAGCCCAATCATCAACACCTTCTCTTGCAAGTAGCACCCTGGGTGACGGGACTTCAAACTCAATCGGGATGAGTGCCTCTGAGCCATGAGAGAGCTTGAAGGGAGTCTCCCCGGTTGCGGATGATGGCGTTGTTCTAAGGGACCAGAGGACTGATGGAAGCTGATCGGCCCAACTGCCCTTGAGATTCTGCACTTTCTTCTTGAGCAAGTTGAGGATCTGCTTGTTGGCAGCTTCCACCTGGCCATTGCTTCGGGGATGATGAACTGATGCAAAATGCAGCTCTGTTCCGATCTGCCTGCAAAAATCTATCATCTCTGAGTTATTGAACTGTGGCCCATTGTCGGTGATTATTGCCATTGGTATCCCATGCCGACATACAATTTCTCCCCAAATGAAGTTCTTGACGATCTGAGTCGTTGTCTTGGCCAATGCCTTGGCTTCGATCCATTTGCTGAAATAGTCGATCATTACGATGATAAAACGCCGTTGCCCGCTTGCCAAGGGAAAAGGACCAATGAGATCCATTCCCCAAACCGCAAAGGGCCAAGGAGTTGCAATCGACCTGAGGGACTGAGCTGCTTGGTGCTGAAGCGGAGCGAACTTCTGGCATTGAACACACCTTCTGGCACAGATCTCCGAGTCTTTCTTCATTGTGGGCCAGAAATACCCTTGCCGTAGGACTCGTCTTTCAAGAGTTCTTGCTCCAGAGTGACTTCCACACTCTCCTGAATGAATTTCTTGCAAAATGGTGTGAGCTTCTTCTTCTGAAACACATCGGGCCATGGTTGAGAGGAAGGTCTTTCTATAAAGGATTCCCGCCACTAGAAAGTAGTGAGCTGCTTTTATTCTGAACTTCTTCTTGTCTCTAACTGTATGATGATAATTTCCTGTTGATAGAAATAGGATAAACGGGTCCATCCAAGAGACTCGCTGGTCGACTTGCATCAGATCTTCCATCACTGCCGGGCGGAAGAGCTCGGAAGTTGTGCCTCCTGAAGGTATCCCATGTTTAGAGAGAAAATCGGCCTCCTCATTCTCTGTTCTAGGAATATGTTCGATGGTGAAGCTTTTAAACCTGCCGATTTCTATTTTCACAAGAGCTAGATACTTTTTCAAGACTGGTTCCCTTGCGTCAAAGTTGCCAAGGACTTGCAACGCCATTACAAGAGAATCAGTTCTGATGTGAACATGATCGATCCCTAATTCCCTCGCGAGCCTCAAGCCTGCTAGCAGGGATTCATATTCAGCCTGGTTGTTGGTTACTGGAAAGTAGAACTTGATGGCCTGCTCTAGCTTGATTCCATTTGGATTGATGAGGACCACTCCTGCTCCAGAAGAACTTCTGCCTGAGGCACCATCAACATAGATGGTCCAAGCCAAAGGTGACCTTTCTGCCTGATCAGAACTGGACTCTGGCATGTCAATCAGAAAATCTGCTAGGACTTGAGCTTTGATGGCTGTCTTGGGCACATAAGAAATTTCAAATTCACTTAGCTCTATTGCCCACTTAGCTAGCCTGCCGGAATGCTCGGGCATTTCCAACACACCCTTCAAAGGTTGATCGGTGATGACTTGAACTGAATGTGCTTGGAAGTATGGACGGAGCCTTCGAGCTGACATGACCAGTGCCAAGGCTAACTTTTCCAAGATCGGATACCGCGTTTCAGCACTCTTCAAGATATGGCTGACATAGTAGATTGGAAACTGCTTTCTGCCTTCTTCCCGAAGGAGAACAGAGCTGACGGCCTCAGGGCCAACCCCTAGTTACAAGAAAAGAACCTCTCCTGGTCGGGGACTCTGAAGCAGAGGCGATGAGGTGAGCTGCATCTTTAACTGCTCAAAAGCATGAGAGCACTCTTCTGTCCACTCAAACTTGGATGCACCGCGGAGAGTTTTGAAAAAGGGGCACTCCTATCTCCAACCCGAGAGAGGAATCTTGCAAGACCTGCCAGCCTTCCCCCTAACTGCTGAACTTCCTTTGGTGAACGAGGGGTAGGCATTTCAAGAATGGCTTTTACCTTGTCGGGATTGGGGGCAAGTCCCTCCGGAGTAAGGAGATGACCAAGAAACTTCCCCTTACTTGCTCCAAAAGTACATTTCAAAGGATTGAGTTTCATCTTGTATCTACGCAGAGTAGCGAACGTCTCTGCTAGATCTAGCAAGTGCAGCGAAAACGATTTACTCTTAATTAAGAGATCGTCTACATACACTTCTAGGTTTCTTCCTTTTTGATGGTTAAACGCACGGTCCATCATCCGTTGATAGGTCGCGCCGGCATTCTTAAGCCCAAAGGGCATGACAAGATAGCAATAGCATCCATCGTTAGTTATGAACGACGTGTGAGGAACGTCGGGCTTATGCATTCTTATCTGGTGATAACCAGAAAACGCATCTAAAAAACTCATGCAAGAGTATCCTACCGCGGAATCAACTAAAGAATCTATCCGAGGCAGGGGGTAGCAATCTTTAGGACATGCTTTATTAAGTTTTGTAAAGTCTACACACATTCGCCACTTTCCCCCTGGTTTTTTAACCATTACAACATTTGAAATCCAGGTGGGGTATTGCACTTCTTTAATAAAATTCGCTTTGAGGAGTTTTGCAACCTCCTCCCTTATTGGCTCTGCAAGCTTTGTTGCCACGTCCATCTTCT
Source organism: Platanthera guangdongensis (assembly GCA_039583875.1). NCBI lineage: Eukaryota > Viridiplantae > Streptophyta > Magnoliopsida > Asparagales > Orchidaceae > Platanthera > Platanthera guangdongensis. The sequence goes on from CM077160.1 coordinate 88,415,612, forward strand.
TCTGCTGGATGGGCTTGCAGCTGGGATCAACATTCAGATGGTGGCAAGCTACATCAGGGTCCACCCCCGGCATGTCTTCTGCTGACCAGGCGAAGACATCCAGGTTCTTCAGCAGGCAGGAAATCAACTCAGCCTTTTGATCTTCAGGAAGCTCCGAGTTGATGGAGAGTTTCCTCTCCTCCCCTTCAGCAATGGGGACTCCTTGCGTCACCTGGGCAGGTTCCAGGTGAGCACCTTCATCAGTAGCAACTTGCGAACTGGAAGGGGCTTCTGCAGCCTCTGCTGGAGCAAAGGAAGCTTCAACCATGTTGACAGTGCGAACGTAGCACTCCCTTGCTCTCCTTGGGTCGCTCCTGACCCGGCACATCCTCCCATCGGCAAAGAACTTGATGGCGAGGTGATAAGTGGAAATTACTGCTTGGTACTTGTTCAGCAGGGGCCTGCCGAAGATGGCATGATAGCTGCTGGGGGCGTCGACCACTATGAACTGTATCTGCTTTGTTGCCCCTCCAAGCTTTACTGGCAAGGTGACGCTGCCCTCCACCTCTTTCCTCTCTCCTGAGAATCCATAGAGCGGCCCCTCAGTGGAAAGCAGAGGCTTTCCGGTCCTCAGGGCCTCGAAGGTAGACTTGAAGAGGAGGTTGACTGAACTGCCCGTATCAACAAGAATTCTGTCCACTGTGAAGTCCCCAAGCACAGCCTTGATCACAACAGCATCGTCAAATGGATTGGCTGTTTGAGGCAGATCTTCTGGACCAAAAGTGACGACTTCTCTTGGGGGAGCAACGGAAGAAGAGGCCACCTCCGCCTGGGTGACCCTTGAAATTGAAGATTTCCGGGTGGACTCGGTCCCAGCTCCACCATGGATGAAGAAGAGGCGCCCTAGAATCCCTTCATCATCTGCATCAAAGCATTCCACTGGAACGTTGATCGGCCCCAGACGGCCTTCATCCTCCACATCTACACACTCCTGGTAAGCCTCGGCTACCTCTTTGCCCTTCGAGGTGGATGGCTTCGACGAGGAAGGAGAATCCTTCTTGGTCAGGTCAATCTTGCCCTCGGCAAGCAACTTATCAATCAGCGCACGAAGGGCCTTGCACTCCTCAGTTAGATGACCCTTTTCCTTGTGGAATTGGCAGTATTGCGAATTATTCCTCGGCTTCCACAACTTCTGAGGCTCTTGCCTCCTTTCTTCTGATCTCCTTTGCAGGATCTGGATGACTTCGTCAAGGTCCAGATCTGCAGGGTCCTCCATGGGACTTTCATCATATTGGCACGGGGCAGGCAAGGCTGCCTGCTGGAGGATGGGAAGAGCTTGCAAAGGAACTGCGGGAGCGGCGGCCAACGGCAGTCTCTGCTCGTGAAACTGTTGATGGCCTTGGAAAGGTTTTTTGTTGCGGAAGTTTCTGCCTCTTTGAGACGGAGGCTGGAAGTCTGGACGAGGGGGCCTGCCACGAGAAGAAGAAGCGGAGGCATCCCCTCCTTCAGCCTTAGCTGTCAGGGATGAAACATAGGTCGGATTAGCATTTTCCCCTTCTATGAAGCGGTTGACCATGGCGATCAACTACTGATAGGTCTCGGGTGCCTTTGTCGTCGCCTTAAACTTCAGAGGGCCCTCCCGGAGTCCGTGGATCAAGGCAACTTTGTAATAGTCGGGGTTCACATTCCTCACCCCCTGGATTTCTCTTTGAAAGCGATCAACGAATCGTGCTACCGATTCGTTATCCCTCTGCTTGATCTCGAATAGGGCAGCTGGCCCATTCTTCCTCTTCCTTGAGGTAGCAAACCTCAGCAGTAACTGGCTACGGAGCTCTGCAAAAGAAGAAATAGTGCCCGAAGGCAGCTCATAGAACCATTCTCTCGCTTGCCCTTCAAGAGTGGTAACCAGCAATTTACACTTGATGGCATCTGTGAGGCATCTCAAAGCTACTGCCCCCTCAAATGCCTGGAGATGGGAAACTGGATCTGTCGTCCCCGAATAGGAAGGGATGCGAGGCTCCCTGAAGTTGCTTGGAGCTGATTCCCATCGAATTCGGTCAACAAAGGGAGACGGGGTGTCAAATTCTGCAGGGTAGAAAGGGCGGACTGGAGCCGAGGAGTCCGCGGGCTCGGCGGACTGGCGATCAGCAAAGTGGAGTTGGCGGGCAGGAGTGCCCCTAGCAGCATCTCTGAAGAACTCTCTGAAAGCAAACTCTTCCTCTTGAGGGCGCAGAGGGGCAGCGGACTGAGCAGCGTTCCTGGGAGTTGCTGACGACTGCCGAAGCGGAGTTCGGCGAGCTGGGGTCTGGCGGACTGGAGAGTCCGCTGGGTCCGCTGCGGCCTGAGGAGCAAGCCGCTGAGCCAAAGCAAGCAGAGCTTGGCTGGTTGTGTCAAGACGCTTGTCGGTCTGCCGGCGAGACTGCTCGGCCTCAATGCGAGCTTGTTCTATTGCGTCCCAGAGGGAGTCTTCTGAAGAGCTGGAGCGGTCTGAAGAGCGGGCTCTGCGGTCTGACATCTTGCGTCCGCTGATTTCAAAACACTACTCGGATCTGAAGGTCGCGTGTTAACTGTTGATGCACGAAAACAGACAGGGAGTCGGGCACAACCAGCTAACGGTTCGAACACGGGAAAAAGGGGAGACTGCGAGCAGCGATCTACTAAGCGGATGAGAGCTGAAAGAGGAGCAGGGCCGTGAACCACGGCAACAACAGACTTCGCCCGTCGCGGCCTGAATGCCTCTCTTGCGACGGGCTTTCCCTTGATTGAAGAAGAAGTGGGTTACAAGTGAAAAGAAAAGACTGAGGGAAGTAGAGCAAGGGGGAGTCCGCAAGGCACAGGATTCGAGTCCGCAGCCTGTAACAAGTAGGCTCCTGGGTCCGAATCAGCGTGCCTTGAGTGCACCACCTCCCCCCTATTTATAGGATAGGGGGCCTGCCCAAGCGGGCAGGGCTAAAATAACCGGCTGCCCGGGGTACAGGAGAACCGGGCAGCGGTGACGGGAAGCAAAAAGAAAGAACACGCCAGTCCGCACAGAAGGGGCGGACTGGGCTCGCGAACTGGAGCTTCCACTGCTGCTGGGCGCGGCCACTGGAGACCGGCGGCCTGGGCGGACGAGATACTGCGTCCGCTGCTGGAGACTTGCCCAACGCGCCGGCGGACTGAGCGGACTGGGCTTTGCGCCCGCTGCTGGAGTATCACCCTTGGCGCGACTGGCGACAGTGCCGGACTGGGCGGACGGACAAATTCTGTCCGCGCCTGCTGAATGGGGGCTTTGGGAACTTGGAGTATGTTGCGGACTGAGGGGTTAACAGTGGTGTGTCTAGTTTCGTGTATGGGCACACGGCCTGAGACACGGGCGTGTCACAGGCCGTGTCCTTTTCGGGATGTGCCCAAGGCCTTGAGTCCTGGTGAACATGGGAAGGACACAACTGTGTCTTAGGGAACACGACCTGTGACACGGGCGTGTCACTGGCCGTCTCCCCCTCGGGTTGATCTCGATTTTGTGTAGCCTGATGTACACGACCTCAGACACGGGCGTGTCCATTACTTCAGCTGTGATCCAAGGGCTTAGGTGCCTCCCTACTTCCTTAAGGCCGTGGATGAGAAGGAAGTTCTCATTTTCATTTTGGCCTTCATCTTTCTAAACTCCTAGATAGAGAAAGAGAGGAAGAAGGAGGAGGACGAAGAGGTGCTTGCCACCGGTGGTGCTACGGAGTTCCGGCAAGATATCTGAGGCTAGTGTTGTGGAGGAAAAGCTGTTGTGGTTCTTTCCTGCCAGCTAGGAGCTTATGGCGCTGAAACGGTCTTCAAGGGTAATGACTTTTCTTCCGAGCCATGTGAAGGATTCCTTTTTGGTATGGCATATGATTCCCCCACCAAAGTGTGGCGTGTTATGAGAGTCTCTTGGGTTGATCCATGGAATCCACAATCATTTGGCATATAGATCCGAAAAAGGAGTACGAAATAGGCATGCTATGTGAAGCCCATCTGTACAGCTTGGTCTGGATTGGTGATATTGCATATACGCACCGGAGAAGACTCCGTGATAAACGTGTAGTTTACGAGTCGATGGGTTAAACCTGTGAAAGGCAGTAGCAGGAAGTACTGGAGTGGTAGTCCAGGAAAATACCCTTGTGATGCTTGTGCTCTTGGGTTATACCAGTGAAAGGGAGTAGCAGGAAGTACTGGATCGGAAGTCCAGGAAACACCCTTTTGTAATGCTTGATTTTCATGGGTGGTACCTATGAAGGGGAGTAGCAGGAAGTACTATCGTGGTAAGCCAGGAAAATACCTTTGATACTTGTGATATTTGTGGGGTTGTACCTGCGAAAGGGAGTAGCAGGAAGTACTGGATTGGATGTCCAGGAAAGACCCTCTGATGTTGTACTACGTAATGGGTGGAACTGCAAGTACTGGTGTGCACAGGAAAACACCCAGGCTTTATGCCAAACTGGTAAGGTGAAACCGACCCGCGCCTTTTATTTATCCGCGAGTACGTTGTGCTCGGTGATGGTAAGGCGATTTGAGCAATAGGGGGGGTGGATGATCCGACCTACATTATGTCTGTCCGACGTGAGACCAGAAAGTGCGGTCTATTGGAGCACATAGCAAAAGTCTTAGGCCTGCGCGCCGTGATACAATTGGGGCGCTATGGGCCTAGCCCGGTTCACTATGACTATAATCTCCGGCTGCACGTCATGGAGTAAATGCTCAATATTTTACCATTGGGTTGCGACCCTGATACGGTGGTGGGCAACTGGTTCGCCAGTACACCAAGAATGTGCCCTGAGTGCACGGGCTGTCGAGCCGTGTGGCTGACGGTCGTGATGGAATGTATGTGCGTGAGAGCATAATGTATGAATATATATCTCTGCCTGTGAAATTCTATGCCTGCACGGAAGAAATACCACTACTCTGGGAAAGGGGTAGGGTCGTTATAAAATTGGTCAGCTGAAGGCTGACCGTTTCCTTGTTTGCCACCGTTGGGTGGAATGTCCTTGCACAGGTGCTGGAGAACCAAGCGGGACACGTAAAGGCTGAAGGCCTTGTTGTTGCTGTTGCTGTCGCTAGCCCTAAAAGGTGAAGTAAATGCTGTGTTTATTTATATGTGGCTGGCCTGCGCCCCAATGTTCAAAGCTACAGTTGTAAAGAGACTTGTAAGGCTTTCGCTAGAATGCATATGTGTTAGGATGCACAACTCTGGTATCACTCCGTACCTTCACTGCCTATTTTGTGGTATATGTTGTGGGGCCCCAGCCGGACCTTCTAGTATATATTATATGAACGGATGGGGTTGTTACAAGTTTGGAATTTGGCAGGGGGCACACGGCCTGGGACACGGGCGTGTCCCAGGGTGAGTCGTGCTCGGGTCGACGATCTGGCCGAGAGGTTGACAAATTTTGGAGTCAACGATCGTCGAGACAGCGAACACGGCATGAAACACGGGCGTGTCCCAGGTCGTGTCCTTCACGGGTTGAAGCTAGGCCTTGGCGGGGGAGACACATGGTGTGGTACACGGGCCATGTCGGGTAGACACGGGTGTGTCAAAATGCGACGCGGGCGTGTCGAGTACACGTGTCCTTCACGGGGAGAAGTCGGGCTATGGCAGGGGAGATGCACGGTGTGGCACACGGGCCATGTCGGGTAGACACGGGCGTGTCAAAATACGATACGGGCGTGTCGACTACCCCTGTCACTTTCGGGCATTTTCAGTCCTGTGTCGATGGAGGAACACGACACACTACACAGCCGTGTACTGTATGACACGGGTGTGCCAGGTCTGACACGGGCGTGTCGGGTACCCGTGTACTTTTGGGACGCGTCGGTTTCTACGGCGAATGGGGAACACGGCCGTGGATACGGGCGTGCCACAGGCCGTGTTCGGCCCAGATTTTGGATTTCAAGCCCGGATCGTGGCCATTCGTTTCCTTATTTTGGGATCCGACGGCTGGGGGTTGTTCTTGCTGGGATATACCCGGGTTTAGGGATTAGAAAACCCCATTTTACTTCGGTTATTTTCTTTCTAAAGCCTAGAGAGAGGGGAGAGCATGGAAGAAGAAAGGAGGCTATATCCGGTCACTGGCAGAGCTTCGGAGCTCCAAATCCCAAGCCAACTTCAGATCTACTGAGGCGAGGACAATGCGGTGCATTTCATTCGCATAGATTTCCATGGCACCAAGTAAAAATGCTAGGGTAACGATTCTCATCCTAGGACATGTGAAGTCCTCTTTTCCTTTGCATAGGAAGCCCGCTCTCACGAATTTGCGGTGAGTTTAAGGCGTTCTTCGGGTGGACATGAATAGTCCCCGTTATGTACATGTAGAGTCCGTAATCGAGAATCGGACATAGGCATGATGTGTGAAGCCTACCTGGACAAGTTGGTCAGGACCGGTGATGTTGCATTGCATGAATGGCCGGAGAAGACTCCTTGCGAATGGTTATTTTTCGGGTTTTCTATGCGGTAGATTGCAACAGGATGCCTTAGGGACTAACTCCAAGGTGCACCCGAAAAACTGGGCAGATGCGTGATTCTGCCAACATGGTGGATTGGGAGCCAACCTGAACATAACCGGGTTATGTGAAGTGTATGATGGAAACGGGACTCGGGGAGGTTTGACCCACGCATATGGATTAAATTGATGTTGCGGTGTGAGCAACAGGTCAGGTGGAACCGTACTCGCTCTATGTCATTCGGTGGGAGCCGTTGGCATAGATGAGGGTCTTCGGCGGTCTACGACTTAAATTGACGTGACCCATGCCGGGAAGACAAAAATACTCGCAAGATTGGTCGTCCTAGTGGCGGTGGTGAGACCGAGGCATCTATGGCTTAAATTGACGTCACGTTGGCTGGTTCACCAAGAATGTGCCCTGAGAGCACGGGGTGTGTGGTCGTGTATGCCCACACCTGTGATGAATTATTTATCTATACTGCTTGGTTATGCTAACAAAGTGTAGGGAAAGGAGCATTGCAGCCCCGAGTTTTGTGGCGGGATCGTTATAATTTGGTCAGCATCGTTGACCGTTGCTTTTGTTTGCCACCATTATGGTGGATTGTTGCTTGCAGGTGCGGCGAAGCCGAGCGGTAAATAGCGGACAAAAGCCCAAGTTGCTGAGTCGGCCCTCGAAGACGTAATTTTGAGTGTTTTCTTTTATTCCCATATATGACCGGCCAACGTGCCGAGGTTTCGAAAACACTTGTATTTGAGTAAACAATTGTAAGGCCATAAGGCCGTTGTACTTGTGTATTGTACTTCATTCCTGTTGGTTTGAGTAGTGGACATTCATACTCGTGTTGGGTTCTTTGTTTTGCAACTTTTAAATTGCTTCCGCTAGAATGACTCTGTGTAGGACGTTGGTTATTAGTTGGAGGGTTTCCATTGAGTGACCTCTTGTTCTGTCTGTGGTATATGACATCTGGCCCCGACAGGACCTACTGCTATATGCTATGCGACGGATAGGAGGTGTTACAATTTGGTATCAGAGCCAGATTTTGGTCAGGCTTAAATGAATTCGTGGATAAATTCTTTTACGGGGTGTTGAGCACATGTGTGTGCGTCGTCGTTATAACATCAAAAGAACCCATGAATGTCCACTTAGGAATAAAAATACACGTGTTTGAGAAACCTGCGTGTTCCTATAATTGTTGTTTGCAATTTTGTTTGGTCTCTTAACGATGTTTTGTATAACTATAAGTGACCATGAGTGGTTCAGGGCCGTCAGAACATCCGGTTTTTGAGGATTATAGCGCACCTAGTGACGTGCCTGCAACCCTTCCCTCCGCTGAAACCATAAGAATGGTGGTGTAAGCAGTGTTCGCTGCGATTGGTGCACAAAATGAAAGACGTGTGCAATCCTTTATTTTTGAGGTAACTCCAACGCCGGGGGGTGTGATGAAGCAAACGACATTTATAAAACCTTTGGGTCAGCAGTTGAACATGATGTTAGTGTAGGGTACGCACTCAATTGAGGAATATTTGCAAGCGTTTCTGATGATAAGATGCTACCCGGGCTCTGAAGTGGAGAGCGAGCACTCGCTGGTTGATAGGTTTTATAATGGCCTGCACGGCAAGTTACGAGTTTTACTACTAGGACCAAAATTATTGTGATTCCGAGCCTTGTTGGAATCAGCTAGATCTTTGGAAGTAGATTTGGAAAAAGTCAATCGGATGTCGGAGTTCAGGGTACTAGACTCTCCAGATTTTGCAAAGTCTGCATACCGAAGGAGGAGGAACACGAAGTCTAAAATGTCTACTGGTCAGGCACCATATGGTTGTTTTAAGTGTGGCAAGGAAGGGCACTTTGCCTGAGATTGTCGGAATGGTGCTCCGAAGTTAAAGAAAGATATGTCAGGAGAAGGTATAGGGCAAAGTGCCAGAGATCTGAATCGAATCCAAGGAAACAAAGACTTGGATATGCAGAAGACGGAGTTCAAAATGCCGAACTTATCAAAGTCCGCGTACCGTAGGCGGTATAAGAAGGCTAGGACTTCGGGTCCAACTCCTTCTTCTGGTGCTTCTGGGGTGACTACGGGTCAAACCCTGGGCCCATGCTTTAATAGTGGAAAGCCGGGGCACTTTGTTCGAGACTGCTGGAGCGAACGTCCCGAGTCCGAGAAGAAGCACGCTGTCATGATGACAGGTACAGCTTAAATTTATTGCAGTTTAGCTTTAAATACTTGTTGCCCTTGTGCATGTTAGCTTAGAACTGCTTGTGCTAAGCTTTGTTCTGATTTTTGATTAATCCGGCGAGAGCACCGTTCGTTTAGAGAGCTTCGCATTCCCTTTTGACCAAAGGATTTGTATTGCGCGTCGGAGTACGTCCTTCGAGGGCAAAAGACAAATTGGATGCGTTGTTGTCCACTGGTGCTCAATACGCGCGAGTAGAATCTGTTGTGTTTAGCTGAAGATTGGGACTCAAGAGTTTGACTTACAATCATCGTTACTATTGCTAGGGTAGCTCGACGTGATCTTTGGTTTGGAATGGCTCTCGGAGCAGCAAGCATACATTGATTGAAATTGCAAGGAAGTCAAGTCCGGAACTAGTCGTAAGACAACATTTGTGGGCTTGAAAGGGGTCGAGCATGACATTGATGTCTGCTCTTCTGATGGTTAAGGCGGTATGGTGTGATGCCAAACCGGTGATACGCTCTTCGTATCGGCTAGCGCGTAAGGAGATGGCAGAGCTGAAGGTACAACTTCAAGAGTTGTTGGAGCAAGGTTATGTGCGTCAAGTTTGTCGCTTTGGAGCGCACCGGTCCTTTTTGTGAAGAAGAAGGACGGAAGCTTGAGACTTTGTATTGATTATCGAGATCTGAACAATCTAACGGAGAAGAACAAGTACCCGATCCCAAGGATTGATGATCTATTCGATCAGTTAGTCGGGTCATCAGTGTACTCTAAATTGGATCTTAAGTCCGGTTGCTGAGAATAGGGGAGAGTGATATCCCTAAGACAACGTTCGGTACGAGATAAGGGCATTACAAGTTTACGATGAGGCCGTTTGGGCTGAGTACTACGCCGTCGATGTTCATGGATTTGATGAACAGGACTTTCATGGAGTACCTAGACCATTTTGTGATCGTCTTCATTGACAATATATTGGTGTACTCGCAGAGTGAGGAGGATCACTTTAAGCACCTGCATTTGCTGCTGGAGACGCTGAGGAGGAATCAATTGTACGCCAAGTTCTCCAAATGCGAGTTTTGGGTGTCCTCAGTAGCGTTCCTTGGTCTCATAGTCAGTGGAGACGGAATTGCGGTGGATTCGACGAAGACTGTTGCGATATGATAGTGGCCTGTGCTGTCTACGATAGCGGAAGTCAGGAGTTTTCTAGGGCTTGCCAGCTATTACAGGCGCTTCGTTGAGGACTTCTCGCGGATAGCGTTACCCCCACGACTCTGACGAGGAAAGATTAGAAGTTTGTTTGGAAATCGGGGTGCATACGAGCTTTTGAAGAGTTGAAGAGTCGATTGACCACGGCGCCTGAACTGAGTTCGCCAAGTGGGACCGAAGGTTTTGAGAACTAAAGCGATGCTTCGGGTAGTGGATTGGGCTGTATCCTACTGCAGCATGGAAGCGTGATAGCGTATGACTCGTGATAGCTGAAAGTGCACGAGAAGAATTATCCGGTCAATGACTTGGAGTTAGCGGCCGTGATTTTTGCCTTGAAGCTGTGGAGGCACTACTTGTACGGGGTGAAGATCGACATCTATACCGACCACATGAGTCTGAAAGACTTGTTGGATCAGAAGGATCTGAACATGCGATAGCGTAGATGGATGGAGTTCCTGGGGGACTACACGTTCAAGATCGACAACGTGCCTGGTAATGGCAATGCGGCTGCGGACGCGTTGAGCCGCAGGGCCCCAGCTTAAGCCAATTGGTTGTTGGTCCATGATGAGTGGTTGGTTCGGGAGCTGGAGGTGTTGGAGATTTCTTGCGTAGACAAGCAGTCAAGTGCTGAAGCACTATTGAACTGGACGGAAGTTCAGTGTGACCTTGTTGATCGGATTCGATAGGCTTTGGATTTGGATGGCCGCATGAAGCAACTCATGATAGAGGCTTTGGATGTGTCAAATTCCCAATTTGTTGTTGAGGATGGATTGCTTTGGAAGGACGATCGTCTGTGCATCCCGAACGTGGGAAATTTGCGGGTGGAATTGTTGTGCGAGGCACATCATACCAAGTACTCGATTCACCCGGGGAGCACGAAGATGTACCGCAATGTGAATAAATTGTTCTGGGGCCAGAACTTAAGAACGATGTGGCACTCTACGTGGCTAAGTGTCAAACATGCGCTTTTGTAAAGGCGAAATGTCAAAAACCGGGAGGATTCTTGAAGTCCTTGCCTATTCCGGAGTGGAAGTTCGACGACATTACTATGGACATTGTGCATGGTTTACCAAGGTCATAGAAGGGAAACGACGCCATCTGGGTGATCGTGGATCGTTTGACGAAGTTGTTGCACTTCATTCCGCATAGGAAGGACGATTCTGTGGAGAAATTGGCAAAGTTATATGTGGATAACATTGTACGGCTTCATGGTGTACACCGCAGCATTGTGAGTGACCGAGAAGGGCGGTTCACATCCAATGATTGGAGGCTGGTGCAACCGATGTTGGGAACAAAGCTGAGTTTCACCACAGCCTTTCATCCACAGACAGATGGCCAGACCGAGAGGGTCAATAGGACAATGGAGGACATGCTTCGCATGTGCATCCTAGACTTCGGGAAGCAGTGGGAAGATCACATATACTTGGTGGAGTTCGCTTACAACAATAGCTACCAGGCAAGCATACAAATGGCGCCCTTCGAGGCCCTTTATGGTAGAAGATGTCGCACGCCGTTGTCTTGGTTGGAAACGGGGGAGTCAAAGTTGTACAAGTGACAAGAGGTGGAAGATGCTACGTCGTTGGTTCGAACGATTCGAGAGAGGTTGCTAATTGCTCAGGATAGCCAGGATAAGTACTATAACGCCAAGCACAGGAACGTGGAGTTCGCTGTTGGTGATTGAGTGTACTTAAAGATCAAGCCGTTTAAGGTTGTCTCACGGGTGCGGTGCTTGAAGAAGCTAAGCCCGAGGTACCTTGGACCGTTTGAGGTTCTGGAGCGGATTGGTGAAGCTGCTTATCGGTTGAAGCTATCAGTGGAGCTTAGTGGTCTATACGATGAATTTCATATATTGGTGCTATGGAAGGCGGTGAAAGAGCCTTCGCATGTGATCGCGCTAGATCATGTGCCGGTGGATAATGGGAGGACAACGAAGGTCAAGCCCGTTCGAATTGAGGACTCATAAGTCAAGCGGCTACGCAACAAAGAGATCAGGATGGTCAAGGTCCGTTGGGACAACTGCAGTCGGGAGGAGCTCTCATGGGAGCGGGAGTAGGCCATGCTTGAGGAGTACCCGGAGTTATTCCACTCAGGTACTGTTTTAGTTTTGTGTTAATTTCCCTTTTATGTAATTTTGGGGCGAAATTCTTTTTTGAGGGAGAGAGTTGTTGTAACACCCCCTATCCATTGCATAACATATAGCAGTGGGTCCGGCCGAGGCCCGACGCCATATACCACAGACAGACCGGGTGGTTACTCAATGGAAACCATCCAACCAATCATAACGTCCTACACAGAGCATTCTAGCGGAAGCAGTTTTATAAGTTGCAAATAAAAGAACCCAGCAACAAGCATGAATGTCCACTAACAAGCCAAATAGGAGTGAAGTATATACACAAGTACTGGCCTTAAGGCCTTACAAATGGTTTACTCTTATTACATGTTTTCCATACCACGGCATGCATGCCGGTCATACATGAACAAAAGCAAGTAAACACTCCAATTAGGCCTTCGAGTGCCGGCTTCGCAATCTGGGCTTTAGCCCGCTAAAGATCGCTTGGTCTAGCAGCACCTGCAAGCAAAAAACCACCGCACGGTGGCAAACAAAATCAACGGTCAGCAATGCTGACCAAATTATAACGATCCCGCCCCCAATTCGGGACAGCGATGCTCCTTCCCTGCACTTATTAGCATAACCAAGCAGTGTATAAATATAAATTTCATCACAAGCATAGGCTCACACGGCCACACACTCCGTGCACTCAGGGCACATTCTCGGTGAACAAGGTCAAAGCCCGCCGACTCACCACCGTCCCCAGGACAGTGCAAGAATGAGCAATTTGTCTTCCCGGCATGGGTCACGGTAATTTAAACCATAGACCGCCGAAGACCCTCATCTATGCCAACGGCTCGAATCCGAATGACATAGAATGGGTACGGTTCCATCTAACCCGTACTCGCATCGCAACGTTAATTTAAAACATATGCGCAGGTCAAACTTATCCCGAGTCCTGTTTCCATCACAAAATCACATAACCCGGTTATGTTCAAGTTGGCTCCCAGGCCACCAGGTTGGCAAGATCACGCATCCGCCCAGTTTTCCGGGTGAACCTTAGGGTTAATCCCCGAGGCTCCCTGTTGCAATCTACCACGTAGAATACCCGAAAAACAAACATTCGCACGGAGTCTTCTCCGGCATTTATGCAATGCAACATTACCGATCCAGACCAACATGTCCGGATAGGCTTCACACGTCATGCCTATGTCCATTCTCGATTACGGACTCTACACAACGGGGACTATTCATGTCTACCCAAAGGAACGCCTCAAACTCACGGCAAACTCGCGATAGCGGGCTTCCTATGCAAAATAAGGAGAGCTTCATATGCTCAAGTAGAGAATCGTTACCCTAGCGTTCTTCCTTGGCGCCATGGAAAAGTACGCAGATGAAAAGCACCGCAATCTCCTTGCCTTCGTCGATCCGAAGTCGGCTCGCGATTTGGAGCTCTAAAACTCCTCCAAAGACTGGATCTAGGCTTCTTCTTCCTCCTTTGCTCTCCCCTCTCTCTAGGATTTAGACAGAGAACCAACAAAAAATAATAAGGGTTTTGAAACCCTTCTCTCGGGTATAACCCCTTTGGGATAACCAAAGCCATCGGATCCCACAAAAAGAAATGCACGGCTACGATCCAGGTCTGACATGGATGAATGGGGCTAAACACCGCATGGTACACTAACAGGAGCAGCACACGTCCACGTCAATGTCGGAACAATTAGTCAACTCCCACCAATCCCGTATGTCGACACTCCGCGTCGACCGAGTCAGACACGGCATAAACAGCCCTGCGCTCGACGATCGTCGAACCAAGATCGTCGACCGCTGCCAGATCATCGAACGGAGATCTATAGCCCAATCGTCGAACGCAAAACTCTAGCCAAATCGTCGAACGCACGGCCCGATCGTCGAACCCACAGTCCGATCGTCGAACCTAGAAAACTGCCAGTTCGACGAACACGCGGCCCGATCGTCGAACCCAGAAAGCTTGCCCGATCGTCGAACACAGATAGCTGGCCCGATTGTCGAACACAGATAGCTGCCCAGATCGTCGAACCCAGAAAGCTGGCCCGATCGTCGAACGCAGCATTTTGACCAGATCGTCGACCGCTGCTCGACGATCGTCGAACCCAGATTTCTGCCTGATCGTTTTGGCAGATCTTTGAACAACCCCGACACGCCCTGAGACATGCCCGTGTCCCAGGCTGTGTACCCCTGCCAAATTCCAAATTTTGTACAGATTCGTCACCCGTCGCTCTTTTGAGTTTCGGGGCGTTACAGCTCTCCCCCTCTTAAAAGAATTTCGTCCACGAAATTACATAAAGGAAAGATAAGGACAAAATTAAATTGTACCTGAGCGGAACAACTCCGGATACTAGTCAAGCATAGTCTGCTCTCGCTCCCAAGAGAGCTCCTCTCGACCGCAATTGTCCCATCGGACCTTGACCATCCTGATCTCTTTATTGCGTAGCCGCTTGACTTTCGAGTCTTCAATCCGCATGGGCTTGACCTTTGTCGTCAACCCACTATCAATCGGCACTTGATCGACCGCGATCACTTGCGAAGGCTCTTGCACCACCTTCCATAGCACCGATATATGGAATACATCATGTAGACCACTAAGCTCCACAGATAGCTTCAATCGATAGGATGCTTCACCAACCCGCTCCAGAACCTCAAACGGCCCAAGGTACCTCGGTCTCAGCTTTTTCAATCGCCGCACCCGCGAGACACCCTTGAACGGCTTGATCTTTAAGTACACCCAGTCGCCCACAGCGAACTCCACATTTCTGTGCTTGGCATTATAGTACTTCGCTTGCCGGTCCTGAGCGATATGAAACCTCTCACTAATGGTTCGCACCAATGAAGTAGCATCCTACACCTCTTGACGCTTTTACAACTTTGACTCACCCGTTTCCAACCAGGACAACGACGTGCGACATCTTCAACCATAAAGGGCCTCGAAGGGCGCCATTTGAATACTCGCCTGGTAGCTATTGTTGTACGCAAATTCCACCAAATAAAGATGGTCTTCTAAATGTTTTCCAAAGTCCAAGACACACATGTGGAGCATGTCTTCCATAGTTCTATTGACCCTCTCGGTCTGCCCATCCATCTGCAAATGGAAGGCTGTGCTAAAACTCAGCTTTGTTCCCAACATTTGCTGCACAAGCCTCCAATCAGTGGACGTGAACCGCCAAACTCGGTCACTCACGATGCTGCGGGGCACACCGTGGAGCCGCACTATGTTATCCACATATAACTTTGCCAACTTTTCCACCAGATCATCCTTCCTATGCGGAATGAAATGCGACACCTTTGTTAGCCGATCTACGACCACCCAGATAGCATCGTTCCCCTTTTGTGACCTTGGCAAACTGTGCACAAAGTCCATTGTGATGTCATCGAATTTCCACTCCGGAATAGGCAAGGACTTCAAAAATCCTCCCGGCTTTTGGCACTCCGCCTTCACCAAGGCGCAAGTTTGGCACTTCGCCACGTAGAGCGCCACATCCTTCTTCAAACCCGGCCACCAACACAGTTTCTTAACGTCGCGGTACATCTTTGTGCTCCCCGGGTGAATCGAGTACTTGGTATGGTGCACCTCGTACAACAAATCCACCCGCAAACTGACCATGCCTGGGATGCAAAGACGACCGTCTTTCCAAAGCAATCATTCCTCCACAACGAATTCGGAATTTGACCCATCTAGGGCCTCTACCCTGAACTGCTTCATTTGGTCATCCAAATCCAAAGTCTGCCGAATCAGATCAGTAAGGTCATATTGAACTTCAGTCCAATTCAAGAGTGCTTCAGCACTTGACTGCTTATCTACACAAACAATCTCCAAGGCCTCCAACTCCCAAACCAACCGCTCATCATGGATCGACAGCCAATTGGCTTGAGCTGGGGCTCAACGACTCAATGCGTCTGCAACCACATTACCTTTACCAGGCACGTAGTGGATCTTGAATGTATAGTCCCCCAGGAACTCCATCCATCTATGCTGCCGCATATTCCCATCTTTCTGATCGATCAAATACTTCAGGCTATTATGATCGGTGTAGATATCAATCTTCACACCGTACAAATAATGA
Organism: Platanthera guangdongensis; assembly: GCA_039583875.1. Taxonomy (NCBI): domain Eukaryota; kingdom Viridiplantae; phylum Streptophyta; class Magnoliopsida; order Asparagales; family Orchidaceae; genus Platanthera; species Platanthera guangdongensis. The sequence goes on from CM077160.1 coordinate 88,431,571, forward strand.
CTCCACAGCTTCAAGGCAAAAATCACGGTCGCTAACTCCAAGTCATGGACCGGATAGTTCCTCTCGTGCACCTTCAGCTGTCTCGAGCCATATGCTATAACGCTTCCATGCTGTAACAGCACAGAACCCAAACCATTGCCTGAAGCATCGCTATAAATCTCATAACCTTCGGTCCCACTCTGCGAACTCAGCACAGGCGTCGTAGTCAACCGATATTTCAACTCCTCAAAAGCTCGAGCGCACTCCGGCGTCCAAACAAACTTCTACTCCTTCCTCGTCAAAGTAGTGAGAGGTAACGCTATCCGCGAGAAGTTCTCTACGAAGCGCCTATAATAGCCGGAAAGCCCCAAAAAGCTCCGTACTTCCGCTACCGTAGAAAGCTCAGGCCACTCCCATATCGCAACAATCTTTGCTGGATCCACTACAATACCTTCTCCACTCACTATATGACCGAGGAACACCACTGAGGACAACCAAAACTCGCACTTCGAGAACTTGGCGTACAATTGAATCCTCCTTAGCGTCTCGAAAACCAAATGAAGATGCCTGAAGTGATCTTCCTCACTCTGCGAGTACACCAAAATATCATCGATGAAGACGATCACAAAATGGGCCAAGTACTCCCTGAAGGTCCTGTTCATCAAATCCATGAACACTGACGGCGCATTAGTCAGCCCAAACAGCATGACCGTAAACTTGTAATGCCCATATCTCGTACTGAATGCTGTCTTCGGGATATCACTCTCCCTTATTCGCAGCTGGTAGTACCCGGACTTGAGGTTCAAATTTGAGTACACCGTCGACCCGACTAACTGATCGAATAGATCATCAATCCGGGGGATCGGGTACTTGTTCTTTTCCGTCAACTTGTTGAGCTCCCGATAATCAATACATAGCCTCAAGCTTCCGTCCTTCTTCTTAACAAAGAGGACCGGCGTGCTCCAAGGCGAAGAACTTGGACGAACATACCCTTGCTCTAACAACTCTTGCAGTTGAACTTTCATCTCCGCCATTTCCTTATGCGCTAGCCGATATGGAGAGCGTGACAGGCTTTGCACCTGGTACGAGCTCTATTGTAAAATCTATCTCCCACTGTGGCGGGGCTCTAGGAAGATCGCTAGGGAACACATCAGAGTACTCCGATACCACTGAAATACAGTCCAACGCAGGTTTGGGCTTTGCAACCTCCACTAGAGTAAAGAATAGCTCTGCACCAGCATGAACAGCCTTCACCACCTGAAGAGCAGACATCATCGTCTTGCTCGACCCTTTTAATCCCGTAAAAGTCGTCTCATGACTTGCTCCCAACTTGACTTCCTTGCGACCGCAATCAATATAGGCCCACTGCTTCGAGATCCAGTCCATGCCAAATATAACATCGAACTCCACCAACGGTAGTAACGACGCTTGTAGATCGAACTCTTGATTCCCAATTCAAATCTTCACGCCACAGATTCTATCAGCGCGCATCGAATACCCATTGGGCAACAACACATCCAACTTGTCCTTCGCCATCGAAGAAGGTACTCCGATGCGTGATATAAATCCTTCGGACAAGGAGTGTGAAGCTCCTGTATCGAAGAGTGCTCTTGCCGGATTTTCACAAATCAAAACAAAGCCTAAACAAGCAGTGGTAAGGTAACAAGCACATAACAAGTATTTAAAAGATTAACTTGCTATAAATTTAAATTTTACTTGTCACCACATCCGCCTGTTTGATGGCCACTTGTTGGCCAAGATTATACACCCTTGGTTGGGCTGGAGCATAATGGGACGCGGTTGACTCCATCGCCTTGCCCTTCTCTTCGTAAGTTGCTCCGGGCTTCCTTTCAGACTTGGGACGTCCGCTCCAACAGTCACGGGCAAAGTGCCCCGACCTCCCACAAGTAAAACATGCACCCGGGGTCCGACCTATAGTCGCCCCAGAAGCACCAGAAGGAGCTGGACCCGAAGTCTTAGACTTCTTAAAGAACCTTTGATAGCCGGACTTTGAAGTAGTCGGCACTTTGAACCCAGACTTCTTATCACCAACGCTTTTCTTTGCTTGTACATTCTTCATGTCCTTCTCTAAGGCCGGGCAGTGTTGACCAATGTCAAGAAACCCTGCGTCATGGCCCCGAGAGTAGTAGCCTCAACTCATCTCTCAACCCTTCGTAGAATCGATTCGTCATGTGCTCCTCATCCGCGATAGTGGCGCTAGCATATCGACTCAATCGAGTGAACTCGTGGAGATATTCATCCATGCTACTATCTCCTTGAAACAACTTCAGGAACTCATTATCCAATGTTATCCTCTCTGCCGAAGGGAGGTATCTAGCCAAGAACAGTCTCGAGAACTCCTCCATAGAGACGTCTGTAAGCTGCCTACCTCTCAATAGATGCAGCTCCAATCCTTCCCACCACAATCTCGCTTCACTGTCCAGAAGGAACGTAGCAATGGTGGTCATTTGCCACTCCTCCGTCTCCGTTGCTGTCAAGACTCTCTTCACCCTGGAGAGCCAGTCTTCAGATTGAGATGGGGTTCCCAACCCCGAGAATACCGGATGATTAAAGCTCATGACATGTTTGAGTTGTCTCTCGGTTGCCCTCCTTGGCACCAACGGCTCCCCAACTACCTACTCCACTCTCCTCGGCTCAACCTCTAGAAGAGGTACCTGCTCCATCACATGAGCGGGCTGCTGCATTTGCCTTGCAGGCTGTGCATTAATCATGGCTAACACTGCTTCGGCCACCAATCATATGGTCTCAGCCGACGGAGGTGTTGTAGGAGCATCATTTGGTGCACTGCTAGCCTCAGAAACTCGACGTTCTGACGACCCACCACCGCTTCTGGTCACCTATAGTTGTACAAAACACCGTTAAGCGACCAAATAAAATTGCAAACAACAATTATAGGAACTCGCGGGTTCCCTAAACACGTGTATTTTAATTCCTAAGTGGACATTCATGGGTTCTTTTGTTGTTATAACGATGACGCACACACATGTGCTCACCACCCCTTAAAAACAATTCGCCCACGAATTCATTTTAAACCTGACCGAAACCAGTATTCTGATACCAAATTGTAACACCCCATATCCGTCGCATAGCATATAGCAGTAGGTCCGGCCGGGGCCCGACGCCATATACCACAGACAGCCTGGGTGGTTACTCAATGGAAACCATCCAACCAATCATAACGTCCTACACAGAGCATTCTAGCGGAAGCAGTTTTATAAGTTGCAAATAAAAGAACCCAGCAAAAGCATGAATGTCCACTAACAAGCCAAATAGGAATGAATTACATACACAAGTACTAGCCTTAAGGCCTTACAAATGGTTTACTCTTATTACATGTTTTCCATACCATGGCACGCAGGCCGGTCATACATGAACAAAAGCAAGTAAACACTCCAATTAGGCCTTCGAGGGCCAGCTTCGCAATCTGGGCTTTAGCCCGCTAATGATCGCTTGTTCCAGCAGCACCTGCAAGCAACAAACCACCGCACGGTGGCAAATAAAAGCAACGGTCACCAATGCTGACCAAATTAAACAATCCCGCCCCCAATTCGGGGCGGCGATGCTCATTCCCTGCACTTATTAGCATAACCAAGCAGTGTATAAATATACATTTCATCACAGGCATAGGCTCACATGGCCACGCACCCCGTGCACTTAGGGCACATTCTCGGTGAACACGGTCAAAGCCCGCCGACTCACCACCGTCACCAGGACGGCCCAACAATGAGCAATTTGTCTTCCCGGCATGGGTCACGGTAATTTAAACCATAGACCGCCGAAGACCCTCATCCATGCCAATGGCTCAAATCCGAACGACATAGAACGGGTACGGTTCCATCTAACCTATGCTCACATCGCAACTTTAATTTAAAACATATGCGCAGGTCAAACTTCTCCCGAGTCCCGTTTCCATCACAAATTCACATAACCCGGTTATGTTCAAGTTGGCTCATAGGCTACCAAGTTGGCAAGATCACGCATCCGCCCAGTTTTCCGGGTGCACCTTAGGGTTAATCCCCAAGGCTCCCTATTGCAATCTACCACGTAGAATACCCGAAAAACAAACATTCGCACGGAGTCTTCTCCGATATTTAAGCAATGCAACATCACCGATCCAGACCAACATGTTCGGATAGGCTTCACACATCATGCCTATGTCCATTCTCGATTACGGACTCTACACAACAGGGACTATTCATGTCTACCCGAAGAAACGCCTCAAACTCACCGCAAACTCGCGAGAGCGGGCTTCCTATGCAAAAGGAGAGCTTCACATGCTCAAGTTGAGAATCGTTACCCTAGCTTTCTTCCTTGGCACCATGGAAAAGTACGCAGATGAAAAGCACCGCAATCTCCTTGCCTTCGTAGATCCGAAGTCGGCTCGCGATTTGGAGCTCTAAAACTCCTCCAAAGACTAGATCTAGGGTTCTTCTTCCTCCTTTGCTCTCCCCTCTCTCTAGGATTTAGACAGAGAACCAGCAGAAAATAATAAGGGTTTTGAAACCCTTCTCTCGGGTATTACCCCTTTGGGATAACCATAGCCATCAGATCCCACAAAAAGAAACGCACGGCTACGATCCAGGTCTGACGTGGACGAATGGGGATAAACACCACATGGTACACCAACAGGAGCAGGACACGTACGCTTCAATGTCGGAACAATTAGTCAACTCCCGCCAATCCCTTGTGTCGACACTCCACGTCGACCGAGTCAGACACGCCATAAACAGCCCCGCGCTCGACGATCGTCGAACCAAGATCGTTGACCGCTGCCAGATCGTTAAACGAAGATCTATAGCCCGATCGTCGAACGGAAAACTCTGGCCAAATCATCGAACGCGCGGCCTGATCGTCAAACCCATGGCCCGATCGTCGAACCCAGAAAACTGCCTGTTCGACGAACACGCGGTCCGATCGTCGAACCCGGAAAGCTGGCACGATCGTCGAACACAGATAGCTGGCCCGATTGTCGAACACAGATAGCTGGTCAGATCGTCGAACCCAGAAAGCTGGACCGATCGTCGAACGCAGCATTTTGACCAGATCGTCGACCGCTGCTCGACGATCGTCGAACCAAGATTTTTGCCTCATTGTTTTGGCAGATCTTTGAACTACCCCGACACGCCCTGGACATGCCCGTGTCCCAGGCCGTATACCCCTGCCAAATTAAAAATTTGGTACAGATTCATCACCCGTCGCTCTTTTGAGTATCGGGGCGTTACAGTTGTAACGCCCCGAAACTCAAAAGAGCGACGGGAGGCATTTCGAGCCAAGTTTGTAATTTGGCAGGGCGCACACGGCCTGGGACACGGGCGTGTCCTAGGGCGTGTCGTGCTCGGGTCGACGATCTGGCCCAGAGGACGATGAATTTTGGAGTCGACTATCGTCGAGAGAGCAAACACGGTGTGAGACACGGGCGTGTCCCAGGTCGTGTCCTTCACTGGTTGAAGTCGGGCCGTGGCGGCGGAAACGCACTGTGTGGCACACGGGCCGTGTCAGGTAGACACGGCTGTGTCAAAATACGACACGGGCATGTCGAGTACCCGTGTCCTCACGGGTAGAAGTCGGGTTGTGGCGTGGGAGATGTACAGTGTGGCACACGGGCTGTGTCGGGTAGACACGGGCATGTCAAAATGCGACACGGCGTGTCGAGTACCCGTGTCCTTTTCGGGCGTTTTCGGTCCTTTGTCGTTGGAGGAACACTGCACACTACACGGCCGTGTACCGTATGACACGGGCATGTCAGGTCTGACACGGGTGTGTCAGGTACCCGTGTAATTTTCGGGACGCGTCGGTTTCGACGACGAATGGGGAACACGGCCCTGGACACGGGCGTGTCACAGGCAGTGTTCGGCCCAGATTTTGGATTTCAAGCCCAGATCGGGGTCATTCGTTTCCTTTTTTTGGGATCCGATGGTTGGGGGTTGTTCCTGCTTGACCCGGGTTTAGGGCTTAGATAACCCTATTTTAGTTGTGTTATTCTCTTTCTAAAGCTTAGAGACAGGGGAGAGCAAGGAAGAAGAAATGAGGCTAGATCCGGTCACCGACGGAGCTTCGGAGCTACAAATCGCAAGCCGACTTCAGATCTACAGAGGCGAGGACAACGCGGTGCATTTCATCTACATAGATTTCCATGGCGCCAAGGAAAAATGTTAGGGTAACGATTCTCATCCTAGGACATGTGAAGTCCTCTTTTCCTTTGCATAGGAAGACCGCTCTCACGAATTTGCGGTGAGTTTAAGGCGTTCTTCGGGTGGACATGAATAGTCCCCGTTATGTACATGTAGAGTCCGTAATCGAGAATCGGACATAGGCATGATGTGTGAAGCCTACCTGGACAAGTTGGTCAGGATCGGTGATGTTGCATTGCATGAATGGCCGGAGAAGACTCCGTGCGAATGGTTATTTTTCGGGTTTTCTATGCGGTAGATTGCAACAGGATGCCTTAGGGACTAACTCCAAGGTGCACCCGAAAAACTGGGCAGATGCGTGATTCTGCCAACATGGTGGATTGGGAGCCAACCTGAACATAACCGGGTTATGTGAAGTGTATGATGGAAACGGGACTCGGGGAGGTTTGACCCACGCATATGGATTAAATTGACGTTGCGGTGTGAGCAACGGATCAGGCGGAACCGTACCCGCTCTATGTCATTCGGTGGGAGCTGTTGGCATAGATGAGGGTCTTCGGCATTCTATGGCTTAAATTGACGTGACCCATGTCGAGAATACAAAAATACTCGCAAGATTGGCCGTCTTAGTGGCGGTGGTGAGACCGAGGCGTCCATGGCTTAAATTTACGTGATGTTGGCCGGTTCACCGAGAATGTGCCCTGAGAGCACGGGGTGAGTGGCCGTGCGTGCCCATGTCTGTGATGAAGTGTTTATCTATACTGCTTGGTTATGCTAACAAAGTGCAGCGAAAGGAGCATCGCCGCCCTGAGTTTGGGGGAGGGATCATTATAATTTGGTCAACATAGCTGACCTTTTCTTTTGTTTGCCACCATTACGGTGGATTGTTGCTTGCAGATGCGGCGGAGCCGAGCGGTAAATAGCGGGCAAAAGCCCAAGTTGCTGAGCTGGCCCTCAAAGGCCTAATTGTGAGTGTTTTCTTTCATTCCCATGTATGACCGGCTTGCGTGCCGAGGTTTGGAAAACACTTATATTTGAGTAAACAATTGTAAGGCCATAAGGCCGTTGTACTTGTGTATTGTACTTCATTCATGTTGGTTTGAGTAGTGGACATTCATGCTCGTGTGGGTTCTTTGTTTTGCAACCTTTAAATTGCTTCCGCTAGAATGACTCTGTGCAGGACGTTGGTTATTAGTTGGAGGGTTTCCAATGAGTGACCTCCCGGTCTGTCTGTGGTATATGGCATCGGGCCCCGGTCGGACCTACTGCTATATGTTATGCGATGGATAGGGGGTGTTACACACTCTCCCTACATGACTTGTTCGTCACGGGATAGCCAGCCCACCACGGAGACAAAGCCGCGCCTTAGCACATCACAATCCATAAAAATCCCCACCCTAATCCATCATTTGTACTGCAACGTCCTCGCGCACCAAGGAAACCATCTACCGCCACTACAGAGCTAACCTTGTCCACCAAGGAAAACATCTACCGCCAATGCAGAGCTAACCTTACCCGATTCCGACCACACATACTCACTTGAGAAAAGGGGGAAATTACATACATCACAAACGACATCTTGCCGCAACGGATTTCTACAAAATCCTTAAGGCTCGCTATGCAACATCACCGAGTCAGACTAACGATCGCGGCTATGGCTTCACCAACAATGCCTAATCTACTAACGGAGAAGATCTATAATGCACAATCATGCTGTGGACGGACTCAATCGACCCGGAGGTTCCTTTTGAACCATGATGACCCAAACCCCTCTCATTTGAGAGATTTGGTGCTCAAATGTTTGAAAGAAAAGATGCTAAGCATGCATCCTAAAAACCAAGAGGAGATGTGTTGTTACCTTATGGCCCCTCTTCCTAGCCCTGGGAACTTAGCCGGATGAAAAGTACCGCAATGGATTTGCCTCTACGGATTTGGACTCGACTCGCGATATGGGCCTCCGAAGCTTATCCAGCAGCCTGATATCTCCTTCACCTTCTTCCTTGCTCTCCCTTCTCTCTAAAACCTTAGAAAGTGAAACTTGAAGAAGAATGAGGGTTTCAAACCATATTCGCGGACATAACTCAGCCAGGACAGCCCTGAAACATCAGATCCTAAAATAAGGAAAGAACGGCCACGATTCGCACTTAAAACCAAAATTACTGGGCCGAACAGGGCTTGAAACATTCCTGTCCCAGGACGTGTGCCTCAATCGACTCCGAAACTGTCGCACCCAGAATAGGACACAGGTTCTGGACACGCTCGTGTCAAACGTGACACGCCCGTGTCACTCAATACATGCCTGTGTGCCTGGTCGTGTTCCTCCATCGACATAGGACCAAACACAACCCGGGGATAACACGGGTACGCAACACACCCGTGTCACATTTGACACGCCAGTGTTAAACACGAATACGTGTGGGATCCAGGCCGTGTTTATCCCCTCACATGGCTCGGCTATCATCCCGAGCAGGACACGGCCTGGGACACGCCCGTGTCTCAGGCCGTGTTCGTCCTCTAGACGATCGTCGAACCCGAACACGACACGGCCATGGACATGCCAGTTTCGTAGACCGTGTTCACTATCGCGACACTTCATCGAGCGTATTTCATCGACTACCCGAGTTCTTCGTCGAACCAGAGCATGACACGGCCTTGGACATGCCCACGTCTGTAATGCGCACGATTTTTTCGATGATTTTATTTGAATGGGCAACGTCATATTTTTGACTTCATGGCGTTACTTTTAATGTCGAGTTGACGGCGCAATGCCGTTAAGGCATTTTCGTCTCTATGCGGTCGAGTCGGCCGAATTCTTATTGTAATGGGAAAATTTTGCATCTGGAATTTAAGTTAAGTAATTTTGGACTTGCTTGTCATGTTTTTCGCAATCCAAGCATTTTTGGAGTCTCGGCGCGCGATTTAAGTTTTGGATTTTTGTGATAGCCGTATACTTTGTAGATTAATATCTCGGGAATGACTCGTCGGATTTTGGTTTTGACTTTGCCGTTGTGTTCATAGCGTCAGTGTTCGTCTACGGTGCGAGTTTCGTTCAATTCGGCGCTCGTTTGGGCCTCTGTTTTGAACTTGTGTTTTATTTTTCAAAAAAATAAATATGATTATTTTAATATTATAGTACTATTCAAAAATGTCCGTTACTATTCATTCATATAGTTTGATCAAAACTGTATATTTGCAAACGAATTATTTTTCCTGCAATTATACTCGAGTGATTTCTATATGAACTCATATATATCATTCTGCTACTCGAGTAGGTCATTCTGCAACTCGAGTAAGTCAATTCTACTACTCGTGTAGGTCATTCTGCTACTCGAGTAGGTCATTCTGCAACTCGAGTACGTCAATTCTGCTACTCGAGTAGGTCATTCTGCAACTCCAGTAGGTCAATTCTGCTACTCGTGTAGATCTTTCTGCAACTCGAGTAGGTCAATTCTGCTGCACGAGTAGGTCATTCTGCAACTCGAGTAGGTTAATTCTGCTACTCGAGTAGGTCATTCTGCAACTCGAGTTGGTCAATTGTGTTTACGTTCGGATGCCTTTTTGAGTGATGTCGTACGAAAAAATGGTTAACATGAATTTTGTTCGTCTGGACGAGATCTACAATTTGGTGTTGGGCACTTTTCGATTTGAAGCAATCTTAGACCTTTATTTTCGATTTTCTCGAAACTGCTCATAAGTAGACCATTCGATTGATTCTCTCGAGTTCTATGCCTACTATCTCGAGTAGACCTGATCTACACGAGTTCTTTGCCTATTATCTCGAGTCCCTGTGTATATCTCGAGTTGCCAAAGTCTCCATCTCGAGTATCCATCTCGAGTAAGCCCCTCCAACTCGAGTAAACCCCTCCATCTCGAGTAAAACTGTTTCCTCTCGAGTAGTCTGTACAGTCTGAGTTCGGGCACCGTTTTGAGGGTCAAAACGGTGTCGTATGGAAAAATGTTCAACATGAAATTTGTTCGTCTCAGCGAGATCTACAATTTGCATGTTGGAACCTTTTGATTTGAAGTCATCCTAGACCTCTATTTTTGGTTCCCACGAAACCGCTCGTAATAACCCGTTTTTGACAAAAAAATTTATAAACATATATATATATATATATATATATATATATATATATATATATATATATATATATATATATATATATATATATATATTCTTAGACTTAGGTTTTAGAATCGAACTTCATCTTCTCTGATATTTTTCTCCTGAACCAGAGCAGCGAGCGAGAGAGAGAGTTTCTATTTCATGAACCTTCTGGTGGCCGCCGACGGGGCTCCGGTGCTCAAAATCTTCAACCGAATATAGATCTGGAAAGCTCTCACCGAGAGCTATGCCATCTTGGTAATATCTTCCCCATTTCTTGAGATTTCTTGTTAGGGTTTATTGGCCCTAACCTCTTTTTCGGCCGTTATTCTTCAGATTTCAACTCTTCACGCATCCTTTTGCCCTGATCTATGACATGGAGTGATTCAGAGGGTTTTTCCGGTAAACCAAGGCAAGTGGTGGTTTCCCCTCGTTTCTCCTTGTCTGATTTTGATGGTAACGGCTATGTTTTCAGGTTCATTAAAAATTTCCGCGCTTGTTCTTCCAAATTATTTTTATGATTAACAGTTTCAATGATCACATGATGTTGTAAGGTTTCGGTCATGGTAACTCTATCTTGTCTGGTTATGTTTATTCTTGATGTGTCTTAATGATGGATTTACATGTCTTAGCGTTCGTTATTGAACGTATTAGAATTTATCTATGATTGTACATCGTTCCTAAGAGTTGATCAATCATGTCTTCAATCTAGTAATGTCAAGTAGAATCTGACCAGCCAAATCTCAAGATATATGCGGTTGTTTTCTTGTGGGTTTTCTTAATTGCGGGAGTTAGTGGACGAAACCACCTCCACAAAAGTTTGATTCCTTTATTAGTACCTGGTGGAAGTCTACCAGGTTTTTGGGTGTCTGCGGTGTATGGTGGAGAGTATGAGACTCCCTCGCAGTTAGAAGGATTTTATATTCGTGAGGGTGTGTCCACGAGTGACCACATCTCCCGTGTTTTTCGGTAGAGTCGACCACAAGTGCCTAATAAAGGTTTTGTATTCTTCCTTATGGCCTCGTGCATCAGGTGTACTCTTGTTGAACGTGATTAATCACGTAAGAGTTCCTTTCCTGTGGATGTCTTGTTTCTTTTGTACTTTACTTCAGTGCTTTTGGTCTTGGGTTGGTACCCCTTTTGACCTTCATTTATTTTGGCTTATTAATTTTTCTGTCACCATTTGTACCTTCTTGCTGAGGTGTTCTATCTTTGGAATGCCTCAGGTTCAGAGCAGTAGCAGATAGTAGAGCTAGTTTTGGAGTTTCTGGGCAGCAGTGTTGGCCGTGGTTGTTACCTCATCTCAGCGAGGCAGATTGTGGTTTATTTAGTTGCTGGTTCAGACTTACTATTCTGTAGGTGGGTTCGTGTCAGTATGTTGGCGCCCACAGAATTGTTATTTTTAGATACTTGCTAGCTGCTTATTTCTCTATATGTGGATGTGGACTACTTGCTCTCTGGGAGGATTTATGCTAGGAATGCATGTTAGGTATTTTCAATTATAAAATCTATAACTACTACTTCATGCATTGTATACTTTAAAAACTCTAACTTGTTATATTTAGCGACTGTAAAAGCTATCCTTACTACTATTATAAATTAATAGACTTTCACAACATGAGTCGTCCTTTGGGGACGTTTATACTCATATAGGATGTTGGGGTCAATCTAAATAAGTATTTTTCCACAACGTATAATTATATTTTGATTCGTGCACTAGATGAGCCACTAAGCCGAGGGATACGGCTAGCTCATGCACTTAAACTGATTTTTCCCTTTAATAATTTTAAGAATCTTTCTTCATGATTAAGTGGGTGTTAGCCTGAGCGTCCTCAGTTATCCCCTGCTGACGTGGCATCATGACATGTATTTTCCCTTACTCTGATAAGTTATTTTATGCGGTGAAAATGCGGGTTGTGACAGTTGGTATCAAAGCCAGGTTGGTTGACAATTGGTCGGGCAACCTTCCCTTGTCAGTGTTAGTTGTTTAGTGACATTTCATACAAACACCGATGTGTCATCAGTACGTCTTAGGCGAAGCATAGTCACTACACTTATAGCATGATAAGAAGTATACGTGGCATATTATATAGTATGAGATGCATAATATGTGTTTGTATATAGATCCACCATAGGAGGCAACATGTGACGGTTATGTAGTATGGGATGCATAACCACCATAACATGGGTTCCCATTAGCACATTTTATTTTCTCGTTGCATGCGATGTTATGTAGTATGGGATGCATAATATTTCATGTGTACGCCGCTCATAATATGCATTAGGGCCTTTATAGAATGCATAACACTACATACATTGCAAATCATCGCATAAGCACGCGTGCTAAGTTAAGGTTTACATGATGACACATGTACACACATGATTTTAAATAAGAATAAAGAATCCATGCATTCATGTCATAGGCACAAGAGTCAATAGGATGAGAGGATATCATCCTAAGTAGGACATAGCATTATTATAAAATCCCAGAGCAAGTTGCAACATAAGCAAGTGTCTTTTAAGTATGGTCTGAACTAGTCGTGTTGCCTTATTGTAAGCTAGGATTTTGATGAGTTGTCTGTTTGCGTTTTAGAAATATCGTCAAAGCATCCTGCGACAAGGTCGACTCCCCAATCGGATGGTGACTCATCAGGTGTGCAAAGTAATGCGATTATCGAGAGTCTGTGTCAGAGCAACGAGGCTCTATCAAGGCAATTTGTTGTGATGTAATCGCAAATAGAGTCCTTGTTGTCTGCCGCTCCCACGCAACAACCTTTAGTGCAAGAGCCTTCCTTGGGCCAAGCCATGCCCGATACCCCTGCTCCTCTGGTGCCCCTGATGCCGATACTACCAGAAATGAATTTCATATCACACTTCTAGCGGTTGGGACCTCCCACCTACGATGGGAGTGCCAATTTTATGGTTTTAGATGATTGTATCATCTCCATCGAGGAGATGTTTTCTTATTCCGGAATTCTAGAAGCCCAAAAGATGATGATTGCAGCCTATCAGTTAAAGTGCCTGGCAAAGAGTTGGTGGATTCGGGAAAGGGAGAGTCTGAAGGAAGGCGGTTCTTGGGAATCTTTTAAGAAGATGCTGCTGAAGAAGTTTCTACCCTCGGTCGAGTAGGACCGCCTGATGAATAACTTCCTGCATCTAAAGCAGAGACAGCTCACCATGAGCGAGTTCGAGGTTAAGTTTAGCAAACTGAGTGGGTTTGCTCCTAATTTGGTAGCTTCTGACGAGGGTAGAGTGAAACATTTCTTGGGAGGATTAAGAAGCGATGTCCAGTAGTGGGCATGCGCTTATCGAGCTGAAAGTTATGTTGAAGCAGTGGAAGCCGCTTTGAAGGTCGAGGCGATCAAGAACGCTAAGAACCGCAGAGCTGCGGTGAGGAAAGAGAAAAGGAAAGGTGTTGAGGAAGGTAGCTCCAGGGCATCTAGCCCTTCTTCGAAGAAGAAAAGAAAGGAAGTGTGTAGCGTCTATTGTCATTCTAGCCACCCTTATGAAAGGTGTTTCAAGGGGACTGCCACCCTGAAGCATCAGTAGGTGCACGTCATCCAAGGTGCACCCAAGGGAGAGTTTGTGTGCACGTTCTGTGCAAGGAAGGGTCATGATGTGAGTCGGTGCTGGATGAAAGAAAGGACTTGCTTCCTGTGCGGGCAGAAGGGACACCAGAAATCTTCGTGCCCCTAGGATCAGTCCACAATACAGCCTGCCCCACTTCGAGCTCTGCCGCCGCCACCAAACCTGGATAAAGTAAAAGGAAAGCTGAACGTGATGACCAGCGAGGAAGCCCAAACCTCTACGCAAGTGATATCAGGTTAGCCCAAGTTTAAAATATCCTTATTATTTATCGTTGTTGCCCAAGTTATCGTTCGTTTAGTTATGTATGTTACGGTTTTAGGGGATTTTAAGGTGCGGAATAGGTGGGCGCGCGTTCTTTTCGATTCGGGTGCCACCCATTCCTTTGTTGCCCGGAGGTTTGTTGATAAACATAGCCTAGCTGTGGATCAATTAGGAGTTTCCTTCAATGTCAAGCTCCCTTCCGGTGATTCGGTGATATCTAATCAAGGAGTTCTGAGATGCCTTATTTATCTTGGCAATTTTCTGGCCTTTGTGGATCTGATGATTTTAGATCTGGCTGATTTTGACATGATTTTGGGCGTGGACTGGCTGTCCAAGTATGATGCGGTCATCCAGTGCAAGGCTAAGCGACTGGATTTCAGGATGAACGACGAACAACCTATGAGCATATATGGATTTCAGGACAGTGTTTTCCCTGTCATTTCTGCGGTACGTGCTTGTCGTGCTATAGAATCTGGTTGCGAGGCGTTTTTGGTTCCTATTTCTGCCTTGGAGACAGCTTTTGTTACACTACATCTTGAGGATATCTCGGTCGTGCGAGAGTTTCCAGATGTTTTTCCTGATAGTCTTCCAGGACTTCCTCCTGAAAGGGAGATAGAGTCCGTGATAGACCTCGAGCGAGGTACTCATCCAATTGCCAAAGCACCGTACCGTATGGCTCCGCATGAGTTGGATGAGTTACGTACTCAGCTCGATGAGTTGCTGAGGTGTGGTTTTATTAGACCAAGTTCTTCTCCATGCAGTGCTCCTGTTTTGTTCGTCAAGAAGAAAGATGGATCGATGATGCTTTACATCGATTATAGGGAATTGAATAAGGTAACCATTAAGAATAGATATCCCCTTCCAAGGATTGATGATCTGTTCGATCAGTTGCGTGGTCGCTCGGTATTTTCAAAGATCGATCTTCGCTCAGGCTACCACCAGTTGAGGATTCGTGAGGGAGATATTCCCCGAACCACTTTCCGTTTGCAGCATGGACATTATGAGTTTTTGGTGATGTCTTTCGGTTTAACCAATGCACCCTCTGCTTTCATGGATTTGATGAATAGAGTGCTTAAGGATTTCTTGGACCGATTTGTTATTGTGTTTATAGATGATGTCTTGGTGTATTCACGCGGTGTTGAGGAGAATACTCAGCATTTCCGTTTGGTTTTGTCAACCCTGAGGGAGCATAAGTTATATGTGAAGTTGAGCAAGTCTGACTTATGGATACCTCAATTATCCTTTCTGGGTCATGTTGTAAGCAAGGATGGTATTTTTGTAGACCCGACCAAGATTTCTGCCGTGATGGAATGGGAGAGACCTTCTACACCTAAGGAGATTAGGAGTTTCTTAGGCCTGGCTGGCTATTATAGAAGATTTGTGGAGGGATTTTCGGTGTTGTCTGCTCCTCTAACTAGACTTACTCAGAAGAATACTGCATTCATTTGGAGTGATAACTGTGAAGAGGCTTTCCAAGAGATGAAGAAGATATTATGTACTGCTCTGATTTACCCTTACCTACTGAAGGAGTTGAGTATGCAGTGTATATTGATGCATCACACATCAGACTTGGGTGTGTTTTAATGCAAGATGGTAAGGTGATCGTGTATGGATCGAGACAACTAAATATTCACGAGAGAAACTATCCTACGCACAATTTGGAGTTTGCTGCCATAATTTATGCTTTGAAGCTGTGGCGACACTTATTGTATGGCACGTTGTGCAAGATTTATACGGACCATAAGAGTTTGAAGTATGTCTTCACTCAGAAGGAACTAAATCTGCGCCAGCTAATGGCCCGCGAACAGACTCTTATGTGGGTGGTTGGTTCGATGAGTCGAACGCCGTGGGCTTACTGAGGTAGGCACGTGCACCTATCGCAAGTAGTACTCGATATTCGGGAGAATACCGAGGTCATATTGTTTTCGGGGTCGGGTTGAATATTCTTACTCCTCCAAGAGGACTATTATTTTACTGAAAGTGAGGTGGAGATTTTAATTAACTAAAGACGGGAAAAATAGAGCGAAAAAACAATTTAGAAAAATTCGATGAAGGGTTAACGCTCGACACCGAATCGAATTAAGACTAAAATAACTTTTAATAATTATTGAACTTAGTTTTCAAATTAATAACAAGCAACTTGGCCGTGGAGGTTCCACAGATATGAGTCCACTTGTCTCTGTGAATATTGCTCACCTGAACGCTAAGACTATTTCACCGAACGTTAGTCCGACGAAGGATTCCTTTTAACGCCTGCTTTACGCTAAGAACCCCGCTATTGGGTGCAGAACCCAATCCGAAAGAATTACGCTTGTCCTCTCTCGAGGGTATGCATGCAACTCTCTTTACCCAGGGTGATCTGTCCATACGCACGGCCTCTCAGCTAGCTAGCATATGGATAACGAAAATAGGGCCCACACATCGATTTGTGATCCTACACGTCGTTAACCCGGGGTAAACCTTAAGTCCTAAAATTAAAATGAAAATGAAGAACTTTAATTATTTCAAATCATTTTAAATGTCCCAATGCTCTTCGATGCCGAAGCTAATAATGATTAGCCACACATTGATATGGGGACGGTTTTATAATTTGATAAGGTGCGAGTTCGTAACTAAACACTAAAGGGTTATAAGAAGAAGACATGAAAAATAACAAACATTTAGAAAATTTGAAAGTTAGCTAAAACAAGAACTCACACACACTTCAAATTATAAATAAACAAAAAAAACTAAGTTACGAAAAAAAGGAAAATTACAAATCCTACTCAAACGAGTAGGCAGGAAATAAGGGCGCGCCATTTAACTCTTAACGAGTAGGCGGAAAAGAAAAGAAAATAGAAAATTACAAGTCCTACTCAAACGACTAGGCGGGAAATAAAAGCACGTCATTTAACACTTAATGAGTGGGCGGAAATAAATGCGCATACGCACACACTCTACACGAATTAAAAGAAAGCAATAAAACTATCTCCTACACACAACGCACTCTACATAATCGATGAAAGCAATAAAATAAAGCATTAAAATTTATCTCCTACACACACACACTACATAATTGAAGAAAGCGATAAAAGAAAGCATGAAAAATTATGCTCATACACTCACACACACAACATGAAATTTAAAAGAACATAGTGAAAAACTAACTCATACACTCACACACACAAATTAAAAACAAAATGAAAGTTACATAAAAATTAAAACATATAATTTTTTATACTTAGATTTTTCCAAAAACAAATAAAGAGAACAAATTAAAAATAAAAGGAACAAAAGTTTTTCAAAACAAATCAAAAACTAAAGCCTTTCAAAAATTAAAATAACAACTTTTTCATTCTTAGGTTTTCATAAAAATGGTTAAAAAGTGAAAAGAAAGTGAAAAAAAAACAAAAAGTTTTACATTCCTACAAAAAAAACTAAGTAAAAAAAAACATATTCACTTTCAAACCTCTTTTATAAATTCATAAGAATGAAATTTACAACTTTAAAAAAAGGACATGGTGAAAAAAAAGAGAATCTAAACACACTTTTCATTTAGAGATAAAGTCTATATCAAAACCTAACATGGAGACATATCAAGAAAAGCATAAGAACTAAACAAGTTAAACTCATACACACACACACATTTTTCATAAAGGGAAGAACAAAGAGAAACTTAAGGATAAAAGGAGAAAGAGATGAGCCACCCAAATGAATTTTCATGCTATGTAGAGAGAGAAAGTCTAACATTTTTATTATCATAATGAAACTATTACATAGCTATAGTTAAAGCAAAAAACAAACATGAAAGGAAGTGGGGAGAAATCTCCTTACATAGCAAGTGAATCCACAAGGGCAGCACACAAAACACACTAAAGTGGCACAAAAAAGTGAACCCGTGGACCTTACAGAAATGGGCAATTTATCGAAAAAAATTCAAAGAACACGCCCCCCGACACGGGCATGTCGGGGGGGGGGGGGGCATGTCACTACTGTTCACGATGTGATCTGGCGATTTGACTGTTCGGGATGCATACGAGGATGTCATGCCTCAGGTCACGGGTGTCACTCTGGGTGTGTCGGGGAGGTAGATCTGGGCGCATGTTGCGAAAAAAGTCGTCGGCGCGGGTCTTGTCGGCCAAGTGGAGGAGTACACGTGGCGGTCACGCCCGTGTCTCTGTCTACACGGGGCGTGACGGGTTGGTCTCGACGAATGTCGAGAGCGTTGTGTCGAGATCATTTGTCTAGTCTGGAAGCCTTGATGACACGGGCGTGTCGGGTTGGCTGACACGGGTGTGTCATGTTGGTTGACGAACATCGAGAGCGTTTCGTCGAGCTAGAAGCCTTGATCGTCGATCGGGAATGACACGGGCATGTCGGGTTGGCTGACACAGGCGTGTCAGGTCAATTTTTGACCATTTTCTAAAAAATTCAGAAATCAAATTTAAGTTATGTTAGAAACAATATTTATAAAAAGGAGCAATTTATTAAATAAAACTAACTAAAAAAAGCAAAACTAAACTAAAATATCAAAATAAAAACATAGAAAAAATATTTATAATTACAACTTATCAAATATCCCTATACTTAAGCTTTTGCTATTCCAGAGCAAAAGTTTGAGGTGAACTTATAAGGAATAGAAAAAATTTCTAAGTTTATCTACCGCTTAATTAATTATAAGAGAGATCTAAATAAACATACGTGGTGTAAGAGTTAAGTCCTAAAAATATGTAGATGATTTAAATAACACAAACATTTTGGCCAAAAGACTTCTTGATGTAATCAAATAGAAAGCAATAATTATAATGGTTAGATAAAAAATTGTTTGAAATTATATGAACTTTAGCTTATAGGAGTTTTACTTGAAATAATGCAATTTATAAATTATGCTCTCAAAAAGATTTTTGAATTAATTCTCTAATCGTGAAATTGGCTAAGGGGGTTGATGTTGGTTTATGAAGAGGGTTTGGATATTGAGGTGAGGTGATTTTTTCTCGAACCTCTATTTTTTTCTTTTTTATTATTAGGAAAATGAAATCTTATTTTCCTAATATCATTTTTTTAACTTTATAATAAAATTGACCGAATGTATATGTCTGGGAGTAATGAATTTTATCCTCTTAATTCGTAACATATAATCTATTTAAATTATTGGGTGTCCATGTTTACAGAACAAAATCTTATTCCCATTGACAAAAGATCTTTTTTTTGAATAGAAATTTTATCATGCCAAGTAAGGCATGATAAGGGGAGAAAAGAAAACTAGATTTTTAATTAAAAAACTTTTCAGAGCAACCTTGATAAATTGTACGTTCCAATTTTTCAGAAAGCTAAAAGTAAACATAATTGAATTCTATAGTCGTTTATTTCTAACATAATACACGTGCTCCTATCAATGAAAAATTAGAAGTAGTGTCTAAAACGAGTTCGCTATTTTTAACAAAGCATAATGAATTCTTTAAAACTTAACCCCAGCTATTTAAATTTTTCAATCAATAATTAACAAACGAATAGCAACCAAAGAATTAATAAGATTCACATATAAATAAACTCAAAATAGAATTTTTGGATAGCAAGAAGATCAAGAATGCTATATTTGATTTATTTGCTTCAAAATAATTTTTGGATTTTTATAGCTTTTATCATCATTTTTTGTGTTTTTAATTTATTATCTTTTCTTTTTGAATTTTTGTTTTGTTTTACTCAATGTTTTTCTTGAATTTTTGACTTATTATCTTTTTTTGTAATTTTGTGTTTATGTCTCTAATATATACATACTAAAGAAAGGAAAATGCGATTTTTTTTTTGACTTTTTAAGTTTTGCAAAATTTTTTTGTAATTTTTTTGTAATTTTTAAGAAAATTTTCATTCTATTTACAAAGATTGGGAGAAAAAGAGAAGTTATTTACAAGAATGAGAGAGAAAAGGAAGGGGGGGAGAGAGAAGAGTATTTACAAAAAGAATATTTACAAAGTAAAAATATTTTAAAAAAAAAATTTTACAAAGTAAAATCTAAAATATATTTTTTTTGTTGCATTTTTGTTTTGTAATAAATTTTTTGAATTTTGTGTTTTATAATTTTTTTGAAATTTTTGTGTTTTTTAAAATGAAAGAAAATTTTTTTTGGATTGTTCATTTTAAATTTTTTTTTTTATTTTGGATTTTGAAATGCAGAAAGTAGAAGTGCATAAAAGAAATTACGAAAATACCCTCATACTTAAGTCCAACATTGTCCCCAATGTTGTAACGTAAGTATGCGGAACAAACAGGAAAGACAATATGTACAAAGAAAATAAATAGAGGGGGGGGGGGTAGAAGCTTCCCTGAAACGCATTCGGGGAGGAAGCGCTGATTAGAAATCCTGCGTTTATTAGAAAAAGTAGCAACAGGATAAATAAAGAGCGAAAAAGATAAGCGAGGGGTGTCTCCTAGGAGCAATTTGTTTATAGTTGTGTAGCTTAACTATTTTGGCGGGGTAATAAATCGAGAAGGGTTATGGTTTCGTAATGCTCAATCACTGGGTCGCCCGCTATGTATAACTTTAGCCGATGATCGTTTACTTTAAACGAACCTC
This sequence comes from Platanthera guangdongensis, assembly GCA_039583875.1. Classification (NCBI taxonomy): domain Eukaryota; kingdom Viridiplantae; phylum Streptophyta; class Magnoliopsida; order Asparagales; family Orchidaceae; genus Platanthera; species Platanthera guangdongensis. The sequence continues at coordinate 88,452,209 of CM077160.1, forward strand.
TTTCCAGGTGGGAGATGAGTACGGTCCCATATGGAAAAACTTCTTCAACTATGAAGGGACCAGACCATCTAGATTTTAGTTTTCCGGGAAAAAGCTTAAGACGTGAATTATAAAGAAGGACAAGATCGCTCAGAGAAAAAATTTTGGGGGACTTTATTTTTCGATAGTGATATAACTTAGAACGCTCCTTATAGAACTTATTGCTCTCGTAAGCATTTGCACGCCATTCATCGAGTTCTTTAGTTGTAGTTTTCTATTCTGAGCAGCTAAGTTGGCATCGAGGTTTAAGAGTTTTAAAGCCCAAAGAGCGCGATGCTCTAGTTCTACAGGTAAATGGCAGGCATTGCCATAGACTAACTGGAACGGCGTACAACTAATTGCGGTTTTGTATGCCGTCTGATATGCCCATAACGCATCGTCGAGTTTAATGGACAAATCTTTCCTATTTAGTGAAACGGTTTTTTTCTAATATTCGCTTAATCTCTCGATTGACTACCTCTACTTGGCCACTAGTTTGCGGGTGGTAGGGGATGGAGAGTTTGTGCGTGACTCCGTATTTAGCTAACGTCTTAGCCATAAGAGCGTTACAGAAATGCGTTGCCCTATCACTAATAATTGTGCGAGGCGTGCCGAAGCGAGAAAATAGTTTTTTAAGAAATATAACGACGACTCACGCATCGTTGGTGGGGAGAGCTTGCACTTCTGCCCACCTCGATATGTAATCGACCGCTACTAAAATATACATATTTTTGAAAGAGGGAGGTTGGGGGCCAAGAAAATCTATGCGCCATAAATCGAAGACTTCGCATTCTAAAAAGATGTTTTGGGGCATCTCGTCGCAACGAGAGATGTTACCCGAACGCTGACAGCTATCGCATGCGTGCACAAAAGTGTGCCCATCTTTGAAGACAGTGGGCCAAACGTAGCTCACCTCTAGCTCCTTCCGAGCGGTCTGGTTGGCTTGATAATGCCCACCGGCTGGACCCTCATGGAAGTGATTAAGAATTTGCAAGCACTCCACACCCACAACACATCTTCAGACTGCTTGGTCCGCGCAGATACGATAAAGAAATGGGTCCTCCCAAAAGAAATTTTTCAAGTCAGAAAAGAATTTCTTCTTTTGGTGACTCGAAAACTCTTTTGGAAGCACCCGCGCTACTAAGTATTTTGCTAAATCTGTGAACCAAGGAGAAGATGACGAAGAATTATGAATGGCTAGGAGGCGTTCCTCGGGGAATCTGTCATTTATTTCGGATCGACGAGCGCTTCCGCACCCGGATTTTCTAAGCGGGAGAGGTAGTCTGCCGCAAGATTTTTCGCGCCCCTCTTATCCGTATCTCCAAATCAAACTCTTGTAGGAGGAGAATCCAGCGAAGAAGACGGGGCATCGCATCATTTTTAGCTAATAAATATTTAAGGGCAGAGTGATTGGTAAATACGATAACTTTAGAAAGCATTATATACGAGCGAAACTTATCAAAAGCGAAAACAATGGCTAAGAGTTCCTTTTCCGTTGTGGTGTAATTTACTTGTGCGGAAGTTAGCGTCTTGCTAGCGTAATAAATAGGATGAAAATATTTTTATACGTGTTGGCCAAGAACGGCACCTAAGGCAATATTACTAGCGTCGCACATAATTTCGAACGGAAGGGACTAATCAGGGGCCACTAAAATTGGAGAGGTGATAAGTTTTTATTTTATTAAATTAAAGGCGGACTCGCATTCGCTTCTAAATATGAAACGTGATTCCTTTTCCAAGAGGTGAGTTAGCAGCTTTGTTATTTTTGAAAAGTCTTGAATGAATCGTCGGTAAAAGCCCGCATGGCCTAAGAAACTCCTAATAGATTTTATGTTTGTTGGTTGCGGAAGTTTTTCTATGATTTCTATCTTGGCCTTATCCACCTCCATCCACTTAGAAAAATCATATGGTCAAGGACCAAAACTCCTCGAACCATAAAGTTGCATTTTTCTCAATTTAAAACAAGGCGTGTGTCCTCGCACCGTTGGAGAACACGATCTAGATTGTGAAGGCAATCAGGAAAAGAGCGTCCGAAAATAGAAAAATCATCCATAAAGACTTCAATAATGTCTTCTACTAGCTCGCCAAAGATCGCTAGCCTACATCTTTGGAATGTAACCGACGCATTGCAGAGTTCAAATGGCATTCTTTGGTATGCGAAGGTGCCAAACGGGCAAGTAAAAGTTGTTTTCTCTTGATCATCGGGGGAAATGAGGATTTGGAAAAACCCCAATAAACCATCAAGAAAACAATAATATGGATGACCGAATAAACGCTATAAAATCTGGTCCAGAAACGGTAGTGGGAAATGGTCCTTACGGGTGGCATCATTAAGGTTTCTATAATCGATGCACACTTACCAACCCGTAATAGTACGAGTTGGGACGAGCTCGTTATGCTCATTCGCCACTACGGTTTGACCGCCCTTCTTGGGAACGACATGCACGGGACTAACCCATGCACTGTCCGAAATAGGGTAGATAATCCCCGCATCTAATAACTTAATAATCTCGGCTTTAATGACATCTTTCATGTTTGGGTTAAGACGACGCTGCGGCTGAATCGTTTTGCGGCAAGTATCGTTAAGAAATATCTTATGGGTACAAAAGGAGGGGTTAATCCCCTTTAAGTCAGAGATTTTCCACGCAATTGTGTGGCGATGTTTAAATAAAACTTCCAATAAATCGGAAGTCTCTGAATCACTCAAGTCCGAAGAAATAATAACGTGAAGCGTATCGCCTTTTCCCAAAAAAGCGTATTTGAGAGATGCGTGTAAGGGTTTGAGGTATAGGATGGGCGGTTCTTCTAGGGAGGTTTTAATTCCTATGTCTTTATTAGCAATTAGTTTGAAAGGCAAGTCTATGGAGGTATCCTCATCGCATTTAAAATTTTCGAGCGCATAAATATCATCATTTAAAAATACGGACTCGAAAACGGGAGAAGAACGATCTCCAAAAAAGGTATCTAAAGAATAGCAGAAATCGTCGCTCGATGACAAATTGTCCATTGAGGGATTAATAGAGAAAGTAACTTGATCATCTCCTACTCGGAGGAGAAGACTACCATTACTAACATCTATTAGTGCGCGGGAAGTACCTAGAAAAGGACGACCGAGTACTGTTGGTACCTCGGCGTCCGCCTCGATGTCTAAGATGACGAAGTCCACCGGAAAGGTAAACTTGTCTACTCGGACAAGGACGTCCTCCACTACCACGATAGGGAACTTAACCGAGCGATCCACTAATTGGATGCGCATATTCGTAGGACTAGGAGTACACAAGCCTAAATGTTGAAAGAGCAAGAACGGCATCAGATTAATGCTAGCCCCTAAATCAGCTAAGGCGTATTTTACTAATATATTGCCAAAAAGGCACGGGATGGAAAACCATCCCGGGTCGTTTTGTTTTGTGAGAAATTTATTAGTTAGGGCCACTGAGCAGACATCGTTGAGAGATACATGTGAAATATTATCTAATTTATGTTTATTAGAAAGTAATTCTTTTACAAATTTCGCATATCTGGGCATTTGCGAGATAGCCTTGCAAAAAGGAATATTAATATGAATTTGTTTTAATAATAAAATAAATTTTTCATATTGCGCGTCCTTACGCTCGTTATCTAATCTATGCGGATACGGTTAGACCTTGTTTAAATAATTTTTTCATTTAAAATTGGTAAAGGCTGCGTAAACGAAGAAGAGGGAAAAGGGGTCGGAGGTGAAATATGTACATGTGGATCGATCCATTTTGGATCGATCACCTCCTTTTCGCTACGGAGGGTTATAGCTTTGGCGTTCTCCCGAGGGTTGGGCTCCGTATTTCCTGGTAGAGCCCCGATCGCGCGCTCGGACATCATCCTCGCCAGTTGACCAACCTGTTGTTCAAGTGTTTTTAGCGATCCGGTGATGTTTGGAATATTTGATTCGTTGGACGTTATATATTTAGAAAAATTCTCCTCCATCGGGGAGGGTTTTGGAAGAGGGGGAGGCTGCAGAAATCCTGGCACATAAGAAATAGGGGGACGCTGAGCATTGTTAGGGTTGCTCTAAGATCAATTAGGGTGATTCCTCCAACCCGGATTTTAGTTATTACTATAAGGGTTGTTGTTGGGGTTGAAGGATGGATGACCCGAATTTCCTATGAAGTCCACGAACTCTTCAGCCATGCAGACATTAGGGGGAATAAAATAAGGCGGAGTGGAGTAGGCAGTAGACATCTCCGCCACCTGCTTTGTTAACCTTTCAACTTGAAGGGTTAAGAGAGCAGTGGCATCCACTTCAAAAAGACCGGCCGCCAGCTTTGGGCGTCCCCGCGGGACGTTCCATTGATAGGCGTTCATAGTCATCTCTTCGAATAAAGCATGGGCGGCCTCGGGGGTTTTGTTGTTTAGAGTACCCCCGGCAGCCGCGTCAATCATTTGACGCGTCTGAAAATTACGGCCGTTATAAAAAATTTGTACCTGCAACCATATTGGCAGCGCATGGTGCGGGCACCTGCGGAGGAACTCCTGAAACCGTTCCCAAGTCTCATATAGAGACTCGGGTTCGTTTTGCACAAACGAAGAAATGTCCACCCACAACTTTGCAGTTTTTGCGGGCAGAAAATACTTCGTCAGGAACCGCTCCGTCAACTCAGCCCGCGTGGTGATACATCCTCGCGGGAGGGAATTCAACCACGCCTTAGCTTTGGACTTAAGGGAAAAAGGAAATAGGCGCAAGCGAATGGCGTCATCAGTGACGCCATTAATCTTGAAGGTGTCGCAAATTTCCAAAAAGTTGGACAAGTGGACATTCGGGTCCTCATCCGGCAGTCCATCGAACTGTATGACATTTTGGACCTTTTGAATGACACTTGATTTTATTTCAAAATTATCATTCGCCACCGTAGGGCGAACAATACTACACCTAGTATCGTCCAAATTCGGTCGGGCGTAATAAGACATTGTACGCTCGGCTGCCGTGTTCGGATTAGGGTCGGGCATTACTATGATAGAGGTTTCGCCGATAGATTCTTCGGGGTCTAAAGAAGGAATTCGGCGTTGAGATCAAATACGTGCAAGGGAGCATTCGATCTCAGGGTCGAAGTCAAAATCTTCAGACTCGGAGGGTTGTGCATGGGTCATACACCCTAAAAAAATTAAAACGAAAGAAACTTTGTTTTGGTTTTTTTTGTTTTTTTTTCGAAAAATAAGTAAAAGTAATCGACTCTGGATTTAGAAATAATAACTCAAGGAGCCAAAAATGTGATCGCCCACGAACAGACTTTTATGTGGGTGGTTGGTTCGATGAGTCGAATGTCGCGGGCTTGCTAAGGCAGGCATGTACACCTATCACAAGTAGTACTCGATATTCGGGAGAATACCGAGGTCATATTGTTCTCGGGGTTGGGTTGATTATTCTTACTCCTCTAGGAGGACTGTTATTTTACTGAAAGAAAGGTGGAGATTTTAATTAACTAAAGACGGGAAAAAAGAGAGCGAAAAAATGATTTAGAAAAATTCGATGAAGGGTTAACGCTCGGCACCGTATCGAATTAAGACTAAAATAACTTTTAATAATTATTGAACTTAGTTTTCAAATTAATAACAGGCAACTTGGTCGTGGAGGTTCCACAGATATGACCGCACTTATCTCTAGGAATATTACACACCTAAACGCTAAGACTATTCGACCGAACGTTAGTCCGACGAAGGATTCCTCTTAACGTCCGCTTTACGTTAAGAACCCCGCTATTGGGTGGGGAACCCAATCCGGAAGAATTACGCTTGTCCTCTCTCGAGGGTATACATGCAACTCTCTTTAACCAGGGGTGATCTGTCCATACGCACTGCCTCTTGGCTAGCTAGCGTATGGATAACGGAAATTGGGCACACACATCGATTTGTTGTCCTACGCGTCGTTAAACCGGGGTAAGCCTTAAGTCCTAAAATTAAAGTGAAAATAAAGAACTTTAATTATTTCAAATCATTTTAAATGTCCCAATGCTCTTCGATGTTGATGCTAATAACGATTAGCCACACATCGGTATGGAGACGACTTTATAATTTGATGAGGCGCGAGTTCGTAACTAAACGATAAAGGGTTATAAGAAGAAGACATGAAAATAACAAACATTTAAAAATTTTGAAAAGTTAGCTAAAACGACAACTCACACACACTTCAAATTATTAATAAACAAAAAAAAATAAGTGACAAAAAAAAATGAAAATTACAAATCCTACTTAAATGAGTAGGCGGGAAATAAGGGCACACCATATAACTCTTAATGAGTAGGCGGAAAAGAAAAAAAAAAGAAAATTACAAGTCCTACTCAAACGAGTAGGCGAGAAATAAAAGCACTCCATTTAACTCTTAACGAGTGGGCGGAAATAAATGCGCACACGCACACACTCTACACGAATTAAAAAAATGCAATAAAACTACCTCATACACACAATGCACTCTACATAATTGAAGAAAACAATAAAATAAAGCATTAAAATTTATCTCTCACACACATACACTCTACATAATTGAAAAAAGAGATAAAAAAAAGCCTGAAAAATTATGCCCATACACTCACACACACAACATGAAATTTAAAAGAACAAAGTGAAAAACTAACTCATACACTCACACACACAAATTAAAAACAAAATGAAAGGTACCTAAAAATTAGAACATCTACTTTTTATACTTAGATTTTTCCAAAAACAAATAAAAAGAACAAATTAAAAATAAAAGGAACAAAAGTTTTTCAAAACAAATCAAAAACTAAAGTCTTTCAAAAATTAAAATAACAGCTTTTTCATTATTAGGTTTTCATAAAAAATTGTTAGAAAGTGAAAAGAAAGTGAAAAGAGCAAAAAAGTTTTACAATCTTACAAAAAAACTAAGGAAAAAAAAAACAAATTCACTTTCAAACCTCTTTTATAAATTCATAAGAATGAAATTTAAAACTTTAAAAAAGGACATGGTGAAAAAAAGAGAATCTAAACACACTTTTCATTTAGAGATAAAGTCTATATCAAAACCTAACATGGAGATATATCAAGAAAAGCATAAGAACTAAACAAGTTAAACACATACACACACACACACTTTTCATAAAGGCAAGAACAAAGAGAAACTTAAGGATAAAAGGAGAAAGAGATAAGCCATCCAAATGAATTTTCATGCCATATAGAGAGAGAAAATCTAACATTTTTATTATCATAATGAATCTATTACAAAGCTAAAGCTAAAGCAAAAATAAACATGAAAGTACGGGGGTAGAAATCTCCTTACATAGCAAGTGAGTCCACAAGGGCAGCCCACAAAACACACTAAAGTGGCTCAAAAAAGTGAACCCTTGGACCTTACAGAAATGGGCAATTTATAGAAAAAAATCAAAGAACACGCCCTGCGACAAGGGCGTGTCGGGGGGGGGGGGGGGGTGTCACTACTTTTCACGATGTGATCCGGCGATTTGACTGTAAAGTTGACTTCGGGCTGCATACGAGGATGTCACGCCCCATGTCACGGGCGTGACTCTGGGCGTGTCGGGGAGGTTGATCTGTGCGCGGGTTGCGTAAAAAGTCGCCGACGCGGGTCTTATCGGCCAGGTTGAGGAGTACACGTGGCAGTCATGCCTGTGTCTCTGTCTACACGGGGCGTGTCGGGTTGGTCTCGACGAATGTCGAGAGCATTGTGTTCAGAGCATTTGTCTAGTCTAGAAGCCTTGATGACACAGGCGTGTCGGGTTGGCTGACACAGGCGTGTCATGTTGGTCGACGAACGTCGAGAGTGTTTCGTCGAGCTGGAAGCCTTGATCATCGATCGGGAATGACACGGGCGTGTCGGGTAGGCGGACACGGGCGTGTCGGGTTGGCTGACACGGGCGTGTCAGGTAAATTTTTGACAATTTTCTTAAAAATTTCAGAAATCAAATTGAAGTTATGTTAGAAACAATATTTACAAAAAGAAGCAATTTATTAAATAAAACTAACTAAAAAAAGCAAAACTAAACCAAAATATCATAATAAAAACATAGAAAAAAATACATATAATTATAACTTATCACCAGCGTCGGTGTTTAGAAAATGTGGCGGATTATGAAGTGAAAATTCTTTATCATTCAGGAAAGGCTAATGTAGTAGCCGATGCTTTGAGTAGAAAGACCGCTAAAATTTTTAATCTGTCTGTATAGTCCTTAGTAGAAGCATTCTTGTTGATGGATATTGAGGTTGGGAGTCGAACTGTGCTGGCTAGTTTGGAAGCAGAAGAACCCTCTTGGATTTCCCTTACTCGAGCACATCAGAATGATGATCCTGATTTGTTGCACCTCTGGAATAGAACTGTAAAGGGAGAGCTACCGGATTTCTCCTTGGATGAGTTGGATACCTTGAGGTATCGGGGTAGATTTTGCGTCCCCTCCTTTGGTAATATTCGAGCTAAGATCTGTGCTAAAGCTCATGGTTCTAGTGTAGCCTACCACCCTAGTTCCACTAAGATGTATAATGATCTAAAGCAAATTGTTTGGTGGTCTGGGATGAAGAGTGACATCGCAAAATTTGTATCAGAATGTTATACGTGTCAGCACGTGAAGGCTGATCATAGAAGGCCTGGTGGTATATTTACACCACTTGATATTCCATGTTGGAAATGTGAGAGTATTTCAATGGATTTCATCACCGGTCTACCAAAATCTCCCAGATGGTACGACTCTGTTTGGGTGATAGTCGACACACTGACAAAGTGTGCTCACTTTGTTCCGTTTAAGATTGTGTATTCGATGAAGAAGATAGTTGAGCTATATCTTGATGAGGTCATCAGGTTACATGGAGTGCCTGTTAGCATTGTATCAGATCGGGACTACAGATTTACGTCCCGCTTTTGGAAGAGTTTGCATGAGGGTTTGGGTACCGATTTGAGGTATTCCATCGCCTATCACCCGCAGATGAATTGTCAAACAGAAAGGGTAAATCAGATCGTAGAAGATATGATCTGGTGTTATATTTTGGATCATGGTGGTGCTTGGGATGAGCGTCTCAGACTCATGGAGTTTGCATACAATAATAGTTATCAAGAGAGTCTGTAGATGGCCCAGTATGACGCCTTATATAGGAGGCGTTGTAGAACTCCTTTGTTTTGGGCTGAAGTTGGTGAGAGACTGTTGGTAGGTCCGGAAGCCCTTGAGGAGATGAATTGTGTGGTGACTCATATTCGAAAAAAGCTCTGTATGGCTCAAGAGCGCTATGAGAAGTATGCTAATCAATGAAGGTTGATCTGGAGTTTGCCGTTGGAGACTTGGTTTTTCTGAAGGTTTCTCCGATGTCTGGCATTAAATGGTTTGGAAGGAATAACGAGTTAGACCCCCGGTATGTGGGACCTTTCCAAATTCTAGAACGCATCATAGTGTCAGCGTATAGGCTGGAGTTGCCTGCAAACTTCTCTATTGTCCACGATGTGTTCCATGTGAGCCAGTTGCGGAAGTGTGTTCGTAATGATCGTCAAGTCCTCGACTCGATTCCCCAATTTCAGCCCAACCATACGTATATGGAAGAACCTATTCGTATTCTGGATTCTCAAGAGTGTGTGTTACGGAGAAAGACCATCCCTATGGTCAACATTCTTTGGAGAAATCAAGACATCGAGAGCGCGACGTGGGAATTGGAATCAGCAATGAGAGAATCTCATCTGCACCTCTTCTCTTAGTTTCGGATATGTCGTTATGTTTCTAGTTATGTTTGATTTTATTGTTTTGATTTGGTTTTAGAGTTGTGTTAAGTTTCGGGACGAAACTTCTTTTTAGGGGGAGTGACTGTAACACCCCCGATTTTTTCGATGATTTTATTTGAATAGTCAACGTCATATTTGTGACGTCGTGGCGTTACTTTTAACGTCGAGTTGACAACGCAATGCCGTTAAGGCATTTTTGCGTCCGTGCGGTCGAGTCAGCCAAATTCTTGATGTAATGGGAAAATTTTGCATCTGGAATTTAAGTTAAGTAATTTTGGACTTGTTCGTCAAGTTTTTTCGCAATCCGAGCATTTTTGGAGTCTCGGCGCGCGATTGAAGTTTTGGATTGTTTATGTTAGTCGTATACTTTGAAGATTAATATCTCGGGAATGTCTCGTCGGATTTTGGTTTTGACTTTGCCGTTGTGTTCGTAGCATCATTTTCGTCTACGGTGTGAGTTTCGTTCAATTTGGCGCCCGTTTGGGCCTCCATTTTGAACTTGTGTTTTCTTATTCAAAATATATAAATATGATTATTTTAATATTATAGTACTATTCTCAATGTCCTTTACTATTCATCATATAGTTTGATCAAAAGGTTATATTTGCAAAAGAATTATTTTTCCTGCAATTATCTCGAGTGATTTCTATATGAACTCGTGTAGGTCATTCTACTACTCGAGTAGGTCATTCTGCAACTCGAGTAGGTCAATTCTGCTACTCATGTAGGTCATTCTGCTACTCGAGTATGTCATTCCGCAACTCGAGTAGGTCAATTCTGATACTCGAGTAGGTCATTATACAACTCGAGAAAGTCAATTTTGCTACTCGTGTAGGTATTTCTGCAACTCAAGTAGGTCAATTCTGCTACTCGAGTAGATCATTCTACAACTCGAGTAGGTCAATTTTGCTACTCGAGTAGGTCATTTTGCAACTCAAGTAGGTCAATTGTGTTTACGTTCGGATGCCTTTTTTAGGGTCAAAATGATGTCGTACGGAAACATGGTTAACATAAACTTTGTTCATCTCGACAGGATATACAACTTTTGTGTTGGGCACTTTGCGATTTGAAGCAATCTTAGACCTCTATTTTTGATTATCCTGAAACTGCTCATAAATAACCCGTTCGATTGATTTTCTCGAGTTCTATGCCTACTATCTCGAGTAGACCTGATCTACTCAAGTTCTTTGCCTATTATCTCAAGTCCCCTATCTCGAGTTCCAAAAGTCTCCATCTCGAGTATCCATCTCGAGTAAGGCCCTCTAACTCGAGTAAACCCCTCCATCTCGAGAAAACCTGTTTCCTCTAGAGTAGTCTGTACAGTTTGAGTTCGGGCACCGATTTGAGGGTCAAAACGGTGTCATATGGAAAAATAGTCACCATGATATTTGTTCGTATCGGCGAGATCTACAATTTTCATGGTGGAAACTTTTCGATTTGAAGTAATCCAAGACCTCTATTTTTGGTTCTCGCAAAACCGCTCGTAATAACCCGTTTTTGACAAAACGTTTTATAAACAATATATATATATATATATATATATATATATGATATATATATATATATTGATATATATATATCTTTATTATATAATACAATATGCATATCTCAATCACACCATGAATTTCATGTGAACCGTCCGATCTCCAGAAAATAAGTTTTGGCCATTAGATCTAACAGTTGCGGCCTGCAAATATCCAAAATTCGGAATCCTGCACTGTTCACTGGCTCCAAAATCCCGATACCCAGATCCCCATCCCGTCCTCCCCACGGCCTCAGCCCTTTACCGGCGGCCTACTTGCAGCCCACCGGCGGGTTCGCCGCCCTGCGGCGAACCCGCCGGGGGTTGTCCGGCGGCGAGCGGGCAGGGCCACCGCCGGCGGTGGCCCTGCCCTCTCGCCGCCGGACAACCCCCGGCGGGTTCGCCGGAGGGCGGCGAACCCGCCTGTGGGCGGCGGGCAGGCCGCCGGTGGGTGGCGGGCAGGCCGCCGGTGGCTCCGCCGCCGGCAGAGGGCTGAGGTCGTGGGGGGGACGGTATGCGGGAGGGTTTTTTTTTTTTATTAAATAAATTATTTTAATATAATTATTAATTTATATATTTGGATTTGTTTTCATTTTTTTTATAAAAAATAAAAGTTATTATATAATAATTTATATGTTTTCATTTTTTTATAAAAAATAAAAGTTATTATATAATAATTTATTAAATTATAATTTGATTTAAAAATAATAATTATTTATTAAATTATATAATTATTAAAAAAAATTCGGAGGCTGGCGAAGGCCGCCAGAGGGGACGGGCTACGCCCGTCGGGGGGGGGCGAAGCGCGTCGGGGGGCGGGCGAAGCCCGCCTGGGGGTCAAGCGGGCGAAGCCCGCCTGGGAGTCAAGCGGGCGAAGCCCGCAGCGACGCATCGAGAACGGGCGGAGCCCGTTCGAAGATGCTAGTATATATATATATATATATATATTATATATATATATATATATATATATATATATATATATATATATATATATATATATATATATATATATATATATATATATATATATATATATATATATATATTCTTAGACTTACGTTTTAGAACTGACCTTCATCTTCTCCGATATTTTTCTCCCGAACTAGAGCAGCGAGCGAGAGAGAAAGTTTCTCTTTTGTGAACCTTCCGATGGCCGCCGACGGTGCTCCTGTGCTCGAAATCTTCAACTGAATATAGATATGGAAAGCTCTCTTCGAGAGCTACGCCATCGTGGTAATATCTTCCCCATTTCTTGAGATCTCTCGTTAGGGCTTTTCGGTCCTAACCTTTTTTCGGCTGTTCTTCTTCAAATTTCAACTCCTCCCGCATCATTTTGCCCCGATCTACGACGTGGAGTGACTCGGAAGGTTTTTTCCGGTAAACCAAGGCATGTGGTGGTTTCCCCTCATATCTCCTTGTCCGATTTTGATGGTAACGGTTATGTTTTCAAGTTCTTTAAAAATCTTTGCGCTTGTTCTTCCAAATTATTGTTATGATTAACTGTTTCAATGATCACATGATGTTGTAAGGTTTCGGTCATGGTAACTCTATCTTCTCTGGTTATGTTTAATCGTTCTTGATGTGTCTTAATGATGGCTTTACATGTCTTAGCTTTCGTTATTGAATGTATTAGAATTTATCTAGGATTGTACATCGTTCCTAAGGTTTGATCAATCATGTCTTGAATCTAGTAATGTCAAGTAGAATCTGACGAGCAAAATCTCGAGATATATGTGGTTGTTTTCTTGTGGGTTTTCTTAATTGCCGGAGTTAGTGGACGAAGCCACCTCCGCAAATGTTTGATGCCTTTATTAGTACCTTGTGGAAGTCTACCAGGTTTTTGGGTTTCTGCGGTGTATGGTGGAGAGTATGAGACTCCCTCGCAGTTAGACAGATTATATATTTGTGAGGGTGTGTCCACGAGTGACCACCTCGCCCTTGTTTTTGGGTAGAGTCGACCACAGGTGCCTAATAAAGGTTTTGTATTCTTCCTTATTATTTATCCATGTTGTCACCTTATAGCCTCGTGCGTCAGGTATACTCTTATTGAACGTGATGAATCATGTAAGAGTTCCTTTCCTGTGGATGCCTTGTTTCTTTTGTACTTTACTTTAGTGCTTTTGGTCTTGGGTTTGTACCCCTTTTGACCTTTGTTTATTTTGACTTATTAATTTTTCTGTCACCATTTGTACCTTCTTGCTGAGGTGTTCTGTCTTTGGAATGCCTCAGGTTCAGAGCAGTAGCAAATAACAGAGCTAGTTTTGGAGTTTCTGTGCGGTAGTGTTGGTCGTGGTTGTTACCTCATCTCAGCGAGGTAGATTGTGGTTTATTTAGTTGCTTATTCAGACTTACTATTCTGTAGGTGGGTTCGTGTCAGTTTGTTGGCGCCCACAGAATTGTTATTTTTAGATACTTGCTAGCTGCTTAATTCTCTATATGTGGATGTGGACTACTTGCTCTTTGGAGGATTTATGCTAGGAATGCATGTTAGGTATTTTCAACTATAAAATCTATTACTACTACTTCATGCACTGCATAATTTAAAAACTCTAACTTGTTATATTTAGCGACCATAAAATCTATCCTTACTACTATTATAAATTTAGAATCTTGCATAGCATGAGTCGTCCTTTGGGGACATTTATACTCATGTAGGATGTTGGGGTCAATCTAAATAAGTATTTTTCCACAGCGTATAATTATATTTTGATTCATGAACTAGATGAGCCACTAAGCTGAGAGATACGGCTAACTCATGCACTTAAACTGATTTTTCCCTTTAATAATTTAAAGAATCTTTCTTCATGATTAAGTTGGTGTTAGCCTGAGCGTCCGCAGTTATCCCCTGCTGACGTGGCATCATGACGCGCATTTTCCCTTACTCTGATAAGTTATTTTATGCGGTGAAAATGCGAGTTGTGACAGTGTCCCAGGCCGTGTGACCCTTACCAAGACCTAAACTTGGCTCTGAACGTTGTCCGTCACTCTTTCGAGTTCTTATGCGTTACAACTCTCTCGCCCTTAAAAGAATTTCGTCCTGAAATTACAGAAATAGAAAGATACACAAAACTTAAATTATACCTGAAAGGAATAACTATGGATACTCCTCCAGCATGATCTGTTCTCGCTCCCACGAGAGCTCCTCACGACCGCAGTTGTCCCATTGTACTTTTACTAGTTTGACCTCTTTGTTCCGCAACTGCCGAATTTCTGAATCCTCTATAGCAACTAGACGAACTCGCATCCTCAAGTCCTCTTTTATCGGCACTGATGCTGATTCGATCACCACACTAGCCTATACTAAGGATTTCCTCAAGACGGAGACATGGAAGACGTCATGTAATCCACTCAGCTCTGCGGACAACATCAACTGTACGCTGCTTCTCCCACCCGTTCTATAATCTCAAAAGGTCCAAAAAACCTCGCACTCAACTTCTTGAGTCGGCGAATGCGTGAAACGCCTTTGAACGGCTTGATCTTTAGATAGACGCAGTCGGCTACCGCGAACTCCAGCTTCCTGTGGCGAGCATTAAAATACTTTGCTTGTCGATCTTGAACCACTTTCATGCACTCTAGAATGGTTCGCACCGACTCACAAGCATCAGCTACCAATTATTTTCCCAAAAGTTTGGTGTCTCCCGTCTCTGTCCAAGACATCGGTGTTCGACACCGCCTTCCATACAAAGCTTCGTATGGCGCCATCTTTATACTTGCTTATTAACTGTTGTTATAAGCGAACTCTACCATGAAGATGTGATCCTCACACTTCTTGCCGAAGTCTAGAATACACAACCTCAGCATATCCTCCATAGTACGGTTCGTTCATTCGGTTTGCCCGTCAGTTTGAGGATGGAAAGCCGTACTGAACTTGAGCCTCGTGCCCAGACTCTTTTGAATGAACCTCTAGTACTTGGACGTGAAACATCCATCGCGATCACTAACTATACTCTTAGGAATCCCATGTAGTCGTACAATGTTGCGAACATATAACTCTACCAGCTTCTCCACGATGTCCTCCTTTCGATTTGGGATGAAGTGAGCCACTTTGGTCAAGCGATTCACAATCACCCAAATCGCGTCATTACCCTCCTGCGATCTCGGTAACCCATGCACAAAGTCCATGGAGATGTCATCAAATTTCCACTCGGGAATAGGAAGAGGCTTCAGGAACCCGCCCGACTTCTGACACTTGGCCTTCACCAAGGCACAAGTTTGTCATCGATTCACGTACAAAGCTACATCCTGCTTCAGTCCAGGCCACCAAAAGGATTTCTTCATATTCAAGTACATCTTTGTACTGCCCGGGTGAATGGAGTACTTTGTGAAGTTAGCCTCAAACATCAACTCTTCACGGAGCTTGCCGAACTGCTGTACACAAATCCTTCCATCTTTAGTCAGAATCCCATCAATTATATCCTTGGTACTACTCTCACACTTTTGAGCTTCCACTACGTACGGCTGGAACTCATCATCCAAACGGGTCGCTTCCCGAATACGATCTGACAAATTGTTCTGTTTTTCAATCCAGTTCAACCGAGCCATGCTAGAATCGCCCCTTGCTACGCACTCCAAGCCGAGGGACTCGTAGTCCATCACCAACCGCTCATCATGAGCTTCGATCGAATTCCCTTGCCCAGAGTATTTTCTACTCAAGGCATCTGCCACCACATTCGCTTTTCCTGGCGTATACTGAATCGCCACCTCGTAGTCTCCAAGGAACTTGACCCATCAGCGCTGCCGTATATTCAGGTCCTGCTGATCCAGGAGATACTTCAGGCTTTTGTGATCCGTGAAGATCTCCACCTTTGCACCATAAATAGAGTGCCACCACAACTTCAACGCAAAGATTACCGCCGCCAATTCCAAGTCATAGACGGGGTAATTCCTCTCATGAGGATTCAGCTTCCTAGACCCAAAGGCTATCACACTGCCATATTGCACCAATACGCAACCCAAACCGCATCCCGATGCGTCACTGAAAATTTGAAATCCTTCGATCCCTTTCGGTAGACTTAGGATCGGAGCTGTCATCAGCCTTTCCTTCAGTTTCTCAAATGCCTGATTGCACTCCTGAGTCCACACAAATGTCTGGTCCTTATGAGTCAGTGATGTTAGGGGTAGAGCTATCCGCGAAAAGTTTTCTACGAACCTTCTATAGTGCCCGGCTAGCCCAAGAATACTTCGAACTTCCGCCACGGTTCTCAAAATTGGACAATCTCTGATGACTTCCACTTTTGTTGGATCTACTGCCACCCCAACCCCACTAATCACATGGCCCAAAAATGTCACCTTCTCTAGCCAGAACTCGCAGTTCGAGAACGTTGCATAAAGATGGTTCTCTCTCAACACTTGCAAGACTATTCTCAAGTGAGTCACATGCTCCACCTCCAATTTGGATTAAACCAGAATGTCATCAATAAAGACAACTATAAAAGAGTCTAAGAATTCTCGAAATACTCGATTAATTATATCCATGAATACGGATGGTGCGTTCATCGGCCCGAACGGCATCACCGAAGACTCAAAGTGACCATACCTCGTACCAAACGGTGTCTAGGGTATGTCCTCGTCTTGAATTTGCAACTGATAGTATCCTGACATCAAGTCCAACTTTGAATACACCACCGACGCCAACAACTGGTCGAACATGTCGTCTATCCGAAGAATCAGATACTTATTCTTGACAGCCAATTTATTCAACTCTCTGTAGTCTATGCACAGCCGCATACTACAGTCTTTCTTCTTCACGAATAACACAGGCGCGCTCCACGGTGAAGAATTGGGTCTGATATACCCCTGCTCCAACATTTCCTGCAAATGTACCTTGAGTTCAGCCAACTCTTTTGGTGCCATCCTAAACGGAGCTCGGACACCGGCCTAGCCTCTGGCACTAACTCAATCGAGAAATCAATCTCCCGTCGAGGAGGTGCTACAGGAAGTTCATCAGGAAACACATCCTCGACTCTGCCATAACGGGCACTTCCCCAAGTGATAACTTGGAAAGGCGAATCTCCAATAATGCTATAAGAGCTACTCCCCCCTAGTTAACTGCCCGCACCAACTGCATGGCCGAAATCAGGGAACCAGCCACTCCATTAAGGCCCTCAAACTTGACTTCTGCATGCCCTTCACTTCTCAGGGTCACCACCTTGGATAGGCAATCAATACTGGCCCGCCGCTCCGCTAGCCAGTCCATCCCCAATATGACATCAAACTCAACCAATGGTAGGACTGATACTATCAACATGAAGTCAACTCCGCCTAGCTCCCAACAAATGCGCCCTTTTGTCCCGGTGGTCATGGATGACCTGTTGGGCATGCACACGTTCAGCTCTGCGTCCGCCGAGAACGACTCAACTCCAATTCTCCGGATGATGCTTTCCGTAGGAAAAGAGTGTGACGCTCCCGTATTAAACAATACCCTAGCGGGGTATTTGGAAACTAACACAAAGCCTAAAATAGAGGCATCAAACATAAACGGTTTGAAACTATGAAGTCTAAGATTTAATTTTAACTTCCTCATACCAGTCACCACGTCGGGTTGTCAGATCGCTTCTTGTTGTCCAAGGTTTTAAGCCCTTGGTTGCACTGGTTGGAACCGAGAAGCACTAGACTCTGCCATCTTCCCTTTCTCTGCAGCACTGGGGCCGGAACGCACAGTCTGCCCCTGCTCAGCACCTCCTTGAGTACAAAAATGAGCTACGTGCCCCACCTTGCCACAATTGAAGCACGTCGGTGGTCCCTTAGATTGAGACCCTCCGGACGTCCATTTGCTTTTCTCACCGGACTTGAATAGGTGAGGCTTTTTCTTCCACCTATTCCCTTCAGACTTTCCTTTGGATTGAGAAGGCTTCCCTTCCCCTGGCTTGGCCGCAAAAAACCTTACGACGTTGGATTTGCACCAGATCACTCTCCAACATCCTGACAGCCTCAACTAGATCGTTGAAACTTGCTCTCTTCATGGAGAAGAGGGGTTGTCTTAGATTCTCCATCAGCCCCTGGTAGAAGAGGTTATCCCACTCCTCATCATCTGCAATTGTCATTCTTGCATAACGTCCCAACCGATTGAACTCCTATACATACTCGTCCACCGTATTATCCCCCTGCACCAAGTGCAGAAATTGCCTTCGGAGGGACAACCTTATCGACACTGGAATGTATTTCTTTAGGAATGCATTCCCAAACTCTGCTGTGGACGGGGTGCGTCCGAGAAACTGGCGGCTGTTGTGGCTCACCCACCACAACTTCGCGTCTCCCTCCAACATGAAGGCCACAAACAGAGATTTCTTCTCCTCTGGCATCTCTGCTGCCCTTAGAAGTTCTTGCATCTGTGCCCACCAATCCTCCGTATCAGTCGGCGTAACAACTCCCTATACATGGTGGAAGCTCAGAAAAATACTTCATCTGCCGGTCTCCATGCCCGACAACCACCCTTTCGGCCAACAGCTCTGCTCGCCTGGCTCTCTGCCCGGCACGGCCTTCTCCATATCCGGGGTAGCAGGAGTTGCTACCTAAGCAACAGGGGTTGCTACTTGAGTTGTTGCAGCAGCTTGGGCTGCCACCATTGCTTCTGCAAGAATGCAATAGAAGTCGTCTGAGTTTATACCCATGCCCAAAGGACCCTGAGCAGTAGTGTTGCTCACCGAAAGGTCTTCTCCTGGTCTCGACGTACCCGCCTCGTTGCTCGCACTCTTACAAAAGCAAGAAACAAAGAATCAGTCTCGAATCAGAAGACTCAGAAATAAGGACACTCATGGTCCAACATTACTTGTAACGCCCCGAAACTCAAAAGAGCGACGGGTGACAAATCTGTAACAAATTAGGAATTTGGCAGGGGTACACGGCCTGGTACACGGGCGTATCCCGGGGCATGTTGGGTAGTTCAGAGTTCTGGCAAAAGATCAAGCAGAAATCTGAGTTCGATGATCGTCGAGCAGCGGTCGACGATCTGGTCTAAATGCTGTGTTCGACGATCAGGCCAGCTTTCTGCGTTCGACGATCGGGCCAGCTATCTGGGTTCGATGATCGGGCCGTGGGTTCGACGATCGAGCCGCGCATTTGACGATTTGGCCAGAGTGTTGCATTCGACGATCGGGCTATAGATCTCCGTTCGACGATCAGTCAGCGGTCGACAATTTTGGTTCGACAATCATCGAGCGCGGGGCTGTTTATAGCGTGTCTGACTTGGTCGACGCGAAGTGTCGACACACGGGATTGGCGGGAGTTAACTAATTGTTCCGACATTGACGCGGACGTGTCCTGCTCCTATTGGTGTACCATGCGGTGTTTAGCCCCATTCGTCCAGGTCAGACCTAGATCGTAGCCGTGCGTTTCTTTTTGTGGGATCTGATGGCTGTAGTTATCCAAAAGGGGTTATACCCGAGAGAAGGGTTTCAAAACCCTTATTATTTTCTGCTGGTTCTCTATCTAAATCCTAGAGAGAGGGGAGAGCAAAGGAGGAAGAAGAAGCCTAGTTCCAGTCTTTGGAGGAGTTTTAGAGCTCTAAATCATGAGCCGACTTCATATCTACGAAGTCAAGGAGATTGCGCTGCTTTTCATCCGCGTACATTTCCACGGCGCAAAGGAAGAACGCTAGGGTAATGATTCTCTACTTGATCATGTGAAGCTTTACTTCTTTTGCATAGGGAAGCCCGATCTCACGAGTTTGCAGTGAGTTTGAGGCTTTCCTTCGGGTAGACATGAATAGTCCCCGTTGTGTAGAGTCCGTAAACGAGAACGGACATAGGCTTGATGTGTGAAGCCTATCCGAACATGTTGGTCTGGATCGATGATGTTGCATTGCATAAATGCCGGGGAAGACTCCGTGCGAATGTTTGTTTTTCGGGTTTTCTACGTGGTAGATTGCAACAGGGAGCCTTGGGGATTAACCCTAAGGTACACCGTGAAAACTAGGCGGATGCGTGAACTTGTCAACTTGGTGACCTGGGAGCCAACTTAAACATAACCGGGTTATGTGAAGTATGTGATGGAAACAGGACTCGAGAGAAGTTTGACCCGCACATATGGCTTAAATTGTCGTTGCGATGTGAGCACGGGTTAGGTGGAACCGTACCCGTTCTATGTCGTTCGGTTAGAGCCGTTGGCATAGATGAGAGTCTTCGGCAGTCTATGGCTTAAATTGACGTGACCCATGCCAAGAATACAAAATTCTCATAGTTTGGCCATCAAAGTGGTGGTGGTGAGATCGGAATGTCTATGGCTTAAAATTACGTGACATTGGCCGGTTGACCAAGAATGTGCCCTGATTGCACTGGGCATGTGGCCGTGCGTGTCAACGCCTGTGATGCAATGTATATATTTATATACTGCTTGGTTATGCTAATAAACTGCAGGGAAGGAGCATCTCCGCCCCGAATTCGGGGCGGGATCGTTATAATTTGGTCAGCATTGCTGACCATTGCTTTTGTTTGCCACCGTGCGGTGGTTTGTTGCTTGCAGGTGCTGCTGGACCAAGCGGTCAATAGCGGGCTAAAGCTCAAATTGCGAAGCCGGCCCTCGAAGGCCTAATTGGAGTGTTTACTTGCTTTTGTTCATGTATGACCGGCCTGCGTGCCGTGGTATGGAAAACATGTAATTTTGAGTAAACCATTTGTAAGGCCTTAAGGCCAGTACTGGTGTATGTACTTCATTACTATTTGGCTTGTTAGTGGACATTCATGCTTATTGCTGGGTTCTTTTCATTGCAACTTATAAAACTGCTTCCGCTAGAATGCTCTGTGTAGGACGTTATGATTGGTTGGATGGTTTCCATTGAGTAACCACCAGGTCTGTCTGTGGTATATGGCATCGGGCCCCGGCCGGACCTACTGCTATATGATATGTGACAGATAGGGGTTGTTACAATTTGGTATCAGACTACCGGTTTCGGTCAGGCTTAAAAAGAATTCGTGGGCGAATTCATTTTAAGGGGTGGTGAGCAAATGTGTGTGTGTCATCGTTATAACAACAAAAGAACCCATGAATGTCCACTTAGGAATGAAAATACACATGTTTGGGGAACCTGCGTGTTACTATAATTGCTGTTTGCAATTTTATTTGGTCGCCTAACGGTGTTTTGTACCACTATAGGTGACCAGAAGCAGTGCTGGGCCTTCGGAACGTCGACTTTCTGACGCTAGCAGTGCACCAAATGATGCTCCTGCAACACCTCCGTCGGCTGAGACAATATGATTGTTGGCCGAAGCAGTGTTGGCCATGATTAATGTGCAGCCTGCAAGGCAAATGCAGCAGGCCGCTCCTGTGATGGAGCAGGTACCTCTTCTAGAGGTTGAGCGGAGGAGAGTGGAGCAGGTAGTAGTGGAGCCGTTGGTGCCAAGGAGGGCAACCGAGAGACAGCTCAAACATGTCATGAGCTTTAGTCCTCCGATATTCTCGGGGTTGGGAACCCCATCTCAAGCTGAAGACTGGCTCTCCAGGGCGAAGAGAGTCTTGACAGCAACGGAGACGGAGGAGTGGCAAATGACCACCATTGTTATGTTCCTTCTAGACGGTGAAGCGAGATTGTGGTGGGAAGGATTGGAGCTGCATCTTTTGAAAGGCAGGCAACTTACTGATGTCTCGATGGAGGAGTTCTCGAGACTATTCTTGGATAGATACCTCCCTTCGACGCAGAGGATAGCGTTGGAGAACGAGTTCCTGAAGTTAGTTCAAGGAGATAGTAGCGTGGATGAATATCTCCACGAGTTTACTCGATTGAGTCGATATGCTAGCTCCACCATCGTGGATGAGGAGCGCAAGACGAATCGATTCTACGAAGGGTTGAGAGATGAGTTGAGGCTACTACTCTCGGGGCCGATGACGCAGGGTTTCTTGACCTTGGTCAACACGGCCCGGTCCTTGGAGAAGGACATGAAGAATGTTCAGGCAAAGAAAGGTTTGGGTGACAAGAAGTCTGAATTCAAGGTGCCGACTACTTCAAAGTCGGGGTACCGTAAATTCTCTAAGAAGGCTAGGACTTCGGGTCCAGCTCCCTCTTCTGGTGCTTCTGGGGCGACTACGGGTCGGACCCCGGTCGCATGTTACAACTGTGGGAAGTCAGGGCACTTTGTCCGTGATTGTTGGAGCGGACGTCCCAAGTTCGAGAGAAAGTCGAGAGCAACTTATGAAGAGAAGGGCAAGGCGGTGGAGTCAACCGCGTCCCATTATGCTCCGGCCCAACCGAGGGTTTATAATCTTGCCCAGCAGGAGGCCATCAAACAGGTGGATGTGGTGACAGGTAAAATTTAAATTTATAGCAAGTTAATTTCTTAAAATATTTGCTATGCACATGTTACCTTACCATTGCTTGTTTAGGCTTTGTTTTGATTTGTGAAAATCCGGCAACAGCACTCTTCGATACGGGAGTTTCACACTCTTTTTTGTCCCAAGGATTTATATCATGCATCGGAGTACCTTCTTCGATAGTGAAGGACAAGTTGGATGTGTTGTTGCCCAATGGGTGTTCGATGCACGCGGATAGAATCTGTGGCGTAAAGATTCGAATTGGAAGCCAGGAGTTCCATTTGCAAGCATCGTTATTGCCGCTAGTGGAATTTGACGTTATATTTGGCATGGACTGGCTCTCGGAGCAGTGAGCCTATATTTATTGCGATAACAAGGAAGTCAAGCTGGGAGCAGGTCGTGAGACGACTTTCACGGGCTTGAAGTGGTCGAGCAAGACGTTTATGTCTGCTCTTCAGGTGGTGAAGGCGGTTCGTGCCAGTGCAGAACTGTTCTTTACACTAGTGGAGGTTGCAAAGCCTAAGCCCGCGTTGGACTGTATTTCAGTGGTATCGGAGTACCCTGACGTGTTCCCTAGCGATCTTCCAGGAGCCCCGCCGTAGCGGTAGATAGAATTTACGATAGAGCTCATACCAGGTGCAAAGCCTGTGTCACGCTCTCCATATCAGCTAGCGCATAAGGAAATGGCGGAGCTAAAGGTTCAACTGCAGGAGTTGTTGGAGCAAGGGTATGTTCACCCAAGTTCTTTGCCTTGGAGCGTGCTGGTCCTCTTTGTTAAGAAGAAGGATGGAAGCTTGAGGCTATGCATTGATTATCGGGAGCTCAACAAGTTGACGGAAAAGAACAAGTACCTTATCCCCCGGATTGATGATCTATTCGATCAGTTAGTCGGGTCCACGGTGTACTCAAAGTTGGACCTCAAGTCTGGGTACTACCAGATGCGAATAAGGGAGAGTGATATCCCGAAGACAACATTCAGTACGAGATACAGGCATTACGAGGTTACGGTCATGCCGTTTGGGCTGACTAATGCGTCGTCAGTGTTCATGGATTTGATGAACAGGACCTTCAGAGAGTACTTGGACCGTTTTGTGATCATCTTCATTGACGATATTTTGGTGTACTCGCAGAGTGAGGAAGATCACTTCAGGCATCTTCATTTGGTTTTGGAGACCATAAGGAGGAATCAATTATACGCCAAGTTCTCGAAGTGCGAGTTTTGGTTGTCCTCAGTGGCGTTCCTCGGTCATATAGTGAGTGGGAAAGGTATTGTAGTCGATCCGGCGAAGATTGTTGCGATACGGGAGTGGCCTGAGCTTTCTACGATAGCGGAAGTCTGGAGCTTTCTGGGGCTTGCCGGCTATTATAGACTCTTCGTAGAGAACTTCTCGCAGATAGCGTTACCTCTCACTACTTTGACGAGGAAGGAGCAAAAGTTTGTTTGGACGCCGGAGTGCGCACGAGCTTTTGAGGAGTTGAAATGTCAGTTGACCACGTCGTCTGTACTGAGTTCGCCGAGTGGGACCGAAGGTTATGAGATTTATAGCGATTCTTCGGTCAGTGGTTTGGGTTGTGTGCTGTTACAGCATAGAAGCGTTATAGCATATGGCTCGAGATAGCTGAAGGTGCACGAGAGGAACTATCCGGTCCATGACTTGGAGTTTGCGGCTGTGATTTTTTCCTTGAAGCTGTGGAGGCATTATTTGTACGGTGTGAAGATTGATATCTACACCGATCACAAGAGCCTGAAGTATTTGATTGATCAAAAAGATCTGAATATGCGGCAGCGTAGATGGATGGAGTTCTTGGGGGACTCTACATTCAAGATCCAATACGTGCCTGGTAAGGGCAATGCTGTTGCGGAAGTGTTGAGTCGCCGAGCCCCAGCTCAAGCCAATTGGCTGTCGATCCATGACGAGCGGTTGGTTCGGGAGTTGGAGGCGTTGGAGATTGTTTGTGTAGATAAGCAGTTATGTTCTAAAGCACTCTTGAATTGGACTGAAGTTCAATATGACCTTGCTGATTAGATTCGGCAGGCCTTGGATTTGGATGACCACATGAAGCAGTTCATGGTAGAGGCTCTGGATGGGTCAAATTCCAATTCGTTGTGGAGGACGGATTGCTTTGGAAAGACGGTCGTCTTTGCGTCCCAAGCGTGGGCAGTTTGCGGGTGGATTTATTGTACGAGGCGCACCATACCAAGTACTCGATTCACCCGGGGAGTACAAAGATGTACCGTGACGTTAAGAAACTATTTTGGTGGCTGGGTTTGAAGAAGGATGTGGCGCACTACGTGGCGAAGTGCCAATCTTGCGCCTTGGTGAAGGCAGAATGCCAAAATCCAGGAGGATTTCTGAAGTCCTTGCTTATTCCGGAGTGGAAATTCGACGACATCACAATGGACTTTGTGCACGGATTGTCAAGGTCACAAAAGGGGAACAACGTCATCTGGGTGGTCGTAGATCGGCTAACGAAAGTGTCGCATTTCATTCCGCATAGGAAGGATGATCCGGTGGAGAAGTTGGCAAAGTTATATATGGATAATATAATATGGCTTCACGTGTGCCCCACAACATCGTGAGTGACCGAGATGGGTGGTTCACGTCCAATGATTGGAGGCTAGTGCAGCAAATGTTGGGAACAAAGTTAAAATTCAGCACAACCTTCCATCAACAAACAGATGGGCAGACCGAGAGGGTCAATAGAACTATGGAAGACATGATCCGCATGTGTGTCTTGGAGTTTGGAAAGCAATGGGAAGACCATCTTTATTTGGTGGAATTTGCGTACAATAATAACTACCAGACGAGTATTTAGATGGCGCCCTTTGAGGACCTTTATGGTAGAAGATGTCGCACGCCGTTGTCCTGGTTAGAAACAGGTGAGTCAAAGTTGTACAAGCGTTAAGAGGTGCAGGATGCTAATTCGTTGGTGCGAACCATTCGGGAGAGATTGCTTATCGCTCAGGACCGGCAAGCAAAGTGTTGGAAGCCTAGTTCTGATTTGGGTAAGGAACACTATTAAGAATATTAGATTGACCCAACATGTATAGTCATGGGTCATAGGACTTTTTCCAGGACAGGTCATTCAGAAGGTTTCTCCAGAATTGCTGAAAGAAGTCCAAGAAATGCAGTTAAGACAAAGTCAGAGAATCAGATTGACGATCGTCGAACGCAGTTCGACGAACGGTGATCTCCGGTCGACGAATTCTGAGTTGCTTCTCTGAACTCAGTTCGACGATCTCAAAGACTCTAGCAAGGCTGTGTCGACACCATCACAACAACTGTGTCGACACTCAACAGTTCTCTCAGCTCGACGAACACAGAAACTGAGCTCGACGAACTGCATGCTCCGGTCGACGAATGCAGGCAAGATATTCAGCTCGACGAATCTAGCTGAGTTCGACGTATGTCGAACTCAGGTCGACGATTGATGTACTCGACGAAAGTTCAGGTCGACGATTTCTGTGGAATCAGTAACAGTTGGCAGAATTAATTGAGGATTAATTACAGTCAACATTCCCAGTGAAAATAGCCGTTCAAACGGACAGTTACAGAGGAATTAAGTGAGGATCAGTTTCCAAAGCATCTTCACTCTCCGGAATGTTTCTTCCACTATCAAGATTAAGGAATTCAAATATAGGGAAGTAGATAGAGACGAAAGACATAAACAATAGACAGAAAAAGAAGAAAAATCACTGTAGATAAAAACAAGAGACAGAAAAAAAAGACACAAAAAGGGTAATATCACTACAGTAACCAGAAGCCCTAGACCAGAGCGATAACAGACATCTGAAGAAGAAGAAGAACATCTAATCACTATCAAGAGTCTTCTTCTTCCCTATCGCAGCAGGATAACATCAAGGACAACAAATACTTTATCAGTCAGAAGTTCCTGAAAAGTACTCTGGTACAGCCCTGAAGATTGAAGGCCTATCACCCTGAAGCAGTGCTCCAGATTTCCCTGCACCAATCAAGATCTCAGGGGGAGCAAATTTGCTAACATCAATATCCACATAGTCTTCTCAGTTGTATATTGATAAAGAGAAGACTTCCATCACTCTCTCACCCCCTCTTGTATAAAGGGTTGTCATCTCCCTTCAAAAGTGATTCCTGGTTGCAAGTCTTCCTCCAAAAGACTTGAGATTTTGGTTTTTGGGGACCTGATCAAAACCCATTGGTGTCAGGCACCTGATCAAAAACCTGAGTGGATTCCTTCCAGGGTGGTAGAAGAGTGGACTACCCAGATTTGGGGAACCACTATAAAATCCTTGTGTCTTTTCTGTGTGACTTGATCTGCTCTGTTCTTTTTAACTTATTTTGTTTTTATGCTGTGACAAACTCTAGCCTCTTTGCTTAAGATCTATTACTTTCAATTGGAATCAGAGGGAGGTTGGTTAAATTACCTTGGTTAACTCACATGAGGTTGGTTAAAATACCACACCTTAATTGTTTGTACAGGCTAACACTTGAACCACAAAGATCCTTTGATATATCTTAAGAATCTTTTGAGTTTTATCATGGCACAAATTGCAGATTTTTCAAGCACCAGACTGCCCATGTGTAATCTAGATAAGCTTGCACTATGGAAGACAAGGATTAGGCTTTTTATGAACTCTATTGATGAAGCCATTTTCAATTCTGTTTTGACAGGTCCTTATCAACCATTGGAAACAACAAGCATGAATGTTGTTCCATCATCTCAATGGACAGAAGCCCAAAAATTGCTAAAGATTGCTAATTTAAGAGCAATGGACATCCTAGCTCAATCAATGTCTGATGACATTTTTGAAGAGGTTGCTGAATGTTCATCTGCAAAAGAGATGTGGGACTCCATCACAGCAATGGCTGCTGTATCAGCAAAAGAAAGAATAATTGAATCTGAATCTTGGAGTGAATCAGATGCTTCATCTTGCACAACTGAGGATGAAGAAGAAGCAAGAGCAAAAGAATTTTGCCTAATGGCAATAGATGCTTCTCACAGCAGCTATGCTGCAGAATCTGAAGAATCGGAGTGTGAATCAGATGAAGAGGATCAGGTTATTTCTTCTCTTGACTCTCCTTAAGCTAAATTTAACACTGATTTCCGATTATCACATGAAAATCATCAGAAAATCTTAGTTCAAAATATTTCGTCGAACGGAGATCGACGACATCAATACTATTCGTCGAACTCAGATCGACGAACTATGAACAAAGATTTTGCTTTGAACTATTCAGGACTCTGTGCTCGACGAAACAAACTTAATTCGTCGAACAGATATCGACGAAAATGGGTCACAGAAAACAATTATTATCATTCTGTGAATAGAGATCAACGATCTCAATATCATTCGTCGAACTCAGATCGACGAAAATATTTTTCGTCGAACTCAAAATTTCAAAACATAAATTTTTATTCTTTTATTTCTGACAATTATAAAAGAGAACCAGGACCCAAGGTTATCTGGGTCCAGAACTCCTAACATTTCCTTGCAGGAAAAGAATTCTGTTCAGCCCACAGAAAGTATATCAGTGACTGAACATTTTGAGCAAGGTCATGTATATAGGCGGAGTTTGGCTAGTTGCAGTAGATTAGTTTTTGTATTATTTATTTTATTTTCAAAGCTTCTATGTAAATGCTTCCATGTAAATCTGCTGATATCTTATAAATCAGGCAGATTGTTTTTGCTTTACATTTTTATTTGTTTTTGATGTAAATAGTGTCCTTACCCAAATAGGGGGAGATTATTGGAACCCTAGTTCTGATTTGGGTAAGGAACATTATTAGGAATATTAGATTGACCCAACATGTATAGTCATGGGTCATAGGACTTTTTCCAAGACAGGTCATTCAGAAGGTTTCTCCAGAATTGCTGAAAGAAGTCCAAGAAATACAGTTAAGGCAAAGTCAGAGAATCAGATCGACGATCGTCGAACGCAGTTCGACGAACGGCGATCTCCGGTCGATGAATTCTGAGTTGCCTCTCTGAACTCAGGTCGATGATATCAAAGACTCTAGCAAGGCTGTGTCGATACCGTCACAACAACTGTGTCGACACTGAACAGTTCTCTCAGCTCGACGAACACAGAAACTGAGCTCGTCGAACTGCATGCTCCGGTCGACAAATGCAGGCAAGATATTCAGCTCGACAAATCTAACTGAGTTCGACTAATGTCGAACTCAGGTCGACGATTGATGTACTCGACAAAAGTTCAGGTCGACGATTTCTGTGGAATCAGTAACAGTTGGCAGAATTAATTGAGGATTAATTACAGTCAACATTCCCAGTGAAAATAGCCGTTCAAACGGACAATTACAGAGGAATTAAGTGAGGATCAGTTTCCAAAGCATCTTCACTCTCGAGAATGTTTCTTCCACCATCAAGATTAAGGAATTCAAATACAAGGAAGTAGATAGAGATGAAAGACAGAAAAAGAAGAAAAATCACTGTAGAGAAAAATAAGAGACAGAAAAATAAAGACACAGAAAGGGCAATATCACTACAGTAACCAGAAGCCCTAGACCATAGCGATAACAGCCATCTGAAGAAGAAGAAGAACATCTAATCACTATCAAGAGTCTTCTTCTTCCCTATCACAGCAGGATAACTTCAAGGACAACAAATACTTTATCAGTTAGAAGTTCCTGAAAATTACTCTGGTCCAGCCCTGAAGATTGAAGGCCTATCACCCTGAAGCAGTGCTCCAGATTTCCCTGCAACAATCAAGATCTCAGGGGGAGCAAATCTGCTAACATCAATATCCACATGTCTTCTCAGTTGTATATTGAGAAAAAGAAGACTTCCATCACTCTCTCACCCCCTCCTGTATAAAGGGTTGTCATCTCCCTTCAAAAGTGATTCCTGGTTGCAAGTCTCCCTCCAAAAGACTTGAGGTTTTGGTTTTTGGGGACCTGATCAAAACCCATTGGTGTCAGGCACCTGATCAAAAACCTGAGTGGATTCCTACCAGGGTGATAGAAGAGTGGACTACCCAGATTTGGGGAACCACTATAAAATCCCTGTGTCTTTTCTGTGTGGCTTGATCTGCTCTATTCTTTTTAGCTTATTTTGTTTTTGTGCTATGACAAACTCTAGCCTCTTTGCTTAAGATCTATTACTTTCACAAAGTACTATAATGCACAGGAACGTGGAGTTCGCTGTGGGCGACTGGGTGTACTTAAAGATAAAGCCGTTCAAGGGTGTCTCGTGGGTGCGGCGCTTGAAAAAGCTAAGCCCGAGGTACCTTGGGCCGTTTGAGGTTCTGGAGAGGATTGGCGAAGCGGCTTATCGATTGAAGCTGTCGGTGGAACTTAGTGGTCTACATGATGTATTCTATATATCGGTGCTATGGAAGGCGGTGCAAGAGCCTTCGCAAGTGATCGCGGTTGGTCAAGTGCTGGTGGATAGTGGGTTGACGACAAAGGTCAAGCCCGTGCGGATTGAAGACTCGAAAGTCAAGCGGCTACGCAATAAAGAGATCAGGATGGTCCAGGTCCGATGGGATAATTGCAGTCGAGAGGAGCTCTCTTGGGAGCGAGAGCAGACTATGCTTGACGAGTATCCGGAGTTGTTCCGCTCAGGTACAAATTTTGTTTTTGTACTTATCTTTCCTTTATGTAATTTCGTGGATGAAATTCTTTTAAGAGGGGGAGAGCTGTAACGCCCCGAAACTCAAAAGAGCGACGGGTGACGAATCTGTACCAAATTTGGAATTTGGCAGTGGTACACGGCCTGGGACACAGGCGTGTCCCAGGGCGTGTCATGGTAGTTCAGAGTTATGGCAAAATATCAGGCAGAAATCTGGGTTCGACGATCGTCGAGCAGCGATCGACGATCTGGTCTAAATGCTGCGTTCGACGATCGAGCCAGCTTTCTGCGTTCGACGATCGGGCCAGCTATTTGGGTTCGACGATCGGGCCGTGGGATCGACGATCGGGCCGCGCGTTCGATGATTTGTCCAGAGTGTTACGTTCGACGATCGGGCTATAGATCTCCGTTCGACGATCTGTCAGCGGTCGATGATTTTGGTTTGACAATCGTCGAGCACGGGGCTATTTATGGCATGTCTGACTCGGTCGACGGGGAGTGTCGACATATGGGATTGGCGGGAGTTGACTAATTGTTCCGACATTAACGTGGACGTGTCCTGCTCCATTGGTGTACCGTGCAGTGTTTAGCCTAATTCGTCTAGGTCATACCTGGATCGTAGTTGTACGTTTCTTTTTGTGGGATCCGATGGCTGTGGTTATCCCAAAGGGGTTATACCAGAGAGAAGGGTTTCAAAACCATTATTCTTTTCTGCTGGTTCTCTGTCTAAATCCTAGAGAGAGGGGAGAGCAAATGAGGAAGAAGAAGCCTAGATCTAGTCTTTGGAGGAGTTTTAGAGCTACAAATCGCGAGCCGACTTCGGATCTATGAAGGCAAGGAGATTGCAGTGCTTTACATCCATGTACATTTCCATGGCGCCAAGGAAGAACTCTACGGTAACGATTCTCTACTTGAGCATGTGAAGCTCCACTTCTTTTGCATAGGGAAGCCCTCTCTCGCGAGTTTGCGGTGAGTTTGAGGCGTTCCTTCGGGTAGACATGAATAGTCCCCGTTGTGTAGAGTCTGTAAACGAGAACGGACATAGGCTTGATGTGTGAAGCCTATCCGGACATGTTGGTCTGGATCAGTGATGTTGCATTGCATAAATGCCGGAGAATACTCCGTGTGAATGTTTGTTTTCGGGTTTTCTACGTGGTAGATTGCAACAGGGAGCCTTGGGGATTAACCCTAAGGTGCACCCAAAAAACTTGGCGGATTCGTGATCTTGCCAACTTGGTGGCCTGGGAGCCAACTTGAACATAACCGGGTTATGTGAAGTATGTGATGGAAACGGGACTCGGGAGAAGTTTGACCCGCATATATGGCTTAAATTGTCGTTGCGATGTGAGAACGGGTTAGGCGGAACCGTACCCGTTCTATGTCGTTTGGTTAGAGCCGTTGGCATAGATGAGGGTCTTCGGCGGTCTATGGTTTAAATTGACGTGACCCATGCCAAGAAGACAAAATGCTCATAGTTTGGCTGTCAAAGTGGCGGTGGTGAGATCGAAATGTCTATGGCTTAAATTGACGTGACATTGCCCGGTTCACCGAGAATGTGCCCTGAGTGCACGGGGCGTGTGACCGTGCGTGCCAACGCCTGTGATGCAATGTATATATTTATATACTGCTTGGTTATGCTAATAAACTGCAGGGAAGGAGCATCGCCGCCCCGAATTGGGGGCAGGATCATTATAATTTGGTCAGCATTGCTGACCGTTGCTTTTGTTTGCCACCGTGCGGTGGTTTGTTGCTTGCAGGTGCTGCTGGACCAAGCGGTCAATAGCGGGATAAAGCCCAAATTGCTAGCCGGCCCTCGAAGGCCTAATTGGAGTGTTTACTTGCTTTTGTTCATGTATGACCGGCCTACGTGCCGTGGTATGGAAAACATGTAATTTTAAGTAAACCATTTGTAAGGCCTTAAGGCCAGTACTGGTGTATGTACTTCATTCCAATTTCGCTTGTTAGTGGACATTCATGCTTATTATTGGGTTCTTTTCATTGCAACTTATAAAACTGCTTCCGCTACAATGCTCTGTGTAGGATGTTATGATTGGTTGGATGGTTTCCATTGAGTAACCACTAGGTATGTCTGTGGTATATGGCGTCGGGCCCCGGCCGGACCTACTGCTATATGCTATGCGACGGATAGGGGGTGTTACATTAGTCCTATGTGGATAACTTCTATACGCAATCAGATTATGCTAAATCGACAGCCCTAACTTCTAACCTTGGACGAAACCTGTCTCTGATACCAAATTGTAACACCTCCACTATAATGACCGTACAATATAGGTCCGGTCGGGGCCCCATAACATACAGACGCCACAAATTTAGTATTAAAAGATGATATGAACTACCCAATCTCATAACTCAAAATCAAACAACATCGAAAATAGTAAACAAGACTAGAAGTAATCCACATACACAAGAGTATCGAAACAGCCTTATGGCCTTAGAACAATAGAGAGTACAAAACTCAAAAAGATAACATCCACCAACAATGTGCATAAGCACTCCTACACTACCTCGGCATGCAAGCCGGAAAACAAGAGCATCAAACATACAATGCCACAAAAATAGAGCTAGTACGAAACTTGAAACACTTCATGAGGCTTAGGACTTTTTGGCCGGCGAGCTAGCTCCTGCTTGTGATCCTTGCCCTGTAAAATTTGGTGGTAATGTGGCTCAGCAAAGGTTGACCTCAAACTATATAACAAACACATCTCCTCCCGGTCTCCCCTAACAGACCCCGGGGTACTCCTCCAACCTGCAAGTCAGCACTCCGTATACCATATACATAAATATGTAAAGCTCTAAAAGAACAGGTTTGGATGTCTCAAGCAACAAACATGTTTTCTAGGTTGAGCATATAATAAAAAGGGGACTACTATGCAGCATGTATGCAAAACCAGTGCTTCACCCAAGGCAACCTATTGCGTAAACAACTAGCACATCATCATAACATCTGGATACTTCCAATTTTCCCTTTGGCGTTAAGCCACAAACAAAAGGGGACTGCAATTCACCTAACGACATACAATCCGCCACACGGAACACTTGCCAAGGCCCCACCCGCTCATGGTTCTTAGACCCGGGCTTTCCTGCAAGCTCTGACTTCTCGCAATCGGACTCCATCTCACACATTGACCGATTCTAAGAACCCTTGATGGACCCCACCCGCTCGTGGCCTCATTGCCCAAGCTTGCCCCATTCTTGGCATTCTCGTCAGTCTCACAGAAGGGGACTAGTATCGTCGGGACACTCTCCCCACATGACTTGCTCCTCACGGGATAGCCAACCGACCATGGAGACAAAGCCGCGCCTTAGCACATCACAATCCATAAACATCCCGACCCTAATCCATCATTTGTAATGCAACGTCCCCGCGCACAAGGAAACCATCTACCGTCAATGTAGAGCTAACCTTGTCCACCAAGGAAAACATCTATCACCAATGTGAAGCTAACCTTGTCTGGTTCCGGCTACACGTACTCACTCGAGAAAAGGGGGAAATCACATACATCACAAATGACATCTTGCCACAACGGATTTCTACAAAATCCTTAAGGCTCGCTATGCAACATCACCGAGTCGGACTAACTATCGCGGCTACGACTTCACCCATAATGCATAATCCACTAACGGAGCGGATCTCTAATGTGCAATCATGTCGGAGATAGACTCAATCGTCCTAGAGGTTCCTTTTGAACCATGGAGACCCAAACCACTCTCATTTGAGAGATTTGGTGCCCAATAGCTTGAAAGAAAAGATGCTAAGCACGCTTCCTAAAAACTAAGAGGAGAAGTGTCGTCATGTTACGGCCCCTCTTCCTAGCCATGGAAACTTAGCTGAATGAAAACTACCGCAACAGATTTGCCTCCGCGTATTTGGACTCGGCTCGCGATTTGGGGCTCCGAAGATTCTCCGGCAGCCGGATCTCTCCTTCACCATCTTCCTTGCTCTCTCTTCTCTCTAAAACCTTAGAAAGAGAAACTTGAAGAAGAATGAGGTTTTCAAACCGTATTCCCAGACATAACTCAGCCAGGACAGCCCTGAACCATCAGATCATAAAAGAAGGAAATAAATGGCCATGATTCGCACTTAAAATCAAAATTCCTGGACGAACACGGCTTGAGACACGCACGTGTCCAAGGACGCGTGCCTCAATCGACGACGAAACCGTCGCACCCAGAATAGGACATGAGTTCTGGACACGCCCGTGTCAAACGTGACATTCCCGTGTCACTCAATACACAACCGTGTGGCAGGGCGTGTTCCTCCATCGACACAGGACCAAATACAGCCCAAGGAGAACATGGGTACGCAACACGCCCGTTTCACATTTGACACGCCCGTGTCAAATATGAACACGCATGGGCTCCACGCCGTGTTTATCCCTTCACTCGGCCCAGCTATCATCCCGAGCAGGACACGGCTTGGGACACGCCCGTGTCTCAGGCCATGTTCGTCCTCAGGACGATTGTCGACCGCATTTTTGTCGACCACGCGAAAATCGTCGAACCCGAACATGACACGGCCATGGACACGCTCGTGTCCTGTTCACTGTCTCGACATTTCGTCGAGCGCAGTTCGTCGACCACCCAAGTTCTTCGTCGAACCCGAGCATGACACGACCTTGGACATACCCGTGTCCCAGGCCGTGTGACCCTTACCAAGACCAAAACTTGGCTCTAAACGTTGTCCGTCCCTCTTTCGAGTTTTTGGGGCGTTATAGGAACGTCTTCTAGAGGTGGAGGAGCCGCAATGACAGCCCTGGTACTCTCAGAAGTTCTTGAAGATGAGGAGGCCTTGGATGGCTTTGTGATTCTCCTCTCTCATCTGCCAAACTGGGCAGAGGTTGGCCTTTTGAGGCATTTATGAACACTGTTATGGAAACCAGATGTTCAGATGCCTTTTCTTGCAGAAAGGTCTCTAAGGCCTTCCAAAAAAGACCTCTTTCTTGTTGTTCTTCTTTTTAATCAAGTCAAACAATAACTTGCCCCAGTTTACTCCTTTCTTTTCAACCAAGGCACCCATCACCAAGAACTG
Organism: Platanthera guangdongensis; assembly: GCA_039583875.1. Classification (NCBI taxonomy): domain Eukaryota; kingdom Viridiplantae; phylum Streptophyta; class Magnoliopsida; order Asparagales; family Orchidaceae; genus Platanthera; species Platanthera guangdongensis. The sequence continues at coordinate 88,487,310 of CM077160.1, forward strand.
GTGCCTGGTGATGTAGTCATGTGCTGTGTGTTTGCCCAGCAACACTTTCCCAACTACATCTGCTAAGAATTTATACTCAGCAGACAAGTTCTTCTTCAGCAGCTTGTTTGGGTTATCTCCAGAATTAGCCATTTTAATCAACATATTATTATATTCCTCAATGTACATTTCTATCTCTTCATCACCATTCAGTAGACCGAAAATTTCGGTTAGTACAGTAGGGGAGAGGGAAACTTGATTACCAGAAATTGTTCATGACATCTTCTTCTAATGTTGTAGATGTATATACCCATTCTTTTATTTCAGTCATTGCAATCTTGATGAGGTGGGTCATGAAGTTCTGCAGATTCTATTCTGCAAATAGTTCCAGAATTTCGACAAAGATTTGGTCAGAATATAGAAAATAATCGAAGTCAATATCGAACCCCTTATCAAATTTCATCGCGGAAAGAGTGCTCGTCGGAATCGCCATGAGTTCACATGCAAGAGAAAAACAAAGATCAAGTGCAATGGAACTAAAAGCGTGGTTCGGAGCTCGAAGAAAACCAAGATTTAAGGTTTTCAGAAATGAATCGACAGACTCCGTTCTACGAATAATTAAAATTCTTCAATCTGGGGTTGACGAAATATTTTATAGTCAAAAGAATTCGTCGATCTCAGTCAGAAGATGTGAAAACATTTCGTCGAGTTGAGTTCGACAAAAATTTTCTGAAGAAAATTTGTCGATCTCCGGTCGACGAAAATAGCATCACTCAAAGAGAGTTCATCGATCTCCGTTCGACGAATTTCTCTAGAACTTTTCACAGTTCGTCGATCTCCGTTCGACGAACTTTGAAAAATTCGTCGACCATAGACGGAAATTAAATTAAGGCTTCTTCATTTATCATACCAAGCTGATTTAAAAAAGAATAGGTGGTTTCTCTCATCTAGAGGTTTGGTAAAAATATCTGCTCTTTGCAAATCTGTGTAGATATAGAAAAGATTAATTTTATTTTTATCTACACACTCTCTAATGAAATGGTGCCTAATGTCTATATTCTTATTTCTACTGTGAAGGACTGGATTTTATGCAATGGAAATTGCACTTGTGTTGTCACATAGTAGAGTTGAATTATTTAAGTTGAACCCATAGTCTAGAAGTTGGTTCTGAATCCACAGCATCTGTAAACAACAACTGCCAGCTGCTATGTATTCTGCTTTAGCAGTTTATGTAGACACAGATGACTGTTTTTTGCAAAACCAAGAGACTAATCTAGCACCAAGGAATTGGCATGTTCTAGAGGTGCTTTTCATGTCTACTCTGCATCTAGCAAAGTCAGCATTTGAGTATCCAGTTAACTCAAACTCTAAATCGGTGGGATACCAAATTACTAGACTAGGACAACTCTTTATATATCTCAAAATCCTTTTTAAGAAAATTAGATGAGATTCTTTGGGGTTCACCTGGAAGCTAGCATAAAGACATGTAGCAAACAGTATATCTGCTCTGCTTGCTGTAAATTATAACAGAGAGCCAACAATGCTCCTATATAGTTTCTGATCAACAGGCTTGCCATGTTCATCAGAGTCAATTACAACATTAGTGGCCATGGGTGTTATCTTTGCTGAGGCATCAACCATCCCAAACTTTTTGATAAGCTCCTTAGCATATTTAGCCTGTGATATGAAGATGCCATCAGGTAGCTGCTTCATTTGGAGACCAAAGAAGTAGGAGAGCTCACCCATGCTACTCATTTTAAACTTTGAATGCATGAGGTCAAAAAACCTCTTGCATAGTTTGGAATCTGTAGACCCAAATAAAATATCATCTACATAAATTTGTACTAACAAAGTTTGATCCTTATGGTGTCTAGTGAATAATGTTCTATCTACAATGCCACTAGAAAACTTATGCTCTATGAGAAAGCTAGCTAAGGTTTCATACCAAGCTCTTGGAGGTTGCTTTAAACCATTGAGAGCTTTATGCAATATAAAAACATATGAGGGATGAGTTGGAGAGATGAAACCTGTAGGATGTTCAACATAAACCTCTTCTTTAAGTTCTTCATTCAGAAATGCACTTTTGAAATTCATTTGATAAACCTCAAATTTCTTGCATGCAGCATATGCAAGGAAGATCCTTTTTGCTTCTAGCCTTGCAAGAGGAGCAAAAGTCTGGTCATAGTCAATTCCTTCCTCTTGTCTATAACCTTGAGCAACAAGCCTTGCTTTATTCATTATGATGACACATTGTGCATCCCGCTTGTTTCTTATACCCATTTATTTCCAATGACTGGGTAGTCTTTGGGTCTTGGAACTAAATCTCAAAATCTGCATCTCTCAAATTGATAGAGCTCCTCTTGGATTGCAACAATACAGTGGCGATCTTGCTCTGCATCTTTAATGGATTGGGGCACAATTTGAGATATGAAATAGGTATGCATCAAGTCTTGGTTGAGTTGATGCCTCGTCTGCATACCAACTGACATGTCTCCAATCACGTGAGATATGGGGTGATTTATAAGTGTAACAAATTCAGTGGGTGGAGTTGGTTGTTCAACAGCTTAGGGAGTAAATCTTCTTAAGGAATTATGTCAGCTGTTGTTCGTTCATCACTGGTTACAATGTCTTCTTCTTAACTTTCTTCAGCACCTTGTGGAGAAGGATGACTAACTGCCTCAATGGTGAAGGTAAGTTCATTTAATCTTTCACACAAATCAGGTTCCTACAAAGAATTATATGTAGAAGAAATCGTCTCCTTGTAAAACATATTAGTCTCATCAAAAGACACATGGATTGATTCTTCAATTTTCAGTGTAGATTTATTATACACCTTATAAGCCTTGCTTACTTGGGAATAACCAAGAAAAATTCCTATTTCAGCCTTGGCTTTAAATTTTCTAATGTGTTTCTTATTATTATTGTGTATATAACTGGACAACCAAAAATTAGGAAATAATCTACTTTAGGTTTCCTCCCTTTTTGTAGTTCATAAGGAGTCTTATTCTTAAGCTTGTGTATAAGACTTCTGTTTAGTATATAGTTTGTTGTCCTCACAGCCTCTACCCATTAGGATAGGGGCATGCAAGCATCTACAAGTAATGTGACTGCCGATTAAATCAGGGTTCTATTCTTCCTTTCAGCAACCCCATTTTGTTGAGGTGTTCTAGGAGCTGAGAAACAGTGTCTGATACATTCCTTCCTACAGAACTCTTGCATAAGAAGAGACTCCAACTCAGTACCATGATCACTTCTGATCAATGCAACTGGAGTAAAGTACTCAATATCTATGTTCTTGAGAAACTCTGTAAGAACCTTGTAGTTATCAGACTTTGATCTCAGAAAGAAAACCCATGTGAATCTAGAGAAGTCATCTACAATCACTAAAGTATAAGATTTCCCTCCTATACTTTGTACTACAATAGGGCCAAAAAGTTCCATATATAGCAAGTACTGTACTCTAGGTGAGTCACTTTTATTTAATAATTTCAAACTACTTTTAGTTTGCTTGCCTAATTGACAAGCCCTATAAAGGCTTTCCTTCTTGTAGGGGCAAGAGGGCAATCCTCTAACAAGGTTGTCCTTAGATAGTTTGGCAATATTTTTCAAGTTAACATGACCTAGTCTCCTATGCCAAAGGTCATTATTGTTACTGGTTGAATTAAATAAACATATTTTTGATTTAGCTGACTGGAAGATAACTATATAAATGTTTCCTACTCTAGTGCCAGTCAATACTACATGATTATCTAAAGAAGTAATAATGCAGGAAGTTTTAGTAAATGAAACCCGATACCTTTCATCACATAATTGAGTTATGGAGATAAGGTTGTGCTTCCGTCAACTTACATAAGCAACATTCCTGAAGGTGATAGCTCCAACCTTGACCATTGCATAGCCTTCAGTCTGATCACAATTGGAGTTACCAAATATTACTTTTGGTCTTAGCATTGCCTTGTAATTAGTAAAGTTGGCCTTGTTTCCATTCATATGCTTAGAATAGCCACTATCCGAATACCACTGTTGCTCTGTGGTAGAATAGTACTTCACCTGCAATAAAACAGATTAGCCATTCCTGACGCAGGTTACCTTGGGTCCTTCTTTCTTTACATAACTAAAGCTGGAAATGAATGAACAAACAGGTTGGCTTTTATATCCTAAAGTATGATATTTCCTGGGTGGAATGATCCATTGATTAAATTGATTATTAAATGTTCTTGGTTGGTTAAAAGTTTTAGAAGAATTAAAATTTCTATAATATTGAACTGCGTTTAACGAATTCTGGTGAGTTCGTCGACCTGAGTTCGACGAATTGCGGTGAGTTCGTTGAACTCAATTCAGAGAATGAGAATTTCCATTCTCTAGACCCCAAAATCGTCGATGTCTTATCGACGAACCATAGTGGTTTCGTTGGGCGTAGTTCAACGAATTATTGTAGTAGAAATTTGCGTTTGGAGTTCCTCGAATGGGATTCAACGAACTGTACACATTTCGTCGATTTGCGTTCGACGAAATCTGTTGAACATTGTTATTATTTGAATTTTTCTTCTTGTTTTTCCTTTTCTTATTCTTAGATTTTGGTTCTGCTTGTTTATCACTATTATTATTTTCCAACTTTTCCTTTCCTTTTTCTGATACAAATTTTATAGGTGTAGTTAGAATATTTTTCTGAATTAGTGGGGGTTGGCTTGATGATGCACCTTAGCCCAGTTTGCCATTTCATCTGACATTTACCATGCTTGTGATGTCCATTAACTTGATACTTCTCCCATTTAGGGAGTCTTCAAGTCTCCTAGCCTCAGCTAACTCAGATTTTAGTGAAATTATTTGCTCTTGAGCTAATGTTAGTTCATCTATAAGTTTAATGTGTTCTGAAATATGGTTTTCTTGTTCAGATAATTTTTTCTCTAAGTGTCTTAATTTTTTTTTCATAATTTATTAAGTCTATACACATGGATTTAAATTAAATTTTAAAATTATCAGAACTATAATCAAATGAAGATAGTACATGATCAGCTTTAGATTCAGATTTTTCATTATTAGATTGTTCTTCAGCATCTGATGGGCTGCAAGAGGCATTGATAGCCATGAGGCAGACTTCTCTTAACTTTGCCTCATCTTCCTCTTCGCTGGAGCTAGAGGATGTGGACTCATCTTCTGTATCACTCCAGGTTTCAGCAACAAAGCCCTTCTCCTTCTTTTTGTGCTTATTGGAGGAAGGCATGATGTATTGCTTTCTTCTGGAGTCCTTCTCTCTTTTTCTTTCTTTCTTTTGATTTTCAGGACACTCTGAGATGAAGTGACCTGCTTTCCTACACCCAAAACACACTATTTCTTTAGTGATTATTTTATCATACCTGGGCTTATCATCCTTCCTGGATGACTTTCTCTTGAAGTCTTTCCTAGCCATCTTGTAGAATATCTTGGCTAAGAGACTTAGGAGTTCTTCATTTGATGTTGAAGCTTCTGGTTCTTCAGCAACTTTGAAAGCTATATTCTGTTCCTTTCTTGCTGGAGGAGTCCTTTGTTCTGCAGCTTCCCTGGACTTGATCAAAAACTCATAGGATTTGATCTTTCCTAGGAGATATTTTGTGGAAATCTCATTCAAACTTCTGGCCTCCTTGATTGGCCAGATCCTAAAATCCCACGTGCTTGGGAAGCACATAAGGATCTTATTATTGATCTCAGTGAGAGAGAGGTCTTTGTCCAAGGTCTTCAACTCACTGATAATTACACTTAATCTGTTGTACATGTCACTAATAGATTCAGCTTCATCTTTCTTGAAGTATTCATACTGTGAGATGAGAGTTGATCTTCTATCTTTACTCTCATCTGCTGAGCGAGCAACCATCTGGTTGAGAGAGTCCCAGATTGCCTTGGAATTTGTGCATTCAGCAACCTTTTGGAAGATGTCGTTTGACAAGGTTTGATCCAATATGTTCATGGCTTTTGCATCTGTAATCTTTGCATTCTTCTGTGCCCCTGTCCCCTCAGGTGGTGGAATAGCATGAGTGCTTGATGTTGATGTTAATGTAGATGTTGTTGGTTGAGGAGGACCTATCAAAATAGAACTGTAGATGTCCTCATCAACTTAATTCATATACAACCTAATTCTTGCCTTCCAGATTACAAATTTATTCAAATTGCAGACTGGAGGTCTGGTGCTTGCATAGTCCTTATTTTGTGCCATGCTGTGAACTAAATAAACCTAAGTTCAGATCTAACATAGGATCTTTTTGTTCAAGGGTTAACTTGTACAACCAAAGGAACCTTGCTTTGATACCAATTGAACGAAGGGGTTAGACCTGATTTACTCTAGAGGGGTGGTGAATAGAGTAATTAAAAATATTTTTGTTGTTTTACAAATTATCAGAGTAATAAAAAGGTGATACCAAAATTAATAGAGAAAAGATAATCTACGATAAACTACCACAGCACAACTAGCCTAATCTATCACAGGCACAACAAGAGCAATAAGAAAAAGGGCAACCAGATGACACAAGAAATTTTATAGTGGTTCCCCAACCTGGGTATATCCACTCTTCTACCACCCTGGTAGGAATCCACTAGCAGGTTTTGATCAGGTGACTGCCACCAATGAGCTTTTGATCAGGTGCTCAAAAACTAAAATAAACTTTTGAAGGGAGTTAATAAACCCTTTATACATTGGGGGGAGATTGATGGTGTCTTCTCTTTCTCTATTCAATAGAGAAGACAAGTGGATTTGTTGTTGTCAAGAACTTCTTTCAATATCACTTGGAGTCTTGCACAGGGTGTAGGTATTTAGTCTTCAGCCTTGACTTGAAAATGTTGATCCAGGAACTTCTGATTGATATGAAGATGTTGTCCTTGAAGAATCCTGTAGTTATAATTGAAGAGGACTCTGGATTTATAGTTGATGTTCTTCTTCTTCTTCAGTAAGGTCAAGGAGAAAACAAATTGTTTTCTGTACATAGAAGGTTCAAAATATTGTTGTTGTAGATCTTTTTTGTATCTGTATGTCTCTCTGTGTGCTTATTCTTGTCGACTGAAAAGAAAAATTCTTTTTATATATTCAGTCGAATTCTCCTTTGAATTTCGAATTGTCTGCATTAATTGCTGACAGCCTGGAGAATGAAAACCGGCTGGAGAGAATATTTTCATTAACGAATTCCCCAACTGTCCCATTAAAAAGAGCAAGTAATTAACCTGATTAAGACCATAATCAATGCTGCCACTAACGACTATTTTCCGAGAATATAATCATTAATTACTCAGGAATTACTACTAGAGAATAAGGACAAAATGAGGAAAATTCTAAGTCTGGAACTACACAGAAATTGTCGAGCAGAGAACAGATTTCATCGACCTGAGATAAAAGTTCGTCGACCAGAGAAATCATGTTCGTTGACTTGAGAACCAAGTTCGTCAACCTGAGTTCAGAGAACTGTATTCTGTGACTATCTTGCCAATACTTTGATCAAAGTTCGTCGAGCTGATAACTTGTCTACATCGACCTGAGTTAAGAGAAAGTATTCTGGACATAATGTGTTGAAGTTGAACTGCCAGAGTTCGTCGACCTGAGCTCGAATATTGTCGAGCTCAACTCAGAGAATTGACTCTGAGTTCATCGAGCGGAGCACGACTATCATAGAGCTGAGTTCGACGAACGTCGAACTCACTTTCTGAACATGATTTTCTTCTAAGTCTTGAGTATTCTGTTGTCTTCAGATGGTTGGTTAATGTGTGGTTGTTTCTAAGGACTTAGCCTAAATTCTATGACACAGACATGACCCTGGCTATACATGGTGGGTCAATCATCCTAGTCAGTGAACTTATCCCAAATATAACTAGGGATCCAACGCTTTATTTATTAGACTTCATAAATCAAAAATTTTGCTAGTACAAATATATATAGATGATATAATATTTGGTTCTACTGATTCCAAACTATGCAAAAGGTTTTCTGACCTGATACATTCAAAGTTTGAAATGAGTAGCATGGGTAAACTATCCTACTTCCTTGGTCTTCATGTGAAGCAAACCACTGATGTTATCTTTATATCCCAATCTAAATATGCTAAAGAGCAAATTAAGAGATTTGGGATGTCAGATGCCTCAGCTACAAAAACACCCATGCCCTATAATACTGTAGTTGATTCTGATGAACAGGGCAAACTAGTTGATTAGAAAACATATAGGGCTATTGTTGGGTCCTTATTGTATATTACATCTAGTAGGCCTGATAGTATGTTTGCTACTTCTAATTGTTCTAGATTTCGTGTAAGTCCTATAGAATCTCACCTTATTTTATTAAAAAGGATTTTAAGATATATAAAGGGTTGTGCTAATTTAGGACTATGGTATCCTACTGAGTCAGAATTTGAATTAACTGGATTATCAGATGCTGACTTTGTTGGATGTAGAGTTGATAGAAAAAGGACATCAGGAACTTTAAGTTCCTTGGTGATAGGATTGTGTCCTGGTTTTGCAAGAAGCAAACATCTGTGTTAACTTCAACTGCTAAAGCTGAAAACATAGCAGTAGGTAGTTGCTGTTCACAGATTTTGTGGATTCAAAACCAACTTTTGGATTATGCTTTCAACTTAAATAATTCAACCATATTTTGTGATAATACCAGTATAATGACTCCATCTGTTCATATAACATATAATAGAAGGTCCGGCCGGGGTCCCACAGCCTATGCCATAAAACAGGCGACGAAGTCACGTGATGATATCATAGTTATGCATCCTAACTCATAGCATTCTAGCGAAAGATTTTAACAGAAATACTGAACTCCAACCATGAATGTCCACTGATATAAACAACCACATTTATATAGGAATGGACATCAAATATAATATCGTTTGGCCTTATGGCCTTACAGTTTCTGTTTACAAAAGTGGCTTCAAAACATTGGCGCGCAGGCCGGCCACACATGAACAAAACACAACATGTTTCAGCTTAGGCTTCAAGTTCTAGCAGCAGCAGCAGGGACTTCAGCCTTTATATGTCCCGCTCGGCTCACCAGTACCTGCATAAGGGCAGCCCACCCAATGATGGTAAAATAAGGCAATAATGAACATTCAGCTGACCAATTTATAATGACCATACCCCTTTCCCGGGGTAGTGTTATTCCTTCCCTGCAGGCATAGCAATTTATAGACAGATATATAAATATCACAATTTGTGCTCTCATGCACAAACAATCCATCACAACCATCAGCCACGCGGCCCGACGATCCGTGCACTAAGGGCACATTCTTGGTGTACTGGAGAACCAGTGTCCCACCACCGTTTCAGGGCCGAAACCCAACGGTAAAATTAAGCATTTAGTCTTAGTGGAGCACAGGCCTAAGACTCTCATTATGCACTCCAACAGACCGCACTTTCAGGTCTTGACGGACGTACATAATGTAGATACGGATCAGCAACCCCCCGTTGCTCAAGTCTCCTTGCCATGATCGAATACCAATGTACTCGCGGCTATGTATAAGGCGCGGGTTGGTTTCACCCTGCCTATTTGGCATGAAACCTTTTTAAGAACTCTCCAAGCTCACACATAATCATACCGTCCCCGAGGGACTGGCTTCACATTCATAGGTTAGCTAGGAGCCACGCCGAGCGTTAGCGATAGAACTCGCTTTCCGTCCCTAGCTCTAACATGAGAATTCATAGCATACAGTACAACCATTTAGTGGGTGATTTCCTGGGCTACCACTCCAGTACTTCCTATTACTGAACTTCCCAGATCCACCCCATCGCGATCATAAACTACACGTTTAACTACAGAGTTTTCTTTGGTTTGCAAATGCAACATCACCAATCCAGATCAACCTGTCCAGATGCGCTTCACACATCATGCCGATTCTGTACTCCATTTCCGGATCTATATGTCAAACTATTGGGGATTCCAAGAATCAACCCAAGGAAATCCCTTAGCAATCCACCCTCTGGTGGGGGAATTCCACGCACATGCCAAAAAGAAAGGACTTCACATGTCCAAGAAGGAAGATCGTTACCCTTGACGACCTCTTTGGAGCCATGGAATTCTAGCCGGCTGGAAAGCACAGCAGTGGCTTTGCCTTCACAACGCTGGCCTCGGATCACAAATCGGAACTCAACAGCTCCACCGGTGGCCAGCTCCCTTCCTCCTCCTCTTTGCTCTCCCTTCTCTCTAGCTTCCTTAGAAAGAGAATGGCCAAGATCAAAATGAGAATTCCCTTCTCCTTCTTGGCCTTAAAGCGGAAGGGAGGAGCCTGAGCCATAAGATCCTAGCTGAAGAAAATGGACGGCCACAATTTTGCCACAAAGGTCTAATTTTTGGCTGACACTGCATGTGACACGCCTGTGTCATAGGCCGTGTAGCTTAAGCGGCACACAACCGACTCATCAAGAAGAGTACACGACCATGTGACATGCCCGTGTCACAGGCCGTGTCACTTGACACGTCTTTAGACACGCCCGTGGCTAGCCCGTACACCTCAGGTGGTATACAACCATCTCAACCCGAGCAAGACACGTCCATGTGACATGCCCGTGTCACAGGCCTTGTGCCAAGAGACACACCCGTGTCCTGCCCGTGCTCACCAGGCCTCACTGCCCAAGCCAATTCCAGAAAAGGACATGACCATATGACACGCCCGTGTCACAGGCTATGTGCCCTTACATGGCTGCAGAAATGCCTCCAGCGTGCATTTCATCGAGTGAAGTTCGTCGACCAGAGGGGGACACACTGTAACGCCCCGAAAATTGTATTTGAGTCGGTCGCGTAAAAAGGGATTTTTGGTGCCTGTATAGGGGTACATGGCCTAGGACACGGGCGTGTCCAAGGCCGTGTCTGGCTGGTGTTTTGACCGTTTTCATCCCGAGAAGGACACGACTAGAAATACGGCTGAAGGATACGGGCATGTCATTTGGCACGGGCGTGTGCCTAACCGTGTCTCTCCCCGTGTTCTGCATTCGACGATGGTTGCTCGACGATTTTTGGGTGACACGGGCGTGTTCATACCCATGTCCCTACCCGTGTTCAGTTGGGTTGTGTCCGTGGCCGTGGCGGTTATTTGTGACACGTCCCCGGTCACGGGCGTGTCGAGGACCCGGCACGGGCGTGTCAGGTGAGACACGGGCATGTCTTTGCCCGTGTGTCTTTCAATCATTCGACGATCGTGCCTCGATCAAGGCACACAGCCTGGGACACGGCCGTATGCGAGGCCGTGTTCGGCCCAGGTCTGGGGAATTTTGTGCAGATCTGAGCCGTTCATTTTCTTTAAATAAGATCCAAGGGCTCAGACGGTTTCCTGCTCTGTTAAAGTCGGGAATAGGGGAGTTAATCCTTCATTTCTCTCCAACCATTCTCTCTCTCAAGGAGTTGGAAAGAGGAGGAAGAAGCAAGGGATTCCGGCCGCCAGCGGAGCATCAGAGCACCGTTTTGAGATCTGAGAGCGGATCCGTGGAGGAAAGGTCGTTGTGAGGGCTTCTATCTGTGTAGTTTTTCCATGGCGCCAAAGAGGACTACAAGGGTAATGATTCTCTACTTGAGCATGTGAAGCTCTTCCTTTCTGCATAGGGAATCCCGCTCCCGCGAGTGTGCGGTGAGTGCATGGTGTTCCTTGGGGTTGATGTGAATAGTCCCCCTTATGTTGCATATAGAGTCCGGAATCGAAGTACGGGCATAGGCATTGTATGTGAAGCCTACCCGGACGTGTATTGTCTGGATTGGTGATGTTGCATTTGATATGTTTTGCCGGAGAAGACTCTGTGCTTTGGGTTTTCGGGTTTCTACGCGGTAGATTGCAGCAGGGATCCTTGGAGGTTAGCTCCAAGGCGCACCCGGAAAACTGAGCGGAATCGTTGTTCTGCTAACTTGGCGGTCACGGAACCGGCCTTGAACATAATTGGGTTATGTGATTGTTAGGTAAATTTTGGGATCCGAGAGAAGTTTGGCTCGTACGTACGTCTTAAGGTGACTACGTGGTGTGAGCAACGGGCAAGTGGAATTTGACCTAGGCTATGTGGTTCGGTGCGAGAGACCCAAAAAGGGGACTGGCCGTTGGCATAGTTGTGAGCCTTAGACGGTGGTCAGAAAGGTTAAATCCTCACGTGGTTGCCATCTTTGGGATGGTGGTAAAGACGCTGAAGTGTTAGGATTCACCGTTAATGTGCCGTGAGTGCACGGGGTGTTTGGCCGTGCGAGCCTACACCTGTGGCGTAGTATAATTGCGCTTTATTGTTTTACTGGACTAATGTTATGCAGGGAAAGAGCACCGTCGTACCGAGTTAGGTGCGGGGTCGTTATAATTTGGTCGGCTTTTGGCTGATCGTTGCTTTGTTGGCCACCGTACGGTGGAATTGTGCTTGCAGGTGCTGCGGAGCCGAGTACCAAATAGCGGGCTGGAGCCCATATTGCTGTGCTAGCCCTTGAAGGCCAAAGCGAATAGTTGTACTTTACTTTTGTCATGTGTGGCCGGCCTGCGAGCTGATGTATGGAAAACACTATTTATTAAGTGAACTATTGTAAGGCCATAAGGCCATGTACCCTTTCAGTATATTTGGTTTTCATTCCAGTAGTGTGGTTGTGGACATTCATGTTTAATGGATTTAAGTTTTGGGTTCTTTCAACTTTAAAAGCTTCCGCTAGAATGCTCTGTGTAGGACGAGTACTCTTAATTGGATAGTTTGAATATTCTTATGTAACCCTTCCGACTATTTGTGGTATATAGTGTTGGGTTCCAACTGGACCTTCTGTTATATGCCATGTGACGGATGGGGGTGCTACAATTTGGTATCAGACTTCTGGTTACGGTCAGGCTTAAATGATTTCGTAGGCGAATTCTTTTAAGGGGTGGTGAGCACATGTGTGCGTCATCGTTATAACATCAAAAAGAACCCATGAATGTCCACTTAGGAATGAAAAATACACTTGTTTTGTGGAATCTGAGTGTTCCAATGATTGCTTTTAGCAATTTGGTTGTTGTCTATTCGTGTGTCTTTGCTTCTTTAGGCATCTAGGAGCGGTGTTGGTCAAATAGAGCATCCGCAATCGGCGGAAAGATGTGCACCGAGAGACATGCCTACTGCTCCTCCATCAGCGGAAACCATCAAGAGGGTGGCTGAAGCCGTATTTGCGATAATAAATGCCCAACCTGCAGGGCAAATGCATCGCGCACCTCCTGCGAATGAGCAAGAACCGGTTAGGGCGGTAGAGCCGAGAGTGGTGGAGCGCGCAGCTGTCGATCTGGTAGAGCCGAGGAGAGCTACGGAGAAGCAGCTAAAGCATGTAATGGGCTTTAATACTTCGAGGTTCGATGGGGTTGGAACGCCAGCTCAAGCTGAAGACTGGCTCTCTTCGATAAAGAGGGTGTTGACAGCCACGCTAACTGAGGAGTGGCAGAAGACCACCATAGCGACTTTTCTTTCGGTGGGTGAAGCGAGGCTGTGGTGGGATGAATTGGAGTTTCATCTCTTAGTGGGTAGGCAGCTTGCTGATGTGCCTATGGAGGAATTTTCAAGATTGTTCCTAGCCAGATTTGTACCCTCTGCTCAGAAGCTTGAGATGGAGAACCAATTTCTTGGGTTGACTCAGGGAGCCAGAAGCATGGACGACTATCTCCATGAGTTCACACGGTTGGGTCGTTATGCTGGTGCTACGTTTATGGAAGAAGAGAGGATAACCAACCGATTCTATGAGGGTCTACGTGGCGACCTACAGTTACTACTTGCTGGGCCTAAGGCGCAAGACTTCCTAGCCTTGGTCAATTCGGCCCATGAGTTCACACGGTTGGGTCGTTATGCTGGTGCTACGTTTATGGAAGAAAAGAGGATAACCAACCGATTCTATGAGGGTCTACGTGGCGACCTACAGTTACTACTTGCTGGGCCTAAGGCGCAAGACTTCCTAGCCTTGGTCAATTCGGCCCATTTGATAGATAACAAGATTCAAGATTCCCTATTCATTCACTTGATCGTATCAAATCCAAAGAACTTTAGATCGTGTTCTCTCAAGATTTCTTCCTCAACTTCTTCACCGAGCTTTCAGTTTTTAAGAAGGAAGAACTCTATATATTTCATATCTGAGGTGAAGTTTTTTTTCATTGTTGTTGTAAAACCTTATTTCAACTTTTGTAGGAGTTTTGTCTCCGAGCTTGTAATTTATGTTCCGGGTTTATATCCCATTTTGGGGGATCGAGTTTGTAGGAGTGTGTTTACTCCGAGTTGTAGGAGCGTTGCTCCGAGGTGTAGGATTGTTTAGTCCGAGATATATTGAAGTATCCAAGGCTAGCCGCGGTGCTAGATTGGTGAGGTGGAGAGTGGACGTACCTAATATTAGGGAACCATTATAAATCCTTGAGTCGTCTGTATTGTGCTTGATTATTCTGTGGTAATCCCTCTAAATTGTTTATTCCGCAAAAGACGCTGATCTCACCTATTCACCCCCCCCCCCCCCCCTCTAGGAGATTTTGGTACACAACTAGATACTTTCAGGGATAATGTTTATTTTTAAGTATGGGGGTGGGATCTTCTTTGTTGTTTTTATTTAATAAAATCAAAAAAAAGTGTTGAAAAATCTTTAAAAATAAAAAAAAACTAATTCCATATTTATCGAAAATACATAAAAATTAGAAAATCAATATTTAATTTCTTGGAAACGACCATGTTAGGCTTTCATCCCACAAAATCACCTAGTACCTTGCAAACCCGTCACTGGGTAGTCCTCTGGAAGTCCAAGATATAACAAAAAAATTAGGACTATAATTTATGTTTTTAGTATTTATGTTTTAAAAAAATTCATAAATATAATAAACCCCTCTTTAATTTTTGTGATTTTCATCAAATTATTTTGAGTTTATCTATAAGAATTATAATAATTTTTGATTTTCTAATCTTTTATTTCATCATTGTTAGTTAGATTTTTAATTTTTAGGTTATTTGATTTTAGAAGATGAAAAGGCAAACTCCCTCCAACGAAAAATAAAAAACTTCAAACTCAGTTTGACGAAAAATCTCGCGAAGAAATAAAAGCGTTGATCTAAGTTTGAAGAGAAGAAAACATTTCATCGTTCTCCGTTCGACGAAAAATTTTCTGAAACAACCTTCGTCGATCTCCATTCGGCGAAAAGCTTCACAAAGGAAGGTTCGTCGAACTCCGTTCGACGAACACTCCACGAAGAGTTCACAGTTCGTCGATCTCCGTTCGACAAAAAATGTACAATTCGTCGACCACATATAAAAATCAAATTAAAGCTTCTCCATTAATCATACCTAGCTGATTTTGGAAGTACAGATGTTTCATTTCATCTAAGGAATTGGTGAAAATATCTGCCCTTTGTAAATCAGTAGAGATAAAGACAAGATTAAATTTTTTTTTGTCCACATTGTCTCTAACGAAATGATGTCTTATCTCTATATGCTTGGTCCTACTATGATGCAATGGATTTTGTGTAATTGAAATTGCACTGGTTGAAACACCCCAAATCCCATGATTGGGTTCAAGTTGAGTGACACGTCTTAGGACACGGGTGTGTCCCAGGGCGTGTCCTGCTCTGTATGTCTGAGCAGCCTGTCGAGTGCTCGACGAACTACACTTGACGAGTTCTCGAGAGGGAACACAGAGCATTCTAGCGGAAGCTTTTAAAGTTGAAAGAACCGAAAACTTAAATCCATTAAACATGAATGTCCACATCCACACTACTGGAATGAAAACCAAATACACTGAAAGGGTACATGGCCTTATGGCCTTACAATAGTTCACTTAATAAATAGTGTTTTCCATATATCGGCTCGCAGGCCGGCCACACATGATAAAAGTAAAGTACAACTATTCGCTTTGGCCTTCAAGGGCCAGCACAGCAACATGGGCTCCAGCCCGCTATTTGGTACTCGGCTCCGCATCACGTGCAAGCACAATTTCACCTCACGGTGGCAAACAAAGCAACGGTCAGCCAAAAGCCGACCAAATTATAACGACCCCTCCCCTTACTCGGGACGGCGGTGCTCTTTCCCTGCATAACATTAGTCCAGTAAAACAATAAAGCGCAATTATACTACGCCACAGGTGTAGGCTTGCACGGCCAAACACCTCGTGCACTCAGGGCACATTAACGGTGAATCCTGACACTTCAGCGTCTTCACCACCATCCCAAAGATGGAAACCACGTGATCATTTAGCCTTCCTGACCACCGTCTAAGGCTCCCAACTATGCCAATGGCCAGTCCCCTATTCGGGTCTCTCGCACTGAACCACATAGCCTAGGTCCAATTCCACTTGCCCGTTGCTCACACCACATAGTCACCTTAAGACGTATGCACGAGCCAAGCTTCTCTCGGATCCCAAAATTTTCCAAACAATCACATAACCCCAGTTATGTTCAAGGCCGATTCCCTGACCGCCAAGTTAGCAGAACAACGATTCCGCTCAGTTTTTTGGGTGCGCCTTGGAGCTAACCTCCAAGGATCCCTGCTGCAATCTACCGCGTAGAAACCTGAAAACCCAAAGCACGGAGTCTTCTCCGGCAAAACATATCAAATGCAACATCACCGATCCAGACAATACACGTCTGGGTAGGCTTCACACACAATGCCTATGCCCGTACTTCGATTCCGGACTCTATATGCAACACAAGGGGGACTATTCACATCAACCCCAAGGAACACCACGCATTCACCGCACACTCGCGGGAGCGGGATTCCCTATGCAAAAAGGAAGAGCTTCACATGCTCAAGTAGAGAATCGTTACCCTTATAGTCCGCTTTGGCGCTATGAAAAAACTACACAGATAGAAGTCTTCGCAACGACCTTTCCTCCACGGATCCGCTCTCAGATCTCAAAACGGTGCTCTGGTGCTCCATCGGCAGCCGAAATCCCTTCCTTCTTCCTCCTCTTTCCAACTCCTTGAGAGAGAGAATGGTTGGAGAGAAATGAAGGATTAAATCCCCTATTCCCGGCCTTAACAGAGCAGGAAACCGTCTGAGCCCTTGGATCTTAATTAAAGAAAACGAACGGATCAAATCTGTACAAAATTCCCCAGACCTGGACCAAACACGGCCTCGCACACGGCCGTGTCCCAGGCCGTGTGCCTTGATCGAGGCACGATCGTCGAATGATCAAAAGTCACACGGGCAAAGACACGCCCGTGTCTCACCTGACACGCCCGTGCCGGGTCCTCGACACGCCCGTGACCGGGGGCATGTCACAAATAACCGCCACGGCCACCGACACGACCCAACTGAACACGGGTAGGGACACGGGTATGAACACGCCCGTGTCACCCGAAAATCGTCGAGCAACCATCGTCGAATGCAGAACACGGGTAGATACACGGTTAGGCACACGCCCGTGTCCTTTAGCCGTGTTTATAGCCGTGTCCTTCTCGGGATGAAAACGGCCAAGACACCAGCCAGACACGGCCTTGGACACGCCCGTGTCCTAGGCCGTGTACCCCTATACAGGCACCAAAAATCCCTTTTTACACGACCGACTCAAATACAATTTTCGGGGCATTACAAATCTCCCCCATTTAAGAAATTTCGTCCCGAAATTAAATAAAAGGTACACAAAGTTAATTGTTACCTGAATGGAATAACTCGGGGTATTCTTCCAACATAGCTTGCTCTCGCTCCCATGAAAGCTCCTCACGTCCGCAATTATCCCAACGGACTTTAACCATTCAGACTTCCTTGTTGCGGAGTCGTTTGACTGTAACATCTTCAACACTTACTGGCTTGCCCTTGTTGTCAACTCATAATCAACCGGTACTTGATTGTCCGCAATGATCTGCGAAGGCTCTTGCACTGCCTTACGCAACACCGACACGTGGAACACATCATGTACCCCTTTCCGCCTACAGCTTCAATCTATACGCCGCCTCGCCAACACGCTCCAGGATTTCAAATGGTCCAAGGTATCTCGGACTCAACTTCTTCAAGCGTCGAACCCGCGAGGCACCCTTGAACGGCTTAATTTTTAAGTACACTCAGTCGCCAACATTGAACTCCACATTCCTATGTTTGGCATTATAGTACTTAGACTGCCTTTCTTGAGTGACCTTCAACCTTTCCTGAATTGTCCGTATCAGTGAAGTGGCATATTCCACTGCTTGACGTTTGAAATGCTTCGACTCTCCCGTATCCAACCAAGACAACGGCGTGCGACACTTTCTCCCGTACAAGGCCTCGAAAGGCGCCATTCCAATACTTGCCTGAAAGCTGTTGTTGTACGCAAACTCCACCATATACAGGTGATCCTCCCAATGCTTTCCAAAATCTAAGACGCACATGCGAAGCATGTCCTCCATAGTCCTGTTAACCCTCTCGGTCTGACCATCCGCCTTCTGGTGAAAAGCTGTGCTGAACTTTAGCTTAGTACCCAACAGACTATGGACTAACCTCCAGTCATTCGACATGAAGCGTCCATCTCGATCACTAACAATACTGCGGGGCACATCGTGCAATCGTACAATATTCTCCACATAGAGTTTGGCTAACTTTTCCACCGGATCTTCCTTCCTGACCGGAATAAAGTGCGACACCTCTGTCAACCTATCTACGACCACCCAAGTGACGTCGTTTCCCTTCTGCGACTTCGGCAAACCATGCACAAAATCCATAGATATGTCGTCGAATTTCCATTCTGGGATATGTACGGACTTCAAGAAACGTTCGGGTTTCTGGCATTCTGCCTTCACCAATGCACATGTACGACACTTGCCCACATAAAGTTCTACGTCCTTCTTCAATCCTGTCCACCAGAACAATTTCATCAAGTCTCTGTACATCTTCGTGCTTCCCGGGTGGATTGAGTACTTGGTATGATGACCCTCATACATCAACTCCTCCCGAAGATTATCCGCACTAGGAATGCATAGGCGACCGTCCTTCCTTAGCAACCAATCTTCAACAATAAACTAGGAATTTGACCCATCCAAAGATACATCCAAGATCTGCTTCATGCTGTTATCCTGAACCAAAGCCCGCCAAACTCTATCCGCTAGGTCACACTGCACCTCTGTCCAAAACAGTTTCGCCTCAGCACTAGACTGCTTGTCGACGCAAGATATCTCCAAAGCCTCCAACTCATGGACCAATCTCTCATCATGTACCGACAACCAGTTGCCCTGCGTCGGAGTCCTGCGACTCAACGCATCCGCCACTGCATTTCCCTTCCCAGGCACATAATGTATCTTGAAGGTGTAGTCACCTAAGAACTCCATCCACCTCCGCTGCCTTATGTTCAGATCCTTTTGATCCAATAGGTACTTCAAGCTCTTATGATCGGTGTAAATATCGACCTTCACACCGTACAGATAGTGCCTCCACAGCTTTAGAGCAAATATCACGGCCGCTAATTCTAAGTCGTGAACCGGATAATTCCTCTCATGAACCTTCAGTTGTCGTGAACCATAGGCTATCACACTCCAATGCTGTAGCAGAACACAGCCCAAACCACTGCCCGAAGCATCACTATAGATTTCAAATCCTTTGGTTCCTCTCGGAGAACATAAAATAGGCGCCTTGGTCAACCGCCTCTTCAATTCTTCAAAAGCCTATTCGCACTCCGGAGACCACCCAAACTTCTTATCCTTCCTAGTCAACATCGTGAGTGGTAGCTCTATCCACGAGAAGTAATCTACGAAGCGCCTATAGTAGCCAGCAAGCCCCAGAAAGCTCCGGACCTCCGCCACTGTAGTCAAAGCAGGCCACTCCCGTATCGCCACTATCTTCTCCAGATCCACAGCTATCCCTTCTCCACTGACAACATGACCAAGGAACGCTATCGAGGATAACCAGAATTCACACTTGGAGAACTTAGCATACAACTGATTCCTCCTCAATGTCTCCAACACCATGTGTAGATGTTTGTAGTGATCCTCCTCGCACTGCGAGTACACCAGGATATCATCGTTAAATACTATCACAAAACGATCCAGGTACTCTATGAACGTCCTGTTCATCAGATCCATAAACACGGATGGCGCATTAGTCAAACCAAACGGCATGACCGCGAACTCGTAATGCCCAAACCGCGTACTGAATGCTGTCTTTGGGATGTCGCTCTCCCTTATCCTCGACTGGTAGTAACCGGATTTCAGATCTAACTTCGAATATACCATTGACCCAACCAAATGATCAAATAGATCGTCAATCCTGGGGATCAGATATTTGTTCTTCTTCGTAAGCTTGTTCAATTCCCGATAGTCAATGCAGAGTCACAAGCTCCCATCCTTCTTCTTAACGAAAAGAACCGGTGCGCTCCAAGGCGACGAACGTGGACACACAAAACCTTGCTCTAGCAACTCTTGCAGTTGCACCTTCAACTCCACCATCTCTCACGGAGCTATCCGATATGGAGATCGTGACACCGGTTTGGCACCCGGTACTAGCTCAATGGTAAAATCAATCTCCCGCTGTGGAGGGGCTCCAAGGAGATCATCTGGGAACACATCAGGATACTCGGACACGACTGGAATTCTGTCAAGACTTGGCTTAGGCGTCGAAGTCTGCACTAGAGTGACAAACAGCTCTGCCCCAGACCGAATTGCCTTGACCACCTGAAGGGCTGACATCAAAATCTAACCCGACCCCTTCATGCCTGCAAAAGTAGTCTCCTGGTCAGTGTTCAAACCTAACTTAACTTCCTTACGGTTGCAATCAATGTATGCACCCTGCTCCGAGAGCCAATCCATACCGAACATTAAGTCGTACTCTGCCAAGGGCAAAAGCGACGCTCACAAATCAAACTCCTGGTCTCCAATCCGAATCTTCACTACGCAGATCCTATCCGCGCTCATTGAGCACCCATTATGCAACAACACATCCAATTTGTCTTTTACCATCGAGGACGGAACCCCGATGCACGATATGAATTTTTCGGACAAGGAGTGCGATGCTCCCGTATCAAACAGGGCTCTTGCCGGAAACTCAAATATCAACACAAAGCCTAGCACCAACAAAAGTAAGCTAACAAATACGAAGGTAACAACTATAAAAGTTAGACCACTATAATTTAACTCATACATGTTACCACGTCCGCTTGCTTTATGGCCTCTTGCAGGCTAGGGTTGTAGACTCTAGGCTGGGCTGGAGCAAGGTGGGATGTGGTTGACTCCACCGCCTTCCCTTTCTCCTCATAAGTCGCTCCAGGCTTCCTCTCGGACTTTACACGTCCGCTCCAACACTCACGAGCAAAATGCCCGTCTTCCCGCAGTTGTAGCAAGCTCCTGGGACTCGACTTGTAGTTGCCCCCGACGCACCAGACTGAGGGGTTGAGTTTGAAGTCCTCTGTTTCTTGTTCCACCTGCGGAAACTTGACTTGGCATTTGGCACCATGAACTCGGACTTCTTTTCTCCTGGGTCCTTCTTCGCTTTAACTTTCTTAACGACCTTCTCCAACGAATGGGCCGAATTGACCAAGGCTAGGAAGTCTTGCGCCTTAGGCCCAGCAAGTAGTAACTGTAGGTCGCCACGTAGACCCTCATAGAATCGGTTGGTTATCCTCTCTTCTTCCATAAACGTAGCACCAGCATAAGACCCAACCGTGTGAACTCAGGGAGCCAGAAGCATGGACGACTATCTCCATGAGTTCACACGGTTGGGTCGTTATGCTGGTGCTACGTTTATGGAAGAAGAGAGGATAACCAACCGATTCTATGAGGGTCTACGTGGCGACCTACAGTTACTACTTGCTGGGCCTAAGGCGCAAGACTTCCTAGCCTTGGTCAATTCGGCCCATTCGTTGGAGAAGGTCGTTAAGAAAGTTAAAGAGAAGAAGGACCCAGGAGAAAAGAAGTCCGAGTTCATGGTGCCAAATGCCAAGTCAAGTTTCCGCAGGTGGAACAAGAAACAGAGGACTTCAAACTCAACCCCTCAGTCTGGTGCGTCGGGGGCAACTACAAGTCGAGTCCCAGGAGCTTGCTACAACTGCGGGAAGACGGGCATTTTGCTCGTGAGTGTTGGAGCGGATGTGTAAAGTCCGAGAGGAAGCCTGGAGCGACTTATGAGGAGAAAGGGAAGGCGGTGGAGTCAACCACATCCCACCTTGCTCCAGCCCAGCCTAGAGTCTACAACCCTGGCCTGCAAGAGGCCATAAAGCAAGCGGACGTGGTAACATGTATGAGTTAAATTATAGTGGTCTAACTTTTATAGTTGTTACCTTCGTATTTGTTAGCTTACTTTTGTTGGTGCTAGGCTTTGTGTTGATATTTGAGTTTCCGGCAAGAGCCCTGTTTGATACGGGAGCATCGCACTCCTTGTCCGAAAAATTCATATCGTGCATCGGGGTTCCGTCCTCGATGGTAAAAGACAAATTGGATGTGTTGTTGCATAATGGGTGCTCAATGAGCGCGGATAGGATCTGCGTAGTGAAGATTCGGATTGGAGACCAGGAGTTTGATTTGTGAGCGTCGCTTTTGCCCTTGGCAGAGTACGACGTAATGTTCGGTATGGATTGGCTCTCGGAGCAGGGTGCATACATTGATTGCAACCGTAAGGAAGTTAAGTTAGGTTTGAACACTGACCAGGAGACTACTTTTGCAGGCATGAAGGGGTCGGGTTAGATTTTGATGTCAGCCCTTCAGGTGGTCAAGGCAATTCGGTCTGGGGCAGAGCTGTTTGTCACTCTAGTGCAGACTTCGACGCCTAAGCCAAGTCTTGACAGAATTCCAGTCGTGTCCGAGTATCCTGATGTGTTCCCAGATGATCTCCTTGGAGCCCCTCCACAGCGGGAGATTGATTTTACCATTGAGCTAGTACCGGGTGCCAAACCGGTGTCACGCTCTCCATATCGGATAGCTCCGTGAGAGATGGTGGAGTTGAAGGTGCAACTGCAAGAGTTGCTAGAGCAAGGTTTTGTGTGTCCACGTTCGTCGCCTTGGAGCGCACCGGTTCTTTTCGTTAAGAAGAAGGATGGGAGCTTGTGACTCTGCATTGACTATCGGGAATTGAACAAGCTTACGAAGAAGAACAAATATCTGATCCCCAGGATTGACGATCTATTTGATCATTTGGTTGGGTCAATGGTATATTCGAAGTTAGATCTGAAATCCGGTTACTACCAGTCGAGGATAAGGGAGAGCGACATCCCAAAGACAGCATTCAGTACGCGGTTTGGGCATTACGAGTTCTCGGTCATGCCGTTTGGTTTGACTAATGCGCCATCCGTGTTTATGGATCTGATGAACAGGACGTTCATAGAGTACCTAGATCGTTTTGTGATAGTATTTAACGATGATATCCTGGTGTACTCGCAGTGCGAGGAGGATCACTACAAACATCTACACATGGTGTTGGAGACATTGAGGAGGAATCAGTTGTATGCTAAGTTCTCCAAGTGTGAATTCTGGTTATCCTCGATAGCGTTCCTTGGTCATGTTGTCAGTGGAGAAGGGATAGCTGTGGATCTGGAGAAGATAGTGGCGATACGGGAGTGGCCTGCTTTGACTACAGTGGCGGAGGTCCGGAGCTTTATGGGGCTTGCTGGCTACTATAGGCGCTTCGTAGATTACTTCTCGTGGATAGAGCTACCACTCACGATGTTGACTAGGAAGGATAAGAAGTTTGGGTGGTCTCCGGAGTGCGAATAGGCTTTTGAAGAATTGAAGAGGCGGTTGACCAAGGCGCCTATTTTATGTTTTCCGAGAGGAACCAAAGGATTTGAAATCTATAGTGATGCTTCGGGCAGTGGTTTGGGCTGTGTTCTGCTACAGCATTGGAGTGTGATAGCCTATGGTTCACGACAACTGAAGGTTCATGAGAGGAATTATCCGGTTCACGACTTAGAATTAGCGGCCGTGATATTTGCTCTAAAGCTGTGGAGGCACTATCTGTACGGTGTGAAGGTCGATATTTACACCGATCATAAGAGCTTGAAGTACCTATTGGATCAAAAGGATCTGAACATAAGGCAGCGGAGGTGGATGGAGTTCTTAGGTGACTACACCTTCAAGATACATTATGTGCCTGGGAAGGGAAATGCAGTGGCGGATGCGTTGAGTCGCAGGACTCCGACGCAGGGCAACTGGTTGTCGGTACATGATGAGAGATTGGTCCATGAGTTGGAGGCTTTGGAGATATCTTGCGTCGACAAGCAGTCTAGTGCTGAGGCGAAACTGTTTTGGACAGAGGTGCAGTGTGACCTAGCGGATAGAGTTTGGCGGGCTTTGGTTCAGGATAACAGCATGAAGCAGATCTTGGATGTATCTTTGGATAGGTCAAATTCCTAGTTTATTGTTGAAGATTGGTTGCTAAGGAAGGACGGTCGCCTATGCATTCCTAGTGCGGATAATCTTCGGGAGGAGTTGATGTATGAGGGTCATCATACCAAGTACTCAATCCACCCGGGAAGCACGAAGATGTACAGAGACTTGATGAAATTGTTCTGGTGGACAGGATTGAAGAAGGACGTAGAACTTTATGTGGGCAAGTGTCGTACATGTGCATTGGTGAAGGCAGAATGCCAGAAACCCGAACGTTTCTTGAAGTCCGTACATATCCCAGAATGGAAATTCGACGACATATCTATGGATTTTGTGCATGGTTTGCCGAAGTCGCAGAAGGGAAACGACGTCATTTGGGTGGTCGTAGATAGGTTGACAGAGGTGTCGCACTTTATTCCGGTCAGGAAGGAAGATCCGGTGGAAAAGTTAGCCAAACTCTATGTGGAGAATATTGTACGATTGCACGATGTGCCCCGCAGTATTGTTAGTGATCGAGATGGATGCTTCATGTCGAATGACTGGAGGTTAGTCCATAGTCTGTTGGGTACTAAGCTAAAGTTCAGCACAGCTTTTCACCAGAAGGCGGATGGTCAGACCGAGAGGGTTAACAGGACTATGGAGGACATGCTTCGCATGTGCGTCTTAGATTTTGGAAAGCATTGGGAGGATCACCTGTATATGGTGGAGTTTGCGTACAACAACAGCTTTCAGGCAAGTATTGGAATGGCGCCTTTCGAGGCCTTGTACGGGAGAAAGTGTCGCACGCCGTTGTCTTGGTTGGATACGGGAGAGTCGAAGCATTTCAAACGTCAAGCAGTGGAATATGCCACTTCACTGATACGGACAATTCAGGAAAGGTTGAAGGTCACTCAAGAAAGGCAGTCTAAGTACTATAATGCCAAACATAGGAATGTGGAGTTCAATGTTGGCGACTGAGTGTACTTAAAAATTAAGCCGTTCAAGGGTGCCTCGCGGGTTCGACGCTTGAAGAAGTTGAGTCCGAGATACCTTGGACCATTTGAAATCCTGGAGCGTGTTGGCGAGGCGGCGTATAGATTGAAGCTGTAGGCGGAAAGGGGTACATGATGTGTTCCACGTGTCGGTGTTGCGTAAGGCAGTGCAAGAGCCTTCGCAGATCATTGCGGACAATCAAGTACCGGTTGATTATGAGTTGACAACAAGGGCAAGCCAGTAAGTGTTGAAGATGTTACAGTCAAACGACTCCGCAACAAGGAAGTCTGAATGGTTAAAGTCCGTTGGGATAATTGCGGACGTGAGGAGCTTTCATGGGAGCGAGAGCAAGCTATGTTGGAAGAATACCCCGAGTTATTCCATTCAGGTAACAATTAACTTTGTGTACCTTTTATTTAATTTCGGGACGAAATTTCTTAAATGGGGGAGATTTGTAATGCCCCGAAAATTGTATTTGAGTCGGTCGTGTAAAAAGGGATTTTTGGTGCCTGTATAGGGGTACACGGCCTAGGACACGGGCGTGTCCAAGGCCGTGTCTGGCTGGTGTCTTGGCCGTTTTCATCCCGAGAAGGACACGGCTATAAACACGGCTAAAGGACACGGGCGTGTGCCTAACCGTGTATCTACCCGTGTTCTGCATTCGACGATGGTTGCTCGACGATTTTCGGGTGACACGGGCGTGTTCATACCCGTGTCCCTACCCGTGTTCAGTTGGGTCGTGTCGGTGGCCGTGGCGGTTATTTGTGACATGCCCCCGGTCACGGGCGTGTCGAGGACCCGGCACGGGCGTGTCAGGTGAGACACGGGCGTGTCTTTGCCCGTGTGACTTTTGATCATTCGACGATCGTGCCTCGATCAAGGCACACGGCCTGGGACACGGCCGTGTGCGAGGCCGTGTTTGGTCCAGGTCTGGGGAATTTTGTACAGATTTGATCCGTTCGTTTTCTTTAATTAAGATCCAAGGGCTCAGACGGTTTCCTGCTCTGTTAAGGCCGGGAATAGGGGATTTAATCCTTCATTTCTCTCCAACCATTCTCTCTCTCAAGGAGTTGGAAAGAGGAGGAAGAAGGAAGGGATTTCGGCTGCCGATGGAGCACCAGAGCACCGTTTTGAGATCTGAGAGCGGATCCGTGGAGGAAAGGTCGTTGCGAAGACTTCTATCTGTGTAGTTTTTTCATAGCGCCAAAGCGGACTATAAGGGTAACGATTCTCTACTTGAGCATGTGAAGCTCTTCCTTTTTGCATAGGGAATCCCGCTCCCGCGAGTGTGCGGTGAATGCGTGGTGTTCCTTGGGGTTGATGTGAATAGTCCCCCTTGTGTTGCATATAGAGTCCGGAATCGAAGTACGGGCATAGGCATTGTGTGTGAAGCCTACCCAGACGTGTATTGTCTGGATCGGTGATGTTGCATTTGATATGTTTTGCCGGAGAAGACTCCGTGCTTTGGGTTTTCAGGTTTCTACGCGGTAGATTGCAGCAGGGATCCTTGGAGGTTAGCTCCAAGGCGCACCCAAAAAACTGAGCGGAATCGTTGTTCTGCTAACTTGGCGGTCAGGGAATCGGCCTTGAACATAACTGGGGTTATGTGATTGTTTGGAAAATTTTGGGATCCGAGAGAAGCTTGGCTCGTGCATACGTCTTAAGGTGACTATGTGGTGTGAGCAACGGGCAAGTGGAATTGGACCTAGGCTATGTGGTTCAGTGCGAGAGACCCGAATAGGGGACTGGCCATTGGCATAGTTGGGAGCCTTAGACGGTGGTCAGGAAGGCTAAATGATCACGTGGTTTCCATCTTTGGGATGGTGGTGAAGACGCTGAAGTGTCAGGATTCACCGTTAATGTGCCCTGAGTGCACGAGGTGTTTGGCCGTGAAAGCCTACACCTGTGGCGTAGTATAATTGCGCTTTATTGTTTTACTGGACTAATGTTATGCAGGGAAAGAGCACCTCCGTCCCGAGTAAGGGGAGGGGTCGTTATAATTTGGTCGGCTTTTGGCTGACCGTTGCTTTGTTTGCCACCGTGAGGTGAAATTGTGCTTGCACGTGATGCGGAGCCGAGTACCAAATAGCGGGCTGGAGCCCATGTTGCTGTGCTGGACCTTGAAGGCCAAAGCGAATAGTTGTACTTTACTTTTATCATGTGTGGCCGGCCTGCGAGCCGATATATGGAAAACACTATTTATTAAGTGAACTATTGTAAGGCCATAAGGCCATGTACCCTTTCAGTGTATTTGGTTTTCATTCCAGTAGTGTGGTTGTGGACATTCATGTTTAATGGATTTAAGTTTTCGGTTCTTTCAACTTTAAAAGCTTCCGCTAGAATGCTCTGTGTTCCCTCTCGAGAACTCGTCAAGTGTAGTTCGTCGAGCACTCGACAGGCTGCTCAGACATACAGAGCAGGACACGCCCTGGGACACACCCGTGTCCTAAGACGTGTCACTCAACTTGAACCCAATCATGGGATTTGGGGTGTTTCAACCAGTGCAATTTCAATTACACAAAATCCATTGCATCATAGTAGGACCAAGCATATAGAGATAAGACATCATTTCGTTAGAGACAATGTGGACAAAAAAAAATTTAATCTTGTCTTTATCTCTACTGATTTACAAAGGGCAGATATTTTCACCAATTCCTTAGATGAAATGAAACATCTGTACTTCCAAAATCAGCTTGGTATGATTAATGGAGAAGCTTTAATTTGATTTTTATATGTGGTCGACGAATTGTACATTTTTTGTCGAACGGAGATCGACGAACTGTGAACTCTTCGTGGAGTGTTCGTCGAACGGAGTTCGACGAACCTTCCTTTGTGAAGCTTTTCGCCGAATGGAGATCGACGAAGGTTGTTTCAGAAAATTTTTCGTCGAACGGAGAACGATGAAATGTTTTCTTCTCTTCAAACTTAGATCAACGCTTTTATTTCTTCGCGAGATTTTTCGTCAAACTGAGTTTGAAGTTTTTTATTTTTCGTTGGAGGGAGTTTGCCTTTTCATCTTCTAAAATCAAATAACCTAAAAATTAAAAATCTAACTAACAATGATGAAATAAAAGATTAGAAAATCAAAAATTATTATAATTCTTATAGATAAACTCAAAATAATTTGATGAAAATCACAAAAATTAAAGAGGGGTTTATTATATTTATGAATTTTTTTAAAACATAAATACTAAAAACATAAATTATAGTCCTAATTTTTTTGTTATATCTTGGACTTCCAGAGGACTACCCAGTGACGGGTTTGCAAGGTACTAGGTGATTTTGTGGGATGAAAGCCTAACATGGTCGTTTCCAAGAAATTAAATATTGATTTTCTAATTTTTATGTATTTTCGATAAATATGGAATTAGTTTTTTTTTATTTTTAAAGATTTTTCAACACTTTTTTTTGATTTTATTAAATAAAAACAACAAAGAAGATCCCACCCCCATACTTAAAAATAAACATTATCCCTGAAAGTATCTAGTTGTGTACCAAAATCTCCTAGAGGGGGGGGGGGGGGGTGAATAGGTGAGATCAGCGTCTTTTGCGGAATAAACAATTTAGAGGGATTACCACAGAATAATCAAGCACAATACAGACGACTCAAGGATTTATAATGGTTCCCTAATATTAGGTACGTCCACTCTCCACCTCACCAATCTAGCACCGCGGCTAGCCTTGGATACTTCAATATATCTCGGACTAAACAATCCTACACCTCGGAGCAACGCTCCTACAACTCGGAGTAAACACACTCCTACAAACTCGATCCCCCAAAATGGGATATAAACCCGGAACATAAATTACAAGCTCGGAGACAAAACTCCTACAAAAGTTGAAATAAGGTTTTACAACAACAATGAAAAAAAACTTCACCTCAGATATGAAATATATAGAGTTCTTCCTTCTTAAAAACTGAAAGCTCGGTGAAGAAGTTGAGGAAGAAATCTTGAGAGAACACGATCTAAAGTTCTTTGGATTTGATACGATCAAGTGAATGAATAGGGAATCTTGAATCTTGTTATCTATCAAATCTTTCTCTTGGTGAATCGTTGGATCGCAAGATGAACGCAGAGAAGAGTGTCGAAGAAGACAGAGCGTGCGACTTATCCTGATCATAGAAATTGAGGCGATTCAGACTTATGATAAGATTAGCCATTAGGATTAGGGTTGACAAATCCATCGACAAGACCTTATATAGAACTTTTAACGGTCTGAAATCTTTATGGAAAGATCCACGTCTATCAATCATGAAGAATTAAGGTTTAAAAGAAATCCACCTCGACGAATTAAGAAATTCCGTTCGACAAATGAATTTTGAACTACCGTTCGACGAATTGAAAACCTGTTCGATGAACTGCGAACTTCATTCGACGAATGAATTTTGAATTATTCTGCACTGCGTTCTTCGAAATGATCAAAATTCTTCTAAAGCATCTTGGTTATTCAAAAACTAACTCAACCTTTTTCGAAAAATACTTCACGCAGAATTTCCTTTGAGTCGGACACTTATTATTCGAAAGGAATAAAACTTATCGAAAACAACTCTTCTTTTTTTTGAAGAATGAAATTGATTTTTCGAAAACTAGTTTATGACTTTTTGAAAACTAGTTGCTCTTTCAAAAACACGACTTGGTTTTTCAAGAACTCTTCATGGTATTTTTCGAAAAGGAAAACTTAGAAATTTTTGAGAGTTTTTCAAATCATCATAATGTGTCTCGAGAACAACTTGGCTTTCTCAAAAAATGAAGTTCAGATTTTTCGAAAAGCACTAATCTTTTCGAAAAATTTCTTAGGAAATTTTCATGGAAAATTTCATTTCTTCTTTAATGAAAAGTCAGCAACCTTTCCTTTCTTCAATTCCTTTAATACTTGAAAATGAAGTGCATCCCAATGGAGAGGTTACACATGAGCCAACACCATGGATCATATAATGAGGGATTACGTTGCATGGTCCTGTGTTTGGTGACTCAATGTAAACTAACATTGTTCTACACTTAGTAGTAGTGACCTGCAAGCATTAAACTAAACAAAGGCATCAAATACACACTTAATTAATCTTAGTTCAAGGGTGACTTCACACAAATCTAGGTAATTATGGATACAAACCCAACAATATACCCATATTTGTAGAAGTCAGAACCCTCTACACTAAGGTGAATTATATCAAAATAATTAAATAATTAACTAACAAGCACAATAATAATTGCAATGATAAATGAGAAATAATATAACATCAAAATTCAAAATTATATATATAAGAAGTATGTCCATAGAAGTGTACAGGTTCACAAAATTCTAAACTATTGCTAAACTCCAATCATTTTAATTTATGTTATTGCTGCCTTTTTTTCTCTCTTGTTGCCTCTTCTGATAGAAGTAATGTTTAGGATAGTACTTTGCAAGTTTGGGAGGAGCTTTGGGATTGTTTCTCCTTTATTCTCTATGATAGATTCTCCTTTTAGTCAAATATTTCTCATACAAGTCCCACTCCTGGGGACTGTAATGGTCATTTCTATCTTCATTGTAGTCTACCACCAGCTTTAAAGTCTCAAGAATGAGTGATTTGGAGGTTGGGATCCACACTTCCGCAAATTCTTGTGCTTTTCTTTTCTTAGCATCATTAGTTGGAATGGATCTGCTGGCAGATGAACCCTCACCATACTTCCTTCTTTTTGGTGATTGCACTTCAGGAGGAATCTCTTGAGGATGCTCTTGTAGATCACAAGAGCAATCATGAGAGTAATCTGCAAGAGGAGCTTCATAATGTTATGTACGTCCTGGGAGAGAAGGTAGGCATCTGTGCAGTTAGGTTAAGTTGAGGAGGTGGAGCTTCATGTGGATTGACTGGAAAGTCTGGAAGTATTTGATTATGAATCCACATAGCAGTGTCATGAGTGTGAAGCTTTACTCCATGAATTTGTTTCTGTGCATCTATACTTATCTTTTTCAATTGTGCATCCCACTAGGTTTTAATCTCAAGATTTTTTTTGTCAAGAACATCTTTAACTTTATCCTCCCCCCTTCCTGACTTCTACAATATGGGTTGTTATATTATCTTCTTTGAATGTGCCAACTTATTCACATGTTTCGAAATTTTGTTCTTGAGTTTTCTTCTCCAATTGAATCTGATTATTGGACAATATAACTGATTGATCCATGACTTGAGCAATATTATTGATATTATGATCTATGGCCTTTCTACCAATTTGCAGCAGTCTCTTAAACTCATCAGTATTATATTGTACTTCAGCAAAGACTCAACTCATCTCTTTTTCAAGTGCAGTAACATTGTCAGTAACTTCCTTGAGGGACTTATCATAGTAGCCTCATTGTTGTGTCAGCATTGATTCAATTTTACCCAATTGGGTATCATCAGGAATAATTGTAGAAGGAGGAGGTGGAGGAGGAAGAGCAGGGACTGACCATGGTGGTAATTCTTCAGTTACAACTATACTCTTTGCTCTTTGGAATGGTAGAATCTCATCCCCCTCATGTCCAAGGATGGAGGGGATATAGAAGTCTTAATTTGTCATAGGAGGCTCTGCAGGCTCTGGAGAAATTTCTTCAAGGTTCACTTTAGGAATTTCTTCAAGGTATTCTACAGTAGACTTTGCAGTAGTCTTTTCAGGAGAGATGTACTTGGGGTCATCCGAGTTGAGTTCCTCTATCATCTTATTGATGTCCTCTGCAGTAGCTAGTAGAGTGGCTTGGTCAGGGGGGAGTGAACATCCATACCTGACACATCATCTTGTGCAGGGTGCTTTGCACATCGTCAGACTAAGCTATGTTTTCTTCTTCCACTGGTACATTAACATCAATAATTTTCTCTTGAATTTGGGCTGGAGGAACATCTGTGAGAACTTATGTTTCTATAACTTCTGCATGATGTGCCTCTTCTTGAACTAAAGGAGCAGGCTCCCGCTCAACAGCTGCAACAAATGTACCAGTTGTATCATTGTGAGGAGGAGATGGGATCCTGTCCTCATCATCAAATATAATCCTTGGGATAGGTGCGGCATATCCTGGCCTTGGTATTTTTATCTCCCATCTGTTTATGGTGGCCAGTGTGACTTTCTTCAAGTGATGAACCGACACACCTTTGGACATGTCAAAACTTTCTGGGTGAACTTGATTTAGATATAAGGTGATGATTCTGGCATAATTGGGCGTCTTGATACTTCCCATAATCTTGTCAAAAGGCATTTGCCCACATTGGAATTTCTTATGACAAATCACTGTTGTCATCATGTTGAAGAACTCGGTGGAAATATATCCAATGGAGTGTGTTGTGCAGAGAAGGACCTTCCCAAGAATGTCATCTAGGAGCTTGCTTTCAGCATTCATTTGTGATTGACGAATGGAAGTGGTGGATTCAGGGAGACCACATAAAGACAAGGCCCTTGAGTAGTCGGGTTCTTCCATATCATCTTCGTCGTCGATAACTAACAATATCAGAAGCTCTATTAAGTAAGGCAACTTCATTTTAATCTTCCCAACCCTGACGGATGTCTTCAATACCTTGCCATTTCGCTTAAGCTTAGCATTTTTGAAAAACAATTCAATGTCTGGAAGGAATACCTTGCATGGTTGCTCTAAAACAAAAGAGAGGCCGACAACTTCAAGGAGGTGGATTACATTCCGGAAATTGTTATAGAGTTCTGTGATTCCAGCGCGAACAAACTCACTTTAGAACCCTATCTTCACTAGAGGAGCCATTGATTTCAGAGTTTGAAGGATTTTCTTACTTATTGAGTGAGAATGACGAAAGCAATAGATTTTGTTGGAAGAGCTGGAGGAACTGAAGCAGTGGGATTTGAATCGGTGTGCTCAAGAAGCTCTCATTTGAAACGTCGTTGTTTGGAAATTTTATGGATTCCTAGTCATATATAAAACTAAGAATTTTGAAAATAAGGATATGCGTACCTGGCGGTTCGAATTTTTGAAAATTTGTCGGAAGGTAGATTTTGGGCCTTTTTTGAAAAGTAGACAGTATCTGTCGAGTGGAATGGGATTTTTCGAAAGTGGATTAAAGATTTCTTCGAGTGGTCTTATTATTTTTCGAGTGAGCTAGAGGTTTTTGAAAATAAGGATGCAAGTCCTTTTTCGAGAAGTCCGAGTCTTTTCAAAATATTTAGAAGACTTTTCGTGAAATCCAAGTCCTTTTTGAAAGATCCAAGTCCTTTTTGAAAGATCGAAGTCCTGTTCGAAAATCCAGAAGTCTTTTCCGAGAAATCAATTTCTAAACTTGAGTTTTTTTGAAGATTGTTGAGTGAGAATTCCTTGGCCATTTTCTGAGTTAGCTGAAGCTGATTATCCTCTTGACTTTGATTGAACTATTCAGGACTCCATATTGAGCATGCCAAGTTCGGTTTTGAAGAACGAGAACTGGCCCTCGTCTAGCGGCTTCGTGAAAATGTCTGCAATTTGCCTATCTGTGGGAACATACTGAAGGTTGATGTCCCCATTGTCCACATGCTCTAGAATGAAGTGGTATCTCAATTTGATATGCTTTGTCCGTCTGTGAGAGACTGTATTGTAGGAGATTACTATAACGCTGGAGGATTCACAGAACATGGGAATTTCCCTGAACATCAAGTTATAGTCTTCCTACTGATTCTTGATCCAGAGAAGTTGTGAGCAGAAACTGCCTGCAAAAATATATTCTGACTCGGTGGTTGACATTGCAACACAATTCTGCTTCTTGTTACTCCAAGAAATGAGTCTTCTTCCGAGTAATTGGCATGTCTCGGAAGTACTCTTTCTATTATCTTCTCTACCTGCAAAATCTGTATCTAAAAATCCAATTAGTTCTTTATCATAATTTCTTGGGTACCATAAGCCAAGATTTGGTGTACCCTTAAGGTATCTTAAAATCTGCTTTGCAACAGAGTAGTGAGATTCTTTGGAGTTCACCTGATATCTAGAGCGCACACATGTTGAAAACATTATGTTAGGCTTGCTAGCAGCAAGGTAGAGCAAGGATCCAATTATGCTCATGTACTTGGTTTCATCGAAAGGTTTCCCTTTCCCTTCCTTGTCTAGAGATATAGCTGAACCCATTAGAGCCCTCATAGAGGTTGCATTCTCCATTCTGAATTTCTTAATCAACTCCTTGGTTAACTTCATCTAAGAGATGAAAATTCTATCTTCAAATTGTTTCACCTGAAGTCTTAAGAAATACTTCAGCTCACCCATACTGCTCATTTCAAACTTCCCTTAAATAAGTTTGGAAAACTTCTTGCAAAGGTTGTCGTAAGTAGAGCCAAAAATAATATCCTCTACATAGATTTGCACTAGCAAAATCTTGTCTTTTACTTTCCTAAGAAATAATTTCTTATCTATCTTTCTCATTGTGAACTTGTTCTCAAGAAGAAAGTTAAATAGAGTTTCATACCAAGCTCGTGGAGATGTTTTAAACCGTATAACGCTTTAAATAATAAGTAAACATGTTTGGGATCATTAGGATCAACAAAACTCGGGGGTTGTTCCACGTACACTTCCTCCTTTATATCACCATTGAGGAAGGTCGACATCACGTCCATTTGATAGACAGTAAAGCCCATAAAGGAAACATATCCGAGGAACAACCTGATTGCTTCGAGTCTTGCCATTGGAGCATAGGTATGATCAAAATCGATCCCTTCTTCCTATCTGTATCCTTTAGCTACGATTCTGGATTTATTTTCGATGATGGTTCCATCTTCATCCATCTTGTTCCCGTATACCCACTTTGTTCCAATCACAATCTTGCCTTTTGGTCTTGGTACAAGTTTCCAGACTTGCAGCATTTGAACTGATTTATTTCTTCTATCATTGCAACTATCGATGATGCGTCTTTGTTTGCTTTTTCAAATTTCTTTGGTTCAACCTACGAGAGGAAACTCAAATGCAAATTTTCATTAGTAGTACCTCTTCGTGTTCTTACACCAGCATGAGGATCTCCTATGAATTAATTAACTAGGTGATCCCTTGAGTGTCTGGGCTCTAGAGTCCTTGTATCAGGAGCTTCCACTATTTCTGGAGTTACTTCTACCACTTGGATAAATTCTTCATCTTAGTGATCGTCTTATCTAATTGAGACTAGAGGTGTGATTTTGATGAACTTTGGAACACTTTCTTCAACTGTCTCATCCAAGCTTAATTCTTTCAGCTTTGAACATGTATCTTCAACAAAAATACTAGAAGAGCTGCTATGTAGCAAGCTCGTCTCATCAAATACAACATTAATCGACTATTCTACCACCGAAGTTTTCTTATTAAATATTCTGTAATCCTTACTATGACTACTATAACCTAAGAAAATACCGTCAAAGCATTTTTCTCCAAACTTGTATCGATGATATTTCACATTATTAAGTACATAACATTTGCGCCAAAGATCCTGAAGTAGGACACAATTGGTTTCCTGGCTTTCAGTACCTCATTGGTAGTCTTACGATGATTCTTGTTGATCAACGCTCTGTTTTGCACGTAACATGCTGTATTTACAGCCTAAGCCCAGAAGTACTCTGGTAGAGAGGAGTCAGTCAGCATTGTAATACATGCTTCAATGATTGTTCAATTCCTTCTCTCTGCAACTCCATTTTGTTGTGGAGTACGCGGGGAGGAAAACTCATGAAAGATACCTAAAGTTCCACAAAATTCTTTCATGGCAGAAGGTTTGAATTTTGTTTTGTGGTCACTTCTGATTTTGACCACTGAGCAGTTTAATTCATTCTAGATTTGCCTGAAAAAGTTAGTTAACAC
The DNA here is from genome assembly GCA_039583875.1 of Platanthera guangdongensis. Taxonomy (NCBI): domain Eukaryota; kingdom Viridiplantae; phylum Streptophyta; class Magnoliopsida; order Asparagales; family Orchidaceae; genus Platanthera; species Platanthera guangdongensis. The sequence continues at coordinate 88,523,183 of CM077160.1, forward strand.
ATCAAAGGTATCTGACTTTCATTTCAGAAAGAAAAACAAAGTAAAACGTGAGTTGTCATCAACAATTACCAGCGTATATGACTTACCTCTTAAGTTATGAACTTGCATTGGAACGAAAAAGTCCATGTGTAGTAGATACAAACACCTTGAGGAGTCTGTCGACAATGCCCTTAAAGGTAGCACTTGTCTGCTTGACTATCTGGCATGCGTGACATGGACTCTCTTTAACTCACTTAATATAGGTGCGTCACGTACTAGGTCTTAAGAAAATAACATGTTGATGTTTTAAAATTTATATGTGCAAGTCTCTTGTGGCATTGATCACAAAGAGTTGCACTATCTTTAGCAACAAAATATACTGGGGTAGAAGTGTCTAAACATAGAAAATCAAGACAATATATTTCTACTCCTTGTGCCTGTTAATATCGTCTCCATAGTAGAGGCCGACTTTATCAGGCATTGATCCTCAGAAAAGGTAATTGTAAATCATTTATCACATAATTGACTTATGCTGATCAGATTATGTTCTAATCCTTTCACATAAGCCACATTAGTGAATGAGACTATACCGTTGGAAATTATACCGTAGCCTTTTGTAATTCCTCGGTCAGAGCCACCGAAGATAACCTTTCGACAATCTTTGACTGGAGTATAATTCTGAAGTAGGCTTCTTATCCCGGTCATATGCCGAGTGTATCCACTGTCCAAATAACAAATAGGCGCTTGGTCCGCCTTTGGACATACCTGTAAAAATAGGATCAGTTTACCTTTGGAACCCAAACATATTTTGGTCCTTGGTTATTTCTCAGCATACTCCCCCTAGGAGTGTTAACACTACGAGTGGTCTGCCTTGTATGATTAAATAAATGAGTTTTATAGTTTCTGGGATTAAACCAGCAATCCATAGCAAAGTGACTAACTTTGCCGCAACAGCAACAGTCAAACCTGTTGTATCTTTTCCAAGCCTGCTGCTTGACCTTTTGAACGTGTGATCTTGCAAGGGCAGCAGATCTGGAGGTAGAGGCCTCATTCGGATAACACTCACAAGGCTTTTGCACCTCCTTTTCCTTAGGTAAAACTGGCTTGGCCTTAGGTTCCTTTTTAATATTATGTCCATGAACATATGGACCATAGTATTGCATTTGTATTTCCTCATAAGTTACCTTAAACACACTTTCACCATAGCTCCGGGGATGGGTCCATCCTTGCTACCGTGACTTAGGCTATACATAAGTAGGCCTGGTAAAATGACTGACGGTTAAATCAAAATCAAACTTGTTTGTTGGGAAGATGACCTTCTTAAACAAAATTTGATCTAGAAGGGCCATCCCCCTTCTCTTTATATAAAGCTTTCTTATCAGCCTTATTTCTTCTTTGATCATTATTCCTCTTAGAGGATTTACTAGGAGCAACCTCATGGACTAAGCCAGCTCACTTTAGCATGAGCAGAGAATTGAGCAACAAAGGGAGGGATTGTCTTGGGCTTGGACACACTTTAAACAAGTTTCTTTTCACCGGCAAGTTGTTCTTCCAACTTCTCGATGATTTTCTCTTTGAGGTTTAGGTGCTTGAGAGCTTTGTTGTATTCTTCGATCACGACATCGAATTCCTTTATGAGTGAGTCCATCCTTGCGACATCCTCCCTCAGAGTGCTCTCCTCATCATTAAGGGACTTTATTTCCTTGGCCTGAGTTTTAACAACTTTTCTATATCAGTCATAGACCTTGATTAGCTCTTTATATTGACCAATGAGTTCAGATTCATCATCAGATGAACAGTCCTCAAGGTCATCGTCTGGAACATCAGATTTAGAAAGAATACTGTGAGAATTAACCTCCCCCATTAAATTGGGGGATAGCTTCTGCATCATCAGAGTGAGTCATGAGCCCGAAGTAGGCTTCTTCATCCTCACATGACTCAGACGAGTCGGAGTTACTGAGAGTCTTCTGCTTCTTTGCTATGAATCACTTCTCCTTCTTTTTGATCTTGGAGGACTTGTGCTCTTCTCTTCCTCCAACCTCCTTCTTCTTGTGAGGGCATTCAACAATCACATAACCTGGCTTATTACAGCAATAGCACACAATGTTAGTAGAAATATGCTTTCTCTATCTAGATTTTACATGTCATCTGTTTGTCATTTCATTTGATGATCACCATCGTGACGCGATCTTCTGTATGAGGAGTCTTTGTCTCTCATCTCATCTATTTCAGCTTACTGAGAAACTTCTTGAATATTCTGGAGAGAAGAGAAAACTCTTCATCATATAACTCGGAGCCCGAGGTGCTTCGCTCTTAGTCTTCTTCTTCAATTTCTTCCTGAGTGGGAGCAGGAGATGCAGCTTTATCCTATCTTGAGTTGTCTGCCTTTAGTACAACAGACCTATCTTTTGATGAAGATCTGTTGCCCTCTTCTTTAGCCTTTCTTGTGTTAATTTGAAATTTATATGACATAAGCTTTCCGAAGATGTTCTGGGGTCAGTTTCGGCCAGTTTCCCGAACTCCTTGATGGCATAAACTTTGTTGTCCCATTCTATGGTGAAGGATCTTAGTAACTTGTCATTTAGTTCTATGTTTATGAAAACCCAGTCGTAGCTCTTCAATCCATTGATGATTTTGAAGAAGTTTTCAAAAGTCTCAACTATTGTGTCATTGGAGCCTTGCTTGGAGGCCTCATACTTCTGGTTTATAAGGGATCTCTTGTCATCCCTTACTTCTTCGGTACCTTCAATCAGAAGAATCAAAGACTGCCACATTTCCTTAGCAGATTGGCAGTGAATAATGTTCTGCAATATGGAGTCATCGACTGCACTTGCGATGATATTTTTAGTTTTCTTGTCCATAGAGACAAGTGGAATCTCATCTTTGTGGAGAGCCATCAGTTTCTTTGGTACCTTTCTAGTAGGATCAATTGTGGAGGCCGTTATGGGAACATAGGGGCCTTCTTCCACTATCATGAAGATGAGGGGATCAACAGCTCTAGGAAGAATATTATCCTTTCTTTCCACATGGGAAAGTTAGTCTTAGTGCACATCGGAAGATTTCCGAAATCCTTGGATCTGTCCATGCTTGATTATCTATACGAAAACTGGAAGTAGATGTAACATCCCTCGGACAACTAGACCCTATAGGAGTGGTTTTGTCATGACTAGGTCATGACAAAACCCTAGGAAGCCTGATGAATTGTAAATATACCTATTTTGTGTGCAATAAATAGTTCGTTTTAGTTACATTTTGTCATTTTTACTTATTTTTTTTAATAAATTGCTCTTATTTTGAAAATATATTCTAACTTAGTTTATTTTGATATCCTGAAATTTTCAGGGAAAATTGTCAAATTTTGCATGGGTGACGCCCGCGTTCTTTGGGTCACGCCCGTGACCAGGGCGTGATACCTCAAATCCCGTGAAATCAGACGCAAATTGAAGAAATTGATGAACACGCCCGACGTCACGCCCGTGTCCAATGACACGCCGCGTGACCAAGCCCATGTCACTCCCGCTCGACGAAAATGCACTCGACGTTCGTCAACCAGCCTGACATGCCCATGTAAACGCGCTCGACAATTTCCGGTCGACATTTTTCGCTCGACATTCGTCGACACCTCCCTGACACGCCCGTGTCAAGATGTGACATGGGCGTGTACTCATCCACCTGGCCCGACAAACCACCGCCGGCGACTTTCGATGCAAACGTCGCCCTGTTCAACCTCCCCGACACACACACCGTCACGCCCGTGACCTGGGGCGTGACTGCTGCGTTTTCAGCCGCAATGTCAAATTTCCCATCAAATCACCGATCACCTCATGAAGAGTGCTGACACTCCCCCTGATACGCCCGTGTCCGAGGGCGTGTCCCATGAAAAGTTTTTGTCTATAAATTGCAGCCTTCTGTTTGAGCTGCTGTTCCTTCATCTTGAACCATTTTGCCTTAAGGGGTGTTGCTCTAATGTAATTCCAAATGCTATGTAAGGGATTTTCCCCCTCTCTTTTATTTTCGTTTTAGCTTTGTAATCGTCTTTTAGTATTAATAAAATTAATAGATTTTCTCCTGTTATACGTTTTTTTGGAATGCATTCATGAGCCCATCCCTTAGGCAATCTTATTTTTCGCCTTTTAAAATGCGTGTGTGCATGTATGAGATTAGTTTTCATGCTTTTATACTTAGGAATTTGTTTACTTAGTTTTGTTAGATTTAGTTTTTTTATAGCTTTTATGTCATTCCTATAGATCCGTAAAAACGTTTTGAAAGTAATTTTTTGTTTTTCGCTAACTTAGATTTTCATTTTTTTTGTTGTAAAACTTTTCTTCCTTTTTACTTTATTTGCACTTTTTTAGCATTTTTATGGAGTTATAAGAATGAATATATAATCGTTTTAATTTTCAGTGCACTTTGATTTTGTTTTAAACTTTTGCTAGTTTTATTCTTTTGACTTCATTTTACGCATTTCTACCGCATTCTAGCTGTAGAAATGTGATCATTTTAATATTTCAAGCACTTCCATTTTTTCGTTTATTTTCAAAACTTTTTGCACGTTTTATTTTTATTTTCACTTTTTATGTATTTCTACCGCATTCTAGCGGTAGAAATGTTATTGTTTTAATTTTTCAGCAACTTAGTTTTTCCTTTTTCTTATACGTGTGCGTGCGTGTATGAGATAGGTTCTATAGTTTTCCTTCAATTCTGTAGAGTGTGTGTGTGTGTGTGTTGCATTTATTTTCGCCTACTCGTTAAGGGTTAAATGGTGTGCCTTAATTTCCCTCCTACTCATTTGAGTAGGACTTGTACATGTGCGTTTTAAATTCTGCAGTGTGTGTGTTTATTTTCTTTCAGTAGAGTGTGTGAATGTGTGGTTTTACTTTTTGTTGTGTGGGTGTGTTTTACTTTCAAGTAGAGTGCGTGAGTGTTAGTATTTATTTTCGCCTACTCGCTAGGAGTTAAATGGCAGAACTTTATTTACCGCCTACTCATTTGAGTTAAATGGCAGGTCTTTATTTTTCTGTAATTATTTGAGGAGTACTTGTATTAGTATTAATTCCCGCCTACTCGCTAGGAGTTAAATGGCAGGACCTTATCTCACGCCCACTCATTTGAGCTGGGACTTGTCTTTTACTGCTTTCATTTCAGTCCTACTCGTTTGAGTGGGACTTGCAATTTAAATGCTATCTTTACTGCTTTCATTTTTTGTTTTCCATTTACTACTTTATTTTATGCTTTTTCCCGCAAGCCGTCCCCATTCCGATGAGTGGCTAACCGTTCTTATCCCTTAGTATCGAAGAGCATTGAGATAAATAAAATAACTTTAAATAATAAAAGGTCCTCTTTTTCTAATTAATTAAAATTACTTAAGGTTTTCCTAGGGTTTACGAAGTGTAGAACCACATAATCGACGTGTGGTCTCTATTTACGTAGTCCATACGCTAGCTAGCCGAGTGGCCGTGCGTATAGACCGATCACCCCTTGGTAAATGGAGTTCCGCAGTAACCCTCGAGAGAGGAGGCGCGCAAACTCTACCGGATTGGGTTCCCACCCAATAGCGGGGTTCTTAGCATAATACTGGCATTATGAGGAATTCTTCGTCGGACGAGAGCCCGATCGAATAGTCTTAGCATTCAGGTGAGCTATATTCCTATAGCTAGGAGAGCTCATTTTAGTGGAACCTCCACGGCCAAGTATCCGCCTTAATTAATTTTAAACTTAGGATCTCTTTTTATTAAAAGTTTATTTTTGTTCAATTTTATTCGGTGCCATCGAGCTAAGCTCTTCATCTGCTCCACCTTTATAAAGCTCTTTTTTTCTGCCTTTTTCCTTTATATATATAAAATTACCCGACAAGTAATTATCGGTAAAATAATAGTCCCCTCCAGGGAAGAGTAGAAATAATCGAACCTACCCGGAGAACAATACGACCTCGATATTCCACACTAGAGTATCCTGTACTACTCATGATAGGTGCACTTGCCTCCTTTCGTTAAAACTCGATTTCACTGTTTTATATCCAAACTAATAAATCCGCGCTCCCCGTTTTCTAAATAAAATCATATCCGCCTTTTTCCTTAAATAAAACCGCTCGGGCGCCGCGTGCTCGTAATAATTTTTGGAGTTTTAACCCGCATCAAGTTTTTGGCGCCGTTGCCGGGGAACTTTTTGAGTCGTTATTTTGAACCCTGGAAATCTATTAATTTTACCTATTTTTATATATATAACAAATATTAAAAATGGCCAACAAAAATACTAATACTAATAAAAACTACCTTAAAAAAACAATAAACAAAAACCAAAAACTTAAAAAACTTACGAAAAAAAAGAGATTATATATATACTTATAATTTCATAAATATTTATCTTTACCAAAAAAAAACACAAAAAATGAAATAGTGATGTTTCCCAAAAAAATTTAAAAACCCTATAAAACTAAAAACTTGAAAAAAACTATAAAATAAAAAAAAATAACAAAAATCTTGAAAATGAAAAAAACTTAAAAAAATTTCATTATTTTTATGAAAAAAAAATGCAAAAAACCTATAAAAAATCTAAAAACGCAAAAACCACAAAAACATTTTAACACCAACCTAAAAACCAACAGTAAAAACTAAAAACCTCCTACAAAAACCAAAAAAAAAATTTGTCTATTGTTTTTATTGTTATTACACATTATATATTTATTTTGTTATTTCGGCGCGCTTCACTCTTGTGCGCACTTGGGGTCCGCAGTTCTGTCACACTCATATAGCTAAGACGTTCTCTAATCGAGTCACACACGCACTTGCCCCCTACCGCCCGCAAACTTTCCGCCGAATTTATCTTTTCCACGTTTTCTTTTATTTTCTTTCTTTTGTTATTAATAATGCATGGTATCAACCCGGACCTCCCCTGAACTCATCTTAGGGAATCTTCTCCACCCTTTTATTATTTTTGTCCATATAATATTTTGTCTATTATCGTTCCGCATACTTAGATTCCAACATTGAGGACAATTTTGGGTTTAAGTATGGGGGTGTTTTCCTATTCTGTATTTTTTATATTTTGTACTTAGCAAAAAAAACAAAAAATGCAAAAAAGTTAAAAAACCCAAAAAAATTTCATGGTTTTTTGATAATAATCAAAACAAAAAAAAACTTCAACAAAAAAATTCATAAAACCACAAATTTAAAAAAAATTATAAATCAAAAATTTATAAAACAAAAATTTTAAAAAATATATTTATTTTCCTTTGTAAATAGTTTTTGTAAAAAATCTTTCTCTCCCCCCACCCCTCTCTTCTTATTTGCAAATAACAAAACTCGCTTTTTAGCAAGCCAGCGGCGTTCGTTCATCGAACAACACTGAAATAAGAGTTTGTTTGCGGTTTTAAATCTAAAATTAAAAAAATTAACTTTTTAATTTTGTATTTGTAAAATTTTTGTTTTCTACTCTTTCCCATCTCATTTTTAATAAATCACACTTCTCTCAAACTCTTTCATTTACCAAATACACTAAAAAATCAAAAAAAATTCCAAAAAAAAAAGAGATAAAAAAGAAAAAAAATTAAAAAAAGGATAAAAAAATTTGAAAATTTAAAAAAGAGAATAATCAAAAAAAACAAAAAAAGATAAACCCCAAAA